>OX383976.1:23815750-26259000 GCA_947532105.1 Athrips mouffetella
TTGAAAAAGTTTCTACCGACAAGCGGTTTACCGTACTTAACTTAGTTTACCTAAGGAGGTTGAAGTCGCAGCACTTTCTGCCAAGGAGGGAGAGCCATACGCGTCTCCATTTCTTGCAGGGACCTCCATAATAATATATTAAATGCATGGATTTTTATCAAACCTCAAAATCGTAAAGGTAAAAAGATATATTTTCACCTTTGCAAATAAAGTTTATCTTAAACGGTAGATTTTTTCAAGATTTCTTATTTTTTTTAAAACGCAACCGGGTTGTTTGACCATACCCTTGTCGGTCGCAGCAGGATACGTTTTACACTACAGTATCCCCTTTAGACTGTCTTTGATAGACTATAATCGACTCTACACAATTTTTACTCTGTGGGTAAAACCAACGCGCGCTTCGATACATAAGAAGGTACACACGGGCGCTGGTCGGTGTAAACACTTTGACCTTGAGCGGTATCGGGCGTTTGTTGCGTGATGCTGGTTCAGCTAATACTGGTATTGTTTCTTTGAGCTTGCTGCTGTTTGTACCTATAATATTAAATATATTTAATAAATGAAAATCTATTTGTGTTAAAAAACGTAAAAAATTAATTAAGACTAGCCTGTCAAACAAACCGCAAAAGTCCCAATGTTCGCAAACGTCCATTAAAATTACTTTTCAAAATATCTACGGAAAAAACACGTAAGTAGAGCTGATATAAATCGATTGTTAAATATTTATTGAATAATAATAAAATTAGCATTTCTATGTGTAATAAATAAAGGGATTGTAAGACTTTCGGCCACACAAGAAGCTTAGACCATAATTTATAGTGTCAATAAAAATGTAATAATGTAGGCTTACAACTAAAAATGCATCAAAAAGGGGTACCTTAACGACTAACTAGAGAACGATGGACAGGAAAAGAATTCCAAAAATGTATATGAGAAGGTGAAGAAATGGAAGTTCCAAAAATAATATTTTTTTAGTTATGTTGCCGGCTAAGAATCAATAGTACGATCCAATTTCATTGCACATGTCGATCTTTTTTTTTATTATAAATAAAACGTAAATAAACTCTTATATTTTAAAATATCCTCTTATATTTTATTAGTGGATAGTGGATTTTATGGATCAATTTTAAATTCTACTTACCTACTTTGCATTATGCCAATCTATTCTTCAATGTATCACTGCTTGGGGTGGAGCGTCAAAAACTTGTCTGCTTAAGCTCGAAAGAGCTCAGCGAGCTATTTTAAAGGTTGCTTGTTTTCTGCCATCATTCCATCCAACCATAGACGTGTATCGCAAATACGAAATGTACCTTAAACTGCGCTTATCAACCACCCGGGCCTTTTGTGCCAGCCGCAACGCTGTCAGGCATGGTGACTTTAATACCTACAACCCCAATTAACTGACCAGGCGTTTTTGCTTCATGATCCTGAGGGGAAGTTCATGACTCAAAGAGCATTAGAAAGGTACGCCAAAACACAGATAATTTAAGACCAGTAAGCGTAAAACGTAAAACTTGATCAACTATACTAAGTTATTTTTTGGACCTGATTTCCTTTTGCCCACTTATTAGTGAGGTCAAAAGCAACAACTTTTGTTCTACGACTTTGCTAACAACATACTAAAAATTTACAACTTCCCATACAAAATGGGTCGGTCACGTGATATGTATACGCTTTAGTATGGGGTCATAATTTTTTTGTGCGTTGTTAGCAAAGTCGTAGAACAAAAGTTGTTGCGTTTGACCTAACTAATAAGTGGGCAAAGGGAAATCAGGTCCAAAAAAATAACCTTGTATACTAGATAAGCCAAAGTCATAAATCTTTCGTTGATCTGTGTGTACCTACGACAAGCGATACTACACAAAATACCTGACAATGTAGTGCAATTACCTGAGAGAAAGTTGAGAATGTGTCAAGCAAACGTTATGTAAAAAGCTTACTATAAATTAGATGACTATATCAATGACAAAGAGGAGCACCAGAGTGCTCTGATATTCCAGCGAAACACAAGAAACGCATTGTAAAAAGCGGACGAAAAGTTGGCCGTGCTGCAGTGGTTTCTTGGCGTTTCTTTTACGCTGCCATAGCACGATCCGAAACGGTATAGACTAGCTATATTTGCATTGTATTCTTAATGACATTCAATAAGTATTAAGTAATTAATCTACATTGAATAAAATTATCTAAATCTGAATCAGTCGAAGGTTGCCCAAACCCATCTCATCATCTATTTACACATTCTAGTAGTTTAGTTAATCTACTTCAGAAAATACTTATGTGTCTACTCATAATTACTTACTATTTCCGACATTAAAGCATTGTGTACAAAATTATCCCTTTACGTATTTTTTTACAAAACATTAACAAAACTCGGTCAGACAAAAAATACTTTACAATTCAATCGACATTTATTTTTCATTCGCCCAAACTCCGACGAACATAAAGTGGGCAAAACAAAACGAAACACGGGCAAGCACGGACGGAGGGCAAACAAGAAGTGGTTTACTAAACTTTGCCAATAACTCAATGGAGTTAACCCACGTCAATAACAGTCCAATGTTGCTTAGGGTTAGAAAGGTTTATTTTTTATTAGACGTTCGTAACCACGAATACTACCACCACCACCACTAGCACTCCACCGAGTGCTAGTTGTAAGTTATGATAAGACAAAAGATCCGACTCCTATATCCTATACTAAAACGAGCAATATTCGTATACGAGTATATATTATATGTAACTTTTAATTAGTTCTTGATAGAGAGAGGTATGAATGTACTCATGATACTGAACAACTTTCCCCAAGGAACATAGATCGAAATACGAAAATCAAGTTTTGACCTCCCACAGAAACTGCATCAGCTGATATCGCATTTTGTATGGGAGGTCAAATATGGTTTTTCGTATTTCGACCTATGTTCCTCGGGAAAAGTTGTTCAGTATCATGAGTACATGCATATCTTTTGCTATCAAGAACTACTTAAAAATCACCATATATATTTGTAATCGGTTTCTCAAAAACGGTTCTAACGGTTTCGATGAAATTTAACATACGGGGGTTTTCGGGGACGAAAAATCGATGTAGCTAGGTCTCATGTCTGGGAAAATTCGTTTTCTCCGTATTTTATAATTATCTCTTTGCGCTATTTAGTGCGTTTCAGAAACCTACAGCGCCATCTGTTGGTGAGTAGCATAGCTCGCTCATATAGCGGCATTGAAGGTATTAAAATATTAATTGTTATTAATACTCTTATTATGACTTACGTTTTAAGAGTTTTTACCGAAAAATCACCTGGTGCAGAATTTCGGTTCATAAACAGTATTTATAAGTGTATTTTTCTACTCCATACTAGATGGCGCTTAAGCTTTTCTTGAATAACGCGTTTCAGAAACCGGATGGGTTTTGCGTAAGATGATTAGTTCCATTTTAGTAAAATTATTAGAGCGAAGCTCGGTCGTCTAGATAATTAATTATTTAAATGCTAACAAAAACTTAATTTGTGGTAGGACGTTTGTGGCAAGTCCGTCTAGGGAAGTACCACCCGCTTACTTTTTTCTACCGTAAAGCAGCAGTGTTTGTACGGTCAACCGCTTGTCGGTAGAAACTTTTTCAACTCTATTACCACGCCATAAGGTCCAAAAGTGTTTCTACTGATGTGCGGCCGTGTGTACTCCTGTGTTTCGGTTTAAAGCACAGCCACTTGTTACATTAAATAAAAAAACCGGCCAAGTGCGAGTCGGACTCGCGCACTGAGGGTTCCGTACCACCACAGAAACATAATTGTATTCGTTGAAATTTCAGTAAGTTACTGTGCTAGATTTTTTGAGTCCGACACGCGCTTGACCAAGTTATATTTTTTTGTTATTTTATAGCTTATGCACTATAAACATACCAATTTTCAAGTTTGTAAGAGTTCCCGTTTTTAAATAGAACTAAAACAAAAATCGCCTCAGCGACCATCCAACTTGACCCTTCTCTTATATGAATGTTCTTGAAACGGGAGCTCACCACAATTGGTTACCATTAGTTGTGAGAAAAGTTGTAATATTTAATGATTTCAGACTTTTCCCATTATTTGTACTGTGAGACCTAGCTTCTTGCCAAATTTCATAATTTTAGGTCAACGGGAAGTACCCTGTAGGTTTTTCATTTTTGAATAAATGTATGGAGATGAGGACATAAAATGCCATATCTTTTGATTGCGTCGTTGTAAAAAATTGAAATTTTCAGATCTTGTGTGGTTCATGGATCCTAATATATGGTATTAATTTCAACCTGATACATTTACCCGTTCGTGAGATAAAGGGTCTTGACAGACAGACAGACAGACAGACAGACAGACAGACAGACAGACAGACGGACAGACAGACAGACAGACAGACAGAGCGGCACCATAAGGGTTCCTTTTTTTTACCATTTTGGTATCGGAACCCTAAAAATGGTCTAGTCTAGACCGACCATTTCTGTTTTCAAAAGATGTCTTTCAGATCACGGAAGCAAAGCAACGTTAGCCGTGGTCAGAACCCGGATGGGTGACCGCTAGTAGGAGAGTATGAAATAGGGAGATTATCATGCAAAAATTTTAGCTTGCCTCCTAGAGAAGACCGCTTGCTTTCAGTCAAGAAAAACCGGTCAAGTGCGAGTCGGACTCGCGCGCCGAGGGTTCCGATATACCTATAGTATTTTTGGAAGCAATAAAGTCCATTTTCAGGACCGCAAAACTAAATTTGTTTGTAAAGGTTTTTTGCAGATTTCTGAAAAACTGTGCAACTTAGAAAGATCGTTTTATTTTTGCTGTAAAGTTTATATAAACTTCTGTCAACTGTAATTAATTCAGATTTTTCCTTACTCAAACTTCGGAGATAAGGGGGGGGGAATGGTATTTTTCTTGACATTTTTCATCATAACTTTAAAACTAAGAAATTTAAAAAAATACAAAAATATATTTTAAAATGTACAAGTAAAGCCCTTTCATATGATACCCCACTCGACCTAGTAGCGACAATTTGAAATTTGGCCCCCCCTATTTTGGCCCCCTTTATATTAATAATCATACTTTTTTCAAAATTTTTTCTTGTGCAATTAAGTTGGGCAACTATATTCTAAAACTATTCCAAATTTCAGGTTGATAGCATAAGTGGTTGCTGAGATATAGAGGTGTGACAGACAGACGGACAGACAGACAGAGCGGCACCATAAGGGTTCCTTTTTTTTACCATTTTGGTATCGGAACCCTAAAAATGGGTATACAGATACAATTTTATTTATTAAACTTGTGTTTTCTTGTCGTTTTCTGTTTTGTCGAGTTCATTAACCGTCACTTCAATAGGCTTCTTATGAGGTAGAAAATAATTTAAACGGGCTTATTTCGTATAAGGCTCGGATTGTATTGTAATGTAATTGAACTGTAGTATGTGATCAAAGTAGCTTTGGTGTACGTGTGTGGTACAGTAACATTGTATATCAACATAGTAGTACCTGCCAATAACAGATGGTTACAGAACTGCGGTATCGTACCTAACCACGACTGTACCTAGACTAAGAGACTTCTTTCAGCTAGACTTACCTATTCTCGTAATTTGTTTACTATACGAAATAAATAAGACATTATTTGTAAAAAAAATATGAAAGAACTATTAAAAACTTATTTGGTCGTTAGAAGGATCGCTTTTTTCTAAGAAAAATATGTTTAGATTTTGTGTTTAACCTAGCCTTAGAATCAGGTAAATAAAAATAATATTGTAATGGATACATACTAAAATTTGGCTAGGCGTCAAAAATTAACACGATGTGAATCTACCCATGCAACTGAACAACTTCCCCAAGGAACACAGATCGAAATACGAAAATAATATTAATCTTTCCATAGAGAATGCAAATGCAGAAAGCACATTTTGGATAAGAGAGCTTTCATATTTTTCTTATTCGAAATTATGTTTCTAAAAAGTTGCCTAGTTTCATGGACTTTACATACGGAGTTGTTTTATTATACCCTTTATGGTTAAACTTGTATGTTAGAAAATTCATACATTTTCATTGATGACATTCATAAAATCACACCTCTTTCCGTGTGGGGTAGGCAGAGACCACAGCCCTCCACTTGCTACGATCTTGACATACTTCCCTCGCTTCCTGTACTTTCATCAACGCGCACATACACGCTCGTCAGTTTTGGGTACTTGTAACCTAGTCCCGTGTGGTGCCGGCAAAGAATAGTACCAACCCATACATACCCGTGGGTGTCGTAAGAGGCGACTAAGGGTTAGCTGGAGGATGGGCAGCAGCATCCTCCTTTGTGCTGCGGTCACCTACAACCGCGGTCCATGGTGCCAGCCGTAACGCTAACAAGCGAGGTGACTATGGTACTTCCCCTCCACATTTTCCCAGCAAAAGCTGGAATTCTAGAGGGATTCCTGTCCTGTAGTGGACGTTTCATGGGATATTATGATGATGATGATTATGAACCTGGCCTTTATTTAGAACGTCCTAAGTTTGGTCTAGGAACGTTCGCCAAGGCCTTCCTCTTCCAAAATTTTCCATGTATGTGTGAAATATTATTCGAAATAATATGCCATGGCTAACTCTCCAACTATATCACTAGACTAGGAGCTTTCCGTTCAATATCTTTACATATGACAGCAATACTACAGGAGCTGTTGAAAAATGTTTTAAATTGAGCACGATAACTAGAGTCGAAAATCGAGTTTTTAATAGGTCGGTCATCGACCTTGCAACCCACACGATATGATGATGATGATGAATAGAAGAGGAAATTTTGCTGCTAGTACACGAGCATATTTCATAAATAAATAAGTAAATAGACGAGTGAAAGAAAATTTCTGCTTAAAAACATGAGTGATATATTAGAAACTGGAATGGTAAATACGAGTAGATGTAAGGAAAACCGGAAGAAATGGGGCTCCTCTTCTCATTTCTCGGACGGTGTCACACTCACAAGTAAACGTCAGTGCTCGCCAGTATCCGTATAGTCTAGGCAACGAAGCGGATCGTCGCATTAAATCCTCAGTCGATGAAACTTTTCTGGGGTATTACCCTACGTGAGACAAACCTTCTATAAAAAAAAATCGGTACTTTTAATTTTTCCATACAAAAATTACAAAAAAGTATAAAAAAAAAATTTTTGTACTTAATTTTTTTATATATATTGAATTTACATTTAATTCATGATTCTTTATTATCCTGTCAAATAAAATCTGCCTGAGAAATTTATTTTGGGGTCAACTGGGTCAACTGTTTCCTTGCCTACACTAGTATGTCTGGGTGGCTGCTAGTAGTTGTATGGGGAAGTTTTTTGTGCTTCAAAAAGGACGTAGACTAGTTAGATAAAGGTGCTTTAACTTTTCTTAACAGAGCCATTCACGCCTTGTTAACTGAGCAGGTCAAAATTTTTTTGGTCTCATCATAAAGAATGTTTCTATATAGCAACGAATAATACAACATGTAACGATAATACTGAAGAGTGTGAATCTGTCTATGAAACTGAACAACTTTTCCCAAGGAACATAGGTCGAAATACGGAAAACTAAATTTGACCTCCAATACAAAATGCGCTATCAGCTGATGCAGTTTCTATGGGAGGTCAAAATTTGATTTTGTTATATGACCTACGTTCCTTGGGAAAAGTTGTTCAGTTTCATGGGCAGATTTACACCCTTCAGTATTACCACACTTTTCCGTTACACGCTGTATATCAAAATATTATATTTCTTACGAGAAATTTAAGATCGTTTATCATCGTTATTTGAATGCGCGCGTCTAACCAACAAATGATTATAAATGTTAACAATTCCAATAAAACCATTTAATTTGAATGTTGTGGTGGTTTGTGAGTCGAAATGATGAAAAATTGATAGCAACGCCGCGCCGCAATATGATAGGTTTTATTATTAAGTAGATAGATAGCGAATTGCTATCAAGTAAATATAGTTAGATACTTGCAATGAAATTTCAATAAACTTTGTTTTCATGGCGTGAATAATACGATAATTAATTCAATAAGATTTTAAAATAATTTAGAGGAATCGTATGAACAGAGTACACACTTTTAATATTTTTTCAACACATTTGCTCATAAAACAGCTCTATTTGCACTGTATTAAGGTCCATAATCCAGCTTATTGAACATCATCTATCTTTCAATAATATAACTTCACTAGTGTTGTAATTTTTGTAATTTTTTTTAATCGGCAAGGTGGAAGCAGTTTCTCTATCTCCAACATTCATAATATTTTCATGAATACGTAATCTGTGTTCGATAATATGATAAATAAATGTTAATTACATGGAAATATTTATATTAATCAACCAACTCACAACAAATTTGTCTTTAAAGAAACAAAATATTCAATATTAAATAATTCAAGGGAGTGATCCTCGGAACAAAGACCTCCTTGCTGAGTAAGCTGTTTGGCAGGTTAGTGTTTTATTTTTGTTTTGTTTTTTATAGCGGCAAGGTGCAAGGAGTTTTTATATCTATGACATTCATAATAATTTAATGAATTAAGAAACTGTGTTCGATAATATGATAAATAAGCGTTAATTAAACGAAAATATTGATTTTAATCAACTAACTAACTACTTTGTCTTTAAAGTCACAAAATATTCAATTTTAAAATAATTTGAAAAGTAGTCTGTTTGATAGTGTAGTCATTGTCTCCTGCGCGCGCATGTGTAATCTGTGTCTTCGAATAAAGTAATACGCGCGCCATTTTAACAGATATTTATTGTTATGAAATGTCTTTAATGTAATTAAAAAATAAATGACTTCTACAAATAAAAAAAACAGTGATAAGTGTATAACGTCGAAAATACTTGAACAAAAAACACAAGTCCGGTGTATCGGGTGACGTAGAAATGTGAGGAAAACGTCTACGAAATTTCCTTAGGAAAAGAAGGTAAGCGAATATGATTCGTTTTTATTCGCAAATGTGTTGAAAAACGTCGTAAGAAGCTTGTGCGCTTTGGTGATTACACCCTCGGCTCCATCACGCCCTCGCCTGCGGCTCGGGCTGCAATTTCTGAGCCTCGGCCGTAATATCCAAAATAGTGCAGGTGCATCTTAATGTACTATTACTACCCATGTACCATGGGCAAAGTGTCAGGGGCAGTTTCATAGTATATTTGTAGGGCTCAAGTCGTGAAAAGACTACACACACACACACACACCTACTACCCACTATACACTTATGCTACACTTTGTAAAATATTCTAAAGTTTTCACAAATTGCTATTGAAACACGTAATAAAACCATTTCAACGTTGAAAATTGACAAGCAAACTGGCATTTATAATAGCCGTAATAAAATTGACGCTTTCATTGTGTTCATAAGCTATGAAATTCCATAAATTTTCACGGTTTAGTGCCTGAATATAGACGGAATTTTGGAATGAATAAAAAATTCCAAATGGCAGGGCTTTTTGCATAATATTTGCATTGATGGGAAGATATGTATAAGCTAGAGGTCGTTTATTGTGACCCCGTGGTTTTATTAGCGTTATGTGGCAAATATGAAAAAGTTAGTTCAAGTTACAAAACTTAACAATTTTCACAATAAAAAAATACATATAATAACCAAATTTTATGCCGTTGCGAAGTTCAGGTTTCCACACAACTTCATGCCAAGTAGCTCGAGGCTGTCGGTAACTGGTACAGATGTATCTCGAAAAGTAGGAGCCAAATTGAACGGATTCCTTTTGGCATTGAACAGACAGACATGCCTGTGTTTTAATAGCGTTAAAACTAACCAGATTTTTTTCATCCCATTCGGAGACACGACTTAACGTTGAGTTTATTCGCTCTACCATGGCCTCTCTCAAAGAAATTTCTCGTCACTGCTGGCTTTTGCGATAAATCTCTTGACGACAGTACTGTCATCTTCGTACCCAACAATACCAGGACCAAGTAGGTCGTTGATGTGTTGCAGAAAAAGAGTCGCAGACAGAACAGACCCCTGAGGAACCCCGGCGTCAATATCCATGAGGTCAGAGGAGCAGCCATCAAGGACAACTCGGATCGACCGTTCACTGAGGAAGTTAGATATTCAAGAGCAAAAGTCAGCGGGAATGCTATATGCAGGGAGTTTGCTCAACAGACTTGCGTACCACACCCTGTCGAAGGCCTTCGAGATTTCCAGTAACACGGCAAGGGCTTCAACGTGTTTCTCGATGCGTGACATACTAGAAGATCCCCAGTTGATCGTCCCCTGTGGAAACCATACTGACTGTCTTTGAATAGTTCGTTAGCTTCTAGATATGTTAGCAGTTTTCCATTAAGTACCCTTTCCATACGAGTAACTTTGCAGAGTAAAGAGGTGATGCCGATTGGCAGATAGTTGCACAACTACTTCTTCGGCACTGAAGGGTAGTCGATTTTGTCTTCCAAGTCTTCCAAGGTTTTGGCAATGTCCTTGTTTTAAAAAGGAGGTGGTACAAACGTGTCAGCACAGGATACAACTCACGCACAGTTCTTCAAGACTTTTGTAGAACAAAAGCTGCTCAGTTAACATGGGTGACACTACCACTCGAGAGGTTTTGCGTATTTAGAATTACACTTTGTATAAATAATAAGCTGTTAATTACTAATATGCTCTACCTACCTACATTAATAAGCTCTTTTGGGTTTCGTTGTTAAAATTTTTAAATTTTGTCTATTTGTAGGTTGCAACCATGTTTGAAAGTATTGATATAACAAAGTTTTAACATTATTTACCATCCTTCATAAAATTTTAACCTCCTTACGCCCCAGTTATCTCCTCATCATTTCTGTTATCAAAATAACGACAACAACTTAAATATTATCTTAACACCAACCTACCCCAACTCTTCAAGATTACCCTCCTACACTTGCGGACAGAAAATTATACGCATTTCTGATATTAAAGACAAAGATTCTGACAGTCACAAAAGCTAAGGAACGTCTTTATCGATCGATTCGTGATAGTCTTTCTCTGAGAAGTATTTTTTATCAATCATAAATATAAATACCTATACACTTGCCGCGAAGATCGAAAAATATTTTTAAAATTTATAATCATAGCCCGGATTCGAAATCTATCTATTTTTGTCTTAAATTTTAAGTTAAGACAATTGAATTTTGTATTTTATATGTTGTGATTTCTTCGCTGTTTGAAATATGTACAGTAAATAGAAATAAACAACAGAAACAATTCTCACATACGAGTAAAATGTGCATAAAACACTTAGACAGGGTCATTCATGATCCTCTTGAGATAGTTAATCTCTTTTCTGAGCAGTTTAATACAAGCAACCCTGTTCTTTCGGGATCTGGAGTTCAAAACTTTGATGATAAACTTTTAATTAAATATTCTGAACGTATACCGTCAGATTTAGCTTGGGAGAGCGTTTCACCTTCGGAAGTAGTTAAAATTGTAGGTAATATGAAGAGTAAGAAATCTTGCGGGTATGATGATGTCCCCATTTCAGTAGTTAAAGAAAACCTAGATATATTAGCGGAGCCTTTATCTAGATTATACAATATGTGCTTTGATCAAGAGGTCTTCCCGGATCAGTTTAAAATAGCTAAGGTGATACCAGTATACAAAAAAAATACAAAGAGCGACGTCAAAAATTACAGACCGATATCACTTCTACCAATACTCTCCAAAATTTTTGAAAAAATTATTAAAAATCGCTTATCTAGACATTTTCAAATAAATAACATTATTAATAATAGACAATTTGGATACCGCACTGGGTTGGGTACTGCAGATGCTATTGACAAGTTACTTGATGACGTAATCATTAGTCTAAATAACAAACAAAGAGCAGCGGGTTTGTTTCTCGATTTCACAGCTGCGTTCGATACCCTCAGCCATGACATTTTGTTTGTCAAATTAGAGCACTATGGTGTACGAGAGAAATTTTTGAATTTGTTGAAATCTTACCTGACAAATAGGCGTCAATTTGTTGCATTAACTTCTATTGAAAATGGACGGGAACAGGTGTATAATAGCAGAATGAGTGTTACCACCAGAGGAGTGCCACAGGGCTCTGTTTTAGGTCCAATACTCTTTAATATAATGGTAAATGATCTTGCTAACTACATCCACAGTCGCTTGGCTAATGTGAAAATTGTGTGCTACGCGGACGACACAAATGCAATTATCACAGCTAACAGCCCTGGAGAGCTAGAGTCTAAAGTAAATGAAGCCCTTTCAGAGCTACAACTTTGGTTTAGGAATAACAGTCTTACTCTTAATCTCTCCAAAACATACTGCATGCAATTTCGTTCTACAGCAGGGAATAAAGAATTTTTGGATATTGTCTTGAATGGTGCAAAAATAGAACAACTAGAATCGGTTAAGTTCTTGGGCGTATATATAGACTCACAATTAAAATGGAAAAATGAGGTCTCTAAAATAGAAGCAAAAGTTAGCTCCGCGTGTTACGCCCTGAGAAGTCTGCGGGATGAATTAACGAAAAATCAGTTAAGGTCTGTCTATTTTGCAATAGTAGAATCACACTTTCGGTATAGCATTAAGTTCTGGGGAAACAGCTATGCGTATAATATAAATAAAGCTTTTGTGTTGCAGAAGAGAGCCATAAGGACAATAGTGCGTATCCCGCCATGGATTTCTTGTAGAGAGTCCTTTAGAAAGTTAAATATATTGACCATTCCCAGTTTATACATTCTGACGTTATTGACAGATATAGTAGAAAACCCCGATAGATTTGAGAACCCGGAGGAAAGGAAACACAGACTTGCTACACGAAGAAAGGACTTAAATAGAGCAATAGCACCTAAACTAGAAGTGGTAAGACACAGTGTTAGATATCAAGCGGTCAAGTTGTTCAATTGTCTACCTGATGAGCTTAAATCAATTGTTTGTCCTATAAAATTTAAAACATCACTAAAGGCATTCTTGTTGGAAAAGTGTTTCTATAGCATTCAGGAGTTTGAAACCCATAAAATGTGTTCGTTCTGATTGCTAATTTAGAATACATGTATCCATGACTTGACTTTTATCTTGTAATTAGGAATTTTGGTGACATTTTAATATTGACATTTGAATATTGTTTTGTTGTGTCTAATGTCTTGATTGCTGGTTATTGTTTTCATTTGATTTTATGTTTATTATCAATTAGTGACATTTTATAATTATTTATAATTAAGAATTTATAATTTTTTGTGACATAGGTATATATAATTTTTGTGACATTTCTCTAATTATTACTGTTAATTTCTAACACAATTGTAAAAAATTGTTTATGAATAAATGAATGAATGAATGAAATGACCATACATATTTTATAATGATAGTGGTTATAGAAGGTAGGAATGTAGTACAAATAACAAGAAAATTCAAGCTTGATGTTTTACGTAATGGCTTGGCCACTACAAATTATAGTTTTTAAATGCGCCAACCAAATGACAAAAATATTTAAAGACCGTTTTGTAAACGTGACACAATTAAATAAAAATTAAATTTTAAGTGAAATAATTGTATAAAATTATTGTGTTCTCTTATTTTGTCCTTAAATGTACTAAGAATGACTTCAAAAGTAGTGGGTTACGAGCTTTAAAGTGTGCTTTAAGCTAACATTGACAGTTATGTCAAACCGTTTAAAGCTTTTCTTATCGAGATAATGCATTACGAGTCTGTTCAGAGCATGCTGGAATTTTATAACAGCAGTAGAGAACACGCTATAAGATACATATATTTCTTGCCAGCTGACTCATTCCGCTACCTATACTCCAACAAATAATTAAATCTATTCGCATACCGTTTGTTAGTGTGCGTAAGGCTGAATCGCCGATGAGAGTGAGCGAGACAGAACACACGCACGGGGGCGTGCCGGCTTAGCACGCTGCCCGAGAGAAAACATATCTCGGAGAAATGTCACTTTTTTGAGGAATTATGTCATCTAATCTATCACCTCCAAGCGCGAAGAAATGTCAGTGGAGGAAAATGTTTAGCAAATCCACAAATTACGTTTTTGATATTTTAGACAGAGATAGCTTTATACACTAATACATGTAGCCATCCTTGTCTTTCAAAATATGTCGCACTGCTCGGATGTCAAAAAAAACGTGGCCTAGATAAACTGACAACTGCAGCGTGCTAACCCGGCAGGCATACACTTGGCTTTTTTCTCCTTTTTACGCGTGTGCAAAAAAAAAAGAAAGATATTTTAAAAAGCATGAAAAATATAATTTTATCCTGAAACTGAACGTCACCTAAAAAAATTTTGTCGATATACGAAAAAAAAACCTGACCTTAGACCTACCATAAAAACTACGTTATCCGCCAATGCATTCGTGGGTAGGTACGAAGAAACTGAACCATTTTGTTCTACTTTTGAAACTGAACAGCTTTCCGCATGGAACATAGGTAAATATATCAGTGTAACGTAGGTGACAAACACTTTACTTTTGCGTGTCTGCGCGTTCATAATCAAAACAGTATTTTTGCATTAGTGGTACTGATCCTTGATGCGCGAGCAGTCCCGGATCTATGATTTTTTCGACCCGGGGCAAAAACTTGACAGTGGTGGTCTCACAAGGGTTTAAGATAAAGTGTTAAAAAAATCACAAGTAATTTTTTGGGACCGGGAGAATGGAGAACTCAAACAACCTTTATTTAGACCCGTAGAAATCAACATTAGAAACAATGATATTATATACAAACATTGATTAGAAAGGCCAAAATTGCAAAGAATGATTGGGTTAATCCAAACTTGAAACTTGAAAAACTTGTGCTCGCTGCGCACCTAAAAAGTATGAACTATGTGTTTTTCGACAAAATTTGATATTTTTTATTAAATTATTTTTTGCAACTATTTTACCCCAACGCCAACTCTATAAACGCTACACGAACTAAGTGTGGCCATTCAAAGATGGTAAATTTAAAACTATCAATTATTTAAGGCTTGTAGAGCTGTGGTCGGGCTTTAAGAAAAGTACGGAATTTTGTACAGTTTTGGAAGTGTCGAAAATCACCTAGTTTATTAGGGTTCCGTACCTCAAAATAATAAAATAAAAAACCGGTCAAGTGCGAGTCGGACTCGCGCGCCGAGGGTTCCGATATACCTATAGTATTTTTGGAAGCAATAAAGTCCATTTTCAGGACCCCAAAACTAAATTTGTTTGTAAAGGTTTTTTGCAGATTTCTGAAAAACTGTGCAACTTAGAAAGATCGTTTTATTTTTGCTATAAAGTTTACATAAACCTCTGTCAACTGTAATTAATTCAGATTTTCCCTTACTCAAACTTCGGAGATAAGGGGGGGGAATGGTATTTTTTTTGACATTTTTCATCATAACTTGAAAACTAAGAAACTTAAAAAAATACAAAAATATATTTTAAAATGTACAAGTAAAGCCCTTTCATATGATACCCCACTCGACCTAGTAGCGACAATTTGAAATTTGGCCCCCCCTATTTTGGCCCCCTTTACATTAATAATCATACTTTTTTCAAAAAATTTTCATGTGCAATTAAGTTGGGCAACTATATTCTAAAACTATTCCAAATTTCAGCTCGATAGCGTAAGTGGTTGCTGAGATATAGAGGTGTGACAGACAGACAGACAGACAGACAGAGCGGCACCATAAGGGTTCCTTTTTTTTACCATTTTGGTATCGGAACCCTAAAAACAGAACCCTTATAGGATCACTTTGTTGTCCGTCTGTCTGTCTCTCTGTCAAGACCCTATTTCTCACGAACGAGAAGAGGTAACACTTAAAAACCACACAAGATCTGAAAATTTCAATTTTTTACAACGACGCAATCAAAAGATATGGCTTTTTATGTCCTCATCTCCATACATTTATGCAAAAAAGCAAAACCTACAGGGTACTTCCCGATGACCTAAAATTATGAAATTTGGCAAGAAAATTATTAAATATTTAAATTTTTCTCACAAGTAATAGTAACCAATTAAGGTGAGGTCCCGTTTCAAGAACTTTTCTATAAAAGAGGGGTGAAGATGGATGGTCGCGGAGTTTTTAAAATCAAAGAGCAAAAGCTTTTAGTATGTCATATGGTAGATACTCGTAGGTACGGAACCCTTAGGGCGCGAGCCCGACTCGCACTTGGCCGGTTTTACTCATTATAGGTGCACATTTTAGATTAACACTTACCCTAAATGGGCCATACAACATACTAAAAACACAGAACTGCTTACATCAAGCTTTGCGATTTTGTATGCCTAGTAACTAATACCTTTTTCATAATTTGTGACATAATTTAAACAGGTTTGTTTAGGCAACATGAAATCAGTAAAAACAAGTGCAGCGCGAGTCCGACTACATAAGAGGGGCGAATTTTGCTCGATTTTTATTTGGGCTCTATCGTAAAAACGGGAAAATTGGTACGTTTATAGTGCATAAGCTATAGATTAACTAAAAATAATAAAAACTGGTCAAGTGCGTGGTCCTCCCACGTACGTGGTACGTGGTGACCTTCGGTGCGCGAGTCCGACTCGCACTTTACAGGTTTTTTAGACTACTCGACAGATGATATGCTTAGTTGGCGCCGATATCTCATCCTATCACTATCGGTTTAGTTTTAAAGGTGCTGCAACACTATGTCAAGTCAATATCAGTTTGTTGTCGCGTCTCTTGACTTGTCGACACTTATCGTTGCAGTGTCGAGAGATATGGGAAAACTTTAATGGGTTAAGATGCGAACAGACTAGCGAAGCGTATGTAGCGGCAATTTGTCAAAGATCCTTTGCTTAGACATTTTTACCCGACTGCCCCAAAACAGGAGGATTATATTTATCGAGTGTATGCGTAGAATGTATATATGTAGGTATGTATGTCTAGATATGCTTGATAGATTTCAACAGAAGAGGTCTCGTTATAAAAAAATATATAAAATCTCGTCTCTCGTCTCATCGGGTACAAAAAAAATATTTCATTAATATAACTAAAAAGTACTAAAAAAAATATTCCAAAAACCAAAATATTATGATCTAAAAAGAGAAAAAACAATTTCTAAAAATTTCATGCGATATTGCATGCGGGTGCGAGTTATGGCGCGTTGTGCATTTCGCCTGCACTCCCGAGCCCTCACGTATGTAGTCAGACAACAAATCAAAATAATTTTTCGAAACACAGGTCTGTCAAATTTTTTTTATGTTACAAATGAGCAGACGAGCAGTTCGGCCACCTGATGGTAAGTGGTCACCACCGCCCATAGCACCCACTGTCTTATTAATGGTATATTTTGACAATAATAAGACAGCAAAGCGCGTTGCTCACTTTGAGAACTAGGATGATATTTCTCATGTGCCGTTAATTTCACTTGCCCTTCCAACCAAAACACAGCAGTGCAATAATCACTGCTGCTTCACGGCAGAAAAAAGCAAGGGGTGGTACTTCCTCAGACGGACTTTCCACAAAAGCCCTACCACCTTCCCTTGCCCTTCCAACCGAAACACAGCAGTGCAATAATCACTGCTGCTTCACGGCAGAAAAGAGCAAGGGGTGGTACTTCCTCAGACGGACTTCCCACAAAAGCCCTACCACCTTCAAAAACTTTCATGTTTTTGGCTCTACCAAACGAACCAATCCTTCTTCTTCGTTATTGTACAGAACAGCAAAAAACCTGTTTCTTTACGAAAGATTTCAGTTATATGGCCTGAGTAATCGATTGTCATTTTTGCACTGATAAAATAATTGCCCCTTATCTTTTATGGTATGTGGGCTTACTTCTATTTAGGGTGACTTTTAATTAGTTCTTGATAGCAAAAGATATGCATGTACCTACTCATGATACTGAACAACTTTTCCCAAGGAACATAGGTCGAAATACGAAAAAATCAAATTTGATCTCCCATACAAAATGCGCTCAAAGAGAGGTCCAAGCTTGATTTTCGTATTTCGACCTATGTTCCTTGGGGAAAGTTGTTCAGTATCATGAGTACATGCATACCTTTTTCTATCAAGAACTAATTAAAAGTCACCCTATATAGCCCTGAGGGCAGAGATGAGGTCGACGATGGAACGAGCTTGTCCAGAAAAAACCAAATCACTCGCGACTTGAATAGATTCGCGTTATATGAACTCGGGAACACAGTCAAAGGCAGATAATTCCACTCCTTAGCTGCGCATTATAAAAGATATTTCAAAGCGCTTTGTGCGAATGAGTGAAATATCAACCAAGTGCTGGTGATATTCTGCGGTGTGTCTGGACTCCCGATGGTAGAAGGGATAGATTCAGATTCAGATAATTTTATTCAATGTAGATTCCTTACAGAATACTTATTGAATGTCATGCAGAGTACAATGCAAATAGAGCGAGTCTATGCCGTTTCGGATCGTGCTATGGCAGCGTAAAAGAAACGGCAAGAAACCACTGCAGCACGGCCTACTTTAAGAGTCGGCTTTTTACAATGTGTTTCTTGTGTTTCGCTGGAATATCAGAGCACCATACCTCTTTTTCATTCATATAGTCATCCAATTTATAGTAAGCTTTTTTACATAACGTTTGCTTTAAGTACACATTCTTTAAACTTTCTCTCAGGTAATTGCACTATATTGTCAGGCATTTTGTTGTAGTATCGTATACACAGACCAACGAAAGATGTATTGACTTTAGTTAATCTAGTATATGGTTGATCAATTTTATGCTTATTTCTAGTATTCAAATTATGCCTGTCACAAATTTTAGGTAATTGATGAATGTTCTTTCTAGCATACATTATATTTTCATAGATATACTGGCATGGTACTGTCATAATGTTGATTTCCTTGAACAGTTCTCTCAGGGAATCACGAGTCTTCAGGCAATAAATAACCTATGATATGGCGGGATAAGCTCATAGAGCCTTAAAAGTCATCATCGTCATCACCATAACATCCCATAAATACGTCCACTGCAGGACAGGGAGTGTTTGAGGTTGATGCTGGCTTCTTGGAGCTTTCTTCATTAAAATACAGGATTGAAAGTTATACAGTAGTTTATTTTAAACTTGAATCTTTACATTTTTAGAAATTGCGTGTAGCGTGCTCTCTTCACTGAGCGAAAAGTGTTACCGTCTACAAAATTAAAATTTACCAAAAAAAGTACTTAAAAAAAACTAAAATGTTGCCGTATGACATAGGAAAATTCCAACAGTCTGGCCCCCCTTGAAATGTTTGATTTCAAGATACAAGATTATGGTCTCTTCGGTACGACCAGCCCAAAGTGTCGGAAGTGGTATCTTCGGTGTGACCAGCCCATGGTGTCGAAGGTGGTATCTTCGGTGTGACCAGTCCATCATCTCCTGTTAACCAATTAGGTATTGCACATCTCCAGTGAAGTATTTCCATGTGCAGGTAAGTTCAACAGGAACAAAGTGTGTTCAGTTATAAGTAGGTATCATCCAGGAACATAAATAGCAGTCTAGATTACCTATACAGGTTCTTCTTATACATTATATAGTTGTAGTTATTTTGTAGTATAGATGTAGAGTAGCTTCTTTGCCTTTTATAGTTGTACTTTTACAAGTTTAGGTAAGTATACAGTTTCTTGTATATTATGTTACTCATTTTCAGGTCCATCGTCTTCTACAGTGGGTAGAGGGCATATTCTTTCATAGGAGCGTATGACAATGCCCTTGTTAGTGCGTACTTCAGCTACTCTGGCTAATCCATCAGATCCCGGCAGCAAGCGATGAATACGTCCAAGATGCCACTTCATGGGAGGGACTCCTTCTTCTTTTAGCAGGACTAGCTGACCCAGTTCTGGGCTTCTTTTTTCTGTACGCCATTTGGAGCGCGCCTGTAGTTCGCACAGGTATTCTTTTGTCCACTTCTTCCAAAACTGCTGGCGAAGTTGTTCAATTCTGAAGTGTCGCTGCAGGCGGTTGGGGTTGGCGTCTTCGAGTGGTGGCGCTGGTATTGCGGTGAGTGGCCGTCCGATCAGGAAGTGCCCTGGAGTGAGAGAGGAGTAGTCGTGAGGATCGGAAGACAAGGGAAGAAGAGGACGAGAGTTAAGAATTGACTCGATCTCTGCAAATAATGTGGCAAGTTCCTCAAAGGTGAGGTGTGTATTTCCCATTATACGCTTTATGTGAAATTTGGAAGATTTTATAGCTGCTTCGAATAATCCGTTATGATGTGGAGAATAAGCAGGCGAAAATTTAAATTTTATTCCTTCATTTGCAGCCACGTCTGATACAGAGTCACAATTTTCCTTTAGAAATTTACCTATCTCTCTACTAGCTCCTACATAGTTTGAACCATTGTCACTGTAAATAACATAAGGCTTTCCTCTTCTTGCAATGAAACGTTTGAGAGTTTGAATATACATTTGTGTACTCAGATCACTAACAGGTTCTAAATGTACAGCCTTTGTTTTTAGGCAAACAAATATACAAAGATAACTTTTACCAATTTTACAACCACGTCCCTTTTTACTTGCAGTGTAAATAGGACCCGCATAGTCAGTACCTACTACTTCAAATGGAAAACCTGCTGTGATCCTTTCCTTAGGTAAATTGCCCATCATTTGAGATGCACAAGTCCCTCTTACCTTTCTACATGTCATGCATCTTCTGTAAATAGTCTTTGACAAGACACGACCACCTACAGGCCAATATTCTTCTCTTATACTTGACAATAATAACTGAGGTCCAGCATGCAATAATCTTTTATGTTCATATTCAAATAATAAGTAGGTAAAATAGTGCTTGGAATCCAAGACAAGGGGGTGTTTTTTGGATAGAGAATAATTAGAGTTCTCTAACCTCCCACCTACACGCATTATAGAATTTGAATCCAGGTACGGACTCAGAGGCAGCAGAGATGAATTTGAATTTAGCTTTTCTCCCTTTGAAAGTTTTTTAATTTCTTTTCCATATGATTGCTGTTGAGCCAATTTTACTAACTGAGACAAAGCTACATTCAACTCATCAACTGATAAATGACCAGATATTTTAACTTTATTCCTACAGTTGTAAATAAACCTGTTCACATAAGCCATGGTGCGTTTCATTTTACTAAACTTTGAGAACCGATTAAAATCTATCAAATCTGACTTGCCTTCTGTGCTTGTCTCTATTTTACTTGCATTTACTTTTACTTCAGGCAAGTCAGATACCTGAATCCCTCCCTGTTCCGGCCAATAGTCTTCAGAATTTTGTAGGTATTCAGGACCATACCACCAAAGTGATAGATTTTGAACTTGATCAGGGTAAACTCCCCTGGAAGCTAAATCAGCTGGGTTTTGTGCTGATGGCACGTGTCTCCAGGTTAAGCTGCCTGTTTCTTTTATCTGGTTTATACGGTTGGCCACAAATAATTTTAATTGGCTTGCAGGAAGCTTAAGCCAACAGAGGACAATTTGAGAATCAGTCCAAAAACAAGAATCTACATTACATCTTAGTGATAATTTAACTTTGTTACATAATTTAGCCCCCAGGGCAGCCGCTAGCAACTCCATCCTGGGAATTGTCGGTGGAGGCATAGGGGATAGCTTAGTCTTTGCGCATAGTAACTGAGTTTTTACTTGACCGCAATTATCCATGGATCTTGCATATACGCATGCTGCATATGCTTTCATGGAGGCATCTGTGAAGGTGTGAAGTTGAACAGCGGTGGGGAACTTACACATTACATGTCTAGGTATTTTTAAGTTTTGTAGATACTTCAGACCTTTTTCTAGCTTTGTCCATTGGCACTTAATATCAGCTGGGATGGCATCATCCCAGTCTAACTTTTTTATCCATAGCTGTTGAAGCAACATTTTAAATGAAATTACACATACACTTACAAGTCCCAATGGATCAAATATTTTTGAACTGGCAGCCAGCATTGTTCTTTTGGTAAGCTTGTCTGTACTAATTTCTTCATGCTGAATGGAAAACCCAAGTTCATCCAATGTTGGCTGCCACATCAAACCTAAAGTTTTAAATGTGTCATCGATGCAAAAATTCTTTTGGGTGTCAGAATCGCATAGGTTTGATGAGTTTGAACGTATTTTATGCATGTGAAAACCAGCTGATTCCAACACCTTTGTGACAGTGTTGAATACTTGTTGCAACTCGCTCTCACTCTCCTTACCAGTGAGGCAGTCATCTACATAGAAGTCTTGCTCAATAACTTGACTTGCTTCTTTATCATTGCATTCATGAGCCAGTTGCAGTAAGCATCGTGTGCTGAGGAATGGTGCAGAGGATGTACCGTATGTAACAGTGTTAAGTTGCAGGCAGTGAGGCTGTTCATTGCTGTCTTCTCTCCATAGGATCATCTGAAGGTGTCGGTGTGTGGGGTCTACTTCTATCATCCTATACATTTTTTCTATGTCCCCGGTGAATACATAAGAGTGCTGCCTGAATCTAACTAAGATTGAAAATAAATCGCTTTGTACCACGGGCCCCACCATGAGAATGTCGTTCAAAGATACACCTGAACCGGTCTTCGCTGATGCATCAAAAACAGTTCGAAGCTTACTTGTTTCTGCATGTTCTTTGATTATTGGAAAATGAGGCAAATAGTTACCATTTTTAGGTGCATCTATGACTGACAAGTGACCCAGGTTTTTATATTCATCTATAAACTCCTTATACAGTTTGAAAACCTCTGGTTGTTTGCTAAATCTTTTCTCTATACCAACAAGCCTCTGCTTGCACATGGTGAACGAGTCACCGAGTACGTCTGGTGAATCTTTTAAAGGCAGTTTTACACAGAACTTACCATTCTCCAACCTCACAGTGTTACTCAGAAAATGAGCCTCACATGCTTCTTCTTCTTCAGACAAAATTTTTGAATTTTCAGGAATTTCCTCAATTTTCCAAAACTTTTCCAACTGAATGTCGACTTGACCTCTTGTGAAATTACAATATACTTCATTGCAGTTTACATCATCTGCGTTTTTTCCTGCAATA
Organism: Athrips mouffetella; assembly: GCA_947532105.1. NCBI lineage: Eukaryota > Metazoa > Arthropoda > Insecta > Lepidoptera > Gelechiidae > Athrips > Athrips mouffetella. The sequence continues at coordinate 23,838,605 of OX383976.1, forward strand.
GGCCCTACAACTAACCATCCCAACTTGCTACTCTGTAGTACAGGCTGACCCTTCTTCAGCGGTATCCTGTGGCTCTCCATGATGTCCCAGAATATGTCGCTACCTAGCAGCATATCAATCTCTGATGGCAAGCAGAAACCAGGGTCAGCTAGTCTCAGATTGGAGGGAATATTCAATTCTCTTGTATCTACTCGTTTGGATGGTAAGTCATTAGTGATGTGAGGTACTACTATACATTTTACTTCTTGTCCAAAAGTGTTGTTTACATATGACGTGATGTGGACATTGCATCTTTTTTTACATTCAAAATGGAAATTGTTTATACCAGAAACTTTGATCGGCTTGGCATCTTGTGTATTCAACTTATACTTTTCCACAAAACGTTGTGTGATGAAGGATGACTGTGATCCGCAATCAAGAAGAGCCCTAGCTGTGTGTGTACAATTGCCTACCCTTACATTTACCAAGGCAGTTGACAACAAGACTTGCCCTTCGTTCAGAGAAGATAAGGCAACCGGGTTCGATGTAGTGTTTTCTCCATTTGCTGCTCTACTCTGTTGTTGATTGGACGTTGTTCGGTCAGTTTTTTGAATATGTAAAAGAGTATTATGTTTATATTTGCATATTTTACATGGCCCTCCTTTGCACTGCACAGCAAAATGCCCTTTTCCTAGGCAATTAATGCAAAGTCTATTTTTGCTAACTTCAGCATTTCTTTCCTGTACTGTCATGTTTTCAAACTTTTTACAATGTATTATACGATGCTGTGCAGCACAAATGGGGCAAGATAGTTTCTGGTCATGAGTGTTACTGTTAGAGTTGGTATTACCAGCAAACAATGTTCTGTGTGGTTTATCTGCATTTCTTTTTTGCGTTGTGCAAAATGTTTCCAACACATCAGCACGGTTTCTTATAAATTCTAAAAATGTTTGCAATTTGGGTACACCCTCAAGACTGGCTTTACATTCTTCCCATTTTCTTCCCGTTACATTGTCCAATTTTGATGCAAAAATAAATATTATTAAACTGTCCCAGTTGCTTGTCGGTTCACCCAAATTAGTCAAACTTGTTAAGTGTTTACTTATGTGATCTACAAGATCTCTTAATGATTTCTCCGACTCTTTTTTTATGGATTCAAAATCCATTAATGCTTTTAAGTGATTCTGAATTAACTGCTTTTTGTTGTCAAATCTGTCGCACAACATTTTCCAAGCCATGTCATAGTTTGTGTCGGAGAACTCAATAGAGTTGATAACTAATGCAGCAGATGATACAAGAGATGAACGCAAATAATGAAATTTGGTAATGTTGTTGAGCCTAGGATTCTTATGAATGAGAGACAGGAAGGTGTCCCTATACTCAAGCCACTTATGGGAGCTGCCGTCAAACAATGGAAGAGATATTGTGGGTAATTTGATGTTGTTAACATCTGGTTGCCCTTCAGCATAGTATGAAGCCTCCTCGTAGACACTCTCATCAGGCTCCGTAGTAAGCTGCTCCACCCTACTGATAATCTCGAAATATTGTGTTTCAAAGCTGCTTCTTTCAGCCAGCTGCTCGTCAATTTCATCTCCTAATACCTCAATATCGTCTTGTATCTCTTCAAACTTATCATAGAGTAATTTAAATTTTTCAAACTTGCTTTTTAGTTCTTTCTTGTTTCCTAAGTTTTCTACGTCTAAGGAATCTATATAGTTCCTAAACATGGTTACACGACCCTTTACAAAGCCTCTCTTCTTCTTGAGAAGACTCAATTGTTCTGTATCAGTCATGGCGATGCACAAATTAAGAAATAAAGTGTGAAATATACAACAATAGGTATAAATACCTTAGTATCCAGTTTTTTACTGTTGCACTGCTTATTCTACTCACGGCTTGACCCAAACGAAGCGCCGAAATTGATTTGCCTTGCTTTGGAATTGAGCTCTGCTACTCCTGGGGTGCTGTACAAGCACCCGATATACGTACACCGCCACCACGTGCTCGCGGTATATTTCGAAGTGAAAACCTAGAATTTTCCACAATTCCAGTTGAAAAGCTAAGCGTATACAATGATATGCATGAAATGTGCGTGAATATACAGAATACACGTGTATTTTACTTGAATTTTTACATGAAATATGCAAAGTGAGCGTTGTCACAATATACCTATACAGTGACGAAAATGCGAGAATTTTGCGATAAAACCTGTGTTAATATGCTTGAATATGCGTTAATATGCTTGAAATGTACGATATACATGAATTTACAGCTATACAGGGCCACACACTTGCCAAAACGTGCTCCGAGAAAATAACCTCAAATATACAGAAAATCGAAATCGATTCAGGAAAAAGGTGGGAAAAACGGGTAAGAAAAAAGGAAAGGCACTTCCCAGGGGTTCCGAAGGTTGCAGCAGATCCTGTTCTGTACCAGTCTTCCAGCCCGCCACGGTTCTTTCGCGCCGCCGATGACTTGAGCAACGCGTGATGTCCTCTATACGGTCGCCAAAAAATACTGTTTGAGGTTGATGCTGGCTTCTTGGAGCTTTCTTCATTAAAATACAGGATTGAAAGTTATACAGTAGTTTATTTTAAACTTGAATCTTTACATTTTTAGAAATTGCGTGTAGCGTGCTCTCTTCACTGAGCGAAAAGTGTTACCGTCTACAAAATTAAAATTTACCAAAAAAAAGTACTTAAAAAAAACTAAAATGTTGCCGTATGACATAGGAAAATTCCAACAGGGAGCTCCCTCCAGAACTCCAGCAAAAACGCATGGTACTTTAGAGGGGATTTTCCATAGCCACCACGCTTGTAAGCGTTGCGGCTGATGGCGACAGTGACCGCAGTATGTAAGATGGTACAGAGAGATGCTGCTGCTCATCCTCCGGTTCAAAAGCCTTCAATCGCCTCTTACGATACCTAGAGATCGGTTATTATTATTGATTTATTTATTACAAATTTACTTAACTTATAATTTAACAAAATTCCCGCAAAACTGCTCAGCAGTTTGTCTGCGGAATTGGAGTCTCTACATAGTATAATAGTATTTCTACAGGGTGTTAATTTGATTGCGTGCCATAGCTTAGGGGGTGGTTCAGCAACGATAAAGGAACTCAAAAAAAAAATTAAAAAAATCCTACTTAATTTTTTTTTACTCCATTGAAACTAAACTAACGCGGAGAGCAATAACCTTGAGCACCGCTACCTTATCCACTGATACTGCGTACTACTGATGCTCCGTCAGGGTCATTGCTCTCCGCGTTCGTTAAGTTTCAATGAAGTTTTAGTTTTTTTTAAAGTAGGATTTTATTAAATATTTTTTTTGTGTTCCTTTATCGTTACTCAAACACCCCCTAAGCTATGGCACGCAATCAAATTAACACCCTGTATATTAGATGCCTAGGAGAACTACCATGGTGGTTTTTTGGTTGGCACTTGGTACTATTATTTGCTGGCACCATACGGACTTAAAAAATAATAGAAAGGATTTATTAGATTCAGTTTATTTATTCAATGTAGATTCTTTACAGAATACTTATTGAATGTCATGCAGAATACAACTCAAATAGAGCGAATCTACGCGAGTCTAACTTCGTAAGACAGTCATACAAATTAAAATAAGTTTTAACTAGCTGTAACATTATCAGTAAACTTAGTTAATAAATCGGTTAAAAGTTACCGCGTTATCCGTAATGTGGACAGCTTTTAGTTAGGCGCCCGTATGGCGTGTCGTGGTAAACTGTCATTAAGATATGACTTTAATGTACGTAATGGGACGTCCTTCTCATCGTACTACTGCAGTCGCCAACCTAAGTGTAGTATAATGAATATTCTTAACCGAAATAAATTCGATTTTTCTTGCCAGCAATTGCTAGAAGCCGGTTTTGAAAACGGATGAGAAAACAAATGATTTCCAACAAGTTTTATCACTAAACCAAATATGGAATCTAAAAAAAACCGGTCAAGTGCGAGTCGGACTCGCGCGCGGAGGGTTCCGATATGCTTCCAAAAGCAATAAAGTCCATTTTTAGGACCGCAAACCTAAATTTGTTTGTAAAGGCTTTTTGCAGATTCCTAAAAAACTGTGCAACTAAGAAAGATCGTTTTATTTTTAACAAAAAAACCCATCCTATTTTATTTTCTAATCACCCAGACACCCCTAAGTTTTAAAGACCCATACACAAAGAGTGTCGTCAGACAACTGGATGATATTTGGCTCCAGCCCAACAAGCGCACAGCCAGACGCGTTTTAACTTAATGATGTTGCTTCATTATGAGAGGGAATGGTTAGGTATTCATGGATGGAATTACTAATAAGGTTAGTTGTGTTGTAGGGCAAGTTTAGGAACTTATACGGGCACAGCCTAGTTTGGATATGAATATAAGCTCAAACATTATTAAATCAAATTCAGTAATTATTGAACCAAGGGCAAGTGAAGGGTACTCCATACCGAGGGGAATATATAGTTATGTTACTCAGACCAAGGAACTAAACAACTTTCCCGAAGGAACATAAGGTCGAAATACGAAAATCAATTTTTGACCTCCCATAGAAACTGCATCAGCTGATAGCAGGCCTGTGGCACTCCGCACTCTAGGTATGCAACGCGGCGGCTCTAGAAGTCGACTGGGTGGGGCAGTCGATTTTACTTTTCTTTATGTCATCTTAAGCTTATGGCGGCAAAATATGTAAGTAAGTACTCGTATTTGCATGTTTGATTGAATCTCGCCACCTGTCCGCGATCACCCGTGATTTAAAAACATCTCTTAAGCGGTGCACTGCATGTATCGACTTTATGCTTAGAACGTAAGGTTGAAATTTGTCAGCACAGAACTATATATAAGTGTTTGTCGGCAACCCGCCTGGGAGTGTCGGATCTGTAAACGTTAGTTTCCTTTTTTTAATCTGTGCTGATAGTGCATTTTGTATGGGAGGTCAAATTAGGATTTTCGTCCTTCGACCCATGTTCCTTTGGGAAAGTGGTTCAGTTTCATGGTTTAAGTAACCTGTTAATATTATGTTCACTAATACCCTATTTAGAGTTCAAATTAAATAGTGAACATAATTTTAGCATGCGAGCTTATTCCACCATCTCCCTTCTACCATCGGGAGTCCAGACGCACCGCAGGATATCACCCATACTTGGTTGATATTCCTCACATTCGCACAAAGCGCTTTGAAACATCTTTTGTAATGCGCACGGCTAAAGAGTGGAATTCTCTGCTTGCGTCTGTGTTCCCGAGTTCATATAACCCGAATCTATTCAAGTCGCGAGTGAATAGTCTTCTTTTGGGTAAGCTCGTTCCATCGTTGACCTCATCTCTGTCTTCCAGACTAGATCGAGGTCAAGAGTAAGCTCATTTTAAATTAAAAAAAAAAATGTTATTTGGACCATGATACTGAACAACTTTACTCAAGAAACAGGGGTCGCAATACGAAAAAACAATTACCTCCAATCTCCAATACAAAATTAGCTGTCAACTGACGCAGTTTCCGAAGTTGATTTTTTTTTTCTTATTTCAACCTTAGTCCCCGAGGTTAGTTGTTGAGCGTGCTAAAATTATGTTCACTATTTCATTAGGACCTTACATAAAAGGTTGATACGAGAAGAAGGTAGGAAAATGATTTTTTATCACATCTATTCGAAAATCGCTAAACGGTTCGTCAATAAAGGCGAACAAAATAGCTGTTTTCTCCAAGAGACTTTCGTAGCGGGTAAAAATGGGATTTAAAATTTGAATTTGAATTTAGGTCCACCATAGGGATACTTTAGGTCCACCATAGAACTCGAACCAAAACATTGTATGAAAAATGATACTGGCCGGTTGCACTATTAACATGATTATGAATATAAAAAAATAAATATGCTTGAAATGTGAACAAGACTACCAACCAAAGAGGTTCTATTCCTAGTTGATACAAAAATGTCAATAACATTTTCAGTTGTTACAAATAATACTTAATATGATTTTGAGTATTGTTTTATCAAGTAAATAATATTTTAATGGTATTTTATATTTAAAATTAATGACGAGTGTGTCTCAATGAGCCTCTTATTCTTTTCTCATAGAGGGAGATGAAAAGTAGAGTGTATTACGCGGCTGCAAAAATATTTTTACCTTGGGCGACCTATTGAATCCCTCGCTACGTTCAGGATTCTACTTTAGAATCCCTCGCCATGCTCGGGATTCTACTCAAGAATCCTTCACTGCGCTCTGGATTCAAAATAGCGCCCTCGCCTTAAAAATATTATTTTACAGCCTTGTGATACAATCTACTATTTACTTTTGTCAAGATCTTAGCAGGTGGGTGAATGTGGTGCCTTTAAAGGATAGAAATGTTTAGGTAAATATTACATAAAGCCGTTGGTATGAACAGAGCACTATCGTCCGATTCGAAGGTAGTAGGGCTTTTGTGCAAAGTCCGTCTGGGGAAGTACCACCCTCTTGCTTTTTTCTGCCGTAATGCAGCAGTGTTTGCACTGCTGTGTTTCGGTTTGAAGGGCAAGGGACCCAGGGAAATTACTGGCACATGAGACATACCATCTTAGTTCTCAGGATGGGTAACGCGCTTTGCTGTCTTATTAGTGTCAAAATATTTCACTTATAAGACAGTGGATGTCATGGACGGTGGGGACCACTTACCATCAGGTGGCCCACCTGCTCGTTTAGCCACTTGTGACATAAAAAAAATCTATTGCTGTGAAATTGTGAGAGAAGCAGCTTATTCTGCAGAAGACTTATATTTTATTTTGTGAAGATATAAAGGACTGTGTAGGCACTTTTAGTCAGACAAACCTTATAGTTATGAAGAGTTTTAAAGCAGAAAAACGGCCTCTGACATGGCCTAAATAGTAGCAGTATCGTACGCACGGCATCAAGCATGTAGAAACGAAACCAGTTTAAGCTGAACCAACGTTACAAACGCCCGAAACCCGCTCAAGGTCAAACTGTATACACCTATGGGCGGCCGTGTGTACGTGAGCGAATGCGGAGCTATGCGACGCGACGTGAAAACAACAATCAGACGATTCCTATTCAATTGAAGTGGCGTATCTTTTGCAACAAAGAAAATACTTAAGTTCTTACACCTAGCACCAGCGGTTACCCACCTGACTAATTTCTCGATCAAGAAGAAAGAGCAAACGCCACTTGGCTGGCTACGACCGCGTTAGTTATTCTTGAAGGTTAAATCATCAGTTGTTCATACATCTATAAAAACACGCCTCTTTCCATTCCCTGTGGGGTAGGCACAGACCACAGCTGTCCACCTGCTATGATCTTCACATACTTCCCTCGCTTCCTCTACTTCCATCAAACCTTTTATACAAGCCCTCCGGTTTACCTTTAAAGACACGATCACACCTAGCTGAATTCAAAGACTAATTCGGCATACATTGCTCGTTGAAGTAAGAATATTGCAATTAACATAACCAACCCTCCCAGCAATGTATGCCGAATTAGTCTTTGAATTCAGTTAGGTGTAATCGTGGCTTAACCTAGCTTTTATTAAGAACATCCTGAATTTGTTCATGGAACATTCGCCGAGGCCTTTCTCTTCCAACTTTTTTATTCTTGAAGTTTCAAATAGTCAATTAACCATTTGCGCATACTGCCAGTAGACTATATCTCTAGATCCATATCTTCGTACTTCCTGATCACTAACAAACACTTTCACTAATTACTGTCTCAACTTAACACGCAAAGGAAAAACCAGTGTTGAAAACAAAAGTACAGACAAAGTGATCGATAAAGTAGTGGGTGCGAAGCGCGTGCTACGTGCAGTTTTTATGGTAACTTAAAAGAGGGAAACTGATATAGCTACTTAGATAAACTTTTTTTTTCATTTATTTTCCAAAAAAGTTTTTTTCATACACAGTAACATAAAACTAGCCTAACTACTAAACAAAACCATGTATCGGGTTGATGTGTAGGGGCCTGAGTCGCCGTATCTCACAGCTTTTTTATTATATTATTAAACAATAGACATAAATAAACTACTATGGAAAATTGTGAACGCATAATTAATTCAGTCAACGACCTCTCAAAAAAAGGTATAGAGGGAAATGCTTGGAACACAATTTTTGACTTCGTAACTTTGTTTGGACTAGTTAGGAGGTAACATATCAAAAGTCACCGCCCGTACCTCTAACGCCGGGCGGGAGGAGGGGGTTTGAAGGTCCCATTTTTTGGGTTTTTTGCATATATCTCGGAAACTATACGTCCTAGCAACAAAAGATTTTTGGCAAAATGAAAGCTGATTAAATTTACTACAAGTTTTATTTTATTAAGTTTTTCGATATCTTGTATAGTTTTCGAGATATTCGCAGTGAAGTCACATTGGCTAGTTGACTGATTTTGCCGTCGTCACCCGTCTCTTTACTGGCAATTTTTAAGGGAAATTATCCCTTTTTCACCTACTTTAGAAACATCTGGACTCGATGCAATCACTTCCTCATCACAAACAAAACACTTGCTGTTCATTTTAACGACACAAAAATAGACTTTCAAGAGCGGATATCTCAAAAACTATACAAGATATAAAAAAACGTAATTAAACAAAACTTGTAGCAAATTTAATCAGCTTATATTTTGCAAAAAGTTTTCGATATCTTGTATAGTTTTCGAGATATTCGCTCTTGAGTCTTTAATTTTGGAGTAGGTATGTATAAAAATAATTACACCGGCTTCATTACCCATCGAATCGCAACGCAGCAGCTTTACGGCAGAAATATGTAAATTCTATCACCTTCAAACTTACTAATGCAAACAGTCATAAAACAGAAATCATTCCTCTTCAACAATAAGCAAACCACTCAAAGCTCTGGTTTGGAAAGAGCTAATGGGAGCTTTTCTGCTAAGCCCATTTAGGGAAAAACAACCCTCTAGCCCATATCTACCAAACTACAAGAAGAAATACTTATAATTCTTCATCAATCCTCATAGATTATATTACTAATTCTAATTATATTGCCTGTTAACCTCTCTTCAAATACTTAATTGTTGGTGGTTACCTACAAACCGCAACATGCACTTGAAAGGCGTTCACACGTGTCCAGTACAGTACTTACTCCAGCCAATCACTCGTGCCAGTGCACACGTGATCTCGTGATATACTTTTACCATATTTATATACTGTACAGTCACTTACAGTGAGACTCGAACCCAGACGATGATCAAAATAAGAACGGTACAAAGACCAATGTGTTAAGGCGATCCGTTTTCCATACTAAATTCAAATGACTGGCATTCTTATGCGGGACATTAAATGCTGTTGAAAAACGAGTGTATACAGCTATTTTTAGTTAAATTTTTCACTGATTAATACAAAGATACAGCTAATGCACAGATAGTACTACATCGCACACCCACAATGGTAATATTTAACCAAAAATTGCTACCAAAAACTAGTACTTTCGGTGCATTAGCTGTATCTTTGTATTAATCAGTGAAAAATTTAACTAAAAATAGCAGTATACACTCGTTTTTCAACAGCATTTTATGTCCCGCAAGTCATTTGAATTTAGTATGAAAAACGAATCGCCTTGCCTGACGTGCTCTTGACTGTACCGGTTGACTTGTATTCCATCCGCTACACTAATCATCCGGTAAGTAAATGTCAAGTTGTATAAGTAATTATAGGCTTTTAAAATTTTATATGACGGGTTAAAGGAAGGAACAAGGAAGGTAATTTTAATTTACAAGTGTTTTGTATTTAATTGTAGAAACGATTTAGGCCATGTCCCCACTAGGCTCACAGTGAGCCGCTCACTGTAAGCCGACTGACTCTGAGCGGTGTATCGGTCGCTCACTCAATTCGTTCCGTCGGCGGCGTAGTGAGCTGACTGAGCCGCCCACCGGGAGCATAGTTCGTGGCGACTCAGATGCTCACTGAATGAATCCGCAAGCGTAATGCCGCAAACTGCGTACAGTAAGCGCTGAAGTGACACTCCTTTTAAAATATATAGGGAGGCGTACTGAAGGCAGACAGTGAGCGGCTCACTGTGAGCCTAGTGGGGACATGGCCTTATGCATAAAACGGAGTCATCATCATTGTGAAGCGCTGCTGGCCAAGTGGTGACGATCACGAAAGTTAAGCAACTCGATAGGTGCTGGCTAGTGGCATGAAATATAGAGCGTATCCCTGCTGCAGAAAGCAAGTTAAGCTGCTGTTCGAGAGAGTCAACTACTTACAAGACAAAAATGAATAGTTGGAGTAAAACTCTAATACTATACCTAGGTCATGTGAATAAGCGATAATAAATATTAAATTACGATACATTGTATTATGATAATAAAATTTTATGAACATTCATACAGTATGAAAGGGTTGATGAAAGTGGAGAAAGTGAGGGAAGTATGTCAAGATCATAGCAAGTAGAGGGCTGTGGTCTCCTAAAAAGAGGAAAGAGGCGTCGCTTCGATCATATATTTTGATAGATTCACAATCGCATCCAAGACTCGACCGAAAAAGTGTCCCCATTTTAGTGTGTTCTGAATTTGTAATGTCAAAGTAAATATAAGTTTCCTGAAATGAGCTATAAAACGACTGACAATGAGAGCACAAAGAGGCTTAAATCTTTTTTAAGGTGTAATTTTTTGAGCAGCAAACAAGCATAATTATTTAAGCAAGCTGTAAAAAAATGAATTGAATAAACAATAAAAAAATCTTCGACCCAGTCGTCACTTAAGAGCGTTCATCCGTTCAAATCGCGCCTGGAGTCAAAATTTTCGATTTTCGCCGAAGGATAAAACAATGCAGTTCTTAGTCAAAGAAGACATTAATATCATATTAGATATACTTTCACGATCTGCTTTTTGGTTTAAAATCATTTCAAAATATTGGGATATTTTTCCAAATAGAACAGTTTTTTAACACGTCCGTTTTTAACTTAGCGCTTGACCGTCTACGCAGATGCGAGATTTAAGTAGGATCAAATGCTACAAGATTGAAAAAAAAATACCATTCGTAAATTCAGGATATTGTTTAGTTTTTGGTTAAAAAAAACTCGATTTAGGTAAAAATTCATTCAAAAAAACTACAGTCAAAAGTGACATTTTTAGTAAATTTACGGGATATTAACCGTGTCATTTTAGGTGAAAATGTAAGACATTTTTTTTTCTTTTTGGACTTAGCATGTGAAGTCATTCATACTCTAAAATACTGTATCTTAGCAGATGAGATCGGGGTCACAGGCTCACCTATATCCCATTGCCTATATCAGATATAAAAAAAAAAAAAACAAAGCATCCGTAGGGCATCCACTTATCCACTATGATCTGATTGCTACAGAAATAACAGTATGGAAAGAAGCAACTATGGGGTTAAAAGGTTGAAGAAGATGAAGGACGAAGGGTTAAAAGGTTAGGTGGTAAGACTTTTGTGTAAAGTCCGTCTGGCCTCTATTGGCTCTTGCCTTTTTCTGCCGTAAAGCACTGCTGTTCTAACAGGCTAATTCAAAATTCAAATTGACTTAGGTATGTTTATTGTATCAAACCTGTACATTCAAACATATTTAAAGAGCGCGTGGGTTTTTTTGTCGCTTTTTTTTCCACCATGGCGCCACTTTGTTTGTGAAGCGATGTAGTTTAGCTGACGTCATTAAGAGATTTTAATATCTTGCAATGAATAAACTATTTTGAGTTTTTAAGTTCAGTGTGCTTCGGTTTGAAGCTAGAGAGCCAGTGAAATTACCGGCACATGAGACATACCATCTTAGTTCTCAGGGTGCTTAGTTGGTTTTGCTGTCTTATTAGTGTCAAATTATTTTACTAACAACACAGTGGGTGTTATGGGCAGTGGAGACCACATACCACCAGGTGGCCCACCTGCTCGTTTGCCCATTTGTGAAATATAAAAAAGACCAACTCAGTATTCCCGAAAAATCACGTTGCGATCGTGATTACTTATCTCTCTCCAATTCTTCATTACAATATCTAAACCACGTGGAGCAAAAAGCGGTTTAGAAAATGGACTACTGTATTTTTTTTAGCTAAAAATATTGACAAGTTCGATCTACCTACATTCCGAACCGAATTTACGATCAGACGGGACACACGGCATTACTTTTTACAGCCTACCGTCAAAATATTGAATTCCGCGCCTATGACCAGTTCAAGCTGACCCCTGCATGACAGACGGTGAGCCTACGAATGGGTAAGCCACCTGATTAAAAGTGGTTTGCTCTGCAAAAATAAAACGGCAAAAGCGAATAACTGAAACGTTTGCTGCTCGGCAATCAACTTGAACTTTGATGGCGTTGTGGTAGAAGGTCGGAGTCAATTTCACTTTCAAATTAAGGTGTGCAAACACCTTAATTTGAATGTAAAATCAACTCTGCGCAGCTTAGTTATAGCAGAGTTGCAACCGATTTATAACTGTATAAATAATTTTGCTTTGTGAAAGAAAGAAAGGGTAGAATAGATTTTACTCAGGAGGGCTTTGCACTAAACCTTTCCCACTCCTAAAGTTTGATAAAATTTTGTAGGTTATTTTTTTTGTATTCAACAATCTTTAGAATACATCAATATGAAGATGAAAATTCAGGGGTCAACTAGATTTGGTCACCCAAACTTTCACCATACGCCTCTACCTTTTTTTATTTTTTTATGGCAAAGGATAAAGGATGAAAACAGCCAATAATACGGATATTTGGGGTGTTAAAAATGGACGTAATCCGACACTAGCCATTCGCATTCAGATGAGGTCTTTTATAAATCATCTACCGACTGAACGGGAAGCGGTTAACCCTTCCCAAAGGACGGTAGAGACAGCAGAAAAATCTAAGAAATTTTATACTACTGTCGAAATAATGTAGCTCTTGATTATACTCGTAATGACAGCAGTGTGTAAACAGGACGGAGCGATGCGTAAGATATTGGAGCGACAGAGACACGTATAGCTCCGTCGTACTCTTACGCATAGCTCTCTCCTGCCTTATTTCGACCGTAATCGTATGTACACAGGTCGAAAAATATTTTCATCTACTTATTATACAACTTTTGATTTGTATGATTAGAAGATTGATTTCCTTTTTATTTCTAAGTGTATTCGAAAAAATGTTAAGATGTGAAGGTGGCGCGAACCCTGTATTTTTTACAGGGACTTAAATTATTTCGTGTTATAATTATTAGCTTTTTTATCAATCCCTAAAAATTTTTTAAATTAAAAATCAAATAAAAACCCAATCTCAAATAATTTATGTATGCAAAACTTTAGCTTTTTATCTTAAGTCGTATTTTATTTTTAATAAAGCAAAACTTATTATAAACGTATTTAAACGTATTTTATTTTTAATACGACAAAAGATAAAAAGCTAAAGTTTTGCTTACATAAATTATTTGAGATTGGGTATTGAAATGTAATTTTTTTTAAAGGACAGGAACAGACTAAATACTGTTGCAAGCATAGGGAAAAATTCCAATAAAGTATTGAAGTTTTTTAGATTTATTTACACAACCGAGCTTTTTATTTCACTCATTATTCACGGAGTCTTCCCTCCAAGTCAATTTGGAATTCTTTCTTGGGTATTACCTTCTTCCCTCTGAGGCTTTCTCTTTCCATTTAGTACTCTTCTTAAAGATTTCTACCCACTCGTTCAGCTCTCAATAGCATAGAATCACGTTTTTTGCAAGAAAATATGTTCGCGTCCGCAATGTTGAATTGTTTTGCTATCTCTACCACAAAACAGTTCGTTCGCGGGTACGGAACCTACGCATAATAAATATAGAGGAACTCTATACCGCTTGCTAGTCACTGTAACTGACAGCTGCCTGTGAAGGTATGGAAGTTTGTGGCTTCTATGGGATATCGAGGACTGTATTTTGTAAACAATGTGGTATTTTATTTCGTATGAAAAGAAGAGTAATATTTTTGGAAAAAAAAAAATTTATGATTGCAATGTCAAAAAATCACCCTCCTTCAAGGGCAGTCTTACAAAAAAATTAAATAAGAAGTCTTACAATTTGTTTAATTGAGTTAAGGTTGAAAACAGAACATAATAGCAATGTACATAAAACTGCAGTATGTAAGTAATTCTGGAGAGGCTTTATCATCTTATCAGCCGTCTGCTAGGCATAGGCCTCCCCTAAAGATCTCCATGACCACCGATCCTGAGCTGCTCGCATCGAGCGGCTTCCCGCGACCTTGACCAGATCGTCGGTCCACCTTGTGGGGGAATGCCAACGTTTCGTCTTCCGGTACGTGGTCGCTTTTTCTTGCGATGTGCCCTGCCCACTGCCACTTTAGTTTAGAGATTCTCAGGGCTATGTCAGTTACTTTAGTTCTTCTGCGGATCTCCTCATTTCTGTTTTGATCGCGCAGAGAGACACCGAACATAGCCTTTTCCATAGCCCTTTGAGTGACTTTGAGCTTCTTGATAAGGCCGATCATGAGCGGCCGCGTCTCGGTGCCATATGTCATCACTGGCGACACACACTGGTCAAAGACTTTCTTCTTGAGACACTGAGGTATTTTGAACGTGAAGATATTGCGGAGCTTCCCGAACGTTGCCCATCCGAGTCGGATTCGACGAGTAACCTCTTTCTCTGAGTTGATTTACCCAGCTGCACTGTTTGTCAAAGGTATACGTACTCATCGACAACTTGGAGCGTAGAGTTTCCAACTTTGAGTGGAGTGGGTACAACAAGGGCGTTAGACATAATTTTCGTTTTATCCATGTTCATTTTAAGACCTACAACTCTACTGAAGTAATTGAGCATCGTGCCAAGATTTTTCAGGGTTTCAACCATTACGACAATATCGTCGGCAAATCGAAGGTGAGAGTGTTTAGCAGTGAGAGGCTGTATACGATATAATAATAAAGAAGTTATATACAACCTTAATATTCTATTGGCAGCCAGCTATCAATTCTTAAATACCATAAAAATCACAGGTCAATCATTTCAAAAGTGAGGAAGGATATTCGTGAAAATGTAAAGATAGTGTTTGAGTGTTAATATGGTTTACCTTACATGAATTTTACTTTAAAAAGAAATTAAATCTCATAAATCAGTCGGTCATATTCAAGAATTAAGCCGATCTGATTTTGTAATATACTGTCATTCTGTAAATGCCTAAAATTACCATTCATTACTTAGTCTTTTGAGTGTAAAGTTCAAAAGTTTCACTCAAAGACATTGACGAATAACCAACCTCACTGCTCATTTACCACCCACGTGAGTAAACATACTTTTTAGTCCAAAAATCCCAAAAATAACTGTAATAAAGTTAGGGCAATTAAACATAATAATCGTCTCTCTTTACGGTAAAAAAAAGAACTTCTCATTTTAACGCACCATCTGTTTCTAACCCTCAATCGAACCCGGGGGATGCTGATTTTTTTTTAAAGATATTTTAGAAGCGACTAAGAAATAAGGCGGTGTGGTTCCGTATTCTTACGAATGCTGTTAGTTTTAATGGATTAATTAAGTACATTTCTAACTCTTTATTGCCTTTTTCAAGGTTCCGTAGTCAACAGGGAACCCTTATAGTTTCGTCATGTTCGTCTGTCAGTCTGTCCGCGGCTTAGTTAAGCGGCCCTTATAACTAGAAAGCATGGGAAAGTTGTTCAGTTTCGTTGACTGAACACGCCCTTTCAGTTTTCGGTACACCGTGTCTCTTAAACCCTGTATGTAGTATAGTAAGATTCAAATCCCATCACTGACACTTCATCATAGCATCCCATGAAAACTTCCATTACAAGACAAGGAGCTCCCTCCAGAAATCTATCAAATATACGTGTTACAAAGGAGGGGATTAACCATAGTCACCACTTTGTTGGTTACCGCAGTATGTAAGATAATACGATACCTACTCAGAAAGATGCTGCTGCCCAGTCTCCGCCTCATGAGCCCTTAGTAGCCTTTTACGACATTCACGGGTAGAGATGGGTTGGTACTATTAAAAATCGTATAGATCGCCCATTTGCCGTGGTAAAAAGATTGGCCAGCCTAGACACTGCGTTACTGTGTCTAGCTGTTTCCAGGGTGCGCCGCGGGGAGGCTCTTTTTATGCACCCCACCCAGAGCAACGCGTCAAACCGCGCAAGCCCGTTCTTTGCGCGCGAAAATCATGTTACTCTATGACCCCACCCCATAACCAGAGGGCTACCACGGTAGCCGCTTTCTGGGCAAGTAAGATTTAGCCCGTGATCTTGCCGACACGAAAGAAGAAGAAGACTATTAAAAAAAATCAAAATTCAAAATCGTTTATTCATTGTTGGATATTAAAATCTCTTAATGACGTCAACTAAACTACATCGCTTCACAAACAAGGTGGCGCCATGGTGGGAAAAAAGAAGCGACAATAAAAAACCACGCGTTCTTTTATATGTTTGAAAGTACAAGGTTGATATACAACAACCATAAGTCAGTTTAAATTTTTAATGAGCCGGTTTCGCAGCTAAGCGTCAACTGAGTATTCAAAAGAGTCGATAGATGGCTCTGAAGACAGTTGCTAAAGAACTTAAAATAAATCTGTCATAGATGAAGCGTGAAGTAAATAAACCTCCTTAGGCAACACTTACAACAGATAGGAAAAATAAGTTGACGGTTAAATTTTCCTACAACAACGCTATCTATTAAGAAAATTTTCATTTTCAATTAAAATTAGTTTTTTTTTTAAACGGCTTATTAGCCTGTTAGAACCGTAGCCTAATCCCATGGATTTTTCTCTTCTAGATAATCTGATATTTTATAATAACCATTCTTATACAAGGTGTAACAAAAAGGGTATATCAACCCTGAAGGATGTGATTCTGCCCATGAAACTGAACAACTTTACCCAAGGAACATAGGACGAAACACGAAAAAAAATTTTGACCTCCCATAGAAACTGAACCAGCTGATCGCGCATTTTGTATGGGAGGTAAAATTTTTTTTTTCGTATTTCGACCTATGTTCCTTGGGGAAAGTTGTTCAGTTTCATGGGCAGAATCACATCCTTCAGGGTTGATATACCCTTTCTGTTACACCTTATATAATTATTCTTTGCCGGCACCACACGGGACCACCGACAGATCTATTTCTACAGCAAACCAAGCAACTAAGAATCCCTTACACAAGGATCCCCAAAACATTAACACCGTCTTATTTGATTTCTTGCTTCGGGACAAATGACGTATTGAATGACAATGTTTTTGTAATGAACTTTGAGGTCTTGTGAAGTTTTAGGGGTTTTGTGAAGCTTTTGAGTGGAAATTAATCGATTTGGAGTATGTTTTTGACAGTGGCTTTTTAGATATTTTAACCTATCGTGTTCTATATAGTTTACAATGAGACTTTTTCGACTCTCGAAAGTGATCACATGATAGATTCATTTTGTATAGGATTTCTCACTGCGGACCCACGATACCCCTGGCGATACCCCTGGTGGTATCGTGGGTCTTTTAAAATCAAACGATACCCCCAACAAATAGTGTTGTGACACTAATTAATAAGAGCTTTATCATCTCTAGAATTTTTTATTTACTAAAAAAAAACAAATTTTAGTCTGTCTTCTTCTAACAAAATAAAACAAATTATAATCGTAGTCTTCTTCCAACAAAAAAAAAACAAATTATAGTCTGAGCTTTTATTTTTACTTTCGAGCGGAGCGAGAAAGGTATTGTATTCGTGAAAAAAAAAGTTTTTCTAATTTTCTCAAAAATGTGTTCTATATCACTTATACATCATAAAAAACAAGTCTCCCAAAAATGTCCGTCCGTCGGTCGGTCGGTCGGTAGCGGCTAAACAAATGGTCCGATTGACACCATATTTGGAATTTAGGAGTTTTATGCAAATCCATCGAAGGGTTCTAAGTGGTTTCTGGCTGGCTCTCATTTTGAGGGTAGCTGTCATACAACGAAAATGAAAAATTGAAATTTTCTCAAAAACGACTCATAGAATCTTGATGAAACTTTGCATGACCAAGCATCTCCATGTTAGATATCATGCACCAGTATCAATTGATCTGTGTAATTTTATATAAGGGGTGTTCCTGTACCACCAAAACGTAAATATGTGATTTACCCAAAATTGGTTCCATTAAGTTTATTAAAATTCTCTATAATATTAATCCTGGATTTTTTCAATAAAATTTAGTACACAGGGTGTACCAAAAACTGAAATGGACCAAACTGAACAATTATCCATAAGGAACATGTGTAGGGAAATTAAATAAATGTGCATGCAAGTATCCTACGGTAGTATCCATTGATCTGTGAAAATTCATATAAAGGGTGTTCCAGTACTACCAAAAGTTAAACATGTGATTTACTCGAAATCGTTTGAAGTTTGTTTGTTTTAATGTTTGACAATTTGAATTCTGAATTGATCTGTATATTTCATTCAAACATTTTTTTGGAAAAACGTAAATAAAAGTTTGTATTTCCATACTATGTGTGTGGCATTACAAATTTAAGTTTGCGGTTGATAGTTTTTCTTGAGTATTGCTAGAAAGTAAGTGCAGTGCTGCTGTACCATTTATTTAATAGGTAATAATTTCTTTTAGAATATCTGATCTTTGGGTGCAAAACCCATGAAAATTCACGGTATAATAGAATTAAAGATTTTTTCTTAGTCAATTAAAAGGATGTTATTCAAAATTATCAATCAAGAGATAATGTATTTTTGTAATTAAGAAGAAGAAAATCGTATTTTTTTTAAATCTATAAATAGTTGATAATTTTGTGTGCTCTAACTGACAAAAAAATCCCAAGATTAATTAGGTTAGGTTATGTAGGTTATAATAATTTGAAAATAATGTTTAGGTTAGGTAGGTTATAATAGGGAATATGCATGATTTTTTATGAATATGAAAAGCCGTAGTAGAGATGACAAAAAATGAAATTAAAATTTAAATCGGCTAAGAAATACGGCTGATATAAGCATTTAAAACTATTAATTACACGCCTCCGATTAGACAGAGAGATCCGACATGGGATGTGACGTCACATGCCACTACTCGTACGGCCATATAAACTTCGTATTAAATTTCGTTTTGTTAGAAAGAGACAGAAACAAATCTTCGATGGCTTATATCTTTTTTCATTTCATAGTTATTCGAAAAATAGTTTTACTAAACTGTCTATGACATGAATGAAGATAATTTTTTTTAAATAAAAAAACATCATGCATATTCCCTATTATTTGCAAATAACTCTTATAAATGTGACGCACATATTTTCCTACAGTCAAAACTGCTTTGTAAGCATTTATCATCATCATCATGACATCCCATGAAACGTTCACTACAGAACAGGGAACTTCCTCCAAAATTCCAGTTTTTGCTGAAACAATGTGAAGGGGTAGTCACCTACATTGTTGGTGACCCCAGAATGTAAGATGATACGATACACAGAAGGATGCTGCTGCCCATCCTCTGGTTCATTAAACCTTAGTCGCCTATTACGACACCCACGGGTAGACAAAGATGGGTTGGTAATATTCTTTGCCGGCACAACACGGGGCATTATATTCGGAGCATTAAATTGGCCTAGAATGTATTTCAAGCGGACCTTACATCTCAAACAAATTTTCCTACAACCCTCGTAGGTAAATTGTGAATTCGCCATCAAAGTAATATCCCAAACTCCGAATTAAACGCCCAATTGCCCAATTGAGTTCCCAAAGGGTCAGCGAATTCTATACAAATCAATCTTACAAATAGAAATGTTAGTCCAACGAACCGAATATTGTAATACAACCGTCGTCGAAATATAATATCTTGGTTTATTATAATTTAAGTAAGTACTAACAATTTGTACTGATTTGGGGTATGGCAGAAAAAGCATGATAGTATAGAGATGAGAGCGTTGAGGAGTATGTTTAGTACACCAGTGGCGTGCACTCCATATATGCAAAAAAGCTCTAAAAATACGGTTTTGCAAAACATTAAATGCTAATAGCTACTTTTTTGTGTATATCGTATTTAAATATGATGTTAAGACGCAATATTTACGAATCCACCTAAAATTTAAAGCGGAATATTTTTTTCGAATAACAGCTAAGGCAAAAATAGTAATAGACAATTATATACTTTATATCATAGATAAACGTATACTTTACATATAGGCATCAAAATCCACCATAAATATATTTAAAAATATCAATTTATTTTAAAATATAAAATCTCCACTTATTTTTACATATAAGGGCCAATAAAGTCGAGGTAAAATAATAGCAATAAACTGAGCTAAACTCAACCTTTTTAAATGTAAGTGATTCTTATATATATTCACAAAAATGCCATACTAAATAAAAAAAAAGTTTTTTGTAATCGCTGGTTTACAATGATTTTGTAAACATTTATGTTGGATTTGCCAAAAATGTGATTATATAGCACTATTTTAATTATTAGAAAGCAAAACGGATCTATTACTATTTTTGGTTGCGAAGATAAGCTGTATTTAAATTTCGTGCTATAAAAGTTAAACAATACAAAAAAGCTAATATTTTTAGGTGGATTCATGTATAAAATGAAATTCTGCATATATAGCAAGCCGTAAATAAAAAAAATAATCTATTAACATTTTTTTCCGAAATTCCATATTTTTTTAATGTTTGGACGGCAAAATAAATAAATAAATGAAGTAAATTTAGGTGGATTCCATTAAAAAGCTTTACACAGAAATATAATCTATCGATCTGAAAAAGAATCACGGCTATTATCAATTATTTCCGTTTCGCCATACAATCTCTCGTAATTTTACTGGAGTACCTGTGGTCCCAGACGATCAATACAAACGTGTCCCTAAATATAAATGATAATGTTAACTTTACTATAATAACTCCGGTAAAATGAAAAATCCTCGTCAAAATGTCTTTGAGTTGGCTTCCCGTAGGTATATATTTAGTTACGCGCCATCTATGCTTAGCGGTGAACACTCGCGTGTAGCACCGCAGCGCTCTGCAACTACGGCGTCCCGTGCGCAAAAGCAGTACTAATCCCTGCTTATTTTTCATACAAAGCATCTCGTGAAGTCTCGTGTAGTACACAGCAAAAGTTTATCTGTGTGCGTGTAAATGTATGCGTGTGTAGCGCTTGCAGAAGCTCAGCTTATAGTGCGACCCGTCCGAATTGAGAAGCCGTCAAAGTATCGCTTAGTTGTTGAATAGTGAGAGTCGACTTGTTTAGTCGAATTGATCATCACTATGTTTCGAATGTAAAACCGATATAGCAGTTTTTACGACGATGTTTTGTAGAACAAATCAAATCTGAAGAAATATATAGGCGCGTTGATTCGATACAAAAAAATGTACCTAATCAGTAAAAATACGTAAAGAATACAATATGAAATAATACGTAAATTAAATTTGTTTTAATATTTTATTGATTAGCGCAAAGTAATCAACTTTGGATATCATGGACCTATTAGGGTCGCGTTCCAAAACAGTGAGCATTTCCCTGACAGCAGGATATCTTTATATAACATCCATATAAATTGAAAAAAAAAATGTGCATACCCTGCCCAAATTCTCTGTGCACGCCACTGTAGTACACACGGCCGCACATCAGTAGAAACACTTTTGGACCTTACAGCGTGGTAATAGAGTTCAAAAAGTTTCTACCGACAAGCGGTTGACCATACGAAATTGAGTGACAGGATTAGAAATAGTATGATAAGAGTACGTTGTGGAGTAAAAGAAGACGTGACTAAAATTGAGAAAGGCATGGGGTCTCATTCCGTACTACGGTTTTTTCGACGGAGTAAATAGCCCGAATTCATTTGGCCCTTTTGTTTCTAATAATTAAACTAAATGTTACTACTAGGTTGGTAGGTAAAGGTGTAAACTATGACATTAATTCAATTTTAACATCCAGATATTAATTTATTCTAAGAAAATACCTTATGGAAAGAATAGCCCGAACAATTTTCGGCACAAATTCGTTCTATGACGTGAGGCATCCGTACTAGTATAGTATTATATTATCTGTGAGAAAGGGATGCTGAGATGGTTTGGTCATGTAGATAGGACGAATGAATGAAGATTGGAGAAAGAAATCTACAAGGCGAGAGTGAATTGAAACGTTGGAAGGGGAAGACCAAGGTGAACGAATTGGGGCGAAATTCAGCACGTTCTAAATAAAGGCCAGATTAAAAGTAAGTGACTTTTAATTAGTTCTTGATAGCAAAAGATATGCATGTACTCATGATACTGAACAACTTTCCCACGAAAAATAGATCGAAATACGAAAAACCAAATTTGACCACCCATACAAAATGCGCTATCAGCTTATCCACTCAAGCGTCCGGGCCGCGCGCCTGCCCTGACCTTCCGCGTCCGGGTCGGCCGGCCGCCCGGCCAGCGAGCCGTGCTTTCTAACCAAATTTGACCCCCATACAAAATGCGCTATCAGCTTATCCACTCAAGCGTCCGGGCCGCGCGCCTGCCCTGACCTTCCGCGTCTGGGTCGGCCGGCCGCCCGGCCAGCGAGCCGTGCTTTCTAACCAAATTTGACACCCCATACAAAATGCGCTATCAGCTTATCCACTCAAGCGTCCGGGCCGCGCGCCTGCCCTGACCTTCCGCGTCTGGGTCGGCCGGCCGCCCGGCCAGCGAGCCGTGCTTTCTAACCAAATTTGACCCCCCATACAAAATGCGCTATCAGCTTATGCAGTTTCTATGGGAGGTCAAAACTTGATCTTCGTATTTCGACCTGTGTTCCTTGGGGAAAGTTATTCAGTATCATTACTTCATTCATACCTTTTTCTATCAAGAACTAATTAAAAGTCACCCTATTTAAGTATGTTGTACTGATTTCGATGTCGTGGATGCCTTATCTTATCTAATGTCAGCCTGGAGGTCTACCCAACGTGCCATTTGACAAAAGGGATTGTTATGTTCCGTGTGGTGCCGACAAAGAATAGTACCAACCCATCTCTATCCGTGGGTGTCGTAAGAGGCGAGTAAGGGCTCTTGTACTGGAGGATGGGGAGTGGAGTCTTTCTGTGTATCGTACCTTCTTACAAAATGCGGTCACCAGCAAACGCGGTCCTTGGTGCCAGCCGCAACGCTAACAAGCGTGGTGATTATGGTACTTCCAAAGCTGGATATCTGGAGGGAGCTCCCTGTCCTACTCCGACGTTTCAAGGGAATGGTGGAACGTCATGAATTGTAAGCGATGAAATCTGACATATTATGTCATCCAATACATTTTATGCACAGATTTCATTACTTCGCGGCACGTTAGTGTATTATAATTCTATGTTCGCGGCACTTTATTTTATGTCTTTCGTTCTCGTCATCTCTAAATTTAATGGCAAGTTGTCTAGAGGGTAAAAGATTTCACTAAATGGCACCACCACCACTAGTCCAACCAAATTAAAGTGAATCTGGTCCTACCCCTTACTCTTTGACTGGCTGAGGGAGGACAGACATGAATGGACGGGACTGGTCGAGACATCTACTAAGGCTTTTCAAATCCAACTCGTCCTTTAACTGCAGACTTCGTCTAAGAAGAAGAAAAGAAAGGTTCTGAAACTATAGAATTCAGATACTCTAAATAAGAGCTAAAGATTTTGCCAGAAATAAGATAAGATGAGATGAGACTGGACGAGACGGGACGAGACAAGACGAGACAAGGCGAGACAATATGATAAGATGAGATAAAATTTATTTCATAGCATGGGCTAAAAAAAGTACAAAATATTACCTACACAATTTAAAAGCATTGGTCTCAAATAACCTTAGATTACGCATATATGTGATTATATGCAAATAACATTGTAATGTCTACACTAAGTAAAAATTCTTTCTTGCATGGCATTGAGAGAATGAGAGGGATTGCCCCTGTAGTGCCTGTTAAAAGTAGTATACCTACCACACTACCCGTCTGTTCCAAATAAGCATGATTCAATTTATACGCTGACGTTATAATAATTGAAATAAAGACTAAGTTATCCAAACATTCAATATAAACTATTCAAATCAACCTCAAATCTATAGATTTGGAAATGCCAAACTAAGTTCCATTTAGTCTATCTCACTCGATAAACCCATTACCGTCGTTTGTATTTGTAAGCAAATAGCAGTGAATGGGTTAAGAGGGCTTTGATAAACCCGTAATAGGAGTAGTGCTTTTGATCATTCGACCTGGTTGACGGAAAATCGGTTAAGTGAGCGATGATGATTGACGTTGAAAGGATTGAGGAGATTCTTTTTTTGATGATCTTGATGTACTTACGTTCTTAAGCAAGTATCCAACTAATGCAAATAAGTTAGTATGGTTGTGAAACAAGTCTTGTTCATAGGTTTACGAATTTCATTTTCTCGACTGCTTTCGGTGTACTTTCCTAAAGATACTAAATAGTTAGCGAAACCTAACGAGAAAAATAAAATCCCACGAAAAATATTTTCATGTCAAACTTTGCCAAGACGAGGCCATATAGCTCGCATTTTCAAAAAGTTATTAGATCTCATGTAGAGCCAAGCTTCTTACTCTACAAGCCCTAACTTCACAAAATCTACACCTTAGTCAAAATATGTGGCTAGGCTAGTGTGTCAATGACGAAATCGGGGGTTTTTTAGTTATCAAACAAATCTAAAGTATAAGAGCTCTGCGACTGAAAGTTATGTTTAATAAGTCTACTATTGACATCATATCCTGTAAATTTTGTTTATCTGGTAAAATCCTAACTTAAGTTATGAGGGTTCAAAAAAACCGGCCAAGTGCGAGTCGGACTCTCGCACTGAGGGTTCCGTACCACCAAATAATCATAATTGTATTAGTTGAAATTTCAGTAAGTTAATGTGCTAGATTTTTTGAGTCTGACACGCGCTTGACCAAATTTTATTATTTGTTGGTTATTTTATAGCTTATGAACTATAAACATATCAATTTTCAAGTTAGTAAGTGTTCTCGTTTTTAAAATAGAACTAAAACAAAAATCGCCTAAGCAACCATCCAACTTGACCCCTCTCTTATATGAATGTTCTTGAAACGGGAGCTCACCACAATTGGTTACCATTAGTTGTGAGTAAAGTAGTAATATTTAATGATTTCAGACTTTTCCCTTTATTTGTACTGTGAGACCTAGCTTCTTGCCAAATTTCATAATTTTAGGTCAACGGGAAGTACCCTGTAGGTTTTCCTTTTTTGCATAAATGTATGGAGATGAGGACATAAAAAGCCATATCTTTTGATTGCGTCGTTGTAAAAAATTTAAATTTTCAGATCTTGTGTGGTTCATGGACCCTAACATATGGTATTAATTTCAACTTGATACCTTTACCCGTTCGTGAGATAAAGGGTCTTGACAGACAGACAGACGGACAACAAAGTGATCCTATAAGGGTTCCGTTTTTTTCTTTTGAGGTACGGAACCCTAAAAACGACGAAGTCCTTCGAGAAAGGGTAGGTAGTGCCCTTGCGCTTCGCTTGGCTCGTCTTATCAGGGGCTCTACCGTGCCCCTAGATTCGTGAATCATCGTAAACACGGCAGCAAGTATGTAGAAACAAAACCAGTATAAGCTGAACCAGCAATACGCTACATACGCCCGAAACCAGAGACCTGCTCAAGGTCAAAGTGTTTCCACCGACGTGTGGTGTGAGTACGGTCAAGCTTGTCGGTAGAAACTTTTTCAACTCTATTACCACTCCATAAGGTCCAAAAATGTTTCTACTGATGTGCGGCCGTGTGTACAAGTGTTAGAATTCAAAACTAAATATGGACTGACAATCGCCAAGTATAAATTATGTCAAATAAGTTATGTTATAACAAAAAAATTAGAAATACTTACACAGTTTATTAACTTAATTTATTTCCATAAAAAGCACAATTATAAAAAAAACACATTACATTCATAAAACAAGTAGGAGAATGGTATCGGCTCATCATAGGGCTAGTTTTGAGCCCTAAAGATGTATTTTTTTTTCGTCGTCGTTTACAAATTTCAATGCTCACTCAAATTGAGGGTACTCACTTTTCCCGGTCACTCATGAAACTTCGATTAAGTAACTGCCTCTGCAATTGCAAACTGAGCTTTGATAATTATAAATTCAAACTTTACAATGTGCCAGCCCCTTTAAAAAACAGCGCATCCTACTTTTACTGGTGATAAAAATGTAAAAAGTTGAAAGCACATTTTTTCTCATAAACATCGCTATATTTCCTTTGTTACAAAAAAAAACCGGCCAAGTGCGAGTCGGACTCGCGCAACGAGGGTTCCGTACCACCACATAATCATAATTGTATTAGTTGAAATTTCAGTAAGTTAATGTGCTAGATTTTTTGAGTCCGACACGCGCTTGACCAAATTTTATTATTTGTTGTTATTTTATAGCTAATGTACTATAAACATACCAATTTTCAAGTTTGTAAGTGTTCCCGTTTATAAATAGAACTAAAACAAAAATCGCCTCAACGACCATCCAACTTGACCCCTCTCTTATGTGAATGTTCTTGAAACGGGAGCTCACCACAATTGGTTACCATTTGTTGTGAGAAAAGTTGTAATATTTAATGATTTCAGACTTCCCATTATTTGTACTGTGAGACCTAGCTTCTTGCCAAATTTCATAATTTTAGGTCAACGGGAAGTACCCTGTAGGTTTTGCGTTTTTGAATAAATGTATGGAGATGAGGACATAAAATGCCATATCTTTTGATTGCGTCGTTGTAAAAAATTTAAATTTTCAGATCTTGTGTGGTTCATAGATCCTAATATATGGTATTAATTTCAACCTGATACCTTTACCCGTTCGTGAGATAAAGGGTCTTGACAGACAGACAGACAGACAGACAGACAGACAGACAGACAGACAGACGGACAACAAAGTGATCCTATAAGGGTTCCGCTTATTTTTTGAGGTACGGAACCCTAAAAATAGACATACTTACACAGTTTATTACCTTAATTTATTTCCATAAAAAGCACAATTATAAAAAAAACACATTACATTCATAAAACAAGTAGGAGAATGGTATCGGCTCATCATAGGGCTAGTTTTGAGCCCTAAAGATGTAATTTTTTTTCGTCGTCGTTTACAAATTTCAATGCTCACTCAAATTGAGGGTACTCACTTTTCCCGGTCACTCATGTAACTTCGATTAAGTAACTGCCTCTGCAATTGCAAACTGAGCTTTGATAATTATAAATTCAAACTTTACAATGTGCCAGCCCCTTTTAAAAACAGCGCATCCTACTTTTACTGGTGATAAAAATGTAAAAAGTTGAAAGTACATTTTTTCTCAAAAACATCGCTATATTTCCTTTGTAACAAAAAAACGTTATTGTTGGAATTTGTTTCTGCTCTGTGGTTGGAATCGTGGCAAAACTTTAGCACTCAGAACGAAAAACTAAACAACTTACCTACAAAGATTTTTGTCGTCAACATCGCCAGCGCAATGTTTTGGGCAAGCCAAATACATTTTTTTCGACCTATGTTTCTTAGGTTTTCGGTTTAGAATTTAGAAATTGGAAGGTCGCGTAGGCTCGTATATTCAGTACAAAAGACCCTCAGAAGGACCACGAGAACCACGCGGGCGGGTGCGCGCGGGGGTTCGGGGTAGATTGCAAAGGGGGCAGAGTGTGTCCGTTTTGTATCGTAGTACGTTATTACGTTTTACGTACGTTTTGTTAGTAGTATCGTTATTACTTTATTCTGTGCTAAGGGGTAAGAAAATAACTGAGTATGCTATGTTCTCTCAATTCACTCAATATATAGACGTATAAACAAACCGACAGAACAGCAGGATGCATTATGGAAATGCAGGAAGATATTAGCAGACAGATAGACAGACGCAATAAGGAGTGCTTTGATATTAGGAGCCAGATGTGAGGCGCGCAGGATCTGTAACGTCTGTCTCATAATGGTAGACTGCAGTCCTGGTTGTGATTTGTTTTAAAATATCTACGTACCTAACTTCCCCTCTACATTTTTCCAGCAAAAGCTTGAATTCTAGAGGGAGCTCCCTGTCCTGTAGTGGACGTTTCATGGGATGTTATGATGACCTAACTTTAAATCTTAAGTCTGCAACAATTGTCCCAGTGAGAGAAATCATGAAGATTTCGATGAAATTTTCGATCCGGGGGTTAGCCTAGGTCTCGTTTCCGGGAAAATTCGTTTTCTCCTTTATTTTGACCATTTCTTGAAAATAGAGTTGGTGGACTTTGGTTAAGATTAGACAGAGCGAAGCTCGGTCGCCCAGGTACTGTAAATATTACAGGACAAATGAAACGATCTCTCTAAAGAGCACAGTTTTTTAGAAATCTGCACAAAAACTTTTACAAACAAAAGTTTAGCGGTCCTAAAAATGAATTTCATTGCTTCTAAAAATACTATAGGTATATCGAAACCCTCGGCGCACGAGTCCTAATCGTACTTGACCGGTGTATTTTCATTATGTGTGGCTATCTAATAGCGTTATATAACGCTCTATCTAGCTGCAAAAACCACAAATTCCCATCAAATAAAAAAAAAATAACGTTTAATTTAACGTTTAGCCAATGTTATTCCTGAATGCAAACAAAATAACCACATTTTACGGATTCGAACTGCAACCCAATGTAAACATCAACACGTGCATCCGTCACATGTTGCGTATGCGCATGTCTGTGCAAAAAGGTCTCTGGAGAAAAAAGGTGCAGATTCAGATTTTCAGATTCCATTTATTTATTTATTTATTTATTTATTTAACTGTTTATTGTACACATAAAAATACAAATAATACAAACATTTAGAGAACATTTACTTATTGTAGATTCGCCCGTGTGGTGCCGGCATAGAATAGTACCAATCCATCTCTACCCGTGAGTGTCGTAAGAGGCGACTAAGGGTTGATGAGCCAGAGAATGGGCAGCAGCATCCTTCTGTGTATCGCACCATCTTATATTCTGCGGTCACCAACAACCGCGGTCCATGGTGCCAGCCGTAGGAGGAGGACTTCGAGTGTATGTATGTAAGAATGTGTCGATTTCTCTATCGCGCTCTGCAGCCTAAACGGCTTGATAGAATTTAACATGTAAGGTGTCGTTGTGGGAGTGTCATAGGGTATAAAAAAATAAATCATAATAATAAAAATAATAAAAAAATATTTCATGAGTATAAATAAAAAGTACTACACTAAAAAAAAAACAAAAAGCAAAATACCCGACTGTAGAGAAAAATATGATCTGAAAAGAGAAAAAACAAGTTCTAAAAATTTCATTAGGTATTAAAATTACAGGGCGCATCAAAATTATGTGTTTGAAGGTGGTTTTTCAACATCTAATATATTTTGTAGTTTTTGTTTGTCCCTGCCTGCAATACCTCAAAAATTAGAACTTGTTTTTTTTTCTCTTTTCAGTTAATGTTTTTCTAAATAGTCAGGTGTTTTTTAGGGTTCCGTACCTCAAAAGAAAAAAACGGAACCCTTATAGGATCACTTTGTTGTCCGTCTGTCTGTCTGTCTGTCTGTCTGTCTGTCTGTCTGTCTGTCTGTCTGTCTGTCTGTCAAGACCCTTTATCTCACGAATGGGTAAAGGTATCAAGTTGAAATTAATACCATGTATTAGGGTGCATGAACCACACAAGATCTAAAAATTTCAATTTTTTACAACGACGTAATCAAAAGATATGGCAGTTTATGTCCTCATCTCCATACATTTATGCAAAAATGAAAAACCTACAGGGTACTTCCCGTTGACCTAAAATTATGAAATTTGGCAAGAAGCTAGGTCTCACAGTACAAATAAAGGGAAAAGTCTTAAATCATTAAATATTACAACTTTCCTCACAACTAATGGTAACCAATTGTGGTGAGCTCCCGTTTCAAGAACATTCATATAAGAGAGGGGTCAAGTTGGATGGTCGGGGAGGTGATTTTTGTTTTAGTTCTATTTTAAAAACGGGAACACTTACAAACTTGAGAATTGGTATGTCTATAGTGCATAAGCTATAAAATAACAACAAATAATAAAATTTGGTCAAGCGCGTGTCGGACTCAAAAAATCTAGCACATTAACTTACTGCAATTTCAACTAATATAATTATGATTATGTGGTGGTACGGAACCCTCAGTGCGCGAGTCCGACTCGCACTTGGCCGGTTTTTTTTTTTCTAAATTATAATTTTATATGAAGCTTTTATGTGTAGTATATAAATAAGTATATTATATTCAGCCTTCATCCACCTATTCTTTCTTAAGCCTCAATTGACTCATGATTCTGGTACCGATTCGATTCCATAATAATAATTAGGTACCGTACGTCTGCCTATCACAAATGTGCCATATGGCGGCAATGGCACACTTTTCCCTCGTGTTCTGATGACATCAGACTCGCTTGACTGGCTTTTAATTAGATAATTAATCAATTTATGAGTGAACATTGTATACAGAAACTGATAAGTTAAATTGCATTTCATTCAAAGGGCTCTTAGAATTTTATTAGAACTTTATAGAAAACATTCGAAGCAGTAAAAAGCTTTAGATATTTAGGTAGCCTGATCACAGACAATTCCAGATGCACACCCGAGATTACTTCCAGAATAGCTACGGCAATGACAGCTTTCAATAATAAAAAACATCTTTTCAAAGCAAATATTTCAAAATTAGCGCGGCAGCGATTGATAAAAGTCTTTATATGGAGTATTGCACTCTACGGCTGTGAAAAGTGGACCCTAACGCAAAGAGACAGAGAAAGGTTAGAAGCCGTTATTCATAATCTAAGGTTAGAAGCGTTCGAGATGTGGTGTTGGAGGAGGATGGAGAAAATCAGCTGGACAGAAAGGAAAACTAATGAAGAGGTGTTAAACATGGTTAATGAAAGAAGAAGCATATTGAATACTATTAAAAATAGACGAGGGAACATGTTGGGACATCTGATACGACATGACAAATTTTTTAAAACTATCATAGAAGGAAAGGTTGAGGGAAAAAGAGGTGGAGGAAGGCCAAGACGTTGCTACATGGACCAGATGAAGGAAAAAATAAATGTTGTGTCCTATCAGAAAGTCGAACAAGTTGCAGAAGATAGGAAGGCGTGGAAGTAACTCCACCGACAAGAGCGTAGCTCTTAAATAAGAAGAAGAAAACTACAGGCTGAATTTGAAAACATTCGACAAATTTTGAGATTGAGTTCAGACCACGAAACTGAACAACTTTCCCCAAGCAACATAGGTTGTTAGAGGTAAAAAAATCGTTCTCCCTTACAAAATGTATGGTCAGCTGTCAGCTATGAAAGGGTAATTTTTTTTCGCCAGATGACATTATCTTCCTAGGTGAAAATTGTTCAGTTTCAAGATCTGAACTAAATGTGATTCTGCCCATGAAACTGAACAACTTTCAATAAAGAGCATAGGCCGAAATACGAAAAAAAAACCGGTCAAGTGCGAGTCGGACTCGCGCACTGAGGGTTCCGTACCACCACATAAAAATAATTGTATTAGTTGAAATTTCAGTAAGTTCATGTGCTAGATTTTTTGAGTCCGACACGCGCTTGACCAAATTTTATTATTTGTTATTATTTTATAGCTTATGCACTAAAAACATACCAATTTTCAAGTTTGTAAGTGTTCCCGTTTGTAAATAGAACTAAAATAAAAATCGCCTTAGCGACCATCCAACTTGACCCCTCTCTTATATGAATGTTCTTGAAACGGGAGCTCACCACAATTGGTTACCATTAGTTGTGAGAAAAGTTGTAATATTTAATGATTTCAGACTTTTCCCATTATTTGTACTGTGAGACCTAGCTTCTTGCCAAATTTCATAATTTTAGGTCAACGGGAAGTACCCTGTAGGTTTTTCATTTTTGAATAAATGTATGGAGATGAGGACATAAAATGCCATATCTTTTGATTGCGTCGTTGCAAAAAATTTAAATTTTCAGATCTTGTGTGGTTCATGGATCCTAACATATGGTATTAATTTCAACCTGATCCCTTCACCCGTTCGTGAAATAAAGGGTCTTGACAGACAGACAGACGGACAACAAAGTGATCCTATAAGGGTTCCGTTTTTTTCTTTTGAGGTACGGAACCCTAAAAATTGACCTTTTTGGACCAGTTTCTATGGGAGGTCAAAAATTTTTTTTCGTATTTCGACCTATGTTCCTTAGGGTAAGTTGTTTAGTTTCATGGGCAGATTTAGGGTTGGTATACCCTTTTTGTTACACCCTGTCACAGATCATATAGGGTGACTTTTAATTAGTTCTTGATAGAAAAAGGTATGCATGTACTCATGATACTGAACAACTTACCCCAAGAAACATAGGTCGAAATACGAAAATCAAGTTTTGACCTCCCATAGAAACTGCATCAGCTGATAGCGCATTTTGTATGGGAGGTCAAATTTGGTTTTTCGTATTACGACCTATGTTCCTTAGGAAAAGTTGTTCAGTATCCTGAGGACATGCATATATTTAGCTATCAAGAACTAATTAAAAGTCACCCTATATGTATAATACTACCACAGGACAGGCCTTGCCTAGTGTGGGAGTTGTGGTGGGAGTTTTTGCCAATAGTTAAATGACGCCAGGATTCAATTCAATCAATTTATAATAGATTACTATAAGTTCTTATTTTAAAAATCTCACAATATTTGATTGATAAATAATTAAATAAAAAATAGTTTAGGTATTTTTCTACTGATAGCTTAGACTGATAGATATCGCGGTCATATCGTAAATGTTCCTATAATGAAGAAAAGCTTCTTCTAAAGCACTTAAAGCCATTTTAAAGCAAAAGAAACGACTCCCCAAAAAGTGTTAAATCAAAGAGTTTGGAACCATGCTCTTCTCCGTTTAAATCTCCCGACGACAGTACGAAACGATTTTCTCACATCGGCGCCAAAGAGAAACTAGAACACTGTGTTTATGGCGCTAAGGCCTGTACTGTAGCTAGACAGACGTAGTACGTAACCAAGTACTGGACTGGTCTTGGCAGCATTCCGGGATGCCTGCGTGCCTGAGAAAAACGTACTGTGGGGCTACAAAAAGAAATATACGAATTGTTATTTTTTCGCAATTATCCGCTGATATCTGATATAAAAATCCGTATGCACCGTGTTACAGACAAGTAAGAAAATTAAACGTCGTAGGTTGTTAATTTCTCCCGTCAAACTGAACAACTTTACCCAAAAACCATACGTTCCAAAGTGAAAAAGGAACATTAAAAGATGAGGTTTGTATTGGAACTAATTGGAAGTCAGTTTTTTGCTATGTTGTATGGAAAATGTTCCTTAGTTAAACAGGATATCACCTTCGCACTGCGAATGTGCGTTGACCGAAGCCGGCTGACAAAACATGGCTATGATCTGTGGCTATGATCGTGATCTTTGGCAAAAAAAGGGGAGACAAAAAAAAACTACGCACCTCCTTCAAAATTTTGCAAAGTTTCTATTAGCACTAAAATAACCATAGCAGTTAATATTTAGTAACTCAGTGAAGTAATAGAAAATAACCAAGCCTGTTTTTTATTTCAATTATAAATTTTGTAGGTACATTACAACAGTTCATTTAAGATAAAATCTTCGAGAAGAATCTGCTTTTTTATTTAACTTCGAGGGGATCCCATATTAAATTGTCAATGGTTAAAATTTGATGAAAAGTAGGCACGAGATGGAAAATTAAAACTCGTCGTAATTTGATAACTTCATATACCTATAGCTTATGAAGCGCGAGTTAGTTAGTGCACTTATACGATAGTTAGCTAGTAGCATAAAATACTTCATTTCGTTTTGCGACTTGGCTGGAAATATTACGTAGAGGGAAGTTGATTAACACAAAACAACTATGTTATTAGAATAAGTGTACCAATCAATTTCGCCATTCTTCTGGCCGCAAACTCAAGTTTAGTTATAAATAAAAAGACTTGTAAGTGAAAATGACGGATGTTTGACATACTAGGACGATTTAATTAAAGAAGTTGTGTAGGTACTACTAAACTAACCTACTTGCTTAACTAGTTTTGCACTGAATGGGAAAAATTAAGCAATAGTACTCTACAGTGCCCACAGCCCGTGTAGTGCCAGCAAAAAATAATACCAAACCATCTCAAGCCGGGTGTGCCGTGAGAGGCGACTATGAGATTATGAACCGGAGGATAATACCATCTTACATACTGCGGTCACCAACAACCGCGGTCCATGGTACCAGCCGCAACGCTAACAAGCGTGGTGACTATGGTACATCCCTTTCAATTTTTTCGCTCTGTCCTGCAGTGGACGTTTCACGGGATGTTATGATGATGATTAAATCCATGCTGAGTTTCCCAATCAACTTCGCTAATTTTGTATTACATTAGTTTTTTTTTTTTTCTTGGAAAGAGATTAAATAAACGTGTATACATTCCATATCATATCACCTTTTTATACCACCACTATGTACCACTTTTGTATAGAAGAGAACGATTTTTAAAATCTTTCATTTCCCAAAATCTTTATTGACTACAGACGCAGATAGAAAATTCCACTTCCTAAACAAGAAAGAGTCGACAAGTTATCTTTACTTGCCTTCCGTAGCAAGGAGTGCACTCTAAACTCAATAAAAAATAAATAAATTGAAAATGTGCCGAAGAAAGAAAATGGTACAATTAAGAGCTACTTCGCTTCGCTAACTTGATTTGGACTTATACTCGTACAGCGTAAATTTTCATTGGTTTCGCTCCCGAAACCCAGTAATTCTACTCATGAAAACAAGCAACTTTCCCAAAGCAAAAAGTTTATACTTAAAAAAAAATATCGCGTTCCCATACGAAATTAAGGTATTACAATAATAATACAATTTATAAATACCCTCTACCTCACCGAGACCTCACTCCTCTCTCTAAGAATTATGACATAAAATTTGTCGCATGTCACTTTGTAATAGAGTCACCATATGTTCTATACATTTTGGGACCATGACCCACCCTCACACGTGTTAATAACCCACATATGATATCTTCGTGACACTCGGATTATTTATTATAGTTATTAATTATTTTATTAATGTGATCAAGCAAGTTATACCACTACACCTCTGTTTGACGTAAATGTAGATTTTATACCTGAGTTAAGTAGCCACGCATTTATTACTTGTAGTATCCACATGAAAAAATACGTTGCACCCCCTAAATGGATTATGTACAGGCCACTTAAAGATATTGATTGTGAAAGTTTCAAAAAGGATTTAAATTCAATTAATTGGGAAGGGTTGCTTTCAGAGGATGTTAACGAAATGGTAATTACTTTCAATGCCTACTTGCTCTGCTTGTATGATCGCCATGCCCCTATTAAAATTATTTATGTTAAAGATCGTATCCAACCCTGGATAACATATAACGTTAGGGAAATGATAAAATTACGCAATGAAGCAAATGCAAGATACCACAAATCCGCGCTTAAGAAAAGCACAGATGCTTTATCACACAAGCAATATTACAAAGATTTGAAAAATATTGTTATCAATGCTTTGTTTACAGAAAAAGCCACATACTTTAAAAACCATATCCATTCAAATATAAAAAATCCTCGTTTGCTATGGAAAAATATTAAGAAAGACGTCGCCGACTTCAGAAGTAACCCTGATACTGATCTACCATCATTTCTGTCAGACCCAGACCGCATAAATAATCACTTTCTTACTTTGCCTGGTAAACAGGACATTGATATATCCCGTCTCACTTATTACGAATTCCATAGACATAGCTCTGCCTCTTTTAATTTGAAGCCAATCAGTGAAACAAACGTACTAAATATTATTAAATCTGTATCCACAAATGCGCAAGGTAATGACGGAATCTCGTTGGATATGGTGCTCTTGACACTTCCACGTACTTTAGGGATTATTACGGCTATTGTTAATAAATCCATTGAGACGAGTACCTTTCCTGAATCCTGGAAGACTGCCATAGTTAAACCGCTTCCAAAACATAATCAACCCACTCAATTTAAAGATTTACGTCCAATAAGTATTTTACCCCTTCTCTCTAAAATAATAGAAAAAGCTGTTAGTACTCAAGTCACTAGCTACCTTGAACAAAATGGTATCTTACCGCAAAAACAGTCAGGTTTCAGGAAGAGCCATAGCACGGCAACCGCTTTGATGGATGTTGTTGACGATATCTTGGCGGCTCAGGACGCGGGAGAGGGTACTATACTAACATTATTAGATTTTTCACGTGCCTTCGACACTATCAACACTTCGCTCCTATTATCCAAACTTTCCTTTTATGGATTTGACATTTCCACTGTAAAATGGTTCGCGAGCTACTTAACTGGCCGTCATCAATTTGTGCAACTTTTTGCTGGTGATGGTTCGAGTATAGTCTCAGCTACCGCACCAGTGAAAAGGGGAGTCCCACAGGGCTCTATACTTGGACCATTGCTTTTTATTCTTTATAGTTCAGATATTACATCCAGTGTTCAACATTGCAACTATCACCTTTACGCAGACGACCTTCAGCTTTATATTTCATTTAAACCTAGTGACACCCATCAGGCAGTCAGTAAACTTAATCAGGACTTATGCAGGATAAACCAATGGTGTGATGCTAATGGATTGGTCTTAAATCCCATTAAATCAAAATTTTTAGTTCATGGTACTAAAAAAAATGTTCATATTATTAAGACTTTTGACCCTAAAGTTACAATATCTGGAGAATGCTTAGAACTTGTTTCAGAAGCCCGTAATTTAGGTGTCCTCTTTGACGAACAGCTCCATTTCGAAAACCACATTCTTCAAACTGTAAGAAATTGTTTCTACAGACTTAAAGTACTATATCGTATGAGAGACTACCTCGATGTTGATTTACGCATCCGACTATGTGACTCGCTTATCCTTTCTAAGCTCACCTATGCTGATACAGTCTTTGGTGAATGTTTGCTCGCAAGAACCAAAAAGATTATACAAAGAATACAAAATGCATGTGCTCGCTTTTGTTTCCCCATACCGCGTCGCTCCCACATTACCCCATATTTGAACAAGAAAGGCCTAATGAACATGGCCGCACGTCGATCACTTCATTTTGCGTCTTTACTTTTTGGAGTTATAAAAACTCAAAAACCACCCTATCTATATAATAAACTAGAATTTTCTATTCGTCCCATCAGAAACGTAACACGTCTCACTTGCCCCAGACACAGTACAGCTGCTTTTCGTGGTAGCTTCCGTTACGCTGCCACAAAATGTTGGAACAACTTACCTCCACCCATTAGGAACACTAAATCTTGTAGCACTTTTAAAAATAAACTTAAACTATATTTACTGGAAAAACAAAAACTTACTTGAGTAGCTTTACTGTGCAATAGTCTCAATTTACTCAATTATTTACTTACCCATTCTGTCTTCACTACTACAAACACAC
This sequence comes from Athrips mouffetella, assembly GCA_947532105.1. Lineage (NCBI taxonomy): Eukaryota > Metazoa > Arthropoda > Insecta > Lepidoptera > Gelechiidae > Athrips > Athrips mouffetella. Next base: position 23,875,838 of record OX383976.1, read on the forward strand.
ACCTTTATTATCACATAATTTTTCCTTAAACTTACTGCCACCTGTATGTATAGGTACTTAAATATATATTTAACATTTTAAAAAAACCTGCTGTGTTAGTTTTAAGTATTTTTAAGTAGTTTAGGTATATTGGGTTTCGCGGAAGATCAGCGCTACGGTCCAACCGTAGCTTATTGCTGAGCGGGACCTTTTTGTTGCATGTGATACCTCAATTGTACCCTTAGTTTTAAGAACTTTAATGCAACAAATAAATATTTCTTTCTTTTTTTTTTTCTTTTCTTTTATAATTTTGTTGATTAGTTTTGGTTGTATTTCTATTTACATTTATATGCTTTATTTTATTTCTTTTCCTATTTTAATTAACTTCGTTAAGATTCTTGTTATTCATCGGCTTGAAAAACTAAAAATTTTGTATATGTTGCGCGAACCTCGATAATATAGTTATTTACGTTCAAGTCACTTTTGCGTATCATTTGGGGTTTGTCCTCACATTATTGGTGTCCCCACTTTTTGCACATGCACTGAAATAGATTAAAGTACTATTAATGGACCCTTTAAAATGGGCAAAGTCACAAAAAACTACATGTACTCCACCCAAAACAAAGTTACTATAACCGTTCTAATGACCGTCGCACCCCGTCGTGATATTAACTCGTTGCATTCAACTATTACTCGTAGAATTAATTTATTGCTTTGATGTAAAAAAAAATTGGGGTAGGTCATGTCATGATCTATGGCTTTAGATCGAAACGAGGAGTGGTTTTGTTAATTTACATTAAACTTTATTTACTAAAGAATCTATAATAGTTCAACGTATTTATTTTACTGTAAATGGTCTTACTCTTAACCTCGATCAAGTCTTGAAGACAGAGATAAGGTCGACGATGTAACGAGCTGACCCAGAAGAAGCCTATTCACTCGCGACTTAAATAGATTCGGCATATAGGAAATCGAGAACACAGACGCAGGCAGAGAATTCGACTCTTTAGCCGTGCGCGTTATAAAAGATGTTTCATAGCGCTTGGTGCGAATGTAATGTGTAAAGTAAAATCTCTATATTCTAAAGAATCTGTAGTAGGTTAACGTGGTGACGATATGCCATAGTCGCCACGCTTAGCAGGCGGTGAACTCATCGTCGTCTAGTGGTTACAGCGGTCGGCTCTTGATTTACCTACAGTGGAGACAAAAATTGGTTTGTAAAACTTCCTCAGATTGGTTAGGAATTGGTTAGGAATGCGAAAAATTCTAAACTGACCGACCAAGCATTCTACATTCAATTGAGGTTGACAAAGATAAGGATCGAAAGTTAAGTAGTTTTAGCCGTCAGAACCAGGATGGGTGACTGCTAGTGGCACAAGGACTATAGCGTTTCCGTGCTTTGGAAGGCACGTTAAGCCCTAAGTCTCAGCTATCATGTACGGAAGTAGTTGCTGAGGAGCCATGAGAGTTTTAGGGGACTCAGCCACTCTGACACCAGCATTTGTGGGATCGATGACCAAAAATATAGGACTTAATGATAATATGCACGCACAGCGCCAAGCATGTAGAAACAAAACCAGTATAAGCTGATCCAGCGCTACGCTATAACCGCTCGAAACCAGAGACCCACTCAGGGTCTAAGTTTTTCAAAAAAGTGTGGCCGTGTGTACAAAGCTCTTGACACGAGAACGTATTTTATTGTCTCGCGCCATTTTTACCCGACTACGGCAAAAAGGAGGGTTATAATTTTGACCGGTATGTATGTATTTATGTATATTTATATGTATGTATGTTCATCTGTTCCCTCATAACTTCTAAACTACTTATCGTAATTTGACAAATGAAGTATCGTTAGAAGCGTCTTGATCATCGGCTGGTTATAGGATATAAGACGTCACATTAAATTAAATGTATTGGTATTTAATAATAATATTCAAAGTGATGTTCAGATAGTAGCCATGGCCTAAAAAAGCGATTCAGATTCAGATAATTTTATTCAATGTAGATTCTTTACAGAATACTTATTGAATGTCATGCAGAATACAATGCAAATAGAGCGAGTCTACGCCGTTTCAGATCGTGCTATGGCAGCGTAAAAGAAACGGCAAGAAACCACTGCAGCACGGCCTACTTTAAGAGTCGGCTTTTTACAATGTGTTTCTTGTGTTTCGCTGGAATATCAGAGCACCATACCTCTTTGTCATTCATATAGTCATCCAATCTATAGTAAGCTTTTTTACATAACGTTTGCTTTACACATTCTTTAAACTTTCTCTCAGATCAAAGTGACATAATAATATGAGCAAGGCTATTATCTGAACATCACTTTGAATATATATTAAATACCATAGTTTATACATAACAATTTCAAATGAAAATATTTTCTTATTTCTTACTTTATCGAGCACGATTTGCCAGATGGTTTTAGTTTTTGAACTTTCTTTTTCCCAACTCCAACTTCCAGTCACCCTTGCCCACTTCACGTCACCAATCAAGACTGACAGACAGACGGACAAAAACAAACGGATATAGGCGACACGTGCTCATAATAATTCTTGCACCCCTCGTTAAAAGTCGGGGGGTAGATGTAGTTTATTAATGTTTTTGTGTGAGAAATTTTCTATTGATTGGTATTGTATTGGTGATCAATAGAAAGTGTTTTGTAGCGGTTATTTTGTTTTGTTACCGTATAATCTGGCTCTATGACGTTTTAATCTTAAGGCGATCCGTTTTCCATACTAAATTTAAATGACTTGCATTCTTATGCGGAACGTAAAATGCTGTTGAAAAACAAGTGTATACTGTTATTTTTAGTAAAATTTTTCGCTGATTAATACAAAGATACAGCAAATGCACCGAAAGTATTTGTTTTGTGTTTGCAATTTTGGGTTCAATATTACCATTGTGGGTGTGAGCTCTACACTGATGTACTTTCGGTGCATTCGCTGTATCTTTGTATTAATCAGCGAAAATTTTAACTAAAAATGGCAGTAGAAACAAGTTCTTCAACAGTATATTATGTCCCGCATAAGAATGCAAGTCATTTGAATTTAGTATGGGAAACGGATCGCCTTAAGATCGAAGTAATATAGGGTGCTCGCACACGGTTAATCTGATCGCGATCTGTTAGAGATACAGCTATAGGAAAGAAACAAATTGTCATATACACCTAGTCCTATTTTCATATTTTTTACAATTGCAGTAAAGCTGAGCAATCGTAGTCTAAAACTATTCCAAATTTCAAGTCGATAGCATGAGTGGTTGCTGAGATATGCAGGTGTGACAGACAGACATAAGAAATCGCACCATAAGGGTTCCGTTTTTACCATTTTGCTTCGGAACCCTAAAAAGGTTTTGTCCGTGACCCAAATTCCAAACATTGTTACGTTATCTACTGTTTTGTAGTAGCTTGCATGTCGATTGCGTGGATAGAACTAAAATGCAAACGATATTTTGTAGCTTCAACAACAAATATCGCCGTTGTGGACAAACACCCTTAGCACATTCTACGACATCCAAAACACAATTTTTCTATTTTTGTTGTAAAATTACTTTGTAATTCACACAGCTAAATAACCATACCATCATACGTAGGAACATGTTTATCCATAACTCATTAATTAATTGATATTTAATGCGTTTACGAGTATGAGAGTAAGCAAATAAGTAATTTAATCCATTAATTAGTATAACATTTATCATCAATAACAGTATTCATGTAAATCGATCATATGTAATCACATTATATTACAAATGCGAAAAGCTAAAATATAAGAGAGATAAAACTTACTTTCTCCAGTGCGCAAGAAAGTTATGTTTTATGAGCCATCTACACTCATGGGCAAGAAGTAGGTACACTCAACAACAGGTCAAGCTTGACACTCGCAGTGCGACTCTACGAGTAGCCCGTACGGCTGTTGAAATAAGAATGCTACTATGTGGATGTCAAATTCAGATTCAGATTCGTTTATTCAATTGACATGCAGAACAAAATAAAAGTTAATAAACAAAAAAAACATTCATTACAGACATGCTTAAGTTAGGAAAGTTACTAAAGTCAGAAAAATTACTATTAAAATACGTAATATTTGAAATAAGAAAATAGAGAGGGGGGCAAAATTTTTAAATGTCGTTACTAGGTCGAGTGGGTATCATTATGAAAGGGCTTTACTTTTGCATTCCAAAATAGATTTTTGTATTTGCTTGCGACTCTTAGCTGTTGTCAAGTTATGATAAAGATCTCAATAAAAATCCATTACCCTTATATCCGAAGTTCGCGAAAGGAAAAATCTGAATTAAATATTGTAGATAGAGGTTTATGTAAATATTACAGGAAAAATAAAACGATCTCTCTAAGTAGCACCGGTTTTTATGAATCTTCAAAACAAATTTAGTTTTGCGGTCCTAAAAATGGACGTTATTGCTTCTAAAAATACTATAGGTACATCGGAACCGAGTCGCACTTTGTTTTGCAATATATGTTTGCGTTTGCGCACGTTTGCATACAATTTAATTGATCCTAGAGAAAAAAGAAACAGCTATCTATTTAAAAGTTTGCCAAGTGAAATTAATTCTTCTTGTTGAATAGGTATACTTACAGTTTTAATAAATTCGACATTCAGATAATTTTATTCACTGTAGATTCTTCACAGAATACTTATTGAATGTCATAGAGAATACAATGAAAATAGAGGGAGTCTTCTGAGCGAAACGGCAAGAAACCACTGCACCGAGTAAAATCTTTACAAAAAGAGTTACTCATTCAGAGGGATTCATTCATCTTTTGAAGGCTTATTCTTAGGGTTAAATGCCACTACGTCTTATAGTCGTCGTTTTTTGGAAATACACAAAAATAATCAACTCTCCCTCCATACAATACGGTCATCTGAGCAGTCAAATTTGTAAGATAAACCAAAAACATATTATACGCATTTCTAAAGTAAAAAATGTTCAGTAACTAAAGTTGTCTGCCCTTTAAATGTATAAAATGGAAAGAGAAAGATCTATTCTAGCGAAACCCCCGCGAAACCGGAAACACAAATTACTTGCGCACACGCACAATACGTTTGAAAATAGAACACGAGCAGGATGCATTATCGTTTATCGACGTTTAAATTTAGAATCTCCATTAGACAATTGATTTAAATTTAGAATGCTTTTAAATAGGTTTAAAAGTTCCATTTATTTAGTTATGAATTTGTTTTTCTGAGTAAGATCTTGCCGTGTGATGTCTTTTAACAATAAAAGGCAGTTAATGGAACCTCTACTAAAGGTCAGGCTACATTCTTCTTAGTTAATTAACTGTGAAACTTTGAGTATGTTACTCGCACTATAAAACTGAACCACTTTCCCTGGGGAACATAGGTCGAAATACGAAAACCCAAAATAATCCACATCAACTAGTTGTGGAGTTCTTTGCAGAGGTCTCCTAGGTATTTTTCTGTTTTAACGACATTGGAATTTCTTTCTACAATATGGGAGAATCACAATAGCCCAAAAAGTCCAATGCTGAATAAATGTTTTTTAACGACAGTGGAATTTCTTTTTACAATATGGGAAAATCACAATAGCCCAAAGAGTCCAATGCTGAATAAATGTTTTTTAACGACAGTGGAATTTCTTTCTACAATATGGGAAAATTATAAAGTCTAATGCTGAATAAAGAGGAGGAATACAATCAGTCACATGTAGGTACGGTCAACCGCTTGTCGGTAGAAACTTTTTCAACTCTATTACCACGCCATAAGGTCCAAAAGTGTTTCTACCGATGTGCGGCCGTGTGTACTTACAATATGCAATGCAGCATAAAGTTTGTTGGCAAGAACGATTGTCGAGAAGACAAACCGCCCAACTTTTGACGAATACAAACCAAGCGAAGCGAAGGACGTAACTCTTTGATAAAAACTAAAACTGGCCAAGTGCAAGTCGGACTTGCGTGCAGAGCGTTCTGTACGAGTACTACCTGTACCATGAAATTTCAGTAGTAGGTCCAAATTGCTATGCCAAATTTTGTTGAGTCCGACTTGCACTTGACCAGGTTTTTATTATTTGTTGCTCTTCTATAGCTCATGCTTTACTATCATACGAAGTTTGACTCTTGTATGTGTTTTCGTTTTTACGATAGAGCTAAAACAAATTCTAAAAAATACAATTCTTGCACCATCTTATACTTTTAATGATTTTACTATTTCAAATCAAATCAAATTTGATTTATTTCTCCCACAAGCTTACAATAAAAAAGACATATTAAATTATATTAGTTACATGAGTCAAAGCTGTGTTGGGAGACTGGTGTCCAAGCTAGGTAAGAACCTGTGTTATGGATCATCAGGCTTCCACTCCGCGGGTTAGATACAAACAATATACACAATTGCAGGAATAAAACTGTGCAGAGAAACCAACAAATGAGATATTTGAAAAAGCTATGAAATAACAATAATGAAAGAAAAATAATTATTTTTTCTTTTATTATTGTTATTTCTTTAGTAATCCACCATAAAAACACATATTCTGTAAAAATGACAACAAGCTAGCTATCACAGTTTAGACAGACAAACGACGTAGCGAAGGCATAGTAAAGAGTCCTGTAGGCACTGGTAACAAGACCCTAAAAACAACCCTACTCCACACTTCTAAAAACGTCCGTCACCAAATAAATCAATAAACAAAACAAGTAACATTCCAGCTGGGCAACACTCAACGGGACTCGAACTCAGAACTATCCCTCGCAATTAACAGTTTACAACAAAAAAACAGGAACTGTAGTGCCTCCTTGACGTACACTCCATGTTGCTTTGGGAATTTGTTGATTTGTTTTTGTTAGGGAAAACTGTTGCTGCATGTTTTATGTTTATATGATTATTATAGTCATCTAGGGAGTCATTTTTAGGGTTCCGTATTCAAAAAGGAACCCTTATAGTTTCGTCTTGTTCGTCTGTCTGTCCTCGGCTTTCTCACTGCTCTAAACAAATTGAAGTGCATTTTATTATCCGAAAATTGATTAAATCTTTAACTTATTAAAAATTCAATAAATATTAAGAAATAAATAAACTGTTATTGATTTTAACAATATCTGTTTATTTTTTTCCTGTTTATATTGTGAATTTATACAGTGTTCAAATATGGCATCGGGCTTGAAGGATGGAGGGGGGAGGATTGTGCATTTTGCATTTTAAATAGTTACTAACAATCCTAGAAAACATATCAACAAAAAAGTTGAGTTACGGGACCGTTTGTAAGGTAATCCCCCTCTGTACTCTCGTAATATAATAATAATAAAAATACTCGTAATGTCTTAATGAAATTTGTTATCAACAAAACGCTATATAAAATAAATATAAAGTACGTGTGTTTAAATCTGATAAGACTTAAACATTTTATAAAACCACAAAAGCACCTTATAATACAATCGATAAGCGCTATGTTCCCTTGTACGCTCGGCTAACAGCTGCGCGCACGCATCGTCTCACCACGTGGTATGATGACGCCTTATCTCAACATGACGTTCCACCAGTCTAAAATAGATGGCCTTACTGTGTTTTCTGTTTCTTTGTAGAACGCGCTATCATTGTGACTACGGGAATAGTTTAAGTAGTTTGAGAGCACATGCGCCATCAAGACCTTACTTCATAGGATCATTTCTATAGTAAGCTCTTCAAGCGAGATTCACACTATGTGAGAATCCACTAGCCTCGATGAGGAGATGTGGCGCGATGCCCTGAGCGTGAGAATGGCGATGGCAGTTGCCATCAGCCCTCGATGATCGTTCGCTTCTCCATTCGTGGGGAAGAGTGGGGTGTCGTCGCTATCTGAGCGGCTATTTTTTAAACCATTTTAAATTAAATAACACCAAACCTTGTGGTATGGTACGGAAGAATCTGATGACTGAAGTAACAAGTTTTTATAATTAAAATACAAAAATGTATGTATTAGTCAAACAAACCGCACCTTGAAATTCCTGGTGCAAAAGTGCTCATAATGCTTGCGGTATTACCACGTTGAATGGCTATGGACAGCCTTTGCACCAGGAACGACTCGGAGCGGGGGTCACATTTCTTTTGTCGGAGCCGACGGCCTATTTCGCGCACAAATCGTTTATTTGTTCGTCTAGCGTGCGCTCTCCAGCAGCCCGCCGCGCCGTCTCCAGTAACAAGTTGTAATTAGTTAAAATAGACGTAATAGCAGATATAATATCTTTCTTTATCGACTCTAGTATGAGCATCTCATGGCTTTAGTTTAAATCTCTTTATTTTAGTAACTTGTAATCTCTGTTAGTAAGGTGGTTTTAATCTAGTTTGCTAAAATATTACCCTTAGTAATTGAATCTTTTTGTAAACTGTCAGTGACTATTATGATTTTAGATTAGTCTATCAATATGACTATATAATTTTTATTACCCATCTTATCTTCAGCTAAACATGAGCTACTATAGGTAGTAAGTTTTTGTATAACTGGCAATCAGCCTTGTAAATATTTAGTTACTGCAAAATTTTAGTAAATACCTACTGATTAAATTATTTTGTTGTATCAGAGCAAAGATTGCAACTTGTGTCAATATAGTAATATAGAAATTCGTATATTACTTTGCTGGTTGCATGATTATTAAACACAATTTGTAAGACTTAGTTAGTAAGTTTTATCATATAATTATTGACTTTCTCAAATAAATAAAAAATGAAATAAAATCTTAAATTTTGAGACGAGCGGTAAAGTACGAGTAGGTATGTAATAAGTAGGTAAGAGGTTATTTTTAGGTAATCGAGCCAGAAACAGACACAGTGATATAGACAATTAGGAAGTAACTGTTCATCTAATGAAATGACATTACCATCAAATTGCAGAAATCTTCCTTAAAGTTAAAGCTCCTTTAAATTTACTGCTGTCACTTATGTCTATATTTGACGCTTTTAACAACCGGTGGTTGGCAAATACTGAAAGGGTAACTGAACAACTTTCAGTGAATAAAACTTCCAGGAAATTAAAAAAAGCCTCTCCATAAAAACATGCAAACTTGATTGGGCAATTTGTACCAATTATATTAGTGAGTCAAACGGCTACATATAAGACTGTAAGGGTGTGGAATGTTGTTGTGTAGTTTTAAGTTTCTTAAAGTTAACTACCTATTGAGCGTTTCGCCAACAAACTGCGCTGCAGTTTGGCGTGCTGTAATTTATGTAGCTTGTTCTTTTAATTTTTATAAAATAAATTTAAAAAAAATATAGTAGAAGTAAAAAATAGAAGTGAATTCTAGTCTTACACAGGGTGTAAATTGTATAATATTAAAATAATAATTATTGAAATTGATTGAGTGAATTTTAGCCTTTTACCGGGTGTAAGCTATATAAGATTAAAATCCACTCCTACTTTTACTAGAAATAAATTTTAACTAAATTTACTTCTACTTTATAGTTAGTACAAAAGTTTTATTTGATTAGTACAAAAGTTTGATTTGAAAATAAAAACACCGACGGACACATTAAACTTAACACATTTTGTGCATAATTCCAATTTAATCAACAGCGCGAGACCATCGAGCGTTAGTTAATTAAGTTTTTGATCAGTTAAAATGCTAAGTTTTTCTGTTTATTCAATTTGTCTGTCCAGTCTGGTCACTGCTGATATGCTTCATTTGAATATTTTTAGGCAAATATTTTGTTAAATTAATTGTAAGGGAGCTTAGCGCGTAAATGTGTTATTTTAGCTTGCTTCATAAACAACTGCGTTCGTTTGTAAGTATGTAACTACTTTCTTTAAAACTGAACAACTTTTCCTAAAGAATAAGAGTTCAAATACGAGGAAAAAAACCTCCCATACAAAATACGCTATCAACTGATGCAGTTTCTGGCAAATCTGGCTCTAAAACGTATGAAACAAAAGAATATTGCCATCTGAAATTGTTATGTACGTACAAACCATGGTATTTAATAAATATACATAGTGATGTTCAGATAATAGACGTGGTCATATTATTATGCCACTTTGGTCTAAAGCTTATGATCGCTTTTTTAGAGTAGGTCGAATAATATGACCACGGCTATTATCTGAACATCACTATGAATATTTATTAAATACCTTAGTTTGTACATAACAGTTTCAGATGACAACATTCTCGTGTTTTCTAGTTTTTGAATTGATTTTTTGGTTCAGTACGGTGGTAATAAAATAATCAAATACTTTGTTTACACACACGAGAAACCACTACGTGTTCCAGAAGACAGTTAAAAAATTGCTTTGGAAAAGAAGAATCTTGGTTTGAAATACCTATACTCAAAATCCTTTGCAAGAAAACGTGTATCCAAGTAATAATGGTATTATTAAAAAACGGACGTATCCATAGATGCAATATTTTACTAGCTTACGACACGACTGTCGGCAAACTATCCTATAGACAAGCGCAGGACCAGTCTTCTCGTCATATGTGTAACAAGTTCAAACATGGTCGATGCACCAAAACTTAAATAGATGAAACAAAATTTCCTCGAACTCATTACCGGGAGAAACTTTTAGTTTTTTTACGGAAAATTTTATATTTTTATTAGTTTTAGTCATTTAAATTTTTGTATTTATGTTTGTTATGTTATTTTAAATTCAGAGAGTACATCTAGCTTTACTGTGTTTGATTATTTATTATTACGTTGATCATGAAAAATATAGAAGTTTGGTTTTGCTTAATTATAATAACCATTATGTATGTTTTAAAAAGAAATGCAACCAATTGTGTTCTGCTGATAAGCGTAAGCTTAAAATTTCATACATTTAGGACGTACAGTATCATTAACTGAACCATGTTTTTAATGACCCCATTTTTAGGGCTCCGTACCTCAAAATAAAAACACGGAACCCTTACAGGATCACTTTGTTGTCCGTCTGTCTGTCTGTCAAGACCCTTTTTTTTCACGAACGAGAAGAGATATCAGGTTGAAATTGATAATTAATATTAAGGTCTATAAACCACACAAGATCTAAAATTTCAAATTTTTCAATGACGCAATCAAAAGATATGGCTTTTTATGTCCTCATCTCCATACATTTACGCAAAAAAAGCAAAACCTATAGGGTACTTCCCGTTGACCTAAAATTATGAAATTTGGCAAGAAGCTAGGTCTCACAGTACAAATAAAGGGAAAAGTCTAAAATTATTAAATATTTCAATTTTTCTCACAACTAATATTAACCAATTAAGGTGAGCTCTCGTTTCAAGAACTTTTCTCTAAAAGAGGGGTCAAGTTGGATGGTCGCGGAGTTTTTAAAATCAAAGAGCAAAAGCTTTTAGTATATCATATGGTAGATAGGTACGGAACCCTTAGGGCGCGAGTCCGACTTGCACTTGGCCGGTTTTTTTTAAATTGATATTGTCATTATAACAAGTGAAAACATTTCATTCTACAGCTTTATAGCAAATTTTCTAAGTAGGTACCGAAAGTTCTGAAATTCCCGTGAAATCCCGGTTCAAAGTCCAGTACCGAAACATAACATTACGCCTTGTTCCCGTCGGGGTAGGCAGAGAACACAGTTCTCCAGTTGCGACCCCCTAACTAATTCATATTTTCGCGAAAATTGTCAAGGCCAGTCACGATTTATTGGTAGAAGATAATTCTTCAGTGTCTTCATCATTTTAGCGTCATTGTACAAGCCACCAAAATAGTTATACAAGCAGGTTGTTTTAGCATTAAGTAAATAAAAGCTTAAAGAAAAATGTAGTTCATAGCGCTAGTCAACAATAGTCTGTAGCTAAGGGGCGAAGTTCAGTAGCTACCTATGTAACAACCTATTATACCCCCTTAATAATTCAGAAGGTAGAAGTTTCTCCAAGCGAGTATACAGTAAGTAATACACGGCAAATTACGGTCGGTAGCAGGGTCTGTTTGCTCTTCTCCATTGTACGTCCGATCCGGCAAAACAATTTGCTTTAGAGCGGTGTTCCCCTCCATAACATAAATCCGTGCACCAGATTTTAAGAACACTATCTCTTCACAAGCGGCGCCACAAGCAAATTGGTCAGCAATTCAACTTTCTCACGATCGTCAGTCATTCTTACTTCTCTTCTCTCTCTCTCTACTACATTTTATTATTTTAATTTGATATACTTTGACTTGTTTTTGAATGTGTTAATTGAGTGTAACCATAGAGTAACAAGATTTTCGCGCGGGCTTGGGCTTGCGCGGTTTGACGCGTTGCTCTAAGAGTGTAACATATTAATTTCCGACACAATGTAAAATTGTTTAAGGAATAAATGAAATGAAATGAAAATGAAATCTTGTAACTTCTTTTTACTATATTAAAGTCAATAGTTGTCAAAATCTTCAACTTTTCTTTAAACCACATCATCCAGCTCAATTGTACCCACTCAATCGGTAATTAGGATCGGAACTAGTCTACCACTAATTACTTACATTTGCTAGTTCAGGGTCTCAGAGAAGATATTGGCCTCTGACACTAAAAGTCAACAGACATTCCTTATCGAGCAATGACACTCAAAACCAGTACATATTAGTTCTTTACCTATGAAATTGCCGTTTTGTATGGCGAATTTTAGGTAAACTCAATTTTCAGTACTAACATATTTGCGTTTTCTTAAGAATTATAAATCCAATTTATTTATTTATTTTTTACATTTTGACATTAAGATAACAGAAGCTTAAATTTAATTTTCGAAAAATATTATCTGTAAAAAAATATAACAAATCTAATGATGAAATCTGACGACATTTAAGACGAACAATTTTCGAACCTTTAATTTTATATATCAAACTAAAAATAAAAACTTTATTTTATGCGTAAATTGATAACGTTGAAGTCAACTTTCAAATATAAGACACATGAAAAAAATAGCATTAGAATTATAGGAATTATGATCTCATTAATGTGTAAGAAAATTTCGGCAATTTCATAATTCACCGCATTTGAATTCGATCCGAGGGGGGGTTTAGACAACGTAAATTTAGAGATGACGAAAGCAAACGTCAAAAAACATGTGGAATGACATAGTAAGGTCAAAAGTCATCCCACACATTTCATGACCTAGACCTTTCTTGTCTAGACCCCCAGATCAGTCCTGTGATTGACCAAATTGACAGAATTAGATCCTCTACAATAATGTAGGAAACATGTTTCCTACATGTCTGCAGGACAGCCAGGACATGGCAGCAAAAGCACCATCGACTGATTGTCACCGCAAGTGCACTAGTCGTCATCCAACTTTTCTTTTCTTCTTTCTTTCGGTTTTCTTTACATTAGCTTTTATCTGATGACGGATCAGTTTATTGGGCAATCGCCATTACGGTCGTTGGTTGGAACCGTAAATCGTCTGCCGCTAATATTGACGCGCGTTATTTATCGTACGCTTACCGCCTTTTTTGGAACCACAACCGCTATTTTCGGGATAATGTTTACATAAATACAGCATTCTACGTATTTGTAGAAAAATCTATGGTGTTTGTAAATGTTTGTAGTTACTGCTGAAAAGGCAAACCTAATGCTAAACCTAAAGTATTCCTATCTACATGCTATTTTGATGTTACTTATTTAGATACTCAAGCTGTAAAGGTAAAGAGGGCTTCATTTGGAACAACAGTTTTAAAGTTTAGCTTAGCCACAAGGTTCTTTTTTAAAAATATCAGCTGACTTTAATAAATTTTTAAGTCCTTCGATTTGGTTCAGATAACTTGCTTTTGATAAGAGAAGACAATACATCACATTAAAGACGTGTAGCCAGAGACCATGAACATCCGAGTACTAAAACCTTTAGCTTACGCTGTTAATGGTGCTGTGACTTTGTCTTTTTCGGAAAGTCTGGGGTCCAGTAGTCAGAAATTATTGTCATTGTTATGGCTTCAAGACTTTCAAAATATTAATTTCTTCACATGAAAGAAAATGCATGTTGTTTTACCATTATAAAATTATATATTCTTTGATAAAAGATTGACGGGTTCTTACTACGAGAAAGGATGTTTGTAAGCACCCGATATTTTGGCGCTGTTGTGCGTTGTCCTGGATCATGGTGAAGTGATGAAGTTAATTCCTCAAATAATCCTAAAAAATCAAGTACTTCACACATCAGTAACAAAAGGAATGTGTTCTCCTATTAGTATTCTGACCCCACGCTCAGAATACGTTAGGACGTCTCATAGATTCCTTTCAATACCTTAATCTCAGCTTAGATCGATTTCAATGCGATATCTTGAGGCATGTCTAATGAATTATTTATTTGTTGACCATTTCTTACTAAATTCAATCCATAAGGTTTTCTAGCGCCACAATGTTTAAAAATACGTTCAATGTTGGTCGAAAGCCCAGCATTTTTATTGTAAAATATTTACAAGACATGTACGAGTTAGAGCATATAATAACGGTGAGCTTAACTCAAAACTAAGTTTGCTACCAGTAACCTTTGATGGAAATATACATACATAACATCACGCCTTGTTGCCGTCGGGGTAGGCAGAGACCACAGTTCTCCACCTGAAAAACACGTCCACTACAGGACAGGGAGCTCCCTCCAGAATTCTAGCTTTTTTCTTTGATGGAAATATGTAGTATAAAATAATAAGGACCCATAAAATACCATAAGGGCCTTCACAAAAATTGTCGCCACGTTTCGTAGATGGGTAGAAGAATTCAGTAAGTGGCACGCTTCTGTAGCTTTCCAAAAGATGAAACAAGAAAATACCAAAGTAAAAAACAATATATAAAATTCGAAAACTACTTTACCAATCTTTTTATCCGACTGTCTGTTACGTGTGGCTAAGTCGCTGAGCCAATGTTGATTAAATATTGGTTGTAACATAGTTTAGAAATGAAATTCATAACATCCCATAAAACGTCTACTACAGGCAGGGCAGGGATCTCCCATCAAAGACGCGTGGCACTACTTCTCAGAAATTACCACTACATTACAGTATTTCTGCTAAATACGACAGTAAACTTCCAACTTGCTAACGCACAGGTCAACATGTCAAATGATGTTAAGATGGTAAAAGTAGTGTGTGGGAGGGACTTTATGGAGCTTTTACTTTGAAATGTACGTTCTTACCATTTCATTCTAAGGCTAGAGTAGTCACTGTTTACTACCTATCATCATTCGTCCGCCCTTATCCTTATTTGTGGTCGGCGCAACATGATAATGACAATGATGATAATGATAATTTACATCTCTCATATTCGGTAAGTAGGTCCTTATTACCCCCAAATGGGGCTTGTAGGTGACCAATTAGCGCTCTAGGGTAATAATGTAGCTAGAAAAGCCCTAGGGCGGTAAGTAATTGAGTTTTGAAAGTAAAGTGTTTTTTTTTTTAATTACTTACCGCCCTAGGGCTTTTCTAGCTACATTATTACCCTGGAGCACTAATTGGTCACCTACAATTTGGTGGTAATAAGGACCTACTTAACTCACAATCGAGATGTAAAGCAGAGTAGTTAGCTCGGGTGTAAGCATCAATTGCACCCTCGAACTATAGGCGCCCTCGCTGCGCTCATGCGCCTAAATATCTCGGGCTGCAATTGATGCCTTACAGCCCTTGGCTACTAATTTACTATTATTGCATAACATTCGTTACATGTGGATCACTTCCATTTCTCTGTATCGACCAAAGAGATTTGAA
Source organism: Athrips mouffetella (assembly GCA_947532105.1). Taxonomy (NCBI): domain Eukaryota; kingdom Metazoa; phylum Arthropoda; class Insecta; order Lepidoptera; family Gelechiidae; genus Athrips; species Athrips mouffetella. Next base: position 23,891,416 of record OX383976.1, read on the forward strand.
CCTCGCTGCGCTCGGTATTAAACGTCATCTCAACATTAACTTTTTTATTTGTCATTTTCACACAGTCCATCCATATTTTCTTTGGCCTACCTCTCACTCTCATTCAATTCACATCCGTACTCATCACATCACTGTCGGTCACATACTGGTCTATTAGTAAACACTTCCCCATAAAGAAGTGAAAGAAAGGCAATATAAATTGTAATGTACATGAGCGAATTTTTCTATGCAAATCAAGTCAATTAGGTATTTGTGAATCCTCAAATAGATTATCGTAAATAACCTTAACTGTTGGTTAAGACCCTGAATCCTTTTTATCTTTCATTATGGTGTTATTTTCAGTGTAACGGTTAGTGGTACCTCTTTTAGTGAATCTATAGTCCCTTTACAGACACCATGTACATACAAGAGCAAATCAGGCTTGAACCTAGCCTCCAGAATGTTAGGATTCACTATAAGGAACGTTAAATTGTTCAGAAATCCCACAACCAAAATAATACATAATGCTTATGTAAGAAGCATTTTATAATACTGCAGTGTAGTTTGGTCACCCTATTACACAGTCTACCAACAACGCATCGAAAGGATTCAAAACAAAATTTTGAAGCACCTTTCTTACTCTTGTAAAATGCTCAAGAAACTGTCATCTTACGCAAAAAGACTCAATCACTACAATATATCAAGTCTCACGGTCCGAAGACAAGTTCTTGACATGACATTTCTGTATAAAATTCTTAACAACAAAATTGATTGCCCTGTCTTATTAGACTCAATAAACATCCACGTTCCAAGTCGCCTTCCGCGAAAGCCACTAGGTTTATTGCAAACGCCATCATCCAGACCGTTGCAAGATTAAGCAGAGATTACAATGCTCTTAGTTCGAATATCGATATTTTTAATGATACACTAAAACTATTTAAGACTGAAGTCACTAAACTATTGCAGTCCGATTAGATTATCCCTACATTTTAAAATTAAGTTACTTTTAAATTAACAATGCAACCAATTTTGTTAATTTTAGTTTTAATTATATCCCGTTTTAAATTAACGTTGTGACACCTGAAGGTGATGCATTTAAGTTTTATTTTGTATAATATCACATATTTGTTTGTATTGATGTATATGTAACGCTAACAAGCGAGGTGACTATGGTACTTCACCTTTAAATTTTTCCAGCAAAAGCTAGAATTCTGGAGGGAGCTCCCTGTCCTGTAGTGGACGTTTCATGGGATGTTATGATTGATACAAACAAACATGTCCAGAAATGAATAAATAAATAAAAACCTAGTAGCGCGACAGTGTCATGCTCGACTGCGCTTGACTGTACCTTAGTTAGCTTAAAAGCTAAAAAGTTGCAAAGCAAAAACTCCCTTGAAAATATAATTTTAAAAATTTGCTCGTCATTTTGCCGCCGCCAGGGTAAGTGCGCCACTTTTGTGCATTCAATGATGCTTCACGCACGCTACTTCCTGCCAGGCTTGTACGCTAGGTATCTATCTATGTATCTGTAGAATTTATTATGACAGGTAGTTTAAAACTGATGTCACAAGATTATCTATCTACCGTGCGACACGGCTATTTTGGCAGATGGATATTTAAATCGGAACTAAAGCCTGGGATTTGAACATTTGACGAGCAAAATACAGTGTTATTTTTTATTCACCAGAAAAAAAATAAGGTATGATTCTGTCCATGATACTGAACAACTTTTCCCAAGGAACATGTGTCGAAATACGAAAAACTAAATTTGACCTCCCATACAAAATGCGTTATCAGCTGATGCAGTTTCTATGGGAGGTCAAAAATTTATTTTCGTATTTCGACCTATGCTCCTTCGAAAAAGTTGTTCAGTTTAATGGGCAGAATCATCCCTTATTTTTTTTCTGGTGAATAAAAAATCATACTGTATATGAGAGCAGCGCCATCTTGTAAATGTCACCGCCTGCCAAAATACACGTGTCACACTGTATCTACCAAAGTGTTTCATGGCCTCCGACATCAAAGCTCGCCCTTGCTTCCGTGCCAATTCCGTCCAGTCGGGCACTCCTAGCTCGTGTCCAAATCCTGTCCAAATCCTTGGACAGGATTTGGACACGAGCTAGGAGTGCCTCGTGTCCAAATCCTTGGCGACTTTATTCATCGGTATCTTGGCTTGCCAACAGGACAGCTTCCCGATGGCTGACTTTGATACGCCCTCTTTGCCGCTCGATCCCCTGCCTTCCTCTCTACGATATAAAAATAATTTTAAACAACGGGTAGCGTTACACACATTACGCACATTACACAAATTCAGATAGTACCACGACACACCCCAGAAACTCTCTGAAAATTGGCTGATTCCTCTACCTACACCCTCATAAGTAAAAGAGTCTGATCGCATATCGTTTGTTAGTGTGCGTGGGGCTGAAGTGCAGCCTTGAGAGCCTTATAGCGATTTACCCTGACGATTTACCGAGTCGGAATACTAACCTGGAAGATGTAACGAAGGCATGGTTTTCACACAGAGCGAGTGCTTCTTTTTTAAACTAACCATTATTCACGGCTTCTTAATCAGTTACCAACAGCAATGCAAAAAACAAAGTAACCCCAGGTTAGGTTCCTGGGCACTCGGGAATAGCAGGAAACGAGGTGGGAGATGAAATGGCAAGAGAAGGCTCTGGAGTTATGCTGACTGGACCGGATCCAGTCCTATTCTCCTTCAAAACATTGAATATTATCTGTAGCAATAGCAAACTACTTTAAAAACATTGTTTGTATTTTATATCAACCCCCAACAAAACCCCAAGAAGTGTCAAACAGTCCCCTAAGATAAAACGATCATGGCGTTATCGGGCTACAAGATTTATGACGTCAGTATCTTGTGTTTGACGTACACAGAAGGCAGCCATTGGTGTTTAACACCACCCAGATTGTAAATATTTTGTTTGAGTTAATATGTAAGAGTCAAGTACTAGAGTCACAAGTGAGATTTGTGCAAGCCCTGAAAAGCGTTGTATGGTAAATCCCAACTGGTTGTTAGTACCTGTCAATTGAAAAGTGTCGGGTTCGAACGTGGTAGACGCAATGTTTTTATATTCCGTTGCATAATATACCCGACATAAGACCCTATGGAATATAAAGATAAACTGGGATAAAAAGTTAATAAGTTGTAAAAATGAAAGTAAAAAAAACCGACGAGCGTCTATGAAAGGGTAGATACAAGTAGAGCAAGCGAGGGAGTTATGTCAAGATTGTAGCACAGATAATATAATACTATACTAGTACAGATGCCTCACGTCATAGAACGAATTTGTGCCGAAAATTGTTCGGGCTATTTTTTCCATAAGGTATTTTCTTAGAATAAATTGATATCTGGATGTTAAAATTGAATTAATGTCATAGTTTACACCTTTACCTACCAACCTAGTAGTAACATTTAGTTTAATTATTAGAAACAAAAGGGCCAAATGAATTCGGGCTATTTACTCCGTCGAAAAAACCGTAGTACGGAATGGGACCACATGGTCATAGCAAGTGGAATAGTGCGGTCAGTTAGCTGTTTCACTTAGACACGATTTACAATTTCACCAAATTTTTTCCAGGTACTAGTTAGGTACATAGCTCTCAATTTTTGATAGGAGCCAATTCTTGAATTTCAAAAAATTTCCATAGAAAATTCAAAAATTGAGAGCTTACCTAACTAGTATCTGGAAAAAATTTGGTGCAATTTGGTGAATTTGGCGATATAAGACTATAAGGGACCGGACTAGAAGGCTGTAGAACTTTCTACCTACCCCGACGGGAAACAGGTGTAAATACGTATGTAAAAGTGATTGAACATATAAATTTGTCAAAATTTATTATATTTACAATACTATAGCAACATAAAAGGTAACTAATAATAGCGATATAATAGCAATTTGTCTTACGTATAAAATCCCTTAAACAATACTTACCCTTATCAAAAACAGTACACCAAAGTCCAAACAGCTGCCCAGCCCTTAAAGATCACGTTACGTAACCTCTGGATGGAACTATCATTTGCACTCGACCCGACTATTTCCCGAATCATTATGGCTAATTGCAGTTGCACTATTTATCAAATAGGACCCCAGGTGGCTAGTTCCTGATGGTAATAAATTGTTGTGTTACCCTAATTATAGGGTACATCATTGGGGCGTTTACCCTAGCATCAAATTTCTTTGTGGCGACTGGGAACTTTTTCATCCATTGCTGTCTTATTTATGACAAATTTCCTTTTTTATTATTCAGGCAATCAATGTATATGAAATTAATTTAAGAAAACTTTTGGTTTTGGCGGTGTGTGGAAATAAATAGTTAATTTAAGGGTGTAGTTTGTATACAAACGTATCGAAAAATTATTTATATTGGCGCGTGGGCACTAACATATGGCCAATAGGGTCAGTGATTTGGAACACTGGGAATATTTTTGAGAAAGAAAAATATGTTTCATTAGAAATGTCACATAAAACATATTTAGAGTAACTTCTCGATCCGAATATTATGTATTATAAAAGATACGTCATATCATATAGCAACATTGATAGCAACCCTAAAAAATTAGAATCTGCCCATGAAACTGAACAACTTTTCCAAAGGTACCAAGGGTAAAGGTTTCCACTAAATCGAAACACAAATAAAACAAATTCCCATCCCAGGTGATGTTTTCAAGATTTCAAGAGAAAGTATAATATTATCTCTTTGGGTGCTTTAATTATTTGACGTTATTTTTTTCGTATTTCTTGGAGAAAGTTGTTCAGTTTCATCAAGAGTTTCATGGTCTGTTCTGCACAGTTTTAATTTTCGGGAGATGTCTTCTGGCCAAGGACAGTTATCGATACTCGCAAAATATCGATATTCTTTTAAGAAAAATACCGATAGCGGTATCGATACCTGGAATAAATGTTGTACCGTTGTGTAATGTTTATAAGTTTGTTTATTTTCCTGTGCATTCAATATTTTCTTTTTCCCAGTCTGTAATAAAGTAAAGGTTACGTACGCCGCCCTTTCCCAATCCAATAGTCTATAAAAAAAACTTAGAAGGACCCTAGACCGCTCAGAACACTTTAACCAAAGCACTAGAAAAACCAATTTTCTGATAAAACATTTCGTATTTTATTTGTGACCTACCTATTAACAGTGGATCTCAAACTATTTTCTTTTTGTAAGTAGTAAGTAATTTTGAAAATAAAAATGACTGTTAAGTTGTTTCTCAATGTACGCACGGCAACGAATTAAAGGAACAAAACCAGTATAAGCTAAATCAGCGCTAAGCTAAAAAAACCCGTGACCAAGTGTTATCACTAACGTGCGGACAACTGTACATACCACAGTCACAACGCGTAGTAGCGATACGAAATCTGTCGTTACGGCTAGCGACCGTGGAAATTGACCTGTAATTACTGTATTTTGGATATTATTAAGAAATATAAATGAAACATAACTGAAATTGGTGACTGCAGCATAGTGGTAAGTTCGCCGCACATAAGGTCGCTGCTACCCATCTTCCGGTTCAAGATCCCTTTTTTGCCCTTTACGAAAATCACGGAAATAAATAGGGGGTACTATTTAAGAATTGAAATCTAACGCCCGAACCACTAAGCACGGAAATACAGAATGGTGTCCGGTTTTAATTATGTTCAACCGGGACGGACCGGTATGTATGTGGCCGCCCTAAAAGTCATCTTTCGCCTCGCTCGTTGCACCTATATTTTCTTTGACATCGAATTCGAAATCCAAACAATATCGATAGAAATAACTTGAAGGCCGGCGAGCAGAATGGGATAATTTTGGTACCGTTTTTATACTTCATCATCATCATATTAGCTGAAAGACGTCCACAGCTGCACGAAAGCCTTACCTATAGATTTACTGATCCTGCGCTGCTCGCGTCGAGTGGCTTCCCGCAACCATGACTAGATAGTCGGTCCACCTTGTAGGGGGCCTACCCAAGCTACGTCTTCCACGGCTTCTCGTTTACCCCACGGAATCTTGAAACATCAGTTTGAGAAACACTGCCGTACAAGATTTTCCTATAAGTATTTTTGCTCCCCTAGCCGGTCACAAGCAATTTATAACGCCAAATGTACTGTTTATTGCTAAACTTGTTTTGTTCTCCGACTTGCCCCGTGTTTTATGTGTTGTTTTCGTCATTATCTTACTGAACCGAAGATAAAAGAATGCTGTAGACAACGACACATCTTGCTGTTCGCTTTACATTGCTGCTTTTCAAAACATTACAAGATAAAAAGTCTACTGGTATTCTACTACTTGTCTGACATAAAGATCTACCCACAACCAAAGCATCTTGTTTACAGTTTATAAATGCCAACTGCTTAAAATTTTTACATAAAAGAGTAATTTTTACATACAATTTTGTGTTTGTGTAATAAACGAATAAATACTAGTCAGAAAAATGCAAAGACAACACAGTTTTGAAAGCGTTTTGCTCAAAGAGATTTTTTACCTCGCTGCGCTCTAGCGAGGTTAAAATCTCTTTGGTTTTGCTGGCACGTGGTGACTGGTGGGTGACATGACGGCGATCCTATACAAAGAGATTTGAACCTCGCTGTGCCTTTATCTGAGATCCTATACGACCTTCTTTGTTTATTGTTATTATTAAGCACCTTTTGTGTGTTTTTCACAGAAAAATAAGGGTACTTAGAAGGAGGATTAAAGAAATAATTCGTCACAAGGTAGCGAAGGCGTCGTTCTATGGATTTGACGGGTTATTTTGAATATTTCCTAGTGATCACTGATAGTTTGACATAAAATATTGGGACATGTTGGCAGATGTCATCCCATAGTAAAATAAATTAGCAAGGTATCTATTCCGAGCGAAGCAAGGAGGTCCGAAATCTTTGGTGTTTTTACTTTCGAGCGGAGCGTAGCGGAGCGTTTTATTCGTAAAAAAAAAAAGGTTTTTTAAATTTTATCAAAAATGTATTCTATATCACTTATACATCATAAAAAACAAGTGTCCCAAAAATGTCCGTCCGTCGGTCGGTCGGTCCGTCGGTCGGTCGGTCTGTCCGTCACGCTTTGGCCTAGCGGCTAAACGAATGGTCCGATTGATACCATATTTTAAATTTAAGAGTTTTATGTTAATCAATCGAAGGGTTCTAAGTGGTTTCTTGCTGGCTCTCATTTTGAGGGTAGCTGTCACACAACAAAAATGAAAAATTGAAATTTTCTCAAAAACGGCTCATAAAATCTTGATGAAACTTTGCATGACCAAGCATCTCCATGTAAGATATCTTACGCCAGTATCAATTGATGTGTGTAAATTCATATAAGGGGTGTTCCTGTACCACCAAATCGTAAATATGTGAATTACCCAAAATTGGTTCCACTGAGTTTATTAAAATTTTCATAATATTAATCCTGGATTGGTTGTCTACCTGACTGGATATTCTTTGTGATTTTTTTTTATTAAAATTTAGTACACAGGTTGTACCAAAACTGAAATGGCTTGCTCAGTAGACTAAACTGAACAATTATCCATAAAGAACATGTGTGGGGAAATTAAAAAAAATCTCCATACAATTATCCTAGGGTAGTATCCATTGATCTGTGAAAGTTCATATAAAGGGTGTTCCAGTACTACTAAAAGTTAAACGTGTGATTTACTCGAAATCGTTTGAGTTTTATTTGTTTTAATGTTTGACAATTCGAATTCTGAATTGATCTGTATATTTCATTCGAACATTTTTTTGGAAAAACGTAAATAAAAGTTTGTGTTTCCATACTATGTGTATGGCATTACAAATTTAAGTTTGCGGTTGATAGTTTTTCCTTGAGTATTGCGAGAAAGTAAGTGCAGTGCTGCTGTACCATTTATTATTACTTACTTTACAGTTTCGGAGAGTGTGCGTCTGAATTGCACAACCTAATTCCACCTTCTCCTTTCCATCTTCATGGCACTATAGTAGTACCGCCCGCCGCCGCCCGCACCTCTTTCGTTCCCCCTTTGTCGTCTTACCCCCGCGCCCCTGTACCCCGCGGGCGAGGACTCATTTAGGCAGTTTATATAGACGCAGATTGGAGTTCCGCCCTTATGTCGGTCCATTCGCACTAAGCGCTTGGCTTCATCTTTCATAATGCGCACAGCTAAATAGTGGAACTTCCTCTCTGCAGATTTATTCCCCGAACAATACAATCTGGATCTTTTCAAGGCAAGATTCAGATTCAGATATTTTTATTCAACGTAGATTCTTTACATAATACTTATTGAATGTCATGCATAATACAATGCAAATAGAGCGAGTCTACACCGTTTCTGATCGTGCTATGGCAGCGTAAAAGAAACGGCAAGAAACCACTGCAGCACGGCCTACTAGAGTCGGCTTTTTACAATGTGTTTCTTGTGTTTCGCTGGAATATCGGAGTATCATACCTCTTTATCAATGATATAGTCATCTAATCTATAGTAATCTTTTTTTACGTAACATTTAACGTTTGCTTTGTACAATCTTTAAACTTTCTCTCAGGTAATTGCACTACATTGTCAGGTATTTTGTTGTAGTATCGTACACACAGACCAACGAAAGATGTATTGACTGAAACAAGAGTGACTAGTATTGACTGAAACAAACAGGCATCTTTTAGGTAGGAAAGCTACATCGTCACTAACCATCAGGTGAGATAGGAGTCAAAAACCAAAAAAAAACCGATTGTAAAGAAACGGGGAATGCACGTCTAAGGGTATAAAACTAATAGTCCTTTAGCCCGTGGACATTCAAATTACGAAAAAGGTTACCGTTTGTTTTTGTGAAATTGTTATAGATTTCGCCATTTCACATACTGTAACAGGTAGATGCAGCTCGAAGCCAGATCATCACTGGTCATCGGCAGCACCAGATTGTAACGGTAGAACTGGGTCTAAGCCTGGGCACGGCTAACCGGATTGTAACACGCTGAAACTGCTTCTAAAATAATATCAAATTCAATTCAATTCAATTCAAAAATTTATTAATAAATAAAGATTTACATGTCAGTCAGGGTTACAACAAAATTCATAATATAAAAGATTTACTTATGAACTAAGTAACGTAAATAGTTATAAATTTTAAAACAATACCTATACTCATGATTGGATAGATGAGGTCAGCTATTTGTCTTCAAAAAACTCTTTTACTGAATAAAAGGCCTTACTAATCAAAAACTGTTTTAGTTTAGTGATGAAGATTGGGTGGCTGGGTGCAGCCTTAATGTCGTCCGGAAGCTTGTTGTAGACTTTAGGCGCGATAACACTTATTTGCTTGTCAGCCTTTGCACGTTTCGTTATCTGTAGTAACATAGATTCTAAGACATACTGGGCACGGCTCGCAGCACCACATTGTAATGTCTCCTAAGTTCCTAACCCCTAGAGCTAGATGCAGGTTCATATTCATATCATGGGCACGGCTAACCGGATTGTAACGGTTCTAACCCCTAGAGTTATCCTAATAAGATGTAGGAGTGTATGTAGTTTAACTGTTTATTGATGTAAGTATATCTAAATGTGGAAATGTCTAAATTTCTAACTATGTATTTATTGGGATTTTCCTAGTTATAAAATGGCCGATGAGACGTTTAAACTGCTTTTTGGACCCGACGAGGTGATCCTAATTCGTTTGAGTGCGGACCCTGAATAAGTTCTAATAAGTATGAATAAGTTGAATTCCTATACAATTAATTTATTAGAATAAATGTATTGATTAGTATGAGCCTATAGGTACTGTAAATAATTTGTGTGAAAGAAAGCAGGCAGATCCGAAGGCTGTAAATGGTACATGAGAACATCAAAATAGTACATCTAAACTTCTCCAAGATTGATATTTGACTTTCTTCAAGGAAATTTAGTTTATTTTTAACAATGTAAAGGCCTGAAATATATCCAGTCCTTTCAGCTCAATCTTTCCATATAGATAAAGGTGTTTTATTACTTTCTATGTGCGAGATGACTTACAAACTGACTCCTGTTGTATTTGCAACCCCGGTATGGATGTATTGCAATATACTGGGTTTTGTCTTTCCCAAAGTCGAATTTATATATCATCAGCTTTGTATCTTAGCTTGTGGCATAGAAAAGAATGAGTTTATTAGATGAATCAAATGCGTTTTTTATTTGCAGCACTTGAGCCAAAAAGAACTTCTTTATAACAGACTTAGAATTGAATTTTATATTGAAGTGGGTAGTAGCTTTCAGTTGTAGCTATACCTTTTAAAGTTAGTAAAATTGATTGTATAGAATCCCATAGAAGGATAGATATGCTTAAATAATTGACTGGCATAAATCGTTCAAGGTAGATTGGCCGATTTGAGAAGTAAATATTAAATCTTCTTACCCGTCTGCGACTGGCATATTGAAACTATGACTGGGTCGTCTGGACTGCTGCTGGCTTGGAATTGGACGCTCAGCTCCCCCGGCGTTCTGCCGATGTGCAGCAAATGGTTTGTAGCTTTTAGTTCCTATTTCACATGGTCCACCGACCTCCTGTAAGTTTTAAAAGAAGATGAACTAAGCACTAAGACATCTAGTCCCCCTTCGGGTAAAACTATTCTATAAATATTGGTTTGTATTCTTACTCAACACGCGTTTTTTGACGTTTAGAGCTCCAAAGTTCGCTATACTCGTAACACAAAAATATTTAGTAAAATAATAATTTTCTTGACAAAGATCGCCATCGGCGGGCAACTTAGGAAAGCGTCATTTAAACGTAATGTCGAATTGAACTTAATTTACTAATTGGGTGACAAAATGCCCTAGATACTTAGCTTTTGTCAATTGCAGAGTCGAAACTATGCGTAGATCCACATTTTTTTGAAGAATTTTCTCACATTTTTTTGTAGTCCATCTTGTACTCATGTTGCGGTCGCAGCAAAAAAGGGCGATGTAGGTTCCATGTTCCACACCTTTCGAATTTAGAGATAAGACCGCCCAAACCAGCCAATCAGAGAGCTACAAACCAGCAGCTACGGCTAACGTCACCAATCCTACCCACTTCCCTCACACATTTCTATTTCCTGTTTGACAAGTAGATTTTAACCAAAGAGGTTTTAATATGCGCCGATTTGCGGCGCTAGACGAGTATTTTTCAAGCAATTATTTTAAGTAATAATGCATAATCAGACCCTTATTTTATTTACGAGTTGAACAAAAATCTATGATCATTTATATTAAGATCCCTATTGTATTATTACTCATTTTAACACTCCTAAAATAGAATATACTCTATTATATTCTTCGTGTAATTCCGTGTCGGACCATCGGCCCGTTACATCACTAAAACGAAGTCTTAAAGATCGTAACCTGCCGTAACCATATATAGAGACCAAACTATAATCTCCAATATATACATTTCTAGGTTATCGCTTTGTTTCGTTATTGTCATGTTGTACAGCTTTGTTGAATTACCATACGTAATAGTAAGACTATGGAAATTTGCCAAAAACAAATTTAAGACTAAATGAGTCTTAAAATCTGAACCGGCCGCCGGGTATATGGTTTGTTCAGAGGGTCTTTTAACAGATGTATTAATTTGAAACGGTAACTCTTAAACGTAAATTATTGTTAAAATGGCCGGACTATAACACTCGTCACTATTATATGGTTACGGCGGGTTACGATCTTTAAGACTTCGCTATTAGTATGTGAAATGGTGCTGAAATCTATAACAATTTCGCAAAGACAAACGGTAACCTTTTTCGTAATTTAATTGTCCACGGGCTACAGTACTATAATGACTTTTTTAAAAGGGATGGTTTCCGCCCAACAGAAGGTAGGTATTAGGTATACATCCTCACAAGAAAAACTTGTGATGATCCGACACAATAACGACATAGACTTAACAAATAGAATCCCGTAGAAACCCTTTAAGGCCATGTCCCCACCTGGCGTCAGTGAGCCGCTCACTGTGAGCCGACCGACTCTGGGTGTCTACTCTCAAAGTCCGATATATCGAAACATTACTACTCGAAACATGCAAATGCAAAACTTCGTCCTTTGACAATAAAGTAGAATATTGGTTGGATGCAGTATGAAAATTCATCCAACCAATATTCTACTCTATTGTCAAGGGACGAAGTTTTGTATTTGCATGTTTCGAGTAGTATCGTTTCGATATATCGGACTTTGAGAGTAGACACCCTGAGCGGCGTATCGGTCGCTCACTCAATTCATTCCGTCGGCGTAGTAAGCTGACTGAGCCGCCGACCGGGAGCATAGTTCGCGGCGACTCAGTTGCTCACTGAATGAATCCGCAAGCGTAACGCCGCAGACTGCGTAGAGTGAGCGCTGAATGGACACTCCATTTAAAATATATAGGGAGGCGTACTGGAGGCAGACAGTGAGCGGCTCACTGACGCCAGGTCGGGACATGGCCTAAGTCTCTCTCTCTCTCTCTCTCATTCATCCCATGAAACGTCCACCGCAGGACAGGGAGCTCCCTCTAGAACTCTAGCAAAAACGCGTGGTACGCACGCTCGTAAGCGTTGCGGCTGGCGACCGCTATTGTTGGTGACTGGTGACCGCAGTATGTAAGATGGTACGATACACAGAAAGATGCTGCTGCCCATCCTCCGGTTAAACCCTTAGTCGCCCCTTACTACACCCAAGGGCAGAGATAGGTTGGTACTATTCTTTGCCGGCTCCAAACGGACTGACCCTGTAGGTAGGGAACCCTAAAAACTAGAGACATCAAAACTAGTAACAATAGCAATGAACATCAAAAAGATATATTTTTTAGTATAAAAAGGCCACTGAGTGCCTTGTCTCTTCCATACTTCCGTTTGTGTGACGTTTCGAATAATGAATGTTAGTGTTTAGAAATAAAAAATACAACGGGAAAAAGTGTTTCTTCCGTGCTACATTTGTATGAATTATCTTTATTTGGTAAATTATTGCTACTTATAAGATAAACGACGGTTTTAGGAATATTTTCGACGTTACTTATTAGGTATTTCAAAGTTTTTGTTTATTCAGTTTTGTTTCAGGAAAAGTTGCTCTTTCGCGAATAAGTCGAATTTCTTCAAATGTTGTAACAAGTTACTGGACAAGTTTTTTTAAATGAACAGAAGCTTAAAAAAATGCATTTGCATAATTTTAACTAAAAAATTGTCCGTGTCGTGCCGGCTATCCCATATCTTTATGTAGGTGTCGTAAAAGGCGACTAAAGTTTATTGAGCCGGAAGGACGCGGGAGCCTAACGTACGTTCTACCGCACGTCAGTGAAAACATTTGCAACTCTATTTTCATGCCATAAAGTCCATTGTTCCTACTGACGACGTGATGTTTGGTGTACCTACCATACTACACTCACTAAACATCGCGGTCCATAGTGCTAACCGTAACGTAAAAAGTATGGTACAGTCATAGATTGTAAAATAGTTACTACGTATATTGTATTGTACAGTTCTTTTCGAAAACAGCATTAAATTAATATTTAGAGAATGTGAAACAACGTGAATCAAGCGTTTATAATATGTCTCAAGTTAAAAAAAAAAGTTATGTGATACGCTTCTATTTAAAACTTGACACATCTCATAAGAGCTTGTTTTAAATAGTTTTTTTGATAATTAATTTTTTCTTTTTTGTATTTAAGATGTCAAAGCTAAATACTAATAAAACCAAATAAAAAAACAACTAACCACAGACCCTAGAACTAGAGTCCTTTGCAAGATGAATCAAATGAGCCCTTATTCGATGGGGTTGTGTATTTTATTTCAGAGTTCCCATCTTTCCAGTGTTCCCCCTTCTGGCTACACCATGAGACTAGATATCTTCTAGCAGATTCAGATAATTTTATTCAATGTAGATTCTTTACAGAATACTTATTGAATGTCATGCAGAATACAATGCAAATAGAGCGAGTCTACGCCGTTTCGGATCGTGCTATGGCAGCGTAAAAGAAACGGCAAGAAACCACTGCAGCACGGCCTACTTTAAGAGTCGGCTTTTTACAATGTGTTTCTTGTGTTTCGCTGGAATATCAGAGCACCATATCAGCACTACTGTCCTTATCAAATCAAATCAGACGAGTTCAAACTCGATAGGATTGCGTCGTTTTATAACATACCTAGTTCCCATAGCCACCTTCCAGCTCCATTATCAAATCAGGTCAATGTTACAATAATATTTCATTGTCATTCGATTCACCGAGAAGTGGGTCCGATTTAACTTATAACTTTCCATAGCCGACAGAAACAGGGACAGTACAGGTGAACGTGTATTAAAGCTTTTAAAAAAGTAAACTTCTGAAAAGGATCAAGAAGGCCTATCCTTTAAATAGACTATGCATTTCCTCTCCAAAACTTAGTACTAACAACAGTACATACTTTCAAACTATAGAGTAAGTTCTTGAAGTAAAACCTAGCTTCCCACATTAACTTTGCTTTCGTACTCAAAGCAATAAAATTCATATAAACTTTCTATTCTGCCTCAAGAATAAGATTTCTGAGAATAACTTTGGATAAGTCTGTGTCCCAGTTATTTATCACAAAGACTAAACAAACAGCCATAGGAAATTCTAAAGACAAAATTTGTTTGTTTGAAATGTTTGTTTCTTATTTTGTGTAGGGAAAAATATCTCTACTCTCATATAGTAAATCCTAAATAATGCGTTTAAAAATTATAGGTTACCACCTATATAATGTCAATCTGTGACTAGGAACACTCTTAGTGATATTTTTAGGGATCCGATAACAAAATGGTAAAAAAGGGGAACCCTTATGGTGCGACTTTGTCTGTCTGTCTGTCACACCTCTATATCTCAGCAACCACTCATGCTATCGACTTGAAATTTGGAACAGTTTTAGGATATGGTTGCCCAACTTAATTGCAGATGAAAGAATTTTGGAAAAATTAAGATTATTAATGTAAAGGGGCCCAAAATAGGGGGGGCCAAATTTCAAATTGTTGCTACTCGGTCGTGTGGGGTATCATATGAAAGGACTGTACTCGTACATTCTAAAATATATTTTAGACCCCCCCCCCCCTTATTTCCGAAGTTTGTGAAAGGAAAAATCTGAATTAATTACAGTTGACAGAAATTTATGTAAACTTTACAGCAGAAATAAAACGATCTTTCTAAGTTGCATAGTTTTTTTGGAAATCTGCAAATAACCTTTACAAACAAACTTAGTTTTCCGGTCCTAAAAATGAACTTTAGTGCTTCCAAAAATACAAAAAGTATATCGGAACCCTCGTCGCGTGAGTCCGACTCGCACTTGACCGGTTTTTTATTAGTGGGAGTGTATTTTGAAGTACCGAATTTCCCGCGGGAGACCTGTTAAATAACTCGTCGCGGGAGAGCTATTAAACAACTATAAAAAATTTAATAGGCGTGCCATGACAGTCTGACTCGCACTTGGCCGATTTTTCTTACATCTGTTTCGCTTGTTTTGCTTCTGACTGTAACTTATAAAGTCTTACACTCCACAAATGGTACGCTCCACTAACTTGGGACTTTGATATCTCAAGTTTTAAGAGCAACTTTGGGAACATCTTTTCAATACGAAGCTCGTAGTATTTTCAAGTTAAACGCACTAACTGTAGAGTTGCCACATCCTTGGAGATCCTTACCAGTTTATTCTGGACTCTGACGGATTGAACATACTTGAAGATTTTCCTAGAAATTAATTTTTTTTCATGTCTCTATTTTTAATAGCCTTATTTAAAATCATCATTCTAAAATAAGTTCACAATTTTGTATAGACATGGTGATTCTTTTTGCAGTAGTACGGCCACAGAATAGGTACGCAAGGTGTAATAGAAAGGGTATATCAACCCTGAAGTATGTGATTCTGCCCATGAAACTGAACAAATTTTCCCAAAGAACATAGGTCGAAATACGAAAAAAAAAAAATTACCTCCCATACAAAATGCGCTTTCAGCTGATTCAGTTTCTCTGGGAGATCAATTCTATTTTCATATTTCGACCTATTTTTCTTAAGGACAGTTGTACAGTTTTAGTTTTTGGGAAGATTGGACGTTTTTGCGAAAATTGCGTCTATTACCCACAAGTCAATAAACTTAAATGTCCCAGGTCAACTTTCAGTGGTAACATGGCTCCCTGAAGTCAAGTAACGTTCAAAAGCCGTAGCAAAAAGCTCTGCACTCTCTCCAATGTAAGGCATCTGTATGATGATGGGAAATAGCGATTTAGATATTTTGATATACCCCGTGAAGTCGGAGCGCAGCGAATCATTTCATCATCTCTAAAAAATACTTTCAAACAAATCTAGTTTTGCGGTCCTGAAAATGTACTTTATTTTTTCTAAGAATACTATAGCCTATATCTGAACCCTCGGCGCGCGAGTCCGACTTGACCTTTTTTTTAACATATCCTATCGTCACCTAAACACTTTCTCTTCAATCTTTTATTTCAGAAATTGGGCGTCGTCTGAGGGAATCTCAGGATGACCCCCGCGCCGGATCGTTTTTGGTGCAGAGGCTCTCCATCGCCAGCGTAATGGGCGGGCACCTTTGCACAGGGAACTGACTAATGTGAAAGTGAAGTGTTTATTCGTAATAGGTGTGACAGACAGACAGACAGACGAAGTCGCACCATAAGGTTTCCGTTTCTACCATTTTGGTTCTGAACCCTAAAAAATAGGGGAGCCTTTTCTGCCTTAGAGCAACGCGTCAAACCGCGTTCCGGGCTTTGCGCGCGAAAATCGTGTTACTCTATGTTTTCTGCCAACAAACTATTTTATAATTTAGCACAAGAAAGTAACACTAAAAAAATTTATAGAAACATCAACTTTAAATCCTTTCTGCAACTGGAAGTCCGTATATGATCTAACTAGCTGGTGCCCGCGACTTCGTCTGCGCAGAATCTGCTGTTTCACCCGCATTAAATGCGTTTTCCCGTGGGAATTAAGTGTTTTCCCGCGGTAAAAAGTAGCCTATGTGTTATTCCAGGACCTAACCTATATGTGTGCCAAGGTTCATTAAAATCCATTCAGTAGTTTTTACGTGAAAGAGTAACAAACATACATCCATACTTACAAACTTTCGCGCTTTTAATATTAGTAGGATTATATTCCGCTATCACTTATCACCCTGCTCTACCCGGAAAGCTTTGTTGCAAGACTCTGTACGCCTTTAACGGTGGTTGGACATTGTTCTTTTGAGCTGGCACGACAAGAGGTTTACACCATGCACCTATATCACTACTATTTCGTACAGAAGCTACGTAGTAGTAATTAAATTGCTTAAGAGAAGTTTGGAGTTGTTTCAGTGAGTGTCGTAAAATGTGACTCTGCAGTACTGAGACGTCAAGAAAGTAAATTTTTTGTTAAGTCTCAATTAGGAAGTTTTTAACCAGTTTTTTGAAGTTAAATTAAATAGCGCTGCTAGTTAGCAATAGGAAAGTCGAAAATGGAGACACTGATACTGTGTACAGAAAGTTCACCCAGAATGAAAATTCTTATATAAATATAAGTAAGTATAAGTAGTACATAGTTCGAGCGAGCAAACGTTTCAATGTTTAAGTGCTAAACATGAACTAGATCTTTTTAATACATCATATTCTGTTGTAAGAAGCAGGTTGACAGCTTCCTTCTCTAAAAACTCTTAGATTTTAATTAAGCAAGGGAAGTATGTCAAGATCGTAGCAGGTGGAGGACTGTGGTCTCTGCCTACCCCAACGGGAAAGAGGCGTGATGTTAGTATGTAAAATTAGCATTTCAATAGTACTAGTTGGTAGTTGTGACTTATTTATAACTTATTTTTTTGTAATTATTTTTTTCTCTCTTAATTTTTTCTTTTTCTATGATGTTTTTACACCGTCTTAACTATAAGTTTCTACGAGGTTGCAAAAACGTTCTTTTTGTTACTTAAATTATTGTCTATTTGCGAAAACTTGTTATTGGCTGTCAGATTTCTAATGATGGTTATTAAGTAAATTTTTGGAATGGAATGGAATGGAACGGAACGGAACGGAACGGAACGGAACGAAACGGAACGGAACGAAACGGAACAGAACAGAATAGAATAGAATAAAAAATAAAATAATATTTCACTCATGGCGAGGTAGGGCTTCGCAGACCAGTTGATAAGGCACTGTGACTGTGGAGCTCCATCTCAGAGCATGGCGCACTTGCTCTCTTGTCCACTGTTCCCCTCCACCTGCACTGGCGAGGATCTGCGCGAGGCATCGGACAAAGCCGTAGAAGTGGCAAGGTTTTGGGAGGAAATTGTTTAATCACGCCATGGTATTTTTACATTGACACGAAGAAGAAGACTCATTTTAATGAGCCTTAAAAAAGAAATTACCAGCAGTGATCAGCGTACCATAAAAGTAATTGATAAACGTCAAGGCAAACCCCCTATTGACAGCACTAGACCAAAGACTACACATATTTTTTTGTCTTTGCCCTAATCTGAGAGGCATCTAGAATATAGTTTATAGTTCTTTTTTATTTAAATTGTACGAATATTTTATTAGAATATATTTACCAAAAAGTGACAGTTTGGCTAAGCAGGCCTTTAGGTCCTGAATTCTGATTAGGTAGCCTCTTTCATTTTCCACAGCACCCACAGAAATTTAAAACTAAAACTTATCGGGAACCATTGCTTTACTCGCACTTCAAAGTCAAAAGCAAAAGAAAAATTAAACCGTGTTAAAATATATGACCTTCAGTAGAAATACTTTGTTTCATCTTAAAAATATAAAGGCCTTTATAAATTAATTCTAGGGTCTAAATGTAACAACTTTTGTTCAGACTTTTTCAAATTCGCAAAAAACAAATTTATCCGTTCAGCTGATCATTTAGTATGGAATGTAGTCGAAATATTTTTTTTTTAGTATTTCTGAAAGTCGTTAAACAAAAGTCGTTGCATTAATCCACCAGAATAAGAAGACTTTTAGGGTGTCATTCAGAGACATTCAATAAGTATTCACAAGAAAGAAGAAGAAGAAGAAAAGAAGAAGAGAAGAAGAGAAGAGAAGAGAAGAGAAGCGAAGAGAAGAGAAGAGAAGAGAAGAGAAGAGAAGAGAAGAGAAGAGAAGATAAGAGAAGAGAAGAGAAGAGAAGAGAAGAGAAGAGAAGAGAAGAGAAGAGAAGAGAAGAGAAGTTGTAAAGAATCTACATTGAATAAAATTATCTGAATCTGAATCTGGAATTTAGACGTTTCGCTAGCACGGGGCCAGCAAAACCCAGGTCTAACCTTAGTCTAGCTCTGGCACTGGTCATAATTACCTGTCACTCAACGTGATATTTTATCATCACGAGCATAGAAATATTATACAGGGTGTTAATTTAATTGCGTGCCATAGCTTAGGGGGTGTTTCAGTAACGATAAAGGAACACAAAAAAAAATCCTACTTAAAAAAAAAAAAACTCCATTGAAACTTAACTAACGCGGAGGGTAATGACCCGGACGGAGCACCAGTGGTACGCAGTATCAGTGAATAAGGTAGGCTAGGCACAACATAACTGATACTCTTTCGCGCGCTTTTGATAGCGCGGTGCTCAAGGTCATTGCTCTCCACGTTAGTTTAGTTTCAATGGCGTTTAAAAATTTTTAAACAGGATTTTTTTACATATTTTTTTTTAGTTCCTTTATCGTTACTGAACCACCCCTTAAGCTATGGTACGCAATCAAATTAACACCCTGTATACAGGGTGTTAATTTGATTGCGGGCCATATCTCAGGGGCGGCATCAGTATCAATAACTGAACAACTTTTCCCAAGGAACATAGGTTGAAATACGAAAATAAATTTTTGACCTCCCATAGAAACTGCATCAGCGGATAGCGCATTTTGTATCCGAGGTTAAATTTGGTTTTTCGTATTTCGACCTATGTTCCTTGGGAAAAGTTGTTCAGTTACTGATACTGATACCGCCCCTGAGCTATGTATGGCACGCAATCAAATTAACACCCTGTATAAAATGACATATTGTGTGACAGGTAATTATGACAGGTTACAGAACTAGACCCATAGACATAAGCATAGAAGACCAACAATGAGTGCGAGCGAGAAACAAATCTCTTATGGTGATACTGCAAGATAGCAAAGGATAGCGAATCGAATAGCTCTGTTTTCCAGTTTTTTGTAAAAAATTGCGTAAAAACTACATATTTATATAAAAATAAAGATACTTTTAATTATGACGGTGTGTAGTGTAGTTGGATGCGGTGTTAATCACAAAAATAGTCCAGAGAAATGTACATTTCACGGGTAAATTCCTAGGACGTTATTACTTTTGAACATGTCACCCCTAACGAAATTGTTAAAGCCTTTAAAAGTATTAAAATGAAAACTACTGAGGACCTATGGGGAATGTCAGTAAAAGTCTGCAGTGCGATCATTGATACTATATCTCCATATTTAGCTGTTATATTCAATGATTGTGTCGATCATGGTACATTTCCTGACTTAATGAAAAAAAGTAAAGTAGTTCCATTATTTAAAGCTAGTGACAAAAAGGATCCCAGTAATTTTAGACCAATATCAGTCTTACCTGTACTTAGTAAAATTTTTGAGAAGGTCATACTCAATCAAATGCTTTCGCACTTTAATAGAAATAACTTACTACATGACCATCAATTTGGTTTTACGAAAGGGCGCAGTACAACGGATGCCGGAACTGCACTTTTAAAATACATTTTTGGCGCGTGGGAAAAATCTGAAGATGCTATTGGTATCTTCTGTGATCTATCCAAAGCATTTGATTGCGTAGATCATAGCACATTGTTGTTAAAACTTGAACATTACGGTGTTAAGAATAATTCACTTAAACTACTTAAGTCATATTTGGAAAACAGGATTCAAAAGGTACAAGTAAACAAAACGAAATCACTGGGATCTGTTATCAAAATTGGCGTACCTCAAGGGTCCATATTAGGGCCATTTTTATTCCTTATTTATATTAATGACCTCCCTACTGTAGTGAAGAATCTGTCAAAGATTGTGTTATTTGCTGATGATACTTCATTAATATTCAATCTAAGTAGAAAATCACAAAATTATAACGAAGTCAATGATGCACTTGGACAGATTCATGCATGGTTTACTGTTAACAATTTAGTCCTAAACGCCAAAAAAACTAAATGTATTAAATTTGCACTACCAAATGTAAGGTCTACTTCACATAATATAGTATTGAATAATGAACCATTAGATTTTGTAAATAGTACAGTTTTCTTAGGGTTAATACTAGACTCTAAACTTCAATGGGGCCCTCATATAACGGCTCTTTCTGGTCGATTGAGCTCGGCTGCATATGCTGTCAGAAAAATCAGACAACTTACTGATGTAGCTACCGCAAGGCTGGTTTACTTTAGCTACTTCCATAGCATTATGTCTTATGGCTTACTGCTTTGGGGCCGAGCAGCTGATATACATTCAATATTCGTTTTACAAAAGAGAGCTATAAGAGCAATTTATTGCCTGAAGCCTCGTGATTCCCTGAGAGAACTGTTCAAGGAAATCAACATAATGACATTGCCATGCCAGTATATCTATGAAAATATTATGTATGCTAGAAAGAACATTCATCAATTACCTAAAATTTGTGACAGGCATAATTTTAATACTAGAAATAAGCACAAAATTGATCAACCATATACTAGATTAACTAAAGTCAATACATCTTTCGTTGGTCTGTGTGTACGATACTACAACAAAATACCTGACAATATAGTGCAATTACCTGAGAGAAAGTTTAAAGAATGTGTAAAGCAAACGTTATGTAAAAAAGCTTACTATAGATTAGATGACTATATGAATGACAAAGAGGTATGGTGCTCTGATATTCCAGCGAAACACAAGAAACACATTGTAAAAAGCCGACTCTTAAAGTAGGCCGTGCTGCAGTGGTTTCTTGCCGTTTCTTTTACGCTGCCACAGCACGATCCGAAACGGCGTAGACTCGCTCTATTTGAACTGTATTCTGCATGACATTCAATAAGTATTCTGTAAAGAATCTACATTGAATAAAATAATCTGAATCTGAATCTGAACTATTATTATTATTATTGTTTATTGCACACAAGAAAAATACAATGGACAATACATATAGAAAGACGACACAACAGGTACTACTTAACTATATGTTTTTTTGCTTAAAATAACTTATATTTCATGTTTAAAATATAGAATCGCTTCTTCTGAATTGCTAATTTTCGTATTTTGCATTGAAATAAGATAAGTTGTTGATAATGTTCTGAATTTTAGTGTTATATTTTTCATCAATATAGCTCACATTTACGCTAGGGCTTGACTCAAATTTATCGATACCTATTTCCTTTATGTTTATACTCGTAATACGAGCTCACAGACGCATTGTTACGCGTCGCGTACTGAAATACTTAATTTACCATTTTCGTCTTGAAATAAACAGAAGTAGGTTAGTCCTAACTTTGTTTTGCCATTTTGTTCAACAGTTTCCAAAGGATTCGAATATAAAAGGAAAATTGATAAGGGTGATTGGACGAGTTGGAATGCTAAAAAATACTGTTAAGTTTGTAACAAACATTTTCTAGATGTAGGTATATAAAAGAAAATATCGTCTAAATACAACTTTATTAAAAGGAGCTAACAGATTCGGAAGCTTGGAATCGGGGTTGACAAATTTAGTTCTGTTACCTATTTAAAAAGAAAATCAGCGCCGGCAGCCATTGCAGCAACCGGCGCCGGTCGGTAGCTCATATGGGACCCGGCGCCAGCAGCAGCGGAGGCACTTCCGTATAGTTATTATCGGCTCAAACAAATTGTTACCAAAATATAATGTCATTCCTTCCTTAAAACTGACTATTTTAAAATTTTTGTTTATGAAGTAGAAAATCGCAAAATTTCACACACACTGACAGTATTCGAACCTGCGTCTTCTCCGTAAGTAACGGAGACGTTTTACCTACTAGGCTAAAATGTGGTTCTGTTCTGTCTGATGTTGTGAAATATGCGTCTTCAATACGCATTGCAACGTTGCGTTGCGTTTGTGGTTGTGAAATTTAGCGATTTTCTGCTTTGTAGAATTATCAGCCATTAACGTCTTCCGTGGTCTAGTGGTTAGGTTCTGTGTTTTATTCCCGGTAGGGACTCCGTCAGACAAAAATCCCTTTGTGCGACTTCCCCAGTTTGGTAAGGACATTGCAGGATGAATCACCTGATAGTCCGATAAGTTGGATGATTCCGTGCTTCGGAAGGCACGTTAAGCCGTTGGTCCCGACTACTACCTATGGATATAGTCTTTAAAGAGCCATATGTCAGAGGCCTTTGGCGGCCTCACATGCTATATTTTGACATTTGCTCCATACATTAAAAATAAAAATAAAACATTTGGCCTAACATAGGGGCTCATGCTGGTGGCACTGGTCGTGCAGTGACGAAGATAAAAAAATGAGGTTTGAACATAAATTACAGTTCCACCGACTTTTTTGGGTTGGTACCTAGAAAAGGGGCTTTCTGTAATCGTAAACGGTAGTTGCATATAATATAGCCATAGCCGTCACGCTACATTTCGTCAGTGAATATCAATCTCATACATTTTTATTCTATACTAGTTACTGGCATTTACGATAGTAGAAATCCATTTATCTACGGCCCCAGGCGGAGAAATGGAGGATTATCGACACTACTACCTACTACAAGTGAAACACTGCGATTGTTGACAGCGACGCTACCGCCTGAACAGACAAGTCAATGTCGCCAGGGTACACGAATATCGATACCAAAATGTACATCACTATCTAACGCACACATTGACAAATCAAAATTGGTTACGCGTTTTCGGGCTCTTTGTTTATCTATAGGCAGTAAGCTGCCGTTATTCATAATCTAAGACTAGACCAAGGCACAGAATAAAGTAATAGTACTATCATACAGAACGGACACTCTCCGCCCCCCTTGCAATCTATCCCGCACCCCCGCGCGCACCTACCCGCGAGATTCTCGTGGTCCTTCTGAGGGTCTTTTCCTTAATTTTTTTTTCATATTTTTTTTTTCCTTCATGGTCTTTTCTACTGAATTAGCGAGCCTACACGACCTTCCAATTTCATATTCGCGCTCGATTTATGTAGTTTCAGGGGAGTGACCAAGGTTAGGCCCATGCCAAGGATATCTCTACTGTACGTACAAAAGTAAGTTGATATTATGCAGAAAACTTGTACTTGCAGGTACACACGGTTGCAAGTCGGTAGAAATACTGAATTTTTTTCTAATTCCACACAGAATGAAAATTTTTTTAAGTCCTAAATCCATAAAAAAAATTCAAAAAATTCTAAGTCCCAAAAAGCGTGACATTTTGAGAAAGTGACATTTTGCGAACGTGACATTATGCGCCGGGAGGGCCTAGGTTTTGTTGGCCCAGTGCTAGCGAAACGTCTCTTAATGACACCCTCACAATTTTGTATGAAGTTACTAAAACCCTGTATGCCTTTGATAACGAGCATCGGTACCAAAAAAAATACACGCTCACTCTATGAGCTTGAGCACCCCAAACAAAAACGGGCATAGAAAACTTTTTCAGCAGTTTTCCCTACCCTTATAATATTCATGGGGATATTTTTTGCACCTTTTCCTGGGTTCATTTCAGCTTACCCTTGATTCTCTATCTTCGTTTTTGCTGTTGAGGCTCTACATACATACATACATACATAACATCACGCCTTGTTCCCGTCGGGGTAGGCAGAGACCACAGTTCTCCACCTGCTACGATCTTGACATACTTCCCTTGCTTCCTGAACCTTCAACAATCCTTTCATACATGCTGGTCGGTATAGGGTACTTTTAACCTGGCCTTTATTCAGAACGTCCTGAATTTGGTCCTGGTACGTTCGCCGAGGCCTTCATACGAGAACAAATAAAAACCGGCCAAGTACGAGTCGGACTCGCGCACCGAGGGTTCCGTACCACTAGGTACAAATTCCGTCTTAGTCAGGGACGCGTAGAAGTGTATTGAAATACACGTGAATCCGCCTCGCACTGACCAGTTTTTATTATTGTTTGTTATTCAATGTTCCCGTTGTTCACGATAGTCATCATCACCATCATCATCATATCAGCCGAAAGACGTCCACTGCTGGACATAGGCCTCCCCTAAGGAACTCCATGACGACCGGTCCTGCGCTGCTCGCATCCAGCGGCTTCCCGCGACCTTGACCAGATCGTCGGTCCACCTTGTGGGGGGCCTGCCAACGCTTCGTCTTCCGGTACGTGGTCGCCACTCTAGAACCCTCACGCCCCATCGGCCATCGGTTCTTCTTGCGATGTGCCCTGCCCACTGCCACTTCAGTTTAGCAATTCTCAGGGCTATGTCAGTTACTTTAGTTCTTCTGCGGATCTCCTCATTTCTGATTCGATCGCGCAGAGAGACTCCGAGCATTGCCCTTTCCATAGCCCTTTGGGTGACTTTGAGCTTGTGTGCCAGTGTGTGTTGCCAGTGATGACATATGGCACCGAGACGTGGCCGCTCACGACGGGCCTTATCAGAAGCTCAAAGTCACGATAGTGCTAAAACGAAAAAGAACATTTTATTAGATAATCTGCCATAATCCTACTAGTCCTACTGTCATTCCTACTAATATTATAAACGTGAAAATTTGTAAGTATGAATTGATGTTTGTTACTCTTTCACGTAAAAACTACTGAATGGATTTTAATGAAACTTAACAATAATGTAGATATACATCAGAATAACACATAGGCTACAATTTATAAACCTGCGCAGACGAAGTCGCGGGCACCAGCTAGTAACACATATTCCGTGAATATCAACCATATGGCTACTACGGTTTAAAAATTACAGCCCTTCCTTTAAATATCGGACAGTCAGGCAGACAGACGACGTTGGCTTAGTAGTAATATTTGAGTACGGAAGCCTAAACCAGCCTGCTTAGCACGCTCCCCGAGAGAAATATATCTCGGAGAAATGTCACTTTAATTGGGGAGTTATGTCATCTAATCTATCACTTCCAAGTGCGAAGAAATGACAGTGGAGGAAAATGTTTAGCAAATTTACAAATTACGTTTTTGATATTTTAGACAGAGACAGCTTAATACACTAATACATGTAACCATCCTTGTCTTTAAAAATGTGTCGCACTGCTCGGCTGTCAAAAAAACGTGACCATGCTTAAAGTCTTTAATGGGCCTAGATAAACTGACAACTGGAGCGTGCTAAGTCGGCAGATCTGCCGGTACTGCATTTTTCAGGGTTCCGAACCTGAAAACGAAAAATTGAAAGCCTTATCTTATAGGATCACTTTATTGTCCGTCTGTCTGTCTGTCGTCGGTATGGTCACTCAAGACCCTTTTTTTCTCATAAATATTTGAAATTAATATCAAATATCAAAGTTTATTGACCCTAGAAGTTGTGAAAATTTCAAGCTTCTACGACAACCATAGAGTAACACGATTTTCGCGCGCAAAACGGGCTTGCGCGGTTTGACGCGTTGCTCTAAGACGACAACACATCTAAAGTTCTTCTCCATGCATTTATAACTTATTGACATGTCAACATGACATTTGACATTTGAACAATCTATGTTAACCTGAATTTGATAATGTGAAATAAATAAATCTAATCTAATCTAATCAACCAATTATAATTAAGGTGAGCTCCCATTTCCAGTACATTCATATTAAAGAGAGGTCGTATTTTAATGGAGAGTTAAAATCAAAGGACAAAAGCTTGTTGGTTAAATCGATGGCTTTCCAAAAGATGTAGTTTTGCTGACGTTATTAAAAGATTTTACGAGTATTATCCAACAATGAATAAACTATATTCGTTTCGCTTTTATGACCTTTTGGGCTTAATGATAATTTCAAATAAAGAAAACAATAATTTGCACCTCCATACAAAATAATTGTAAAGTTGATTGGACAGTTTGTGTGGGGGAGGCCGAAGTTTAATTTTTATTTCCTACAAGTTAGACTTACTGAAAGTAGTTCGGAATTAGACAATGATCAGTAGTGTTTAGTATCAGTCAATCAGAAAGCTGTATCTTACCCTACCGTTTCCTAAGTGCGCGAGTCCGGACTTGGCCGGTCTTTTTAAATAAATTCTGTTCGATTCAGAAAGGTTGTTTTAATTCTAAAGGTTGTTTTAATTCTAAAGGTTGTTTTAATTCTAAAGGTTGTTTTAATTCTATAGGTTATTTATTTTAAAACTTTTTCTAGTGCATGATGGTTGCTCATTATAATGTTTTAGGTTTTCATATTTTCCCGTAAGGCAGACTACTTGAAACCTACGAAAAGGTGTTTTTATTGGCTAAGTAGGTATAAGTTTTTTTAGATAAATTCTGTTCAGTTCTGAAGGTTGTTTTAATTCTAAAAGTTGATTTAATTCTAAAGGTTGTTTTAATTCTAAAGGTTGTTTTAATTCTAAAGGTTGTTTTAATTCTAAAGGTTGTTTTAATTCTAAAGGTTGTTTTAATTCTAAAGGTTGTTTTAATTGTAAAGGTTGTTTTAATTCTTAAGGTTGTTTTAATTCTAAAGGTTATTTTCATTCTAAAGGTTGTTTTAATTCTATGGGTTATTTTTTTTTTAATTAGTGCATGATGGTTACTCATTATAATGTTTTAGGTTTTCATATTTTCCCGTAAGGCAGACTACTTGAAACCTACGAAAAGGTGTTTTTATTGGCTAAGTAGGTATAAGTTTTTTTAGATAAATTCTGTTCGGTTCAGAAGGTTGTTTTAATTCTAAAAGTTGTTTTAATTCTAAAGGTTGTTTTAATTCTAAAGGTTGTTTTAATTCTAAAGGTTATTTTCATTCTAATGGTTGTTTTAATTCTATGGATTATTTATTTAAAAAAGAAATTTAGTGCATGATGGTTGCTCATTATAATGTTTTAGGTTTTCATATTTTCCCGTAAGGCAGACTACTTGAAACCTACGAAAAGGTGTTTTTATTGGCTAAGTAGGTATAAGTTTTTTTAGATAAATTCTGTTCGGTTCTGAAGGTTGTTTTAATTCTAAAAGTTGTTTTAATTCTAAAGGTTGTTTTAATTCTAAAGGTTGTTTTAATTCTAAAGGTTGTTTTAATTCTAAAGGTTGTTTTAATTCTAAAGGTTGTTTTTATTCTAAAGGTTGTTTTAATTCTTAAGGTTGTTTTAAATCTAAAGGTTATTTTCATTCTAAAGGTTGTTTTAATTCTATGGGTTATTTATTTTAAAAAAAAATTTAGTGCATGATGGTTGCTCATTATAATGTTTTAGGTTTTCATATTTTCCCGTAAGGCAGACTACTTGAAACCTATGAAAAGGTGTTTTTATTGGCTAAGTAGGTATAAGTTTTTTTAGATAAATTCTGTTCGGTTCAGAAGGTTGTTTTAATTCTAAAAGTTGTTTTAATTCTAAAGGTTGTTTTAATTCTAAAGGTTGTTTTAATTCTAAAGGTTGTTTTAATTCTAAAGGTTATTTTCATTCTAAAGGTTGTTTTAATTCTATGAGTTCTTTATTTAAAAAAAAATTTTAGTGCATGATGGTTGCTCATTATAATGTTTTAGGTTTTCATATTTTCCCGTAAGGCAGACTACTTGAAACCTACGAAAAGGTGTTTTTATTGGCTAAGTAGGTATAAGTTTTTTTAGATAAATTCTGTTCGGTTCAGAAGGTTGTTTTAATTCTAAAAGTTGTATTAATTCTAAAGGTTGTTTTAATTCTAAAGGTTGTTTTAATTCTAAAGGTTGCTTAATTCTAAAGGTTGTTTTAATTCTAAAGGTTATTTTCATTCTAAAGGTTGTTTTAATTGTGGTGCATGATCTGGGACGCAACATGCATGAGTACTTTCGCGGCCACTCACCTACCACGTACTACCCGTGAAGCGGGAGCAGCTGCAGAATGGGCGGCAACACAAAAGCGGCTAAAATATGAAAATTTGGTAGGCCCCTACATTTTCATACCTTTCACTGTGGAGGTGACTGGGGCATGGTGTGTGGAAGCAAGGGCCTTTGTGAGAGAGCTAGGGCGACGGCTCAGGCAAAGCGGAGCTGATCCCCGCGCTGAATCGTACCTGGTGCAGCACTTTTCACTGGCCATTCAGCGCGGCAACGCCGCCAGTGTTATGGGTACTTTTCCACCAGGTGCGATTCGGGGGGTCTTTTTGACGAACCATAAGGAGATATTTTTATTTTTATTGACATGGATTGATTGTATGTATTTTTTAATTTTGTAACAATAAATATTCAATTTATTATATATGTAATTTTTTATTCGGTATCGATAAATATTGTGCCTACTTCTATCTTTTTTATCTTATTTCGTGAAATTAAATTTTACGGTAGAAAAGAAAGTCCTTTAGCACTATAAAACTTGCTACAAAATTCTTCCAAAAGAATCAAGATCAGTGAGACTTTAAATACAATTTGACTAGGTATTTGTTATATTTTTTGTTTCCGCTTTAGACGTTGTTACTTGCAAAAAAAATTCTAAGTACAGTCAACGACAGGTCAAGCTTGACACTCGCAGTGCGACTCTAGCCCATGCGTCTATTGAAATAAGAACGGTACAAAGTCCAATGTGTCAAGCTTGATGTGCTCTTGACTGTACAAGGTTTAAAACGTAAAACGCTGGTTGGCTGGCACTGAAAAAAACAAATCGGTTTTTAAATTACTGTGGCTATTAACATTTACACATTCAAAGCACTTGTGTAGTAAAAAAGCCTTTAAAAATATCTACACAAACAAAAAAGCACTTCTCCAAAGAGGTTCCCTACGTTTTTTTTTTAAGAAACAAAAAAGGAATCGAAACACGTGGCTGGATACAAAAACGCGGCAACTCAATTTGTGCATTGATTGTTCTTTGAACTAAATGCGTGCCATGTGGTCATTCTCGGTCATACAAACCGATTTGCACAAACTTCACTCTTAACACATTCTATCCCTTTCACACTAAACGCAACTTAATCAAACTTAATCGTCCCTTTCACTCGCACTTGCAGGCTCGTCAGAGTCGTCAGTCCGCGACTAGCTGTCGTACGGTAGGGTTGTGTCGCTGTGATTCAAATTCGTTCCGAAACTTTCGTATAAAAACGATACCGATTACTTTTATCGTGATTTTGCAAGTTTTGTGGTTTTTATTGTGTAGTGGGATTTACTTTTGAGTGAATACTGAAGTGGATAAAGTGTGAAACAAAGTACGAAGTGTGATTTTGGAATGTTTATGATCCCAGGTAGTGCCATTTGAAGTGAGCGGATTCTTTACGGTTTGTAGTTTTTTTTTTTTTGTTATCTTGCTTATTGTTATTGCAGGGTTTGACGTGGCTTCGTTTCGATAGTATAATTCCTTATCGTTATCGGTTATTTCACACATTTTTAGTTTGGTTTAAGTACTTAGCTATTGGTAAGATTAATGTTGTTTTGTGTGGTGCAAAGTTAAAAATTACTTGCCGAACTTCAATTAAAATCTATTGTCAAGATTTTAGAAAGGTACAGATTAGTAAAAGAAGGCTTTATGATCACTTAAAAGTTAAAATAGTGCAACTGACGTAGGTAGCCATAAAAAGTGCAATAACTCGAAAATCAACAAAAACTGCGAACGCGGAATTTTTCATGATTACAAGAAAAGAACCTACCTTTCTAGAAATTTTTCTATAATAATCTCTTAAGTGGGTTGTCGTGAAAAGTACTTAAATGCAATAACACCAGTAGGAAATAAGCAAATACCCGCATATCAGTTTGTTTAATTTGTAGTCTTGCAGCACGCAAGGCTTTGGAACAATCAATTCTAATTCCGACCACTTGTGCAAATAATTGCGGGTAGGTAGGTCATATGTATGCGGTTTCTGCGATTAACTTTAATATGGTGGTTTATTTGTGTCATTAAGAGTAGCAAATGAGAACAAACGTGTCAGTAAAAACAAAGTGCGATAACAAGGAATTGGTATAAAATTAAATTGATTGAAAATAGTTTGACTGTCACGAGTGTTCATCGTCGGTTAATACCTACTCAGTCATTGCTGTTACTATCTTCTTCAACAAAAACAAAGTGTCTACAATGGATTCAACAGACTTGTAACAAAAGAGTAAGTAGCTTGGGAAAATGGCAGTAAAAATAGTAGGTACGGTCAACGTCTTGTCGGTAGAAACTTTTTCAACTCTATTACCACGCCATAAGGTCCAAAAGTGTTTCTACTGATGTGCGGCCGTGTGTACCTAGATTTTCCCTACCAACTAACCTGGAGGTCTACCTGTAAGTTTGGTAAAAAAGATCAAAATAACCTAACTTTATAAATTGTAGTTTACTTAACTGTCTTTATCTCATAATATCCGATCCTGTGAACCGATCACATTCCTGCTCCATTGATTTGTCACTTACTTCAAAATTATTGCCTATAATAAAAAGATGACAACATTAACATAATCCATACTTGGTCATAGTTCACTGTCATTCTTAGAAATGTATGTCAAGTAAATTCTGTTGAAGCCATCAAAAATAATTACAGCATTTAGAAAAATCTAAAGAAATATAGGTATGTAGGTATCTACCTATTCTTGGTCCTTAGAGCCGGCGGATACAATCGAACCTAACCTTGAATAAAAACAATGTTGAAACTCGACGAGTAATAGTAATTTATGCAATGGGTTGATAATGTTGATATTGAAATGAAGCAAGCGCAGGGACAAAGTCACGTATAGGTAATTGTGTCGTTAGATACGAAGAAAATGTAAACCATAATTGAGTTTAACTCTATTCCTACTATGTAAGCTAAAACTAAGACGATGTAAAATTCTAAGGTTTCATTGAAACTGTTTATTTTTGATCGATAAATTAAGTTATAGGTATTTACATGATATTGCAAAAAAAGAACCGGACAAGTGCGAGTCGGACTCGTGCCCTAAGGGTTCCGTCCCTATCTACCATATGTTGCTCTTTGATTTTAAAAACTCAACGACCATCCAACTTGACCCCTCTTTTATAGAAAAGTTCTTGAAACGGGTGCTCACCTTAATTGGTTACTATTAGTTGTGAGAAAAATTGAAATATTTAATGATTTTAGACTTTTCCCTTTATTTGTACTGTAAGACCTAGCTTCTTGCCAAATTTCATAATTTTAGGTCAACGGGAAGTACCCTGTAGGTTTTGCTTTTTTGCATAAATGTATGGAGATGAGGACATAAAAAGCCATATCTTTCGATTGCGTCGTTGTGAAAAAAAAAATTCAGATCTTGTGTGGTTCATGGACCTTAATACTCGTTATCAATTTTAACCTGATACCTGTTCTCGTTCGTGAGAAAAAGGGTCTTGACAGACAGACAGACAGACGGACAACAAAGTGATCCTATAAGGGTTCCGTTTTTTTTATTTTGAGGTACGGAACCCTAAAAACATCAGGCGGGCAGGACAGTATGCAAGGTGTATCCAGTTCTCACGGACGGAGAAGACGCGTGATTTAAATCCGGGATGTGGTTGACAAATTTGATATCTTCTGTTTTCTTTACATCTATCTTGCTGTAGCAGAATAACGCGAATCTATTTTTAGATCGTTTTTGTATCGATTTGTTCAAATTCTTATTCTGTTCACTACGCCATGTTATGAAATCTATCGTCACGACTAGATTTTTTACTAGAAGTCGTGCCCGCTCGTGTAAAACGGATAATAAAAAGTTCAGTCCCAGAACTATTTCATACAAAAATACGAGTGGCTTTGGTTCAGTAAAAGAGAATAAGACTTCATCATAAAATTATGTCATCATAACACCACAGATGAAATAAAAGTTTAGCTATAGCATAATATGGAAATATCAAAATAGCACGACACGACAAACCGTCTATTTGCACAAATGTTTCTCAATGCTGCTGTCACGATATCAAATCAAATTATAGTAAAACAGGAAAGTAAAGGCTAACCACGATTTTAGATCCTTGATCAAGCTTCTTAAGAACAGAACATAATAATATGGGTTATTTTACATATTTTGCCAGAAATACCTCATGATTAGTCCGTGTTGTGCCGGCAAAGAATAGTATCACCCCATTTCTACCCGTGAGTGTCGTAAGAGGCGGCTAATGGCTTATGAACCGGAAGATTGGCAGCAGCATCTTTCTTTGCTACCATCTTATATACTGCAGACACCAACAGCAGCGGTCGCCAGTAATTGTCTAGAGCAGCAAAAAGAAAACTTACCGAAGACAGAAATTTCAAAAGAATCCTAGGTATTTAAATGCTCCATTCGAAACGTTCCAAAGCATCTGAAGCAGCCGGAATAACTGACCATTTATCAGACCATTTATCATTGGTTACTGTGAGCTTCCCTATTGACAAGATAGGTCAAGCCTGTGGTCAAGCCAAACTCTTGCTCGTCGCTAAAAGTTTATAACAGAATTCATCTTTATGAAATAAGTCGTCATAAATACACGATTTAGATCGTACGACGTTTAGATTATATATACTTACACGTTTTTTTAACTGACGGTTTTCCGAAAAACAAATAAAATAAATTTGTTACTAGCTTTGTTTGTCGTAAATCTTTGTGACAGGTTAATTTTTAGATAAAAAGCTTATCCGTTACATAGGTGGAATTTAAACATACTATTTTATTTTGGCAACAAACAGTTGTGTACATAAATTTTTATACACCTTCGTTGGCTTGAAAGAAAAACCTTGAGTGCTCGAAAGTGCAAAACTAACTTCCATCGTCATAACAATAGTGTGTACTATAGATAATTTAGTCACAAGTAGACGGAGAGTAATGTAACCGAATACAGTTTTCTGAGAAACTGTTAGTATGGTAAACATAAAGAGAAACTAGACGGTAACTAGAATCTATGACAAAGTAGTAACGAACGATTTCTATCAACAGGCAGAAGTCTTGTCTCCATGAAGCTCCTGGAAAAGCATTTCGTTTGAATTGTTACGTTGTTGCTTAGTAGACTGTTGTTGTTATTCTTTAATGCTTTTGTCTTGTTTGATACATTGAAGTTTTCTCTTGTTAGAGCTTCGGAATAGATAATGATTATAACGTGCTTGCTGTGATTTTATAATTATTTTGTAGTCAAATAATCTGATTGCTACAACAAGCAAATACTCATAGAATTTTTACCTAAGCATGTATTATTCTATCTATCTGTCTGCTAGTAGAATTCTCTTCCTGCGTCTGTGTTCCCGAGTTCATGTAACCTGAATCTACTCAAGTCGCGAGTGAATAGGTTTCTTCTGGGCAAGCTCGTCACATCTTCGACCTCATCTCAAGATGTGTCCTCAAGACTAGATCGAGGTCAAGAGTAAGCTCATTGACAATAAAAAAAAATCTACTTAAGTCCAGATCAGCCCAGTACTAAGAAAAGGGTTCTTGCGACACGCACTCGATTTATAACTACCTAATTCATTTTCATAATATACGTATTACAATAGTGGATGCTTATTTAATTGTATTATTAACCATAGTTTTAACGAACAGCTGTTGATGTCCCAAATAATTGCCAACCGTAATTTTTTTTAGAGCTCGGTGGCTAAACTTATCTGTACCAAGGTAATATCTATACAATACTGATTGGTTTTTATGAATTTGGTAGCAAATAAATACCGGTAATGTAATTCTTGATAGGTTATCAAATGATATCTATCGGCACGGTTTCGACTTAATAGAATTCTTACATAACGCCGTATGTTAATAGTTTAGTGATAACCTCGTTTGGTGAAATGTTATAAGTTTATCTATCATTGTTGTGAAGATAAAAACAATTTCAACGTTCGTTCATGTTTAACGAAAACAGCTCTGGGGAAAAATTTAAATTTTAAGGTTATCACATTTTCTGACCCAGCCTTGAAAACTTAATTTCTAAGGTCTGACTGATTTGATAAAATAAGCTACAAAATATGGTTCATAGGAATGGCCAGTATGGCCCACTGGCTGTTTTAAGTTTTTAATTTTATCCTGCATTTCGACATGAGTCTCTATTATAACTGCCAGTCTCCAGCAACTTGGTTTGATGATCGCACCATAGTCTCTTAGGCGAGCCTTGATAACTCTACTAGATAGCAGCTAGAGTCTAGCTCTAGCCCACTTAGGTACGCCATGACCTGAGCAGTCACGTTTTATTTGATCTGCAGCTTATAAGCGTTTTCCGCCGTCTATGATTTTCAAATGCAAGATTTTTAATAAAATTACTTGGTTACTACTCACAAATAAGAGTCTTGTACTCAGCTGTGTGATCAGTTTTAATGTCAACGTACGTACACATAATATCGTAATTGTTTTTTGTTTACAATAGCTACAAGGTTTTCTGTTTCAACAGTGAGAGTAAGGAAAAGTACAAGCGCCTATTACATTATGATAGAAACAGCAAACGAAGTCAAAGCGATATATACAAAGTGTAACAGAAACGTTATATCAACCCTGAAGAATGTAAATATACTCAAGAAACTGAACAACTGTTCCTAATGAACATAGGTCGAAATACGAAAAAAAAAATTGACCTCCCATATAAATATTGTGCGATCTGCTGATTCAGTTTCTATGGAATGTAAAAATTTAGTTTAAAGTTTGACCTACTCTTGACTGTACATAGTCCTTTCGTTTTTATTTTTGGGAATTTTTCGAGCTAATCTTGATATTTCAGTACTATTACTTTTCCATCGTTAAATTCGTATATTGACGTGTGTTATCCTTTAAGTATTTTAGGTAGGTACCTGCTTATTTATTTCACTTATTCTTTCTAACACTAGCTATAAGAGGCCATTGTTAATTTTCCGTTTTACCAATAACTTCATGCTCAATTCTGTTTCTTAGAAAGGTTAAGGATTGACTTCGCGTTCTGTTTTCTAAGAATTCGACCCACGTTTTAATATTTCTCACAAGTCTTTACTGGGATTAGATTTGTAGGTATATTCTGTTTAAATATTACAATTAAACTTCAAAATATATGGCTTTAATTTTTTTAAATATATTAAAATAAAAGTATAATTTATTACAGTAGGCTTGTAGTATTAATAGCACATGCTTATACCAAACAATTGCGTCGCGACTTGGTCTATCAAAAAATAATGAGTTTCAAATTAAAATTTGCATAACAATTTTCTCTAGGTAACTAATTTTTTCTCTTCGTAATGACGTAATAGCCTTGAAGGTCATTGCTGTATTGTTCTTGAGAATGGTCTGCAAACAGCTCAGTATTGTTCTAATTACATTATTATTTTTTCATACTTTTGTCTAGTAGGTACTCGACTTTTGTTTCGGATATTGTATTGAAATTTTGCGGTCCATGGAATCGTGAATAAAAAGTTTGGGAATTACTTACTGTGTTTTGTTGTAATTTTGTTCTGCTATTTGTTAGAACGGTGACGCGTTACTGTTAAATTTTATTGTAATAAAGTTGAAATTTATGAATATTTTATCATTTTGAAATGTTTAAGGCGTTCTCCAGATGGACTGAAATAATAGGTCTTTACTATGAAATTGCCGAAATTTTCTTACAGATTAATGAGATCATAATTCCTATAATTCTAATGCTATTTTTTTCATTTGTCTTATATTTGTAAGTTTACTTCAAAGTTATCAATTTACGCATAAAATTAAGTTTTTAATTTTAGTTTGATATATAAAATTAAAGGTTCGAAAATTGTTCGTCTTAAATGTCGTCCGATTTCATCATTAGATTTATTATATTTTTATACACATAATATTTTTCGAAAATTAAATTTAAGCTTCTGTTAGCTAATGTCTCCTTAATAATGTTTAAAAAAAAATTAAAAAATTGGATTTATAATTCCTAAGAAAAATGCAAAAATTTTAGTACTGAAAATTGAGTTTACCTAAAATTCGCCATACATAACGGCAATTTCATAGGTAAAGACCTAATACTAAGAACGGATTTTTTTTATCGCATTAGTTCAATAAAACACACAGGGTCGGGTCATAATCATGATACGAATATCACTGAACATTAATGAACTATTATTACTTACCACTGGCATTAATTATCGCCCGAATGAACTTGTTCTAACACGTCTGCCTCGTTTTTTGCATCTTCCTGTCTAAACTGGTTCAAACTGGTTTTGTATAATAAAAAATAAAACAGTCTCTCACTCAATGAAGCCTTTTTTGTCGCGCCGTGACTCGTGAAATCTCAATCTTGCGTCGGTTAATTTTATTTTTTAGTCTTTCTCGAAATTCGAATAGCGTGGGATAGGCGGTTTTGTAATGTACCTAGTGTTTCAATTTACTGTTTTTGTTTTTGCTTCAAAGTAAGTTAAGTAGGCCTTTTCGCTTCTGGCCAATACGATTGTTCTTTAATGACAACAAAATGACAAAAATGATAACAAAACAACAAACCAGACAATTTTTTTTTTATAGGCGAGTTGTTCCCGTCTTAAATTGTAAATTGTAGGTAGTCGTTACGCCCTGTCTTAAGCCGCTATCACACCTTGCTTAATTCATAAACAAATTCGGCATACATTGCTGGTTGTAATAAAGATATTGGAAATAACAGAACCAAGCCTCCCAGCAATGTTTGCCAAATTAGTCTTTGTATTTAGGACGGTGTGATTGCGGCTTTAGACGGTTCGGTAACTTAAAATCTCTGATTGGCTAAAAACATGGCAATGATCACGCTTCCTGACACAAATTGTAACCTAAGGCTGAAGAAAAGCAAATAGTCATTTTAGAAATCATTTTTTTTCTTTTTTTTGTATTTTTTTTTATTTACTTACTTTTGTTTTTTATTTTTTCACATTTAAATTATAGAAGTGACCGTTCCCGTTTTTTATTCACTTGGTAAAAGGTCGTGTGCTCCGAAATTGTGTCAATTTGGCTCTTTGCCAAAAAGGCTCAAGCTAATCCAGCCTTTCAGCGCCGTATATTACACTACCTATTCCGTTATTTTTTCATTCAGCACCGGAGGAAAAATAATAAACGGGCAATCGAAAAGACTGTAAAAGGTTTGCTACAAAAGTGGATACTAGCCTAGTAAAGAATGCTCTGAACAAAAAAACCTTTATTTCAGGACAAATAAACTCTGCTATTTTTTATATAATATTTACTTTCGTTTTCATTACATATTCGCACCATTTTACAACTCTTTTCAATACAGAAACCAACTCAACACATAAAATTGAAGATAGATGGCAACAAGTTTTTGAACATTACGATGTTTTGTCTATTCTATCCATTGTATCCATAACTAAGTGTCCACAATTACCTTTGAAACAAAACCTATAATTACTACTTAACTACTTAATTATCTAACAAACTCATTAACTGAAATTATCTCTTACGTAACTACTGAAAACACAAGACTTAAATAAGAAATTAAAATCAAATTAATTCAGTAACAAACGCCTG
The DNA here is from genome assembly GCA_947532105.1 of Athrips mouffetella. Taxonomy (NCBI): domain Eukaryota; kingdom Metazoa; phylum Arthropoda; class Insecta; order Lepidoptera; family Gelechiidae; genus Athrips; species Athrips mouffetella. The sequence goes on from OX383976.1 coordinate 23,929,631, forward strand.
CAGCCTTTCTTTTTTATTTTAAACATGAAAAGATTTTTTTACAAATTCGCGAAATAGGCAAATTCTTCCGGGGAGCTCTGAGTGCGACCTCATCTAGGTTGAGTAAACCTATTTGAAATTAAAATAAAATGGTCAAGTGCGAGTCGGACTCCTACCTATAGTATTGAAGCAATAATAGTAGATTAGTAGCCAAGGGCTGTAAGGCATCAATTGCAACCCGAGATATTTAGTATGGTTGTTAAGCACTTCAGAGACAATTTAGCGCCTTGAAAATAAAGCTAGAATCGAAAAGCCTATTCATCTTGATTACTGGCTTGGCAACGCCACCACAATAACTATAGTTACACAAATTACTTAGATCCGGGTCATCTGTTGCATAACACTCAATCAAATGTAACTAGGCATTACTTTTTGATAATTTTTTTATAATATGGAATGATTGATGAGTAGCTTTAGTAATATTTCAACACCATAGATATAATTCATCCGTGTGGTGCCGGCAATTTTTTTTACCAATACATCACTATCTATGGGTGCCGTCGTAAGAGGCGACTAAGAGTCTATAAACCGGAGGATGGGCAGTAGCGTCCTGTGTACTGTCCATTTTACAAACTGCGGTCACTAACAACCGCAGTCCATGGTGTCAGTCGCATCGCTATCAAGCGTGGTGACTATTGTACTTTCCCTTCGCATTTGTAGTGGACGTTTCATGGGATGTTGTGAAGAAATATCATTTTATCAGCTACTTGTATGTATACAGAGTGTAAGGGACAGCCATTCGAATAGAGACATGTATGGAGAGACCGATTGTTATTTCAACTCCTGAAAGTTTTATTCGCTGAAAGTTGTTCAGTTACGTTGACTTATCATGCCCTTACAGTATTCGGAAGGCTGTCCCCTGTCCCTTACAGCCGATATACATTGTGACCGGTGACTGACAATTTTATCCACCAGCTAACACATTCTTGTCGCTCTTTAGAACTGTACATCCGACAGCACGTCAGTAGAAACTTTTTTAACTTTATGACATTGTAATAGAGTTGCAAATGTGTTCTTTGACGTGCGGTTGACCGTACAAAAGCAAAATTATTTGTTGATGTCGGAAAGATCCACTTTCTATCCAGTAAGAGAAATCAAAATATTCCAAAACAATTTTTATTCAAATGCATAATTAATAGGTTTATTATTACCCATATTAATTAATTACCCGTCAATTCAATGCTGGAACGTTATCAATCATTGTATTTGCAATGCTCGTATTGCCGCGTTATTTATGCTTTTCGATGCCAATAATATTAATTTGATGTTGATAATTGCTGTATTTGTTTGAATTAATTGATCAATGATTTATTGTGTTGGTGGACTTGGCGATGTTTTTACACTTTGATCTATTAATTAAGTGTTTCGTGTAAATTATGGCCTAAAATGTAAATAAATGATAGCTTAAAAGTTATTTTTCTCAATTAATTAGATATTTCTTGAGGAAAATGATGATTCTGAACAAGCCCAATTACTTTTTGGCTCACCATTAAATACACCCTTAAGGCTGACAGAATATGAATAAAGCTAAAGATTATTATCTCTTTTTTATTATCTCCCTAGTTTTATGTCTAATATTCTTCCAAGATTTTTTATCACATCACATCATATCCCATAAAACTCGTTATTGAAACGTTAAATTTTCGCATAAAATATTCCGTGCAGTCATCAAATTAAATACTGCACGATAATCGATTTACTTCGATTTGCGTTTTTATATCAAACGATACTTGTGACCTCCAATTCAAAGATTGCGTCATCTTTGATTTGAAATATTTGGCGTGTCAATGAACTGTGTAATTGTGACATGTTATTGTGTAACGTAAAAATCGACTAAGGCGTGTCTCCTACATCGAAACATTAAACAAAAACAAAAACATAGTGTGTTTTTGTGTAATGTTTCGGCAAACAAAAAAATTGTGTATATGTCGCAGCCAACTGGTTTAATCAGGCAGTTGAATGCCTAGGCGGTTGATTGACTGCCGGCATATTTTACAACGTTTAACGCTGCAGCCATCTCGTTGAATTTGCTCAGATCTGTTAGGCCAACACAACCTAACCGATCCCGAAAGTGAATTAAAACGGTTGCAGTTGCGGTAGCGGCCGACAAGTGCCAGAATTAAAACTTGCTTGTACTGCTGCACAGATAACTATTTTGATGCAAAAATAATAATTCTGCGGCTCAAATAATTTATTTTGCTGCAGAAATAATTATTTTTCTGGACAAATAAGAGCTTCAGAGCTGCTCAATCAGGATTTTTGCTGATCAAAATTTTCTGACAAACTTACATTTGATCACCCGGCTGATTCATTTGGGTTAACTATCGATTAGCCAACTCTTTAAACGTTTAGCGATAGTAGTTCAGTCAACAATCGGCCTAGGCATTCAATTGAACGCCGGCAGTTGATCAACCGCCTAGGCAATCAATTAACTGCCTGATTAAACCAGTTGGCTACAACATATGCATACACAAATGTTTACGGCCAAGCCTTAATGTTTTTAGTTTTCCTAAGCCTTACTTTAAATTGTTTTTATTGTTATTATTTCAGTTTGCGCATGGTTAGCTTAGCAGCCGACCAGCTTATGAGCTTAAAGTTATCGTGGTCCATCGACCATATCCATTTTCAATTTTTTTTTTATGAGCCGGTCGTGTCCCACTGCAGGGCAAAGGCCTCCCTTCCATCCTTCCACACATCCCGGTTTTGAGCCAGCGTCTGCCATTGACGAGCGTGTTCGTTCAACTCGTCTCGCCATCTCTTTCGAGGTCGACCACGACGTCTTCTGGCGTTTGGCTCCCAAGTGGTGGTAGTTTTAGCCAAAGAGATTTGAACCTCGCTACGCTCGCGTAGCGAGGTTCAAATCTCTTTGGTTTTAGCCCAAAGTTGTTTTGGCATTTTATTACCACTTAGAAAACTTGGCTATGGTCAATGCCGTGTCCTTTATTGTTTCTTTACATATTTTTTAAGGTTTTCCTTCCTTCATCGTTATTGAATACAATGTCTGCGTTATATTACATGCAATTAAAAAAATCTTGGGTCACGCAACGTTTGTCTAGTTGGTTCTCTTGTAATTAAATATGTTTTTTTTATTTTTAGAATATATAAACAAGGATACGGAATATCTTTGCATTTAAATAAGTACCTAGTTGTGATAAATCAAATTTAGGAAAATGTCAAGTGGACATTTTGATCATAATATATCGGATGTAAAAAAAATTGGTAAGCACGATTAAGGAACATAGGCCGAAACAAGATGTTTTTTTTTTGTGATCAGCTAGTGCAGTTTCTATGGGTTACGAGGAGTTGTTTTTTTTTTCTTATTTCGATTTATGCTCTTTGGGAAAAGTTGTTCAGTTTCATGATCTAGTAACAGGCTAAAATGCAGTTTACATTTTTTTTATACTTTTTATATCAGATTTATTACAGTGCTTGAACGAGATTCCTATATGCAAGTAAAATCCATTTTTTTTTCGTTTACTTCCAAAGCTTGCCAATGCCAACACATTTTGCAGCCAAAACACTAAAACCAGAGTATATTTGACGGAAAGAATAACATTGTTTTACAAACTTGTTTTTTCTGACAGCTTTAACCGATTGCTTTTAACATAGCTGCTAGATGTGTTGGTAAGCTTTGGAATAAACAAAAAAAAAAACATAAAAAGACATCTCCCGAAAACTGAACTGTAAGTTTAGAACATAAAACTGAACAACTTCAATAAAATATGAAAAAAGCTGCATTAAGACATTTTACATGGGAGGTCAAAATTATTTTTTGTATTTCAAAAGCAAGCTGTTTAATTTCACACCCTTCAAAATTGTTATACAGGGTGTAAGGGACGGTGTACGGAAAACTGAAAGGGCGTGCTCAGTCAACGAAACTGAACAACTTTCCCAAAGAAACTTCTTTTTAGGGTTCCTCACCTCAAAAGAAAAAAACGGAACCCTTATAGGATCACTTTGTTGTCCGTCTGTCAGTCTGTAAAGACCCTTTTTCTCACTAACGAGAAGAGGTATCAGGTTGAGATTGATAACGAATTTTAAAGTTCATGAACCACACAAGACTTGAAAATTTCAATTTTTTACAACGACGCAATCAAAAGATATGGCTTTTTATGTCCTCATCTCCATACATTTATGCAAAAAAGAAAAACCTACAGGGTACTTCCCGTTGACCTAAAATTATGAAATTTGGCAAGAAGCTAGGTCTCACAGTACAAATAAAGGGAAAAGTCTGAAATCATTAAATATTACAACTTTTCTCACAACTAATGAAAACCAATTGTGGTGAGCTCCCGTTTCAAGAACATTCATATAAGAGAGGGGTCAAGTTGGATGGTTGCTGAGGCGATTTTTGTTTTAGTTCTATTTAAAAACGGGAACACTTACAAACTTGAAAATTGGTATGTTTATAGCGCATAGGCTATAAAATAACAACAAATAATAAAATTTGGTCAAGCGCGTGTCGGACTCAAAAAATCTAGCACATTAACTTACTGAAATTTAAACTAATACAATTATGTTTATGTGGTGGTACGGAACCCTCAGTGCGCGAGTCCGACTCGCACTTGGCCGGTTTTTTTTCTCATTTACCAGATATGTTTCTTTAGGAAAGTTGTTCAGCTTTGTTGACTGAACACGCCATTTCCGTTTTTCATACACCGTCCCTTATACCCTGTATACAATAAGGGCTCCCGCACACGACCGAGTTTTTGTAGGTCCGATTATCGGGCACATTTTTCCTCCGATTTTACGACCGATTTTGTGACCGACCCAACGCACACGAGCGATAATCGGTGACCGATTTTCTTGTATGACGAATGACGATGGGAGGTGATCGATCAAAATAATATCGACACACGATGTCGATGATTTTATTTTTTGTTAGTGAGATAAGATTCCATGAAAATATTTTTTTATAAGTCTCGGTATTATCAAAAATGCTTCTAATGGTCATTATTTGTTAATATACAGGGTGTTAGGCTAGGATACCTATACAGAATGTAAGAGTAAGTATAAAAGGTTTTAGGTTAGAACGACTAAGTACTATACATACAGGGTGCTAGGGTAAGTATACTGGGTGTTAGGTTAGGATTATTATACAGGATGTTAGGGTAAGTATACAGGGTGTTAGGTTAGGATAAATACACACGGTTTTAGGGTAAGTATACAGGGTGTTAGATTAGGATCACTATATGTATAGGGTCTTATGGTAAGTATACATGGTGTTAGGATAGGATAACTATACAGGGTGTTAGGTTAGGATCACTATATGTACAGGGTTTTAAAGTAAGTATACAGGGTGTTAGGTTAGGATTACTATACAGGGTGTTAGGGTAAGTATACAGGGTGTTAGATTAGGATCACTATATGTACAGAGTCATCTATACCCGTGGGTGTCGTAAGAGGTGACTAAGGGCTTATGAACCGGAGGATGGGCAGCAACAACTTTCTGTGAATCGTACGATCTTACATACTGCGGTCACCAACAACAGCGGTCGCCAGCCGCAACGCTTACATGCGTGGTGACTATGGTAAATCCCCCTCAAAGTACCACGCGATTTTACTGGAGATCTGGTGGGAGCTCCCTGTCGTGCAGTGGACGCGTTTATGGGATGTTATGATGATATTACGATATGTACATCGTGTGGCCTGGAGCAGCGGCAAATAAAATTAATGGACTATAGCGAACACGAGGACCGGGATTATTATAAAAGAGACGCTTGGAATCGTATTTATGTTTTATATTCTTTTTTTATATAGAAAGCTAATAGCAACGTCCGTACCCAGCCGTGGGCAGGAGTTGACTGGCGACTGTTTTCAGAACGTGACGTCATTATTCGAAATCAAATTCAATTTTAGAAATACTCGCCAGCCAGCTCTGCTAAAAGAAGGCTTTCGAGGAGGATCACTACATTATCCTCCCCCCGGGCAAAGAAATTTCCGAGTGAAGCTTGGAAATTTCTTGTACAAAAAATTCCCTAATCTACCTACCTATGGTGGAAAATATTACAAATGTAAGCATAACATAACCCTGCAAAATATTGCTAATATCTAGCTCATGTGACAAAACATTGTTGCTTTCAGTTTCGGTAATCTCATGAACTACGGTGCACAAAACCACCGAAAATTACACCACAACAGGTGTTACGCTTTACTACTTGCTAAACCAAAAAATACAATTTTAAAAATTTTGAAAAAAAAGAACTATCTTAGATCAAATCTAAAATTATTTTACTAGTTACGTCTCTAAGAAAATAACTGATACTATGCTCTTTGACAAATAAAGTTTGACATCCAATAATATAACATTCTCTTTCGTAATTCATGGAACCTTTACATAAATTAAAAAAGAAAACTTCCTACTCTATACTCATCCTAACTTCCCACATTAGACATTGACATAGAAAAAACGCTGAGTTTGTCTAGCAGCCTGCGGCTGATGAAAGTCAATTTGACATAAGGAAAACGCTTGAAAAACGCTACGCGTTAAATTATGCAGCCTGCAGCTGGATAATGTCAGTGACATTATTGATATACCTTTCTCTTTCAAACAAAATAAAGGCGTTGCTAAATTGAGACAAAAGCTACCCTAAGATGCTCCCAAGATACTGTGACCCAACAAAAGCCACCCACTAACCCTATGGGCATAAAAGTGGTTGTACAAGATAACAACTAGTGGCAACAATATATCCCATCAAGCTAACCTATATTTTTAATCCCAAAAATTAATGTTTAACCCCAAAAAGTGATGTTTTTCTAAAAGTATTATCTTAATTTGAAATCTAGTTAACATCATATGGCCTGCGGCCGATGTAAAGCGGAAGCAAAGCTAGAAAAATACACGTAGTCATACCAGCTACAAACACGATACTTGAGCCTGATCCAGACCCACTATCTAAATACATATGATTTAATAATAGTTGTACCTATGTTCTTCCCCGATAATGAAAACTGTGACATTTATCCCAACTGAACCCACTCTTTATTGAAATTATTAGAAAAATCTTTAGAAAGTTATGTCTGTAGTATAGACTTTAAAGAAAATACCAATACTTACTTGTTTACCGTCATCATAACACGTTACCTGTAGATTACCAAACAAAATTACCGTCCATAGGACATACCATACCATTATTAGAACATTACCTTCTGAAAAGAATACCTTTAAAAAAAAACTTTTACCAGATTTTTTTTTTGTTACCAGGTAGTAGAATAAAATAAACAAACCAAGGAATGATTGTAATTAAATCATAATTACAAACATCCAAAAAACACCCCGTTTTTCTTTCCCAGATGATCAATAAAGTTGCAATCGTTCGCAATTACAACCCTAATGAACAAACCCAAAAAATAAATTTATTAATACATGGATAGCAAAAATAAAACAATCTTCTTTTTTGAGATGGCTGAAGAGCTGCTTGCAGCCTAGCTCTGCTGGCGATGCGATGGTCGGAAGTAGCACGTCCGCCATCAGTCGTCAGTCAGGATAGCCATCTTAGTGGTGTCGCTCATGGTTAGCGATCACCGATGTGGACACGCTGAAGCGCATCCAAGGATATCGACACTCGATATCACAACTCATTGAGCATAGTATAACATGAAAAAGAGAATTAGTGTTAAGTACAAAATAAAGTTAGGACACCATGAATACGTTTTTGGACGTCTTTCATCTATACATACATCGTCAAGTAAAACATTTATAACTCACGCTTTTAACTATATGAGAGGTTCTTTGACTAGAAAAGTGAAAAATTATAGTGAAAACCTTCTAACAATGATTTTAGTACAAAATCATACATATATCTTTTTTACATTTACAATATTGCGTACAATGCATTTATAATCATAATGAGCTTATCTATATTTTTTTTATAGGACAATATTTCGTGATTATAGAAATAATATTGTACACGTAATATTATCTACGCAATATGAACAAATACTATAAACAAACAAAATATGACATGACATCTTTGTCAGATTGTCATCCAAAAGACATGCGCAGTTACTCTGTCGCCATCCGTCGCCTTGGAGACTTGCAAACACAAATGAATACGAAATTGGTACGTTTGTAACCAATTCAAGCATGACGAACAATATGAAAAAACTTTGATGAGGGTGATTCTCTGCTTTAGACAATACAAAATTAGCTTACAGTTGTACGGCACGTGTTATGCGTGCCGTGTCCATAAAAATTGGCACTCATAAAGTATGATACGTCGTGGTCATCATATGTCATCATCTTCTTCACATACAGGGCATCATCTTCTTCACATACAGGGCATCATCTTCTTTATTAGCATCCTCTTGTCTTACTTAGGACCGGTGACCGCGTAACTGTAACACTACATAAAATGGCATAAGGGGCACGACGGCGCCTCCACCATTATAGCGAACACGAGGACCGGGATTATTATAAAAGAGACGCTTGGAATCGTATTTATGTTTTATATTCTTTTTTTATATAGAAAGCTAATAGCAACGTCCGTACCCAGCCGTGGGCAGGAGTTGACTGGCGACTGTTTTCAGAACGTGACGTCATTATTCGAAATCAAATTCAATTTTAGAAATACTCGCCAGCCAGCTCTGCTAAAAGAAGGCTTTCGAGGAGGATCACTACAGGACCGTCCATAGGGTATCACTGATCGATTGAGAGTACTTGCAGGTATCCTTAACCAATAAATTCTGCACAATAAATACAATAAACTTTTAATTCACTACCCGACTACGGCAAAGAGGAGGGTTATGATTTTGAACGGTATGTATGTATACTGGTCCTTCATAACTTCTAAACTAGTTATCGTAATTTGACAAATGAGGTACCGTTAGGAGCGTCTTGATCAACCGCTGGGTATAGTAGGTAGGACTAGGCCCGCCCCGGCTTCGCACGGGAAGATATAGTGTTTTTTTGTGTCACGGGTTACTAAAAAAGAGTAAAAACGATTTGGATTTATTTTTAATTTGGATTTATTTTTAAATTACTTAGTGGTAGGGATTTTGTGCAAAGTCCTTCTGGTGAAGTACCACCTCCTTGCCTATTTCTGCCGTGAAGCAGCAATTCGAAGGGTAAGGGAGCCAGTAAAACTACCGGCACATGAGACATACCATCTTAGTTCTCAAAGTAAGCAACGCGCTTTGCTATCTTATTAGTTTCCAAATATCCTATACTATTAAACGTGCAATATTTGTACAGTACCTGGTCGACCGAGCTTCGCTCTATAATAGCTGCCTGAACATTAAAATATCATCGGGTGAGCAAGCTATTCTACTCGCCAACAGGTGGCGCTGTAGGTTTCTGTCTTAAAGGCGGCCCCCGAACGCTCTCATATAGTAAATTTCATCGAAATCATTAGAGCCGTTTTCGAGAAACAGAATGCAAACATATAGGTATATTTGTATACAAATATTGCTCGTTAAATAGTATTTTCCCAAGGAACATAGTTCGAAATACGAAAAACCAAATTTGACCTTCCATACAAAATGCGCTATCAGCTGATGCAGTTTCTATGGGAGGTCAAAAATTGATTTTCGTGGGAAAAGTTGTTCCGTTACTGATATTGATCCCTGATCTATGTCACGCATTCAAACTACCCGGTATATATATATTTGTAAACGGTTTCTCGAAAACGGCTCTAACGATTTCGATGAAATTTACAATTTCTCCGCGATTTAGACGGAAATCTACAGTGCTATCTGTTGGCGGTAAGAATAGCTTGCTTATCCAATGATATTTTAATGTTGTGGCGGCTATTATAGAGCGAAGCTTGGTCGACCAACTACTGCCACTAATATGGGTGCTATGGGCGGTAGTGAACACTTATCAGGTGGCCCACCTGCGCGTTTGCTCACTTGTAACATAAAAAAAATGGTTTAGGTTCATAAGTAATAGACAAAGCTAGATTTCTCATCATCGCATACACTCTTTGATGCTCTACCTATGGGATAAAGGCGTGATGATGCGTTTGATTAATATTAAAATAACTTTAAACATCATTAAACCAATTCCTCATAATATCTAAGAGAGCCTATACTTTAATTATTTGCCCCTGTTATGTACAGGACTAACGTGCCACACGTTGTAGGTACGAGTATATACCTAATCCGTTTCAAGCTATGGTTTCAAGAGTCAATGCCAACACTTACCAACACATTTTGCAGCCATAGAACCAGACAAACCACCAAGAACCAGACGAACTAGAGTATATTTGACGAAAAAAATAACATTATAATACAAACTTGTTTTTTTTCTGACAGCTTTAGCTGATTATCTACTATTGATCATGGTGCACAATAGCCTTGATATAGTTAGCTGCAAAATGTGTTGCTAAACTTTGGCATTGACTCGTGAAACAGATTATATTATATTCACTAGTACCTACTCTAGCGCACCTTATGTACTTACGCAGAGCAACAGAGGGGTACTTGCGGTGAAGCGGGGGGAGGGGGGCGGGCATCGTAAATACGGATACGGAGCACCTTGTTTTAAAGGTTGATAACTAAACACTGGCTCTACACGTTGGCTGCGTGACCGCGCCGGCGTAGCCAACGTCTACTAGGCCCGTTTGCGTGAGTTTGCCGTTTGCGACCAACGCTCGCCGGCGTGCCGTCGGTTATCGGTTTTGCCACAAGCCGCAAACGGCGTTCACACGTTGGCCGTGTCCTCATTTCCAATAAGTGGAGTAGATGGACGTTTTAATTTTTTTTTAATAAGTAAAAATTATTTCATCTTATTTTTCAAATATGGTGCAGCTGGTAATAAAAATTAAAAGCACTGTAAAAGTACATTGCAGCGGCAGTAATAGTCTCCGCGTCTACGTCCATCTTGCTTGACAGACCTACACGCTACACCTACACACACCAACGTGTGAACGCTGTCATCAAGCTTGCCGAGCCAGCGCGGCCAACGGTTGGCCCAAAGTCTACTGGGGGCTAAAGGCTCATCCACATATTCGGCCATGAACGCCAAATATAAGCCAACACGCATGTGTAGGTATAAGGCATATACAGCGAACAAAATAACTCTTACTGTGGCGCAGAAGTCAAGAAAAGAGTCGCGGGAGTGAGCGCGGTAGTGGGAGAGGATGCGAGTGAATCGTTCATTGGCTCTCCGCCTGTCACCCATGCGCAGAAAATAAGAACCACAGAGCTCTGAAGTCCATCTACTTCTAGAGACGAATTCTTTATGTCATTCAATAGAAATCAGTGTCACCATTTACTAAAACTAACACGTTTTCCTTTGAGTGCGATAAACATAGTACCATTATCGCGAGAGAGTAATATGCAAAAAACCAGTGACAGCGTCTCTATGGCAACGAATGTGTTTATGATGTGCATTCAAAATAAGCACCTAGGAACATAAATTGGAAAGTATACCTATTCAATAAGGAACCAATGTTTTTTACTATATTCGCTTCTATGGGGGGGTGCGCGCGCAGGCGGAGTGGCCCTATCGTAGTTCTGTGGTCAGAACCAAACTTAAGGAGAGATCACACCTGGCTGAATTCAAAGACTAATTCGGCACAGTATATCACGCCCCGTGTGGTGCCGGCAAAAAATAGTACCAACCTATCTCTACCCATGGGTGTCGTAAGAGGCGACTACAGGGCTAGTGAACCAGAGGATGTGTATCGTATCATCTCTCTTATATTCTGCGGTCACCAACAACCGCGGTCCATGGTGCCAGCCGTAACGCTAACAAGCGTGGTGACTATGATACTTCTCCTGCACATTGTTTTAGCAAAAACTGGAATTTTGGAGATAAGATAAAGATATTTATTTGCTATAGAAATTTAGGGAGGGAGTTTCCTGTCCTGTAGTGGACGTTTCATGGGATGTCATGATAATATTACGATATACATCGTAATATAGTAAAGGAGCTTTTATTTTTAAGAAGATTTCTGCAACTGGCAGTAAGACGCATATTTATAGAAAAGTGCCTACGTACAGTTGACCGCACTTCAGTGGTAACACTTTGTCCATTGCGGGTCTCTGGTTTCGGGCGTCCTGTTTATGTTTTGACTGACGTGCTGTTGACCGTACCTACCTAGCTAGCTATCCAAACCTGAAACGAAACTAGAAAAAAAAAACAATGAAAACCGGCTGTTTCGGTTGTTACAGTCCAAAAACCGACCCTACCCGTAAATAATCCGTTCTTGAATTTTTTTTTCGTAGGTCCCTCGGGGGGTACTGGGAGTGTAAATTTAAAAAGGAGACTGAATTAGGCTCCCGTGTGTATTCGAAAAATGGTTTATTTTTTCAAAAAAAATGGTTTTTCTTGAATAACTCTGCCATTTTTGATTTCACAGTAAAACCGTACGGACAAAAATTGTAGGAAATTTGAATTTCTACAAGTTTAGTCCTTACAATTTTTCTTCAAGGATCGATATTTTTTTAAAATTAAACCTGAAAAACGCGACACAAATTCTAAATATTATCATTATCTCCTATGTTCTACGTTTTACGGCAAGAATGAAGAGAAACAAAGTTGTAGAGAATCAAATTTTGAACAATTTTGGTTCCTACCTTTTTCCCCCAAAATCGATATTTTGGAAATTAAACCTGAAAAACCTGACACAAATTCAAAATATTATCATTATCTCCTATGTTCCACGTTTTACGGCAAGAATGAAGAGAAACAAAGTTGTAGAGAATCAAATTTTGAACAATTTGGGTTTCTACCTTTTTCCCCCCAAAATCGATATTTTGGAAATTAAACCTGAAAAACGCGACACAAATTCTAAATATTATCATTATCTCCTATGTTCCACGTTTTACGGCAAGAATGAAGAGAAACAAAGTTGCAGAAAATCAAATTTTGAACAATTTTGGTTTCTACCTTTTTCCCCCCAAAATCGATATTTTGGAAATTAAACCTGAAAAACGCGACACAAATTCTAAATATTATCATTATCTCCTATGTTCCACGTTTTACGGCATTAATGAAGATAAACAAAGTTGTAGATAATAAAATTCTGAACAATTTTGGTTCTTACCTTTTTCCCCCCAAAATCGATATTTTGGAAATTAAACCTGGAAAACGCGACACAAATTCTAAATATTATCATTATCTCCTATGTTCTACGTTTTACGGCAAGAATGAAGAGAAACAAAGTTGTAGAGAATCAAATTTTGAACAATTTTGGTTTCTACCTTTTTCCCCCAAAATCGATATTTTGGAAATTAAACCTGAAAAACCTGACACAAATTCAAAATATTATCATTATCTCCTATGTTCCACGTTTTACGGCATTAATGAAGATAAATAAAGTTGTAGATAATAAAATTCTGAACAATTTTGGTTCTTACCTTTTTCCCCCCAAAATCGATATTTTGGAAATTAAACCTGAAAAACGCGACAGAAATTCTAAATATTATCATTATCTCCTATGTTCCACGTTTTACGGCAAGAATGAAGAGAAACAAAGTTGCAGAAAATCAAATTTTGAACAATTTTGGTTTCTACCTTTTTCCCCCAAAATCGATATTTTGGAAATTAAACCTGAAAAACCCGACACAAATTCTAAATATTATCATTATCTCCTATGTTCCACGTTTTACGGCATTAATGAAGATAAACAAAGTTGTAGATAATAAAATTCTGAACAATTTTGGTTCTTACCTTTTTCCCCCCAAAATCGATATTTTGGAAATTAAACCTGAAAAACGCGACAGAAATTCTAAATATTATCATTATCTCCTATGTTCCACGTTTTACGGCAAGAATGAAGAGAAACAAAGTTGCAGAAAATCAAATTTTGAACAATTTTGGTTTCTACCTTTTTCCCCCAAAATCGATATTTTGGAAATTAAACCTGAAAAACCCGACACAAATTCTAAATATTATCATTATCTCCTATGTTCCACGTTTTACGGCATTAATGAAGATAAACAAAGTTGTAGATAATAAAATTCTGAACAATTTTGGTTGTTACCTTTTTTCCCCCAAAATCAATATTTTGGAAATTAAACCTGAAAAATGCGACACAAATTCTAAATATTATCATTTTCTCCTATGTTCCACGTTTTACGGCATTAATGAAGATAAACAAAGTTGTAGAGAATCAAATTTTGAACAATTTTAGCCTCTACCTTTTTTCCCCCAAAATTGATATTTTGGAAATGGAACCTGGAAAACGCGACAAAAATTCTAAATATTATCATTATCTCCTATGTTCCACGTTTTACGGCATAAATGAAGAGAAACAAAGTTGTAGAGAATCAAATTTTGAACAATTTTGGTTCTTACCTTTTTCCCCCCAAAATCGATATTTTGGAAATTAAACCTGAAAAACGCGACACAAATTCTAAATATTATCATTATCTCCTATGTTCCATGTTTTACGGCATGAATGAAGAGAAACAAAGTTGTAGAGAATCAATTTTTGAACAATTTTGGTTTCTACCTTTTTTCCCCCAAAATCGATATTTTGGAAATTAAACCTGAAAAACGCGACACAAATTCTAAATATTATCATTATCTCCTATGTTCCACGTTTTACGGCAAGAATGAATAGAAACAAAGTTGCAGAAAATCAAATTTTTAACAATTTTGGTTCCTACCTTTTTTCCCCCAAAATCGATATTTTGGAAATTAAACCTGAAAAACGCGACACAAATTCTAAATATTATCATTATCTCCTATGTTCCACGTTTTACGGCATTAATGAAGATACATAAAGTTGTAGATAATCAAATTCTGAACAATTTTGGTTCCCACCTTTTTGCCCCCAAAATCGATATTTTGGAAATTAAACTTAATTAATTAATTAATTACCTATTAATTAATGAAAACTTAATTTGTTCAGAATTTGATTCTCTACAAATTTGTTTCTCTTCATTCATGCTGTAAAACGTGGAACATAAAAGATAATATTTTGAATTTGTCGTGTTTTTCAGGTTTAATTTCCAAAATATCGATCCTGGAAGAAAAACTTTAAAATACAAACTTGTGGAGAATCAAATTTTCTAAAATTTTTGTCTTCATGGTTTTACTATAAACTCAAAAATGGTTGAGTTATTCAAGAAAACCCATTAAAAAAAACATTTTTCGAATAAACAGGAGCCTGATTCAGTCTACTTTTTGAATTTACACCCCCAGTCCACTCCCCCCCGAGGGCCTACGAAAAAAAACCAAGAACTGATTATTCACGGGTCATAAATGTCATAATGATTGAACTATTTGTTATTATCTCCAAGCATACAAACATATTAGAATATGATATATTATCTACTCATAAAAAAATCCGGCAGTGCGAGTTTAATATTTTTTTACTAAAGTTTCTAGGACCTAGCCTAGGCACCTACCTCAGTACCTTTGTACCACAAAAGATGTAAAAACAGTATAATTACAACTACCTACAAGGTACGCACAGTAGCAAGTAAGTGTTAACAAAGCCAGTAGGTACCTATAACTTGAACCAGCGCTAAGCTACAAACCCCCGAAACCAAAGACCCGCTCAAGGTCAAAGTGTTACTACCTAACGTGCGGCTGACTGTACCTACCCACTAGCGCCGCGGTTGTTGGTCAAACAAACACAATCACTCTGATGATGACTAGGTAGGTTTAGGTTACCAAGAAGGTATATTATTATACAACTTGTAATTACCAATACGCAAAACCTCTCGGGTGGTAGTTTTACTCGTTCTACTCATGAAACTGAACAACTTTATTGGAAATTAGAATAAAAAAATTGAGAATCGGAATTTTGTATTTTATTTTTGTTGAACAAAAGTACCACTCGAGAACCTTTGCATACATTGTATATCTCACGGAACTGTTTAATCTACAGGGTGTAAAAAAAGTTCGACTATACTTCTAAGGAGTGATTCTACATCGTATAAAATATAAAAAAAATATTTTGCTTAAAAAAAGTTGTTTTAGCTCAAGAAGAAGTGAAGCACAAGGGTTAAACGACGTAGACAAGGATGTTTATTGTTATTTAATATCCACTCACTAGCACATTTCAATAAATTACTGGAATGTAATTCGGAGGAAAAACTAATTTAATGATCAAACAAATCAGAAATTAAATATTAATTAAAGTATTTTTATTTTAGTATTGTACGTACAATCACCCCTTAGAAGGATCATCCTACTTTTTTTTTTACATCCTGTATTTTTCATTCGTCCACGGCTGGCAATGTTGATCGTAGTGGCACGACAATTTCTGTAGGTAGGACAAGGATTTCCAATTTCTATGAGGTAGATACTTACCAAGAGGTACTTATGTAAACCTACCTAGAAAACCAAACGTGAAGCAAATCTAGAATAAAATAGGTACATAATTTTACTTATTTATCGTCGTTCATTCGTCCGGCGGAAAACAGAAAAACGTTCGGTTTTTATTTTTGTCTGAGACTTGTCTTCATACGTTGTTTATTACCTACACGTAATACAGGAATCAAAATCTCGATGTCAATATCCATCGTGCGTGATTCAACACGCACCCCTCCCTAGCGAGTGTACGGAGCTGACTGACGAGACCGCGACGGCCGGCGACGGTGAGTCGTGTGCGTTGAAGTATAGATTTACGTATGTTCCATTTCTCACCGACAAACGGATCGGCCGTGACGGCCGATTTTATTTCTCACCGAGTTTTTGTCGGTCGTGTGCGTTGAAGTATGGCAACCAGTACGTTCCATTTTTGACCTACAAAAAATCGGCCACCGATTCTCGGTCGTGTGCGGGAGCCCTTACAAAAAAAAAGTTCACCTTTCTCGCTCACACTGTAACCACACCTTTTTCTCAAGGCCGAGCATTGAGCCGGTTTAGATAACTGCTTGTAATTGATTACTCGTTTGAGTTAATTCATTACTAGTTCCTAATATAAATTGACTATCAATTTATTATGTGGTTTTGGGTGTTAGAAGTTGCGGAATTGGTGCACTAGTATAATTGAAGTAATTCAGTGTTTTTCGTTTGATTGATCATTAAATTTTATATTTTAATGATTATTAGTACAGGATGGTATAGGCTTTAACAAAGATTGCAACTTTTATGGACCAATAAAATTTTAGCCTTCAATTCAAGTTAATCAATTTTTCTAGCATTTTTTGTGAGTACTATTTTAAATGTTTTCTATAATTTAATATGACTAAATTGTAATTCTTTCATCATCATCATATTAGCCGAAAGATGGCCACTGTTGGATATAGACCTCCCCTAAAGATCTCCATGATGACCGTTCCTGCGCTGCTCGCATCCAGCGGCTTCCCGCGACCTTGACCAGATCGTCCGTCCACCTTGTCAGGGGCCTGCCAACGCTTCTTATTCCTTTTCCAATTCTTTACTTTGCTGTTATAAATACGACTTATGCCCGATTATATAATGACTCGACACTTTGAAAGAAATGTAAGCAAATCTTTTTGGAAAACCAGGATGTAAACAAACAGACTTCTACATACGGCATCTTTACTTTCTAATGACTAAATCTCAATGCAGATTGCAAGGAAAGCTGCGGCATCAACTTAAGGATGTAGACACGAAAGCCTTATTTGCGGGAACCTTTAACTTTTGCTTCAACTTGGGTGGGCTTGGCTTACTGTATTGTAAGATGGTTAGCTTTATTTGTACTTAGTTTAGATGTAATACCTAAAATGTCTAAACTTAAGTTAAGGATTCGCGTTGCGTGTTGTTTTTATAGTCAATATGGGCTTATTCTTGACCTCGATCTAGTCTTGAGGACAGTGATGAGGTCGACGATGGGACGAGCTTGCCCAGAAGAAGCCTATTTACTCGAGACTTGAATGGATTCGGTAAACTCGGGAACACAGACGCAAGCAGAGATCACTGTTTTAAACATTACATTATGGCAATGATTTTGTTTGCTCATATTCGCACATATTGCGTAAAACATAGTATGTCAAGGTCTCGCCAAATGCATTGAAGTTAATGCTAAGTTACCCAGGCTGGGGTCTAGAGAATCTGCCACAAAATTTAGAGATGTCGAAAGCGAACGTCATAAAATTTATAGGATGATAAAGGCAGAGACCACAGCCCTCCTATCCACCTGCTACGATCTTGACATACTTCCCTCGCTTTGTCTACTTTCATCAACCCTTTCATACAAGCTCGTCGTTTTAGGGTACTTCTTATTATAGTACTGTTTCGGGTACTTTTAACCTGGCTTTTATTTAGAACATCCTGAATTTGGAAATGATTTTATTTTAACACTTCCTGTGTTCGGATAAATCTACAAAGTAGAAAATCGCAGGTGGCAGCACAAACGCAACGTTGGAATGCGTATAGAGGTCGCTAAATTTCACAACATCGGGCAGGACCACAGAAGCCTAGTTGGTAAAGCGTCTGCGGTACTTACGCAGAAGACGCAGGTTCGAATCCTGCCTGTGGTTGTGAAATTTTGCGATTTTCTACTTTGTAGATTTATCCGAACACAGGAAGTGTTAAAATAAAATCATTTTCAATTATACGTAGTGTTACCAATTTTCAACTCGAAATCTGTCTGCAATGATGGACTAGTTGAGCTAGTACAGCAAAAATGCTTGCTAGGTGGCAGCACAAACGCAACGTTGGAATGCGTATAGAGGTCGCTAAATTTCACAACATCGGGCAGGACCACAGTAGCCTAGTTGGTAAAGCGTCTGCGGTACTTACGCAGAAGACGCAGGTTCGAATCCTGCCTGTGGTTGTGAAATTTTGCGATTTTCTACTTTGTAGATCCTGATCTTGGACATGGAACGTTCGTCGAGGCACAGAATAAAGTAATAGTACTATTATTATTTTTTTTATTGAAAATGGGCTTACTCTTGACCTCGATCTAGTCTTGAAGACAGAGATGAGGTCGACGATGGAACGAGCTTACCCAGAAGAAGCCTATTCACTCGCGACTTGAATAGATTCGGGTTATATGAACTCGGGAACACAGACGCAGGCAGAGAATTCCACCCTTTAACTATTATACAGAACGGACACTCTTCGCCCCCCTTGCAATCTATATCCGCCCGTGAGACGCTCGTGGTCTTTCTAAGGGTCTTTTGTACTGAATAGGTATGCGAGCTTACGCAACCTTCCAATTTCAAATTTAAAATTCGCGCTCTCTGTTTGTAGTGTCCGGCCGGGGTGTGGCCGAGGCACCGAGGCCTCCCCTTCGAATGTTGCCATTCACGTTTACATACTCCGCAGTTTGACGAAATAATTGCAATTTTGATATCTACCATCAAAAACCCACCTTGAGTCACAGTAAACATTTCGTAACGTAGTAAGTTAAACAAACGTAGGTATCTACAGTTTCATTCAATGTTCTCAATTTCACATCATCAAACTCTCCATCATCTCGTATTGCAAACTGTCATTGAGCTTAGTTCATTCACCTTCAGTAAAAAAAAAAAATTAAGGCAATCATTAGGTCAAGTCCGAATATTTATTCAGATTCAGATTATTTATTCAATGTAGAATCTGAACTTACTTATTATTATTATTACATTTCTTTCCGATTACGAAAGTTAAGCAACGTTGGATCTTACCAGCAACCGAATGAGTGACGGTTTTCCGTGCTTTAGAAGGCATGACTAAGAGCGGGCAGTTGGCAACCCTACCTCAACAGATACCAAACAGCGACCTATCTAGGCTGCTGCACAATGAAATGGTGAGTCTAACAAAACAGGGTTGCCTGGGTGCAACCTGGCACGTTTTGTACAGACAACAAAAAAATATTTTTTTTACCAAATCGTATACCAAAAGCACATAGTGTATCCAACAGTACTACAGGATTGCTTTGCTCAACCATGATACTAAGTGAGTTGACATAACCAAAAAATTATATTGCATATCCCTAAATTACCGGGTTTAGGCAAGGCAACCCTGATTATTTTATAAACCCTGTTATTTTAGACTTACCATTTCATTTTGCAGCAACCTAGATAGGTCTCTGTTTGGTACCCGGTGAGGTGGGGTTGCCAACTGCGCGCTCTCCGCCTATGACTGTCTTAGGCTGAATTATCGATCAATGTAAATGCGCTCTACGTTCAGTCACTGACGTCATTATAGGCAAACGGACACACGTGTTTTATGTTTAATGTACATAATCGATCTGTTATAGTGTAACGATTCGCAATGGGTTGTGCTTCATGGGTTTGCGGTTATGAATTCTAGTCGATGCTAGCAATCATACGAAGATATATATTCCATGAGAAAACCGTCACTAATTAAGGTGGTATGGCAGGGCTTTTGTGCAAAGTCGGTTTGGGGAAGTACTACACCCTTGCCTATTTCTAGCGTAAAGCAGCAATGTTTGCACTGATGTGTTTCAAAGCACGTGTGGGTTCGAAGCACGGAGCAAAATGGGTAGTTCGAAGGGTAAGGGAGCCAGTGAAATTACCGGCACAAGAGACATAATGTCTTAGTTCTTAGGTTGGGCCACGCGCTGTGCTGTATTATAAATTTTAAATATTGCTAGTGATAAGACAGTAAGTGCAATGGGAGGTGGTGATCAATTAACATCAGGTGCTCGTTTGCGCACTTGTGATATAAAAAAAAACCGGTCAAGTGCGAGTCGGACTCGCGCGCCGAGGGTTCCGATATACCTATAGTATTTTTGGAAGCAATAAAGTCCATTTTCAGGACCGCAAAACTAAATTTGTTTGTAAAGGTTTTTTGCAGATTTCTGAAAAACTGTGCAACTTAGAAAGATCGTTTTATTTTTGCTGTAAAGTTTACATAAACCTCTGTCAACTGTAATTAATTCAGATTTTCCCTTACTCAAACTTCGGAGATAAGGGGGGGGGAATGGTATTTTTTTTGACATTTTTCATCATAACTTGAAAACTAAGAAACTTAAAAAAATACAAAAATATATTTTCAAATGTACAAGTAAAGCCCTTTCATATTATGATACCCCACTCGACCTAGTAGCGACAATTTGAAATTTGGCCCCCCCTATTTTGGCCCCCTTTACATTAATAATCATACTTTTTTCAAAAAATTTTCATGTGCAATTAAGTTGGGCAACTATATTCTAAAACTATTCCAAATTTCAGCTCGATAGCGTAAGTGGTTGCTGAGATATAGAGGTGTGACAGACAGACGGACAGACAGAGCGGCACCATAAGGGTTCCTTTTTTTTACCATTTTGGTATCGGAACCCTAAAAAGACTAAATAGGTAGGCCTGCTTTTGCTATTAAACGAGCTCATCCAGATCAAGCCTCTTCACTCGTGATTTGAATATATTCGGGCTATATGACTTCGAAAACAGGCGTACGCAGGGTCTGCAGGGAACTCCAGTCCCTAACTGTGAGCATCATATAATGGGGTCGGCAAAGAATAGTACCAACCCATCTCTACCCATGGGTGTCGTAGGAGGCGACTATCGGATTATAAAACAGAGAATGGGCAGCAGCGTCTTTCTGTGTCGATACACGGAAAGACGCTGCTGCCCACTTACATATTGGTAATCGTACCATCTTACGTATTGGGGTCACCAACAACTGCGGTCCATGGTGCCAGCCGCAATGCAATAAAAAGCGTGGTGACCATGGTACTTCCCCTCCAACTTATGCCCCGCGTTTTGCTGGTATTCTGGAGGGAGCTCCTTGTCCTACAGTGGACGTTCCATGGGATGTTATGATGATTATGATGAGGTACCTTCAGGGTAAGGGAAGGTGTACCGAAAATTGAAAGTGCATGCTCAGTCAATGAATCTGAACAACTTTCCTGAAGAAACATTTTTGGGCCATGAAAAAAATTGTTAACTTCTCCTTACAAACTTTTCGATGAGGGTAAGCAATTTGTATGGAGAGGACAAAAAACATTTTCATTTCCTAATAATGTTTCTTTGGGAAAGTTGTTCAGTTTCGTTTACTGAGCTCGCCCGTTCAGTTTTCGGTACACCCTGTATATATTTGACAAAGTAACAAATACATAACTTCAAATACATTTAATAGAATCAAGAAGAAAGTGCAGTGAAAAGTTTTACCTAAAAAATAATAAAAAGCCGACATCTTTTATTCATTCTATCGCGATCGATAACAACTGCGCGCGCTCATGATTTCAATCAATATTCGGTGCTAAAAGCAATCCATTCTCTCTGTTACTTAGTGTAGATTATCTTCAAGTTTTATTTACAATTACAATTCATACTCTGTGAAAGTCAGTTAACTGTATAGTTACGGGTAACTGCTCTTTATAACCAGTTTTTTATTACATTTATTTTTTGTGGCGAAATTCCAGTTTCGTAGTGATGAGGTCTACTTAAAGTTTCCCACTGTAAAGTCGGGGTTTTATTGCGAGGTTTAGATTAAAAGTTTTGAGTAATTATTTTATCTTCTGCCTTTTATTTTAGTAAAAAAAGTATTAGGTACAAGCCTAGTAAATTAGGCGCATGACTGCGAAAGCCGGAGGCGGTTTGGCGGGAACAAAATACCGCGCCGCTACCGCTTTTAAATGTGACAAGGTGCATAAGAACTCATACTTTACAAAAAATATCGCCCCCAGAACGCTTCCGCTACCGCCTCAGTGTGAATCGGGCTTAAAAGCTTTTTTGACAAACACCTTACACTGGGCGTACACCTCTTCTTTTGTACGCCACACTTTCCCGCGACAGAGACAAACAAGGTCATCTGACTGTCTGGCAGGCAGGTGGTCGGTGTACGGAACGCTTTCCAGCCCTTGATTGTCACTTCGTTACCGCCCTGAGCCTCCGTCCATCCTCCCCGCCTTGCCAAGTGTACTGCCCACGCCCAGTTAAGCTTTTCATTCTTTTACCGATGTCCTGCACCGTAGTGTCCCGTCGAAATTAATTGTCTCTTCGTATTAGTAGGTCTCTTTTGCCATATTTGTCGCGAAAGAATGCGATTGTCGAAAGCACCGCGTTCGTCTCTCCAAAGGTTGACTATCTTTTAGTACCCAATCCGTAGCCGTCTTAACCCACCCTTCAGGGTGCATCCTGCTAATTCACAAATGACATTTACATAGATGAAAAACTTTCTAAATTTTACTCTGTTAAAGCGTACTAGAGGTATTTGCTCCATATCATACAATAAAAGTAATTGTACTATCAAACAGAACGTACACTCTACCCGTACCCCGCCTTCAACCCCCCGGAAACTACATGAAGCACGAATTTGAAATTGGAAGGTCGCGGTGGTCGCGTAAGCTCGCATATTCAGTACAGCTCGCCCGCAGGAGCATAACGCGTATCGCGCGGGCGGGTGCGCGGGGGTGGATTGCGGGCGGGGGGCAGATAGTGTCCGTTCTGTATGATAGTACTATTACTTTATTCTGTGGTATAAAGGTGGTTCGAAACGTAAAGGGTCTCGGCTGACAATTCCCTTTATGATCCCTCACTTCTCGAAAAGAGATAGGTGGGACGGAACCATAACTATACTTATATGGCAATACTCTAAATAAGAACTTGGCCATATTCCTAAAAAAAAATAAACCAATTTGCGTCAAATTTATATTTCATTCATTAGTCTCCGTTTGGTAACAACTAATTAAATTACCAATTTTGTAATTGCTTTCAGTAACAAAGTATCAATTTTACAGCTACCGGCCGTGATCAAACGATTTGACTGACAATAGAATTGCCAATTATATAAACTTGGCCTGTTTTTGAATGTTTTTGGTTACCTAACTTAAACATAGTCCAACTTACGTTCAAGAGTTGTGCAGATTTTTTTTATTTAAAATGTGCCGCTGCTGTGCTTTAGACGGGTAGTTTAAAGTATGCCGAACAAATGCTTAACTCATGCGAATTCATAGAACCAGTATTTAATGTAGTCTGCTAACTTAAAAATAACCATATAAATGATATGTTAATTTAAAAAAAAATTGTATTACCTTTTAAAAAAAATACAAGCCTCATCATCAGGTCCCTGGTGATTATCTAAAAAGACAAATCAAACGAAACCAAACTCGATGGGGTTACGTTAAACGTTAGTTTACTATTATTTAATCTGTGGTTACGTTGTTCCGTTTAGAAGTTCCTATGGCCAGCTTCTGTCATCATCAGCAGACCAGCTCGATGATACCATAAGATTGTACTGTCACCAAACTTACATAAGTATTCCAAATTTCAGCTCGATCGAATAAGGATAAGTGGTCTAAAATTCAGTTTCAAGAGTTGTCCGTAACAGACATACTAACAAGGCAAGTTGAATAAAAGGTTGTAGGTAATAAACATATAAAAAGTTACTAAATGTTTCAAATGCATCGCTAGTACGTACTCAAAATAGTGGTTATTAAAAATTATATCAAAAGTCGGCAAGCGATAAAAAATTTTGACATCCACAGTAAAACCCTATGGTAAAACCTAACCAATATAAAAAATATTCAATCTCCAAATATTTTAAAATAACAGTCTATCTCCATAAAACTTGCTTTGAAACGGTCTTTTATTAAAAAACCTCAGCTTCTGTGCGACGCAGCCACAAACCGTGACCAGTCGATTAGCGTGGCAATATCAACGTTACGAGTTGCGTTGCGACATTGCAACATTGGTACAGTTTACAGTTACTCTACTGTTATGAAACTTTTGGATTAGGTATTTTGTTAGTGTATTATGAAGAGCAAGTACTGTACGTACGTAGTGAGTAAGTGGTACTTCCCCTTCACATTGTTTCAGCAAAAGCTGGGATTTTGGAGGGAGTTTCTTGTCCTGTAGTGGACGTTTCATATGATGTCATGATGAATTACGGTCTGACTTTGCCATCGTGGGGATAGGATTCGCCAATCAGCTTGAGAGTGTTTGCTGATTGTCCAGGGTGCGCCGGACGTACAGAACTGGCCCCTTTCTTGCACCCCAACTGTACTGTACGTACTGTTGAAATGTAATAGGCGTTTTGCTTACTATACAAGATGAAATAGAAAGGGTGCATCAACCCTGAAGTAATTCTGTCCATGAAATGTTTCTAAGGACCATAGAATCAGCTGATAGCGCATTTTGTATGGGAGGAGGTTAAGTAGTTCTGTCCATGAAATGTTTGTAAGGACCATAGAATCAGCTGATAGCGCATTTTGTATGGGAGGAGGTTAAAATTTTTTTTCTTTTGACCTATGTTCCTTAGGAAAATTGTTGTTTCATGGGCAGAATCAGATCCTTCAGGGTTGACATTAGCCAAAAATTTGGTCCTTGTGGTACCGGCTAAAGATAGTACCACACTATTTCTTTCTGAGGGTGCCGTGAAAGGCGAATACGGGGTCTTGCTTGAACGGAAGGAAGAGCAGCATTGTCTTTCTGCGTACCACTATAGGTACGGCGGTCTCTTGTGTCAACTGGAACGTTAACAAGCGTGGTGTGGTGACTATATAGACCACGATTTTTGGTTTTGAATGGAGATTTCTGTTCAGAATAGGAAGTTCTATGAAATGATGATGTGAGATGGATAACACATCTTTTTTGTAAAGAAATAGTTTAGGGTACTTTGGGTTGTCCAGGTTGGACATGTATGGGCTGTTATTATAATGCATACATACATACATTTGGGCAGAGACTACAACCTGCTACGATCTGGACATACTTCCTTCCTCTACTGTCATCAGCCCTTTCATAATCCAGTGAAACAACGGAGAAGGTATTATAAAAACCCTTTTTTAACTAAATGTCACGGCACATTCTCAAATAAACCAAGTTCCATCCGGCAATCAGAACAGTCTGTATAGATAAACAAAGAATCCGGGTTCTCGTTAAGAAAAGGTCCTAAGTCCACAGTATGATAGCCGCCTGTCCAAACAACGGATTGACAAAACAAGGGAGAGATGAAAAAAATTCAATTTTGCTGAAATAACAACCAAAGATTGAGGATTTCTCGATGTGCGTAAAGAGTCGCCTGTCCGTTGCCCGTTGGTTTTACAGTATATAGGGTGACTTTTAATTAGTTCTTGATAGAAAAAGGTATGAATGTACTCATGATACTGAACAACTTTCCCCAAGGAACATAGGTCGAAATACGAAAATCAGGTTTTGACCTCCCATAGAAACTGCATGAGCTGATAGCGCATTTTGTATGGGAGGTCAAATTTGCTTTTTCGTATTTCAACCTACGTTCCTTGGGAAAAGTTGTTCAGTTTCATGTGCAGATTCACACCCTTCAGTATTATCACACCATTCCGTTACACGTTGTATTGCTCTATGGTTACTCTGTTACCTCTTTCTGTTGCGTTTTCTTATGTTTGTTTTACTTGATTATTGAGAAAAGCTTCGTGATCTCCATACTAATTATTGTTATTTATTTATTTGGCATCCAACAAGACATTATCATTTACAGGTACAAATCCCAATTCGATAAAGTCAACATGATTAATTTCTTTGTCATAATCAAATACTCTACAACTATTTTGTACTTCAAACGATACGCCATTCCCACTGCCACTTGAATTTGGCTATTCTCACAGCTAGCCAGTTTCTTTTGTTTTATTTCTTATCATCATTACCAGCACCTCAGCCAAAAATGCGTCCGTGTTCCCGAATTCACATAACCCGAATCTATTCAAGTCGCGAGTCAATAGGCTTCTTCTGGGCAAGCTCGTCCCATCGTCAATCTCATCTCTGTTCTCAAGACTAGATTGAGGTCAAAAGTAAGCCCATTGACAATAAAAAAAAAAAATACTACTGAAAATAGACGAGGGAATATGTTGGGACATCTCATACGACATGACATATTTTTAAAAACTATCATAGAAGGAAAGGTTGAGGGAAGAAGAGGTAGAGGAAGGCCAAGACGTTGCTACATGGACCAGATTAAGAAAGAGACAAATGTTGTGTCGTATCAGAAAGTCAAAGAAGTTGCAGAAGATAGGAAGGCGTGGAAGTTACTCCACTGACAAGAGCGTAGCTCTTATACAGGGTGTTAATTTAATTGCGTGCCATAGCTTAGGGGATGTTTCAGTAACGATAATGGAACAAAAAAAATCCTACTTAAAAAAAAAAAAAATCTTATGAAACTAAACTCACGCGAAGGGCAATAACCCGGACGGGACACTGCGCTATCACTGAGCCAGCGCGCGAGTATCAATGGATAGGTACTTAACTGAAACTCTTTTTTTTTTGTGTGTGACTCCAATTTTCCCTTCATACTTTAACGGGCTTAAGACCGTCAAAATGCAATACTTAATAAATGATAAAAAAATAAATCATTTATTATTGATGATAAAAAAAAAAATAGTAGGATTTTTTCATTTTTTTTTTGTGTTACTTTATCGTTACTGAAACACCCCCTAAGCTATGACACGCAATTAAATTAACACCTTGTATAAGAAGAAAAATCGGTTACTTTGGTTATTTTGCGGAACTACTCATTTCGGATTTGTGAAGAGAAAAGTTTAAAACATAAATGGGCATATCTTACTTATTTGCCATTGCTTGCTATTTTCTTTTCAACAAAAGCGTAACGAAATGCAATAACTCAAATAGCTAGTTCAATTACCGATACATTGTCTTCATTGTTGGCATTTAGCTGAATTAGCAGCTTGCTTTCACATAACCTCACGTCAGATTACTGCCGAAAGTAATTGATAATTACTACAAACAATTCTAAAACTGTGCGCAAAGAAAAATCTAAAATTTCTGGTGCTTCATTAACTGAAACGACGGAATTTTACTTTAATTATAACTTGTTTAAGATAAAAATCTATAGTAAGCTTTTTTACATAACGTTTGCTTTACACATTGTTTAAACTTTCTCCCTGAAGTTTTCCATTTCCTTTAATGTTTAATTACATAAAAAAATTATTAAGTTTCGAAATGTCTACCTAAGAACCTCATGGTTATCGTTATTATATGGAAAGATATGTGTTAGGAAAAATTTGCTCTTGATTTTTTTAAATCCTGCCCGTGTGTGTATAGGCTTTGTATTTATGATGGGGATACAAGTTGTCGTTATAGCGACCTATTTCGCAACTTGACCAATACAGGTTGTTAAAAAAATGTACGATGGTCCTTTTAAGCTCAAGTCAGACAGAGGCGGTATGATTGCGAAAGCGGTCCGGGGCGGTTTGGTGGGAACAAAATACCGCGCCGCGACCGCTTTTCAATGTGACAGGGTGCATAAGAACTCATACTTTACAAAAAATACCGGCCCCGGAACGCTGCCGTTACCGCCTATGTGTGACGTGGGCTTTAAGGAGAAATTTTACATCACTAATAAAAAAAAAAAAAAAAAAATTATTTTGGGTGATCATGAAATTTGTTTTTCCTTCGAATTACATTACAGTAATTTATTGAAATGGATAAGTACTTGCGTTAGTGACTGTATATTACAACAAAAAACATCTGTCTGCATCACCACCTGATCACAGAAGCCATTTAACCCTCCAGGCGCTTCACTTCTTCTTGAGCTAATATTACTTTTTTTAATAGAGATTTTTTTTTGTATTTTTATACAATCTATTTGTGATGTACAATCACCTCTTAGAAGGATCATGATACTTTTTTACTCCCTGTATAGGTAACCAATTCTTTAAATCATTTGAATTTTTTCACTTCTATTGAATATCCAAAAACAAGGTATTGTTAAAATAAAACGTAAACATTGCAAATAACTTACATTATCGCAAACGTTATTATAATTGCCAACTGACAAAGCTGCCTCCATTAAAACGAGTCTAAATGCCCATTCCCAGAGGACTGCACGACCAGTGTTGCCAAATCGCACCATTGCTGTCCATAACAATCATTATGGTACTTTGTAACCACAGACTATGACTTGCATAGATTCTTTCTTTTTTAGGGTTAGTTGCTAGGGTTGTTCTTTTTTCGATCTATCTCACAAATATGATGGATCAAGCTTGACCATATTATGAAGCGTCGCTACGTGAAGAAAAATAAAAAATATTTATTTAAAATTATTATTTGGTAAAATCAAACTTTAATTAACTTTGCACGGTAAGAAATAACTTACCTAAGTTTTTCATTATTTCTCAGTTTCATATCAACCAAAATGATACAAAATCCTACAGGGTAAGGGACGATGTACCGAAAACTGAAAAGGCGTGCTCAGTCAACAAAACTGAACAACTTTCCCAAAGAAACATTTTTTGTGAAATGAAAAATAATTTTTACCTCTCCATACAAACTATTCGACTGAAAGAGCAATTTGTATGGAGAGGTCAATTTCTTTTTTCATTTCACGGAAATGTTTCTTTGGGAAAGTTGTTCAGTTTCGTTGACTGAACACGCCCTTTCAGTTTTCGGTACACCGTCCCTTATACCCCGTATATTGACATGACGTTTAAGTATCTATAAGAGTGCTAGTCTGTGGACACTACTGTCCATTCAATTTTATATCGAAAACGACAGATGCAGTGCATTAGATTGTAAATTATATTTATTCTGTGACAATATTACACTGTTCACACTCACTCACACCGAGACAGTCATACAATCTTGGTGTATTATATTGTGTGTATTCGGAAGAGAGCTATTAAAATTGGGCAACTTTAATTCAGCTGTCAGTGTCACTATTATTTAACATTGACCAAAAGTGTTTGTATGATAAATGGATTCATTCAATTTGTATTTCATCACAAAATAACATTTTACTGTATAGACAGTATGTAGCAGGTATTTAGAAGCATATTCATCTTTTTAGGGTACCGAACCAAAATGGTATAAACTGAATCCTTATGGTGCGACTTCGTCTGTCTGTCTGTCAAAGTTATATCTCTGCAACCACTCATGCTATCGTCTTGAAATTTGGCATAGTTTTAGAATGTTTTAGCCTAACTTAATTACAAACGGAAGAAAATAAAATATATATTTTTTTTATTATTATTATTAGGTCTAACGATTGGTACTCGATAACTAAGCATAATTTCTTATAACATGTTACGAAATGTATCTACTTACTAACAATCGCGTGATATGAGAGAGATCATCGTATGCTCATCGATCGATACATATAATTATTAATTACATGCCATTACCAGTATTACGATCTTAGATGTAGAGAGAGATTACGTAATTAGTCATTAGTTTGACGAGTGTCTTTGTGTCTTGGATAGAATTAAATTTTGAAGGTAGGGCTTTGGTGCAAAGTTCGTCAGGGGAAGTACCTCTTTTTGCCTTTAAACAGAAGTGTTTGCACTGCTGTCGGTTTGAAGGTTAAGCGAGTGAAATTACCAGCATCAAAGACATACATCTTAGTTCTAGGGACGGGCAACAAGCTTTGCTGTTTTCATCATAACATCCCATGAAATGTCCACTACAGGACAGGGAGCTCCCTCCAGAATTCTAGCTTTTGCTGGAAAAATGTGAAGAGGAAGTACTATAGTCACCTCGCTTGTCAGCGTTACGGCTGGCACCGTGGACCGTGGTTGTAGGTGACCGCAGTGAGTAAGATGGTATGATACACAGGAGGATGCTACTGCCCATCCTCCAGTTTATAACCCTTAGTCGCCTCTTATGACACCCACGGGTATGTATGGGATGGAACTATTCTTTGCCGGCACCACTTCTTCTTCTTAGTCGCTCCCTCAGTTCTGAGGATCGTGATCCACAATGACAGGTGCCGTCTTGGCTAAAATTGCTGAACGCCAGGTACTTCTGTCTTGCGCATTTGTGTCAAATTATGACACAAATAAGACAGTAGGTGCTATGGGCGATGGTGATCGATCACCTACCGTCAGAATACCTTTATAATTAGTTACGAAAACAATTCTTTTTCTATGACGAAAACTTCCACAGGACATCAAATTAACCCCAAACAAACTGTGTGTACACCCAACAGCACGTCAATAAAAGCACTTTGGACTTTATGACATGGTAATAGAGTCAACTATGTTTCCACCGACGTGCGGCCGACCGTATGCTAACTGAAACCGTACCTGACTAACTGTGGTTCAGCCGCCCATGAATCACGGCCAAATTAACCTGTAGCTATCGAAACGTGGAAATTAAAGTGACCTGGACTCCCGGGGTGTTTTCACTCGGTTTTAGGTCTAGTTTCAATGTTCGAAATGTAGGTAAAGTATACGAATTCTATCGTGTTTTTCTACCTGCCATAAATTATATAAAAATTTGCAGATGTTTGCACAGAATTTGCATTTTTTCTAACAAGTCGAACTAAATACGCGCTATCAGCTTTTAATTGAAACTGGTTTTTCTTTTTTCGTATTTTGACCTGTGTTCCCTGAGAAAAATTGTTTAGTTTAACAAGCAGACTTACCTCATTTATTTTGGAAATAAAAACTCACATTGCAGAAACCATTCTACCATAAAGCCCACAAAATATCCCGTGGAAGCCAGCTGACCGTATATAATTCGATCTGAGCGTCTGGGACACATGGTCGGTGTTTTTGTATGGGTTTCGTTTCGCACATTCAAGAGCATGGCAACTTTGACACATTGGACATAGTACTTTTCTTATCTCAATTAGAGTCACGCTGTTAATGTTAAGCTTGACGACACAGACCAACGAAAGATGTATTGACTTTAGTTAATCAACCATATACTAGATTAAAGTCAAGACATCTTTCGTTGGTCTGTGTATACGATACTACAACAAAATACCTGACAATATAGTGCATTTACCTGAGAGAAAGTTTAAAGAATGTGTAAAGCAAACGTTATGTAAAAAAGCTTACTATAGATTGGATGACTATATGAATGACAAAGAGGTATGGTGCTCTGATATTCCAGCGAAACACAAGAAACACATTGTAAAAAGCCGACTCTTAAAGTAGGCCGTGCTGCAGTGGTTTCTTGCCGTTTCTTTTACGCTGCCATAGCACGATCCGAAACGGCGTAGACTCGCTCTATTTGCATTGTATTCTGCATGACATTCAATAAGTATTCTGTAAAGAATCTACATTGAATAAAATTATCTGAATCTATCTGAATCAGAATCTGACCTTCTCTTGACTTTACCGTGGACGAATAATAACTGTACCTAATTACTTCAAAGGAACAACATTTGTCTTAAATATCATAATCATCATAACGTACAATGAAACGCCCACTGTAGGACAAGGAGTTCCCTCGAAAATTGCAGCAGGAAGCGTGGTATAATTTGAAGGGTAAGTATCATATATATATTCTTTATTGCACATTTAACAAATAGAAATTTACACACAACAGGACATTTACAAAGGCGGGCTTATCTCTACAAGAGATTTCTTCCAGCCAACCCATGGAAGTGAAAGAGAGTGTTCATAAGCGGGACACCAAAAGTGCAGTGAGACATAAAAAAGAAAACCTATTTACAACTCAATAATTATATATATTTATAAAGTAAGCTATACAAATATCTAATATAATATATAAATATATACCAATATAATATATAAATATATACTAATAAAACTATAAATATATACAAACGAAATTATACAGAAAAAATAAATAAATCGATGACTACGAAGACGAAGCAGTAAGTGTCAGAAGAAAATGCTCTTTAACTCTTAGTTTAAAAGAGGCGATTGAGGGACTCTCTTGAATTGCTTTAGGAAGGCGATTCCATAAAATTGCGGCGCGGACAGAGAAGGAGTGAAAAAAAAAGTTGGTGTTGCTCCTAGGCACCTCAAGCATCCTGGTGATACAAGGGCGCATAGGTCGAACGGGAGGAGGTAGCAGCTGGAAACGGGCACGAAGGTAAGGAGGGGAGTGTGGATCATTAAGGATGTTAAAAAGGACGGACAGTATGTGCATATCTCGGCGAAGGCGGATAGGGAGCCATTTAAGTTGAGCACGAAAGTGAGAAACATGGTCATATTTCCGCAAACCAAAAATGAAGCGAATAGCTAAGTTTTGAAGACGCTCTAACTTATTCAGCAGCTCCTCGGTCACATCCAGATAGCAAACGTCAGCGTAGTCAAGGATGGGTAAGAGAAGAGATTGCGCAAGCATAATTCTGGTATGGAAAGGGAGAAAGTATTGGAGACGCTTGAGAGAGTGGAAAGTGAAATGCATGCGTCTGCTAACGTCGTTGACGTGAGATGCCCATGACATGTTGCAGTCCATAATCAGACCCAAATTTTTTACCTTATTATTATACAATATTGGCACACCAGAATAAAGAAGCGTTGGTAAAGAATTCAAGTCAAACCTGGATCTGAGTTACCACGCGCAACAAAACGAATATTTTGCAGTTAGGAAAAGATTTCTCTTTAATTACACGAGGTACAGTCAACGACACGTGAAGCTTGACACTCGCAGTGCGACTCTAGCCCGTACGTCTAATGAAATAAGAACGGTACAAAGTCCAGTGTGTCAAGCTTGAAGTGCTCTTGACTGTACACATTTGCAACCATGTAAGGGACGGTACGATATGAGAAGATCCGCAGAAGAACTAAAGTAACTGACATAGTCCTGAGAATCGCTAAGCTAAATTGGCAGTGGGCAGGGCACATCGCAAGAAGAACCGATGGCCGATGGGGCGTAAAGGTTCTAGAGTGGCGACCACCTACCGGAAGACGAAGCGTTGGCAGACCCTCAACAAGGTGGTTCGACGATCTGGTCAAGGTCGCGGGAAGCCGCTGGATGCGAGCAGCGCAGGACCGCGAGCCATGGAGATCTTTAGGGGAGGCCTATGTCCAGCAGTGGACGTCTTTCGGCTGATATGATGAAGGGACGGTACAATAGACTGCGGTTGTTGGTTGGCCTTTCGGTTTAAAACCTTAGTCGCCTTTTACGATACCCACGGAAAGTGCTTACCTACTCGTTAACCAGTGGCCATTTATGGGTACTATTCTTTGACACCGCTATAGTACAAAAGACACATCTTCAAACGTCAAATCAAACCATCTTGTCCTTGACTTTAATAAAGGTCGAACTCCACTTAGAACCAAAATCCCGACTTGATTGCCTCAATTTATACGAAAATCTTCATTTTCAGAAAGGCCATTTTCTCATGCATAATTTGCCGCCTTTTACAACTTAATCGCATTATTGACTTCGTTATGAATTAATCAAGGGTCTTTTTAAAGTTGAAAGGCTGTAAATTAAGCAATAACACTCGGTATGGGAGTGGACAGGTGTGT
Organism: Athrips mouffetella; assembly: GCA_947532105.1. Lineage (NCBI taxonomy): Eukaryota > Metazoa > Arthropoda > Insecta > Lepidoptera > Gelechiidae > Athrips > Athrips mouffetella. Next base: position 23,963,599 of record OX383976.1, read on the forward strand.
CGGGATAGAATGCCTCAGGGAGATATTTTCAGGGCTTTCACTTTGCTTTTATTCATAAGGTAGGATTTACTTAAGGATGGGTTGCACATGCACATCTAACTTAACATTAACCAAATATGCAGCGTAATTTTTTACTGGTTTCGCTCATGAAGCCCAGTGATTATACTCATGAAAACAAGCAACTCTCCCGAAGAAAAACATTTTTTTTTTCATACAAGATGAGTGGATCACGTGACTACTTAAGTTTTTTCGATTATAAAATTTAATCTTCGCGGAAGTTGCTTGTTTTTTGGCTTCGGGAGCAAAGCCAATGAAAATTCGCGCTGTATTGTTAACTTGGATGGTGCAACCCACTCTAAGTATATTGAGATATCATCTTTTTTGGGTGTTTCCGTGCTTCGGAAGACACGTTAAGCTGTTGGTCCCGGTTACCGTTAACTTCGCCTTTTAAGTGATGACCACAGGTGATGACGAGTGGAAAAGTCAAAGCCACATCGAACTTGTAACATTGGACTTTCATCATCATATCAGTCAAAAGACGTCCACAGCTGGACATAGGCCTTTATAATATCGTTCTTATTCTAATTGCGGTAGGAGCTTAAATCGCACTACCTTGTTGTCAAGCTTGACCTGTTCTTTACTGTACACACGGCCGCTCATCGGTGGAAACCGAGTTCATATAACCCGAATCTATTCAAGTCGCGAGTGAATAGGCTTCTTCTGGGCAAGCTCGTTCCATCGTTGACCTCATTTCTGTCCTCAGGACTAGATCGAGGTCAAGAGTAATCCCATTGACAATTAAACAAAAAACACTTAAACATCTATTGTTAAAGTGATTGCACTTAAACTTATCTGGAAAGTTTTAAAACTCACTTACAATAAAGTATCACATAAAGAAGTGTCAACTTATCGCCACCATTATCCTTTGAAAGTTCCTTTATATTTATCAATAAGATATTGATATTCTAACAAAAACCTTATTATTTTCTTTATCTGAAGCATGCCACCCCTAGCCATCTGCTCTATCTACCTTCTGACGTCATAGACAGATGTTGCACATCATCGCGTACTTTTACAGAGTTCTTTAGTCCATAAAGTTTATATTCAACATAGAACTTTGTAACTTAGAGATATGGACACCTCAAAGAATCATTGTTCCTTTTTTGAAAAGAGAGTGAGAAATTAACAATGTTACTGTTTTCTTTGTATTTCTTTCAATTTCTTTGTGGATTTTTGGGAACAGATGTTTCAAGGATTTTGTAATTTAATATTGTGTCTTAATTGCCGTTGTACAAGGCTTAGCAAGTGGTCACAAATGAACGAAATAAAAGAAAAATTAAAAGAAATAATCTTATAATATAAGGTTATACAGGCCCGTTGCTTCTACGGCATTTTTTTTCTTGAATTGCAGGAATCACACACAAACCTAACCTAATAGAGTTCTGGTTTTTCTCATATCATTATCATATAATTTCCCTTCGACATTTATAATAATAAAATTGTGACTAGTAGGAATCTCACGTTATTATTAATTTAATAGCAATATCGATCGCCATCGACCAACAGTCGCCATTGGTCGTCAGAGTAATGTAATGAATGTGAATGCAACAGTTTTAGCCAATATGTTCGATTTACAAATAGAACTTAGGATTAGTTGCACCCTCGTACAGTATTGCAATGAATGTGTTTAGTACGTATAGGGTGTGTTTTTCTATATGAGTAGGTAGTTGACGAAAAATAGGCATACAGGCATAGATTTATATAGTCAAGATAGGGTCAAGATAGGGAACAAGCGGTTCAAAATTTCCCCATTAAAGAAAAAATAGCGCCATCTGTGAAAAATCGCGTGAACTACGTTGTGTAGTACTGCGGTCGGTGCTAAATACACGGAACGGAAATAATATGGCGGGAAAAAACAAAACAAACTTTTTACTGTTTTTATGTGATTTCGGCCTGGTTTTTCAGTTTTATGAATTGGATTATAGTCAAAAACAATAATAAGAAATAACAATAATAATAATAAGAGTACATTGTTTCTTCAACTAAGAACATTCCATTTTGTTGGTAAGTTTATTTGCATCCAATGTTGACAATATGACTGACAACGACTGACGTTTGTTGGTCCTAAACGTCAGATTTTGGACCAACGAATTGGGGACATTGTAACGTGCCGATGGGCTAGTACTTATATATAAGTAAATGCATACAGGACAGGAGTTCAATTCTCTAATATGAAATACTTATTTATAAGCCAAAAAAATTAGTACCGCAGGTTTTTCTTTATTAAAAGTGAATACATCCGTGAAATGCTAAATAGTCATCATAACATCCTATGTAACGTCCACTGTGGGACAGGGAGCTCCCTCCAGAACCCCAGCAAAAACACGTGGTTAAATTCGGCGGGGATATTACCAGTCTTTTTTTTTTTTTTTTTATAGAAGAGGGAGGCAGACGAGCAGGCGGGTCACCTGATGGTAAGTGATCACCGACGCCCATAGACACCTGCAACACCAGGGGAGCACAGGTGCGCTGCCGGCCTTTAAGATATTTGTAGGCTCGTTTCTTGAAGGCTGCCTTGTTGTACCCGTCCGGAAATACCTGCGCAGGAAGCTGATTCCACAGTGCGGTCGTACGTGGTAAGAAGTTTCTTGTAAAACGTACGGTGGAAGATTGCCAGTTATCTAAGTGGTAAGGATGAAATGTTAACTTCTGGCGAGTGGTGCGGTGGTGAAATTCTGCAGCAGGTATTAGCTCGAACAATTAGTCACCACCCTTATTAGCGCGTTTATAGCTGGCACTATGGACCGCGTATGTTGGTGACCGCAATATGTGTGATGGTAATATGTATGGTCAACCGCTTGTCGGTAGAAACTTTTTCAGCTCTATTACCCCGCCATAAGGTCCAAAAGTGTTTCTACTGATGTGCGGCCGTGTGTCATCATCATAGCATCCCATGAAACGTCTACTACGGGACAGGGAGCTCCCTCCAGAATTCTAGCTTTTGCTGGAAAAAATGTGGAGGGGAAGTACCATAGTCACCTCGCTTGTTAGCGTTACGGCTGGCACCATGGACCGCGGTTGTAGGTGACTGCAGTGAGTAAGATGTAAGACAAAGGAGGACGCCGCTGCCCATCCTCCAGTTAACCCTTAGTCGCCTCTTACGACACCCACGGGTATGTATGGGTTGGTACTATTCTTTGCCGGCACCACACAGGGCGGCCGTGTGTACGATACACAAAAGGATGCTGCTGCCCATCGTTCGTAATCCCTTAGTCGCCTCTTACGACACCCACGGGTAGTTGGTTTGTGTAGGTGGGTAGAATTCTTTGCCGGCACCACGCGAGGCATGAAAAGTAGATTGTATATTTTCGTACATTATGTATGATAGCGTAAAAACTTATAGAAATGGAATAGATAAGTATACTGAAACATAAGAAAACATTGATAAAGAATTTGAACAGCTTAAAGATATTTAATTTTCATAAATAAAAACTTAATAAAAAATTATTATTTTAAGAACCTCCTGTACAATGTAATTCAATACGCACTCTGTTTACAAATAATATTTAATCTGTGTAAATCCAGGGCCATTCCGCGTCCACATTTATCGTCCACTGGGGGGCGATTCTGCATTTTTTATTCAATATTCCGTTTACGAGCTTTGGGAGAATGGACCACATGGGGCCCCCAAGAGTTTTTTTGGTTTTAGGGCTGGGTGGAGCTTTTTTTCGGGCTTAACGCGGGAGTGACCCTTTTGAATGTAAGGTAAACTGTAATGGGCAAGTAAGGTTTGATACAGTCATTTTTTTTTTATAAATTATTATCATCATCATCATAACATCCCATGAAACGTCCATTGCAGGATGTCCCTCCAGAATTCCGGCTATTGCTGGAACTATGTGGAGCTAACAAGCGTGGTAAGGAACTTCCCACCTTAGTCACCACGCTTGTTAGCGTTGCGGCTGGCACTATAGACCGCGGTTGTTGTTGACCGCAGTATGTAAGATGGTACGATACACAGAAGGATGCTGCTGCCCATTCTCTGGTTCATAATCTTTTAGTCGCCAAGAACTACACCCACGGGTAGAGATGGGTTGGTACTATTATTAGCCGGCACCACACGGTACTATAAATTATTATAATTTTGTTTAATGGCTTTGAGTTTGCTCTTGACTTGACTTCAAAACCTCGGTCTAATTTTGAGTAGAGAGATGAAGTCGACGATGAAGCCAGCTTGTCAAGAACAAGCCTAAGGCAGGGAGGAGGTAATAGTAGTTTATGCAACTGTCATATAAAACAGGTTATTAAAACACGAGTTTTGGTTTATCACACGAGGCGTAGCCGAGTGTGATAATAGTATAAAACGAGTGTTTTAATACCATATTATATGCAGTTGCGTATACTACTTTATCTTCACTCATGCAATAGGTAGGTACTTACTTATAAATTAAACAAAGGTAAGTAAACAAAAAAGGCAACTTACATTATGTACCTATACATATTTCAGTTACTGTTTACGGTTATATGTGTAAAGAAGCCGCCTTATATTTGTCTGCTGGGTTTTTGAAATAAACAAGCAAAACATTTTCTTAAAGTGACGTGGTTTTCTTTTTGATTTTCGATATTTCCCAATTCACTGTAGGTTTTGTCGTTCAATTTTATGGACTTCTATGGAAAAAGATCCTAAGTTATTTTAGTAGCCACTTCAAGAGAATCTCTAGGTGTCACTGCATGTGCCCTGCCTGTACCGCTGTTTCTACTTTTACAATAAATTTTTACAGGCACGAATTACTTGAAAATGGTAAATATTTAGAAATGGCGGCAAATCTAATACCTATCTCCAAGGCCTACTATGATTCCAGGCTGCGCGCGCATCTTTTCCACCACAGATGAAATAATTCTAACTATAGTAACTGTTACTGTAACTGCTCCAAATTAATAGGTTGTTTAAAAGGTAAAATAAATATAAATATGCTACTGATATTTGACAGCTACTAAGAAGAACTGTTAAATTTATAACCGGCTCTCTAAAAGACCTTATATTCAGTCTTCTTTAAAAAGGTTTAGGTTCAAGAAGAATTTTATCCAAGTGTTATGTAATGATTAAAAAGTTAAATTACGTAACACCTTTGCAAAATTTTCATACAAAAATCGTTACGTAATGGTAACTTTTTAATTTTTTATACATACGTATCAACTTTTTGAATCATAATTCAAAGATTACGAAATGAGTGTAGATAATAGTTATTTATGCAACTGTTACGTAATGAGAGTAATTTTAACAAGAGGTCTGGTTTTTAAATTTTACTACTTATTATAATTTTATTTTATTTTGTCGGTCTTAGATAAAGTTTTGTGTGCAACTTTACGTAATTAGTAATTTTAACACTCGATCTATACTATTTTTGATACTCGGCTGCGCCTCGTATCAAAAACCAGATCTCGTATTGAAATTACTCTCATTACGCAACAGTTGCATAAATATAACTAAGAGGACAGTTAGTACAGTTATTAAAAGTTATTCCTGAAGTTGTTCCAGATCCAGAGCTTGTGGATGCAGTTGCTTTAACATTAATTTTATTGCATATTGTTACACTCGGTATATGGTTACTGACAGCCTCTTGTAGATTCATGTTCTCCTGGTACTTCAATTTTGTTTAAACCACTTCTTCTTTTGTTGCCACGGTCACTTTATATAGAAGCGTGCCAACCCATGGGTACTGTCAGCCTCTTGTCGATTTATGTTTTTCTGGTACTCTCCATTTTCTTTTAAATGTCACCCAAGTAAAAAGTTACCGTTTTAGTATTTTTACAAAATTACTTTAGAGTAGGCTGTATGTAGTACTGTGGGAAGTATTGCCTTAGCCTACGCAGAATGTAAATTATGTAAGTATTATAACAGTTGCGCAATGAAAATCAATACTCCATTTCCGTACTGCTCGTTGTATGGAACAGTGTGGAAATGAAAATGATAGCGGACAATGACCTCAATTTCGAAACTGTCATTGGTTTCGAATTTGGAATATTCCGGTACGGGAGTAGATAAAACAATCAAGCAATTTTAAATTGTTTATAAACAACTTATCCTTCAGGGGCGTAATGACCAAGATGCCATAATGTCTATGGTGTCAAAATTATGACCATAGATAGTCCCAAAATGACATTGGTGCTACAATTACCATAGTCCCAAAATGACCTTAGTCCCAAAATTACCATGGTGCTAAAATCACCATAGTCCCAAAATTACCACGGTGCTACAATGACCATAGTCCCAAAATGACCATGGTGCTAAAATGACCATAGTCCCAAAATTACCATGGTGCCAAAATTAACATAGTTCCAAAATGACCATAGTCCTAAAATGACCATGGTGCTAAAATTACCATAGTCCCAAAATTACCATGGTGCTAAAATGACCATAGTCCCAAAATTACCATGGTGCTAAAATGACCGTAGTCCCAAAATTACCATGGTGCTAAAATGACCATGGTAATTGAAGCCGTGGACAACAGCTAGTCTATCCATATATGGATTACTGCCAAACAGACTGTTCCTTGAACCGTAAAATATTAATATATAAATAAATTAATATATAAATAATTATAATATATTAATATATAGATATTTATATCAATTATATTTATTTATATCTTGCTACATATTAAATGACAGATTCAGATACAGATAATTTTATTCAATGTAGATTCTTTACAGAATACTTATTGAATGTCATGCAGAATACAATGCAAATAGAGTGAGTCTACGCCGTTTCGGATCGTGCTATGGCAGCGTAAAAGAAACTGCAAGAAACCACTGTAGCACGGCCTACTTTAAGAGTCGGCTTTTTACAATGTGTTTCTTGTGTTTCGCTGGAATATCAGAGCACCATACCTCTTTGTCAGTCATATAGTTTTCTAATCTATAGTAAGCTTTTTTACATAACGTTTGCTTTACACATTGTTTAAACTTTCTGTCAGGTAATTGCACTATATTGTCAGGTATTTTGTTGTAGTATCGTACTCACAGACCGACGAAAGATGTAATGACTTTTGCTAATCTAGTGTATGGTTGATCAAGTTTGTACTTATTTCTAGTATTAAAATTATGCTTCACAAAATCTTGCTTCTCCATACAAAAGTGATTCGGACTTATTTTGTATGAAGAACCTATTAATTTAACAACGTCGATCTCATCTCTGTCGTCTCAAGAGGCAAAAGCAAGCTGAATGATTCAAGTCCTTTCTGATTACGAATTTGAGCGTTTCCGTGTTTTAGAAGGCCCGTATAGTGGTTGATTGATTACAGTTACTGTCTGTTGTGGTTGTATTATTCATGTTAGAGGAAATTGCTGAAAATTCTAGATAAGGTAACTTCTTTTTTTATTGACAATGAGCTTACTCTTGGCCTCGGTCTTGAGGACAGAGATGAGGTCGACGATGGAACTAGCTCGCCCAGAAGTAGCCTATTCACTCGCGACTTGAATAGATTTGGGGTATATGAACTCGGGAACACAGACGCAGGCCTAGAATTCCACTCTTTAGCAGTGCGCATAGTCCTTACCTTTGAAATTGGTGCGTTGTTTGTAAAAAACGTTCCTTAAGTTACTAATAATATTTTTAATACGACACTTTACACTATAGGGTAGACAAGAAAAAAAGAAAATCATCCCCTCTTTACGCACAAAGTATCTACAAAATTTTTTTTTTACAATATTTTATTTCTACCACTTTGTCAGCGTGATTACTACCACAAACGCACGAACCGAGCGGCCGGCGAGTGCCAGAAACATGACCACAACGGTTTGACCAAAGATTTTGGAAACTACGCGAGAAGCGCAGCGTTTTTCTTACGTCAATGGGTTTGACGCATTGCTGCAAGGCCAGAAACGGCGCTGTTTTGTAAAATGCTGAAGCATAATGTTAAATGGCCAATTCAAAATATTTCGACATTTTGTGAATTTGTCTGTATGTACACACTAACTATTCTGATTTGTTTTGTACCACATAATGTTATACAACGTGTTAATGGAATAAGCGAAACCCTCATACACGTACCTACTCCAACTGATTTTTATTAAAATAAATCTATTCCCGTAAAAAAAATCTTAAAAAAGTTTTTTTTATCTGGATATTGTTATTTTAAAGATTCATCATTGTTCTAGTTCCAACGTTGTTCTAGTCCATGCCACGCCCACTTCCCGCGCCGCTAGCGCGCGTATCCGCAGAAATATTTATAATAGAAGCGGCAAAAATTTGAATAATTAAAAAAAATACCCCTATCAAAACCCGTGAAATTGATTCTACTCTCGATACTGAACAAACTATTTTCTCAGTTTCGCTTATTCCGCCTCTTTCCTGCCGGGGGTTTTTTATCGAATCGCCAAACGTTTATTAAAACAGGAATTCTAATCTTCTCAAAACACCAATAGCATTATTTATTCAACCCTCAATACGCCAGCATCGATTGACCGAAGTTTTTTAATTTGAAACTTTGTCCCGGTCAATATTACGTTATGTAAACAAGGGCCTTTTCGGCCCCACGAAATTTGATATAGATTAAATGGGTATTGGTTTTATTTGCTCATTAAATATTTTCATTTTGAATTATATTAGGTATGATTTGGCTTTTTCCGAAGATTATCTGGGTGACACTTAAAACAACCGCTCGGCTTTAATAATTATACTAGCTGAGCTGGTGCCCGCGACTTTGTCTGCGCCGGTTTATAAATTGTAGCCTATGTGTTATTCTGATGTATAAGCTATATTATTGTAAAGTTTCATTGAAATCCATTCAGTAGTTTTTACGTGAAAGAGTAACAAACATCCATCCATACTTACAAACTTTCGCGTTTATAATATTCTTTTCTCTCTATCGGCCTGTCTACCTATTACGGTTCATAAGATACAGCCCGCTAACCGACATATAGACAGACATCGGAGGCATAATAATAATAAGAGTCCTTTTTTTTTACCGTTCGGGTACGGAATTCAAAAATCAAAATAAAACAGAATGTCTCCAAAATTGAAAAGGAAACTTCTTATTTGTACCAATTAAGTATTCAAATATCCCAGTTGTTTGTAAAGAGAAACTAAGTAAGCACCCCTTTAGCCTAAGTTAATTCCAGAAACTTGAGTTAAGTAAGGAATACTTAACCGAGTTCAAGAATTTTGTAGCGAGCTCAGTGAAAGATACTCAAACATTCAGGAAACTTCTGACGAAGCCAGAAACGTGTTCACACATCCCTCTTGTGCTTAAAGTTTGGAATTAAGAAGAGAGAGACTTAATTTAATTCATTATGAGTCAGTTTCAGAAAGTTTCGCTAAATTTTAAACTGTTTTATTCAATCTAATGCTGTCACTTTCTATATATACAAAAATAATAGGTGACCATGTGAAGAAGGCTTGATCCTGTTACATAACTACTTATATTAGATAACCAGTATTCTAAGAGGAAAAAATATTCCTCTTAAATATCTTGGTTTTTCTGATGGAAAACTTTATTCATCGTACATAACCAAGTTAGATAACCAGTATTTTATACGGAATTAGGGCTAATAGTATAGGTGTGGTCAAACTACTTAAACAATGACCTTCGCTGCGCAGAGTCGATTTTACATACAAATTGAGGTGCGCAAAGCCTCTCTCACCACGAATTATTGTTCAAGTTGTTTGCCCCGCACTATACCAACCAATCTTTATCCGTGGGTGTCGTAAGAGGCGACTAAGGGACTATGAACTGATGGATGAGAATCAGCGTCCTTCTGTTTATCGTACCATCCTACATACTGCGGAAACTACAAGCGTGGTAACTATGGTACTCGTACTTCTCCTCCAAATTTGTACTACGTGATTTTGCTGGAATCCTGCAGTCGAAGTTTCATGGAAAGTTATGATGAAGCAATATATTTGAACAACTTTTAACTTTATAGAGGCTTTTTGTGATTGGAGATTTATTTTTTAAAGGAAACGAAGGCGGATTCAATAAAGAAATATCTGTAAAAGTAAAATGATTCACATTGACTGGATGACATTGTATTTAAACGCAAAACTAAAAACAAGTTTTGCACAAATTTAAACAGACAAGGACAAATAAAGCCACTAAGTGTCATAAGAGGCGACTAAGGGATTATGATCTGAAGGATGGTAGGTAAACAACATGGGAAACGGCACCACACGGCGCCAACCAAAACCATAAACTAAACTCATTCTCCTTCTTTCCAGGTTCCAAGTGCAGTGCAGTGTCAGTGATCATGTGGTAGTGCATCATGCGCGTGCGTCTGCTGTTGACGTAAGCAGACAAGATGGCGGACTCGAGTCCCGCCACTTCCATTATCGAGGGGACTGTCAAGTTCCGGGATGGGAAGAAGGTGAGTATCATGATAAATAAAATAAAAAATAACTTTCAAAACATGCTTTTATTAGACGTAGAAAAAGAATTAAAACGTTATCACAGTCTCAGGTATTCAAATAAAAGCGTGTTCTCATCCTCCTCCTTTGAGTTGTTTTATCAATGAAAATATTACGAGGTGAGCAAGCCACGCTACCCACCGACAGATGGCGCTGTAAGTTTCTGGAACGCGGTATCCTCTCCACTTTTCTATGGCTATCTTCCGGCTTCATCATAAGACCAGCTCCAAGTTACAATTTGTCATCCAATTCACATAGTACGTATGCAAAATTTAATCTCAATCGGAAACCGGGAAGTGGGTCAAATTTAACAAGCAAGATTTGGTTACAGACAGACAGACATACACCGCGACAGGTGAAACTAAATAAAAGTTTTTAAAAAGACTAGACCTATAATCCATTTTTAGGGTTCCGATACCAAAATGGTAAAAAAAAGGAACCCTTATGGTGCCGCTCTGTCTGTCTGTCTGTCTGTCTGTCCGTCTGTCTGTCACACCTCTATATCTCAGCAACCACTTATGCTATCAACCTGAAATTTGGAATAGTTTTAGAATATAGTTGCCCAACTTAATTGCACAAGAAAAAATTTTGAAAAAAGTATGATTATTAATATAAAGGGGGCCAAAATAGGGGGGGCCAAATTTCAAATTGTCGCTACTAGGTCGAGTGGGGTATCATATGAAAGGGCTTTACTTGTACATTTGAAAATATATTTTTGTATTTTTTTAAATTTCTTAGTTTTAAAGTTATGATGAAAAATGTCAAGAAAAATACCATTCCCCCCCCCTTATCTCCGAAGTTTGAGTAAGGAAAAATCTGAATTAATTACAGTTGACAGAAGTTTATATAAACTTTACAGCAAAAATAAAACGATCTTTCTAAGTTGCACAGTTTTTCAGAAATCTGCAAAAAACCTTTACAAACAAATTTAGTTTTGCGGTCCTGAAAATGGACTTTATTGCTTCCAAAAATACTATAGGTATATCGGAACCCTCGGCGCGCGAGTCCGACTCGCACTTGACCGGTTTTTTTTTTCGTTTGTGACGTTTACTAATACATTTTGCAGTCATAACACTATAACCAGAGTATATAATAATATATATAAGCGGTGTGCGGGACAGTCAAGGGAAGATCAAGCTGAACTAATTTTTTCATTTTTAAACTTTAGTCGCGTTATCAAATTTGACCCGTTCCCAACAATTATACAATATGTGGTGTGTGACGTGTGTGGTCTACCAAGTTCAGGCAGTATCCACTAGTAGGTTCTGAACATGGCCGATGATGCACAGAATAAAATAACAAACAAGCGATGTGAAGTTAAAATATATTTTGTTTGATAATATTACGTTTTCTGTACTCGTAAGAAACCTTTTGCTGTTTGGCCTGAATATGCCATTTCGAATTCCATTTTGTAATCCATTCTATAGTTTCTGTAACACCTGAACATTTGACTCCATTTCCTTATTTAAACATCTTTCGCAACGGCGTCATGTTGGTAGTCCCGATATCTTCCAGCTAAAAAAACACTCGGCTTATCAGAGCGCATCCAATCCAATCGTGTTTGATATCGATATCGGCCCTTACCGTATCGATATTGAGAAATGTGTCACCTTTATCGATAATACAAGATAGCGGTAACGGTAGTCTATTTTCTGGGCATATAAACGTAGTACAGAAGCATAATAATATATGCATGCAGTCTTATTTTGTCTTATACAGGCTGTAGCAAAAAGGGTACACCAACTATGAAGGATGTTAATCTGCCCATGAAACTGAACAACTTTCCTTGAGGAACCTTGGTCGAAATACAAAAAAAATTATGACTTTCTCTTGAAACTGAATCAGCTGATAGTGCATTTTGTATGGGAAGTCTAAATATTTATTGCATTTTATTTGCATAGAAAATTACTTAAGACCCTTCATATTGGAGTGGCAATTCAGCTGCTTCAGAATTTCTAAGCAGAAATCCAAGTGTGACGTTGAATTGACGTATGACGTGCATCAGCGAATAGACGCCTTTTGTATGTCGTGATTTAGGTCGATCCTGATTGGCGGAAATATTGAAGTGGGTTTGGATTACTTACCAGTAGCATTTTCAATAACAAAGTAAAATGATAAAGACGATATCGATTGCCTATTGATTTTTATGTCAATATAACAGATAGACCACCCGGTAGGAAGTGGTCAGCTTTCGAGTCAGCTTTGCCAGCTCCGTTTTTTGTCGAAGGAAAGCCTTAATTTTGACATGATTTATGACACTTCTAAAGAAGACAACTAAATCAAGTTGTCACCCTGAGAACTTAACATGAAAATGTTTCATGAGTTAGTAACTTTGCTGGTGGCATTAAAATCCCGTTGACTATTGCTCGTACTGTCCAAGGCGGACTTTGCAAAAAACCCTGTTTGAATAGTATATAGGGTGACTTTTAATTAGTTCTTGATAGAAAAATGTATGAATGTACTCATCATCATATCAGCCGAAAGACGTCCACTGCTGGACATAGGCCTCCCCTAAAGATCTCCATGACGACCGGTCCTGCGCTGCTCGCATCCAGCGGCTTCCCGCGACCTTGACCAGATCGTCGATCCACCTTGTGGGGGGCCTGCCAAAGCTTCGTCTTCCGGTACGTGGTCGCCACTCTAGAACCCTCACGCCCCATCGGCCATCCGTTCTTCTTGCGATGTGCCCTGCCCACTGCCACTTCAGCCACAATGTACTCATAATACTGAATAACTTTCCCAAAGGAACATAGGTCGAAATACAAAAACCAAGTTCTGACCTCCCATAGAAACTGCATCAGCTGATAGCGCATTTTGTATGGGAGGTCAAATTTGGTTTTTCTTATTTCGACCTTTGTTCCTTGGGGAAAGTTGTTCAGCATCATGAGTACATGCATATCTTTTGCTATCAAGAACTAATTAAAAGTCACCCTCTATACTAAATTTGAAGACTTTGCTTCCTGCACATTTAAGACCTTAGCTACTCTTGTCGCCTATTAGAATCTTTGTGATTTCACCAGGATGTAGCGAGAAATCGCTTTTACTTTTCGAGTGCTACCAAAAATTTTCTTAGATAAAAATGAATCGTTGTTAACTTCTTGACCTGGGGTGGGCCTCTGGATCCGTTCGTTTGTAGCGTAGCGCTGTTTCAACTTACACTGGCTTTGTTGCCAGGGACTTGCCGCCTTGCGTAGGTACTTTAAGATGGGTGGTTATCTTCTTCCAATCAGTCCTAATAATCTACTCTTTACCATGACTACTGTAAACCCATAACAAGGTCTGTCTTATAGTTAGGGTGCTGGCTGCAATTTGAGTATATGATTTGCTCATGATTCATATGAGCAAATCATATACCCAAAATGGATGATAGATCAGCTCAATACGAATCGATTTGGTCTTTACAAGTTTTTCTGTGCGTCGCTGCGTTTTTGAGTTAAAGCAAAAAAAGAAAAAATAAGATACTAAATAATGTTTTTTTTTGTCTGCCTTTGTGGCTCCTGTTTAAAATACTTCTGAAGATGTACAAAATCGAAGAGGCAGACATGCAGAGCTCTGCATTATCACGGGACGATGTAGTGAATTTTTGCATTTTGAAGCGCTGTAACTTTACGACGCAGAGCTATTATGGTGGCAGACCATTTTTCTGGGGTTTATTGTATTTAATCAGATAGTCATAGTCTGCCCGGTGTATGTTTCATTGTCAAATTTCAAAATAATTAAAACTTAATTCCTCAAAAACGCAGGGGTGTGGATGTCCGCCAATATTTTTTGTATCTTTTAGAGGATGCTCCTTATCATCAGTCAAAGAGGCAGACATGAGCAATTCGTAAAGAAATTTGTCTTTCATCACCCTTATCTGTTCGTACCTGTCATTATACAGCCACCTGCAAACCATGGTGGTGAGAAAAGCAAAAACGCAAAGCCTTGGTTAATAAGCGTATGAGGATTCTGGGTCAGGCTTATCCGACACCAGAAGGCTTCTTTCGCCGAAATCTACAGCAAAGCTCATAACGAGCATATTTGAAGACAGCGGAAGATCACAGGAGCACTAAGGCAGGGGAAGCACAAAATATTCCATATGGTTGAAGTGCTCTGAGGTCCACTAAGGATCTCAGCCCCATGTAATAAGATAAGAAGCCCATAATAAACTTACCTTACCATACCATAACAACTGTCAGCCCATAGCAAACACTTCAAACAATGCAATCTTAATTATTATGGGAGGCACCATGAAACAATGGTGCATATTTCGATAGGCCGATCGCCGATATGACTCTGCGTACGGTCAATCGCTTCTCGGTAGAAACTTTTACAACTCTATTACCACGCCATAAGGTCCAAAAGTGTTTCTACTGATGTGCGGCCGTGTGTACTATCGTTACTCATTCGATAGTTCGATACTATCAAAAATAGCCGACCGTGATACATGAGCCGGCTTCCGTTTTGATCTGATTGTTTATTATTGTCATTTGTTCATAGTCCAAAGGGTAATTTTGATGCGTGATCTTGGTTAAAATGAATGTAGCTTCAAGTATAGTCGGAGTGGCGTAAGGGCTAATAGCAATAAAAGTTTTAACAACAGTCTTTTATATTTTCAATAGTCGCGCGCGAGTACAATTCTACCTAAAGATTAGTTACTTAGCCAAGAATTCATTATGTTTCCCACAAACAGAGAAACCTGTTCGCATGCATAGGGTTGTCAAATATTATATTCCAGTTATTGCCCGCGACTTTGTTTGCGTATAATTAGATAAAAACCGGCCTATCTCCATATTTGTATTATGCATATAAACATATACATAATGTAAATAAAACAAATATTAAAAGCAATAATAATATATTAAAAACAAAATAAACTATTACATTGACACATCAGATTCAGTATTATCGAATTCGCTGTCTGAACTTTCCGTCACATTTATAATAAATTGTTGTTGGCCTCGGGTGATATAACTCTTTTCAATTCTCTCGACTATAAAACAAGCAGTCCAAATATCATCCTTAATTTTATCATAATCAATTCGATCACACTCGAGTTCAACTGTGGTTGAATATTGCAGCGTAGCAAAGATCCAAACTTTCGGTCGCTTTATTTTGCATCATTCATGTCACGTTCAACAGATGGCGCTGATTTCTAAAACGCGGTATTGAGTGGTTGACTCGATTTTAATAAGAATCAAAAGTTATTTTTGTACACCCGCATGCATGACAATGAGAATTTTTGGTAAGTCTGCTGGCTGGTGCTTTTCCACCAGCCAATTCAGACTTAATTAATATGTGCAGGTTGAACAAGTTGGTTGAATCACGACCCAGCTTGTGCTTATTTTCCTGTACACAGTAAAATACAAGTAGGTGGAATTTCGCTTAAACATGCATTCAAAATGTTAAAGAAGAAAACCTTATTGCTTTGAAAGTTTCAAAAGAATTCTAGTCAAAAAGGCTCACGAATCAGTTGCTTCGACTGTACATAAAGGGTGTCCCACAGCTATACCCAGCTATATAAGTACACTCAACAGCTCGTCAGTAGAAACACTTTTGAACCTTATAGCGTGGTAATAGAGTTGAAAGAGTTTCTACCGACGTGCGGTTGACCGTACCTTAATACTATAGTTTGTCCATCTAACAGCCCGGCCAGACACTCGTCGAGTGGCGTGGGAAGTAGCGAGGGAAGGAGGCAGAGACGTAGTGTGGCCGCGTTACTCGTCATGCCGCACGTATTGCTCCTCGTCATGCTCATCGATCCCTTGATTGACAGTTTTTTGAGCGCTAGTCAAAGGACCGGCAATATGAGCGCGAGTAGCCAGCCACATACTCGCGCGTCTCTCGCGAGGACGATTTACAAAAATTAATAATTTATACTTATTGCGATAAATAAATGTCATACACCAACTCTTTTAGCAGGGCGTGTATTTCTATTTAAGAAATTCATTTAAGTAGCTATACTAAAAAGAAATAGCGCGCATCCTGCCACAGTTTAGACGTCCATCGTGTAGCAATGGCAAGTGACCTAGTGCGGAGCGTCGCGATTAATCGCGCGAGTAGAGCAGTGTGTGGCTAGAAAGGAAATAATCGCGGCAGCGCGAGGAGCATAGTGTGGCGGCCCTATTAAGAATGCAGTGAGCCATCGCTTTCCGCCGCTGGTAGCCAAGCCCCGTAACCAATTAGGTCGCTTAAAATTATAAACTCATATGCACAATGACTAACTGAAGGCAAACCTTCGAATGAAGCGGTTGTTTCCTTTGTGTTACCTAAAAAACAAAAAAATATTTTTGCAATGCACTCCATTGTGAACACACCGTTTCTCTGCATTTGCACAGCATAACGCGGAAGAACTATTGGTACACTCAACAGCACGTCGGTACAAACGCTTTTGGACCTTATGGCATGGTAATAAAGTTGAAAAAATGTCTACTGACGTGCGGTTGACTGTACTTAACTAACTTTAAAAAAAATCCAATCAGGAACATTTTGATATGTGTAAGTGTATTCGCAGCCAGCACCATATGAGCTAACTTTTTCATTATTTGAACCGAAGGTACTGTCAAGAGCACGTCAAGCTTGACACATTGGACTTCGTACCACGCTTATCTCAGTAAGCGTAGAGGTAGAAGTCGCACTGCGAGTGTCAAGCTTAACCTGCTCTTGATTGTAATACCAAAACTAGACTAATTGACCAATTTACCTGGGTATTTATCCCGTGTTTTTTACAACGTTCTGCTAAGTATGAACCCTGAGAATCGCTAAACTGAAGTGGCAGTGGGCAGGGCACATCGCAAGAGAAACCGATGGCCGATGGGGCGTAAGGGTTCTGGAGTGGCGACCACGTACCCGAAGACGAAACGTTGGCAGGTCCCCCACAAGGTGGACCGACGATCTGGTCAAGGTCGCGGGAAGCCGCTGGATGCGAGCAGCGCAGGACCGGTCGTCATGGAGATCTTTAGGGGAGGCCTATGTCCAGCAGTGGACGTCTTTCGGCTGATATGATGACGTATGAACCAGACAAAACTGGCCATGAGTGCGAGTCGAACTCGCGCTCTAAGGGTTCTGTACCCATTCACCATATCATATTCCACCTTAATTGGTTATGATTACTTGCATGAAAAGTTGTGATATTTAACAATTTTAGACTTTATTCTTTGTTTGTTCTGAGATCTAGCTATTTGCCCAATTTTATTATTCTAGGTCGACGGTAAATACCCTTTACGTTTTGGTTTGGTTCATAAATGTATGGAGATACTAGCTGGTGCCCGCGACTTCGTCTGCGCAGGTTTATAAATTGTAGCCTATGTGTTGTTCTGATGTATACTATAAGCTATATTATTGTAAAGTTTCATTAAAATCCATTCCGTTGTTTTACGTGAAAGAGTAACAAACATTCATCCATACTTACAAACTTTCGCGTTTATAATATTAGTAGGATAGGATAAATGGCCATTGGCCGTATTTTTGATAAAGTTTGTCTTAGATTTGAAATTTTTACAGTTTTAAGGGTCTACAGACCTTAATATGTAGTTGATATTAATTTCAATTTGATACTTTTACCCGTTCGGAAGAAAAGGGGTGTTGACAGGCAGACAGACGGGCAATAAAGTAATACTATAAGGGTTCGGTTCTTTTTCCTATTTGAGGTAGGGGCACCTAAAAATTGGTATTTTAGAAAGTCCGATCTTTGCGTGCAATTTAAAAACTTAGTTTCATTTCAGTTACTGTAATCTCTACAAAAACTCGTAAAAAAAAAGTATATGTAAGACATTACAGCAGTTTCATAATAACGACATATTCTCGTGTTAAGATAAAACTGCAACGCGTGCTCATCGAAGCGCGGATAACTAATGAACTTCAGATTGCCAGACGACAGTCTATGATTTACAAGGTTTTTGCTCTGTGTAAAGTAATAAGTACAGCTAAGAGAACATCAAGCTTAACACTATACTTGACACATGCGGAGACAGAAGTAAGGGGGGTGAAGTATTTTGATCCTATCCTACTTCCTACTTAATATTATAAACGCGAAAGTTTGTAAGTATGGATGTATGTTTGCTCTTTCACGTAAAAACTAGACACAAAAAAGACTTGGCACACATATAGGTTAGGTCCTGGAATAACACATAGGCTACTTTTTACCGCGGGAAAACACTTAATTCCCACGGGAAATCGCATTTAATGCGGGTGAGACCTCAGATTCTGCGCAGACGAAGTCGCGGGCACCAGCTAGTTCATAATATGGGGACTGTTAACATCTAACCCAAAATACACGCATTTTTTCTGTGACATTCTTGCGGATTTCCTTCCCAGTCCAGCTCGACTCTTTCTCGACTCGTCAAGCTTTACGTGTCGTTGACTGTACCATCTTCGACCTCATCTCTGTCCTAAGAGGTAGATTGAGTTCAAGAGCTAATCGCTTATCAAAAAAATATTAAACCTTTTTATTTCAAAGCTCAAATATTACACAAGAAACACATTGTAAAAAGCCGACTCTTAAAGTAGGTCGTGCTGCAGTGGTTTCTTGCCGTTTCTTTTACGCTGCCATAGCACGATCCGAAACGGCGTAGACTCGCTCTATTTGAATTGTATTCTGCATGACATTCAATAAGTATTCTGTAAAGAATCTACATTGAATAAATAATCTGAATCTACATAAATGTCTACTACTAAAAATAGCTAAGTAATTTAATTAGTAAGTATTATTTAAAATGGCAGACTAATTAAATATATTTGAAATAATTAATAAACTTTTATAAAGTTAAACTTTCAAAGGCTTTCTCAGTTTACTAAAGCTCCAATTAATTAAAATGTTTAGTAATGACGACAAAATTGTAAATTAATTAGTTAATAAATATGGTTACTCTAAATGGTAAATAGTAAGTTAACCTTACAATACAATACAATACAAATATACTTTATTGCACACCACAGGACAGAAATTTACAAAACTAGAAACATTAAAACAAAAAAACCAAAACCTTACCTATTTAACCTGACCTAATCTAGTACTAAATATAAAAATACCTGTGCTAAGGGGCTGATAAGAGCTAAATACGCTTCACTTGAGCAGGGTTTTAACAAAATTGATAAATATATGGCCGTGAAAAAAAATTATGTGATAATTAAGCATCTTCCCAAGAATATGGCCGACTCTGAAACACAATTAAATATATTTTGTACGCCATAAAAAAAGACCAAGGTTACCTCTGCCGTTTTAAACCGTTTTTCTTAAGCACCCATTAATCTATGATTTTAAACTTTTACACATTATTCAATATATTATTCACAAAAACTCCTGTAGGTAATTAATTATCAAAGATGTGAATGTAACACCCTCTTCATTGGTTTTTAGGGTTCCGATACCAAAATGGTAAAAAAAAGGAACCCTTATGGTGCCGCTCTGTCTGTCTGTCTGTCCGTCTGTCTGTCACACCTCTATATCTCAGCAACCACTTATGCTATCAACCTGAAATTTGGAATAGTTTTAGAATATAGTTGCCCAACTTAATTGCACAAGAAAAATTTTTGAAAAAAGTATGATTATTAATATAAAGGGGGCCAAAATAGGGGGGGCCAAATTTCAAATTGTCGCCACTAGGTCGAGTGGGGTATCATATGAAAGGGCTTTACTTGTACATTTTAAAATATATTTTTGTATTTTTTTAAATTTCTTAGTTTTAAAGTTATGATGAAAAATGTCAAGAAAAATACCATTCCCCCCCCCCTTATCTCCGAAGTTTGAGTAAGGAAAAATCTGAATTAATTACAGTTGACAGAAGTTTATATAAACTTTACAGCAAAAATAAAACGATCTTTCTAAGTTGCACAGTTTTTCAGAAATCTGCAAAAAACCTTTACAAACAAATTTAGTTTTGCGGTCCTGAAAATGGACTTTATTGCTTCCAAAAATACTATAGGTATATCGGAACCCTCGGCGCGCGAGTCCGACTCGCACTTGACCGGTTTTTAGTTGATATGTTTCTGTCTTTCTAGTCTGCATCTTGTTTTGTTTCTATTTGCGAATACTTGTAAATGGCTTTGTAGTGTTTTCTTTACGTACTTATTTTAATGTATGCTTAGCTGTTAGTGTTCCGAATAAAATAAAATAAATAAATAAAATAATATAGCGGTTTTATAATTAATATTATGGGAACAGATTTTAAGAAAAATGCAAAAATGAGCGAAAAACGTAAAACAGCGCGAATCCGCTCCGATCTAGTTGTTGGTGACCGCAGTTCGTAAGATGGTACGATACACAGAAAGATACTGCTGCCCATCTTTCAGTTTATTATCCCATAGTCGCCTCTTACGACACCCACGGGTAGAGATGGGTTGGTACTATTCTATGCCGGCACAACACGGGCGCCGGCCGCTGGTTATGCAATAACACTCGTTAAATTGTAATGAATGGAGACGATAGAATATTTAAAATTATATTTTAATTATTGGATTTCATCTCTGTCCTCAAGGCTAGATCGAGGTCAAGAGTAAGCCCATACATAGTAAAAAAAAATTGCAATTGCTATTGGTTGATCTATCGTACAAACTATAGAGAACCGGAGAGGAAATATGATTGGCCACCTGATACGACACGATACGTTTATTAAGAACATCATAGAAGGGAAAATTGAGGGAAAGAGAGGAAGGGGCCGACCGAGGAGAACTTTTATGGAACAAATAAAAGAGAAAGTACAGCTTGAGTCGTATCAGGAGGTGAAGGAACTTGCGGAAACAAGGAAACATTGGCGATTACTCCACCGACAAGAGCACAGCTCTTAAGTTTGAAGAAGAAGTTGCACCAATCAAATTACAATTTATCCATTGTGATTTATCCATATCTTAGACTTTAGGAATAATTGATACCTTCTCTTCTTTTAGAAGCTAGAAAAAGTGACTTGATAGCAGACAGATGGACAAAAAAAAGTGATTTTATCCACTTCTTTCCTATTGAGGAACGGAACTATAAAAATATATTGAAAACCACACAATCAAAGCCGCGTTGAACTTCTCTACAAAACAACATAGATTGATTACATTCCTTTCATTGTAGCTTTTTTGCTCTGCCAATGTCAATCGTGGCCCAGGCAATGGCCGAGCGTCGAATCACGGTCCGTCTTTGCCAATCCTCCAGTGGCAAATCGTAGTTACAGAGTGCGATGTCATCCTTTTAATTAAAAGTTGCGTGTAGTTGGTTGTTTTACCAAGTTTTGTGGAGCTGTGTAATATTGGAGTACACTGCCACTGACTTATCTGTTCAGGCGGCATCGTCGCTGTCATCCATCTGAAAGAAAGATCACCTACCAAACGGTTACGTTACGACACAAGCGTCATGCGAAATAGTAATCTATAAGATATTATTATGAGTTATTATAGCATCCTTACCATATATGAAATAAACAAATTACCGATTACCAAACCAACCAAAAGAGAAAATTGCAAAAAAAAACTTTCTTTCGTTTTTAGGATTCCGTAGACGACAAAGAATCCTTATAGTTTCGTCATGTCCGTCTGTCTGTCTGTCTGCGACTTAGCTCTTAGACCCTAAGTACTAGAAAGTTGTAATTTAGTTATAAGAAAGTTGACATTTCATCTAACAAAATCTTGAAAAAAAATTTTTTGTGTATGTACAACCTCCTTACAAGTAAGGTAGGGGTGAATTTTTTTTCTTGTCTTCCTCGTCGTGTGGAACGTCGTTAGATAGCTTTTTTGAAAACAATGTGAAAAAATTCACTGAAGTAGCATAAGTATAATATGATGAAATTAAAAGGAAAACTATCACAGCTAAGTCGGCTTTACAGATTAATGAGCTATAGCCTAACTAAACTGGAAATAACAAAATAAGCAATAGCAATCAGGCGCTAGGACCTGGCTGAGCATAAGGACCTCCTTAAAAAGCTTATGTTATGAACGTTATAAAATACTAAATAAAAACCTGCTCAGCGATAAAAAAAATCCTAAAAAGCTACGGAACCCTACTCCGCGTGGCCCGACACGCACTTGGCCGGTTTTTCTACCAAATTTACTTTCACGAAACACTCAATTGATACTTTAGACAACATTCGAGTATTTTAACGCAAAATTGAATTTAATTAACAACCAATGTTTCTTGACTCGTGTATTCATGTAAATGGTGATTGGTTACATTTACTTGTCGCAATTTACTTTAGGAAATTACCCACATCTCGTATCTTCAGACAATTTGCATATCATTAAAATTAAAAGGCGAAGGAACGTTATTTGTTTATAATTACTTACAGTTATACTGTTCTATAGTATTCATAAGTGAAAGTGGTATTTGAATTGTGGGCATGTCTTAAAAACCTCATAAAGAGATCTTTCCAAATTCAAAGACTAATTCGGCATACATTGCTCGTTAAAGTAAGGATAATGCAATTAACATAACCAAGCCTCCCAGCAATGTATGCCGAATTAGTCTTTGAATTCAGCTAGGTGTGATCACACATCAACTCTGTGCCTACCGTAAAGCTAACAGAAGAGATCAGGAGTCAATTTCTTGAATGTCACTCGATAAATGCAAAAAATTGCAATTTTATACTTTCTAAAATCACAGATATTCTTTTCAAAAGTGAAGATTGATAATCATTAAAGGTAGAGACTGATTCTTAAACAGTATATCAGGGTGAATTTTTCCCCGGTGATATTCAGGAATTGGGTCCCGATTCTTAAGAAATTCAGAGATAGAGTTTCACGAAATAACTATAAAGTTTAATAATAAAAAAAATGTCCCAATTATTTCCTATATCTTATTCCTTAATTTTACTAGGAAGGGATATCCGAGGTTAGCCCGCTGTCTAGAATCTCCTACTTAAAGCTGTTATAGCAGCATCCTTAAGGTGATCCGTTTTCCATACAAAAATTCAAATGACTTGCATTCTTAGGCGAACGTACCAGGACCAAATTCAGGACGTTCTGAATAAAGGCCAGGTTAAAAGTACCCTAAACCGACGAGCATGTATGAAAGGATTGATGAAAGTACAGGAAGCAAGGGAAGTATGTCAAGATCGTAGCAGGTGGAGGACTGTGGTCTCTGCCTACCCCGACGGGAAAGAGGCGTGATGTTATGTATGTATGTTGCATTCTTACGCGGGACATAAAATTCTGTTGAAAAACGAACGAATACTGCTATTTTTAGTTAAATTTTTAGCTAATTATTACAAAAATACAGTTAATGTACTGAAAGTACTATTTTTGTTAGCAATTTTTGGTTCAATATTACGATTGTGGGCGTGCGGTCAAAACTGTACGGTTGTGCTTTGTGTGCATGCGTGAGTGATCGTACTCATGTGAACACGGACTGACGAGACGAGAGTAGGTGATCGTGACGGCCAGCTTAGCCCCGAACGCAACTAGATGGAGCCACTGCTGCAAATATAAGGTTTTATTTTTTAATGCAATAAGTACCAACTATATATGTGCAAAATGTTGATTCGCGTAAATTTCATTGTGCAACTTCAACGCCTAACAACAATTTCGATAAGAAAAATATCTCCATATGTCCACTAAAGTCAATTACTCTCGTCAGTCCGTGTTTACATGAGTACGATCACTCACACATGCACATAAAGCACAACCGTACAGTTTTGACCGCACGCCCACAATCGTAATATTGAACCAAAAATTGCTAACAAAAATAGTACTTTCAGTACATTAACTGTATTTTTGTATTAATTAGCGAAAAATTTAACTAAAAATAGCAGTATTCGTTCGTTTTTCAATAGAATTTTATGTCCCGCGTAAGAATGCAAGTCATTTGAATTTTTGTATGGAAAACGGATCACCTTAAGGCCTTAATAGCGCTCAGCGTTACTTGATCAAATTAAAAATGCACTCTAATCGTATGTCACGCTAAGATGTCACGCGCTTACAGTTTTTGTTCGGGTTCGCGGCCGCACTCGCTCAAAAACTCTGTTTTTTGCACAATTTTCATTAGTATTATGTGGAATAAAAATAAAACATTCAAGTAAAAATATTGATGTAATAGATACCTTTTTTGTGTGTAAAAACTAACTAGTGAACTTTGCTGTTTTGGAGACATTTTGCAAATTATCACAAAAACAGGAGCTGCTGGGGATGTTTTTCCTAAAACGTGGTTAGCAAAAATACAATTCTGTTCAAGTTAAAACCTTTTTAAAATCTTGATGTATCACCCTGTATTTTTTTTCAATGGTTTTGATGGCCATTTATTTTAATATTTCAACGTAAAGTTAGGTATTTGACCGCTATTAGCGCCAAGACGACAAATTATGAACTACACTAACGACCCATTTCAAAATACAAAATTCTAACTTACGCAATCCTTTACAACAATAGTTAAACAAAGTTACCTAACCTGCATAATCATATCAACCAAAGTAAAATGAAAACACAGCTGTGACGCTGGTACAACCTACAGCACGTCAGTAGAAACACTTTAGACCTTATTGCATGTTAAGAGAGTTGAAAATGTGTCCACTGGCGTGCAGTTGATCGTACAGTACGTCACAAACCAAGACATGCGTAAGCGTACTCCGTGAAAAACCATTAATTGTTATCGAAATCAATTTCATATTGCAGACGCTTAGATAAGTACGGTCAGTGACGCATCAACTGTAACTTTTTGTTAGAAATCATACATACCTTCTAGGTGGTAGGGCTTTTGTGCAAAGTCCGTCTAGGAAAGTACCAGCCCTTGCCTATTTCTAAAAATAGCAGTGTTTGTACTGCTGTGTATCGGTTGGATGAGTAAGGGAGCCAGCGAAATTACCGGCACACGAGACACCATCTTAGTTCTCAGGGTGGGCAACGTGCTTTGCTGTCTTATTAGTAGTAGTGACCACTTTGCATCAGGTGGCCCACCTGCTTGTTTCCTCAAAATTTGATCAGCGTCATCATCATAATATCCCATGAAACGTCCACTACAGGACAGGGAGCTTTCTCCAGAATTCCAGCCTTTGCTGGAAAAATGTGAAGGGGAAGTACCATAGTCATCTCGCTTGTTACCGTTACGGCTGGCACCATGGACCGCGGTTGTAGGTGACCGCAGTAAGTAAGATGTAAGATACGAAGGAGGATGCTGCTGCCCATTCTGCAGTTTATAACCCTTAGTCGCCTTTTACGACACCCACGGGTATGTATGGGATGGTGCTATTCTTTGCCGGATCAGCGTCATGAGTACATGCAAATCGTTGCTTTACTTTCGTAATAGCAAAGAAAGAAAAATATCCACTAGAGAGTTAGAACGAAGGTGATACGGTTGATGTGCCACAGACCGTACTTCTTTCTGGCACGTTTTCGTAGGTAATTCAGTGTAACGTAACAATCTGGTAGCCTTTGTAATTAAGGCTAGATCTTTCGTCAGGAACTTTTTTGCAACGTCATTAGTTGATGTAAGTCTTCAATTAGGTTTCTTGATTGGATTCGCATTTTCATGCCTAGTTCACGAATAAAGTAATAGTACTGTCATACAGAAAGGACACTCTCTGCTCCTCTTGAAATCCTCCCCGCACTCCCGCGCGCACCTGTCCGCGCGATTCCAGTGGTGCTCCTGAGGGTCTTTTGTAATGAATATGCGTGCCTACGCGATTCGCTCACTTGGACCATAAAACAGAAAGACTAAGGAACATTAAGTCCCATAGAAACTGCATCAGCTGATAGCGCATTTTGTATGGGAGTAGCCCGAGAAACCCAGTTGATTTGGAAGCAGCCATCATATTACATAATTTATTACTCATACATACATACATACATAACATCACGCCTCTTTCCCGTTGGGGTAGGCAGAGACCACAGTCCTCCACCTGCTACGATTTTGACATACTTCCCTTGCTTCCTGTACTTTCATCAATCCTTTCATACATGCTCGTCGGTTTAGGGTACTTTTAACCTGGCCTTTATTGTTAGCAGCATATTATAGGTTCATCATTATTTTATTTCAAAATTTATAAAACATCTGAGAATTTTTTTTAACGTTTCACCCATAAAAACCGCGGCGCAAGGTCATTAGGGCATTATGCGATCAGGACATTATGCGTTTAGGCCATTATGCGTTTAGGGCATTATGCGTTTAGAAACTAGCTCATTATGCTTCGAGATGATTTCATGATTTGAACCTATGTTTCTTAGGGAAAGTTGTTTATTGTAATGGTTCAAACTAGATACCTAATAAAAAATTTGAAGTGATAAAAAATAAGCCTGTTATTGCAAGTTAGTTATTTTTTAGGAAACTCTTATCAGACTTTTAATTAACACGTAGAATGTCGCTAACTAAATTTTGATGCTTTTCTCAAAACAAAAAAAATCGGAATTGGAAACGATACAGTATCAGTTTTTAATTAAAACGTTACAATGGTTACAGATGTAAAATTAATGGAAGTGTTAATTTTTTCACGGTCATCCATCACTCATCAGAAGCAAGAAATTTTTGACTTAAGACGATCTGTGTTCCATAAAAAAATTCAAATGACTTGCATTCTTACGCGGGACATAAAATTCTGTTGAAAAACGAACGAATACTGCTATTTTTAGTTAAATTTTTCGCCAATTAATACAAAAATACAGTTAATGTACTAAAAGTACTATTTTTGTTAGCAATTTTTGGTTCAATAATACGATTGTGGGCGTGCGGTCAAAACTGTACGGTTGTGCTTTGTGTCCATGTGTGAGTGATCGTACTCATGTAAACACGGACTGACGAGAGTAATTGACTTTAGTGGACATATGGAGATATTTTTCTTTTCGAAATTGTTGTTAGGCGTTGAAGTTGCACGATGAAATTTACGCGAATCAACTTTTTGCACATATATAGTTGGTACTTATTGCATTAAAAAATAAAACCTTATATTTGCAGCAGTGGCTCCATATAGTTGCGTTCGGGGCTAAGCTGGCCGCAACAGATCACCTTAAAGTCATTAATTACGAATATGTATGTTACAAAATATTCTGATTTCCTTGTTAAAGCATATTCTTTGACTTTAAGAATAAATTTGGCTCGTCGTACAAAACGAGTAATTGTTGGGTAGTTTAGTTTAGTTTATTCATTTATTGCAGTCATGTGCAAGTAAGTAGGTCTTGAATATAGCTTAATAGGTAAAGTACATGAACCCTGTCAAATCAGGGTATAGCAATTTAGACTAACAATATCTTTAACATTCATCCATCACTTTAATGTCATGTTGAATAAGAATGATATGCATTTGAAGTTAACAATATCATTATCATTAAATTAATTATTTCATTATTATTATTAGTCCAGATGACATTGTTAAATTATTAGTATTTTTTAATCGTGAGTTTCAAAAATAAATTTCAACTTTTACAAACTCTTCAAGCACGTTTGAAACTAAATACACAATAGTGTCGATTCTGGCAGACACTAACTAAAACTAAAAATTTTACAGGACTTAAAGTGTTGCTATGTTTTTTATTATATTCAGCCCAAGGAGGATTTAACCCACGCTACGCGTAGTAAAAACTCCTTGATTCAGCCTATAGGGTGTAACAAAGACAACAATACTTTTGGACTTGTCAAATTTAGTTCAGTTTTAGTTTGGGTCTGCCAGAATAAACACCATTATGATGGTGATTGATGATGACACATGATAAGTACTAGTTTGTTTTTAGTTAATTGGTATTCTCAGTTACGAACCAAGATCATTTTCTTATCTCGTTATGCGTGTCTCTTTTTCTCCTCCTCGTTTGATTTAAGTAAGGTTGACGACCGACCCAACAAATCATATTGTCACTTCTAACAAGAATCTATCTCCATGTTACAATCCGTAGCGCGCAATGCAGTGCGCATGGACGCATTCGTGTCATTGCGCTTCCAATCAGAACCGACTGGCTTTTTATAGTTTTTTTTTATTTTCGTAGACAGAGCGATAGATTGCCGCGTTTAATTTCAACGAGTTGTCTATTTTTATGAATTTTACGTTACATTTTCATAGTATAGTTTTTATTTTGAATACTTCATGTTAGGGTCTTTCTTTAAGAAGGCAGTGTGACTCGGGTGGTCAGAGGCCTATGGCGGCTCAACAACTCCAGGTTTTGTGAGGTCGGTCATCAGGGTTTGTGAGGTCGGTTATCGACCTTACAACCTACACGACATGATGATGAT
Organism: Athrips mouffetella; assembly: GCA_947532105.1. Taxonomy (NCBI): domain Eukaryota; kingdom Metazoa; phylum Arthropoda; class Insecta; order Lepidoptera; family Gelechiidae; genus Athrips; species Athrips mouffetella. The sequence goes on from OX383976.1 coordinate 23,992,101, forward strand.
GATGACTCGGGATACGTTCCTTTTACTTAAAAATTAAAATCTTAAAAAAAACATGAACTACGAAGTATCGACATTTATTTCTTACATTTCTAATGAACCTAACAAGTAATTTATAGATATTAGGTAAAGTATAACCATGTCTTAACCAAAGACTTCTATTAGGACTCCTAAGGTATAGCTTGAGACTGTGTATTCTCAGTACTAAATCTTATGTCACTAACAACTTTCATAATAGCAATCCTCGCATCAAATTTCTGCTTGTCCGTCATTTTTTTAAAACTTTGCACCAAAGACAAACAAAACAGCTTATCTTCATCTTCTTCTTTAGCTGTTTCAAATTCTCTATGTTCTATTATTGGTTCAGCATTATTCTCTACATCAGCATAAAAAGTAGTTTCAGGTTCAGTTTTAAAATCTTGAGAATTATCGTCTGTGTTAGAAGAATCCATTTCTTCTTCCGAAGAGGATTCTTCTTCTTCTGCGTCATCGTTTATTCTTTTCTTTTCTTTAAGAAGGAATTTTAGTTGTTGGTAGTATGCGTATCGTCGTCTTTTTCTAACGACTTCCCCTCTTTCTATTTTTTGTTTGTGACGTTTTGCAAAGTGTAGTTCTCTTGAGAAGCCATCTCGGAGGGTCTTCCATCGTCTTTGGATTTCGCATACTAAAAATAAAAGGAATTTTATAATATAATCCTAATAAATAATGTGAGCCTTCTTATGTCAATTTTCGATTTAGGGATGTGTCCTCCCCCCTGCCAGCTAAATTGTTGTTATTGGAAATGTTAAACAAAGAAGTAGCATAGGTTTATGATGAAATTAAAAGGAAAATCTGGCGAAGTGGGTTTTTTTATGTTACAAGTGGGCAAACGAGCAGGTGGGCCACCTGGTGGTAAGTGTTCACCACCGCCCATGACACCCACTGTCTTATTAGTGAAATAATTTAACACTAATAAGACAGCAAAGTGCGTTACCCACCCTGAGAGCTAAGGTGGTATGTCTCATGTGCCGGTAATTTCGCTGGCTCCCTTACCCTCAGTGCAAACACTGCTGCTTTACGGCAGAAAAAGGCAAGGGGGTGGTACTTCCCCAGACGGACTTTGCACAAAAGCCCTACCACCTACATATGGTACTGGCTGGTGGGTTTATCTAATGCCTTCGCGATATCTTACTCGCTACACTACGTCTTACGTTTTTCTCCCTTCTGCCCTGAACTGAGCTCCTTCCACTCAGGAATCACCTCGTTGCAAACTTCATGCCACATTGCAAACTTGACCTTCCGGTTCGCGAACTGCGGGTGGTATTTGCTGTAGATGAGCGGCCGCTTTTTTACCGCTTCTATCAGTTTCTCTTGTAGTTCTGTGTCTTTCATTGTTTCACTTGACCTGAAACAATTTTTGTTGTTATTTTTCGTGTAACTTATCTATCCATGGTTTTCAATCCGATAAATGGAGTCTATGGCCACAGCAAACACTTTGTTTGGATAGATAAATAGATTGATAAATTCTTTATTGTCACACAAAAACATAACAATCATACAGGAAGACTCTCTAGGGTGGATAAGGGCGGTCTTATCGCTTAAAGCGATCTCTCCCAGACAACCTTAGTTGCTTGTAGGAAAATGTATAAGGTAACTGTAGTAGTGTGCCAATGCCATATAAATACAACTACTATAAAGAATAACAAATTAATCATATTATTTCTTCCTATAAATTATGCATGATTTTGGACCCCTTCCCGAATTTTAGTTTGAGACTTAGACGTGAACTTAAAATATAAACCTGAGCAACTTTCTAAAGAATTTTTAACCAATTAATATATTATTTTTCACTCTTAAAGAAATAAATATAATTTTCGTCCAATATTCCAGTTCCAGTTTGTGATCCATACCTATGGGGTCCAAAAAAAATTGCGCACTAAACTACACGACATTCGTAGGTACTCGTAGTCTCTAGTATGGCCAACGTAAGAAGTCCTTAACACCAACACACAGGGTTCATTTTTCTTTGCAGGCATTTACTTATATATAAGTACTAGCCCATCGGCACGTTACAATGTCCCCAATTCGTTGGTCCGAAATCCGACGTTTAGGACCAACAAATGTCAGTCGTTGTCAATATTGAATGCAAATAAACTTACCAACAAAATATAATGTTCTTAGTTGAAGAAACAATATACTCTTGTTATTATTATTTCTTATTATTGTTTTTTACTATAATCCAATTAATGAAACTGAAAAACCAGGGCTAAATCACATATAAACAGTAAAAAGTTTGTTTTGTTTTTTCCCGCCATATTATTTCCGTTCCGTGTATTTAGTACCGACCGAAGTACTACACAACGTAGTTCACGCGATTTTTCACAGATGGCGCTATTTTTTCTTGTATGGGGAAGTTTTGAACCGCTTGTTCCCAAGACCCTATCTTGACTATCAGTGCGGTTCATTAAGGAAATATTTTACCAACGCTGCAATCGGCGCATTCGAGTCGGATCGTTTTCATTAGCGTACAAACGTCGAACACAATCGAATATCTAAATGATCCGATATGACTGCTCTTATGTCAATGTCACTGTTCGAATCAAAGTACTTTTTAGCCACAAAGTATTTGGACCCTGTGAATTGTATCCATTTCTTAAGTTTGCTTTCGAACTCCAAACAAACCGAAAAAATCCCACGAAACTCAACCAAAATTAATTTTGACGTTTAATTTGACGTATCGCACACACTGCACTACCTCATTTTCGTATGCAATGATAGCGCGCTAATGTGACGTCACTGATGACGTCACGTTGCTTGAACGAGTGAATACGAGCAAGGTTTGATCCGACTTTGAGCGCGCACACACCGCACACAGTGCTCATATGCGGGTGACGAACCGTAGTGTATATAAATCTATGTTTGCAGGTCATAATTTTTCATACGTTTGACAGCTGTCACAAAGGACCTATTACGATAGCCTTACATTAAGCTAAGTTTCAACATTATAGTCCCAAGTAAGTAGTTGGTAGTTACTTCACTATCTTTTTGTCGGTATAACAACACAACAACTACAAGAGACGCAAAATGCAGCTTCTAGTCGCTGCACTGTGCAACATTGACGATTCAAAACAGCACTTACCGCGTCTCTAGACTCCACCTAACCGTCCTTCTTGTGCGGTAAACTTTTTAAGTACGAATACAGTACAAGAATCTTTACCAAAGTTATTAAAATAACCAGTTATTTAAGCAATATTTTGTTATAAAAGCGACGTGCGGTTCCAACCGCAAACAAGCGCGTACTGAATTCAAAATGGCGGCAGACGGGCCGCATCTGCGCGCCAATGGCAAGGAAGGCGACGCGCGTTGCGGCGGCTCGGTTGTACGGACGACCGCAGTGAAGCTAGCATGAGCTACAGTGTATGCAATTATTGACTGTATCATTAGAGAGATAGGGTTGTAGTTGCTCTGTTCTGGTTTAGGTCACGACGGAAAGACATTTCGTACTGAATTAAATGGATATTTTATAGTTTCCAAAGAAACATTAGGTCAAAAATTGAACTTTCGTGTTGGTCACTTCACTTATACGTTATTTTCGGCATTTTTTCCTCACATTTTGACATAGGTGTAGGTCTGTACGTACGTCTGTCAGATTTATTGTCCATTGCTTGGGAGAAATTGTTCAGTTTCTTAAACAGATTCATATCGTTCGTACATTTGCAATAAACAACTTGAACTTGAAATTAACTCAATGCAAATTGCAAACTTCATGCCACAAACGTCCAGTTCAGGAACTTATTTAAGTACTTCAATATTGTCATAGATTTGTTTTTATAAAAAGTCGACACACTAAACTGTAAAAAATTAATAAAAAATTACAATTTTGATCTAGAAAATAATGAACTAATAGTAATTTAAAAACTAATTTTTTTTTTTGTTCCAGTGGAAATCGAGATGGTGCGTCATGAGAAAATTATCTCCAGTTGCAGGTGAGTCGTTTTTCTTAAATAATATATTTTTTAGCAAAATTATTTAGCGACAAAAATGATATCAATGCAGTTCGCTTAAAGCGCCCTTATAGGTGCACTGATACATAAAATAATAACCAAACTAGCTATCTTTAAGGTTTTACATTACATTATATTTTTGATAGTAAATAAAAAAAAATGGTTCAATGAATAAAAAAAATGTTTAGCTGTAAAAATATTCTGTTCTGATCATTTAAGTACAAGAAAATTACCATAAAACGTACTACTTACTGATTTTTAGGTGCGTAATATTATACCAGGCCACTCAGAAAGTATTGCGAAAAATAGTTTTTATATATGGGAGACTGGCCGGTCAGAATCTTTTTCGAAAATATGATTACTTGTAAGTAAAAATATGTGTGTTCCATTTTCAAAATTTCCCTCCACATTTTTTGCGAGCCAATTCAAAGTATCGTGTCTTACTGAAAAATGGATCTGCGCCGGGAACATTTTAGAGCTATGATTTTTTACGATTTCAAGTGTCGCCTGAAACCGGATGAATCGTTCGATAGACTTCAAATGGCATTTATGGATGAAGGCCCCTCCAAGGCAACCGTGTATCGTTGGTATAACGAATTTCGGCGCGGTCGACCAACCTTGGGGGATGAAGAAAGAAGCGGTCGCCCTTTGACGGCTATTACGGAAGAAAACGTGCTAGCAGTGAAAAATTTAATCCAAGATAATAGGCGAATTACATATCAGGAGATTCAGCACATATTAAAGATTGGATCGGGAAGCGTTCACGAGATTCTACACGGGCATCTTCGCGTGAGGAGGATAGTATCGCGCTGGGTGCCGCACTACCTCACCGACGCTCAGAAGCAGGCCCGGGTGGAATGGTGCCGTGATATGCTGAACAAATTTGAAGCAGGCTCGTCTCGGCGTGTTTACGACATCGTAACAGGTGATGAGTCCTGGATTTATCAATACGATCCAGAAACCAAGCGCCAGTCGACAGTTTGGGTGTTTCAAAATGAACCAACGCCTACCAAAGTGAAGCGATCTCGAAGCGGGGGGAAGATTTTGATCGCCAGCTTTTTTAATTTGACTGGCCACTTGGCCTCAATTCCCTTACGAGATCAAAGAAGCATCAACGCCGAATGGTATACTACCAAATGTTTACCAGAAGTTTTTTCTGTTGTGAGCAACAAGCGACCAAACACAGGGCTCCGCGGACTACTGCTCCACCACGACAATGCGCCTGCACACACCGCGCTCAAAACGAGGGACTTCCTGGACAGCACACCAGTCAAACTCCTGGGTCACCCTCCTTACAGCCCTGATCTAGCACCGTGTGACTTCTTTTTATTTCCAAAAATAAAAAATCAGCTCAAGGGGATACAATTTTCGTCGCCGGAAGATGCGCTGGCTGCGTTCGAGCAGGCTGTAAACGAGGTGTCTACGGCGGACTGGAAAAAGTGTTTTGAAAACTGGTTCAGACGCATGAATCTTTGTATAGAGGCTGGTGGAGAGTACTTTGAAAAGATTTAATAAAAATATATGTACCTGTAGAACAATTTTTTTTAGTGTCGCAAATATTTCTGAGTGTCCCACGTATATTCTTTGCTTACGTTTACTTACTGACACGATTCTATTTGCAAGGAAAGGGGTATTTTATTTTTTACCTATGAAGGAAACGGTCGAAGTGTACAGAACTAAATAATTTTAACGTCCTTTTTGCAAGGCGATAAAAATTTACTTTCTTACAAAATTAAAGGGAAAAGGTGGAATTACTTACCCGCGGGTAACGAATGAGGGGCCCCCATTAAACTTTGCGAGAAGATAAGCAAAAATCCCAAAATCCACAGCCTTACACAATCCCCTTTCCACTCGGTCTCATTGTGCTACCATTGCATCTCGATATTTCTCGAAAACTCGAAATCAGCTTTGAAAGTTGCAATGTCAAAATAAAAAAAAAACATAACCTTAAACGCTTATTATGTTTTCTGTCTCTCTGTCCGTCTGCCTCTCGAGTCTATAAAAACATCCTTTTGAACCGTAATAGGTATCAGATCAGAAAACAGAATATGTGTTATTATGACAGATTCCCTAAAAAGTAAAAAAATACAAGTCAAATATAATGGGGACAAGAAACCCCATACAAGAAACGTGCTTTAGAAATGTAATACCGAAAAGTATAACTCGCAGTAAGTACATATTATGTCAGGTAAAACATACCTAGATCATGTTTATCTGATACTAGCTTTCCGCCTGCGGTTTCACCCGCATTAAATGCGTTTTCCCGTGGGAATGAAGTGTTTTCCCGCGGTAATAGTAGCCTATGAGCTATTCCAGGACCTAACCTATAATATGTGTGCCAAGTTTTATAAAAATCCATTCAGTAGTTTTTGCGTGAAAGAGTAACAAACATCCATCCATCCATCCATCCATACTTACCAACTTTCGCGTTTATAATATTAATATATGTAGTAGGATAGTAGGATATTAGGATAGTAGGATTAAACGTTATAGTCTCTTAACATTGTAACCTACCTACTTGCAACTTAGTTATTTACCTTGTATGCTTAAAATGGCCTATCTTGAAACCTATAAGTAGGTGCTTTGATGTCATCTTTAGAATGCCAAGGTCTAAAATATGTATACGTTGTGGTGGCCAGAAATAGATATTATGTAAGTAAGCCGATCCAGCGGAAGCTAATAAATCATTAGAAAAAAAAATATTTTAAATTATAAGCACAGTTAAGAGAAGGTAAAGCTTGACAAATGCAATGCAAATCTAGACTCTTTGGTATTGAAATAAGACATAAAAAATACGATGTTTGTAGCTTGATTGACTAAAGTAACTGAATATTTAAGAAAAATAATCGCATTAACATTAAAAGCCAGTAATGTGTTAAAGTTGTACTCTCTATAAGTATTCTTACCTATTTAAAGGTCCAAGCCCGAGTTCGCTTTTACTTTTACCTGAGACTAGCCCGGTAGGCCAATTCTAGAAAATCACCGGGTGATAAAATATCATTTTTCACGAATTCATATTTACCCTGTTAAACCTTTAAAAGGTAATTCAAAATACATGAAAATTACCAATACAACATCAGTTTATATTTAACAAATAACAATCCTAACTTTTGAAAAGAAAAAAGTGTGATTTAATTTTTTTTTAAGTGACAGGTATTTTATTACCCGGTGATAATCAAGAATTGAGTCCCTGAGTCCCTGGCGATAGAAATCTCAATAAACCGTAAAAAACCGGCGAAGTGCAGTGCAAGTCGGACTCGCGCCCTAAGGGTTCAGTGCCCATCCACCATATCATATTCTTCAAGCATTGCCCTTTGATTTTAAAAACTACGCGTCCACTCTAACCTGACCTCTCTTATAAACGAATGTACTTGAAACAGGAACTCACTTAAATTGGTAATAATTCGTTGTGAGAAAGATTGTAATATTTACAGATTTTAGACTTCCTTTTTTTTGCAGTGAGACCTAGCTCCTTGCCAAAATATAATCCTATGTTGTCGGAAAATACCCTATAGGTTTTGGTTTTCGTAAATGAATGGATATGGGGATATAAATGGCCGTATCTTTTGATTGTGTTGTCGTAAAAGCTTGGAATTTTCACAGTTTCAAGGGTCCATGAACCTAAATGTTTGAGAAAAATTTCAACTTAATACCTAAGTCATTCGGTAGAAAAAGGGTCTTGACAGATAGACAGACGGACAACAAAGTGATCCTATAAGGGTTTCTTTTTTTTTCTTTTGGGGTACGGAACCCTAAAAAAGGATTTCACCATACGTTTGCAACAATTTTGCTGTCTCATCAATGTAGGACTTAATTCTTCACGCCAAATGCCTTCAATTTTAAAGTGAAAGTCGCAGAGTCTGAGCATAGAATAACAAACAAAATGGCTGACCTTTATAAACTGGTTCAGATCTCCTCAATGGCGTGCTAAAGTAAACAAAGCTGCTTTTCTTTAAGTAAGTATACGACTTACTTACAAGTTGAGGGGCCTTTGCAAGCAAACGGAGTAACGGAGCACATGTTTTGTTATTTTTGTAAGCAGATTTTGACATAGAAATCTAAATAAGTCCGTTCAAAGAATTCTTAGAATCTCATTTTAAATGACGCAGAAGTCGCAGGGTTGCAATCTTAGAAATACGCCGCCTTTAGATGTGTTTATTTAGTTACAAAAATTATTCGCTAGTTTTCGTTTAAAATAATACTATATATTTTAAGTTTTTTAGTATGAGCAAGATAAAAACTTAATTTATTTTTGTAGTAAAACATGTTAACAAAAAACTTCACTAAGTATTTTAATTTTGTATGTTCAGTAACTATATTAAGTAAAAAATTTTGAAGAGAAAAGTAAAATGTAATAATCTGGGATGTTCACTGTTATGTTCTAGTAACTTTATGCACTCAATTTTTCTATTTTTGAATCCAATTAACTATCGAGTTCCAGTAGTAACACGTACAATAAAGAAATAGGCATGGAATAGGTGAGTTGACCCTGTTTGTAGTCTGAGATATGAATGCACAAAAGCTGTCATATTTTATTTTGTTGCAATTTGGCAACTAAACTTTGCAAGAGTTGATTTTTTTTGACAGCCCTTTGGTAGAGGGAGGCCAAGGTTAAGTTAATTGTCATTAATTAAGAAGAAGATAGGAGTCAGATCGTATAAGGAGGTAAAAGAGGCGGCTCTGGACAGAAAAAGATAGAGGGAGTTGCACAGTTGAACTGACAGGGATGCTGCACCGACAAGAGCCTAGCTCTTAAATTGAAGAAGAAGAAAGAAATAATAGTTTTTACCTTCTGTATCTAGAGAAAGAGAAGTTCACTTATGTGTAGAATTTAAAAAATTGTAATACAAAAGTAAGAAGAACATCCGTTAACTCGATACTTTATTTACTCCTTAAATTTTTACCCGACTGCCCCAAAACAGAAGGATTATGTTTTTCGAGTATGTGTATGTAATTATGTATGTGTGTATGTCGTTTTCTTTGTCGCGCTCTGCAGCATAAACGGCTTGATAGATTTCAACATGTTAGATTTGTATTCATTGTGGGTATAAAAAATATTAATAAATAAATCTTTTATTAATAAAACTAAAAAGTTCTTACTAAACATAAAAAATAAAATTTTTGTACTCTTTTCAGTTCATATTTTTCTACACAGTCGGGTATTTTTTTTTGTACAGTCATCTCTTAAACCACATAAGTGTGTGGTCTCCTCGATAGAGAAGCATTTTGTTGTTAGGATTAAATAGGGTGAATGTGCCAGTTGTCCTGTGCCGAGGAGATAAGGTGATCAAGATGTTGTTGCCATGAATTTAGGTGCTTGTTTCGGTGTTTTTATGTGAAAATACTGTTATTATTACAATACGTAAAGCAGTAAAACAAGCTTGGTTGGATACCAGCGCTGTGTACTGTAACTACCATCAGCATTATGCTGAGTAAAGACCATTTTTAGGGTTCCGTACCTCAAAAGAAAAAAACGGAACCCTTATAGGATCACTTTGTTGTCCGTCTGTCTGTCTGTCTGTCTGTCTCTCTGTCTGTCTGTCTGTCTGTCTGTCAAGACCCTTTATCTCACGAACGGGTAAAGGTATCAGGTTGAAATTAATACCATATATTAGGATCCATGAACCACACAAGATCTGAAAATTTCAATTTTTTACAACGACGCAATCAAAAGATATGGCATTTTATGTCCTCATCTCCATACATTTATTCAAAAATGAAAAACCTACAGGGTACTTCCCGTTGACCTAAAATTATGAAATTTGGCAAGAAGCTAGGTCTCACAGTACAAATAATGGGAAAAGTCTGAAATCATTAAATATTACAACTTTTCTCACAACTAATGGTAACCAATTGTGGTGAGTTCCCGTTTCAAGAACATTCATATAAGAGAGGGGTCAAGTTGGATGGTTGCTGAGGCGATTTTTGTTTTAGTTCTATTTAAAAACGGGAACACTTACAAACTTGAAAATTGGTATGTTTATAGGGCATAGGCTGTAAAATAACAACAAATAATAAAATTTGGTCAAGCGCGTATCGGACTCAAAAAATCTAGCACATTAACTTACTGAAATTTAAACTAATACAATTATGTTTATGTGGTGGTACGGAACCCTCAGTGCGCGAGTCCGACTCGCACTTGGCCGGTTTTTTGGGAACAATGTGTATTATGTTTAGAAACTGTTCGTTTGTACAATTTTTATTTGTTTCCAAAATAAATGTTTTTTCTTTTTTTTTCTAATACGTTTTTCTTGTAAATGTTAAATAATCTAAGTATCATATTATTATGAGTTTTAGGGTTCCGTACCTCAAAATAAAATGGTGCGTCGGTGGATTTCAAAGGGGGCAGAGAGTGTCCATCCGTTCTGTACGATGTAGGTACTATTACTTTATTCTCTGGCCAAAACAAAAAAAAACACAAAGCAATGAATGAAGGTAGCGCAAAGTGCAAAATGACGCATCGATTCCGAGTAAACGAATAGATTTCACAACTGTAATATTTTAATATTGATAAATCTTATTACAATAGTCATAAAGGTTAAAATTGATCAGTATTAGTTTAGCCTTCGTACGGCCTCTAAAGGCATTTTGAAAGTATAATAGCCGTGTTTTTGTTAGTGGGAAGATATTTTAGCGGTTTGTGGTTTTTGATTCTAGGTATTATATCTTTGCGTGAATTAAATGGATTTAGATACGTTGGAAGTTATTTTTGATGAAATATTTTATGGTTTAAATAAAACTTAATATATTGTTCGGTAAGCAACGTTAGCTCAAATGTTAAGAACCTTGAAACAGAGATATATACACGCTGTAAGGGACAGCCTTCCGAATACTGAAAGGGCATGATCAGTCAAAGTACCTGAACAACTTTCAGCGAATAAAACTTTCAGGAAATGATGATAAATTTCGGCCTCTCCATACAAACTGTCCAATCAAGTTTGCAATTTTGTATGGCGAGGCCGATTTTATTTTTAATTTCCTGGAAGTTTTATTCGCGGAAAGTTGTTCAGTTACGTTGACTGATTCAGTATTCGGAAGGTTGTCCCTTACACCCTTTATAGAGATTATAAAAAAAAATTAGAGATAATAAAAAAAAAAATCGAAAATATCGCAGTAAAAAACGCATAGTGTTTGTATATTTTGTACTTTTTTTATTTTCTGTGTGCTATAAAGAGTATTGTAATTTTTTTTTGTAAAATATCGATTCCCTTGCGGCTGAATGAAATTTTTTCTTAGCAGAATAAAATAAGCGGTGTCAATTTTTATTTTTAATTCTTTAATAGGCTATGACTAGGTATTATGTTCCATTCTTCCTATTTTATGAAAATAAAAAAGAATGTTAACGGCCTTATTTGTGTTCGAAAATATTTGATATGTTTTTATATAATTTAACTAGCTGTGCCCGCGGCTTCGCCCGCGTGATATTTAGACAATGTGCAGTCTCTCCCCCTCTCCCTCTCCCACTCCCTCTCTCTCTACCTCCATCCGACTCCCTCTACTTCTCCCTCTCCCTCTCCCTGCCCCTAACCCTACCCTTACTCCTATCCCTATCCTTAACGCCGTCTTAACCGCTATCCCTATCCTTATATAAACATAGAAACGACACCCATATAGATTTTTAGACATTTTAACCCTATCGCACCCCAACCCCATCCCCAGGGGATCGTTTACGATTTGCCTTCGAGTGTTTTTAAAGCAGCTATAGGAACTTCGCTTAGCAGTTATCACCGGAAAAAGAGAAAAGCATTAAGGTTTGTTTTTGAACACATTATTTTAGGATTCACGATATGAGAGTAGATAAAGTTGTGTATGCAACTCCACATAATTAGGTATAAAACACTCGTGTCTTCTATTATGGAACTTGGCTCGCTACGCTCGCGCGTCCCATAAACCGACACTCGAGTTTTATACCCCTCATTATGTACCGTTGCATAAACTACTCGTACTATTATTGCACAAAAATTTATACAGCTCAGTTCTGAACCTATTATGTGGTAAATCTTTAATGGTATCTGGTAGTTTATTATTGAGTTTAACCGACATTTGATAACAGTTTCGTTGACTAGCTGTAGTAGAGCAAGGAAGCGCTATCAAACGATCCGGATACCGGGTTGCGAATCCACATACTTCACGATTCTTTCTAAATATATGTAAATTATTTTTGGTAAATAGACATACTTCAAATATGTACATTGACGGCAATGTTAATAAATTATTTTTTTTAAATAAAGGTCTACAGGATTCCATGGGTCCAACTCCACACATTGCTCTAATACATTTTTTTTTGAATTATAAACGCTCGATTGACTTCAACACAGTTTCCCCATAAAATGAGACCGTACCTTAGTATAGAGCAGACGTAGCCATGATAATTCAAATAACGTAGCCCAAGCGTCCACACTCAATTTCTTACCCAAAAAATCTTGACATGACATAATTTGCTTGTTTTAATATCCGCACCGATCCTATGCAAACATTTACTGCCATATGTAAATATTGCTTTTAGGATTATGCTACAAAAAAAAAATTGGTTCTCCATAAAAATTGTCCGGACAGATTTTTATTTTGTATGAAGATTCTTTTTTTTTCGGTTACGTGGGAGGCATTACCACCTGAAAGGTTTTACGTAGTTAGAATTACACATTGTATATTTACGTTGTCTAGTCTGCTCTAAGATTTCAAAATCATACATAACACTCCATAAAATTTAACAATCCATTCCAAACTTACACCTACTGGCTTTACACAAAGCCCTTCTATCATTAATTGTTTCGGAAAACAGTAAAAGAGGGTCCTTAGGGAGAAATCGTACGAGTATTCAGCTCACGAGCGGTCGCTTATCGAAAATTCAAAAGGGGCAACGTAGGGCAACACTGAACGTCGGCATCACAGTTTTCTGTTATTCCTTTTATTATAGTGATGAGATTGTTTATGATTTATTGTTTATTACTGTACCAAACTATTCAGATTCAGAAACATTTTTCAATATAGATTATTTATAGAATGCAGAAACAATGCAAATAAAGCGAGCCGAATACCGTTTCGTATCGTGCTATGGCAGCGTAAAAGAAACGGCCAGAAACCACTGCAGCACGGCCTACATACATTGTACGTACACTCAACGACTGGTCAAGCTTGAAATTCAGTGTGACTCTAGCGCATACGGTTATTGAAATAAGAATGGTACAAAGTCTAATGTATTGAATAAATCATTCTGGATCTGAATCTGCACTGCGAGTGTCAAGCTTGACCTGCTCTGTACAAAGTCTAGGACACCTAAAAAAAAACTTATGAAAAGTAATCATGAAATCCTATACAGCGTGAATTTACATTGGTTCTGCTCCCGAAGCCTAGTGATTCTAGTCATAAATACATGCGATTTTCCCTAAGAAAAAAATTGCTAATCTTAATAAATTTTTCGCCTTTACATACAAAAATGAGTCGATCACGTGAGACACAAAAACAAGAGACGAAAGAGCAAACATTTTCGAGCAAAATTTTTTTCGCCTGGAAAGTTGCTTGTCATCATGAGTAGAATCACTGATCTTCGGGAGCAAAACCTATGAAGAATCACGCTGCTGTATATTAAACGAATATCATTCCTCAATTTTGAACAAAAAACCCGCGATTAAGTTTGTTTTTTTTGTGATATTTTTAACTATGATATTCAAGAATTGATCCCCTCAACTCCGGAGACGACAAAAATGACATGTCATATTGAAAAATGAAGTTTCTGAATAAAACAATACTCAATATTCACAACACTATAGTTCCTCCCTCGAGGGAATTCCCCAACTTTCATACAGAGGGCCCGATACAAGTTTTTGTCAGAAATTCAGTAACTAATGGAGGAAAACTTTGTATTATGTGTACCTTTTTGACGAAACAGAGCTTTATAAACGTTAAAGAGTTTCGTACTGTACAGGGTCGTTATAAAAGATGGTAAAATTTGTCTCGAAAACTGAAACTTGGAGTTCCGAAGATGAAACTAAAAAAAAATTATATTTTTCTTCCTTGTTTTTAGTTCTGCTTTTTTTCTTTTTTTCTTTTTTCCCGTTCTTTTTTTTTTCTTTTTTCTTTTTTCCCTTTTCTATTTTTTAGGTCGAAAGACGGAAACACATTTATTTTCTTTAATTCCGAAACAAAATGCGCTGACGCCGCTGACAGAATAAAAAATGCTTTCGTATTTTTTATTGTCAATGGGCTTACTTTTGACCTTGGTCTAGTCTTGAGGACAGAGATGAGCGGTGGAACGAGCTTGCCCAAAAGAAGCCTATTCACTCGCTTGAATAGATTCGGGTTATATGAACTCGGGAACACAGACGCAGGGAGAGAATTTTGATATAATGTAGCCTCAACTTGGTGAAAGTTGTCTAGTTATTGTTGTCAGTTTATTTTTACACCCTTTGCGAGTATACACCGTGGGCCAGAGTAACCCGAAAGATTATAACCATCGATTCTGAAGTCAAATTGGAGTAAAAATGTTTTAAAACACAAAATCCGAAATTGCTCACTTACCAAGATATTTATAATTTTTATAAAACAAGTCGTAAAATCTGTGAAACAAAGCCTAATGAATGTGACGCAGCGAATGCGAAGCAAGGAGGTCCAATTTCTTTGCGTAGTCGTAGTTCGTAAAGAGGTCTCCCTCGACTAGGGATTTGTTTGCAAAAAAAATCTAAATTAAAATTACACATGTAGTCTATATTCATACAACATCCTTTACTTATAACATCGTCACAAATACCTTGTTTATGTTTTTCGGGTTACTAGGGCCCATGGAGTATAGAAGCTTTCTGTGACCCACGCAGGCAATTAGTCTTTAAGAGGCTATGGGAAAAGATAGATATTTGACAGTGCGCGCAGTCTTTTCGTTTGAAAGAAAGGGATAAAGTGCGCAATCCGCAACGCATTCGATTGCGACAGATATACTGTTCGTGTTACCAAAACTAAATGACGTAAGCGCCTGATATAAAATATCGACTTTTTGTAAAAACTAAGTAATAAAATAAAATTTTAGTTTGGGCAAACCCTAGCAACTACAAATACCATTCTGTATACTTAATTTCACTACTTAAAATACCTCCGATTCCACAAAAAGAGGAATAAATGAAAATTGAAGAGGCAACTTTGGATTTTTATTTTGTCGAGTCGATTTTCACTAATCATGTTTTGGTCTTGGTGATGCCCTCACTTTAATGATCAATAAATACATACCTGAAAATCACGGCAAGATATTGGGTAAATATAAAGATATTTCTCTTTAGAATACTCAAAAAAACTTACATATCGCCTCATTTCTTTGTCTCAGTTTTCGATTATCCCATAGTTTTACTGTGATACCTACCTATTGTTTGATACCTATATTAAAGAGAAAGTGAAACGATAATAATATGTACTTGTGTCTGACAGATCTCTCCGCTTTGTCCGGGTTATGATGGATTGCAGATAATTTATCTTAGTGGGGCTTTGCGGATTTCGTGTCAACTGTTCTATTCTAAGCAAATATCATGCCTCCATACAGCCGAGTAATGGGCAATTAGGTACTACGTTGGTTTTAAAACTGCTATTTAACCAAGCAAATATTGTGATACTTTATAAAATTCCCACCGTCAGTCTTGCCCACCGTCGCAAAGTTGCATGTCTATCGGTCTTTTACAGATTGTACTTCGGAGAGTGTGCTCAAGAGCTCCACGAGTTTATTCCATCATCTCCCTTCTACCAGACGCACCGCAGGATATCATCCATACTTGGTTGATATTCCGCACTTGCACAAAGCGCTTTGAAACATCTTTTATAATGCGCGCGGCTAAAGAGTGGAATTGTCTTGCTGCGTCTGTGTTCCCGAGTTAATATAACCCGAATCTATTCAAGTCGCAAGTGAATAGGCTTCATCTGGGTAAGCTCGTTCCATCGTCGACCTCATCCCTGTCCTCAGGGCTAGATCGAGGTCAAGAGTAAGCCCATTGACAATAAAAAAATTAAGAGGCTGTGTTACGTTTTGAAGGTTATGGGAGCCAGTCAACTTATCAGCCCGGTAACTGCCGGTAATTTTAGTAACTGATGTTTTTTAGGGTTCCGTACCTCAAAATAAAAAAACTGAACCCTTATAGGATCACTTTGTTGTCCGTCTGTCTGTCTGTCAAGACCCTTTTTCTCACTAACGAGAAGAGGTATCAGGTTGTAATTGATAACGAATATTAAGGTCCATAAACCACACAAGATCTGAAAATTTTTAGGGTTCCGTACCTCAAAAGAAAAAAACGGAACCCTTATAGGATCACTTTGTTGTCCGTCTGTCTGTCTGTCAAGACCCTTTATCTCACGAACGGGTAAAGGTATCAGGTTGAAATTAATACCATATATTAGGATCTATGATCTATCTACCACACAAGATCTGAAAATTTCATTTTTTTACAACGACGCAATCAAAAAATATGGCAGTTTATGTCCTCATCTCCATACATTTATGCAAAAAACTAAAACCTACAGGGTACTTCCCGTTGACCTAAAATTGTGAAATTTGGCAAGAAGCTAGGTCTCACAGTACAAATAATGGGAAAAGTCTAAAATCATTAAATATTACTACTTTTCTCACAACTAATGGTAACCAATTGTGGTGAGCTCCCCTTTCAAGAACATTCATATAATAGAGGGGTCAAGTTGGATGGTCGCTGAGGTGATTTTTGTTTAAGTTCTATTTTAAAAACGGGAACATTTACAAACTTGAAAATTGATATATTTATGGTGAATAAGCTATAAAATAACAACAAATAATAAAATTTTGTCAAGCGCGTGTCGGACTCAAAAAATCTAGCACATTAACTTACTGAAATGTGGTGGTACGGAACCCTCAGTGCGCGAATCCGACTCGCACTTGGCCGGTTTTTTACAACGACGCAATCAAAAGATATGGCTCTTTATGTCCTCATCTCCATACATTAATGCAAAAAAGTTAAACCTACAGGGTACTTCCCGTTGACCTAAAATTATGAAATTTGGCAAGAAGCTAGGTCTCACAGTACAAATAAAGGGAAAAGTCTAAAATCATTAAATATTTCAATTTTTCTCACAGTTACTGGTCACCAATTAAGGTGAGCTCCCGTTTCAAGAACTTTTCTATAAAAGAGGGGTCAAGTTGGATGGTCGCGGAGTTTTTAAAATCAAAGAGCAAAAGCTTTTAGTATATCATATTTTAGATAGGTACGGAACCCTTAGGGCGCGAGTCTGACTCGCACTTGGCCGGGTTTTTTTTCTGCGCTTTCAATCGAGCCCATGTATTCAACTATCTTACTAGAGACAGAATAGTTTACTTTACGGCAGTAATAGGCAAAGGGGTTATACTTCCCCAGACGGACTTTGCACCAAAGCCCTACTACCTGAAGTCAGTAGAATGAGGTCAGTTTTGATGATTCAATTTGAAATTGAAAGTGTCATTTAATTTCTTGTTATAATTTAAATCAATTTAAACATTACCTATTCCGTCATCTATTACCAGCGAAAAATGTAAAGAAGCTGTTAATAAAAACTCAAATTAATTCCAAAACATTCTAATAAAACAAGAAAAGGAAAGTTTTTTTTTAAATTATTTATAAAATATTAACCAGACAAACATCTTCAAAGATATTCGTGAATTAAAAATATAAAATCTCTATATAAGGATACTTAAGAAATTCTTTATGAATTCTTTTTCTCGTTACATTTAAGAGCCGGTTGCTTAATTAACTTTGCTTAATAAGCGTTACTTACTTTGATAATTACGATTTTATTTAGCTGATTATAATATAAGTAAATTGAGCGACGAATCCCCGTCCCTGTCCCGTATGGTGCCGGCAAAGAATAGTACCAACCCATACATACCCGTGGGTGTCGTAAGAGGCGACTAAGGGTTAACTGGAGGATGGGCAGCAGCATCCTCCTTTGTATCTTACATCTTACTTACTGCGGTCACCTACAACCGCAGTCCATGGTGCCAGCCGTAACGCTAACAAGCGAGGTGACTATGGTACTTCCCCTCTACATTATTCCAGCAAAAGCTAGAATTCTGGAGGGAGCTCCCTGTCCTGTAGTGGACGTTTCATGGGATGTTATGATGATGATGATGAGCGACGAATTTATTTTAAAACAAACAAGTCTCTCTGAATTCAAAAGTTTTACATTCATTTTCATTCTTATGCATGGTTCTGATGATGCAATGAAGATCTTTACGTTATTCTCTTGTCTATGCAACCATATAAGCGAAGCAATAAAGGATAATTATTATTATATGGAATAAGGTAGCTAGGTAGTAGGTAGGACCACCCCATAAGCATCGATGTATAGTAAAAATCAAAGCGCTAATAGATATACAGTCAAAGCTATTAACTTATAGTAACTCGGCTATATAAAACAAACATCTTATGTTTTTCACACCTCCCTGTCTCAGATTCTTGAAAAGCTGATGTCAGAGTTCTCAGTAAAACACCTAGTTGCAAAGATTAAAGTTTAGTTTGGAAACAGATGCGACACAAGACGTACAGCTACTTACCTACGTTATTTATCCTATACTATTAATCGAGCATAATTTGTATACGGTCGGCAAATTGTGAGAAGGCGTCGGATGGCTGTAAATAGGTTTAGATCGCTGGTGCATTTTAGGTTCGGAACCCGAACGGGATCACTTCTACTAGGATCCAATTTTGTTATTTGTAGTTGAACAACAAACATGAAAAAAAAAAACAGTGCGAGTCGGACTCGCGCGCCGAGGATTCCGATATACCTATAGTATTTTTAGAAGCAATAGGGTACTTACTACAATTAATAATAATGATATTTATCATATTTTAAAAACATTCCAAATTTCAAGTCGATAGCATGAGTGGTTGCTTTGATATACAGGTGTAACCTACAAATAAATAATAACTCTAATTCAGAACAAATTCCAAACAAAAAGTGGGCCTACGTGAAACCAAAAGGACGTATATTCAAAATACGAATCAATTGGTTCAAATTCAGAACGAGAGCAGCGATTGGTTCGCGCGCGTGCTGCAATGTCAGCTAGTACTAGTTGAGCCATTGACGCGGTGGAACGACTTCTGAAATACACGACTTTCGTTGGGTCATTTTTTGAGCGCAGTTACAATTCCAGTTATTATTTGTTCGTAGGGTGTAACAGACAGACGAATTCGCACTATAAGGGTTCCGTTTTTACCATTTTGCTTTGGAACCCTAAATATGGTCTAATTGTGGGTCAGACTCAACAGAATTTCGTCTAACGTCATGTAGTATGGCGCGGTAGTACTCTTTTTTTACCCGTCAATGGGCTTACTCTTGACTTTGATCTAGCCCTGAAGATAGAGATAAGGTCGACGATAGAACGAGCTTGCCCAGAAAAATCGTATTCACTCGCGACTTGAATAGACAATCCAACTCATGATTGCCCGGTTCTTAATTTATGCTTTTGAGTATGCACTGTCCCGTCTGTCACATACTTCCTTCATCTTTGCACCTAAGCAACCATTAACCACGTTTATAGCTAGATATTTTCGTGTCAAGAGCGATTTATGCTATTTGGAGCCAACTCGTGTCGTGAAGTGTTGTCGCCTAACGCCGAGGCGGCAACATTTTTGCTTTATTTTCAGTTTAAGTTATAAATCACTGGCAAGACAAACACACAGCGAAACACTGAGTGCTTTGTGAAATATTCCTGTACAGCTTATATTTAAGTGTTTAAAAAGTCCGTGCTTTTTACATAATTAGGGTTCCGATACCAAAATGGTAAAAAAAAGGAACCCTTATGGTGCCGCTCTGTCTGTCTGTCCGTCTGTCTGTCACACCTCTATATCTCAGCAACCACTTATGCTATCAACCTGAAATTTGGAATAGTTTTAGAATATAGTTGCCCAACTTAATTGCACAAGAAAAAATTTTGAAAAAAGTATGATTATTAATATAAAGGGGGCCAAAATAGGGGGGGCCAAATTTCAAATTGTCACTACTAGGTCGAGTGGGGTATCATATGAAAGGGCTTTACTTGTACATTTTAAAATATATTTTTGTATTTTTTTAAATTTCTTAGTTTTAAAGTTATGATGAAAAATGTCAAGAAAAATACCATTCCCCCCCCCCTTATCTCCGAAGTTTGAGTAAGGAAAAATCTGAATTAATTACAGTTGACAGAAGTTTATATAAACTTTACAGCAAAAATAAAACGATCTTTCTAAGTTGCACAGTTTTTCAGAAATCTGCAAAAAACCTTTACAAACAAATTTAGTTTTGCGGTCCTGAAAATGGACTTTATTGCTTCCAAAAATACTATAGGTATATCGGAACCCTCGGCGCGCGAGTCCGACTCGCACTTGACCGGTTTTTTAGAATAAAAGAATGATTCCGTGCTAATAGACTTTAAGGGCACTGCATGTTATCCTACGTCATCTAGTAGCGGCCTAGTAGGTCCACAAAACGTTGGTCTGCCAATCCGAAACCCGGCAGGTTTTGTACAGTTGGAGAGAAAAGTGGTTAAACTACAGATTATACGAATGAAACCTATTCGTAGAAATAGAAGGTACCTATATATAAGTAAAAAACAACAGGTCTGCCTTGCATCCTCTTGGCAGTTTCGCCAGTCCGACCAAATTTGTGGTCCAATCACATCTGACCACATTTGTGGTCCGACTAGCGAAACTGCCAAGAGGATGCAACGCAGACCTGTTGTTTTTTATTTGCTTAAGGACCTTCTCTTTCCACGAATAGATTTCATTCGTGTAATCTGTCACTTAACCACTTTGCGCTCTGACTGTAAAAACCTGCCAGGTTTCGGATTGGCAGACCAACGTTTTGTGGACCTAGTAGGCCACTACTATCGCTACAAAGTTGAAAATTTCGTGTACTAGATGACGTAGGATAACATGCAGTGCCCTTAAAGTCTATAAGGAAGGCAAGTTAAGGGGCTACCTGCGGTCCACTAGCGCCCCAATCAGTTAAACAAATAATACTCTCTAAATGCAAAACTTATCTAAAATCCGGAAAGACACATTGAAATGAAGTTACCATTGTTTAAACATATTTAATTTACTCTGTAAAACACAGTTTGCTGTAGTTGGGTACAAAAACTGCTAAAAGTGGCCGTTTTTTGCACTTTTTGAGTTTTTGTATCTGTACTGTAACTATATTTATTCAAAATATATGAGACGGTTGTTAAGCGTAGGTTAAGTTAAAATTGTAAGTTAAACTATGAGGGTGGCATTTTCTGATTAGAAAAAACCCTCTTTAAACAAATAAAGACTTAAAAAAAAAAAAAAAAACTACAGTCAACTACATTTTTCAGAGTTGATAGGTTCTAAATAAAATAGAGTACATTTACTTCAATCTGTCTTTCCGGATTTTCGATAAATTTTGTGTTTAGCGAGCAATATTTTTGAACTGATGGGCGCTCTAGTTGACTGCAGGAATCCCCTTAAAGGAGTGATCACATCACCTAGCTGAATTCAAAGACTAATTCGGCATACATTGTTCGTTGAAGTAAGGATATTGCAATTAACATAACCAAGCCTCCTAGCAATATATGCTGAATTACACTTTGAATTCAGCTAGGTGTGATCACTCCTTAAGCCGTTGGTCCCGGCTATATCTAAAGTAGTAGTCATTAAGTGATACAATAATTTACAACCCCTTACGACTTAACAATGTTCTCACTGTCTATGAGAGGAAGTCGTAATTCCAAGGTCGCTACACAGCTTCAATTACTTACAATGTAGCACCAACGTAGTATAAAATTTCCCTTCACTTTCTGAATATCAAAGGCCTTTTCATGAAGAACAGAGACAACTGTACAATTAGAAAGGGAGAGCTAATTTCAGAGCACTTGAAAGCTCAATATAAGCTATACTGAAGAGTCTGATATAGTAGCTGATTTGATCAGATGTCGGGCGTTGAAGTTTATTTCTGTACAGGCACCTTTCATGTAGGTACAGTTTGTTACATATCGGAGAAAACACGGGTTAATGCCAAAGCTTACCAGCACATTTGGCATCATTATCAATGCTATTGTGCTCCATGATCAATAGTAATCAGCTAAAGCTGTCAGAAAAAACAAGTTCGTACGACAATGTTATTTTTTCCGTCAAATATACTCTGGTTCGTCTGGTTCGTGGTGGTTTGTCTGGTTCTATGGCTGCAAAATGTGTTGGTAAGCGTTGGTATTGACTCGTGAAAAGGATTATTGAAACGTACGTATTCAAAGCCTAAATGTTTCTAGGTACCAAAGCCGTGAAAGGTCCTTGCTCCGCAGTAAATAACTCCTCTAAAACGTATTTTCTTTGTTAACTGATGTAGTCAGTCTGACCAAATCAGGTTGTAACTATCAATCAAGTGCAGTAATGTACCGGTGCACCGACCGCGATTCAATGCGATCTTTGTCTGTCTATCTGTCCGTCTGATTGATGTGAGCTGGCACCATACAGCACTGTTAACTGAAGCTGTCTTGAATATCCGGGGCTTTAGGGTGATACCACACCAATAGATCGATGCCAATGATCGACATCAATCGATCAAAGTCGTAGCTTTAGCTGATTACAGAATATCGAACGATTATACATACAATCTATAAAAGTAACCCCAATTTATTACGTCATCGTCATTATCTTAACATCCCGTGAAACGTCCACTGCAGGACAGGGAGCTGCCTCCAAAATTCGCCGTCGCCTGTTAGCGTTGCAGCTGGTACCATGGACTGCGGTCATTGGTGACCGCAGTTTGTAAGATGGTACGATACACAGAAGGACGCTGCTTCTAATCCCTTAGTCACCTCTCACGACACCTACGGGTAGAAATGTGTTGGTTCTATTCTTTGCCGGCACCACACGAGCAATACGTTATAAGTAGTACGTATAGTTTTTCTGGGCTTATGTTGTGGTTTCAAATGTGAACTTTATGTAATTGAAGAGAAATCTCTTTTGAACTGCAAAAAGTTTGTTGACTTAACGTAATCTTTGGTGGAAGATTTTACCATCGATCGACTATCATTCTGTTGATGTGGTTACACCGTAAGACTTCATGATTAGTTTGAGATCTAGGTTTTGCGATAAGTTCGAGAATGTAGTTCGTGCGCTAGGTGCACTATTGAAAAAATATTGTCTTATATCTGTACAATAAAACTACAGAAATAAATTTTAAGACAAGATTCAGAGAAAAGATTGAAGAAAGATTGCGAATTGAAAATCTAGTTTCTATGTGTTGAAAAGATAAGTTATCTAGAAATTGAAAGCCAAAGTTTTATCTTCGATGCCGAATCATTAATTATTATTTCAATTACAATTTGGAAATGGGTGTTAAGTAAACATAGTTCTTTTCTTTTCAATTTTGTTGTTAGTTTTTAGGATTCCGTAATAAACAAGGCACCCTCATAGTTTCTTCATATCCGTCTGCTGTCCGCGGCTTAGCTCAGAGACCCACATTTTATGTACGCCGACAAAGTGGTAAAATAAAATCATGAAAAAAAAAAATGTTCTTCCCCTACAAGTAAAGTGGTACTCCACTGTATGGGGTGTCGTTAGATAGGTCTTTCAAAAATAAGTCTGCATATATATATTTTTTATTTACGGATATGTTTGCGAAATACATATTTAGCAAACAATCCCTAGCGCGCTTTTTTGTTCGAGTGTACGTTACGAAATACATAATTAAAACCTGCTTTGCGATATCCTACAAAAACTACGGAACCCCATACTGCGCGTCGCCCAACAAGCACTTGGCCGGATTTTTTTTATTATAATGAACTAAAATACTCAATACTCAATACATTTATTGCCTTCATATGGTACATAACAAGATGGTATTATAAATAAGGTATCTCATTTGAGCCCATTTTCAGAGGCATTGCAATAATTGAGATAGACCGAGATTTTAAATAGTTATCAACAATATTTAATTATGTATTTATATAATATAGGTATATTTTTTAGTTTATTTATTTTTATCATTGAAATATTCGTTTAAATTATAGTAAGTTTTATTTATTAGGTATTCTTTTAATAGTTTTATCATCTTATTATAAGAATTTTCTATTCTTATATTTAGCGGTAGATGATTATATATTTTTATTGATACACTTGAAGGGCCAGAACTATGTATTTTTAATTTAGAAGGTATATTTTGATTTAGAAATAATAGTTGTGCTACTAAAACAAACAAAAATGTCTTCTCTACTGCTTAAAAACATTTTGTCCTTTAAAAATAACGGCCAAATTACAAGGTTTATTAAGAATTTCTGCCTCATATCAAGATCTAAAGGGCGATAAAATATATGAGTAAACTTCAAAATGGAAATGTATATTTTTACCGGTTTTTGCTTACCGGTGTGTGCGGAAATGTGTACAAAGATCTTAGAAAAAACAGTCGTTATAGTGAAGTGAGATTGTCGATATCGATAACCTTCATTTTTGGGGTAGTACGCGGCCGTACGTTGGTGATAGCACTTTCAACTTGAGCTATGCTTCAAATGCCCGAAACCAGAGAACCGGTTTCGGGCGGTAGTGCTGGTTCAGTTTATACTGGTTTTGTTTCTTCGTTCTTGCTGCCGTGCGTACAGTCAACGCACTCAACCGCAAGTCAGTAGAAATACTTGCACTACAAATATGAGCTCTAGTCCTACACAATTAACGCGGTATCACGGTTCAAAGTGTTTCTTGTAGTTGACTGTACACAAGAACAATTTATTGCCTGTAGACTCGTGATTCCCCGAGAAGACTGCTTAAGGAGATCATCATTATACAGTGCCATGCCAATATAACTATGAAAATATTATATATGCTAGAAAGAACATTCATCAAATACCTAAAACTTGTATCAGGCATAATTTTAATACTAGAAATGAGTACAAACTTGATCTACCATATACTCGATTAGCAAAAGTCAATACATCTTTCGTTGGTCTGCGTGTACGATACTACAACAAAATACCTGACAATGTAGTGCAATTACCTGAGAGAAAGCTTAAAGAGTGTGTAAAGCAAACGTTATGTGAAAAAGCTTACTATAAATTAGATGACTATATCAATGACAAAGAGGTATGGTGCTATGATATACCAGCAAAACACAAGAAACGCTTAGTTAAAAGCCGACTCTTAAAGTAGGTCTTGCTGCAGTAGTTTCTTGCCGTTTCTTTTACGCTGCCATAGCACGATCCGATACGGTGTAGACTCGCTCTATTAGCATTATATTCTGCATTCAATAAGTATTCTGTAAAGAATCTACATTTAATAAAATTATCTGAATCTACATTGTAGACTATAGGAAAATTACTGACAAACAAGGAATAGCACAGCACGCCTTTTTTATTGTTAATTTTTTATCTAAATTTACGAATAATCAAGTTGAATAAATCTTCATTAAACGTTATTAGTATTATAACGATTTGTTTAATAACGTGTTGTTGTACTTTTTCTACCTACCGGACAAACAAAGAAATAAAGATTTTTATTATTAAAATATCGATATTTAGATGCCTCCTTCTGCACATCACTAACGCATTACAGAGGTGTTTATATTCGTGTTGACATTGTCGCAGGTGGAAACGTAAAAGTTTTTTTCTAACTTTTTGTCGCTAACAGATTAGCACTTTTTGTGAGTTCTTAAGTGAATTTGAACTACTCTTAAAGTGGATTTTCAGGGTTTAACAATAAGGGTATAACAACCTGGGAACTTAGCATCCATCTCAAAAACTTTCCATAAGTCGAAATCGCTACAAAAAAACCGGTCAAGTGCGAGTCGGACTCGCGCGCCGAGGGTTCCGATATACCTATAGTATTTTTGGAAGCAATAAAGTCCATTTTCAGGACCGCAAAACTAAATTTGTTTGTAAAGGTTTTTTGCAGATTTCTGAAAAACTGTGCAACTTAGAAAGATCGTTTTATTTTTGCTGTAAAGTTTATATAAACTTCTGTCAACTGTAATTAATTCAGATTTTTCCTTACTCAAACTTCGGAGATAAGGGGGGGGGAATGGTATTTTTCTTGACATTTTTCATCATAACTTTAAAACTAAGAAATTTAAAAAAATACAAAAATATATTTTAAAATGTACAAGTAAAGCCCTTTCATATGATACCCCACTCGACCTAGTAGCGACAATTTGAAATTTGGCCCCCCCCTATTTTGGCCCCCTTTATATTAATAATCATACTTTTTTCAAATTTTTTTCTTGTGCAATTAAGTTGGGCAACTATATTCTAAAACTATTCCAAATTTCAGGTTGATAGCATAAGTGGTTGCTGAGATATAGAGGTGTGACAGACAGACGGACAGACAGAGCGGCACCATAAGGGTTCCTTTTTTTTACCATTTTGGTATCGGAACCCTAAAAACGAAACAAAAAGAATTATTTTCGCTATGGACCCATATCCACCAGGACGTTCACACAGACTGACAGATATCGAAGGCATATTACCTAAAACGATTCAGTTTTTCACCTTTTGGGTATGAAGCCTAAAAAACCGACCAAGAGAGAGCTAGACTAGCGCACGGGTTCCGTATTCTAAGTTCGAAATTTCAAATTCTAAGTTTCCTGACCCATAAAACGACTGAGAGCGCAAAGACATGCTAACTTGAGCAGCAGTCGTGCATCAACTATAATTTATGATCTACGACGTCAATACAATAAGGCCCAGTTCAGAGCGACGCGGATCGTCCGCGCGGATGATAGTGACGGACCGTAAAATGTATAAAGTCCATTCAGTCCATTCAGTGTGGTGCGGAGCGGATCCGGAGCGGCCTGGATCAGAGCTACGCGAACACGGAGCGGATGTGTGACGCGGTTGTCCACGACGAACCGAAAACTGAATCATCATCATCATATCGTGTGGGTTGCAAGGTCGATGACCGACCTCACAAACCCTGGTGTCAGAGTTGTTGAGCCGCCAAAGGCCTCTGACATGGCTCATTAACGACTACATCCGTAGATAGTAGTCGGGACCAACGGCTTTACGTGCCTTCCGAAGCACGGAATCATCTAACTTTTCGGGCAATCAGGTGATTCATCCTGCAATGCCCTAACCAAACTGGGGAGGTCGCACAAAGAGATTTTTGTTTGACAGTGTCCCCACTGGGGATCGAACCCAGAACCTCCGGATCGAGAGCCGAACCCTAAACTGAATTAACCCTATACAGTCCGTACAGTCCAATGCGGAGCTATCGCAACGCACTCTTCTTATTCTTTTCGTGTCGACGCAAATCCAATAGAATTAAATGAATTTTGCCCAATACTCAGCTACGAGAACGGCATTTTGTGTAGCTTGCATCAGTTCATCCCGCGTGCACGCGGGGCAGAATGTATGGATGGGTGGGCCATACTCTGCGCACTCGCATGAAATGTTCGTCTCTTCAGTGAACCCCCACCTATGTCGGTTTTCCTTGCACCGGCCGACCTGTATGAGTCCGGAGTCTGTTAAGAGACTTCCAGGTCAGCCATGGCAGTTCATGACCAGGTGGGAGAAAGAGCAACGCACTGAATGGACTGTATAAGGTGTTTTTTAATTAGACCCAAATATTTCTAGAGGTGGTGTAACTATGATAAAGAAAAAGGTTTATTAAAGTTTTAGAGAAATCCCCCCGCTAGTTTTTTTTATAATTTTCAAACAATTATTTTATTATTATTTGCAATCATCCTGTAGTAAGGATTTCGACCGTACTAAGCGCCCGAAACCGAGCCGAATCCGCCCGAACTGCGCACTCGGCTTGCGCGTGATAGGCTCACGACTCCGCGTTGCCGCCTGTGCTGATACGGAGTGTTCATTTTACGATATTTAGCGGTATCGTTTTTAGGATTTTTCTCGAAAACTAGCGAATAGAAATGTAAAAATAACACCAATAGTATTTATTTAGGTGCTTGAGGTAACCCTAACAATATTTGGGTCTAATTCAAAAACACCTTATATAAGTATCATACATTTTACAGGCCGTCGCGAACATCCGCGGCGGACGTCCTGAATGATCCAGCCAGGCCTAAGTAGCTACTTCACTTCTATAATAATCTTTGACATTTACGAGTATGATTTCCATACTTTCACCTTTCTGCACGATATAATCCGTCAGTGATCTAGAAACGTGATAATTTATCGAGATAAATCCTAACTCGGTGTGGCCAGGAAACCAGCTGTCGTAGATGAATAACTTTTTAATAATAAGCTGTTTTATTTTCGGTGTGGTTCTTTCTATTAGTCTTGTGACTTTGTAGTCAGAAAAAAATTACAGCTTGGCAAATGCTTTAAGTGGATTTTAAAACTCAAATCATGCTTTGATCCGTCTTCGAGGTACCTAAGAACATAAGTAATAGTAATTTATTGGTCGCTTCTGTCCTCCTGCCTATAATTCAATTCAATTTATTCGGTAACAAAAAAAATTTGTGTTCGAAAGCATACAAAAACAATTAACTAATATAACCTGAATGTCACAATATACTTATATCTAATTATATGTTAATTACCCGGGTATTCCGGGTATAGCCACAGGATATAGATATTTAAGTATATTCTTACTGTATTTGTAACAATGATTGACACATAAAACAAGACTGAAGTTAAAGCGCGTTGTGCGCCTTAAAAAATGCACATTTTGTGTATGTTTGCGATTCATTCCGTTCTGTACATATAGTATAGGTATAACGTCCCCACTACTATTTGATGGCGAAAAAACAGTGGAACCCAATAATTAAAAAAGAATAGCAAGTCCTTCCCTTATTTATATATGTAACTAGAAATAAAGAACTAGCACAGAGGGAGAAAGGTATTCTATATAAAACGTGTAGGTATAAAATATTCTGCGAACGTAGCAGGACCAAATTCAGGACGTTTTGAATAAAGGCCAGGTTAAAAGTACCCTAAACCGACGAACATGTATCAAGGATTGAAAGTACAGGAAGCACGGGAAGTATTTCAAGATCGTAGCAGGTGGAGAACTGTGGTCTCTGCCTACACCAACGGGAACAAGGCGTGATGTTATGTATGTATATAAAATATTCTGTGAGAACAAGCGTCTTCTCTCTGGTTTCATAGCCACACATGCACAGATTGTAATCAGCTGATAAGTCATGCACACATACGTGACTGTGTCAAGTACCTGACATTTGTTATCAACTTGTTAGCCAAGACAGATAGGCTGTCAAGGGAAAATTTTGCTATATTTATGTCGGCTTTAGGTAAAGATATTTGTATGAGTTCATTGTTTAAAGGATGATTTATCTTCGGCATGCAGCAATATGGTCAATACAAGCCCTTTTTAAATTCAGCCTCGTCTCCTCCTCACCGAATATGCTTTTGTATATTTTACTTTTTGAATATATGTTAGGAAGTCTGCCGCAATAATGCAAATTGTGTTAAGTTTCAACACAGAAAAATAAAGGTAATTATGAAGATTAAAGAAATAGTTCGTCACAAGGTACTGAAAGTGTCGTTCTATGGATTTGACAGGTTATTTTGAATATTTCGTAGTGATCACCGATGATGGAATTGCAGGGACTATATAGATAAGTACTATACGTCGTTGTACGTATATAATTGGGACATGTTAGCAGATGCCATCCCGTACTAAAATAAATTAGCAAGGTATTTATTCCGAGCGTACAAAGAAGGTCCGAAATCTTTGAGTTTCAACCTGCTACAGCTCCACAGACTTGGTCTCCTTTATAAATCTGTGTACAGCTCGGTGCTAGACAGACAGACAACATAGGATTAGAATAGGGTCCAGTTGTTACCCATTGAGTACGAAACTATGTAAACTTGCATGAAAGCGTGACAAAAGCGCAAATTCTTTAAGTTCTTTGTAACAGGAACCCACTCCAGGAAATCCTTCTCCAAGAGCAACTATTCAAAATTAATTATTTCCTTCTCCCGACAACTATATTCAGGTGTCGGCAGATATGTAAATCTCATGGAAATCTCAGACGTTTCCCGGAGACAGATGGACGCGAATTCTGGAACATTCTAGATTATTCCAGAACGGTATTTTTAGCTCCATTTTAGAGCTTATCTACTTTACATTTCGTAATGCATTTTAATGTGCTTTTAGTCTGAAATGGTCTGAATTTTAAATTTTAAATGCTAACGGGAAATATTCTTCTGAAAATTGTTGGGATGAGACGAGACGGAAATGCTTTGTGTAACTGTTGGACGCTGAAAAATGGTGACAGTATTTTTCAGACGGCGAAATAAAAAAACCGGTCAAGTGCGAGTCGGACTCGCGCGCCGAGGGTTCCGATATACCTATAGTATTTTTAGAAGCAATAAAGTCCATTTTTAGGACCGCAAAGCTAACTTTGTTTGTAAATAATATAAAATAATATTTGACAGTTTTGAGTACAACTTTTATAACATTATTGAAATTATTTGACCCTTAATTATTATTTAATTATTTGTAAAGAAATTTGCATGCCAAAATATAGGTTAGATATAATTTATGGCACTCCACATTTTATCCCCTTCATCTACATGTTATATATCTATCGCAAATAAAACCATTTAATTTCATGAAGGTTTTTTGCATATTTCTAAGAAACAGTGCTACTTAAAGAGATCGTTTTATTTTTCCTTTAATAATTACATAAACGTTAATAATACTATAAGGTATTTTTTTAAGACATTTTCATCATATCTTAAAAACCAAAAGACATAAAAAAATTAAAAATCTATTTTAGAATGTACAAGTGAAGCCCTTTCATATGATACCCCACTCAACCTAGTAACGCCTGATTAAAATTTTTAACCCCCATTTGGGCCCCCTGTAGAATAATAATAATATTTTCAAAATACTTTAATTTTCATTAAAGTTAAACAATCATATTCTAAAACTATTCAAAATTTCAAGTTGATAGCATGAGTGGTTGCTGAGATAAATAGGTGTGACAGACAGACAGACAAAGTCGCACATAAAGGTTCCGTTTTTACCATTTTGGTCCGGAACCCTAAAAACGCCACTCCTTCATTAACTCAAAATATTTTCCAATACAGCGATATCCATACTCCAATATCCTGAACATTCGCTAAAAACAACACCGAGGCAATCTGGCTAATACAGGGTCTTTTCTGAATTTTTATACTTTGCCGAACTAAACAAAATTTCTCAAAATTACTGTCTGCTTGTCTCTCTTAGTTTTAACGTGTTTTGAAAGTACAAGTCGAAATAATACAGCTTGATTATAGATAAACCGCCTAAATGAGTCCTCGCCCGCGGGGTACAGGGGCGCGGGGGTAAGACGACAAAGGGGGAACGAAAGAGGTGCGGGCGGCGGGACATTCTCATTCTCTACGCGCATCCTCCCCCCGCACCTGCCCTTATACCCCGCCCGCGGGCGAGGACTCATTTAGGCGGTGATACTATAGAAATGACAGCAGAACAGGGCTGTGTGTGAGAGCAGGATGGGGGCTATACTTGTTTCTTGCGCTCCAATATCTTACGCATCGCTCCGTCCAGCTCTCACATGAAATTACTGTCTGCTTGTCTCTCTTAGTTTTAACGTGTTTTGCAAATACAAGTCGAAATAATACAGCTTGATTATAGATAAACCGCCTAAATGAGTCCTCGCCCGCGGGGTACAGGGGCGCGGGGGTAAGACGACAAAGGGGGAACGAAAGAGGTGCGGGCGGCGGGGCATTCTCATTCTCTACGCGCATCCTCCCCCCGGACCTGCCCTTATACCCCGCCCGCGGGCGATTACTCATATAGAAATGACAGCAGAACAGGGTTGTGTGTGAGAGCAGGATGGGGGCTATACTTGTTTCTTGCGCTCCAATATCTTACGCATCGCTCCGTCCAGCTCTCACATGAAATTACTGTCTGCTTGTCTCTCTTAGTTTTAACGTGTTTTGCAAATACAAGTCGAAATAATACAGCTTGATTATAGATAAACCGCCTAAATGAGTCCTCGCCCGCGGGGTACAGGGGCGCGGGGGTAAGACGACAAAGGGGGAACGAAAGAGGTGCGGGCGGCGGGGCATTCTCATTCTCTACACGCATCCTCCCCCTGGACCTGCCCTTATACCCCGCCCGCGGGCGATTACTCATATAGAAATGACAGCAGGACAGGGCTGTGTGTGAGAGCAGGATGGGGGCTATACTTGTTTCTTGCGCTCCAATATCTTACGCATCGCTCCGTCCTGCTCTCACATTGCTGCCATTCGAATTGAGATACAATTTTTCGACTGTATACCAGAGTTTACAAAAGAGACGGCTGCCTTATAGTTACACCAAGTTGTTACACCAGTGTAACCTACGAGGGAAAACCAATTCCTGGTGGTGACACCGCAGTAGAGATAGACTATCGATTGTCGATACTACATTTACCTAAAACCAGGCCGCGATCTTACTCCGCGTGTAGGTACGACTTAAGAGCTGAATCGTCACGGGCTGTAGACTGTGGAGGGGGTCAGAATTGGTTTCAGGTAAATGTAGTATCGACAATCGATACCTAGTCTATCTCTACGGCGGTGTCACCACCAGGAATTGGTTTTTCCTCGTGGTTACACTGGTGTTACAACTTGGTGTAACTACAAGGCATGCACCACGAAAGAATGTGACAATTTGTAAATAAATATAGCCTCGAATTCGTGTAAAAAGTTTAAAAAAATGGTTGTGAATATTTCTGACTATAGTTCGTCCGTCTTAAGAATGCCGTGAGTCATCGCTTTCCGACGCTGTTAGCCAAGCCATGTCACCAATCAGGTCGCTTATAATTATAAAGTCAAGTGCACAATGACTGATTGCAAGCAGACCTTCGAAAGAAAAATCTTTCGTGCTTTGTCTAAAAAATTAACAAATATGTTTTTTAATTTTATCTAAACTCTGAGTACACTTTTACCCTGCGATTGCACTATTGACTCACTGCATTCTTAACGCGGACGAACTATAATTGTATGTAAAACTATAGTCTAAACGTTTTTTTGTGTCTGTATTTTGGTTACAAACGTGTATCACGTGTAATTAAAGATGAATCTTTTCTTAACGGTTTTGTTTACAAAACGTCACGCCTTTTAGGGCTAAACGAAAACAATCAAAACTATAGTCTAAACGTTTTTTGTGTCTGTATTTTGATTACAAACGTGTATCACGTGTAATTTAAGATGAATCTTTTCTTAACGGCTTTGTTTATAAAACGTCACGCCTTTTAGGGTAAAAGGAAAACTATCATAGCTTAGTAGACTTTACAGGTTAACAAGTAATGGTCAAAAGACTGAAAATAATAGTAGGTACTTAATAGCAATCAGACGGACTTCGCTATTCGTTAGAACGGCAAATTTTCATGAAAAAAAATCTTAACTTGCCTAACAAGCCGGCACATGAGAGATACCATCTTAGTTCTCAACTCAAAGTGAGCAGCGCGCTTTCTGTCTTATTAGTGTCAAAACATGCCATTAATAAGACAGTGGGTGCTATGGGCAGTGGTGACCACTTGCCATCAGGTGAACCACCTGCTCGATTGCTCACTTATAACATAAAAAAAAACAATAATGATTCCTAAGGCAGCTACGGAACTCTACACTGCACGTAGCCTGACACGCACTTGGCTGGTTTTTTCGTAAACTACTCTTCGAAAGACACTGTATAAAGGAGTAGTACACCATCTGCCGTTCGGCGCATCTGTCGATCCAATTGCGAATATTGATAATAACGACAGCACACCGTATACAACACCCAACAGCATGTCAGTAGAAACATTTCGGACTTTATGCCATGGTAATAGAGTTACAAATGCGTCCAGTGACGTGCGGTTGGCCGTACCTATTTACGGTAAAGGCGCTTTTGAGAAAAAGATGTTGGAGATACTCGTAGTAATTTGCTATTTTTTTAAGATAACTCTTGTTACTTGAGCTTTTTTGTAAGTAATTCTTACAAAAAAGATATAACAATAAACTTTGGTGAGCATACCAAGCTCAATATCATGCAGGGTGTAAGGGTCGGTGTACCCAAAGATTTCGGACCTCCTTGCTTCGCTCGGAATAGATACCTTGCTAATTTATTTTACTATGGGATGACATCTGCCAACATGTCCCAATATTTTATGTCAAACTATCAGTGATCACTAGGAAATATTCAAAATAACCCGTCAAATCCATAGAACGACGCCTTCGGTACCTTGTGACGAATTATTTCTTTAATCCTACTTCTAAGTACCCTTATTTTTCTGTGGGTGTACCAAAAACTGAAAGGACGTGCTCAGTCAACGAAACTAAACAACTTTCCCAGAGAAACATTCTTGGTACATAAAAATAAAAAATGACTTCTCCATACATGATTAAAGTGAGTGATTTGTAAGGAGACGTAATTTTTTCTTTTTCATTTCCCTAAAATGTTTCTTAGGGATATTTGTTCAGTGTCGTTGACTGAATACACCCTTTCCGTTTTCGGTACACCGTTAGATCGAATACCGATCTCACAAACCCTGACGACTACTTCTGTAGAGTGTAGTCGGAGCAACGTGTGGTGCCGGCAAAGAATAGTACCAACCCAAACATACTCGTGGGTATCGTAGAAGCGACTAAGGGTTATGAACTGGAGGATAGGCAGCAGCATCCTCCTTTATATCTTACATCTTACTCGCTGCGGTCACCTACAACCGCGGTCCATGGTGCCAGCCGTAACGCTAACATTCGAGGTGACTATGGTACTTCCCCTCTTCATTTTTCCAGCATAAGTTAGAATTCTGGAGGGAGCTCCCTGTCCTGTAAAGGACGTTTCATGGAATATTATGATGAGTCGGAGCAACGGCTTAACGTGCCTTCCGAAATACGGAATTATCTTACTTTTCGTACAACCAGGCGATTCATCTTGCAATGTCGTAACCAAGCTGGGGAAGTCTCACGAAGTGATTTTCGTTTGACTGTGTCCCCAAAGGGAATCGAACCCAGAACCTCCAGATCGAGAGCCGAGCGTTCTAACCACTACACCACGAAGGCTGTTATCTTTTGCTACTTGCTTGTCTTACTTCTGACCTTCTTGATAAGACATCAAACGCGTTGCCAATCCTGAGACCTCAGTGCAATATCTCATGGTATCATCATCATCATAACATCCCATAATACATCCACTACAGGACAGGGAGCTCTCTCCAGAATTCCAGCTCTTGCTAGAAGAATGTGGAGGGGAAGTACCTTAGTCACCACGCTTGTTAGCGCTACGGCTGGCACCATAGACCGCGGTTGTTGGTGACCGCAGTATGAAAGATGGTACGATACACGGAAGGACGCTGCTGCCCATCTTCCGGTTTATAAACCCTTAGTCGCCTCTTACGACACCCACTGGTAGAGATGGGATGAGATGATGACTATTTTTTGCCGGTACCACAAGGAACATGATATGGGACACCTCAAAATTTGAAGAAAATTTGAAAATGTTTTTTTTACTTTCTACTTGAAAAATATTGTTACCTTCTTTAATACAATTGTTTTGTCGAGAAACAGCAAACATATTTTCCTTCCAAAATGCCATAAATATTCTCAAAGACGAGAAAACAGACGACCTGAAATTTAAATGAAAACATCGTGTTTTCAGCGTCTACAAATACCGTTTTAGTGTTTCAGTTTGAGGCTAATATTATGCAAAATGAAGTCTTTATTGCATGTCTTATCCAGAGAAAATTAGTCTCTCGTTGTTTACATTTTTGTGTGTAGAAAAGGTTCTTCGGTTTCTGGTGTTCTAATGAGACAATATGAGGTGAAAGTAGCAAGCAACAGTATCTTTTTATTTTATGGACAATAAACTTGGTTTAGTTTTTGTTCTTTAATATGAAAAAAGGTTGTTTCTTTTCTGTTTTTATGTTAAATTCAAATCTGTAGAAATTTTTGCTTAGACTTTAAGCCTTAGAGATCTTCCGTGTCAGCATACTCGTACTTGGTTTTTTTCGTAATAAAATAACAAATACCATAAAACAGCACAAAATTAGAAGGTTTGTATTAGGAAGCAAATTTTTTACGCATCGTTTCTTCTTCTTCTTTCTCTTTTTTCTTTCTTTCTTTTTCCTTATTTCAAGCACAACAAACAACTCAAATTAGAGGACGTACAGACATACTGTCACGGTCCATTTCCCACCCATTGGGTATCAACATATCACCCTGCAAAATTTCGTGGTTTATTTTGAAGTGGAAGTACCGCCATGGACTGTTGTTGTTGGTTAATACCTCTTTGCCTGACTTCGTCTGCGCAGGTTTATAAATTGTAGCCTATGTGTTATTCTGATGTATAAATATTACTGTAAAGTTTCATTAAAATCCATTCAGTAGTTTTTACATGAAAGAGTAACAAACATCCGTCTATCCATACTTAAAAACTTTCGCGTTTATAATATTAGTAGGATGGTACGACGTTGCTGCCCATCTTCTGGTTCAAATTCCTAAGTCACCTTTTACGACACCTACGTAGAGATAGTGGTATTATTCTTAGCTGGTACTACACGTAGATTTTAAAGCTAATTTAGACAAAGAACAGTCTGAATATGTCGTACGTATAGCTGTCCTGTTTTATCCAAACTTGGATTTTTATATTTTACTACGGCGTTCAATAAGTTGTGAGAATGACCAAAAAAATATACTACTACTGACTATTGGCAGATTAATAATGGACTTTTCTTCATAGCTTCAGAAAAATAAAGCTTTCTTCATATGGGATCTATGACTCCGATTTTGCTAACGTGTACCTGTTTCTCCATCGGTATTAAAGAACAAGTAGAAGTTACTATGTATAAGGGACTGTCAGTTAAATTTATAGCAATAAGTGGGGTGGGTGAGTGGTTAACATGATCAAAGTCCGTTGAAGCCGTATTTAGTTTTTCTTAATTTTCAAGTTTCTTGCTGCATTAACTGACTGGCAGTTAAACTTTACCTCATGATTTTGATAACATCTGACTCCTTCAAATTGTCTGTATAATACTCTCCTTCACACACACACACATACACACAAACGCACACACATGACACCCACATACACAGACACATACTCACACATAAACATTCGCTTAATCGTTGGTCTGTGGAATTTTTGATTTAATTAAAATTTTATTAACTTATTATCATTTATTTATTTTTGAATTGTCATCACCTCATTTTAAATTTTTGTTTAGTTGACTGTTTTTTTTTCTTAATTTTTTTTTGTCATCATTAATTTTAAGTAATTTTTGGTTAATATTGTCCGAGATATTTAGTGCACGGGTAACAGTGTTCTGGCTCCTGCGATACAAGCTTCGCTTAGTGCAGGGTCCGCTGGGTATATTAGAACATTAATATCTTGACCAGATTAAACTTTATAAGTAACTGTGTATGTAACATAAGATTGTAAATGTTATTGTAAGCCTTGTGAATAAAATTATTCTATTCTATTCTATCTTTTTAGTGAGAAAACTACAAATACTCATAAGACTTTACAGCCAAAATGTTGTTTCTCACTACTTATTGAACGCCCCTCGCATAACTGAAACCCTTAGAAAATGTCGACTAACTTTACAAAGTGAATAGGATGAAAGATGACCATTCCCAAGATCTATTAAGCCAACTTCCAACCTCCCAGCCTCAGGCGAAGCCGACTTATTCCATCTCAAAGTAAGACCCGAAACTTTTTAAATTTATTTCCTTGACGGGCGTATAAATTTTTTATTTTATTTTTTATTTAAATAAGGACTGATTTGGACGCGGCGAACTCGGTTTTGTATTACAATCTTATGAATAATGTAGGGAGAGGGGTGTTTTGTGATTTGGTTACAACTTGATTCTTTTGCTTTGGTGTTAATTTCTTTTAGGTGTATTTTTTTTATGTCACAAGTGGGCAAACGAGCATGTGGGCAACGTGGTGGTAAGTGGTCATCATCGCCCATGACACCCAATGTCTTATTAAATAATTTGACACTAATAAGACAGCGAAGCGCGTTGCCTGCCCTGAGTACTAAGATGGTATGTCTCTTGATAGCCTAAGCGTTCGGTTCTTGATGTGGAGGCTATTCAAGTCGCGTATGAATAGACTTCTTCTGGGCAGCCTCGTTCCATCGTCGACCTCATCTCTGCCCTCAAGACCAGATTGAGATCAAGAGTAAGCCCATTGACAATAAAAAAACCGGCCAAGTGCGAGTCGGACTCGCGCACTGAGGGTTCCGTACCACCACATAAACATAATTGTATTAGTTGAAATTTCAGTAAGTTAATATGCTAGATTTTTGAGTCCGACACGCGCTTGACCAAATTTTATTATTTTTTGTTATTTTATAGCCTATGCCCTATAAACATACCAATTTTCAAGTTTGTAAGTGTTCCCGTTTTTAAATAGAACTAAAACAAAAATCGTCTCAGCAACCATCCAACTTGACCCCTCTCTTATATGAATGTTCTTGAAACGGGAGCTTACCACAATTGGTTACCATTAGTTGTGAGAAAAGTTGTAGTATTTAATGATTTCAGACTTTTCCCATTATTTGTACTGTGAGACCTAGCTTCTTGCCAAATTTCATAATTTTAGGTCAACGGGAAGTACCCTGTATGTTTTTCATTTTTGAATAAATGTATGGAGATGAGGACATAAAATGCCATATCTTTTGATTGCGTCGTTGTAAAAAATTTAAATTTTCAGATCTTGTGTGGTTCATGGACCTTAACATATGGTATTAATTTCAACCTGATACCTTCACCCGATCGTGAGATAAAGGGTCTTGACAGACAGACAGACAGACAGACGGACAACAAAGTGATCCTATAAGGGTTCCGTTTTTTTCTTTTGAGGTACGGAACCCTAAAAATAACAAAAACGAGTCTAATAGAAAAAAGCAATGTATGCCGAAATAGTCTTTGAGTTCAGGAAGGTGTGGTTGCGGCCTTTTGTTCAAGAAACTGGACACAACAGATATTTTTATTCTGGTCTTAATTATGGTGCAGTAAAGTGGTGTTTCACATCTGTGTACAGTTTTAATTAGAAAAGCTTTTTGTGTAAGTACTATTTTTAAAGGTTCATACCTTTTAACAACAAACTCCTGAATATTTGAAACACATTCTTGTCTTGTACACATCAACACTTAAAACAATTAGATACTGGGACTAAAACCAGATTGCTCTTACCTTAAAATAGCTTAAAACAGCTTTTGAAAGTTTAAAATACATTTTGTGGAACTATAGCCAAAAGATAAGTAAGTCTTCTTCTTCTTCTTTCGTGTCGGCAAGAACACGGGCTAAATCTTACTTGCCCAGAAAGCGGCTACCGTGGTAGCCCTCTGGTTACCATTAAGTAAGTCCTCACGAGAGCAGGTGGTCGCGCACGCGGGACAAAGTGAGGTGAGCCATGGTTTGCAGGAGTTCTCCACATTCACAGCTGGCATCTGCGCTACTTAGGAACCTAAGGAAAAGATAAGTAAGATTCTTCGAATATTTTTCTCTCATTGATTAGAAAACTGAGTTCTTAACATTGCTGTTTTGTACTTTTAACTTTAATAACAACAAGAAAAAGTCCACTAACATTACATAAAAAAAACATCAATAAAAAATCTACTTATTTTTTGTACTTTTCTTTACAAATTCGGTGCAAGTTATCAACTTAATATTTTTTGTGATGAACGGGCGGCAAAATTTGAGCGGTGTGTAGGTATTCTTGCTGACTTTAAAATAGCATTACTTAAATTATAGCATTCATAATGTAGTATTCTACAAATTATAGAGCTTTAATATTGACGTAAAAATAATTATTTTCAAACCAAATTGAGTTCAGTCAGATATAACGAATATTTTTTATGGCGCTAGTTCCACCAATACTTTCACCTCAAAATAACTAAGTTGGGACGGACAATTCTCTTCACTTAACACTACTTAACTGAAGTTCAAGTTGCCGACATCTCTTAGAGTTG
Organism: Athrips mouffetella; assembly: GCA_947532105.1. Classification (NCBI taxonomy): domain Eukaryota; kingdom Metazoa; phylum Arthropoda; class Insecta; order Lepidoptera; family Gelechiidae; genus Athrips; species Athrips mouffetella. Next base: position 24,031,910 of record OX383976.1, read on the forward strand.
CTGATGGGACTATGGAAGTCTAAGGCTATGAATAGACAGGCGAAAAAGAAACGTTTTATTTTTAACCGACTTCAAAAAAGGAGGAGGTTCTCTATTCAATCGTATTTTTTATTCTAACATTTGCTGTGTTTGGATACAAGAAAGTAGAAAATCGCAAAATTCATAACCACAGGCAGGATTCGAATCGTGTAGAGAGACTTACGGAGAAGACATCCTGCCTGCCTGTAAGTAGTTGTGTATTTTACGATTTTATACTTTTGGAGGTGGTAGGGCTTTTGTGCAAAGTCTGTCTGGGGAAGTACCACCCTCTTAAATAGTGCAGAAATTATTTGCTACGCGGATGACACAGCGATAATCTTTCAAGGCGACTCCTGGAAGGAAGTTTACGAATCTGCTGAAGCTGGCCTTAAAACTGTCGCAGGATGGCTGGACAGAAATCTCTTAACTTTAAATGTTAGAAAAACTGAATATATAGCATTCCACAAGACCTGTGCTTCAAAGCCCCCTGCAAATATGATTCTGAAACTTCATTCCAGTTCTTGTCAGTTGGCGCACGTACCAACTTTAAATGCTCCCAACTGCAGTTGTAGCACGATCAATCAAACCGCGTGTATAAGATATTTGGGTGTAGTCATAGACAAGAATTTGTCTTTCGGGCCCCATATCTCTGCACTGTCTTCTCGTGTTAGGAAGCTAATATATATCATGAAGTCACTTCGACTTGCTGCCTCCAGGCAAACTCTAATTTTGGTGTACAAGACCTTATGCAGATCAGTCATCTCATATTGTATCGGAGTCTGGGGTGGCGCGGCAAAGACTAAGATGATTACTCTCGAACGGGCCCAAAGAGCCGTTCTCAAGGTCATGTTACGTAAGCCTTTTAGATTTTCTACAGACTGTCTGTATAGTGAGGCAAAGGTTCTGCGAGTCCGACAGCTATACATTCTGAGAGCCGTAGTCTCGATGTGCAAGACAGCCCGCAATTCTGCAGATTTTGAGATACTCCTTAAGCGTAGGGTTTTTAAATTAACAGTTCCGCCCATTCGCACTACCTTTGCCAAACGCCTTCCGTTATTCTTATTTCCCTATTTATTTAATAAAATTTGCTACAAGCTTCCCCACATCTTAACTTCTATCACGCGAGAATCTAAATCAATAGTAGAAAGCTGGTTGCTAAATATAAACTACACGCAAACAGAGGAAATACTGCCATTACCGGGTTACTGACTCCTACCTCGCCTTTTGATATGTACGAACACACAAAACACACACACATACACACACACACACACATAAACACACATACACCATACTCAACCTATTTATTTTACGTTTTAATTTGGATTTTTTGTGTGAGATACTTATTGCAATTTTAATCTTATAAAATATCTGTTGTTTACTTTTAATAATTCCTGTTTTTAACTGTTTCTATTGTTGTACGAGTATTAGTAGTATTTATTGCCAATTCGTAAATTAGTCTGGTAAATTGTCTGCGATTATAGTAGACGGGTAAAAGTTGTTCGGGTCCCTGCGATACAAGCTTTGCTTAGTGCAGGGTCCGCTGATTATATGTATACGTAACACTTATATTTTGTACAAGTATATGATTATGACTGTTTACAGCTCAAACATTGTGTGTTAATAGCAATTTCTTTTGGTAAATAAATTTATTCTTATTCTTATTCTTATTCTTATTCTTATTCTTATTCTTGCTTTTTTCTGGCAAGGGAGCCAGGGAAATTACTGGCACATGAGACATACCATCTTAGTTCTCAGGGTGGGTAAAGCGCTTTGCTGTCTTATTAGTGTCAAATTAATTTACTAATAAGACAGTGGGTTTCATGGGCGGTGGTGACCACTTACCATCAGGTGGCCCACCTGCTCGTTTAGCCACTTGTGACATAAAAAACCGGCCAAGTGCGAGTCGGACTCGCTCAAAGAGGGTTCCGTACCACCACATAATCATAATTGTATTAGTTGAAATTTCAGTAAGTTAATGTGCTAGATTTTTTTAGTCCGACACGCGCTTGACTATATTTTATTATTTGTTGTTATTTTATAGCTTATGCACTATAAACATACCAATTTTCAAGTTTGCATGTGTTCCCGTTTTTAAAATAGAACTAAAACAAAAATCGCCTCAGCGACCATCCACCTTGACCCCTCTCTTATATGAATGTTCTTGAAACGGGAGCTCACCACAATTGGTTACCGTTAGTTGTGAGAAAAGTTGTAATATTTAATGATTTCAGACTTTTCTCATTATTTGTACTGTGAGACCTAGCTTCTTGCCGAATTTCATTATTTTAGGTCAACGGGAAGTACCCTGTAGGTTTTGCATTTTTGCATAAATGTATGGAGAAGAGGACATAAAATGCCATATCTTTTGATTGCGTCGTTGTAAAAAATTGAAATTTTCAGATCTTGTGTGGTTCATGGATCCTAATATATATTATTAATTTCAACCTGATACCTTTACCCGTTCGTGAGATAAAGGGTCTTGACAGACAGACAGACAGACAGACAGACAGACGGACAACAAAGTGATCCTATAAGGGTTCCGTTTTTTTTTTTGAGGTACGGAACCCTAAAAACAGGCAAAAAAAAATACCTTTTAAAAGTGAAAGAGTTTAGAGTAGAGTTTAAACTTTGATTCGACCTATGTTTTCCGGGGAAAGTTGTTCAGTTTCATGGTCACTCTACATCCTGTATAACGAAGATTTAATTAATATAAGGCCGTTTTGACAGCTGTCAAACGTATCAAAAATATGATCGGCTAACCTCACTTTAGTAAACAGTGTGACCGTTGCCTTTAAACGCTGTTAGAACTCTAGGGTTGCCGAGGTTAGCAAGGTTCGCAAAATAAAATGATTTATTATTCCACGGTAGTTTGCCCGTGAGTAGGGTTGACACTTGACACTTTTGTGTCGTCTTTGTTATTTTAACGTAATTTTGTTAAATATATTTGAAATTATACTCTATTGTGGACTTTTTTTTTATCCCTTGTGGTTTAACTAGCGCATCACTGCGACTTCACTTGAATTCATCATCATAACATCTCAATACGTCCACTACAGGACAGGGAGCTGCCAACAGAATTCCAGCTGTTGCTGGAACAATATGGAGGGGAAGTACCTTAGTCACCACGCTTGTCAGCGTTACGGCTGGCACCATCGACCGCGGTTGTTAAGATGGTACGATACACGGAAAGACGCTGCTGCCCATCCTCCGATTTATAAACCCTTAGTCGCCTCTTACGACACCCACTGGTAGCGATGGGTTGGTATCACACGGGACTTCACTTGAATTAAAATAGTTAAATTTTGAGTTAACACTTCGCAAAGAATCTCCGTCGAACGCAAGTAAAATATTTCGCAACTGAGGTTAGTTTTTTCTATCCTGATGAGGCGATCAAGCTATTGTTGAAACTTAAACACAAAATTATTATAAGTGTACCCAACAGCACATAAGCACTTTGGACTTTATGCCATGGGAATAGAGACGCAAATGTTTCAACTAACGCTGTACTTAGATTTATATATTACTGCTTTTGTACTTATGCTTATGTATTTTTATTATTTGTTTCAGGTAATTGATTGACGTCTTCGAGTAGCTTCAGTATAGATAGTGCCATCCCACGTAAGCTTTAAAAATATAGAAATATTTTGAGGAACCTCAACCTAGGGTTTTTTGCAGCCCTACCTGTAAAGCATTGTTTACATCAACGCACCGTGTGACGCCTCACAGCGTGCCATGAATCCACCTGTCAGTGTGCACTCACCTTTATATCAGCCGCTCTATTTAACAGTGCGTGCGTGCCCTTATAATGTAGGGGAGAGTGCAGGGTTCTATCATTATAGCATATATTTTGGTTGTTATTTCAGATTCAGATTTATTTCATAATTCAAAATAATTACATGTCAAATGTATTAAAATATAGTAATTTAGGTTTTGGATTTACGAGACCGACTCCAAAATTAAATTATTTTTGAAAATTTATAATTGAAATAAAAAAGCCATAGGCTTGGTTATTTTATATTATTTCACAAGTTACTAATAATTAACTGCAATGTTTATTTTATACTTTTTAGTGCTAATAGATAGATACCTTACACAATTTTGAAGGTGAGTAGTTTTAGATTTTTATCTTGTGTTATTATATTGTATTATTTTATCACCATTTTGATTTAGAACCCTAAAAAGTCCAGCACAAGGAGCTCTAACGTTACTTAGTGTTGCGGCAGGCAGGCACCATAGACCGCGTTTTTTGGTGACCGCAGTATGTAAAATGGTACGATACCACAGATTACATAATAGTAAGGACGCTGCTGCCCATCCTCCAGATTTAATATCCTTTTGTCGCCTTTTACAACCACCACCGGTAATGCCGACACCACATACTTAAACGCTAAAAAGACTAGCTTTAAACTAAACTAATGTCTGCAATAATTCAAAATTACTTTTAAAATAAAATCAATCATGCAACTTGCAGCAGATACCATACATATTACGAAATGATCAGAAGTTACTCAACATTGCTTTGATTTCCGAACAATCAATCAAATCAATATGTTTTATTTATAGATATTACGTTGAAGCAATCGTTTATTATAGTAACATGACTGTATTGCCCAGTTCATTAAAGAATCGTTATAACTCATATACAGGGTGTAAAAATGGGTGTTAAACAATAAACATTTTTTAATTTGAATTTTTTAAAAAAGTACGCAGATCATTCTCAGGAGTGATTCTACATCACTTATAGATTGTATAGAAAATATAAAAGAAAATATACAAGGTGTAACAGAAAGGGTATATCGACCCTGAAGGATGTGATTCTGCCCATGAAACTGAACAACTTTCCCTTAGGAACATAGGTCGAAATATGAAAAAAAAATTTTTACCTCTCATACAAAATGTGCAATCAGCTGACTCAGTTTATATGGAAAGTCAAAAAAAAAAATTCGTATTTCGACCTATGTTGCTTAGGGAAAGTTGTTCAGTTTCATGGGCAGATTCACATCCTTCAGGGTCGATATACCCTTTCTGTTACACCTTGTATACATTTTTTAAAGGAGTTTTAGCTGAAGAAGAAGTGAAGCGCTTAGAGGGTTTAATGATCAGTTGGTGATCCAGACAAGTTGTTATAATATCCAGTCACAGCAAGTACCTAGTCATTTCAATAAATTACTGTAATGTGATTCAGATGGCAGTCGCTCTGTGTAAAAATCACTGCCCTTGTGAAACCCCCTAGATTAGGAAGCCCGTAAAAATCATTGCTAAAACGAAACAAGGCTAGGGAAATTATTATTAAAAAGCAATTATTATAATGTTTCACATTAAAATTACACAAATCAAAGAATCACCCATGACATGCTATCTGGAATGGGCTGCTGTACGTAAATTGACTGTAATTGTATTAATTACTTTATAAAGGGGCTCGATAAATAAGAATATTGAGTTACTCCATCTATTATATAAAAACAATCAAGCAAGAAAATAACTAGGTACGTTTGGTAACATTCAATTTAGCAATTAAATCAGTAATTATTCTAAACAATAATTTGATTATTCCAATTTTATGGGAGTTGGGTTTTTAACGACAACTCTATATCAATGAGGTAATAAATTGTAGCAGGGCTGGTAACACTTATAAAGTTAGCTTTATTTTATACATTGATAGTAAATTACCGTTTATTGATGGGAAACATAGCGTCTCTATTGTAAGGCCATAATACATGAGGAAATTGTATGTACTTACTTTCACTTCCTACTAATAATTTAATCGTGACTTGAATCTACCTCTGTCAAATTATACCAGTTTATTGTTTTTTACAAAAAAGTAGCAACACTGTAACTGACTTGTAGAAAAACTGTAACAAAAGGGATGATGCAGACGCAGGATTTTAACCCTATGCCTATTTTTATCACAATTATGCGACATGTACAATCAAGAGCACGTCGATACTGACAAAATTTGCACTTCAAGTGTCAAGCTTGACCTGCTTTCGATTGTACTTACATCCCTTTTGAGCTTAATGTATACTGTTTACTTACTGTTTTTATGTAACTTCCGTCAAGAGCATGTAAAACTTGACACTCGTATGTGAGATTAGCTCTTACGAGTATGAAATAAGAACGCTACGAAGTTCTATGTGTCTAGCTTGAGGTGCTTTTGACTGTAAAAGTTTTTTAATGCAATCGTATTTTCTACAGTCGATAAGTCGAATACTTATTTTTCTTTTGTCGTATTTTAAAAATTTCGTAGGTGTTGCTTTTTCTACTTATTTTGATGATGCCCAAAAAAATCTTATATAGGGTGACTTTTAATTGATTCTTGATAGCAAAAGATATGCATGTCTTAAATACGAAAAACCAAATTTGACCTCCCATACAAAATGCGCCATTAGTTGATTTTCGTATTTCGACCTATGTTCCTTGGGGAAAGTTTTTCAGTATCATACGTACATTAATAACTTTTTCTATCAAGAACTAATTAAAAGTCACCCTATATAATTCGTATTTTTGGCATCTTAACATTACCTTAACGATGAGTAATAATTATAATATACAAAACTTAAAAATAAGACATCGTATCAAAAGCAAACTGACAGCTATAAAAATAAATAAAAGCAGCAATAAGTTTTAAAATCCAACATGGCGCGTCAAACAAGAACAAAAAGTTGCAATATGTCGAGACAAGTCAAGGCCAGACCGGCAGGTTCTTCGGACAGGTGGCAAATCTAGACGCAAGGTGTATGGAACATCTGCTGTATGAAAGTATCGATGAAAGTGCGCGGAGCAAAAACAGTGGCATGTATAACATGCTGGGCGTACTTATGACTTGATTGGGAAGAGTTTTAATGGGCTTGTTTAATTAATGATTATAAATAAATCATTTATTAAAAAAAACGATAGTACCTACCCACACTAGGCACAGTGTATTTTTATTGGTTTTATGAAGGTCAGTGATTCTACTCATGAAAATAAACAATAGAAAAAAAATCGAAAAACTATTTTCGACTTCATACTAATGTGGCCAGAAATTTCGTATGGGATGTCAAAAAACTTTTAAAAAATATTTTTTCTTCGGGAAAAGTTGCTGGATTTCATGAGTAGAATTACTTAAATAGCTTCTGGAGCATAGTTAATTGAGACCCATATCTTAAATACTTGTATGGATGAGCAACAGCAGAAGACTTATTTATGATCATCATCGTGTCGTGTAGGTTGCAAGGTCGATGACCGACCTCGCAAACCCTAGTGTCAGAGTATTGTAAAATAACAAAAAAAGCATAGCGAGTCGAAACAAGTTTTTTAACTGAAGGATAACAGACAGAACTCAGTTATTTGAAATCGGTAGATTGTAAATAAATACGGAGTATTTACTACAACACAGAGTTGTTGAGCTGCCAAAGGATATGCTTCATTAATGAGATTAGAGTTCCTTTAATCTATATATATAAAAGAAGAAGGTGACTGACTGACTGACTGACTGACTGACTGACTGACATATCAACGCACAGCCCAAACCACTGGGTCTAGAGATTCCAAATTTGGCATGTAGGTTCCTCATGAGGCCTACGGGTGCACTAAGAAAGGGTTTTACAAAATTCCACCCCTAAGGGGGTAAAATAGGGGATGAAAGTTTGTATGAAAGTCCGTCAGTTTTGAAGTTAGGATCTTCAAAATTTGTATTTAGGCTGACGACTAAAAATTAATAATTACGTGTCTCAGGGTTTTTGAAAATTCGACACCCTTAAGGGTGAAAAGGGGGATGAAGTTGAAAATTCTTTATTCTTAAAGTAAAATCCACATAATTTATTATTTAGGCATTAATGATGTAATTCTATGCAACGTTCATCACTGTTATAGAAATTACACCCCAAATTCAACCCCTAAAAAAGGGAAATGGGGTGAAAAAGTCTAAAAACCAATATGGGTATCGTTTGTATGGTTTATCGGGTCGCTGATTACGAAAACTACAACAATTTTGAAATCAAACGTGGTGGACGTGAAATACCATCATCACCCTGGGGATGGAGTTTGGGTGCGATAGGTTTGAAATGTCTAAAAATCAATATGGGTGTCGTTTGTATGGTTTATCGGGTCGCTGATTACGAAAACTACAACAATTTTGAAATCCAACGTGGTGGACGTGAAATACCATCATCCCCCTGGGGATGGAGTTGGAGTGCGATAGGTTTGAAATGTCTAAAAATCAATATGGGTGTCGTTTGTATGGTTTATCGGGTCGCTGATTACGAAAGCTACAACAACTTTGAAATCCAACGTGGTGGACGTGAAATACCATCGTCCCCTGGGGATGGGGTTGGGGTGCGATAGGTTTGAAATGTCTAAAAATAAATATGGGTGTCATTTCTATGTTAGGGATAGCGGTTAAATTGGCATAAGGGGTAGGGACAGGTAGAGGTAGCGGTAGAGAGGTAGACAGGTAGAGAGGTAGAAAGGTAGAGTGGTATAGAGGTAGAGAGGTACAGAGGTAGAGAGGTAGAGAGGTAGAGAGGTAGAGAGGTAGAGAGGTAGAGAGGTAGAGAGGTGGAGAGGTGGAGAGGTGGAGAGGTAGAGAGGTAGAGAGGTAGAGGTAGAGAGGTAGAGATGTAGAGATGTAGAGAGGTAGAGAGGTAGAGAGGTAGAGAGGTAGAGAGGTAGAGAGGTAGAGAGGTAGAGAGGTAGAGAGGTAGAGAGGTAGAGAGGTAGAGAGTTAGAGAGGTAGAGAGGTAGAGAGGTAGAGAGGTAGAGAGGTAGAGTGGTAGAGAGGTAGAGGGGTAGAGATGTAGAGACGTAGAGAGGTAGAGAGGTAGAGGGGTACAGGTAGAGGTAGAGGGAGAAGGAGGGGAAGGGGGAGAGGGAGGGAGTGAGGGAGGGGGAGGGGGTGATGAAAAGGAAGAGGGAGAGGGAGGGGCAGGGGGAGAGGGAGGAGGGGGCGGGGGAGAGACGGGGGAGGGGGAGGGGGAGAGACAGAGGGAGGGGGAGAGGAATGGGGAGAGAGAGGGAGAGGGTATTAGTTTTTCTCAATTACTTCTGCGAATTGGCTCTGTTTTGAAATATTACATAAAGGTGTCTCTCATCTCTCTCTTTACATTTGTTAGGACACTGCTGCTAAGTTCCTCTGTTCTGAGTAATTTATGAGTAACGTCTGAATATTATATAAAATTCAGCTGGATCTTGAATTATACTCATTGATTTGCGCAGGGTTAGTCCTGTTTTTCCTTAGTTTAAAATTACCCCGAAATGACGGGAAAATATCTCATTACTTCGGAAAACCGGTAACCGGAAATCCACGCGAGCGAAGCCGCGGGCAACAGCTAGTAAGATATAAGACCATATCTATACTAATTTATACATACATACATAACATCACGCCTCTTTCCCGTCGGGGTAGGAGAGACCACAGTCCTCCACCTGCTACGATCTTGACATACTTCCCTTGCTTCCTGTACTTTCATCAATCCTTTCATACATGCTCGTCGGTTTAGGGTACTTTTAACCTGGCCTTTATTCAGAACTAATTTATAGCAGAAGATAAAGACCGCTTATCAAGTAGCAATTATTCGACACATCCTGTATTGGCTGTATAAAGACGGTAATCTGAAAGTCATTAGGTAAATAAGCGATGTAGACGGAGTGATGCCCGATTGTCAACCCGATGACAGCTGCATTGATCAACCTGACACCGATACACAACCAGTATTCAGAATGTACAGTTTATGAGGCAAAAAGGGTTAAGCATGCTTGGATATTAACGAGCGGAGCGAGGTTTAAAATTCATATATTTAGTTGTCAAGAAAAATCTTTTTTTGTAAAAAGTACGAACCTCCTTCGAAATCACGGCAAAAATCTGAATAAATTGGGGTCCTAAATACCCAAGCATGCTTATGCTTGGGTTTTTACGAGCGGAGCGAGGTTGAAAACTCCTTGGATATTTAGGGCTCCCTCCCGCACACGACCGAGAATCGGTGGGCGATTATCGGCCAGGACAAGGACGGAAGATTCAGGTGATAACACGTCAGAGCGGGATGCCGACAAAAAATCGGTCATCGATTCTCGGTCGTGTGCGGGATCCCTTAGTTGTCAAGAAAAACCTTTTTTTGTAAAAAGTACGAACCTCCTTCGAAATCTCGGCAAAAATCTGAATAAATTGGGGTCCTTAGAAACCTGTGATAGAAATTTAGTACCTAGACGAGAGAGCTGTGCTCAAATTAGATTATTTTGAGCTTACTCGTAGCATGGCGCTGTTTAGGGTTTCCTGATTCACACAGTATTTTTTTTTCGAAGAAATACTCAAAAGAATGGTGAAAACTAATTTTCCTATGAATGTGACCTAGCTTTTAATAGTATAGGAGGTTTTTGTCGATGGTCTAGCTCTTCACTCTTGACCACGATCAAGTCTTAAAGACAGAGAAGATGTCAACCATGGAACGAAAATAATAGCGATGTACACCCAACACCACGTCAGTAGAAATACTTTGGACCCTATGGGCATTGTAATAGAGTTGCAAATGTTCTTATTGACGTACAGTTGACCTATCTAATAAGAATTTTCTAACTCAACAGTAATCCCTTTTAAACAAGCTTAGTTATGCAGTCCTGAAAATGAACTTTTATTAACTATTACGGAACTCTCCGTGCGCGACTCCAACTCGCATTTGATCGGATTATTCCATTCTAAACAACATGATTCATTACTTAATTTCACATTATTTTCCTATCAATACCCTCAGACACACAAGGGTTTACATTAAATAACATTTGCATAACAATAATATTAATATTAACACAAGATAACCCGACCTCACTCAGGTCGCTACGAGAGGATTAAAGTCATACATCATAATAAAATGTAGAGATATTGACAGCTATGACTGGCGCGTGTTGAACCGTGAAATATTTTCTATACAGGGTGTGAAAAAAGTACGATGATCCTTTTAAGGGTTATTCTGCATCATTAATAGATGATAAAAATATACACGTAATTTTAACACCGTCTGTTCTAGACGCCGCCGCGCCGTACGAAACATGGTTTATCCTTGAACTAATGCGTCCTTTTGACCACAGGGAAGTGAATCGGTCTCCCTTCGAGATACTATCACAGAATATATAATAGTAAACAAATACTATAGTGAAAATCTCACGTTTTGTGTGGTGTGGACGGCGGCGTAGGGCCGACGATTTAAATTAAGAAAAAAAAATACTTTTTCAAGAAATCTTACTTTTCACAACCTGTATAGGACCTTAAGAAATAATAGTAAGTGATGAATCCTCTTTTGTTCTAGGACTTTCAAATATTCGGAATTCATATTTTTACTTAAATTCACTTCAGCGTCGTAAATAACTACCTATATCTTTATTATTTTTCTAAATTGAAGTGGCTTTGGATAAAATATTTGTCACCACATTATTATTTTTTTATTGAAGTATACCTTTATTCTCTTTTATTCTAGAACTTTCAAATATTTGGAATTCATATTTTTACTTAAATTCACTTCAGCGTCGTAAATAACTACCTATATCTTTATTATTTTTCAAAATTGAAGTGGCTTTGGATAAAATATTTGTCACCACATTATTATTTTTTTATTGAAGTATACCTTTACTTAGATATCTTACTAATACTACAATCTAGCTGTATGGCTTATAAGTAATTTTAATTTTCACTAAACAATTAAGCCTACAAATGCGACCAATAACACTATTCTTATTTTCTTTGATTACTTCTTGTTATGATGATATCATAAAAATGATTCTTTTAATTTACTTTTAGACGGCATTTAAAATTTCCAGTTAAATCATTTAATCTTTATTACAGTTATACAATTTCAACAGCGACGTAAATGGATTGCACTCAAAATTTCTGACAAGAGAATGCACTTTTTGCAACGATTATCCGCATTACTCCGGACAACAATGACATGGACTCCAATTAATATGGAGCTGTGAAATATGTTCACCAACCAGTTACTTATCATACTGACTGACTGATTAATTGACTGACTCATGATCGTGATCGTACAGCCGTAACTACTCAAGTTGGAAACACGAAATATTTTATTTATTTATTTTATGAAGATATATTTGTTAGGAGTTAGTAGCCAGGATCATTGACCTGTCTGAAGAAACCGCGAACAGGACCTAGTTATATTACAGCCGTAAAAAATATTATCATTATCACTTGGAAAGGATTCTAAGCAATTCGTCCCCTAAGAGAGTGGTCTAGAACACTTTTATTTTTTAAATATGTAGAGTTATATGATACGGCGACTGAAATCATCCTATGTAGGAGCTATGGTAGCTATATCTGGGAGCTATGTCTGGTGCAGGTGTAATTTTCTACATTTATTTATTTAGAAGCTATATGAGCTGGTCGGGCCAATTTAAAATTGATTTCCTCTTGACTTCAATGTTTGTCCAGCGACGACGTTTCTTGTATTATGATGATACTAAAATGAAATGGAAAAAAAAATAAAAAGAAAATAATATTTATTTACTAAAAACAAGAATTTCAATTTACATTTTCCAATGGTTCCCAAACCAGGACAACGCCTGTATCTTGGGAAACCAAATATGAGTTATAATTTAACAGATTTTCTTAACATATCACAGTACATAAAAGAAAGAGGAAAAGTCAGAGCTCAACCTATACTGGTCCGTCAACAATTACCTTTCTCGTCGCCTGCGCAGCCTTGCTTAGACCTCGTTAGGTTGGTGTTAGTATGCCGCTCGCGACATTACAAGGTTACGTGCGTTTGAACCGTTAATCTGAGTACGTGAGCGGGATTTTGTTGTTTTTGTGTGAAAATAATGAAAATCTGCCATTTTGTCAGAGCACACAAAGTGCTATTTCAATATTAGTCCGGTCCCTTATAGTCTTATATCGCCAAATTTACCAAATTGCACCAAATTTTTTCCAGGTACTAGTTAGGTACACAGCAGCTCTCAATTTTTTATAGGAGCCAATTCTTGAATTTTGTATGGATATTTTGAAATTCAAGAATTGGCTCCTATCAAAAATTAAAAGTTACGCACCTAACTAGTACCTGGAAAAAATTGCGTGAAATTGTAAGGCGTGTCTGCGTTAAATAGCTAACTGACCGCACTAATGTTTCGGTGAAGTTAAGAACTGCCCTCTTTACTTTACAAAATGATAATGAGTGTGAAAATAGACTTGGAGAGCAGCGAAAGAAAATGATTATCATCATCATAACATCCCATGAAATGTCCACTACAGGTCAGGGAGCTCCCTCCAGAATTCTAGCTTTTGCTGGAAAATGTGGAGGGAAAGTACCATAGTAACCTCGCTTGTCAGCGTTACGGCTGGCACCATGGACCGCGGTAGGTGACCGCAGTTAGTAAGATGGTATGATACACCGTATTTGTGTCGCCCCGGGAATGTACGGGATGGTACTATTCTTTGCCGGCACCGTATGGGACACGAAAAATAAAAAAACCACTGCTTTTCCATACATTTCTGTATGTATGAAAGTAAATTGTAAAGATGTCTTTCCTTGTTGCATTTCTCCTTCTCTGCCACTTCTCAAGACAGCGAGACGTTACAAAGTAGCCTTGCCATATCAGTCCTGTAGCCCAGCTAGTAGTTCTCGCAGAAAAAAAAGGACGGGTTGTACTCCGGGAGTGCCGGCAGAAGTGAAAACTTGAATTTTTGAATATTATACTTTTTGTAAGGGTCAATCGCGCCATTGCTCGCGTACTTCTTCATCGAGACCTATCATTTGTCTCAGCACACGAGTAGTCTAGGGTCAGTAGTTTTCGAGTTATAGCGATTTTTAGTTTGACAGCTGCCATCTCATCGAGACCTATCATTTGTCTCAGCACACGAGTAGTCTAGGGTCAGTAGTATTCGAGTTATAGCGATTTTTAGTTTGACAGCTTGTGCACAACTAAAAAAGCCGAGACTATGACAAAGACAAAAAAGATGTTTTGGTCTTTATCACACTTTAGAACTTTTCTATATATTGAACCTGCTCTAACTTGGTATGATTATTTGCAAATCCATTTCTATACTTGATCTGAGTTCTGACGCGCCATCTGATGCGAATCTATATTTTTTTTCCCATATAAAATTTTGAGAAAGAAGAAGAAGTTTTCACTTCAAAAACGGTCAGCTTCGGAGTTGTTTGCCCATACTTATCATCATCATATCGTGTAGATTGCAAGGTCGATGATCGATCTCACAATCCCTGGTATCGGATTTGTTGAGCCGCCAAAGGCTCTTGGCTCATTGACGACTGCATCCGTAGATAGTAGTCGGGACCGACGGCTTTACATGCCTTCCGAGGCACGGAATCATCTAACTTTTCGGATAATCAGGCGATTCATCCTGCAATCTCCTAACCAAACTGGGGAGGTCACACAAAGGGATTTTTGTTTGACAGTGTCCCCACCGGGAATCGAACCTAGAACCTCCGGAGGCTGTTACTTGTAGTGAAGAAACAAAAAGGATACAATCCACGAAACAAGGCTTATTAGACTCTTAACAATGATTATTAATATCGATATTTAAAAAAATGCCTGATATCGAGAATACTGTGATCGAGATAAAGCCCCAAGGTTAGTTGTTTAATAACGATCGTTTGTTTATATTAACATTAGTTCATATAAACTTGTAGGTACTATTAACTTTATTAGTAATAAGTAATCTTACGTCATACAAGACCCCATTACAATGTATAAGTTTACATCTTAAGTGGCGTATACACAGAAATATCCTATTCATGGAACTTTTTCATAACATAAGACCAAATCACTTGAATCAATTGAGGTAAATATAGGACTTTCAAACTAAGTACCTAACTATTTCCAAGGCTACTATTTACAAAACAATTTTGGATGGCAAGTATTTTTTCCAATACAGCAGATTGACTTATTTCATTGTTTCGGTAATCAAATCAAGTAAAATGAAAATTTTTGCATTACAAAAATATCTAAAAACTTGGGCTATCTTCTACCGTGTCTGCGTGCGGCTGTGAATTTTGTTTCCATAAAAAAATAGTAGAAAAAACTGAACTCGTTCGTAGTCAGTGAGTCTTCGGTAAACTTGTTTAATCTTCTGAGGCTAAAGTGGGAGTATTATTGAAGGAAGGGTTGAAGGCAGCTTTCTATGTACCATCTTACACCATACCATCTCACGTGTACTATCTTACACACTGCGGTCACCAACAACAGAGGTCGCCAGGCACAACGCTTACAAGCATGGTGACTATGGTAGGTAAATCCCCTCCAAAGTACCACGCATTTTGGCTGGACCTCTGGAGGGAGTTCCCTGTCCTGAAGTGGATGTTTCATGGCATGTTATGATGAAAAGAGAGGGTAAATGTGTGTGGTCTTATCAGAATGTTAAATCATTGATAGAAAACAGTGAATGCTCCACTGCTAAGAGCACGGATCTTAAATAATGGAAGAAGGCTAAAATTCTGAATGTGAGTAAGGCCCTTAAACGGATCGTGATTGTGTAAATAGATCTAAAGTGCAGATTACTTGTATTCGCGCTACAAGTTTACAAGTCAAATGCAGAACAAGTCGTGACTGGTAAACAAACAGTTAGACTTGTCCATGTTGGAAACAATAGTGAATGTTGACAAGTCCACCTTGTTTGAAATGTTCAAGGATTTAACATCAACATCCCATAAAACATCCACAGCAGGACAGCTCCCACCAGAAGTCTAGCAAAACCGCGTGGTACAATTTGCAGGGGAAGTAAGTATCGACTGGCATCATGGACCGCGGTTATCGGTGACCGCACTGCTTCGCATCCTCCGGTTCATAATGCCTTAGTCGCCTCTTACGACTTCCACGAATAGAAATGAGTTGGTGCGATACTTTGCCGCTACCACACAGGCAGTAAAAAAATATGAAATGAATCGCTGTCGAGAAAAGGGCTTTTAGAAATTTGCAAATGAAATGACTATCAAATCCATCGAAAGCGTGATCACTGTTGGACTAACGTCCTACCAAAACATATCTTACGTATAATACTGAGCTGCCTACGTCTTGTAGCTTCTTACTTGTGACCCTAAAAATGTTTAGCATGGCAAAACATTTTACCAACTTACCAACACATTTTGCAGCTATATAAAGACTATATATATTGTGCTCCATGATTAATAGTAATCAGCTAAAGCTGTCAGAAAAAACAAGTTTGTAAAACAATGTTATTTTTTCGGTCAAATATACTCTGCTTCGTCTGGTTCGTGGTAGTTTGTCTGGTTCTATGGCTGCAAAATGAGTTGGTAAGCGTTTGCCATGCTAAAAAAATTTAGGTATAGTCTCCACAAGCGGTCACATAAGTACAAATCAACTTCACTTTCAAATCAAAAACTACTACTAAGCAAAACAACATTCTACTTACAATCTGTCAAGACGCCACCACAAAATCGCTTTGAACTTAACACGTTCACTGCCACGCGTCTTCATTTGTAAACAAACTTTCATCAACACATCGTAAGTATAGAGCCGCCCAAAAGATGTAAACAGTTAATAGAACACGTGACTGAATGAAGTGCACTGTTTTCTTTAACGTAAGGTTAAGTTTAAGCTTTAAAAGTTGCAGGGTTATTCTGAAAATCCCCATTCAAGCCGCTTGAAAACAATTATTAAAGAATACTAAATTTGATCAGACTAACAGTTGTACATACCTATGCATGAGAGCAGGATAGAGACAGACATCTGTCGTCACACTACTGTCATTCTAAGCTACATTCTTTTAACAGAAACAAAGATACGAATACACGACAGGTATATTTTGACTGTAAAAAGCATTTACTGAAGCAATCAGTCTAGTGCACATAATATTTTCTTTTATTTTTGTGTTCGATTATTTTCTCTTTGTCGCACGCCGCTCGTTTAGAACTCTACTCAAAGGAAACGGAAACAGTAACTACTTAGTTCTTAACTTATAATTAACTGGACTTCGTACACACGGCCGCACATCGGTAGAAACACTTTTGGACCTTATGGCGTGGTAATAGAGTTGAAAAAATTTCTACCGACAAGCGGTTGACCGTACACGGCGCTGCCAAAGTAAAGTAAAGTAAAGAGTGACAGAAGCACATCACTCAACTACTTCTTTTCCGCAACTACGAGTGGTTCGATATGTCAATTGGCGAATGACTGACTTTAACGCTTAAGGCCTTAATAGCGCTCAGCTTTACTTGATCAAATTAAAAATGCACTCTAATCATATGTGCACGCTAAGATGTCACGCGCTTACAGTTTTTGGTCGGGCTCGCGGCCGCACGCGCTCAAAAACTCGTTTTTTTGCACTTTTCATTAGTATTATGTGGAATAAAAATAAAACATTCAAGTAAAAATATTGATATAATAGATACCCTTTTTGTGTGTAAAAACTAACTAGTGAACTTTTGCGGTTTTGGAGAAATTTTGCAAATTATCACAAAAACAGTTGCTGCTGGGGATTTTTTCCCAAAAACGTGGTTAGCAAAAATACAATTCTGTTCAAGTAAAAACCTTTTTAAAATCTTGATATATCACCCTGTATTTTTTTCCAATGTTTTGATGGCCATTTATTTTAATATTTCAACGTAGTTAGGCATTTGACCGCTATTCGCTCCTTAATGGACGAATTACCATTGAAATACTAATGTCAGTATAATAATTGTTGATAACTGCGTGCAACGAAAATCTTGTTTTATAATGCTTCTTTAATCGAAATTTTATTGTTTATCAAAATATTCAAATCCCAACCTAATCAAACCTTAGTAGGGATTTCAGAATCACCCAAAACGTTATAAACACTTCATCAAAGGGAGGACTGGAGTCAACTGTTTTCGTTTACATTAACGTTAATCTATGATGGCCACTTTGTAGTGGGACGACTATTTTTAGAAGTTTTCAAGGCAACTGACAGTTGGATGTTAGTGGTGAGAATTTAATAAATTGGAATTGTCACACCCTATATTCGTAAACTTTAAGGTATGGTGTACAAAACAATTATGTATTTCATGCGATACAACCTCTCATCACAGATGTCAGAGTAATTGAACCACCAAAGGCCTCTGATGTGATGCATCAACGTCCGTAGATAGTAGGCGGGATCAACGGTGTAACGTGCCTTAGGATGCACGGAATCATCATACTTTTCGGACAATAGGGTAATTCGCATCCTACGGTGTCCTAACCAAAGTGACAAATGTGTAATAAAAAGTTTGAATAAATCTCTTTTTGATGGGCTTCTACATACTATCTAATTTATGGCATTCTTTGACACTAATCGGACAGTAAAAAGGCATTGCCCACCACGAGACCTAAAAATATAACGACTCAAGTCTCGGTAATATCGCTGACTTCTACAAGGAGTAAGGGACGGTGTACCGAAAACTGAAAGGGCGTGCTCAGTCAACGAAACTGAACAACTTTCCCAAAGAAACATTTTTGGTAAAAGATAAATTTGATCTCTCCATACAAACTGTTCGACCAGAGCGAGCAATTTTCATGTAAAGATGAAATTTTTCTTTCGTTTCCCAGAAATGTTCCTTTGAAAAATTAGTTCAGTTTCGTTGACTGAACTGGCCCTTTCAGTTTTCGATACACCGTCGCGTCCCTTACACCCGGTGTACCATTCGAACTAAGTAGATGCAAATTCCTCATACAAAGACCCCTTTACACAGTCTGTTAGCTTTAACCACTCAGTAGCTAAATGCCGCCTTGATTCGCTTTGATATACAATACGTGCTCCATTAACTTGAGAGCACCAGTCACTTCCGTACTACTGTAATGACAAAACCAGCTGATTTTGCTCAGAGATGAGTACCTGGGAAAACGAACGATGCTCAAATCTTTTTAAAACAAAGCGACAAAAGGTCACAGTACCTGGGAAAACGAACGATTCTCAAATCTTTTTAAAACAAAGCGACAAAAGGTCACAGTACTTGGGAAAACGAACGATGCTCAAATCTTTTTAAAACAAAGCGACAAAAGGTCACAGTACCTGGGAAAACGAACGATGCTCAAATCTTTTTAAAACAAAGCGACAAAAGGTCACAGTACCTGGGAAAACGAACGATGCTCAAATCTTTTTAAAACAAAGCGACAAAAGGTCACAGTACCTGGAAAAACGAACGATGCTCAAATCTTTTTAAAACAAAGCGACAAAAGGTCACAGTACCTGGGAAAACGAACGATGCTAAATCTTTTTAAAACAAAGCGACAAAAAGTCACAGTACCTGGGAAAACGAACGATGCTGAAATCTTTTTAAACAAAGCGACAAAAGATGGCGCTTTAGGTATTCTGAAACGCGCTTTTTTCGAGAAAAGTTAAAAAACGCGAAGAAAACAAATTTTCCCAGACATGGGACTTATTTAGATCGATTTTATGCCCCCGAAAACCCTCGTATAGTAAATATCGTTAGAGTCGTTTCGAGAAACCGATTACAGATATAAGTATACGATGATCCTGCTAAGGGATGCAGGTGTTTTATTTTTTTATTCAATTATACTTTTATTTGAAAACCAACAGCCTTATAGAGGGGCATGATCTGTCAACGACTCTGAACAACTTTCATTGAACAAAACTTTCAGTAAACGAAAAGAAAATCAGCTTCTTCATACAAACTGCCCGATCAAGTTTACAATTTTGTATGGAGACGCGGATTTTATTTTTCGTTTCCTAAAAGTTTTGTTCACTGAAAGTTGTTCAGTGTCGTTGACTGATCATGTAGTCTAGGCAACGAGGCGGATCGTTGTATGAAGACCCCCGCATTAAATCCTCAGTCGATGAAACTTTGCTGGGGTATTACACTATATGAGACAAACTTCTATAAAAAATCCAAAAAACATCAGTACTTTTAATTTTTCCATACAAAAATTACAAATATTGGGGGACATTTAAATATTGGGGGACATTTCACACAAGGTCATCTGATCCCAAACTAGGCAAAGCCTGTACTATGGATACCAGAGACTGATATACATACATAAATAGATAAATAACACCCAGACACAGAACAAACACTTGTGTTCATCACACAAATGTTTGCCCTGGGCGGGATCGAACCCGCGGCCCACGGCGTGTGAGGCAGGCTCACTACCAACCACACCAACGGGCTTGTCAAAAAATGTATATGTTAATTTTTTTTGGATATTTTGAATTTACTTTTCATTCATGATAATTTATCATCCTGTCAAATAAAATCTGCCACAGAGAATTATGTTGGGGTCAACTGCTTCGTTGCCTACACTAATGCCCTTCCAGTATTCGGAAGGCTGTCCCTAACACCCTGTATTAAGCGCAAAGTTTAAAAACAGAAAGCCAATCATTTCTGTCGTGTATTCCATACATTGTCGATATATTTTTCGCTTGCGGAATTGCCACGTCGGAATTTCTGCAGGTATATCGCTACAGTAAAACCATACATATCCATTTACATACAAGATATTTACATACAAATACACAGCGAGATGTAGGGCTAACTGTCCAGTAGTGTCCCCTCGCTCTGTCATGTAAATGTCGCGTGGCCTAGATAAACAATAGCTACAGTACGCTGAGCCATAACTGTGCGATTACCCTAAACTAAAAGGCTATGTGCTCACTTAGCCTAATGCTTGTTTGAAATAGAGGCTTTAAATAATTCTCGTTACTTAAGACTTGGAAATTTAACAAAATATTGTTTTGTCTATCCATAGAAAATTATCATCTAGTCTAGCTAGATTAGTAGGTCTAATTTGTATGGGAAGTCGAAAATTTATTTGCGAATATAAAAGATTCGTATAGCAAAAGTGTTGCATTTTCTTCAAAATCGTTCAAAAACGTTTATTTTCCAAAATGTCCCTCTCCCAAAATGTCCCTTGATTCCAAAACGTACCTTTTCCAAAATATCCCTTTCCCATAATGTCCCTCTCCCAAAATGTCCCCTAGTTCCAAACGTCCCTTTTCCAAAATATCCCTTTCCCATAATGTCCCTTTTCCAAAATATCATACATACATACATAACATCGCGCCTTGTTCCCGTCGGGGTAGGCAGAGACCACAGTTCTCCACCTGCTACGATCTTGACATACTTCCCTTGCTTCCTGAACCTTCATCAATCCTTTCATACATACTCGTCGGTTTAGGGTACTTTTAACCTGGCCTTTATTCAGAACGTCCTGAATTTGGTCCTGGTACGTTCGCCGAGGCCTTCCCCTTCCAACGTTTCCATTCACTTTCGCCTTGTAGATCTCTTTCGTCAATCTTCCTTCATTCATCCTCTCTACATGACCAAACCATCTCAGCATACCTTTCTCAATTTTAGTCACTACGTCTTCTTTTACGCCACAACGTTCTCTTATCACACTATTTCTAATCCTGTCACTCAATTGCACACCAATCATACTCCTCAACGCTCTCATTTCTACTGCATTAATTCTACTTTCATGCTTTTTCTGCCATACCCAGCTTTCACTGCCGTACATCAGTGTTGGCACTAAAACGCCTCCATGAACAGCCAGACGAGCCTTGTGAGAAACCTTCTGACTCTTCATACTCGTAAAAGCATGCAGAGCACCATTCACCATGTTTCCAGCATTCACTCTTCTTTCGATATCACTTTCACACTTTCCATCTCTCGTAAACTTAGAACCCAGATACACAAACTCCTTTACTTGTTCGACTTGTTCACCACCTATTAATATAGTACACTCTGTCATATACTCTTCTCTTTCAAGTACCATTACTTTCGTCTTGCTTACATTAACTTTCATTCCTTTCCTATCAAAAGCCTCATTCATCATTGTTACCATCTCCTGTAACTCGTCAGCAGATGACGCAAGTATAACTTGGTCATCAGCGTAGAGAAGACATTAGATGAGTAACTCATTCATTCTCAGTCCACACATACTCTCTTTCAGATCAGTCAAACAATTATCCATGAATAGGTATCCCTCTCCCAAAATGTACCTTTCCCAAAATGTCCCTTTTCCAAAAACCTACTACCTCTGCTCACAATTAGTCCGGATAATCGGGGTTCTACTATCACACGCAGCACACTATCTGATCGGATTTATCTGAAGCGTTCTATACTCGTATAGTAGTAGAATAAAGTACAAAAACAAGGATTCGCCCATCCGTTTGCAAGCTAAGTTTATATTAGAAGAGTAACACAGTGCATACGTTGTTTGTACTGCTCAATCCTGTTTCCTTTACGCGGAAAAACAAACCGACTTACATCCGCGAACTATATCGCTTCGTAGTAGAGAAACTTAAACTTAGCTTTTAATTAGCTATGGGTACAGCCACGATCACACCTAGCTGAATTCAATGACTAATTCGGCATACATTGCTCGTTGAAGTAAGGTATTGCAATTAACATAACCAAGCCTCCCAGCAATGTATGCCGAATTAGTCTTTAAATTCAGCTAGTTGGTGTGATCGTGGCTTACGGCCAAAGACTATGGAACTTACTACAGGGTGATTTGAAAACATTAGACATGAGATTGAGTTCAGACCACGATACTGAACAACTTTCCCCAATGAACGTAGGTCGAAATACGAAAAACCAAAATTTTTACCTCGAAGAAATGGTAAATAATACGGTGAAAACGGATTTTACCAGACATGTGACCTAGCTAGATCAATTTTCCGCCCCAAAAACTAGTTTTAATTTCATCGAAATCGTTAGAGCCGTTTTAGAGAAACCGATTAACAAATATTGCTAGGAATAAGAATAAATGAATGAATGAATAAATTCTTGATTGCACACTTATACATAACATAAAACACACAAAGAAACACACATAAGGTTACAGTGGGCAAAGGCGGTCTTATCGCTAAGAGCGATCTCTACCATACAACCTTTGTATAGAGGAAAAGACATGAATAATCACAGCAGCCAGCAGGTAGTGTACCAATAAAAAAATACATACAAACAACACATATACGGTACTATATATAGGTAAATAATAAGAATAAATAATAAGTATCTATAAAAATTTTACAGAAATACATATAAAATGAATACATAAATATAAACAAATAAATATACTATATAAATATATATATATATATATATATATATATTGTTAGAGATACATGAATACTCAGTTGCAAATAGAAGAGGAATGACTTAGGAGATAATGATGCAGTTTTTTTTTTAAGATAGCCAGCGACTCGGAGTGACGAACTTAAGAGGGCAAATTATTCCACAGCTGAGCAGAGCAAAAAGACTTCTTATACGAGTAGTAGTCCGATCGTGTAAATGTAGTCTGCAAAATGTTGTCAGACTTCGAGCGAAGGACACGCGAGCGGTCAGCACCTAGGTACTGGAAACTCTCCTTAAGGTAGGAAGGAGTGCGATGATCATACAGAACGTTGAACAGAAGCGTCAGGACGTAGATTTAAATAAAGATTTCAATTTAAGATTTAAATTTTCATTAATCGCCCGAACTAGGACATGTGTTTATTTAAAATAGAACCAAAACCAAATCATGCCTGTATTCTATTACGCAAAAGAAATAAAGAAACAAACAACCATGCGATATTTTTACAGCTACACAACAAACAAACGCGTAAAACTGGAA
Organism: Athrips mouffetella; assembly: GCA_947532105.1. Taxonomy (NCBI): domain Eukaryota; kingdom Metazoa; phylum Arthropoda; class Insecta; order Lepidoptera; family Gelechiidae; genus Athrips; species Athrips mouffetella. The sequence goes on from OX383976.1 coordinate 24,055,460, forward strand.
ACTGGCAAAATAACAAAATAGTGGTTTATTCTGAGGGCGAAATTCGGCCGAAGTCATAAACTACGGAACGAGCACAGTCGTACTTTATAGGCATTCGTAAATTCAATACAATCCCATTTTTGATGCGAAACTTCACAGATAAAATAATATCAGCAGCACAAAAAAAAGAAAAAAAATACCGGCCATGTGTGCGTCCACAGAGCAGTGTGCGTCAGACTTCGCTCATTATGGATTCCTACCAGTGACGCCGCCCTCTTCCCTTCTTGCTACGCTTATAACCGCAAAATCAAGTTGGTTGTAATAGGAAAAAACCGGTCAAGTGCGATTTCGGAAATACCTGTAGCCTGTAGTAATTTTAGAAGCAATAAAGTCCATATTTAGGGCCGCCAAACAAAAATAATTTTATTTAGGTATTTTTTGTAGATAAAAAAAAAAAACTGCTACTAAGAGAGATCGGAACATTTTCCCTATAATATTTATTAATAATATGGGATAGGGTATTTTTTTTCCTGCCCCCCTATTGTTGTATGGAAAACCCCCTTGCTTTGGGTCTGTGAAAATTTGTAGCTCCAATCAGTTGGTTGTAAAACCTCTGGACAGACAATAGGGCGCCCTTTGGGCCCTTTAGGTACGGAACCCTGAAACTACGTATGTAACTTTCCCAAAGAAAATATGAAAATAAAAATATTTGGTTTGTCCCAAGCTTTTCTAGAATGTTTTGTACGAAAAGTAAAAATAAAATCTTTTATACAACCTCTTTTATATAAGTTATAGAAGTAGAAGATAGAATTGTGTTAATTATCTGGTTTTAGAATTCCAATATAAATCCAAATAAAAAAAATCAAGCCTTTACGAATCCCAATGTTGGGCAAAAACTTTACGAGTCCCAATGTTGGGCAAAGACTCCTTCCTATTTATTCGCAATTCTCAATCCGGTGACTTTTACTGGAAAGTCTCTTATGAAAGCGTCTACCCACTTGAATCAGAATCGGTAACCACGCGCCAATTGTCAATCGATGAACAACCCATTTTTAATTGCTTAAAAAACAAAACATACTATACCTACTACCTAGTTTTCAGTGCCTCTTCTCTCCATCGAATAGCAAAATATCCTTATCTTTCAAATATAAAGTGGTTTTGACCAATCACAAAATATAAGAGGCATCATAAAACTCTATTAGTTTGACCGATTTCCCTATAAAATGCTCTTAGGACGAAAATCACGTAAACTACCCAAAGATTTTTCACCTCTAAAAGCTACTGTTTTCCGGAATCCGACTCTATTTCTTAGTAAATAGGGTGTTGCCAGGTCGAAGTTCTGTTTGGCGAGTTATTCTCAAAATTTGAATATAGATTTGTTATTCTGATCACGCGTTATAGGGGTCAATGCTGAATGATAAGTGACTGCGTTTTGCGCACATTTTGCAAAATGTGTGGTAATCGATAGGAGATACGAGTTTTATTCAGAGTATTTTTTTGTAAAGACTGTAAAAACGGCTGTTATGCGAAGACCATCTGGGGAAGTACACACAGCCGCTCGTCCGTTGAAACACTTTGATCTTTAGCGATTTGATCAAGCGGACAAGTCAAGTGGCTTTCTACTATCGCAAACGCCAGTAGAATAGAAGAAATTGATTGGATTGACATTAGCTAGCGAAATGTCATGTGACAGCTAATGTCAGAGCCATATAGTTTTATTATATTCTATAGCGTTTGCGATAACAGAAAGCCACTTGTCTCAGGGCCCTGTTCGATTGAGCAATTTGTATAGAGAAGTCAAAAATTTTTTAAAAAGCGATTCTTCGTTAAAGTGTTTCATTTTCGTTGACTGAGCACGCCCGTTCAGTTTTGGTACACCAAACTATCTCATACACCAGGGCCTAGAGTCAAGTGGCTTTCTACAATCGCAAACGCTAGAAGAGTAGAATTAAACTGTATGGGATTGATATTAGTTAACGAAATGTTGCCTGACAGCTAATGTTAATCCCTTACATTTTTATTCTATTCTATAGCGTTTGCGATAATAGAAAGCCACTTGTCTCACTATAAAAACACTATAAAAATATTAGTTCTAATTTTACCACCTGAACCTGAAATCCACCTTCGCAAAATGTAACGTTCGCAAAATGTCACGTTCGCAGCAGATATCGCTGTCACTTTGAAAGTGATATGTGTGTTGACTGATGACCACTAGCCATCAAATTTTTTATTCCCGCGAATTTATCAAAATAAGACTAATTAAAGGGCAGTTGACAATGCCTTATTAAATACCAAGCTAGAGTTTCTGGGCCCTGAAACCAGTGGCTTTCTATTATCGCAAACGCTATAGAATAGAATAAAAATGTATGGGGTTGACATTAGCTGCCACGCAACATTTCGTTAGTTAATGTCAATGCCATACATTTTCATTCTAGATAGTCAAAAGCCGTTTGTCTCTAGCACTGAAAAATAAGGGTAATTAGAAGGAGGATTAAAGAAATAATTCGTCACAAGGTAGAGAAGTCGTCGTTCTTTTGATTTGACGGGTTATTGTAAATATTTCCTAGTCATAAAATTTGGGACATGTTGGCAGATGTCATCCCATAATCCCATAGTAAAATAAATTAACAAGATATCTATTCCGAGCGAAGCAAGGAGTTCTTAAATCTTTGGTCTCTAGGCCCTGATAGCTTAGTTAGCGTAATATTATATTTATATTCTTTGGCATAGGTTTCGGTAAATGACAATCGAGCGCAACGAGGTTCAAATCTCTTTGATGAGAATGACCCACATCGGCTTTACTGGTTTTTACCCTAAGTCTGGAATTACTACCGACCCTGGACAAAAGTTTCAGCGTATTTCGAAGTATTAGATTTGAGAGAGCCGATAGGGAAAGGAAAAAAGATAAAATATCTCTGCAGGATTACAGGACCTCGAAAAACCTTATTGTTCTTGAGTGGATGGCATAAAAAAAGATTTTTCTGATTATAAAGGACCCTGGCCATGTTTGTACAGTCATGCGACTTTCTACCATATTTCAATCAAGTTTGATATTACAGTGGAGATGCAAGTTTCAAGCATAAATTGCTGTTGACTATACAAGTCTCGGTTGACTTTCTGTATATCGTACCATCTTACATCCTACTAAAACTATGTACAAAAATTGTGGAAGAAATATAAAAATTATTATTATACAGGGTGTAAGGGACGGTGTACCGAAAACTAAAAGGGTGTCAACGAAATTGAACAACTTTCCCGAAAAAACATTTTTGGAAAATGAAAAAAATCTTGACCTCTGAATACAAACTCTTCGACCAGAGTGAGCAATTTGTATGGAGAGGTAAAAAAATGTCTTCATTTCCCAGAAACATTTCTTTGGGAAAGTTGTTCAGTTTCGTTGACTGAACACGCCCTTTCAGTTTTCGGTACACCGTCTCTTAGAGCCTGTATTATAGACAGACGGACTGTGATCCTATTAGGATTTCTTTTGAGGTACGGAACCCAAAAATTAAAAAAAAATAACTTTTGACAGGGTGAATTCCCAGACTAATTTTAATTTAAAATTTGTTAATTTTTAACAACCTGTATGTATGCGGTCTCTCGCTGATTAGATTCTCGCTAATTATTCTGTAATTACTCGATCTTTTTGGGACCCTTTGATCTTTAGACAAAAGGACAATTTGAATATTTCATTACTTTGCGTTGCTGAATGTTTAATTTACAGATTAGTCATCTCATCAGGAATTAAACCAACTTAGAGATTAACTTTTGTGTCAACTATCTATAGTAAAAATAATATACGTGTTGACGGAATAAGCGAAACTGAGAAAATGGTTTGTTCAGAATCGAGAGTAGAATCAATTTCACGGGTTTTTGATAGGGGTAATTTTTTTTATTATATAAATTTTTACCGCTTCTATTCTAAATATTTCTGTGAATACGCGCGCTGGCGGCGTGGCGCCACGCGGATCATGAGCGGCGAGGAGGGGAGGGAAGTGTGCGTGGCTGGTGCGGAGCGCGCGGACTAGAACAACGAAGAAACTAGAACGATGATGAAACTTTAAAATAACAATATCTAGAAAAAGATATCTTTTTTGTGGATTTTTTTTACGGGAATGGATTTATTTTAATATAAGTCAGTTGGGGTGTATGAGGGTTTCGCTTATTCCATTAACATGTTGTATAATCGAAATACAGTCAAGTATAACCATTGTTCATGTACAAGTACATTATTGTTTAAGTTCATTAGGTGAGCTGTTTAGACTGCCTACTGTTTGATAGTATTATGTAACGAGAGATTGTTTAATATTATGGTGTAATTTGAGATATCATGCATGTTTTAGGTCATAAAGATTTGTTTACATAGTTCATTCAAGAAAATTTCAGAATGAGAAAAGCTACCATTGTATAAAGCACAATCTTTAAAAAATATATTTTTAACAATGTTATGGGCCTTTTGCTGTCAAAAATTTGCGCGTAATTGTGTTATAAATAAATAAATTAACCTTAATTTCAGACACTTTTAGTCCATAATACAATCAATTACAAGCAATAACAAAAAATAAATTAAACGTTAAAATTAAAACATGAAAATTAGTAAAAACATTAAAAGTCAAAATTGGGCAAGTAAAATTATGTTCAAATTAAAAATAATCGTAAAGTAAAAGGTACTGAAATAAATTAACCGGGTTTTTTGACCGACTTGACATAGTCGACAAAGTGACGTTTTACACTTCACTGCCTCATACAGACTATGTATAATGACGACGGACTACTTTATGGCTGTATATTAACGTGCCACCAAATTTGAGTAAATTTTAACCAAATAAATGTTCACCAAATATTGTTTACCAAAATGAATAAATGAACACCGCTTCTGCTTGTGGTCGCAAGATAACCTAACGAACTTAACCGACCGACAAATTTTGTAACCAATTACCTAAATTTGGTGTACATTTAGCCAAATTTGGTTTACATTTAGCCATTTTGTCTGAAGTGTATTGGGGTATAAAAACTTATTTTGGAAATCATTAAATTTGTTGCCCTACTTAATTATGTGGGTGGAACTCTTTCGTCAATCTTCGTTTATTCTTCCTTCTACTCTCATCAACCCTCCCATACCTAAATTTACTAGGCCTTTGTTCAGAACGTCTAAAATTTCTTTTACTTTTTGTAACAAAGAAAAAGAGTGGAATTACCAGATCCTTAAACTAGGTGATCCTGTATTTTAGGGATTTAGGTGTTCCTCTGCAAGATGTAAGTTTTAACGGCCAAGAAATAAATAAATGACACTAACTTAGTCTATTACATGCATGACACTAAATTAATATACGTACCAACTTATTTATTTTAAATAGGTAAACTTACCTTTGCTTAATATTAATTTACGATCCAATCTTACGATCGGTATCATTATAGGTGAAATTCCGTAAGTAATTAAAGACATTACGTAATCTAAATACAATAATGATTTGAGAGTAATGTATGTGATACTAGCTGTTGCCCGCGACTTCGTCCGCAAGGTATTCTATCTATCTGACCATCCATCCATCCACCCTTCCGTCTATCTGTCGTCCGTCCATCCGTCCAACCATCTGTCCAACCGTCCGTCAAACCATCCCTTTCCTTGCCCCTCTCCCTATCCCCCTCCCTCTTCTCCTCCCTTTTCCTCTCCCTCTCCGTGTCCCTCTCCCTACCCCTATTTTTATCCCTTCCCCTATCCCTACCCCTAACGCCATCTCTATCGCTATCCCTATCTTCATATAAACATAGAAACGACACCCATATTGATTTTTAGACATTTTAACCCTATCGCACCCCAATTTTCACATCCACCACGTTGGATTTCAAAGTTGTTGTAGTTTTTGTAATCAGCGACCCGATAAACCATACAAATGACACCCATATTGATTTTTAGACATTTCAACCCTATCTCACCCCAACCCCATCCCCAGGGGATGATGGTATTTCACGTCCACCACGTTGGATTTCTAAATTGTTGTAGTTTTCGTAATCAGCGACCCAATGAACCATACAAACGATACCCATATTGGTAGACTTTTTCACCCCATTTCCCTTTTTTAGGGGATGAATTTGGGGTGGAATTTCAATAACAGTGATGAACGTTGCATAGAATTACAAACCTAATTCCTAAATGATAAATTATGTAGATTTTACTTTAAAAATAAAGGATTTTCAACTTCATTCCCCTTTTCACCCTTTAGGGTGTCGAATTTTCAAAAACCCTGAGATACGTAATTTTTTGTCGTAAGCCTAAATACAAAATTTGAAGATCCTAACTTTAAAACCGACGGACTTTCATACAAACTTTCATCCCCTATTTTACCCTCTTAGGGGTAGAAATTTGTAAAACCGTTTCTTAGTGCACCATTAAACCTCATAAGGAACCTACATGCCAAATTTGGAATTTCTAGACCCAGCGGTTTGGGCTGTGCGTTGATATGCCAGTCAGTGAGTCATTCACCTTCTTCATTAACATTAAATGCGGTTTCCCGTGGGAATTAAGTGCTTTCCCGCGGTTAAAAGTAGCCTATGTGTTATTCCAGGACCTAACCTATATGTGTCCCAAGTTTCATTAAAATCCATTTAGCAGTTTTTACGTGAAAGAGTAACAAACATCCATCCATCCATCCATACTTACAAACTTTCGCGTTTATAATATTAGTAGGATATGATGATGTTTTTATGTATGACCTACACAAAAAGTGTTTGAAGAATCAAAAGATACTATTTTTTTAAAAAGCAGAAGTTATAAACCGTTTGTTGTACTAATCACATAACATTGTTAAGCTCTGATGTTCCAGCGAAACACAAGAAACACATTGTAATAGAGGCCGTGCTGCAGTGGTTTCTTGCCGTTTCTTTTACGCTGCCATAGCACGATCCAAAACGGCGTAGACTCGTTTTATTTGCATTGTATTCTGCTTGACATTCAATAAGTACTCTGTAAATAATCTATATTGGATAAAATTATCTGAATCTGAAAGCAGACCACCCACTAGGTTTAAACCAAATTTTCAGCTCTAAAAGCTCAATTAACAACAGAAGCAAAGCACCGCATGCAGGGTCTTTTTATTGAAGTTTGTTTACTTTAACATTTAATTAATTCGAAACTATGGTAAGCATTTCATCGATGGGTAGGACTACTTCTGCTCTGTGGATAGGACCTATACCATACATTTTAGTATGAAATAAAAATTGTCTATGATGCTTTCATTGATGCTTTTATTTACAGTGATAACTGATATGACATTACAGTGCAACTAATTATTAAATGTTTGGACGAATTTATACAACCATTGACATTTTTAATTAATCAGTCCTATAACGAAGGTATTTTCCCTGAAAGCTTAAAAACAACAGTAATTAAACCTATATTTAAAAAAGGTTCCAAACTGGATCCCGCAAATTACCGCCCCATCGCGTTATTACCCGTCATTTCGAAACTTTACGAGAAACCCATATCTCAAAGAATAAATAATTTTCTTGAAAAATATAACGTGTTGAACCCCAACCAGCATGGTTTTCGTAGAAACCATTCAACATCCCTCGCGGTTTTCAATTGTTCTTTAGAAATTCTTAATGCCCTTAATAATAATAAAATACCTATTGTAGTTTTTATGGATATGTCGAAAGCATATGATCGCGTATGTCACCAAATATTACTAGAAATATTATACCAACAAGGAATTCGTGGTACTGCTTACGAATGGATAAAGTCTTACCTACGAGACAGGAAACAGACAGTACAACTCTCACATTACAATGAAAAGAAGAAGGAGGTTACTGAAACTTCTTCATCCCCCCAAACAATTAACGGTTCCATACCACAAGGCAGCGTTTTAGGCTGCCTACTGTTCTTGAGCTACATAAATAACTTGCCTTCTGCTGTAACTCAAAAGATCATTATGTTTGCAGACGATGCAACTGTAATGTTTACTTGCGATCCTGACAATATAAATGAGATCTACAGTGCTATAACCGAAGCCCTAAATAAAATAAAGTCGTTCCTTGAAAAAATCGGACTTATTTTAAATTTGCAAAAAACTAAAATAATGCAATTTCATCCGCACCAAAAACTTCCTTTGCCACTCAAAATTACATTTGAAAATATAGTATTAGAAGAAGTAACTTCCTTTTCGCTGCTTGGCATAATCTTAGACAGTAATATGACATGGAAATACCACATCGAATCAGTAACTAGCAAATTAAGTCGATTTTCATTTGCACTACGTGAACTACGTAAATGTACAAACGAAGAGTGCGCACTCACAGCCTATCACAGTTATGCAGCGGCGTGGATAAGATACGGCATTGTACTCTGGGGTAACTCCACTGATATTAGTGCTGTATCAGTCCTGCAAAAACGCTGTATTCGCATAATTACGCAGACACCACCTAGGGACACATGTCGCCCACTTTTCACGGCTTTAAAAATACTTACGGTTGCAAGTGTGTACATTTTGGAGCTGTGCGTTTTTATCCGAAGACACCCACACTACTTCCCATTCGTTGGCGACAATAACGATCGACGATACAAAACCCGACGAGACGAACAATTACAGCCCCCCGCTCCGCGCCTTACCATGTACAGCAAAGGTTGCTACTACATGGCTATTAAAATATATAACCATCTGCCTAAGTATATACGAGACCTTCAAGAGAACAAATTTAAAACTACATTAAAAGATTTATTAATTAAAAAAGGGTACTATAATATCAACGAATACCTATGTGACAAATTTAATAATGAAATTGATTAATGATTAATTGTAAGTTAATAATAATTTAATTTCAATTTAATTTTAAAAATTTAATGTTAATTTTAATAATTTAATTTATGATAATAATTTAATTTTAATTTAATAATGTTATAAATGCCATGTGTGCCTCATAGAGGTGGATTGTAAACTAGTTTTAAGTATACAATCTGTAAATGGTGAATAAATGAAATATGAAATAAATATGATTACAGAAAACTGTGCGCAAAAAGGATAAAATTGATATACTCGTAAATACTCGTAAGTGAAATCGTGAGGTAAAATCATTTATTGTTTTTTTATCGACCATATAAGTCTGTCACAGCAAACATTTTCATTGCTCCCCAAGAAGTCACGTATAAATAATTTTTAAGCTATTTTGTTTTAAACGAATCTTCTTTCAGAAATACCTTGTATATCAACCGCTGGTACGAGTAGACTAAATATTCGAAACCTGCAGTCTCGCCCTATTTAGCAAAAACCGACTCTCTACTCTTAAAGCTGCGTTAAATACAGTTCTAGATTAGGTGATAATAAAAATAAATGTAAAATTTTGTATCTCGTATTTCAATTTGTAGATAAATATTTGCTGCTGTGTTGTGCCTGGCTTGCTTCATTCATGGGTGTCGTAAAAGGCGTCAAAGGAAAATTGGAGCTCTGCTTCGTAGGTGATGGGGTTGCGATGCGACCTGTCGGGAAATACCATTTGAATCTCGGTAAATGTGAAGTGCTCAAGGTAGGGCACCTATGAGATGGTCAGAAACACAGAAGAACGCAGTCGGCGGCAACATGCAGCGTGCGGTCCACACATCATACAATCGCAGCCTGTGGAAGGAAAACATATGTGGTTGCGATCCTCATCAGTGAGGGACCGAGGAAGAAGAAGAAGCAATGTGAAGTTAGTTTGATTATTGGTATCAGTAGGGTTTTTGGTTTCTTTATGATGCATGTCAAATGTATACTCGTAAGTTTTGACAATGGAAATGTTTTTTCTTTTACTCCAGTGTAGGCTTTGATTTCACGAAAAATGCGATCCCTTATATCTCGGAGAGTTGTGAAGATATGATATTCAAAAAATGCTCAAAAGACGCGTATTCACGAGAGCTGTAAGTTGCAAAAAAAAATATTTGAGAAAGTCAAAAACGAAAAATGTTATGTGCTTGATAGTCGTGTGTGGCACGAAACCTGTGAATTTTTATTCAAACTATTTTCTGGTGATTGATATCTTCCAAAATTCATCGATCACGTGACAACTTATTAAGTTCATTTCTTCGTGTAGAAATTATTTAATGCCCGAAAATTGCTTGGTAGTAACTATTATATTATCTGTGGTAAAATGAGCAGTGATTGATTAATTTGATTATAGCTTAGGGATTAAAACGAATAAAATTTTTCAAGTAGGTTTGTTAAGAAATAACAATAATCTTTGAACTTAAATATTAAGTAAGTATGATCAAAATTCACTTCGCGTCGCTTGAGGGCTTAGTTCAAATTATGTAAACAAATTCCTTTAAGCAAAGTTCTTAAAAGTTGTAAGATGGAGATTGTTTAAATAAGCTTATAGAACTGTTTGAGTAAGTTAGTATTTTGCAAAGGGTGGAACTCTTAGTTAATTCTATTTACTCTTTACGACTTATATTCGGAATATGTACAGTCAAGAGCACGTCTAGCTTGACACATATTGAACTTTTTACGTACATGCTTGACTCAAGACTGCGAGTGTAAGGCCCTGTTCCCACTAGGCTCACAGTGAGCCGCTCACTGTGAGCCGACTGACTCTCAGCGGCGCATCAGTCGCTCACTCAATTCGTTCCGTCAGCGTAGTGATCTGACTGAGCCGCCGACCGGGAGCATAGTTCGCGGGACTCAGCTGCTCACTGAATGAATCCGCAAGCGTAACGCCGCCCGTAACGCCGCAAACTGCGTACAGTAAGCGCTGAATGGACACTCCGTTTAAAATATATAGGGAGGCGTACTGGAGGCAGACTGTGAGCGGCTCACTGTGAGCCTAATGGGGACATCGCCTAAAAGATTGTCGTGCTTTTCACTGTACATTAGTACTGTGATAGAACGGTGGAAGATCACGCCAGGAATGTTCGTGGGTTCGATAAGTGGCTCTGAAGTTGCAGTTGTGGAGAACAGGTTGAAGAGCAGATGGATAAGGAGCAAGAGATAGATAATGGTACTTACAGATGTTTTATTAATATTTACAATGGTTACTTAGGTAAAGTTAAGATATAGAGTGAAGACACCTGCAATGACATACAAGCTTTTAGACTACACTGATAATTTTGATAATTATCCTAAAGATAACCGAAGTAATAAGCAAGCACTTACCAATACTGGTGTCTTCAAGCATATGTTGGTGATGAGATGCTAGTGAAAACCAAGTTTCACAGCCTAGCCCACCGGCGCAAAATTGCATGTCTGTCGGTCTTTTACAGATTGTACTTCGGACAGTGTGCCCAAGAGCTCCACGAGCTTATTCCGCCATACCCCTTCTACCATCGGGAATCCAGACGCACCGCAGGATATCACCCATATCTGGTTGATATTCCACACATTCGCACAAAGCGCTTTGAAACATCCTTTATAATGCGCACAGCTAAGGAGTGGAATTCTCTGCCTGCGTCTGTGTTCCCGAGCTCTTATAACCCGAATCTATTTAAGTCGCGAGTGAATAGGCTTCTTCTGGGCAGGCTCGTTCCATCGTCGACCTCATCTCTGTCCTTAAGGCTAAATCGAGGTCAAGAGTAAGCCCATACATAGTAAAAAAAAAATATATATATATATAATATAATATAGATATTTAAATAAAACGTAGATTAATCGATCTATAACGATCGATACCAAGTAATGATAAACGTCAAAAAAATTGCGAGCGCGCAGAATAATTTGAATTTAGAACGTCAGCTGATTGAACATCGACATCGGCTGCATGAATTTTGAGGATAAAGCAAAAAGAAAAGCAAGCGCTTCGTTACAGTACAATCTACGGCACACAAACGTAGTGGTATTGTAAATTCTTTGAGGATTTGTAGCGTAACACTGACTTAGCTGGTACTGGTTGCAGTGTGTACGCGCAGACCGCGCGCGTTTCACGAACGAAAGGCACCAATTAAAAACACCGGTTTGTAAAATACTCAAAAATAATGTACCTTGATTCATCATTATCATCATAACATCCCATGAAACGTCCACTACAGGACAGAGAGCTTCCTCCAGAATTTTAGCTTTTACAGGAAAAATCTAGAGGTGAAGTACCATAGTCACCTCGCTTGTTAGCCTTACGGCTGGCACCATGGACCGCGGTTGTAGGTGACCGCAGTAAGTAAGATGTAAGATACAAAGGAGGAGGCTGCTGCCCATCTTCCAGTTTATAACCCTTAGTCGCCTCTTACGACACCCACAGGTATGTATGGGTTGGATTAGTTGGCTGTACCTTGATTAGAAAGGCGGTAAGACAGAACTTTGCGTAAGAGCAGGACAGAGCTTTCCGTCCTGCTGTTATACAGCTGTCATTCAAATCAAGCTTTATTATTCTGCCTGTAGCTGTAATACTACTAACGGTCACCCATCAAAAACCCGGTCGGCACGGAAGACGTAGATTAATTCATTTATTTCAATAGATTTGTACAAAACAAAATAGACCTAATTAATACAAAGTTTGTTACACAATTTGTGCACAAATTAATTTCTAAACCCTGATTCTCAAAGCGAAAGCCTGTATTCTGAGAGTCCGTGTTCTACTAGGAGCTATTGTGCGTTCAGCGTAATCAACCAGCGCAACAGCATGTTTATTGAGTAAGGTAATAAAGCTAATAAACTAATAACTCGAATATAAAATATTGTCAAACAAATAGTATGTATGAATGTGCGTGTGTGTGTGTATGTGTGAGTGTGCGTGTGTGTGTATGTGAGTATATATGTGTGTGTGTATGCGTAAGTGTGTATGTTTGTATACAAGTATGTGTGTAATTGTTTGTGAATTATTACGGTGTATTTAAATATACATAATTAACATTAAAAGTAACCTTCGTGAATGGAAAGAAAGATTAATTGCCATCGGGCTACAATCGCTTCCTTAATGTACACACAGCTGCACATCAGTAGAAACACTTTTGAACCTTATAGCGTGGTAATAGAGTTGAAAATGTTTCTACCGACAAGCGGTTGACCGTACCTTAGAATCCCATTACATTTTCACATCCCGGACATTACATACATCGAGCGCGAATTTGAAATTGGAAGGTCGTGTAGTCCCGCATCATCAGCCGAAAGACGTCCACTGCTGGACATAGTCCTCCCCTAAAGATCTCCATGATGACCGGTCCTGCGCTGCTCGCATCCAGCGGCTTCCCGCGACCTTGACCAGACGTCGGTCCACCTTGTGTCCACCTGCCAACGCTTCGTCTTCCGGTACGTGGTCGCCACTCTAGAACCCTCATCGGTTCTTCTTGCGATGTGCCCTGCCCACTGCCACTTTATTTTAGCGAATCTCAGGGCTATGTCAGTTACTTTAGTTCTTCTAGTCCCGCATATTCAGTACAAAAGCCCTCAGTCAGAAGGACCCCAAGAATCACGCCGGCGGGTACGCGATTGCAAGTAGATTGCAAGGGGGGCGGCGAGTGTCCTTTCTGTAGTACGAGTATTATTTATTCTATGACATTGTTTCGCAAAACAGTTTACCAGAACAGCTAGCCCTTCTTGTAGCAAATGCATTTGTCTTGTAGCGAGTTGGGTCGAAACCGCTGCCGAACTTGGCAGACGGTGGTATAAATTTGTATGTTTTGCTCAACTGGAAGACCCTTAATTCAATTTTGAGTTATGATATTAATTGACACTTTGACGGTTACTTTAGACGACCATTTTGCTTGGAATTTAAAATGATTTTTGGTTTATAATTGGCAACCCAATTAGTACGGTCAACCGCTCGTCGGTAGAAACTTTTTCAACTCTATTACCACGCCATAAGGTCCAAAAGTGTTTCTACTGACGTGCTGTTGAGTGTACCTATACAGCGTGAATTTAATTGGTTTTGCTTCCGAAGCCCAGTGATTCTACTCATGATAACAAGCAACTTTACCTAAGAAAATTTTTTTTTCCACCAAAATTTGTTTTCGACTCCATATTGAAGTGGTCACGTGATCGACTCATTTTGTATGGGAAGGCAAAAAATTTTTTTTCTTCAAGTAAAAAAAAATTTTCGGTTAAGTTGCTTGTTTTCATGAGTAGAATCACTGGGCTACGGGAGCAAAACCAATGAGAATTAACGCTATACTTAAGTTTTACTATTTCTTCCCTTGGGTGTCGTAAAAGGCGACTAAGAGACCTTGAAACGGATAATTAGCAGCAGCATCCTACTGCATATAGTATAGTTAAGAGCAGTTCAAATTAGACATAGTGCGATTTCCGACTCTACGCTGACTAAAATAAGCACAGTCCAAGCTGACGTGCTCTTGACTTCACTACCCAAAGAATTCGGACTCCTTTGCTTCTTTACCACCACACTGGTTTTTTACTTTAACGCCAACAAGCGTGGTATCTATGGTACTTCTTTTCAAAATCTTAAAATCCCAAAAACAATAAACCAAAGCTCCAAATAAACTAATCCAAAAATAAAATCTCATTACTAGTTTCGGGCTTATTTAACCCAAAGTTGTACTGAGATGAAGTTTTTATTAATCTCTTTGGGACAGGACGGACCCGTCTGTCCTTTGTGCGGAACTTGTATTTCAGTAAAATGAGAGTAAAAAGATTTGTACTGCAAATAATCTGTAAGTAAAGTTAAACTATCAAACTATATGTCGTTCCAAATATGATAGATGCAGTCGTTATTGCCAGCTGTCAAGATTTACAAAATAGCTAATTTGTATCTTTTTAATGACTTCTGTTAAGAGCAAAAAGGAGGGTTATGATTTGCTTTGAAGTCAAAACCACCCGCTTCACAATTGCAAAATTACTCGCCGATCACCGGTCACATCTTAAATTTTTAATTAAATATAGTTTTAAGCATGTTCAAAGGCAATAAATTAATATAAAAATTAATTATATTTTTAAAAATATCTGAAGTGAAAAACAAGTGTGTCTATACTGTTCCACTGTAGGGCAAAGTGCCACCTCTGATGAGCAGGTAGAACTTGAATTTCAAGGGAATATGATGTAAGGGTTCATACCAATAATGTAGAAATATAAGACTTGCGAATTTCGACAAGGATAGTGCCAAAGGAAAGAGGCGTACACTGCAGAAAATATTAGGTAGGTTCTTTCCTATGAAATTGGCGTTTTGAATGGAGAATTTTAGGTAAACTAAATTTTTAACCAATTTCTCATTTTTTTAGAAGCTTAAATTTTATTTTCGAAAAATATTATCTGTAAAAAAATATAAAAAATCTAATGATGAAATCGGACGACATTTAAGACAAACAATTTTCGAACCTACACTAACTAACTACATGTCAAACTAAAAATAAAAACTTTATTTTATGTGTAAATTGATAACCTTGAAGTCAACTTTCAAATATAAGACAAATGAAAAAATAACTTTAGAATTATAGGAATTATGATCTCATTAATCTCCAAGAAAAATTTCACCAATTTCATAGGTTTTTTTTCATGAATTCCCACTCTAATTCCAATATTGACTGATAGGTCAAGACTCAAACCATCATGGAGTCCTAATTCTTTGGAAAGGCCAGAAAGCACGCGCAGCTTTTAGCCTCGTTACTGGACCAAAGGGCTCATTCCCTTCTTCAAATCATCTCTTTTCTCTGCCTGCTCTTTCCAGCATTAAAAATGTGTCCATTTCATCAAGCAAAAGTTGATGTATCTGCACAAGAAAAAACTCTTTTTCACACCTCGGTTTTCAGTAAAAGTGTGAAACGCCCAACTTTCCAGACATTGTGAATTAATACTGAAAACTTTAGAATGCAGCTGCTATTTCTTGCTGATCCAAACTAATACGTATCGCGGAAATGCGGATTTATTGAAAATGTTGTTTTGAAACATTGCTTTTGTTTAAAACTTCAAAAGTTAACACAAAGTGCTTTTTTATTAAATCTTGAAAAGAGTAGTGTTTCAGTTTTTAATCTGCGGAAAAGCTTTGGAAAAATATACAGGGTAAAAATAGCTCAGGCAGGTAATCGTTGGTGATAAGATGCTGTTGAAAACCAAGTTCACCAAAATCACGCATTAAATGGCTATTCAGAATCGGAATATAATTATACTTACGCTTCCGTTCTTAGTATTAATGATCAATTCACAATTAAAAAAAAATCATTTTTTCACTTTCGCAAATAAAGTTTAGCTAAAACATTAGATTTTTAAATATTTCTTGAGTATTGTAAAACCTAACCGGGTTTTTTGACCGAATAGTCATAGTCGACTAGTAGACGTTTTACACTTCACTATCTCATATATGACGGACTCTACTTTAGTCTGTGGTTGTAGTAGTCGCGTCATTAGTTCTCCATGTTTTCCGCCTGAATGGAAAAATTGCTGGATCTGTACAAGAACCTGTTTGCAGTTGGATACAATCGGATATCGGATATCTAACGTATCTAGCCTGGGAATTTGACACTTTAGAGCGAGCAGACGAGAGCCGGCCAGACACGGGCAGTCACTGACTTTGTCTGCCAGTGTGGCCGGTATTGCGAAAATTATAGCTTTTATCAGAATAAAATTCAAACATAATTTTTTTCAATTGCCAGACGTTTTAAACGAAATTACAATCAATCTGAACAACCTTTTCCAATTAATAACTCTTTAAACTGAACAACTGCTCAAGCTGTTTTCCTACCAAACTAAAGATTTTAGAAAATACGCGCATAGAAGCAGAGCGATTTTCGAATGTAATGATTATAATAATACGAAAATATTTGCAGTACCGGCCACACTGGCGGATTGTCAGAACGAAAAGTCTGCCGTCTGGCCTTTAAATCTTAAACAAATTTTATTTATTTCGTCTAAAAATATAAACAATATTGCACAATGCCTTTTCCTAGAAAATCCACTTTCCGTACTCGAAACGAAAAGCTTGAAACTGAGACACGTTTGAAATTTGAACGGAGCGCGCTAATTCGTGCGCGGCGAGATCAAACGTTCGCCAGGCCAATTACGTTGAGGCGCACGCGCAAGAGTACGCTCCAGTTAGAATTACTTTTGACATTAAGGGATAAGTGACAGCGAGTTTTTAAAGGTATACTCGTATACGAAAATTTTAAAAATCGAATTGCTCGAGGCTTGGAGGGCATAGGAAATATCTAGTCCCTGGAAATATATAATCCATTTATTTCGTTTTCGTTTTATCAACACATTTTGTCGCCATAAAACTTGAACCAGAAAATTGTTTTTAGGGTTCGGATACCAAAATGGTAAAAAAAGGAACACTTATGGTGCGACTTTGTCTGTCTGTCTGTCTGTCTGTCACACCTCTACGAGTATATCTCAGCAACCACTCATGCTATCGACTTAAAATTTGGAACAGTTTTAGAATATAGTTGCCCAGCTTAATTACACATGAAAGAATTTTGAAAAATTATGATTTTTAATGAAAAGGGGGCCAAAATAGGGGGGGCCAAATTTCCAATTGTCGCTACTAGGTCGAATGGGGTATCATATGAAAGGGCTTTACTTGTGCATTCTAAAATATATTGTTGTATTTTTTTTCGTCTCTTAGTTTTCAAGTTATTATGAAAAAATTATGTAATTAAACACCATTTTCACACTAGTTCCACTATTTATTTAGTAAAATTTATACAGAGTGCGACCGGTAAATTTTACTAAATAAATAGTGGAACTAAATGGTGTTTAATTACATAAATACATTGGAGTTCCATCAAGTAATAAAAACACAAAGTATATCATACATCATACAAGATGAAAAATGTCAAAAAAAATACCATTCCCTCCCCCCCCCCCTTATCACCGAATTTTGTGAAAGGAAAAATTTGAATTAATTACAGTATAGAAGTTTATGTAAACATTACAGCAAAAATAAAACGATCTTTCTAAGTTGCACAGTTTTTTAGAAATCTACAAATAACCTTTACAAACAAATTTAGTTTTGCGGTCTTAAAAATGGACTTTTTTGCTTCTAAAAATACAAAAAGTATATCGGAAACCTCGGCGCGCGAGTCCGACTCGCACGTGACGCTTTTTTTTTTTTCTAACAGCTTTAGCCGATTGTTTTTGATATACAACGTGTTAACGGAATAAGCGAAACTGAGAAAATAGTTTGTTCAGAATCGAGAGTAGAATCAATTTCACTGGTTTTTGGAAATATTTTTTGCTTTTATTATTTAAATTTTTACCGCTTCTATTCTAAATATCTCTGTGGATACGCGCGCTGGCGGCGCGGTGCCACGCGGATCATGAGCGGTGAGGAGGGGAGGGAAGTGTGCGTGGCGGGCGCGCAGCGCGCGGACTAGAACAACGAAGAAACTAGAACGATGATGAAACTTTAAAATAACAATATCTAGAAAAAAAATCTTTTCTTATTTATTTTTTTACGGTAATGGATTTATTTTAATAAAAAATCAGTTGGGGTGTATGAGGGTTTCGCTTATTCCGTTAACACGTTGTATAAGCGTTGGAATGAACGAAAAAAACCGGCCAAGTGCGAGTCGGACTCGCGCCCTAAGGGTTCCGTACCTATCTACAATATGATATACTAAAAGTTTTTGCTCTTTGATTTTAAAAACTCCGCGACCATCCAACTTGACCACTCTTTTATAGAAAAGTTCTTGAAACGGGAGCTCACCTTAATTGGTTACTATTAGTTGTGAGAAAAATTTAAATATTTAATGATTTTAGACTTTTCCCTTTATTTGTACTGTGAGACCTAGGTTCTTGCCAAATTTCATAATTTTAGGTCAACGGGAAGGGTACTTATGGTAGTAAATATTAAAATTTGACGAAATCATATTGAAAAGACAGTAAACATAAGTAATGACAGGCTGAAAAATATTTGTGATGTGCATAAATCAGTTGGTCGCTGGGAGAGAGTATAATAGTATACAGGTAGGTATTTGACACAAAATAAAGTGTAATAAGGTACGTTTACAACTGTTTGAATGAATAAAGAGCTTACCGATTGCTTACGCCTGATCAGTTCGTAGGTTTTACGCTTAGTAACATACTTATAGATATAAAGATCCACAAAAAAAATATTTAAATGGAGAAAATTGTTAATAAAGACTCGAGACACTGACTTCAACGGATTATTTTTACTGCGAGACCTAGCTTCTTGCCAAATTTCATAATTTTAGGTCAACGGGAAGTACCCTATAGGTTTTGCTTTTTTGCATAAATGTATGGATATGAGGACATAAAAAGCCATATCTTTTGACTGCGTCGTTGTAAAAAATTTAAATTTTCAGATCTTGTGTGGTTAATGGACCTTAATATTCGTTATCAATTTCAACCTGATACCTCTTCTCGTTCGTGAGAAAAAGGGTCTTGACAGACAGACAGACAGACAGACAACAAAGTGATCCTATAAGGGTTCCGTTTTTTTATTTTGTGGTACGGAACCCTAAAAATGGGTCATACGTCCTTTCTAACTGTATTTTGTGTCAAACTGCAGAATGATTTTAGAATCACAAAGAAATAAAATGAAAAGCATCAGCTTGCCGCGATCTTGACTAGATCGTCGGTCCACCTTGTGGGAGGCCTGCCCACGCGACGTCTTCCGGTACACAGTCGCTACTCCAGAACCCTCACGCCCCATCGGCCATAGTCTTTTTTTACTAGCCTATACTGTCCCACTGCTGGGCAAAGGCCTCCCCTTCGGTCCTCCAACTGTCGCGGTCCATAGCGAATTCTGGCCAATTGCGACGGTACGAGTCAAAATCGTCACGCCATCTTTTTCGTGGTCTACCCCTGCGGCGTTGACCATGGGTGACGATTCTCGTCCACCGTCGCGGATGCATTCGGCTTATATGTCCAGCCCAGTCCCACTTAAGTCTAGCTGTTTTTCGTTTAAATAGTAACTAATTAATTATTACGGATTCCAGCTAATCCTATCACTTCAACCTCATAACTTCCTTATCAGAAACAGACATCTTGAATATTATTAATGGCTTGTATTGAGCAAGACATAATACGCTGTTCTTTTATATATTTAGATCTGTAAACATACACTTTCTTGCACTATTGCTACAATGTACAATTCAGAAAATAATATTTTCAATTACCACATATGAATTTTCAAAAACACATGTGTTAATTTACTTAATAAACGTGATGCCAGACATTCTATCCTAGTTCTCAGGATAGGCAACGCGCTTTGCTGTCTTATTGGTATCAAAATATGTCATTGCTGTGTGTTAAAAATCGGTTAAGTGCGAGTAGGACTCGCGCGCCGAGTGTTTCGATATACCTATATATTTTTAAATGCAATAAAATTCATTTTTAGAACCGCAAAACTAAATTTGTTTGAAAAGGTTTGTTGCAGATTAGTTAGATCGTTATATTTTTTCTGTAATAAACCTCAATAAACCTCTATCGACTCTAATTAATTCAGATTTTTCCTTTCGCATACTTCGGAGATAAGGGGCGGGGGAATGGTACTCTTTAAAAAAGTTTCATTATAACTTGAAAAGAGTTGTAAAAAAATATAAATATAAATTTTAGAATGAAAGCCCTTTTATATGATACTCCACTTGACCTAGTAACGACAATTTAAAATGTTGCCCCCATTTTAGAGCCCTATTTACTATGAAAACATTTTTTTTTAATTTGCAATTGAGTTGGTCAATCATATTCTAACTGTTCCAAATTTAAAGTCGATAGTATGAGCAGTTGCTGAGATAAACAGCGGTGACAGACCATAGCGTAACACGATTTTCGCGCGTTTGACGCGTTGCTCTAAGTGACAGACAGACAAACGAAGTCGCACCATAAGGGTTCCGTTTTTACCATTTTGGTTTGGGACCCTAAAAATAGTCTCACAGTGTACTAACAGCGGATTTATTAAGACTAATTTAATAATTACAGAGTCTGACGCAAGATGTTATACGAATAATTAGTTGGAAACAGAAGCGTGCTCGCTGTTAGTAGTACCATTAATCTTGGACCTTGTATAGAAGCGGGGTCATTAAGAAACATGAAAGCTGTTACAATCTACTTATACCAGGCCACTCAGAAAGTATTGCGAAAAATAGTTTTTATATATGGGAGACTGGCCGGTCAGAATCTTTTTCGAAAATATGATTACTTGTAAGTAAAAATATGTGTGTTCCATTTTCAAAATTTCCCTCCACATTTTTTGCGAGCCAATTCAAAGTATCGTGTCTTACTGAAAAATGGATCTGCGCCGGGAACATTTTAGAGCTATGATTTTTTACGATTTCAAGTGTCGCCTGAAACCGGATGAATCGTTCGATAGACTTCAAATGGCATTTATGGATGAAGGCCCCTCCAAGGCAACCGTGTATCGTTGGTATAACGAATTTAGGCGCGGTCGACCAACCTTGGGGGATGAAGAAAGAAGCGGTCGCCCTTTGACGGCTATTACGGAAGAAAACGTGCTAGCAGTGAAAAATTTAATCCAAGATAATAGGCGAATTACATATCAGGAGATTCAGCACATATTAAAGATTGGATCGGGAAGCGTTCACGAGATTCTACACGGGCATCTTCGCGTGAGGAGGATAGTATCGCGCTGGGTGCCGCACTACCTCACCGACGCTCAGAAGCAGGCCCGGGTGGAATGGTGCCGTGATATGCTGAACAAATTTGAAGCAGGCTCGTCTCGGCGTGTTTACGACATCGTAACAGGTGATGAGTCCTGGATTTATCAATACGATCCAGAAACCAAGCGCCAGTCGACAGTTTGGGTGTTTCAAAATGAACCAACGCCTACCAAAGTGAAGCGATCTCGAAGCGGGGGGAAGATTTTGATCGCCAGCTTTTTTAATTTGACTGGCCACTTGGCCTCAATTCCCTTACGAGATCAAAGAAGCATCAACGCCGAATGGTATACTACCAAATGTTTACCAGAAGTTTTTTCTGTTGTGAGCAACAAGCGACCAAACACAGGGCTCCGCGGACTACTGCTCCACCACGACAATGCGCCTGCACACACCGCGCTCAAAACGAGGGACTTCCTGGACAGCACACCAGTCAAACTCCTGGGTCACCCTCCTTACAGCCCTGATCTAGCACCGTGTGACTTCTTTTTATTTCCAAAAATAAAAAATCAGCTCAAGCCCATACAATTTTCGTCGCCGGAAGATGCGCTGGCTGCGTTCGAGCAGGCTGTAAACGAGGTGTCTACGGCGGACTGGAAAAAGTGTTTTGAAAACTGGTTCAGACGCATGAATCTTTGTATAGAGGCTGGTGGAGAGTACTTTGAAAAGATTTAATAAAAATATATGTACCTGTAGAACAATTTTTTTTAGTGTCGCAAATATTTCTGAGTGTCCCACGTATGTATGTAGTTTGAATTGGTTTAATCTGTTTTTAAGTTTTTAATTGCTAGGTGTGTGAGCAACGAACGACTTTCTCTCTGGTTTTATTTTGATGTTTATTTGTATTCCAGAGTACCAACTGTTGAATAATGGTGCTATTTTATAAACATTGAAATATCCAGCGTACAAATCACCATTACCTAGACCTTGATGTCTGTTAAAAAGTTGACTCATTCAGCTTAAGCAAAATAAGCAATAGTCCCGCAAAGTAAGCAGCTACACGCTCGTAAATGCAAAAGTCGACCTTACGGACACGTCGATAACGTTCATATAAGAGTGTTCTTAAACGTAGTCACCAACCAACGGTGAGACTGAAATTGGCAAAAGTGAGAGATTTTTTTTTGTATAAAATTTAACAAATATCAAAAAGTAAAACGACTACTTACATCATTACATGATGTAATTTATACAAATTGCAGCAGTAAAATTGTTATAATTAACAATAAAAACAAATAGCGAATAATAAAAAAAAGTAAGGGTCTTGTTAGAATTTTTTTACTGCAGTTGTACTTAAATAAAAATTCGAGCCTGATCATGTCCGTTCCGTACCTCAAAAGACAAAAACGGAACCCTTATAGGATCACTTTGTTGTCCGTCCGTCTGTCTGTCTGTCTGTCAAGACCGTTTATCTCACGAACGGTTATCAGGTTGAAATTAATACCATATAATAGGGTCCATGAACCTCACAAGATCTGAAAATTTAATTTTTTTACAACGACGCAATCAAAAGATATGGCAGTTTATGTCCTCATCTCCATACATTTATGCAAAAATGCAAAAACTACAGGGTACTTCCCGTTGACCTAAAATTATGAAATTTGGCAAGAAGCTAGGTCTCACAGTACAAATAAAGGAAAAAGTCTGAAATCATTAAATATTTCAACTTTCCTCACAACTAATGGTAACCAATTGTGGTGAGCTCCCGTTTCAAGAACATTCATATAAGAGAGGGGTCAAGTTGGATGGTCGCGAAGTAGATTTTTGTTTTAATTCTATTTTAAAAACGGGAACACTTACAAACTTGAAAATTGGTATGTTTATAGTGCATAAGCTATAAAATAACAACAAATTATAAAATTTGGTCAATCGCGTGTCGGACTCAAAAAAATTAACACATTAACTTACTGAAATTTCAACTAACACAATTATGATTATGTGTTGGTACGGAACCCTCGATGCGCGAGTCCGACTCGCACTTGGCCGGTTTTTTAGGGTTCCGTACCTCAAAAGACAAAAACGGAACCCTTATAGGATCACTTTGCTGTCCGTCCGTCTGTCTGTCTGTCTGTCAAGACCCTTTATCTCACGAACGGTTATCAGGTTGAAATTAATACCATATATTAGGGTCCATAAACCTCACAAGATCTGAAAATTTAAATTTTTTACAACGACGCAATCAAAAGATATGGCATTTTATGTCCTAATCTCCATACATTTATGCACTAAAGTAAAACCTATAGGGTACTTCCCGTTGACCTAAAATTATGAAATTTGGCAAGAAGCTAGGTCTCGCAGTAAAAATAATCCGTTGAAGTCAGTGTCTCGAGTCTTTATTAACAATTTTCTCCATTTAAATATTTTTTTTGTGGATCTTTATATCTATAAGTATGTTACTAAGCGTAAAACCTACGAACTGATCAGGCGTAAGCAATCGGTAAGCTCTTTATTCATTCAAACAGTTGTAAACGTACCTTATTACACTTTATTTTGTGTCAAATACCTACCTGTATACTATTATACTCTCTCCCAGCGACCAACTGATTTATGCACATCACAAATATTTATCAGCCTGTCATTACTTATGTTTACTGTCTTTTCAATATGATTTCGTCAAATTTTAATATTTACTACCAAAACGTACGGGGACTTCGGACCAAAACACACCAATGCTACAATAACATTTTATCGAGTAATTACGATGCAATAATATTGGTAGAAACTTGGTTATGTGACGGAATTCTTGATCGTGAGTTTTGTGACGACCGATATGATGTCTTTAGATGCGATAGGGACTTACAGGCAACGAGCAAAAGTACAGGAGGCGGTGTACTTATCTGCGTCCGTCGTGAACTACGCGCCTATTGTTACACCGCGCCTGTGCAATATGCACCTACCGAATTCCTCTGGGTTATAATCCCCGCTAATGCATTAAATAACAATTCAGACGTTAATATTTTAGCAACTTACATCAGAGGTGATTCGACATACCAATTACACGATGTAACTAACATTTTCAACTTAATACAGTTTCGTTTTCCTAACAGTTCGTGTCCTGAGTATGATAGTAACAAATATATTATTTTAGGTGATTTTAACTTTCCGTTTGTAACATGGGACGACACTAGCCCTACCATTCAGTCAACAAGCGGTTCCTCTGCACTCCGTGAGCTGGTAGTTAACATGCTTGACACTTTCTCCTTGCACGGTTTTTCACAATATAATACAAATAAAAACTCGAGTGGAAATATTTTAGATTTGGTTTTTAGCAACTTTGATATGGAGTTGTGTGTTTGCGAAGTCCCGATATCCAAAATTGATAAATTTCATCCACCTCTTTGTATTGACGTCTCAGATTTTGTAATACCCCCACTTCCTATCGTTAAAATAGATAAATTTCAATTCCATAAAGGTGATTACTTAAGCATAAATAAATATTTAAAAAATATAAATTGGGAATTAGAACTAACATCTAGGGAAATTGATGACGCCTTGGATTATTTTTACGAAATTCTTTTTATTTGTATTCAATTATACATACCTTTAAAAACCATAATTAATTCCAAACGCTGTTACCCCGTATGGTACTCTAAAAGCCTAGTAAAGATCATTAAAGAGAAGGATAAAGTTCACAAGCTTTGGAAAAAGTACAACAACCTAAACGATAAATCTGAATTTGATCTATTGCGGAGTCGTTATCATCGTGTTCATACAGCTTGCTATTATAAGTTCCTATTTAACTGTCAACATTATATAACTAAAGATCCAAAAAAATTTTGGACATTCGCGAAATCTAGAAGAGACGGTTGTTCTTACCCTAGTGAATTCACACTTAATAATGTCCCTCTTCGTAGTGGCATAGAGATAGCTCATGGTTTTAATAATTTCTTCTATAACATGTTCTCACAGCCGGCCTCGAACTATGTTGATATTTCTGTCAGCTTATCAGATCCCCAACACGCCTCTATTTGTGATATCAGCGCTTTAACTGTGACAAGTGATAACGTCTTGTCCTTACTGAAAAAACTAGATCCCAGGAAAGGCGCTGGTACTGACAATATTCCCCCTATTTTCATCTTAGGCTGCTGCGAATCCTTAGCATTACCACTATCAATCCTTTATAATAAATCCATACATGAGGGTGTATTTCCGATGAGATGGAAGGAAGCGCGTGTCGTCCCTGTTCACAAAAAAGGTCTAAAAAGGAAAATAGAAAATTATAGGCCTATATCAATTTTGAATGTATTTAGTAAAACCTTTGAAAAGATAGTATATAATGAAATCTACCCATTAATATCACAATGTATCCCTAAAGAGCAACATGGATTTCTGAAAGGACGCTCAATTACGACTAATCTCACCCTATTTACTAAGTTCATTCGAGATAGTATGGAAAAAGGCCGACAGGTTGACGTGGTCTACACGGACTTTGAAAAAGCTTTTGACCGCGTGGACCACGTCATCCTGTTGTTGAAATTGAATAAGCTAGGTATCCACGGTGATCTTCTTCGATGGATAACATCGTATCTCTCAAACCGAACACAACTGGTTGTCATTGGTGGCCACAGATCAGACATGGTTAGCATTCCTTCAGGAGTTCCTCAAGGGTCCCATTTAGGGCCCCTTTTTTACAACGCTTTCTTATATGACATATACACCTGCCTTAAAAATGCCAAATTTTTAATGTACGCGGATGACACAAAAATATTCTTAGATATCAATTCAGCTCAGGACTCTGTTAAATTACAACAAGATCTTGATACACTCACTAACTATTACGTACAAAACAGAATTACTGTAAATGCAAGCAAATGCCAAATTATTTCATTTACACGTCGTCCGCGACCGATTATTTCTGATTATTATATTAATGGTGTATTAGTCACTCGCGTGGAACAGATACGCGATCTTGGCATTCATCTGGACTACAAGCTAGCACTTAATCACCACATTGACATAATTACTGATAAAGCTTATAAATCTCTTGGTTTCATAATGAGAATTTGTTCACCATTTCGTAATACCACTTGCATAAAAACAGTTTATTATGCCTATGTACGCAGTACTCTTGAGTTCGGTTCAGTCTTATGGTCCCCGCACTATAAAAAATACACAGATCAAATAGAAAGAATTCAAAAGAAATTTTTAAGATACATCAATTACAAATCTTTTACTTCCTACACCACGTACGAAAACAGCTGTAAGACTCATAATGTGCTGCCGCTCGAGAAGAGAAGAACTCTGCTAGATATGATGTTTCTATATGATATTCTTCATTCAAGAATCGACTGTCCCGATTTGGTGAGTAGTCTAGGTTTCATTGTTCCAGGGCGACGAACACGGAAGACAACCCTTTTACATGTACCATCTCATCGTACCAATTACGGTCAGAATGAAACTATTACCCGATTATCTAGGACCTACAACAACTCCTTCCAGAATCTGGATCCTTTTAATTGTATGAACAAGCAAGGTTTTAGAAACCTTGTGTTGGCAACGTTCACGGAGGGTAACAGTAACTGACTCAGCGAACGGCATTAGTGCACTGCGCTAAATGTTGTTCGATCCCAAGATATCAATCATCGTCGTAGGGCTGAATCCTAATAACTAACACATACACTAAACTCTTGTGCGTAGTTGGAGTTGTAGAGAGAGAATTTAATTTTTTTTTAATGGTTACAGTAGGTAAAAATTACAAGTAGTTACATGTAGCTATGTCTTTTAATTATAGTAGTAATTACTATTATCGATTGGCAATGCTTGATCAATCAAACAAATATAGATAAATTTGTAATTTGTTCATTCACCTAGTAATGTACGCAAACACAGTAGCTTTGTTTTTGTTTATATTCTTACAAGTATTAAGTACTCACTTTTGTTATTTGTTTTAATTACATCTTCCATTTCTTGAGTTGTACCTAATGATACTACCTTTAACACTGTTACAATAACTATCACATTCTTCTTACTTTAATAATGTATGTACGTGCAGTCGATTACCTATCAACTGCATACCAAAACCTACTGTCTTAGTCTAACTTAAGCAACAAAGCGCTACGTTTGAGTTGCAATTGACTGTATCGTACTCTGCTCCCTGACAATACGGGGTAATCTATTATTGGCTCTGCAACTAGACTAAGTCACTTGGAAATGTTATTTAAGAAATGTGCTGTTGATTACCTTAATAAATAAATAAAAATAAAAAAATAAAAATTGATATTTAATTATGTTTTGAATAGGTGTTTAAAGTTTACAAAAAAATATTACAAACGTCAAAAACTGTAAATAGAAACTCCCCTTAAACAAATTTTAACAAATAATAAACCGTCAGACCTCATTTCCTTACCAAAATGTTTTAAAAGTATCCATTTCATATCTACCCTCCTCGCGCGTCATATACGGGGTGTATCTATAGGACCACGTTTAAACGGTACAATCAGTCTTTTTCGTTAGTTAAATAAATGTTTACGAATAATAGAAATTTGCATCTACCCGTGGGTGTCGTAAGAGGCGACTAAGAGTTAATGAACCAGAGGATGGGTAGCAGCATCTTTCTGTGTATCGTATCATCTTACATTCTGCGGTCACCAACAACTGCGGTCTATGATGGTGCCAGTCGTAACGCTAGCAAGCGTGGTGACTATGGTACTTCCCCTCCACATTGTTTCAGCAAAATCTGGAATTTTGGAGGGAGTTCCCTGTCCTGTTGTGGACGTTTCATGGGATGTCATGATGATGATGATGAATAGAAATTTAAAACATTTTTTAACATGGAAATTTTCTTACAGCATCATGACGTGCACGTATTTGATCTGCCCATGCTTTATCAGCTGATGAGGAGAAGTTTTGCACGTTTAGTCAAAGAACGTCATACTTGACACGATGGACTTTGTACAATAATGATTCTTATTTCAATCCATGTAGGAGCTAAAGTCGCAGTGCTAGTGTCAAGCTTTGTTGTTCTTTAATGCACAAATTTCATTAATCTTTTTAATAGAAAGAAGCCAAATATCGGAATACTTAGTTAAGATAATTAGGATAATAGTCATGAGTATACCTTAGTCAAATCACCTACTCTTTATTAAATATCAATATGAAAATCATCCATATATTTTTTGTATGAAATTACAAAGTCATGACGTCACGGCTCAGTATCATCTTTTACGATCTTTTACAAAATAAATTTAGTAAATTTGAAAGTGCACGCTTTTGAAATGGTTTTTCAACAATTTTGCAGTTCTCGTTCATTGATGGACAAACTTTAGTTTATTTAGTTTTTGACACAGGCATCTTCCCTATTGGATCATATATATGTTATGAATGATACGACGTCAAGTAGACAAATTCGCTTCACTAGTAACTTTTATGCAAAATATCTACTTACGTTAAACCCATTTCTACAATTTATTATTATAAATAAAAATTGAAAAAAATAATTTTCCATACAAAACTAACCGGATAAGATATATTTTTTTGACAATTTTTTTTTTCAAAAAGTTAAAGAAAGTTTTGTTACATGGATGGAACTTCCACCCGAGAGGGTTTTCGTTGTTAGGTAATCTGTTGCTTTTTACAAACAGGCTGTATGTTAACACCCTGTATAAGAAAGCTTCCAACAAGTAGGTATCACGTCACCGGAATCACACGTCAAACGCACTGTTGCTTCTACATCACCCCCTATTCTTTGAGATATCAAAATATTGACGCGAAATTAAAAAGAATGATACGCTTTTTTTGAAAATAATGTGTTTTAGGGATAGATGAAAGCTTTTTGGAGCGATCAAGATGGCTTTTTTCGAGTTAATAACCCGAATCTATTCAAGTCGCGAGTGAATATACTTCTTCCGGTTGTGCTCGTTTCGCCAAGGGCAAGAGCCATTTTGTTATTATTGTACCTATTGTTCAAAAACTTCATACAAAATCTATGAAAGATTTCTGTTTTAACGTTCAATAAAGAGTTGGTCAATTGACTAGGTTGGAAACTGCGGATTATTGCCGCCAGAGGGCCTATATCCACTTTGCACAAAATTACCCTAAAGCCGTGATCACACCTTCATCAATTCAGAAAATAATTCGGCATACATTGCTGGTTGTAAAAAGGATATTGGAATTAACAAAACCAAGCCTCCCAGCAATGTATGCCGAATTAGTCTTTGTATTTAGGAACGGAAGGTGTGATTGTTCCTTAAACGAAAGCTTAGACATATCCTCGTCAAAACATCACCTAATAACCCTTTTGCAACCGACAAACCACTTTATTTCATAGAGTAGAAAGTGAGTCTTTAACTGAATAGGTTGCATAACAGTTCCTTTTGCCTCAAATGACGTAACACACACAACTACCGGAGTCGAGGCTTCACTGAATGGAGCATTGTGTCATGACCCATCATCATTAAGGTCAAAGGTTTTGAAGGAAAGTCTGTGTTTGAATAGTTAAGGTACTTAATTGTAAAATACTTATTTACTTTTGACAACCTCTTAGGTGTGGTTGGTAAGCCGAAGGTATCGGGTTCGAAGTCTAGTAGGGTCATATGTTGGTTCTCTAGTTATGGATGTAAGTTGATCAATTTCCTAGTAATTTGATCTGGCCTGGTGTGGCTTCTGGCGTTTGATCGAAAGAGAACCTAACACAACCTAACCGATTTCTCATTCGGACGGACGGATGGATAGATAGATAGAATCCCGCGCGGACGAAGAAGTGGCAACAGCTAGTTGATAATAAGAAACGAATCGTAAATCATCTGTAAAAGCCATTTTACGACATTTTTTTCCTGAATGGTAATACTTTTACCAGAAAAACTATATTAATAACATTTGTTAGTCTCCTAAATCATATATTTCTCAAAGAGAAAGATAAATCTTTTACGTTATTGGGATTTCACAAAAATCTATACATTTTATATGGAGGTCCCTTGCAAGATATGAATATGCTTGCTTATGGCTCCCTGCTTATCAGTAAGTGCTACTACTTCAACCTCCTTGGCTTCACCCTTCACAAGCGATTTAAATTAAGCCACGACTGTAACAAACTTTTCCGTTCACCTTCTCCATAAATCCAACCATTTACATCATTAATCACTCCCAAAACGTTTACCAGCTCCCTACGAGACCTATCGCTATCGATGTTCGATACAGTGGATACAGTCGCCGCGATTTGCAATGGAGGGTATATTTTAAAAAGTTTCCTCTTCCGGTGGGTGTCGGTGAGAAATGGCGGGAAAGGCCTGATTGACGGCCGGAAGTTCGGCCGATTCCGCACCGAAACAGAGTAAAAACGTGGGTTGCCCTGCATAAATCGGAAATCCTTTGATTCTGTCAAACAATTCCAAGCTAAAGAGTATTTTATATAGATTTTGTTTAATTATAGATTTTTCTTTTATTATTTACTAGTGAGCCTCTCCGCGTCTTCGTCCGGGTTGAAAAGTAAGCAAAGCCTATGACAACTTAAAAACTAAAAACTTCATTAGAAAAATTAAGTAACAGAATGAGCTCTTGAAGAGTTTATTTGCATAATAAATAACTTTCCAAAATACCACTATAAAAGCTCACCTCGCTTGTCAGCGTTACGGCTGGCACCATGGACCGCGGTTGTAGGTGACCGCAGTAAGTAAGATGTAAGATACATAGGAGGATGCTGCTGCCCATCCTCCTGTTAACCCTTAGTCGCCTCTTACGACACCCACGGGTATGTATGGGTTGGTACTATTCTTTGCTGGCACCACACAGGACAAAGAAAGAGTACTTATAAACACGAATTTATTATTTATCCTTTATCCTCTTACTCAAATTTCAAATTCCTACAAATTTGTAAAATTTTGCTCCCAAAAAACCTGGCAACCCAGAATTAAAAAGAAGTGATATGGTAAAATATCACTCGTCAGTTTGTGGGTGCCCCCTGCATTTTACGTTCTTCCCCCAAGGTGCCGACGTGGCAGGGAACGTAATGCTGGTCATATTTCTACATTGATCTAGTTTAGAAAAGCTTAAAAGAAGTGGAAAAAATGCTTTGGATATGATAGAAAAAAAAGGAAACTACTCTAAATTTTTGATATATCGATACGATACTTCTTCGATACAGTCGAATTCATAACGTACACTTTCAATGGATTAGAATCTATGGGATTAGGTTGGATGAATTGTAAAATTGGCAGTGATTAGCATCGAACCCATATCCTACTACGAGTATATCGTCAAGAGACGAAGTTTTGAATTGGCATGTTTCAAATAGTACATACATACATAATATCACGCCTTGTTCCCGTCGGGGTAGGCAGAGACCACAGTTCTCCACCGGCTACGATCTTGACATACTTCCCTTGCTTACTGTACTTTCATCAATCCTTTCAAACCGACGAGCATATATGAAAGGATTGACGAAAGTACAGGAAGCAAGGGAAGTATGTCAAGATCGTAGCAGGTGGAGTACTGTGGTCTCTCCCTACACAATCATCAATCCTTTCAATCCGACGAGCATGTATGAAAGGATTGATGAAAGTACAGGAAGCAAGGGAAGTATGTCAAGATCGTAGCACGTGGAGAACTGTGGTCTCGTATTGATATATCGAAAATTGAGAGTAGACAACAAGATTCTTGACGAATGAGAGCTAGCTAGGCCAAAAAAAGGCATATTAGATGAAACATCACGCCACTTTTGCAATTTCATTGTCCTATACTTATTTTGAAAATGGCCCCCCATGATGATGATACTTTATTACGTTTTTACGGAGTCAGCTATCTAACCCAGGGGATTTGACCAGGGGAACTGGTTTTTACACAGAGTGACGCTATCCTACCTCGGCAACACGGAGAGCAACAGGCTCAGATTAGTTGCCAACCTGAATATCAGAGTTTTCAAGCCGCCAAAAAATGCCCTGTGACTTGGCTTAGCGACATTTACTGCATAGCTGCCGTATATTCATAATCTAAGATTTACTGACAGTAGCCGGTCAGTTTACTATTCTATTATCTTGCTATTATCTAATTCGTGGCTGGGCCTTACGTACGACTCAACGTGTAGTCCTTTCCTAATTTATGTGTTTTCTTGTTGCAGGTAATCCACAGATTTCAACAAAACATTAGAAAATTTTAAAAGTAAGTTGGTATATATTTGGATCCGCTGGAATCTGATTTATTTCTTTCAACTGTGTGAAGTTTACAATACGAGTATTAATTACGCAATGTCCAAACTTGCTATAGAAGACATTAACATAAAATCTTACAAATAAGACCACCAATACAAAACACAGCGATTCCATTCAAAACAATGCAACAACCCATAAATCGCAGTTTACCCCTTGCGGCAATTAAGGTCGTTCACCCTTAAAATTTGATATTAATTTTGTTCCCAACCCTTGCATCCCTGTCTCAAGTCTTAACTGGATCATAGCCAATGTGATTATGAATTAAATTCAATATTTCAGCCGCTTAGGGCCGATTTACTGAAAGTAACAAACTGCTAGTATTGTAGTACATTGCTCGGTCAAGATAACTACAGCGTGTATTTTTATTGGTTTTTCTCCCGAAGCCCAGAGATGCTGCTCATGAAAACAAGCGACTGACTCCATGCTAAAGTGACCAACCACCACGTGAATCGACCCAATTGGTATTGGATGCCGAAACACATAAACATACTATTTAGTAAGGCTTATAAATGAGCTCCACAAGTTCGAAGTATACAAAGACTTGATCGTGTAAGATGTCGAAGCAATGTACTTCATCTATTCCTTGCTCGACTAATATAAATCGGTTCTTAAATTAAAACAGTATTTTAACACACCACACTAAATACAAAGCTAGTTTTTAAGCGAACATTGCTGAGAAACTTGGTCCTATAAACGCTAATCATCTTTATCCAGCAGTAATGTATTCCAAACTGGGCCTAAATGTAGGGTGGTGTAATTTAGACGGCAATGAGTTTGATTATAAGCTGGGCAATATGTAAGGGCTTTGCTTGAATAATGTTCCAATTTAGTATAGTGAGTGATGTTTTGCTTGTTTGCATTTGAGAATTTATTTTGTCTATTAAAACAGTCTAATCGTCATCATAATTCCTAGCCCACTGTCTTCAATTTCTGGGTAATGGGCCTGATGAGGCGATTTGGCTGAGGCCTTGGATGCCTTCACCAGCACAGTATCTTCATATGACAGTGCGGGTCATATATAAGTTTGATGACCGATCTCACAAACACTGGTGTCATTGTTGTTGGCGAAAGCCATGGCTCATTAACGACTACTACTACATCTTACTTTTCCGGCCATCAGGCTATTCTGAAATATCCTTATCAAACAAGGAAATTTTCTCAATGTGATTTATGTTTGACAGTTTCCCCATCGGGAATCGAATCCAGAACCTCCGGATCGAGATAGCCGCGCAACACGGACAATTTTCAAACAAAATTGTAACCATGTTACCTAGTTTTGTTACAAAACTATTTAATTTGTCGGGTCCAGTCGAAATACACTGTTGTACTGTTGTGTGATAAAATCTTCCATTTCCTGCTGCCCTATTTTCACCACCACTGTATAAAATAGATATCAGGACCGCAAATGATACTCGCAAAACTACTAGACATCGGTTCAATTTATATTTTGCAAAAACAATTAGTACGAATTTATAGAATTGATGGGCCGAAAAACGTAAAAAAATTCTGAAGTCTTGCTTTCTTTGAAAAATGAATTTTATGGGCAGGACAAATAGGAATATTTTCTGGTTTTTAGGGTAGTCGCTCCTGTAAAATTTTTTACAACACTGTAAAAGTACATAGGTACAAAATACATACATCTGTACACAATAACTTTTTCAGAACTAAAGTAACTGACATAGCCCTGAGAATCGCTAAACTGAAGTGGCAGTGGGCAGGGCACATCGCAAGAAGAACCGATGGCCGATGGGGCGTGAGGGTTCTAGAGTGGCGACCACGTACCGGAAGACGAAGCGTTGGCAGGCCCCCCACAAGGTGGACCGACGATCTGGTCAAGGTCGCGGGAAGCCGCTGGATGCGAGCAGCGCAGGACCGGTCGTCATGGAGTTCTTTAGGGGAGGCCTATGTCCAGCAGTGGACGTCTTTCGGCTGATATGATGATGATGAACTTTTTCAAGAGCCACAAATCTGGTTCTTTCGAATTATAAAATGAACAAAAATAAATTCACGGTTTGTAGTTGTACAGTTTCGTACACCGGTGATTTAAAGTTGCCAGAAATAAAAAACTATCGCGATATTTCCGTAGCCACAAGTCATTAAGTCTTTCGATCAATTGGGCAAAATATAGTCTGGGGTTGTAGATAGGTACAGTATCGCTTCTCGGTGACGCATACAGGTGCAAGGGGTAAATTCACGTTTAATGCTCCTGGCAGTTTCGGTCCTACCCTTCGTAGGATTTGTTTGGTGTGGGACAAGGTATAGGCTGTTGAAGAAAGTTCTTTTTAAATACCTACCTATAATAGATATTTTTTACGATATATATGACTTGCATGATAGAGGGGAGGCCTTTGCCCAGCAGTGGGACACTACATAGGCTAATCCTATACTATTAAACGAGCAATATTTGTTTATATATTTGTAATTGGTTTCTCGAAAACGGCTCTAAATATTTTGATGAGATTTAGTATCCGGGGGTTTTTGGGGACGAAAAATCGATCTAGCTAGGTCTCATGACTGGGAAAAATAGTTTTGCCCGTGTTTTTAAGCATTTTTATAAAATACCGCGTTTTAGACAGAAATCTAGAGCGCCATCTGTTGGCGAGTAGTATAGCTTGCTCACCCGATGATATTTTAATGTTGAGGTGGCTATTATAGAGCGAAGCTCGGTCGACCAGGTACTAATAATAATATATGACTTGAGCAAAAATATAGGATGTGTGTGGGTGTTGTTTATGAGAATCTGATATGAAAAATTTACTACAAGTGTGTAGATACAAATGATAGATAGGTCTCCAAGAAATCTTAATTTTGACAGACAGCTGTCAAAAATAAAATTAGCAAATCTTTGAAATAAAAACGTTGCAAAATAATATCGCCTCGGACGGATGCAGCAATAGTGTTGTAGAGTAACAGACGAAATAGACTGTTGTGTTGATCACTGAGCAAGGAACCACGTATACAGGGTGGCCCATTGATAGACGTCCAAAAGAAAAATTTCGATGCCTCATGCCAAGGGGTATGCAAATCATATTTGTAGTTTTCGAGTTATACCTAACTATTTTATTATTTTACAAAAATTTCTGCTGAAGGAGTTTTAAAAAATCATAACTTTTTTTGTGCAGGGTGTTTTTAGGGTTCCGTACCTCAAAAGAAAAAAACGGAACCCTTATAGGATCACTTTGTTGTCCGTCTGTCTGTCTGTCTGTCTTTCTGTCAAGACCCTTTTTGTCACGAACTGGAAGAGGTATCAGGTTGAAATTTATAACGAATATTAAGGTCCATCAACCACACAAGATCTGAAAATTTCAATTTTTTACAACGACGCAATCAAAAGATATGGCTTTTATGTCTTCATCTCCATACATTTATGCAAAAATGCAAAACCTACAGGGTACTTCCCGTTGACCTAAAATTATGAAATTTGGCAAGAAGCTAGGTCTCACAGTACAAATAAAGGGAAAAGTCTGAAATCATTAAATATTTCAATTTTTCTTACAACTAATAGTAACCAATTAAAGTGAGCTCCCGTTTCAAGAACTTTTGTATAAAAGAGGGGTCAAGTTGGATGGTCGCGGAGTTTTTAAAATCAAAGAGCAAAAGCTTTTAATATATCATATGGTAGATAGGTACGGAACCCTTAGGGCGCGAGTCCGACTCGCACTTGGCCGGTTTTTTTTTTCAATTTGCTTTTTGTGTCATAATTGTCTTAAATGTTACTTTCACTAATCATACTTTTGAGTAATAAGCAGAAATATTAGGAGACTAATTATTTTGCGTATAAAAGTAACATTCAAGACGATTATGACACAAAAAGAAAATTGAAAAAAATACCCTGCACAAAAAAAGTTACGAATTTTTAAAACTCCGGAAGAGAATTTTGTAAAATAGTAAAATAATGTATATCTCGAAAACTACAAATAATTGCGAACATGGGGGTGATTTGGATACCCTTATGAGGCATCGAAATTTTTCTCTTCGACGTCTATCAATGGGCCACCCTGTATATACTTTGAGGCTGGTGGATGCCATTTTTAGGGTGAAATTCAGTGATTTGAAGGGTGCTAGCTAGCTCGATTCGAAGAGTTTCTAGGTATCCATCAGATAGTAAAATACGTGTGCACGTGAGTGTGCAGGTACAAGCGAAACACTTTGACCTTGAGTACAGAATAAATTAATAGTACTGTCATATAGAATGGACACTGTCCGCCCCCCGTACAATCTCCCCCGCACCCCCGTGTGCAACCGCCCGCGAGATTCTCGTGCTCCTTCTGGGTCTTTTGTACTGAATATGCGAGCCTACGCGACCTTCCAATTTCAAATTTCAAATTCGCGCTTGATGTATGTAATGTCCGGCGATTGCCTTGAGCGGGTCTCTGGTTCCGGGCGTTCGCAGCGTAGCGTTAGTTCAACTTATACTGGTGTTTTATCTACGACGTAGATTCTACGTGGTTGCTGCCATGCGTACGTACAAAATGTGTGTTTAACCTATAGATAAACCGCCTAAATGAGTCCTCGCCCGCGGGGTACAGGGGCGCGGGGGTAAGACGAAAAAGGGGGAACGAAAGAGGTGCGGACGGCGGCGGGCGGCGGGGCATTCTCATTCTCTACGCGCATCCGCTCCCGCACCTGCCCTTGCACCCCGCGGGCAAGGACTCATTTAGGCGGTACTACTATAGAGAGAGACACTGTCCTGGATTTTCACTGTTGTGTCCTGGATGTTCACAAAGAGCAACCTGCTGAGCAGTTTATTGCTTGCTTCGATAAGCTGTAGAACAAGTTAAATCTGTAAACCTCTCCAAATGTTTTTCTTCTCGAGAAGAACAACCTTTATAGAGGTTTGCAGAAAAATACCAAAGAGCCTGTAACCTAACTTAGCCTACTTTTTTTTTATATCCAATGTACTTACTCTTGACCCCGATCTAGTCCCGAGGACAGAGATATGGTCGATGATGGGACAAGCTTTCCCAGAAGAAGCCTATTCACTCGCTACTTGAATAGATTCAGGTTATATGAACTCGGGAACACACGCGGCCAGAAAATTCCAGTACATAAAGGGTGTAAGGGACAGTACCGAAAACTGAACAACTTTCACAATTAAAATATGTTGGGAAATGAAAAAAAATTTTGATTGTTCAACCAGAGTCGGCAATTTTTATGGAGCGGTCAATTTTTTTTTCAATTCCCAACATATGTTTCTTTGAGAAAGTTGTTCAGTTTTGTTGACTGAGCACGCCCTTTCAGTTTTCGATACACCTGTATAGAATACCAATACATTTCCAGTTTCAAAAATTCACACATCAAGGTATTCACCCTTCACATTGTAAATAATACAATAGCCTTTCAATTTCAATGTCTTTTTGGAATATTTTATCACTTGCACTCAATCCAAAACAAGGGCGTCCCCTTTAAAAGGGAAATTTTAAACTCCCCGCATAAAACAGCCTACGATCGTAAAACAACTGGGAACGGGCTATTGAACTAGTGTTTGTCGATTTTCGAATTTCTATTTTGTGTTAAGAGTTGAATTTTGAAACCACCGGTACTCTCGTTTTAGCCGATTTTCGATCTTAGATTTTTCTGGATTTTTTGTTCGGTAATGAAGATGTTTTAGGGTTCCGTACCCAAAGGGTAAAAAACGGGACCCTATTAATATACCCCCGATGTCTGTCTGCCTGTCTGTATGTATGTCTATCTGCCCGTCTCTCAGCGGGCTGTATCTCATGAACCGTAATACGTAGACAGTTGCAATTTTCACAGATTATAACAACAAATAATAAAAATTGAAAAATACAAATAGTTAAGTTTAGTAAAATTATAAATACTTAACTTCCCTACTAAAAAATTGTTTTTTAGGCGATTTGTGCAGGATTTTTGTTTTAACTCTATCGTAGAAACGGGATCACTTACAAGCTTGAAAATTGGTACGTTTATAGTTCGTAAGCTAACAAGTAATAAAAACTAATCACTCGCGGACTTCGTTTTCGACGAAACACGGGACGTTTCTGCGTTTCGTGGACGTGGACACGTCGGACACTTCTGCGTGGACACTTCTGCGTGACTGCGCGTCCATAACTATGACGGTATGTTTATCTTAGTGGTTGATACGGAACCTTCGGTGCGCGAGTCCGACTCGCACTTGGCTGGGTTTTTTGTATCTTTTAGACAATTTTACTACGCTATTATTCTCTTATCTATTCTGTGATACTACAAGGTATACGTATATTATTAATTTATCATATCTTATCAGTCAACAAAACCGTCCCAAGGAACTTACGAAAATTAATCGCAGAGGCAGATTCATAAATGAATACAGAAATAAAGAACATAATTTTAGCCTGTTATTTAGACCATGAAACTGAACAACTCTCCCAAAGGAACGTAGGTCGAAATACGAAAAACCAAATCTGACCTGCCATACAAAATGCGCTATTTGCTGATAATTCTATGGGAGGTCAAAAATTGATTTTCGTATTTCGACCTATGTTCCTTGGGGAAAATTGTTCAGTTTCAATTTCTGAGTAATATAATAAAATTATGTTCACTATTTCATTAGGACCTTATACAGCTTGTAACAGGAAGGTGTATACTAAAGGGTGTGAATTTGCCCATGAAACTGAACAACTTTTCCCGAGCATGGGTCATAGAACAAAATAAATTTTTGACCTCCCATAGAAACTGCATCAGCTGATAGCGAATTTTGTATGGGAGGTCAAATTTGGTTTTTCGTATTTCGACCTATGTTCCTTGGGAAAAGTTGTTAAGTTTCATAGGCAGATTCACACCCTTCAGTATTATCACACCTTGTGTAATCTTGTTTTGATATTCAAAAAAATATTCGTATCATTTCCAAAGAAAATATTACTCTCGCACTTTTTTCAGCCCAATATTACTGCCTCATGTTTGAGTAAAGCCACGATCACACCTAGCTGAATTCAAAGACCAATTCGGCATACATTGCTGGGAGGTTTGGTTATGTTAATTGCAATATCCTTACTTCAACGAGCAATGTATGCCGAATTAGTCTTTGAATTCGGCTGGGTGTGATCGTGGCTTAAGCCTTCCCTGACACGGAAGAATATCAAATAACGCATTCATACTCGTAGATATTCATACAAATGTCCCTTCTATTTGCAAAACACATATAACCTTTGAGTTTACATAGTTTACCCACTCGCTTTTTTATCAAATACTACAGCGTAAAAATGTATCTCAAAGCTAACAACTTTTCCAAAGACAGCTGGGAAATTCATGAAACAACCTAATAAATTAGTAATTTTAATTTAATGGGCAGATGATTCAGCAGACATGTATTGTTTTGAAAAATAAAACCAAAATAAAAACCAAAATACAGGCTGCAACAAAAAGGGTACACCAACACTGAAGCATGTGAATCTGCCCATGAAACTGAACAACTTTCCTCAAGAAACATAGGTCTAAATATGAAAAAAAAAATTATTGACCTCCCATAGATACTGAATCAGCTGATAGCGCATTTTGTATAGATCAATATTTTTTTTTCAACCTATGTTCCTTGGGAAAGTTGTTCAGAATAACATCCTTCAGGGTTGATATATCCATTCTCTGAAAGGAGACAAAGTCAAGATATAGAAAATTCAATTGTTTTAGGCACAAAATATCGTACTGGCAACACGTTTTTGGAAACTTCTTCTTCTTATTATTTAAGAGCTACGCTCTTGTCGGTGGAGTAACTTCCACGTCTTCCTATCTTCTGCAACTTCTTTGACTTTCTGATAAGACACGACATTTATTTTTTCCTTATTCTGGTCCATGTAGCAACGTCTTGGCCTTCCTCTACCTCTATAAAGCAATAAAAAGACAACTCGAGAACACCAAAACCATGCATTCAGACTATGAAACTGAACAACTTTCTCCAAGATTTTTTGCACTAATGTTTCTTAGGGAAGTACCAAAAATCTTCAAATTTCGACCAATATTCCTTGGGGATAATCTTTGGAGAATTGTTCAGTGTTAGTTGTTTGTTTGAAATCTGTTGTTTCAGTGCATGAAACAGTGAACATAATTTTAGCACCTTACTTAGAGCATGGAACTGAACAACTTTCTCAAAGGAACATAGGTCGAAATATGAAAAAACAAATTTGACCTCCCATACAAAATGCGCAATCAGCTGATGCAGTTTCTATGGTAGGTCAATAATTTACTTTCGTATTTCGACCTATTTTTCTTAGGGAAAGTAGTCCAGTTTAATCGGCAGATTCATGTAGTGTGAGAATGTCAATAGAGCAATAGAATACTAAAGTAGATTACATGTATCATAGAGTAATATAATACTGCATGTATCATCCTAAGATCATGAACTAATCTATTAACATAGTGTTCTGTATGCTAGGCTAGACTAACATGTAAGACCTAAGCTAGTAACCTAAAAATATAATAAAATAAATAGAGAGTAAATTAATAAATCATTAGTATTGAATCATACTCGGTGTTGTTATTACGCATTCCCCGTGAGCCTCCCTATATGGCGACCCTGCCAGGACCCTGCCTGCCTCCCTATATTCACATCCATCAGGGTTCATAACCTTTACACCTTGTAGTCCCGTGTGGTGCCGGCAAAGAATAGTACCAACCCATACATACCTACCCGTGGGTGTCGTAAGAGGCGACTAAGGGTTAAACTGGAGGATAGGCAGCAGCATCCTCCTACGAACCACCCCACTTACGAAGATATCACGCACTCATGCGGGAAGCCGAAAAGATCACAGCCCGTCCTGATTTACCTGCCCACCGGGAGTTTACAGAACCACCACCGCAGCGTCTTAAATCACGCCGACCAACGAGCGAAACAGCGCGAAAACTGGTGACCGATGGCTTTCAGGTCGAACAATCCTGGAAGAATGAATGGTTAGAGGCGACTACCGGTAATCGCATCACCCCCTCAGATCCTACTCAGAAACCGAAAGGTTTCTCACTGCAGAGGAAGTACTGCTGCCGTCTCAACAGAATTCGCACAGGACATGCCAGGTGCAATTATAACAAGCACAAATGGGGATGGAGAGAGTGCCCGTTATGCGATTGTGGCTTAGAAGACCAAACCGTTCAGCACATTGTAGAGCGCTGTCCAAAACGACGATATTGGGGTGATCCGGGGGACTTTTATAACAACTTGACACCTCAGGCTATTGACTGGTTATGTGGACTGGATGTAGACTTATAATTTCCTACAATTAACTGTATTCGCCATACGATTAAAAAAAAATAAAGCATCCTCCTTTGTATTTTACATCTTACTTACTGCTGTCACCTACAACCGCGGTCCATGGTGCCAGCCGTAACGCTAACAAGCGAGGTGACTATGGTACTTTCCCTCTACATTATTTCAGCAAAAGCTAGAATTCTATGAAAATTCTAGAAAGCTAGAGCTCCCTGTCCTGTAGTGGACGTTTCATGGGATGTTATGATGACACCTTGTAGAGGAAGATGAAAAATCTTGATATTGTTCAGTGTTTCGAGTAAAATATTTTTTTCTTCGGGAAATATGTTTATTTTCATGTACAGAATCACTGGGTTTTGAGTGCAAAACCCACTCTGTGGCAAAACCAATACAAATTCACGCTGTATTAAATAAATACCTTGTACAGTCAAGAAGCAGGTCAAGCTTGACACTTGTAGTGCGACTCTAGCCCCTACGGCGATTGAAGTAAGAACTGTACAAAGTCCATTGTGTCAAGCTTGACGTACTCTTGACTGTACAAATACCATAGAAGTCATAGTATCCATGCTACAGCATAGTTTCCCCGGCAGCATAGTTTGGCAGGTGCGGGGAACTCATGAAGAGGTGGTACTTCTCTGATAACGACAAGTGTGAGTGCGGTATTTTGCAAACCATGACACACTTGCTGTCGTGCTCTACTTCTCCAGTTTCCTGCACTCGGAGGGACCTTTTTGAAGGCAACCAAAAGGCTATTGATGTAGCTACTTTTTGGGCTAAGCTAAGAAGCATAGTTTCTAGGCCATATTTTTGGCATCTTGACAACAGAGCCCTACCTTTTCCTTAATCGTATTGCTTTTGGCACTCTTACTTGATGCTATTAACATAACTCCAAGGTCATTGAACTTGGTTATCGCGTACTGGTAAAAATGTTTGCTTCTCAAACACAGTCATGTATATCGGAGCAACGTGCGTGCTTATTGAACTGTGTGACTGATAGAAGGTTGATATCGGGTGTGTTTTGGTAAAATAATAATATGTGCATTTTTATTCTTATTTTTATGATTTCAAGGGAATCAAAATCTAAAGGATACTTCCAGTCGACCTAGAATCTTGAAATTTGGCATTAAGCAACGTTAGCACACATAAATGAAAAAT
This sequence comes from Athrips mouffetella, assembly GCA_947532105.1. Taxonomy (NCBI): domain Eukaryota; kingdom Metazoa; phylum Arthropoda; class Insecta; order Lepidoptera; family Gelechiidae; genus Athrips; species Athrips mouffetella. Next base: position 24,098,397 of record OX383976.1, read on the forward strand.
TCCGAAAACCTTAAATTCTTAGTTATGTAACACATATGTAATATGTAAACAATATTTGTATTTTTATAATTATAAACGGAATGTACGGAACCCGACTCGCTCTTGGCCTGTTTTTTTAGCCTCAGAGAGGCCTTTATTATCTGAGGCAATGTATAAATTCATACAAGATGTAAACGTTAAATAATAGTCATTTGTTACGCAAGGCAGCAAAACTGTTAGGTATTTGGCGCGAGTGCCTTTTATTGAAACTCGAGCAAGCGAAGGATTCTAGAATTGAGCTACGAGCGAAGCGAGTGGTTCAAAAGAAGAATCCCGAGCGTAGCGAGTTTCAAGGCACGAGACGTGAAATAAATTTTCGCCTCACTCGCTCTAAAAACTTTGCTTTGTCGGTCGAAATCTTCATGTCAAAGTCATTTTTGGCCGCTAGCGTCGAAAATGTTTTTGAAATTAGAACGTGATGATGAATCATGGTATAAGGGGCTGGCCCTATTCGTAAAATTTTTCATTGCTGTGAAAAATTGTGTGTTTCGCTTGTCAGCAAAGTTATTTCGCGTCTCATGCCTTAAATTAAAACCCTACTCTCAGGATCCTAGAATCCTTCGTTTGTTCGAGTTTCAATACAATCACTCGCACCAAATAACAATTATACCATTTTGCATAAAAAATAACTATCGCTGCTGAGCGAAGCCTACAATTTTTACCCGACTACGGCAAATGTATATATGTATGTATGTATGTTCATCTGTCCCGTTATAACTTCTAAACTACTTATCATATTTTGACAAATGAGGTGTCGTTAGAAGCGTCTTAATTATCCGCTGGTTATAGGATACAAGAAATTTCGTTTTATTGTATGTGGCGCCCTCTAGAGCAGATTAAGTCAAGGACTAATAAAAAATATTTTACCGTACCGTGTTGGGTATCAAATGAAAGGGCTTAACGATCACATTTCAAAAATATATATGTTGTTAGCTTTTTTATGTATTTACAAACCCAAAATAATTGAAATAAAAAATCTGTTTAAAAACTAGAACCCGACTACTGGCAAATCTTGCTCTAAAAAGAATGAAACAAGAAAATATTGTCATCTGAAATTGTTATGTACAAACTGGTATTTAATCAATATTCATAGCGATGTTCAGATAATAGCCGTGGTCATGTTATGCCACCTATCCGAAAAAAGCGATCATAAACATCAGGGCAGAGGCATAACAATATGACCACGGCTATTATCTGCGCTATGAATATTTATTAAATACCATAGTTTATACATAACAATTTCAGATGACAATATTTTCTTGTTTCATACTTTTTAGAGCCAGTAGGTAGTCGGGTTCTAGTTTTGAACTGATTTTTTATTAACCTCACTACAGCCAGGAAAATGCTAACAAATTGCGCCAGTACCTATACCATAAATTCATATCATCGCGATCCAATTTCAAAAACCTTTTCCACGCTAGCGGCAAAAATTTATTTTGCGTGCATATTCCTAACGATAAAGTAACGTTTTCCGCGCTAGTGAAAACTTACTGTTCACAAATCGATATAGTCAAATAATTCAATAATACCGCGTAAACCTATCACATTGTACAACGAACAAACGAGCTAAACTCATTCACTATTCATGTTTGTTTGACTGTTTGTTCGTTCAAGCATTATATCGAGTCAATATTTGATGAAACGATGACCCTTTGAACACGTGGGTGGAGTATTACGTTTCGATCATTATCATTACCTATTTATAAGGTAGTGATAAAGAGAGATTTTCTAGTTTCGGTCCTTGAGAAAGGTTTTTGAGTTTCATGGGCAGAATCACTAACGTAATTTTCATTTTAATCACCTTGTACACTCGACAGCACGTCAGTAGAAACACTTTTGGACCTTATGGCGTGGTAATAGAGTTGAAAAAGTTTCTACCGACGAGCGGTTGACCGTACATTCAAGGGCACGTCAAGCTTGATGCATTGGACCTTGTATCGTTCTTATTTCAATTGCTGTTGGTGCTTAAGTTGCACTACGAATGTCAAGCTTCATCTGCTCTGGACTTTACTCTATGTCTTTTCTTAATTTCTTTTTTATATTGCTAAAGTTTAAAATAAACCTCAATTCCTTCTATTTTCTCCAACGTCACAGTACCTTCTATTAATATCATCATCACGTGTAAGTTAATTCAGAAGAAGCTTTAAACCAGCTCAATTATCCTCCAACAAATAACCCATACATTTGTCAAAACCCGAAACAGTCCAGTTAAATTATAATTATTGTAATATATCAAATAACTCTTTAGGGATGCACTTCGTTACTACACTTCTCTAAATACAAAACTTCAAAGCGGACAATTATCTTTGAATATAGAACGAAATAGTGCAGGGAAGTAGGTGAAAATATCCGTTACTGAAAAATTCAAATCGTATACGAAAACAATAGCAACTGGCGAACGACGCTCACAGCGTGTGTAGGTATCCAAAAGCTTTATAAGTTTACTTGTTTTATAATAATAGCTGCATTTATTGGACAACGCAAAAGTTTCACAAATATTATCAAAAACGATGTAATGGCTACTTTTATGGTTTACATACGATAACTTTATGATTCTATTAGTTTTTAGGGTTCCGTACCTCAAAATAAAAAAAAAACGGAACATTTATAGGATCACTTTGTTGTCCGTTTGCCTGTCTGTCAAGACCCTTTTTTTCACGAACGATAAGAGATATCAGGTTGAAATTGATAACGAATATTAAGGTCCATAAACCACACAAGATCTGAAAATTTCAGTAAAGACAAAATTATAGACATTCATTTATTAGCTTTCAAAATTTTAGTTAAACTTAAGTATATTGTCACATTCTATGTACAATTCTAATTATTAGGTACCGTGTTGTATTTAGCAATGCTCAAAAAATGATTTTTGTAATAGTATTCTTCTACATGAACCTCCAGGTCTACTTTTATATAATTTCTTTTCTGTTTATATCTACATATTTATCATATAATGACTGTATGTGTTCTAAATAAATAAATTAAAAAAAATCATTTTTTTACAACGACGCAATCAAAAGATATGGCTTTTTATATCCTCATCTCCATAAATTTATGCAAAACCTACAGGGTACTTCCCATTGACCTAAAATTATGAAATTTGGCAAGTGGCTAGGTCTCACAGTACAAATAAAGGGAAAAGTCTTAAATAATTAAATATTTCAATTTTTCTCACAACTAATAGTAACCAATTAAGGTGAGCTCCCGTTTCAAGAACTTTTTTATAAAAGAGGGGTCAAGTTGGATGGTCACGGAGTTTTTAAAATCAAAGAGCAAAAGCTTTTAGTATATCAACTGGTAGATAGGTACGGAACCCTTAGGGCGCGTGTCCGACTCACACTTCGAAGGCCTCCCGTCTTCGTTTCCTCTTTTCGCGATCGAGTGCGATCTAGCGCCACTCTTTATCGAAGGTGTCGAGTTCGACAAAGAGTGGCACCCTAGCTTCGGGGTACCCAACCTGAAGCCGTCTTACTTAGACCACCTGTTGGGTTGCATCCTACTGACATGGCCCGCCCAATCCCATTTCAACTTAGCAGCCTCACTATTAGTTTTTAATACTAGATTTTCTTTTGCTATGATTTTTTAATGCCGATAGGCTCTGAAAAAGAGATGAGGTCCTTCAACCTTAGAGTCTTCACTTGCGACTAGAATACATTCCAGTTACATTAATATTCATGGCAACGCAGTCGCAGGCAGAGAGTTGCTTTTGATCAGTTTATTATTTTGTAGATTAATCTAATTTCGAAAATTTCCAAAAATCGTCAAACAAAATTACAGAGGCTTGAGGGGAGGGGATTAAATACAACACGTCCAAATATCTTTTTTTTTGCAATTCAGAGGTACTGTCATAGGAACGGCAAATAAAATTCAACTGGCAGTTCAATATTAAATAAATTCCTAACTAAATATCTCATTCTTTATCGATATCCTAATAAATACACATCTGTAAATCACAACCCTTTTCAATTTAAGTCACTATTATCCAATATCCGTTCACCCCATCCCTATTCAAAAAGCATCAGCAATACTGGGTATTAACGACAGTGTAATTTACGCTGAAAAAATTTAACATTCTTTTTCTAATTTTTTTTTTCGAAAAACTACTTATCCAAAGAAATGTGTTGAAAAACAAGAAAAGTTTTTAGTCCTCCCATTCACCTAAAACCTTCTAATAAAGGCACACGATTTCGACCTATGTTTCTTTTTATCTGAGTAGCCTAAAAAAAGAACTTGAGTCGTATAATATTTAAAATTTTGAAACCCAGTATAAAGGGTGTTAGGGACAGCCTTCAAAAATACTGAAGGGGCATGATCAGTCAACGACACTGAACAACTTTCAAGGAACAAAACAGTGAAGTGAGTGTCAGGAAATGAAAAAAAAAATCGGCTTTTCCATACAAACTGCCTGATCAAGTTTTCAATTTTGTATAGAGATGCGGATTATTTTTTCGTTTCCCGAAAGTAAAGTTCACTGAAAGTTGTTCAGTGTCGTTGACTGATCATGCCCCTTCAGTATTCGGAAGGCTGTCCCTAACACCCTGTATGTCACTAATATTTTCAAGCCCGGGCTCGTTCGTAATATTTCTCCCGAAGCTATTAATAAAACCAAGTTTTTATGAGATGACATATTTTTATGAGAGCATCCTTCATCCCGGTTCACTATTAGTACACATAAGGACAAAATAAGTGTGATTTAATGGTTGCAACTTTAGTTCTAGCGTGACTTTTTTGTAACACTTAGGAAGTCGCTAGACAGAAGGACTAATTACCCGACTACGGCAAAGCAAAAGGAGGGTTATGATTTTGGCAGGCTATGTATGTATGTATGTATGTATGTGCATCTGTTCCATCATAACTTCTAAACTACTTCTCATATTTTGACAAATGAGGTGTCGTTAGAAGCGTCTTAATTATCCGCTGGTTATAGGATACAAGAAATTTCGTTTAATTGTATGTGGCGCCCTCTAGAGCAGATTAAGTCAAGGACTAATAAATTTTTTTTTTTTACCGTACCGTGTTGGGTATCAAATGAAAGGGCTTAACGATCACATTTCAAAAATATATATGTTGTTAGCTTTTTTATGTATTTACAACCCCAAAATAATTGAAATAAAAAATCAGTTCAAAAACTAGAACCCGACTACTGGCAAATCTTGCTCTAAAAAGTATGTAACAAGAAAATATTGTCATCGGAAATTGTTATGTACAAACTATGGTATTAAATAAATATTCATAGCGATGTTCAGATAATAGCCGTGGTCATGTTATGCCACCTATCCGAAAAAAGCAATCATAAACTTCAGGGCAAAGAGGCATAACAATATGACCACGGCTATTATCTGAACATCGCTATGAATATTTATTTAATACCATAGTTTGTACATAACAATTTCCGATGACAATATTTTCTTGTTACATACTTTTTAGAGCAAGATTTGCCAGTAGTCGGGTTCTAGTTTTTGAACTGATTTTTTTTTATAACTAAATAACTTAGTGATTGCGACTTTCAAAATTTTTTATATGTTTCCAAATAGATACATTTTGCATGGTTTGTCTATTAATGATAAATATTGCAAAATTAACAATATTTCGATGCAAGTTTTAGACTAAAATTGTATTAGCAACTACGAGTATTCCTTCCTTTTTAGGGTTTTATAGTCAACAAGGAACCCTTATAGTTTCGTTAATGTCCGTATGTCTGTCTGTCCCTCCGTTTGTCTGTGAGACTCTTAGTACTAGAAACCTGAAATTGTGAAATCGCCGACAAAGTGGTAAAATAAAATCTCCCGTCGGGCAAAGGTCTGCCTCTTCTTTGTCTACGTATCCCGCCAGTCTTTGCGCAAGGTGTTTAGATAGATCAATGAGCCGGTTTCGCAGCTAAGCGTCAACTGAGTATTCAAAGGTGTCGATAGGTAACTCTGAAGACAGTTGCTAAAGAACTTAAATCTGTCATAGATGAAGCGTGAAGTAAATAAACCTCCTTAGGCAACACTTACAACAGATAGGAAAAATAAATTGACAGTTAAATTTTCCTACAACAACGCTATCTATGAAGAAAATTTAAACCAGTTTTTCTTTTTTAAAAACCGGCTCATTGAGATAGATTGTCACTCTACCTCTACAGTGTCCGTCCTAGCGTTCCTTGTCGCCCAAAGGTCAATTTAAAATCATTCTAAAAAGGAACACGAAAATCAATACTTTTTGTCCGCCATTGTAATTGTAACACTTGATCTGCCTCAAGGGCCAATTAGACCCGAAAAGGGTTTACTAATTAAAAGGGCGTGTGAATAGATCTGTCACAGAAATATACAACGTGTTAACGGAATAAGCGAAACTGAGAAAATAGTTTGTTCAGAATCGAGAGTAGAATCAATTTCACGGGTTTTTAATAGGGGTAATTTTATTTTTATATTTAAATTTTTGCTACTAGCAGCGGAAAGCGACGCGTCACTGCATTCTTAAGACGGACGATAGTTCATTATATCTTGTTGCTGGCATTCGCATGTCGCAACTAGTTACAAAAATTGGTGACTTCAATAATTTTCCCTGTTATTGACATTATCGCGCAATTTACGCCTCTACGTACTTATTGATATCAAGTTGTGCAGTCGCTAGCGCGTTTTAAAAAACGTCAGCGCCATCTGTTACGCACTTTTGATAGTTTCTTTTTAGAGAACCTCATCGAGAAAGAAGAAAGAATTTTGTGTTGGGTACGTGATTGGGTGATTTGTTTGTTTCGATCAATGTGAATAGATTTAGTTTTCCTTTACATCGCCGCGTTTTTGAGTTACAGATTTTCAAAAATGTAAAAAAAGGAAGGGTACTAAATCATTTGTTGTTGTTCTGGTAGAAATATCCTGAATACGAAAGAAACCGAGACAATAAAATAAGTACCTACTACTCAAAACAAAATAAAGGCCAGCAGGTTTTTTGATATATCATAAAAATGATAAAAGTAATGTATATTTTATGTACGTTTTATTAAGCTTATTCTATTGTTTACAATTTGAACTAATAAATGTTTCAAATAAGTAATGCTCAGTGGAATTTTTTATCGAACTTTAATTGAAAAATTACAATTAAAGATATATCAAAAAAACCTGCTGGCCCTTATTTTGTTTTGAGTAGTATATATACACTACAGCCTGATATTCGTTTGCCTTCCTACTATCGAGACCGAAAGCAGTAACTTCTGTCCCAAGACAGTTGCAACTTTGCAAAAGAAAACCGTGCTAACTAAATAGTTTCGTATGGAGAAAAAAAAAACATTTAACGAAGTACCAAAACTCGTAGAATGAAGGTATTTTGACCAAAATTATAAGTAAGAGAATCAGGTCTAAAATAATAGCCCTGTAGATTATTAGGTGTTAATTTTACACAATATTTAATTTTTATTCATCATCATCATAACATCCCATGAAATATCCACTACAGGACAGGGAGCTCCTTCCAGAATTTTAGCTTTTGCAGGAAAAATGTGGAGGGTGGTGTCATAGTCACCTCGCTTGTCAGCGTTACGGCTGGCACAATGGACCGCAGTTGTAGGTGACCGCAGTAAATAAGATGGTGTGATACACAGGAGGATGCTGCTGCCCATCCTCCAGTTTATAACCCTTAGTTATAAACTAAGGCCTCTTACGACACCCACGGGTATGTATGGGATGGTACTATTTATTGCCGGCACCATACGGAGTTTTTATTATTCATGCCAAAACAAAAGCTTGTAAAATCCCTCGTCGCGACACTAAAGTCCACCAAACGCTGACCGTCAATCCACTACACTAGTTAAACGTTAAACCCTGTCACACACAGACCAGATCAAACCTAGACAAAGTATGTAGATTGTACGGTGCTTCTTAATTAACTGCGTTTATTGGACTATGCTACTCGGAGCATACTCGTAAAACTGGAACATAGGTCGAAATATGAAAATATTAATAACTGACCTCCCATGCAAAATAAAAGCTTTTAGTTGAAGCAATTTAGATTTTACAACAAGTGCACAAAACGAACCATTTTTCCGAGACTGATGTTTACGCGCGCGCGGCGCGGGGGGGGGGGTGCAGCAGGACCACGCGCAGGGCGTACACCACCGCGATTACTTTTTTGCTCTAGCCTATATCCTGCACAGAAAAGCACTTTCAGAGCGTGAGAAGTTTTTTGACGTGTGTTCCTTAGAGAAAGTTGTTCATTTTAGTGGTTCGAGTAACATATTCAAAGATACGCCGCCGTTGATTACAAAGCATCCTATACGATTCATAAGAAAGGGTATAACAAGCATGAAGGTTTTTCAAAGATAGTAGAAACACAAAAAAATGTTTTTTACCTCCCCTACAAATCACTCTTCACTTCACTACCACAGGCAGTCAGTACCGGAGACGCTTTACCAACTGGGCTACCGTGGTCCTACCTGATTTTGTGTAATCTGCGAACTCTATACGCATGTCAACGTTGCGTTTAATGGTTGCCTGCGGTTGTGAAATTTTGCAATCTTCTATGAAAGTTCAGGAAGCTATGCTATTGATGAAAGTTCAGGAAGCAAGGGAAGTATGTCAAGATCGTAGCAGGTGGAGAACTGTGGTCTCTGCCTACCCCGACGGGAACAAGGCGTGATATTATGTATGCTATCTGTCGAATAGTCCCTTCTCTGCAAAGATTTTGAGTCCAGTTACCGTTGTTTCATCTGTGGTTCAATCGTACATACTTAACTCGTTTCGCAAAACTTGTTTGCGGTCGAACAATAAAATAATGCTTATCTTTGGATCTTGTGCAATAAAGCAGCATATATTTGTGCTGATTTATCGAGCAAAGTAAAAATTTAGGCTGGTTTTCCACAAGAGCTGTGCGAGGGAGCTAAGCAGTGAGCTGGAAAATTCCAACTAATAGCATTTGACAGCGCATTTGACAAGCTAGGGAAATGGTTGGAATTTTCCCAGCTCAAAGCTTGCTCCCTGGCACAGCACTGGTAGAAAAGCAACCATTTTAGATTCGCTCGTATTTCTCTTATAGACGAGAGATTGACAAAAATAGTATAATGCCGTCTAAGTGTTTCCTAGTCTGTGGCTCACGATTGCTGACTTGCTGAGCTACAAACTCGATAACTTATAGTCCGTCCGGCGCGATTGATATTCTGTGGGCGGATGCGTGCGTTAGCGCCAATCTACGCCGACTGATGTTATTGATAGTTTTATTTATTCCTACGACAGGCTATGTGATTTTGACTGAGATGGGTCGGAGGGGTTTCAAAGTGTCATGTTTGTTTAAACTATTATGGTAACATTTTGCAGACTTGTACTCTACATATTATAAATTAAAGTCTCCAGACGCGTTTTCTTATTACTTACTTATAATTTATTAATATGTAGGGTAATTTAGCTGAACTGTGATTGATGTCGTTTGCCGAACCATTCTGATAAAAACTTGTGTATCTTGAAAAAATTGTCAACACACGTGCGATGCTGGGTGGGCCGCCTAGTTAAATTAACTGAAATTAAATTAACCTGCTGTGTCGGCTTTTTGTTCCCAAATTTGCTTACTTGCCGATCCTCACTGTAAGACTGTCTCTCTCACCAGCAGTCTCCAATCTGCCGGATGCTAGAGGGCATCAACTCACTCCTTATTCATGCCCCTGATTCTGATATTTTTGCTTCAACATGGAATCAATTATTGAAAGCATGCTCTTCTTATAGTGATTTGACGTAATTTTAGACATATTTTAATTTATTTATTGTCAATTTTTACTATCTCATTCATGTGTTTTAGTATATTAATTTGTTTTGTTTAATTACTGTATACCGTTGTGATTAAATAAATAAATTAAATATAAAATTTATAAAAGATAATTGAAATTAAGGACATTTTCTTGTATTTTTTTTCACCAGCCGTAGATGGTCTTGTACAGTGTTTTAAAGGTTGCAAGTTTTAAATAATAAATAAGTATATTTAATGTTGCTCTCTTGCCCTCCTTATAGGAAATAAAGTCCTTCCCTTTTTTGTTTTAGAATATTTTTCTTTCAAAAATGGTAAACTTGATAAGTTTTTTTTGCAATCATTCCTCGTAGTTAGACCACTCCTGAATTCAGCTCTTTATTAGACATGGGTTGATACTCAAACAGAAGCGAAGAGCCGAAGAGGGCACTTAAAAAAGGGTCTGATTTTTCTTTCCTCTTTATTTTGCCTTTCAGATTTTTAAAAGTAATTTCGACTCTTGGGACCTTGTGTTTCTTATCATATCTTATTTATTTGACCAGGTTTAAAGTACCCTGAACCGACGAGCATGTATGAAAGGATTGATAAAAATACAGGAAGCGAGGGAAGTATGTCAAGATCGTAGCAGAAATTTTGCAAATTATAACAAAAACAGGCACTGCTGGGGATCTTTTTTCTAAAACGCGGTTAGCAAAAATACAATTCTATTCAACTAAAAATCTTTTTTAAATCTTGATATATCACCTTGTATTATTCATAATGATGTGATGGCCATTTATTTTAATTTTTGGGTCATTTAATACGTTCTGCTAAAGCCACGATCACATCTAGCTGAATATAAAGACTAATTCGGTATACATTGCTCGTTAAAGTAAGGATATTGATATTAACATCACCAAGCCTCCCAGCAATGTATGCCGAATTAGTCTTTGAATTCAGCTAGGTGTGATCGTGGCTTAAATTTAAAACAGCATCGGCAGATTGTAAACGGGGTTAGATCAGTACTGGTGCATTTTAGGTTAGTTAAGGAAAACCCAACCTAACCGATCTGCTTAGGTTAGGTTAGGTTGTCTTACGAACACAACGCACGAGCCGAGCGAGCAAAGCGAGCGTGCTGCGGCAAGAGCCGGCGAGTGCCAGAAACGAATTACCCGTTATTATGTAGAATGCCGAAGCATTCTGTAAAATGACGAATTCAAAATTTTCTTGTCATTTTCTAAAATGCGAAGGCATTATGTGAAGCAGTGAACTATACGAGTACGATTTGCCTGCGAAATATTGATAAAAAGAAAATGTATAAATCAACTTATCCATTACAGAACATAAGCAGTAAGTTTCAAGTGTCCAACAGATAGTCGATTTAAATATAAGTAGTCACTACGAACAGCATTATGCAACAATGCAGCAGCAAAATATTGATTTTTACTTACTAGCCTGAACTGTAGGGTGTCCCACTGCTGGACGGACAAGGACCTCCCTTTTTTCACCATCTCTCACGGTCTTAAGAATAATAATCTAAACTCTCTGCCTGCGACTGTGTTCCCTAATGTATTTAAGTCGCGAGTGAATAGTCTTCTTCTGGGCAAACTCGTTCCATCGTAGACCTCATCTCTGTCCTCAGGGCTAGATCGTGTTTTTTGTCATTGTTAATAAACATAACAATGACAAAAAATAACGTATTTTTGTGCGGTTCTGTAATTTGTAGTTTTAACATTAAATGTATGTTTTTATTTTGCTTTTGCACCCAGTTTTTATTTTGCTCCCAGTTTGGTTAGGACATTGCAGGATGAATCACCTAATTGGACACCGTGCTTCGGAAAGCACGTTAAGCCGTTGGTCCTGACTACTAACTACGGATTTAGTCGTTAATCAGCCATGTCAGAAGCCTTTGGCGCTCATACAATCTTGACACCAGGGTTTTTGAAGTTGGTTCATTTTTGTCTGTAATTTGTAGTTTTAACATTAAATGTATGTTTTTATTTTGCTCAAACCTAATATAGTAAATAAGACATTCCCCAACACATGTTTTCTAAGGTTATTGTTACTTATAAATAGTTCTCATTTATCAAACTGTATGAAACTCTGTAGTTTAGTGTTACTTCAGTTATTCTTCTCGTGTTATATTTTAATAAGAAAGAAAGACCTTTTAAAAAAAGATCTTGTTTGTATCTCTTATTAAATTTTCCTCATAATTTAGTAAAAGGAGATCGGACCGTTATTTTCCTTTGGTAATCGTTTCTTCAAAACAATAAATTGCTGCTATAAAGCAGGAGATTACTCTGAATCTTTCCAATCACTACAACCCGAGGCTTAGCCTAATACCCCTAAGACCCTTTATTTCACTGAAGAAATAAAGGGTCTTAGGGAATAATATTTTATTAAATTTGACAAAGTTTCTGTTATAATGGTACTGCCGTGAAGCAGCAGTGTTTGCACTGGTGTGTTTCGGTTTGAAGGGCAAGGGAGCCAGCGAAATTACAGGCACATGCGACATATCATCTTAGATCTCAAAGTTAGCAACGCGCTTAGCTGTCTTATTAGTGTCAAAATATGCCATTAATAAGACAGTAGGTGTTATGGGCGGTGGTAACCACTTACCATCAGGTGGCCCACCTGCTCGTTTGCTCACTTGTAACATAAAAAAAATCCAGATACAAAACAAACACCTGTGCTCAACACAAAAATCTTTGCCCAGGGCGGTACTCGTAATAGGGAACATGCATTTTTTTTTGTTGCATTTATTAACAAAACATGAAAATACCGTAGTAGAGATGACAAAAAGTGAAATTAAAATTTAAATCGGGTAAGAAATACGGCTGATTTATGCATTTAAAACTATTAATTACGCGCCGATTAAACAGAGAGATTCGACATGCACAGTGACGTCACAGTTCACTCCGGCCATATAAACTCCGTGTAAAATTTCGTTTTGCTAGAAAGAGACAGAAACAAATCCTCGATAGCTTATATATCCATTGACGTAAGAAAAACGCTGCGCTTCTGGCGTAGTTTCCAAAATCTTTGCTTATATCTTTTTTAAATTCATAGTTATTCGAAAAATAGTTTTACTAAACTGGTAATTACATGAATGAGGATATTTTTATTTAATATAAAAATAATCATGCATGTTCCCTATTGAACCACGGCTAACGACGCAGAAGGTAAGCTCACTAAAAACCACACCTAAAGGCCAGTCAAATTATTTTTGGAATTCTTTACTCTGTATAAGACATCTGGAAAAGGATTGTAATATAATTTCTGAATTGTTTTGTAACCGTTTTCTAACTTCGGCTGGCAATGATTAATGGCGTCGGTATTTCGGTATTGAACAAAATATTTTGCATAAAATAACATCTCCAGAACAAATAAATCACCGAATAAAAAGAAACAGCTGAATATATTTTGTCTACGCCAATATTTCATGCTTTTTTGTATTCATGAAAGCCGAATCTTGTTACCTAGAGATAACGAGTTTTTATTAGACTAGTTTTGAGAAAAATATTTTCAAATACTTATATGTAGACTTTTTATGGTTCCGTACCCAAAGTATGAAAAACGCCCTAACGAGATCCTGGAGGAAGGAAAACAAAATCCTAGAAATAGTATCACTATCAAAAATAAGTATAAGTATATTATAAGTATATTCTCACTGGTTATACTAGTAGGACATTCCAGTAAGACCACCGGTTATACCTCTGATGTCTGTCCGTCGGTCAGTGGGCTGTCTCTCGAACCGTAATAGGAAGACAGTTAAAAATTTCACAGACTATGTATTTCGGTTGCCACTATAACAACTATTTATGAACCGCACTTACCTAGAATAATGAAATTTGGCAAGAAGCTAACTTCTAGGAAGACAGTTAAAAATCTCACAGACTATGTATTTCGGTTGCCACTATAACATCAATTTATGAACCGTACTAGAATAGTAGAAAATCGCATAATTTCACAACCACAGGCAGGATTCGAACCTGCGTCTTCTGCGTAAGTACCGCAGACGCTTTACCAACTAGGCTACTGTGGTCCTGCCCGATGTTGTGAAATTTAGCGACCTCTATACGCATTCCAACGTTGCGTTTGTTTGCTTACTAGGTGGCAGCACAAACGCAACGTTGGAATGCGTATAGAGGTCGCTAAATTTCACAACATCGGGCAGGACCACAGTAGCCTAGTTGGTAAAGCGTCTGCGGTACTTACGCAGAAGATGCAGGTTCGAATCCTGCCTGTGGTTGTGAAATTTTGCGATTTTCTACTTTGTAGATTTATCCGAACACAGGAAGTGTTAAAATATAAATCATTTTCGTACTAGAATAATGAAATTTGGCAAGAAGCTAGGTCTTACAGCACAAGCAAAGGGAAAAGTTTATAAAGATTAAATGATGTGTGGTCTAGTGGCTAGAGCGCTCGGCTATCAATCCGGAGGTTCTGGGTTCGATTCCCGGTGGGAACACTGTCAAACAAAAATCCCTTTGTGCGACCTTCCCAGTTTGGTTAGGACATTGCAGGATATCTCATATATGTTCAAAAAATTGGATGATACCGTGCTTCGGAAGGCACGTTAATCCGTTGGTCCCGACTACTTTCTACGGATGTAATCGTTAATCAACCATGTCAGAAGCCTTTGGCGGCTCATAAACTTTTGACACCAGGTTTTGTGAGGTCGGTCATCGACCTTGTAAATTTTCAAGTAAATTTATAGTAAAGAGGGGTCAAGTTGGGTGGTCTTGGACTTTTTTTAATAATTGGGCATAAGCTTGTAGTATATCATCTGGTACATAGGTACGGAACCCCTAAGTGCGAGAGTCCGATTCTCATTTGGCCGGTTTTTAAAAAACCGCCGCATATTTGAGATGTACGCTAGAATTTTTATGATTCAAATATGCAGATATTTTATCTCCTTTTGTTATGTCTCGGTGCTTCCATTCTTCTTTATTATTAAACATAAGTTAAAGTACTAAAATCTGAAACACGTTTTTTCAAATATTACATGTCTAGACTCACCACAAAGTCAGACATGTTGGACTGAAATAAACTTGAAATGTTTCGATCCATCTCACTCGCAATGAGTCCAGACTTTGACTTCTTAGAGTTATTTTGCACACATGGACTCACTTTGTCAGAGCGATTTGATCAGATATAAGTATGGATTCAATCAGACTCAGGAGCATAATAAATACTTTCTCTCGAAGCTTACTATAGATTCGATGACTATATCAATGACAAAGAGGTATGGTGCTCTGATATTCCAACGAACACAAGAAACACATTGTAAAAAGCCGACTCTTAAAGTAGGCCGTGCTGCAGTGGTTTCTTGTCGTTTCTTTTACGCTGCCATAGCACGATTCGGAACGGCGCGCGGCGTAGACTCGCTCTATTTGCATTGTATTCTGCATGACATTCAATAAGTATTCTGTAAAGAATCTACATTGAATAAAGTTATCTGGATCGATATTTTCGACGTGGATACGTCTATACTTTCGGGGGGTCTTTTCAAGCAAAGTGGATATTTTTTTTATATGTCACAAATGGGCAAACGAGCAGGCCACCTGGTGGTAAGTGGTCACCACCACCCATGATACCCACTGTCTTATTAGTGAAATAATTTAGTACTAATAAGACAGCAACTCGCGTTACCTACCCTGAGAACTAAGTTGGTATGTGTCGTGGGCCGGTAATTTTACTGGCTCCCGTACCCTTCAAACCGAAACACAGCAGTGCAAACACTGCTACTTTACGCCGAAAAAAGGCAAGGGGGTGGTACTTCCCCAGACGGACTTTGCACAAAAGCCCTACCACCTACAAAATATAGGTCATCTAGCGGTAGTAGTTGGTACTACATCGAGTTTTGGATGAATAAGAGGGTGAGGGGCTGTAGATGGGGGCGGGGGATGAGGGGTGAGTGGATGTAAATGGGACCTTGACGTGCTCTTGACTGTCTAACTACATCCACGTAAAACTTACGGCCGTATCATGGGCCGTATCAAGGATTTTTTATTATGTAAGTTATATTATTTGTTGACAGTAAATGTAGTTCATCACTGTTGTGTTCGCAAGGTCACAATATAAGTTTTAGTTTTGATTTATTTTACGCCACAATCACACTCCGGACACGAGATACACCGAGCGCTAATTTAAAATTGGAAGGTTGCGTAGGCTCGCATATTCAGTACAAAAGACCCTCAGGAGGATCACGACCACGAGAATCTCGCGGGCGGGTACGCGCGGGGGTGCGGGGTAAATTGCAAGAGGGGCGGGAGTGTCCATATTGTATGATAATACTATTACTTTATTCTGTGCCACAATATTGTATTAAGTGCCACGTTGTCCTATGTAAACATTCCTTAAACTACGTACTTTGTTTTGTATTTTATTGGATAAATATTTCACTAATAATATTTTTCTCCTTGCGTTCTTTATCAAATAAATAATACTTAACCAACTCACTTCAGACCGTACAACACATTAAACTATAAACCTAAAGTTTATTTTTCATTTTATATCTTGGCACCCTCTTGCATAGTTCTAATCAACGTGGGCATCGCGATGCTGCTCTCGTGGGAACGAACGGACAGACAGACAGAAATTATTTATATACGTAGTTGTGATTTTCATATACCTACATTGTTGTAATATAAATTGTATTTTCTGATGGTGAGAAAGTTTATATTGCTAGTGTTAATAATAGTTTTAAATTAAAATTTGAAAGAGAAATATGTGAGTGGTTTTGATTTTTTTAATCTGTGGTCTTTTAGCTTTGTTTTGGTCTCACCGGAATATTTTTAGGTGCCGCGCCGTAGTGTTATTTTTATGATCTTTTTTGTGAGCCGAGGCAGCAAAACTGCCTGTACACGAAACTTCAAACGCGATTTACTCGAAATCAAATTATTTTCCCTGAGCTCCCTTTTTGGTCAACCACTTACATATATTTACTTACACAATATTTGTGTCGTTGTTGTGCATTGTGTAAACAATTTATTTTTCCGATAAATAATGAAAATCTAAATGTAAAATATATGTAAAAAAAATTGTAATCTTCATTTTAATAAAATTGATGTTTAATCTTCAAAGAAAACGGAGTGACCAAAATCTGGTGCTCAGCCTCTTGTTCAAGGTGCCTTTGTTGCCTTTTACGACACTACTTAGAATAACATGGATAACATGATTTCTTATTTTGTTGTCATTTATTACTACAACGTTTAACGGAAGGGTGTGATAATACTGAAGGGTGCGAATCTGCACATGAAACTAAACAACTTTTCCTAAAACAACTTCGAACATAGGTCGAAATACGAAAAACCAAATTTTACCTCCCATACAAAACGCGCTATCAGCTGATGCAGTTTATACGGGAGGTCAAAAATTTATATTATATTCTTTATTGCACAATTAACATACAGAGAATCACATACAAGAGGACATTTACAAAGGCTGGCTTATCACTACAAGAGATTTATTCTCGTATGTCGACCTATGTTCCTTAAGAAAAGTTGTTCGGTTTCAGTATCTTTAGTTTTATCACACTTTTTCCTTACACGTTGTATAATTATCTAAATATACATACATACATAATATCACGCCTTGTTCCCGTCGGGGTAGGCAGAGACCACAGTTCTCCACCTGCTACGATCTTGACATACTTCCCTTGCTTCCTGTACTTCCATCAATCCTTTCATACATGCTCGTCGGTTTAGGATACTTAGGGTACCTAAATATATATTTTGTATACCTACTTAACTAGTTTTATTACTCGTAACTTCAGGGAATAGTTTCTCGATACAGACATCGCCATTTCCATACTAATACTATTGCGGCGACGACACTTTATTCGGCATTCCGTTTCATTTCTTTTTGCTAGTCCTTTTGTCTGCTATTCTACTAATTCACATTCAGGTTTTACTTTGTGGGATGAAAGGGACGCCGATGTTCACATTGCATTTCTTTTAGCGGTCTCAAATGATTTTTCTACAAGGTGTAACAGAAAGCGTTTATCAACACTGAAAAATATGATTCTGTTTTTGAAACCGAACAACTTTTCTTAAGGAACATAAAAAAAATAAAAATATAACTTCCCACTTACAAAATGCGCTGTTTGTATGGGAGGTAATTTTTTTTTTCTATTTCGACCTATTTTGTTAAGGGAGAGAGATGGAAAGTGCGAAAGTGATATCGAAAGAAGAGTGAATGCTGGAAACATGGTGAATGGTGCTCTGCATGCTTTTATGAAGAGTCAGAAGGTGTCTCACAAGGCTCGTCTGGCTGTTCATAGAGGCGTTTTGCTACCAACACTGATGTACGGCAGTGAAAGCTGGGTATGGCAGAAGAAGCATGAAAGTAGAATTAATGCAGTAGAAATGAGAGCGTTGAGGAGTATGATTGGTGTGAAATTGAGTGACAGGATTAGAAATAGTGTGATAAGAGAACGTTGTGGCGTAAAAGAAGACGTAGTGAATAAAATTGAGAAAGGGATGCTAAGATGGTTTGGTCATGTGGAGAGGATGAATGAAGGAAGATTGACGAAAGAGATCCACAAGGCGAGAGTGAATGGAAACGTTGGAAGGGTAAGGCCTCGGCGAACGTACCAGGACCAAATTCAAGACGTTCTGAGTAAAGGCCAGGTTAAAAGTACCCTAAACCGACGAGCATGTATGAAAGGATTGATGAAGGTTCAGGAAGCAAGGGAAGTATGTCAAGATCGTAGCAGGTGGAGAAGTGTGGTCTCTGCCTACCCCAACGGGAACAAGGCGTGATGTTATGTATGTATGTATGTTGTTAAGGGAATGTTGTTCAGTTTCATGGGCAGAATCAGTAGGGGGGTTAGGCCGTTTCTGGACCACCTAGAGGTGATGTGGTCGAGAGTCGGTCACCGGGATTCGACCTGGTTCGGTAGCTAATGTGGTCGAGGAACGGTCCCCGTTTGTGGACCATTTTTTTGACCAGTCTCTAAAAAAAAGCTCATCAAATAAAATTCAGACCTAAAATTTTTGCTAAAATCGCGTTTTGACTATAGTAGGGGGTTAGGCCGGTCGATTAAGGTTTAATTAGCGGATGAATGCGTACGTTTTATTCGTGGTTGATTTGACTTGCAAAGTATTTTTTTTGTGTCGAGACCACCCTAGATGAATGATAGACAGGTGCAAATCTATTCTACCGATCCAGCTCTGCAAGTTGTTACGTGTCGAATTTGTTTTTGTGAAGGTTTCGTAAAGTTTATTACTTCACATTATGGGGAGAATTATTGATTGCTATAAATAACATCGAAGTCACAGGTGCTTAATAGTTTCCATTCTTATGAAATTGCGTCGGGATTTTGTATTGAGACCCCCCTCGATGAATGGCAGGCAGATACAAATCTATTCAATAGTTCACATTCTTTCCTGTTTTTTTTTGGAGATTCCTAATGCAATTTATCCTGATTTTTTGTTCCATTATTGGAGGAAGATTTATTAATTTTCATAGATAACATCTGGGTGGTTGAGCGATAGCGTGTGATCCGTTTTTTTGTGACTTCGATGCAGGTTTGATCATGTTAAGTAGACGCGTCCCCTCCATATTAAAGCTCTATAAAAGACAACTTCCTAGGAATCGACATCATTATGTTCAGTGCTCGCTTACCAGAGAACTAGATGTCGTAATATTTCCAGATCAATTGAAGTGATTATTTAACGTATTGACAAGTTAGTGAATCTGTGTGTTCGTGTATAGCAAAAAAATGGATGTAAGTATGACTTATTTTATACGTGATTCAGTTATTGTGCTATAACGTTTTACCTCACTGAAATTTTTTCATTGTTTCAGCTCACTGAAAATACTTTTAAAAATTATTATTTCCCCGCAAGCAGTGACGATGAAACCATTCGTTCCACAAAATTGAAAAAGTCGTCGAAAAGAAACTGCATTGATAGTTTTTTTGAAAAACCCAAGAAAATACTGAAAACTGTAAAGAAACCTTCGACAGTTGGACGAGCTTTGGATGATGGCATAGCTTATTTGGCTTCCAATGAAGATGATGGGGCCTCCGCATCTCATCTGATTAAGATTGAGATTTATGATTTGCATAAAATCAAAGACGTCGCACCAGCAGAACTATGGAAACACGCAGATGTGCGTGTGAAATATTACGTACCGCCTCAGGAAGATAAACATCTGCAAAGTGCAAGAGATGTAATTTATAACATTACGAAGCAGGTGGCTTCAAGCCCAGACTGCGTCCAATTTTTTATTAAGAAGCAATGAGTGTGTGGGTGGTTCAAGCTGTGACAATGAACTTTTTTTTAGTTAAGTGTTTGCATGGACTCTGTAATATTTTTTGTGAGATTTTTGTCCTTTTCCCATAGCTGCAGAGCTATATAAAGACGTAAGATCCAACTTAGAGGATCGCATTCGTTTACCACACACAGACCATGAATCCTCCTGAATTAAGTGCCGGAGAAATCCACCGATTGGAGCAGCAGTTATTTCAACTCTGCGAAGAAATTGAGAAGCAATATTCTAACACGTGAGTAGTCTAGCATTACACTTATTTCACTTGCTGTAACATATTTTCCGGTAGTGGGCTTAAAGGTACTTAAAGTGAGATCTTTCCATATTTTATTCATTTGTGATTCTTTCGTTTCTGTTCAACGTTTTTTTTTGCTTTACATCGATTCAATATGTTTTATAATTTGGATAACAGTTTATCTGAGCAAGAGATTTCGTTGTTTAGTAAATCTCTCATTCTAAGTAAATTTCATAGAAACATACGAATGTGGTTTGTACAAAAAGTTCTACCTGTGTCACTTTTGCGAGACCCAGACATTTCACCTTACTATACGCCTTGTACTGGTCATTTGAAGTACAATCCAAAGAAGCTGCATTATGACGAAATCGATGGGGTGTTAACGATGCAAGCGTATTGTACACATTGTCAGCAGTAATATAGGTTAGGTAGATCATATAAATTAGGTCCTAGTTTATCGAAAATTACTACCAATTAAGTTGTGTTTACATTTTTTTTTTGTTTTTACAGTTCAACGCAATACAGAAACAAACCCGTAGCCGTGGTAAAAGGAGAACTGCAAAAAATATCTAATTATTCAAGATCACTGGCACCTTGGACTTTAGCCGCAGGTTGGTCCAGCCAATGGCGTCCAATTAATCCACTTCAAATTGACTGGAGCTATGAGGAAGAAGAAGAATTAAGAGCAGAGAGTCCAGCAAACCTTCCGTTATCCTTATATTCTCCGAAAAAAATTATTTTTGACTGGAGCTATGAGGAAGAAGAAGAATTAAGAGCAGAGAGTCCAGCAAACCTACCTCTATCCTTATATTCTCCGAAAAAATATTTAGCATTTAAACAACATTAATTTATTCATGTGTAATTTTATGTTTACTTGACAATAAATTTAATTAATAGAACTTTTGTTTAATTGATGTCACCTATAAAGTAAATAAAACACAAAATACATTATTTTAAAATTTATTTCAATTGGACCAAAATAGACTGAAATAGTTGTCTTAAAATTAAATCATTACATAAAGTATCCTTAGTAAACAAACTCGTAAAATTAAACATTGACACTCCATTATATCTAAAGTAAATATATAATAAACAATACATTCCACATACGGAAGTAAGATAGTTTTGAAGAATTATACTATTATGAAAATATATTCTAGAATTTCGTTTCAAAAATTTTTCATGATACATGGTTGGTTTACGAGCAAACGAATCAAAATAATCCGCAACACCATCCTCACTTATGTAAATAGCTATCCAATGCGACCCAATTTTCGTATCAGGATCTAAATTACTTATTAAGAAGCATGGTAGAGAAACATGAATTGGTAAACGATTTGCAGCATATACATTGTATTCTAACTTGGACTCAATTTTTTTCATGAATCTCTGTATATCACAAGTATCCATTTTTGCTTTCACACATCTGATTGTTAGAACTGCGTAGTAAGTTATGTTATAAATCAAAATGTATCATATTTTATATAAATATCTTAACTCAAAACATTCATTAAATTTTTAGCTGTTGTAGTCGAAAGTAACTTCACGATTTTTATTTATTTCAAGAATATTATCGAACTCAGCAAAAATTATACAATTAATTGTTGTTGGTAGAGCGCTATCAAATCGAACTTCCATCCTCACGCTACCATGTTTAATTAAATTCCAGTGTGTTAGTGAATTAGCACACAAATCAGGGGTCATGTCAAAAGCCATTAAACAGTATCCACCTGAGTAATCGCTCATACATAAAAAATTACCTTCATTCGCAAAATGAATACTGGTACCAGAAAACAATGTGTTGTATGCGCTTACAAACATATCATTCGGAAAAGATGGTTGTAATGTACAAGGTGGAATTTGTTGACCATCGACATATAAACTAAACAAATTCATATTATAATGTACAAAATTAAATGGATTTTTATTTAGAGTTCCATTCAATGCAGCATTATCTACGAATCCAATCACACATCTTTTAGGTATTTGTCCAAGAAATATATTATCAAGAGCTTTTCCTTGCACCCCTGCTGGTATAGTTAACACTTTGACTTCCGCGCGAGTGATAGGATATTTTGCAGTAGTAGTAGATAAAACTTTTTGATGAGCAAGAAGAACGGATGGATTAATTCTAGCTTTACGCATTAAGAGAGATGCACTAGTAATATTAACTTTAAATTTTGAATCTACATTGGAGCATAAGAGATTGAAAGTTTCTTTTGTACGTACTAATTTTATGCGCATTTCTACACCGTTAATCAAAAATTTTTCTTGATTGAATATATCACCATGCAAATGCCCCATCATTTCCACTTCCTTGCCGTGTGTCAAGCTATGTCTCATATTAAATCCTAGGTTAGTAATGTCACATGTATCCATTTGATTAGCTGTATCGTCATACCATAATCCACAAGTGAGATGAGACTTTTTAGCTCCCCTGTCATAATTAAGTAAAGTTTCGATGTATGCTCGATAAGCGTAGGTGTTATTGGGAGGTGAGATGAGCTTTTGATTTAAATATATATCTAACTGGCTGAAAAGGGAATGTAACCAATTGTTTACTGGTGCAACTTTAACAGTCTCAGGAATTGGCGCGCCATCACGATTAACAATTTTTGCTTTCACAATGAGTATTGTGTGCGATAAGTCGATATAATCATCTCCAGAGCCAGGTATTAAAAATTCAATGGGTCCATCGTCAGTTAATGATGACACTGGGCTGTAGTTAATCCACTGCCCACTCTCTATACTGGTTTGTGTTGATGGGAGGGCAAACAAATCTAATTCTGATTTTACACATTCACAAGAGTTGTTATGTAAGAATGCCATGATTTTTAAGATGTAAATATGTCGCTATTTGTTTTTTTCGTGGCACCTCTTCGCTTCGGTGGTTTCCTACGAATAGATACCTTCTTCGATTGTCTTCGAGTTTTATACCCTGATCCAGACATCAAGGAATCAATTTTATTATCCGCTCTTCGTTTTAAGTTTGCACTTACATTTTTTAGCTGTGTTTTGACAGAATCAGCGAGTGGGTGCGCATTAATCACATCAGTCAACAACCCCATACCTGCATTTACGGCTTCGGAACCAATTGCTCTCGCCCCACTTTTTAAAAGAGGAAACACAGATCTGAATAAACCTCCAAGAAAACTACCAATACCATGCCCCCGCTGATGAGGAACGCCTCTATATACAATGCCTACTCCCGTTCCAGCCTGATGTGAATAATAATGGTGGTAAGGACATATTTGAGTTTGTTTATTAATCATTTTATTCGCTTAAAATGTAGTTTAATACATGCAGTTCCAAACTGGAATGGTACTTTATCACCAATACTTGTTCTTATATCTATTTCAATAACATCAAACTCTCTACGCATAACTGGTAAGTAGTGTGCTGGTGAAAAAACATTCATTTTAAATGCACCGTATGTATATTTCATGGGGTCTAGTGTTGCAACTCTTAATAATGATGTCATGACATCTCCCACTATCTGCGGTTGCACTATGTCTGAATATATAAAAAGTTGAGATGGTAACCCCAAATTCAGGTTGACTGGGTATTTGCCTGATTTATGAACAGCAATATTTGTATTAGGTTCAAATCCATGCTGCAAACATAGCTTAGGTGCGAGATTCATAGCTAATATATCATCTGAAGTAGATACTGTGACAAGCTTTGATATTTTATTGTATTTAAAGGTGACTTTCCCTTTTAACAGATCATTTTCATTAAAAGATTGTAAAAAGTGAGTGACATCATCATAGTTTGTGGTAGGTATGTTAGATATGTACTGTACGCCATTTTCATGTCCCCCTTCTTTTTTAGTTACAGAAAATATGTTTTCTTGTTCCTGCACGTTGAACATTGTACAGGGGTAGTTAAATTCCACTAATCCAACAACCCATTCTCCTTCTAACTTAAGCGTTTTTGGTAGTTTGGTAAAAAAATTTGTGGTTGCATTGTTAGGGAAATACAACATTGAACTATTACTCAAAAGTGTTAAATAAAAACTATCCTCCATTATATTTTTTCTAAATTTGAAGCTAATATCCAAGTATTAAATTTGTTGGGATAACCTTTCCACTTAACGAGCACTTGCTTTCTGTTACCTGAGTAGCGAGACTGTATTATTTTATCTATTTTATATGTATCGTGGGGGTTATACTCAACCTTTTGTAATTCTTTACCATAAAAAGTTCCTACAATTGACTCATTTTGCAAATCCTTGAGGGTATATACTATAAATGGCTTTCTTTTGATAATGGAGGTTATAACGAACACTTCATCACTCCAATTGGTTTCATAGCCTTTTTGAAATATATGTTTGTATTTGGTTATTCTTACAAAATCACCTACTTCAAATATGGGTGTAGTTCTGTTCATATTGCTTCGTTTTAATTTTGGTCTTTCGTATAAATTATTCCAGACAGTCATAATATTATTCGAATTTACATCACATGGTCGCATTTTAATGCTTGAGTGATAGCTATAGTTATATGATTTAAGCAAATCTTGCAAAATATCTACATACCTGTATGTGTTTTTATGAGTGAAATATCGCCACATTTTCATTTTCAAAGTTCTTTGAAATCTTTCCACAATACTAGCTTTTATATCTGGATTGTTTGTTGTATAGTAATTTACATTTCTACTTTTTAAAAATGATTTAACATCTTTTGAAGCAAATTCAGTACCTTTATCAGATTGAATATGAGTAGGGGTATCTTCGGCTTCACTAAATATGCTTTGAAAACTACTTTTTATGGTCTCTGAATTCTTTTTTTTAATAGCTCTAGCAAAAGCATATTTACTGAATACATCTATAACACAAAGTATATATTTGTAACCATCATTATATTGACTATAAGATCGCATATCGCTAAGATCTGCTTGCCATAGTACATTAAAATTAGACAAAACATACTTATTTCTCGGAAACCTTTTTTGAACTGGTTTATGTAGATTATACGTTTCTTGACCTTGCAGCCACTCTTGCACCTGCTTTTTATTCATTCGCCCTTTCATTGCTTCTGTGAGTTTATTGACGCTGCTATAACCAGCGGGATTAGAAACATCATAATAAATCTGATTGACATCTAATACGGATTCCATCTTTCCCAATTAATTACCTTGCGAGCTCTAAGCCGTTCTGATCTGGATCTACCTTGTATTGGCGTATTTTGTATTCTTGGACTGTTCTTATTTTTATCGTCAAGTTCTATCAAGGAAAATTGTGCGTTTGGATTACCGAGACAATTAATGGGGATTTTAATATCAGATAAAACTTTGACAAACTGCTCATACCCTAGCGGGTTGGGACGTTTTACTTTTCTTATGACAAAGTGTACTAATTCAGTTATATTACTGAAAGGAATATCTTTGTCACTTACAAAAACGGTTCCATTGTCATTCCAGCGTATTTTATCTCTATTTCGCACCAAATAACTTAACAGTATTTCTCCTTTTTTTCTGTATGTTTTAGGTAGCGAGTTTACAACACCTATAACAATATAAGCGTCTTTAGAGGACGTAAAGTTTTGTATTACTGAATCTGTCTGGGTCTCAACGTTCGTTTTATCTACATCATTTTCCTTCTTAATGGGGTCAGTCTGAATCTGCGCATCAGCTGTAATTACTCTCTCCTGATTTAGTGGGACTATTTTCAAAGAATTCTTTTTTTCATCATTGAAATGCAAGTATCTTTGCAGTGTTTGAAGATACAATATCCACTTTTCACGATCATTTAGTTTGCTTTTTAATATTTTATGCATCTCACCATCCAAACGAGAAATTGCGTCCTCAGATGAACTCTCTCTCTCACTTTGTTTAAATCTTTCAATAACATTAGGATCAACCAGGACCATTTTTTTTGTATTTTGCATATTGATGAATTAATATTACGATCGAAAAACTGAATTTAGCAGCCCACTTAAAACGGCACCTAAAATAATAGGTAGAAATGCACCACCTTTTTGCACAATTATTTTCTTCCTTTGTTTAATTTTACCCTTCGTAACTAACTGTCTCAAAATAATTCTATGTTTTTTTAATTTACACTTATCTTTATCTTTTAATGGTATTTTACCTTTTAAAACGTTAAAAATACATTCACTTATACAATTTATTTCATCATTGCCACAAGTTTTCAGTAAAGCTGTTCGTTGTTTTGGTTTTAATGTTAGTAATGCTTTAAGGAAATGCTTATGAGATGTTACTCTTCCACTCATTATCCAAAATTGAGGCAATATTCTGCAGTGCTAGATAATCTCAGTCTACGATTTATTTATCAGCAGAAATGAAACATATTTTCGATTACGATTTATTTATCAGCAGAAATGAAACATATTAACTTGCAAATATTGAAAGTAGACTCTACCACTTCTTTTATAGGTATTTTGTCTTTGAATATTGTTAAAATACACTCGCAAAGTTGTTTTATCTCACTGTCGGTACAAAATTGTAACAAAGCGTCTCGATAGTGTGGTTTAATTGTATTTAATGCTATTAGCAAATGATCTCTAGATGTTTCTTCTTGACTCATCATTTGGAACTAAATGAATTCTATTGTTGTGTATCATATTTATACCCCTTCTTTGGAACGTAAACTACACAATAATTATCAGAAGGAAATATTTTACTTTTGAAGCGATACATGTCGTTAGTGTTTTGCTTGAGATCAATCAAAAGATATCCGTGAGCTTCTATGGTTGCATCCTTATACGCTTCTTCTACAAATTTAGTATTGTCTGGATATACCTGACGAGCGAAATGACGTATTTGCGTTCTATCTCGAGGGTTTTTAAAATAAATTATATAGCTGGAATTCAATGAAATATCTCGTTGACCTTTACCCTGATGAAATAAGTTTTGAGTAATGTAAAACGCACTCAAATTCCTGTGATGACTGCCTTTAGTAAAAATATCTACAATGCGACCATCTGATTCTCTCATGAGATCATCAATTATTAAGAGTTTGGGATACTTTCCATCAAACATATTTAAATCTGGGATGCCTTGACTATAATTAACATTATCTAAATTATATAGTGGCTGCATTTCATCATAGCACCATATCACTTCAGAAAAATCTTCATTACAAAGAGCTTTGGAATGACTTAAAAAATTTGTAACAAAATTTGATTTTCCACATCCACTGGGACCAGCGACTATCGCTGTAAAAGGATGATTAAAATGAATCATATTGTTGTAGAAAACACGTGTCAACTAAGATGGTGCACAATATAGAATGACACATAATTCTAATTATTTAGAATATAATGTGAAAATTAAATAAAAACTAAAACTCGAATAATTTTTTGTATATTTTATTATTTCTTTCCGTATTATATTCATTACAAAAAATGTAACTTATTTCACTATCATGCAATAATTTA
Source organism: Athrips mouffetella (assembly GCA_947532105.1). NCBI lineage: Eukaryota > Metazoa > Arthropoda > Insecta > Lepidoptera > Gelechiidae > Athrips > Athrips mouffetella. The sequence continues at coordinate 24,126,039 of OX383976.1, forward strand.
TACAATTCAAAAGAGCGAGTCTACCACCAATTCGGAGTCGGGCTATTGCAGAGAAAAAGAAATGGCGCAAGAAAACTCCCCAGCCCGGCCGATTTTAAGAGCCGGCTAATTACACTATACAGAACTATTTATAATGGGCGGCGTCTATTCAGCAAGCGCCACCTTACCTCGCTACTAAGTTATTGAAAAACAGACCTTAAGCTGTGTAACATACAGTATATTTTAAAGTTAGAGATGAAAAAAGCGGACAACGGCGAACATAAACTTAGTACCTGTTTTGATGCTATGAATGGTCAAAGGAACACCTTCCCTAAATCAGTATATTTACATTGAGTACTTGCCATAAAATAATAGGAATTACTAAATTATGGATCATTAAAATAATCACTTATTATTTTATGCATGGTTAAACTATTACACTTAGTCTAGGTAAGTTTTTCTATCTATTTACACTACTTATCGCATGCATTACATCAGAACATTCGCAAAAACAATTACAAGAAAATATTATGCGGTAATAAAATTAGGTCTATGTCCAGCAGTGGACGTCTTTCGGCGGTACTCATATAATTTAATCTAAAAGAAAATCTCAATAACGACTTTATAATTCTTATGTACTAAATACAGAAAGTAACGTTAGGAGTTATCTTTATTTATTTTAAAATGTCCCCAAGCAAGAGTATCGGTAGAGTTTTCTAATAAGTAGCGCTTAGTGTCACTGTATGATAATGATATTTTGTTGATTTTTTGAGTATAAATTACGTGTTTTATAGATTTGAATCGTAACATTTCACGCGATATATTTTTTTATCAAATAAACATGTTTTATAATTTTGAATGTTAAATTGATTGGTGACTGATTTATTTACACCTTTGGCTTTGGCAATAAAATTATTCTGCACACTCATAGCGTACAATTTTGCACGAAGACCGACAAATTCCTCAAAAATTTTACCATTATTTTCGTCTTTGAAAAATCCTAAACGCTTTTTATTTACTAATGGCAAACCGTATTGATTGTCAGGGTGATAGTCAGATGTGTCAAAGAATGAATTTAAATCAGATCGCATATCGACATAAAAATTTTCAGTATATACGTGGGACACTCAGAAATATTTGCGACACTAAAAAAAATTGTTCTACAGGTACATATATTTTTATTAAATCTTTTCAAAGTACTCTCCACCAGCCTCTATACAAAGATTCATGCGTCTGAACCAGTTTTCAAAACACTTTTTCCAGTCCGCCGTAGACACCTCGTTTACAGCCTGCTCGAACGCAGCCAGCGCATCTTCCGGCGACGAAAATTGTATCCCCTTGAGCTGATTTTTTATTTTTGGAAATAAAAAGAAGTCACACGGTGCTAGATCAGGGCTGTAAGGAGGGTGACCCAGGAGTTTGACTGGTGTGCTGTCCAGGAAGTCCCTCGTTTTGAGCGCGGTGTGTGCAGGCGCATTGTCGTGGTGGAGCAGTAGTCCGCGGAGCCCTGTGTTTGGTCGCTTGTTGCTCACAACAGAAAAAACTTCTGGTAAACATTTGGTAGTATACCATTCGGCGTTGATGCTTCTTTGATCTCGTAAGGGAATTGAGGCCAAGTGGCCAGTCAAATTAAAAAAGCTGGCGATCAAAATCTTCCCCCCGCTTCGAGATCGCTTCACTTTGGTAGGCGTTGGTTCATTTTGAAACACCCAAACTGTCGACTGGCGCTTGGTTTCTGGATCGTATTGATAAATCCAGGACTCATCACCTGTTACGATGTCGTAAACACGCCGAGACGAGCCTGCTTCAAATTTGTTCAGCATATCACGGCACCATTCCACCCGGGCCTGCTTCTGAGCGTCGGTGAGGTAGTGCGGCACCCAGCGCGATACTATCCTCCTCACGCGAAGATGCCCGTGTAGAATCTCGTGAACGCTTCCCGATCCAATCTTTAATATGTGCTGAATCTCCTGATATGTAATTCGCCTATTATCTTGGATTAAATTTTTCACTGCTAGCACGTTTTCTTCCGTAATAGCCGTCAAAGGGCGACCGCTTCTTTCTTCATCCCCCAAGGTTGGTCGACCGCGCCTAAATTCGTTATACCAACGATACACGGTTGCCTTGGAGGGGCCTTCATCCATAAATGCCATTTGAAGTCTATCAAACGATTCATCCGGTTTCAGGCGACACTTGAAATCGTAAAAAATCATAGCTCTAAAATGTTCCCGGCGCAGATCCATTTTTCAGTAAGACACGATACTTTGAATTGGCTCGCAAAAAATGTGGAGGGAAATTTTGAAAATGGAACACACATATTTTTACTTACAAGTAATCATATTTTCGAAAAAGATTCTGACCGGCCAGTCTCCCATATATAAAAACTATTTTTCGCAATACTTTCTGAGTGGCCTGGTATTTGATAGACTAAACTGTCAGTGTCTGTGTATAGCAATTTAATATTGTCTTGATATTTGTTTTTCATGAAATCATAGTGAAAATTGTACATTAATGTCTTTGATAAATCCAATATACAGAAACCTAGATAAGTCGGTTTGTTATACAAAACTTGAGTTTTTTTCAGTTGTACTGCAACTAAATTTTCAGAAAAAAATGATAAACTGTGAAATGCTGGATTTGCAATCAAAGTTTCTGCGCCCTGTTTACTTCCGTGATTTATCCAGTGATTAAGTAACTTGACATTTACTCGTTTTGTTACATTCTCCATCGTCTTACCGAAAACTGAATTATTCATGAGTTTATAAAAATCCTTTTCAAAATCCGAAGAGGCTAGGGATCGCATGTGTGTATTTAAATCTATGTAACTTTTGAGCCACGGTGATTGTTCAAATTTAAGTATTCTGTGTATTTTTAATAACCGTAAACCTTGTTTTAAGCATTGCTTGAGATTTCTATAATGGATGACGTAATTGCTTTTGTTGTACAAATTCGGAATTAATTTTTTTTGTTTACTTTTTCCCGAGCAAATATTTTCAGGACAAAAGGGTAAATCTGAGTGAAAATCATGCAAGTTGGATGGATACTCCAAATCGACTTCTAAAATGTATCCGTGACTTGCCTCATCAGACACATTGAAATCAGTATTCACATCTACCCATTCAAACTTTCCTGTTGGGAGATATTGCGACATAGCCCAGCCATAAAGATTATTCGCATCTAAATACATGAGATATGAAGATGGGATGTTTGAATCATAATCTGGCATGTAAATATTGTTTGCTTTTGCATGTCTGTGACTGCATTGAGAAATCCCACCCCTGATATTATTTGCTATAAAACTGACTTGATCGATATCAGTTAGAAGTTCCAAATTAATTTTAGCATGATTTAACATAGAATCCCAGGAAAGCCCTGGAAGTGTGAAGTAATGACAGGGGTCTAACTGGTATGTCTTGAGGCAAACATTTCTAAAATTTTCAAATACATCAGCTAATAACAAGACATCTGTTTTTAAGTATAGATCCGAATAATCCCCCATATTCTGACACCTAAAATGATTCCACACTTCCTGAGCCTGTGTATAATCAGCTTCTGATAAATGACTGTCAGTTAAAGAATTAAAAAAATCATCACGAGTAGGTAGAGTTCTCATTTTTAATGATTCAAATGATGTCATATATTCATATGGATACACTCCCTTACGTATTAAAAGACTGAAGTCTTCGTCATTTGGAAAATTTAATTTAAGTTCATGGAATTGTTCTGGTGATAAAATCTTAGTCAATTTTTCAAGACTACTTGGCATAAATCTTAGAGAATCAAGAAATCTTAATTTCACTAATTTTTTATTTAGTCGTAAGACCTTAGAAAAAGATATGTATTTCTCTTTGTTCTCTGGTATAAGCTCAATATCACCCTCATCCACACTTAATCCGTGCACTATAAAATGAGCATCGTAATTACTTAAATTATGGAAGAATATGGGTACAAAATCCGGTAACTGGTATTTTTCTGCACATAATTTGTGGGCAACACCTTCAAAAACACCAGTGTGCCAATTGAAAGAAACTGTGGATTCTCCGTTCAGATCGTGATCACAAATATAACAGGAGGTGGCCTGATCTATTTTGATTTTATCTTCCTGTGTTAGGGGTAATGGTGATTTATTATAAGTTTTAGTTTTACAGATTTTTTCTAAATCTTGTTTGATGAATTTCATGAAAGTTTCAGCGCAATTTTCACCTCTGTAAGTTCTATATTGCGACAAACTATCATTATAGGAACATTTGACGTAATAGCCAAAACTGTATACTTCGTGTTTGTGGATATTATTCGTGGAAGATTTACTTGGATCATTGGAGCAAGTTTGAATTGGATTTAAAAATGCTTCAAAATCAGCGTAAATAACAAAGGGGACTTTTAATTTACGTTCATAATTATTGAAACTAAGTTGGTTTGTTGGTATTTTATCATTAAACCAGTTTTTCTTTGTGTCAAGTCCAGAAGGTAATCTCGTACAAACATAAAAACAGTCTTTTTCTTGGTGTTTTTTTAAATTATCTAACGATTTGAAGTGTAGAAGGCAGCCGTCACAGATATATGCTGTATGCTCTGATGCTGATATCTGCTTTGATACTAATCGCGAGAGATTTTTTATATAGCAATAATGTCCTTTGCTACCCTGTGTGATGTATAGCAAGTTTACATGTTTTGTTTTTCTGTTTTTTGTAAAGTGTAGTGGACCTACAATCTTTGTTTTATTTTCCGAATCAGAGTTTAATCCGAAGACATTAATACTAATATCGTTCAATTGTTCGAATTTGTGAATATCTTTAATTTTCATCGGAAAGGGAAGATTGTCAAATTTTAATTCGTTCTTATGTGCCATATATGATGTTACTTTGTTTGAGTGGAGATTTACTGGATACAGGGCCGATAAAATGGCCCAACGAAAACATTCGAAATCCTTGTTCTGTACATTAATTACAGCTTTTTTATGTTTGATGTCTAATGGCAGATCTATATATGACGAACCGCGCAATGGGTTAAACTTGTTGACATTCATGTCCAAGTGGTTTATATTAAGAAAACTCCATCCGCTGTCTTTTTTTTCAAAATTCGTAATTTTGTTTTTAATTTCTGATTCAAGCATTGAATAAATAATGTTTTTATCATCTCCAGTACAAACGACATAATTATTTGTTTGAAAGTCGAATGTGTTTTTTTGCTGTTTTGTTTCTTGAGTAAAGTTAGCGTTTAAAATAAAGTTAACTTTTACAACAAAGTGTTCTGAAATTGATCTTTCTAATAATTTAAAAACTTTATTTTTAATATTTTGTAAAAATATTTCAGGTGTTTCAAAAGCCTGATTTGGTGTTATCGCGATCATTCTGTAAGTCATGATTCTATTCCCGAAAGCACTTTCTATCACATGGACATTTTCTAGTTCGGAGTCAGCGGCCAAAATTCTATTTTTGTGTGAGTTACTTTTAAGGTGATTGGCATAATATTTTTTTTGTACAAAACATTTACAAATTTCACATTCTCTCGACTCTACGTTACTTTCTGTACTTACATTTTGAACTGATGACGTTGATGGTTGGCTGGATGATTTTGAAATATTGTATGATTTTTTAGTCATGGGTTCATCTTCTACCGCCGTTGTCGCCGATCTTTTCTTGTTTCGGTTTTCACCTCCATGCGTTGAACTGTAAAAACAAAAAAAAATGTAATAATTTATATGATCTACCTAACCTATATTACTGCTGACAATGTGTACAATACGCTTGCATCGTTAACACCCCATCGATTTCGTCATAATGCAGCTTCTTTGGATTGTACTTCAAGTGACCAGTACAAGGCGTATAGTAAGGTGAAATGTCTGGGTCTCGCAAAAGTGACACAGGTAGAACTTTTTGTACAAACCATATTCGTATGTTTCTATGAAATTTACTTAGAATGAGAGATTTACTAAACAACGAAATCTCTTGCTCAGATAAACTGTTATCCAAATTATAAAACATATTGAATCGATGTAAAGCCAAAAAAAAACGTTGAACAGAAACGAAAGAATCACAAATGAATAAAATATGGAAAGATCTCACTTTAAGTACCTTTAAGCCCACTACCGGAAAATATGTTACAGCAAGTGAAATAAGTGTAATGCTAGACTACTCACGTGTTAGAATATTGCTTCTCAATTTCTTCGCAGAGTTGAAATAACTGCTGCTCCAATCGGTGGATTTCTCCGGCACTTAATTCAGGAGGATTCATGGTCTGTGTGTGGTAAACGAATGCGATCCTCTAAGTTGGATCTTACGTCTTTATATAGCTCTGCAGCTATGGGAAAAGGACAAAAATCTCACAAAAAATATTACAGAGTCCATGCAAACACTTAACTAAAAAAAAGTTCATTGTCACAGCTTGAACCACCCACACACTCATTGCTTCTTAATAAAAAATTGGACGCAGTCTGGGCTTGAAGCCACCTGCTTCGTAATGTTATAAATTACATCTCTTGCACTTTGCAGATGTTTATCTTCCTGAGGCGGTACGTAATATTTCACACGCACATCTGCGTGTTTCCATAGTTCTGCTGGTGCGACGTCTTTGATTTTATGCAAATCATAAATCTCAATCTTAATCAGATGAGATGCGGAGGCCCCATCATCTTCATTGGAAGCCAAATAAGCTATGCCATCCTCCAAAGCTCGTCCAACTGTCGAAGGTTTCTTTACAGTTTTCAGTATTTTCTTGGGTTTTTCAAAAAAACTATCAATGCAGTTTCTTTTCGACGACTTTTTCAATTTTGTGGAACGAATGGTTTCATCGTCACTGCTTGCGGGGAAATAATAATTTTTAAAAGTATTTTCAGTGAGCTGAAACAATGAAAAAATTTCAGTGAGGTAAAACGTTATAGCACAATAACTGAATCACGTATAAAATAAGTCATACTTACATCCATTTTTTTGCTATACACGAACACACAGATTCACTAACTTGTCAATACGTTAAATAATCACTTCAATTGATCTGGAAATATTACGAGATCTAGTTCTATGGTAAGCGAGCACTGAACATAATGATGTCGATTCCTAGGAAGTTGTCTTTTATAGAGCTTTAATATGGAGGGGACGCGTCTACTTAACATGATCAAACCTGCATCGAAGTCACAAAAAAACGGATCACACGCTATCGCTCAACCACCCAGATGTTATCTATGAAAATTAATAAATCTTCCTCCAATAATGGAACAAAAAATCAGGATAAATTGCATTAGGAATCTCCAAAAAAAAACAGGAAAGAATGTGAACTATTGAATAGATTTGTATCTGCCTGCCATTCATCGAGGGGGGTCTCAATACAAAATCCCGACGCAATTTCATAAGAATGGAAACTATTAAGCACCTGTGACTTCGATGTTATTTATAGCAATCAATAATTCTCCCCATAATGTGAAGTAATAAACTTTACGAAACCTTCACAAAAACAAATTCGACACGTAACAACTTGCAGAGCTGGATCGGTAGAATAGATTTGCACCTGTCTATCATTCATCTAGGGTGGTCTCGACACAAAAAAAATACTTTGCAAGTCAAATCAACCACGAATAAAACGTACGCATTCATCCGCTAATTAAACCTTAATCGACCGGCCTAACCCCCCTACTATAGTCAAAACGCGATTTTAGCAAAAATTTTAGGTCTGAATTTTATTTGATGAGCTTTTTTTTAGAGACTGGTCAAAAAAATGGTCCACAAACGGGGACCGTTCCTCGACCACATTAGCTACCGAACCAGGTCGAATCCCGGTGACCGACTCTCGACCACATCACCTCTAGGTGGTCCAGAAACGGCCTAACCCCCCTACTAGAATCACATCCTTAATGGTTGATATACTCTTTCTGTTATACCTTGTATAAGCTAAAGTTAGACGTATTTTTTTACAACAACATGCGTTTTAATACCAGCCGGAATAGGATAAGATACGCACCGCAACTTGCGAAGCTGCGCACTTTGTCTACAGGGCATTTAGGCAACTAGTTTCGAGTATGAAGACTTGCCAAGTCGCGGAGGGCATTCTAAGCTAGCTAGAAGGCTATTTTTGCACCTTGCCACAAAAACTTGACACTTGCAGTGAGACTTGCGATTTAAATATATAAGTGTGTAATGTTTCGTACGTACTCGATGCGATTTTGACTTTACTAATGTAAGGGAAATACATATTAAGTTGTTTTATTATCTTAAATACAATTAGGTTTTTTCTCTTATAGAGAACTGTATGTTTATGTTTGAAACAAAAGTGCGTTAATACGTTACAACTTCTGGAAGAAACCAGTATAATCTAGCTGGTTAGCGAGCATCTTCAGTATTGGCAGAGAAACGCAGGTGTTATGACATCGTAAATAAATGTGTCTAAGTATGAAACTTTATTCTAGTCCTATATATTTATATTTTTTTTGTTTTTTTTTTTCTATTTCATTAATATTATTTATAAATAATATAATAAAGTAATATATTAACTCTTATATATTTGAAAAAAGTAATATAGTAATATAGTAAGTAATATATTAATATAGTAATATAGTAAGTAATATATTAACTCTTATATATTTGAAAAAAAAAAAACAAAAGTAGAATTTAAAAATACGTGATACGACTTAATAGAATACACGCGTTCACAGTAACGTGAGTTTTCTGTTGGTTTTATTTTTAGGTTCGAAAGGGACGTTAAAGAGGTTTATAGGAGCCCTAAAATTTAAGCCTTTTGGACGACCCAAAAACATTTTCTGAATCTATTCTGGCAACATTTGTGGTTTTACTAGAGTTGTAAAGTTCATTTTATTCAATGCTATTTAGATATTTGAACAAAATAGTCTTTTTTCTTTTTCTCTCTCATCTTCTTTTCTTGTCCTTATAGATCTCTTTCGTGTATCAGAATCTTGATCTGTTCATTCATTTTCTCTTCTCTACATGACTTAACCAGTTGCTGGTTGCTGGATGCTGTGATGATCAGCACTCCTTTCTCAATTTTATTTCACGCTTGAGAGGAATTTTTAAATATGATCAATTTTTTTTTGTTTAATCTAATGCTTACTAACACATTTTGCTGCTATAACATAAGCAGCTGTCAGCAAAAACAAGTTTGTAAAACAATGTTATTCTTTCCGTCAAATATACTTATGAAGAGTCAGAAGGTGTCTCACAAGGCTCGTCTGGCTGTTCATAGAGGCGTTTTGGTACCAACACTGATGTACGGCAGTGAAAGCTGGGTATAGCAGAAGAAGCATGAAAGTAGAATTAATGCAGTAGAAATGAGAGCGTTGAGGAGTATGATTGGTGTGAAATTGAGTGACAGGATTAGAAATAGTGTGATAAGAGAACGTTGTGGCGTAAAAGAAGACGTAGTGACTAAAATTGAGAAAGGGATGCTGAGATGGTTTGGTCATGTAGAGAGGATGAATGAAGGAAGATTGACGAAAGAGATCCACAAGGCGAGAGTGAATGGAAACGTTGGAACGGGAAGGCCTCGGCGAACGTACCAGGACCAAATTCAGGACGTTCTGAATAAAGGCCAGGTTAAAAGTACCCTAAACCGACGAGCATGTATGAAAGGTTTGATGAAGGTTCAGGAAGCAAGGGAAGTATGTCAAGATCGTAGCAGGTGGAGAACTGTGTTCTCTGCCTACCCCGACGGAAACAAGGCGTGATGTTATGTATGTATGTATGTGAATATACTCTGGTTTTAGTGTCATGGCTGCAAATAGATTGGTAAACGTTGGAGAATTTATATTAAGTACCATTTTTATTTACTGCATCTTGTATTACCCATTTTTAGGGTTCCGTACCTCAAAATAAAAAAACGGAACCCTTATAGGATCACTTTGTTGTCCGTCTGTCTGTCTGTCTGTCAAGGTCCTTTTTCTCACGTACGAGAAGAGTTATCGGGTTGAAATTGATAACGAATATTAAGGTCTACAAACCACAAAAGATCTGAAAATTTCAATTATTTACAACGACGCAATCAAAAGATATGACTTTTTATGTCCTCATTTCCATACATTTATGCAAAAAAGCAAAACCTACAGGGTACCTCCCATTGACCTAAAATTATGAAATTTGGCAAGAAGCTAGGTCTCACAGTACCAATAAAGGGAAAAGTCTAAAATCATTAAATATTTCAAATTTTCTCACAACTAATAGTAAGCAAAAGCTAGTGTTCTGGAGGGAGCTCCCTGTCCTGTAGTGGACGTTTCACGGGATGTTATGATGATGATGATGAATAGTAACCAATTAAGGTGAGCTCCCGTTTCAAGAACTTTTCTATAAAAGAGGGGTCAAGTTGGATGGACGCGGAGTTTTTGAAATCAAAGAGCAAAAGATTTTAGTATATCATATGGTAGATAGGTACGGAACCCTTAGGGCGCGAGTCCGACTCGCACTTGGCCGGTTTTTTTATCGTCAATGGGCTTGCTCAGAAGAAGCCTATTCACTCGCGTCTTGAATAGATTCGGGTTATATGAACTCGGGAACACAGACGCAGGCAGAGAATTCCACTCATTAGCCGTGCGCATTATAAAAGATGTTTCAAAGCGCTTTTTGCGAATGTGCGGAATATCAACCAAGTATTGGTGATATCCTGCGGTGCGTCTGGATTCCCGATGGTAGAAGGGAGATGGTGGAATAAGCTCGTGGAGCTCTTGACTTATTTATTTTATTAATTAGGAACGCCAACAGTAATGGTGTTAAACTTACTTAAAGCATAGATAGGGAAACGGTCTGACACCAAGACCTATTATAGGCGAGCACAGCACTCTTAATTTAATTAAATAGTAAGGACTTACGCCACAACATAGCGTTCTCTTATCACACTTATTTCTAAATCTGTTACTCATACTTCACAACATTCTCGTTTCATACATATACAGATAGAAAATATCCTTAGTTCAAGTAAAAGCGAAGTTTTCATACGTACACTCAACAGCACGTCAGTAGAAACACTTTTGGACCTTACGGCGTGGTAATAAAGTTGAAAAAGTTTCTACCGACGAGCGGTTGACCGTACTTCAGGCTGCTACTAAAATATTTTACTGCCTTCAGCCTCAGACAGAATATACATTAGCTTGGTTCTGTTCTGCTTGAATTTTTTTGGCAAAAGAATTAGAATTGACAGCCCTATTTTTGTTCTTTGTTTTTCTACGCAAGGTTTACTCTTGAGGCTTTTGGTTGATAAATGTATTTTGCAAAATGGTTTTTACGTGTCTGGGATTTAACCTTCAAGTCATCTTTGGCTGAATTTAAGAATAACACTAGCTGAGACATTATTATTACTTGTTTTCTTTTTACGTTAAAATATTAGATTTTGTACTTTTTGTTTGAATATGCGTCAGTTATATATAGCTCGTTAAGAGTAATGTTTTTAGTACGATAGAATACAGTACATCTTTTGGATCATACTCGTATTAGTAAACGAACAAACAACATAACTCTTTGTAAATTGCGTTATCAAAACGACTCAACAATTTAGATAAAATTAACAAATTAAAATTATCACTAGGCCCGCGTCCTCGTGATGTGAATTCCTGTATAAATCTTTCACTGGTGCTTTAATTTTGTAACCATTTCTTTACTTGACACTGGCAAAATACGACTTTTAATCTCGCATCCAGCGGCTTCCCGCGACCTTGACCAGATCATCGGACCGCCTTGATGGGGGCCTGCCAACGCTTCGTCCTAGTCTTCCGATATTTATCCACAACTGCACATAACACGAAAGACGTCCAGCGATCCTCACTTGTATATAACCTGAATAAACTTCTTAAGTTACAAACAACTATAATCACAACTAAGATATCTAAGATTCAAAATGAAATCCCAGCTAAACCTAAGCACATTAACAGAATATCCAAACTAGGAATACCTTAACTTCCACGAAGCATGTCCCACGAGCAATTTAACCCCGACAGATCTCCCTAGCGACATCCTACCCTGATCTACCTTAAGCTACACTACCTACTTAATACCTTGTTTCCATAGAAGTAAGAAACAAACTATAGAGTGGTCAAAGGAGCGAAGCATATGTTCCTGTAGCAAGCCTATTACGTCATTCTTTAGGGCTCAACCTTTAAATAATCTTAGTTTATGTTCTCATTCTTGATTTTACTGACTTTTGAAGACCATTTTAACCGGTTCGATTTCACTACTGTGAAAACAGGAGGCGTACTCTGAAGTGACAGGCCGATAATATCGCACCGATAATTAGTCTATGGTTCAGCCTTTGACAGCGAACAGCAAGTGTTCATCGTCGGAGGTGAGGAAAAAGACAGGAAATTCCCATTCAATGTAAATTTCCGAACGTAATTGTTGTTGTCAATCCACGACGTGACGTCACGTTGCGTCACGTGGGCCAGATTTTGACAACAATAATTTTCAATATTGTTGTCAAACAGGGATAAATGCACCGAAGCTTAATAGGTGTTGTTGGCTGTTTTGGACCCGTCGTTCTTGTATTTTATTGTATGAAAAGTTTAACTGTGGTCAACAATATCATTAAGGCATTAAAATGTGAATATTTGAACGACTTTACATCATCTTCTACGTTATATTGTGCCTTATTTAACTAAACGAAGGGATTCAAAATGGCATCTATTCTATCTTTGATTTAGGCAATTTTTATCCCTTTCTTTTTTTTTTTTCAGAATACGCTTCCTGTAAGACGGGTTCTTACCACGATATGGAACACGCCATACTGTTTTCATAATAGCGTTAGTGACCGCGAAACTCTCAAACAATATTTAGAGTTATTTTTTAATAGCAGCGTCGCCGTAGAGAAACAGCAAACGAACGGCCTTAATCAGCTGTGAAAAACTGACATTTGAATGATCAAACCAGGAGATGTTATGCAACGTTCTTCTGCATATGTTATTGTGTGCTATCACCATGGCTATCGCTTACTTGCTGTTTAAAGCGGTTACTCCTTAGTGAATCACAATTGTATTCGTTGTGGGGGTACTAGAGCAATACCACTGGGCGTGTATAATTTATTTGGGAAAGTTTTGTATAGTATCGAAGTAGGTGGACCAGATTTGGATCGATCTCTCCCGGAGATAGGCCCAGAGATAGTCTTATCTCCATTTTGTTTCTTATGTTTATGCTTGCCCCCCTGTCCCTAACTATCCGAGGCTGGCTAACTTTAGACTTAGCTCCAGACTTCCCTTAGGACTCGCTATGGACTGGAGCTGTCTTAATTGATACAAATCTCGTAATTGGATGATGGCAGTGGAAAAGTGTTACATTAGATTTACAACTTTTGGGTAGAATTTTTGATTAGGATTATTTATATTGGCAAGGCAAAGGCAAAAAGGTTAATAATTAATTAAAGGATCTTCGCCTTCCAAGTCACACGATAAAAAAAACTGTTCTTTTAGAGAAGTCTTCTCCTTGTTTATATCTGCCGTAAAGCAGCAGTACTTGCACTACCGTCGCTTCTTCAGGTGTAGAGGTGGTTTGATACCATTGTTTTCGGGTACCACGCGGCGCGCCTGCAAATATTAATTTATATTTTTTTACTATCTTCAAATCTTGAAAAGGATGTACGTAACTATTTATGTAGTTGTGTACAGCACAACCACAGTGTATTACTGTAGAAACATCGATAAAGCCGAATGCGGTTCTCGGTTCAGTGCTTCAAGCAAGCCGGACTCGTGTATTTATAGTCTGTGGTCACCGCTACTTTACGGGCTACTGTTTCTCCATTTACACTGTAGCCCCTGACTATTGGCTATTGCTATTAACAAAGAGAAGTTAGCTAGTCAATGAGCTAATAATAACAACAACTGTTTAGGAACTAAAAAAACTTTAATACCGCGATTCAGAGCTTGCAAGACGCGCTCAACTAACGTATCTACTGAAAGTTATTTCAGCGCCATCTACACGTAGCTTTTTCTTAAATGCCTAAAGGAGGAGTTGTGGAATATTTCACTACTAGAGTAAGGAATATGAATTATTGCAACAGTATAGAAGGGACCTGCAGTGACAGTACAATCTCCTAGATATACGCTTTATTTACACTCACGCGCCAAATTGACCTTTAATCCATACATTACATCCAAACATTACATTATAAGTCAAAAATTATAATTTTTTTAATATAACTTTTATCGAGACAAAAAAGACCCAGGGTGAAGCTTCAAACTGAACGTTTACGAACTGTCAAATCGAAATCGTAGAAAATGTTGTGGAGAGATTTTTCACTCCTGTCTGAAAATTCATGTCTTGTATTACGTTTCTTGTCTTTTAAGTACTTCTAACTCAATAATTACAATCTTTCAATACATGTGGATGTGGTTTGCGGTGCAATGCGAGGCGTGGTGTTATTTATAGTCCGGTCAACGGCTGCTTGTCTTGGCACTGTTAGTGTGTGTGTATAGATTAGATGTTTGTGTTTATGTTTAGGTGGTCCAAGGGCTCGTGTTTTGTTAATTGGATATGTTATCTGAATAATGTACAAGCTTCGTGAGTACGTTGGTGAATGAATATCGCAAGGAACTTTGTAAGGAATAACTTCACTACTACATATTATAAAAGAAAGTCCCCCGAAACGTTTTTCTGTCGTCATCCATCCATCATGTCTGTCTGTGATCGCTAAACTCAGGAACTACTATATTGATTTCGATCCGGTTTTCACTAATAGATAGATTAATTTAATAGGAAGGTTCAAGCCTATAATTCATAAATATTGAACTGTGATGATGATGTTTGTCGATCGAGTCGGAAAAAAACGTGCCTCTTGAGAGCTTTCTGGGCGTGCGCTGCGTAAATGGTTTAATTTATATGAAAGTTATGTATGAAAGAATTGCTGCTCTCTAAGAGCTCTGAAGAAAAGTCCACGATAGTATTTATCTATCTTTTAAGGATAACCTACAGTAACCCAACTATTTATTGCAAAAAAGTAGATTTTTAAAATAAGGTATTTTTAAACGTATTTTTGTACCCGTGCTAAGCCGGGGCGAGCCGCTAGTGTAAGTTAAAAGCAAGTCTAGCTTGACACTCGTAGCGTGACCACAGAATAGAGTTAGAGTACTGTCATACAGAACGGACACTCTCCGCCCCTCTTGCAATCCACCCCGCACCCCCGCGTGCACCCGCCCGCGAGATTCTCGTGGTCCTTCTGAGGGTCTTTTGTACTGAATATGCGAGCCTACGTGACCTTCCAATTTCAAATTCGCGCTCGATGTATGTAGTGTCTGGGGCACTCCGGGGTGTATCATAACTTCACGCCTCTTTCCCGTCGGGGTAGGCAGAGACTACAGTCCTCCACCTGCTACGATCTTGACATACTTCCCTCGCTTCCTGCTTATCGGTTTAGGGTACTTTTAACCTGGCCTTTATTTAGAACATCCTGACAAGGTTGAAAAGGTAACATTGGGGTCAAATCATGATTTCATAACTAAGAAATTTAATGTAAAGTTGTACGCATTGAATCTCTCTATTAATTTTGACTCTCTCTCTATTTGTATACCAAATTAATATTGGTTGAATGTGTGATACTCCTATTACAATATTATGTTACCACTATCTACTACATTTATTACAAATAAAGATTCTATTCTATTCTATTCTATTCTATTCTATTCTATTCTATTCTATTCTATTCTATTCTATTCTATTCTATTCTATTCTATTCTATTCTATTCTATTCTATTCTATTCTATTCTATTCTATTCTATTCTATTCTATTCTATTCTATTCTATTCTATTCTATTCTATTCTATTCTATTCTATTCTATTCTATTCTATTCTATTCTATTCTATTCTATTCTATTCTATTCTATTCTATTCTATTCTATTCTATTCTATTCTATTCTATTCTATTCTATTCTATTCTATTCTATTCTATTCTATTCTATTCTATTCTATTCTATTCTATTCTATTCTATTCCATTCCATTCCATTCCATTCCATTCCATTCCATTCCATTCCATTCCATTCCATTCCATTCCATTCCATTCCATTCCATTCCATTCCATTCCATTCCATTCCATTCCATTCCATTCCATTCCATTCCATTCCATTCCATTCCATTCCATTCCATTCCATTCCATTCCATTCCATTCCATTCCATTCCATTCCATTCCATTCCATTCCATTCCATTCCATTCCATTCCATTCCATTCCATTCCATTCCATCCCATCCCATCCCATCCCATCCCATCCCATCCCATCCCATCCCATCCCATCCCATTCCATTCCATTCCATTCCATTCCATTCCATTCCATTCCATTCCATTCCATTCCATTCCATTCCATTCCATTCCATTCCATTCCATTCCATTCCATTCCATTCCATTCCATTCCATTCCATTCCATTCCATTCCATTCCATTCCATTCCATTCCATTCCATTCCATTCCATTCCATTCCATTCCATTCCATTCCATTCCATTCCATTCCATTCCATTCCATTCCATTCCATTCCATTCCATTCCATTCCATTCCATTCCATTCCATTCCATTCCATTCCATTCCATTCCATTCCATTCCATTCCATTCCATTCCATTCTATTCTATTCTATTCTACTCTATTCTAAGCGTTGCGGCAGATGAAACTGTTGTTAGTGACCGCAGTATGTACGATACAGAGAAAGATGTTGCTGCCCATTCTCTGGTTCATAAGCCCTTTGTCCCCCCTTACGACACCCACGGGTAGAGATGGGTTGGTACTATTCTTGGCCGGCACCACACAATTGTGTTCTGTATATAATCAATTCACCCAAATACTACAGTTCTGTTCAAACGGGACATCAAAACAACCACTGCAGTAATCGGGGCGTACGCCGTACAGTTCGGTAGGAACGGTCTACCGCACGTCAATGGAAACATTTGCAACTCTATTACCATGCCACAAAGCTCAAAATGTTTCTACTGACGTGCTGTTGGGTTTACCACAAAATCGTAACAGTATCGTAACTATCCATAAACTTTATAGTTTACATTCGCTACTGTACGTACACAGTGTAGTCGTCCTACGTTTCTGGAATACAAGAGATAACATTGGTTAGACTAAAGCAGATTTCGTATTTTTCTAACACAATTGCGTTTTTAAAATAAGAATATATTTAACGTAAATTTTTAATGGTTTGGCTCCCGAAGCCCAGTGATTTAAAATAAGCAACTTTCCCGATGATAAAAATATAAATCTAGACACGAAAAAGAAAGTTTTACGTGGTCGATACATCTTGTATGGGAAGTCAAAAAATGATTTTCAGGTAAATATTTTTTTCACTTTTCATGCTCTGAAAGTGCTTTTTTAGGGTTCCGTAGCTCAAAATAAAAAAACGGAACCGTTATAGGATCACTTTGTTGTCCGTCTGTTTGTCTGTCTGTCTGTCTGTCAAGACCCTTTTTCTCACGAACGAGAAGAGTTATCAGGTTGAAATTGATAACGAATATTAAAGTCCATAAACCACACAAGATCTGAAAATTTCAATTTTTTACAACGACCCAATCAAAAGATATGGCTTTTTATGTCCTCATCTCCATACATTTATGCAAAAAAGCAAAACCTACAGGGTACTTCCCGTTGACCTAAAATTATGAAATTTGGCATGAAGCTAGGTCTCACAGTACAAATAAAGGCAAAAGTCTAAAATCATTAAATATTTCAATTTTTCTCACAACTAATGGTAACCAATTAAGGTGAGCTCCCGTTTCAAGAACTTTTCTATAAAAGAGGGGTCAAGTTGGATGGTCGCGGAATCTTTAAAATGAAAGAGCAAAAGCTTTTAGTATATCATATGGTAGATAGGTACGGAACCCTTAGAGCGCGAGTCCGACTCGCACTTGGCCGGTTTTTGTCCAGGATATAGGCTGCACAAAATCGAATATTGTGCGCAAGGGCAAAAAAGTAATCGCGGTGGTGTACGCCCTGCGCGCGGGCCTGTGGCACCCCGTCCCACGCTGCGCGCGCGTCAACATATTCTTCACTAAAGCAGAACAACTCATTCTTCAGTTACGTTTAGAGAGTACTTTTACGTTTTATTTCCTCGCAATCAAAGTGAAAAGCAGAGTTTATAACTCGTCCACAAAACCATTTTATCTTCGACCTACCAGCCCTCGCTTTCGGCTCGGGCTGCTAAGTCTCGGAAAAATGGTTCGTTTTGTGCACTTGTTGTAAAATCTACTATTTCTTCGCTATTATTTTGTATCTAATCATACCGACCGAAAATCAGTGCAAATAAATTGTTTGACTGACTTTATTTTCATTACTAAAATCACTGGGTTTCGGGATCAACACTAATTTAATAAAGGGTGTAAGGACGGTGTACTGAAAACTGAAAGGACGTCAACTTTCCCAAAGAAACATTTTTGTTAAATGAAAAAAAAATTACCTCTTCATACAAATTGCTCACTCTGTTCGAACCGTTTGTATAGAAACGTCAAAATTTTAATTCATTTCGCAATAATGATTCTTTGGGAAACTTGTTCAGTTTCGTTGACTGTCAACGAAACACCGTCCCTTACAGCTAAACTAAACTACTCTATGACTAAACGGAACTGCGTCCATATCAACAAGATATCAACGTATGCAAACTTTGTCGCATTGTGGGCGTTGTAATTATAATAGTGTTAATAGATTTATTGCCATCTCTGTTTCCTATGAATCATTTTATCACTCAGTTCCTGTGCAGAAATAAGCAGTAATAGACGCTGTTTTGTTTATTTTAGTATTTGATACATAAGTGTAAAAATTTCATATTATAAAATTATTGTATGCAATATCTTTCCTGTGCTTGTAGTGGATGGAGGTAAATACTTTTCAACCTTATTACGCGCCGCGCCCAAATGTCGATTGCTCTTATATCAGTCCTGTCCGGGGACCCTGAATGTGTGTCAATTGTATTAAAGAGTGTTCCCCGTGCTTTGGAAGGCACATCAAGTCTTTGGTCCCGGCTCCTGTCAATATTGTTTATCCAAGTCAGATGCCATTTATGTGGCAGTATAAAAACTCTGACAGTCGGTTTAGCCACTAATCTAACAAAGCGTAAATTAGCCTAGATAGGCTTTGGTTTGCCGTCGGGTTGCAAATTGTGGAGCTCATACGACAGTCGCTCTGTGTAAAAACCGAGGTAGCCGACTGCATTAAACAGGTATAGGGCAAAGAAGTCCCTATCAAGTTTCACCTTAGACCTCAAACTTCACAATTTAATTATACAGAGTCCAAACTCTTTACAAAATTAATCAAATATTTAAATTCTTTCCTCAACGGGACCCCTGAATTTGACTTTGTAATGAATCGGCAATGGAGGCCGAACCCATGGTTTAATTTGCTCTAATTTGGTGTAATCTTTTAAATTGTTAGCACCACACCAAGGTTTATAATAATATCACTATACAAATAATAAATACAGGCTTTAGATGCATAAAAAATTGTATAAGTACTTAAGTACTTACTTCTATAGCCAAACCTAGAAAGACTGCTCTGTTTTTAGCTGTTTCAACCCTGACTGCGTATTCCGAAGTTTTATCTGAGCTCCGATATTATCAGATTGACAACAACAATTACGTTCGGAAATTTATTTTGTATGGGAATTTCTTTGTCAAAGGCCGAACCATAGACTAAATTATCGGCGCGATATTATCGTAGTTACACTTCGGAATACGGAAGCTGTTTTCGGACTTTTTTAATCAAAACCGAACAAGGGTACAACCACCACCAACGGATTTATAATATTATTATTATTTTGATCGATGACCTTTCTCACAAATCCTGGCATCAGACTTGTTGAACCACTAAAGGCCTCTGATATGACTTAATTATTAGCCGGGATTAACGGCTTAACGTGCCTTCCGAAGCACGGAATCATCTTACTTTTCAGACAATTAGGTGATTCATCTTGCAATTTCCTAACCACACTAACCTAACCTGGCGACAGCTGTTGTTGATGAAAGCAGTATGTAAGATGGTACACAAAAAGATGCTGCTGCCCATCCTTCGGTTCATAATCCTTCAGTCGCCTCTTACGATAACCAAGTCCAAAAAGCATAGGGCGAAATACGAAAAACCAAATTTGACCTCAAATACAAAATGCGCTATCAGTTGATGGAGTTTCAATGGGATGTCAAAAATTCTATGACCTATGTAGATGATAGATGTTGTTGTATGCGAATAATATATAAAAATAAATGTTTCTTCGGAAAAGTTGTTCAGTTTCATGAGCAGATTCACACCCTTTAGTATTATCACACCTTTCCGTAATTCGCTGTAAACGGCTTCCAAAACCGTCTCCAATAACTTCAACACGACTCAAGATGAACGCGTGTTAGTGATATCATGTTCTATTAAGTTAATCTATACCTATTCATAATGGATGAATATACGAGTAGTAGTATACATACAAATACAAGGGCTTTCGATAGGGCGATATTGTGCAATGATCGGAAAGAGAGAGCAGTGAAATGTTACACCAAAGCCCAAGCGCTTCAGCGCTCGTAGTGAAATGTTGCACCTAAGCCCAAGCGCTTCAGCGCACGTAGTGAAATGTTGCACCAAAGCCCAAGCGCTTCAGCGCACGTAGTGAAATGTTGCACCAAAGCCCAAGCGCTTCAGCGCTCGTAGTGAAATGTTGCACCAAAGCCCAAGCGCTTCAGCGCTCGTAATGAAATGTTGCACCAAAGCCCAAGCGCTTCAGCGCTCGTAGTGAAATGTTGCACCAAAGCCCAAGCGCTTCAGCGCTCGTAGTGAAATGTTGCACCAAAGCCCAAGCGTTTCAGCGCTCGTAGTGAAATGTTGCACCAAAGCCCAAGCGCTTCAGCGCTCGTAGTGAAATGTTGCACCAAAGCCCAAGTGCTTCAGCGCTCGTAGTGAAATGTTACACCAATGCCCAAGCACTTCAGCGCACGTAGTGACTGCTCTCTCTTTCCGATCATTGAAGTTAAGCTTCTCTTTCGGTTCTTTTTTTCGAATATGTTACCTACCGCTTTTTGTTTACCTTGCTTGGGAAGGCAAGTTAATACATGGTCCCGGGCGGTAACTTAGGTAGCGGTCGTTGAGCCATACAAAATTCCATTTGGCTGTGGCAATCAAGGAGTGTACGTACATTCTGGTACGCCAATACGCACGTCAGCAAGTAAGTGGAAGCACAACCAGTATAAGCTGAACCAGCGCTACGCTACAAACACCCGAAACCAGAGATCCTCTCAAAGTCTTACCGACTATATTACCGGAGAGAAAGTTTAAAGAATGTGTAAAGCAAACGTTATGTAAAAAAGCTTACTGTAGATAAGATGACCATTATCAATGACAAAAAGGTAAGTATGATGCTCTGATATTCCAGCGAAACACAAGAAACACATTGTAAAAAGCCGACTCTTAAAGTCGGCTGCAGTGGTTTCTTGTCGTTCCTTTTATGCTGCCATAGCAAGATCCGAAACGGTGTAGAATCGCTCTATTTGGCAACAATGGCAACAGCCATCCTAAGATGTCGTTGGTGTAGTTGTAACAAGAACACAGAATAAAGTAATAGTATTATCATACACAACCATGAAGGAAAAAAAAAAATACGCGCGTAAATTTTTTTCCTTCATGTACACAACGGACACTCTTCGCCCCCCTTGCAATCAGCCTCGCACCCCCGCGCGCACCCGCCCGCGAGATTCTCGGGGTCCTTCTGAAGGTCTTTTGTACTGAATATGCGAGCTTACGCGACCTTCCAATTTGCACTCGATGTATGTAGTGTCCGGGGGTGCTGGGATTTTTTTTTTTATGGCTTTTCACCCAAATAAAAGTCGGACACTTGTTGATTCCCTAGGGGGTTAGAAAATAAATTAAGATCCTTCTGGAATAATTCCTAAGACCCTGTATACATCATCTAAGCAAACTGCTAGTGTGTGATCTAAGCGATATCAAGTTATATTAATTTTGAATGGGTAGAGATGCTTGTTTTGCGCTACTTATTAACCTGTACGCTACGCTCTGTATGATAAAAATATCATCGGGTGAATAAGCTATGCTACTTAACAACAGATGGCGCTGTTAGTTTCTTGAATGTACTAAAACGTGCTAAGAAATATTTAAAAAAACGAAAGGTGAAAAAGAATTTTCCCAGACATGAGACCTAGCTAGATCGATTTTTTGCCCCCAAAATCCCCTGTATGGTCATTTCTATCGAAATCGTTAGAGCCGTTTCCGAGAAACCGATTACAAGTATATACAAATATTGCTAGTTTAATTGTATAGGACTTTGAAGATTGAGAGTAAGTATAACGTATAACTGTATGAGTTTTATACAAGGTTATTTTTTGTACCTGACATCCATTTGCCCACTTATAAGTGAGGTTAAAACCAACTACACCAACAAGCAAGGCACAAAAAAATTTCGACTTCCCATACAAAGCAACATAAGTGACCAACACGTTTTTTTATTATCTGTTAGGTAATCCACTTTAGCAGATATTCTGTGACAACCATATAGCTACTACGGTTCAAAAGATACATCCCTCGGCCAGAGGCTCCGTTTGGAACCCTTATCACCATCATATCTTGTAGGTTGGAAGGTCGATGACCGACCTCACAAGTTCTGTTGTCAGAGTTGTTGAGCCACCAAATAAGCCTTTGGATACGGAACCCCAAAAATTAGATAAATACTCACAATAAGACTAACAAACTTGCATGTCGTAATACCATTAGAACATCGTCCTCGTATAAAATCTACTTCATACAACTACATAGTCACTTTGCATGTAACATTCAACATTATCCTGAGACATTCCTCAAGTTCCTATTACTAGTACTTGACCAGCTCACTACATATAAAGGGTGTTTAAATTGTGATAATATATGAAGATTTTGCGATGAGTATAAAATTTGGAGTTTTGTTTGAAGAGGAGCGATTACGGTTTTTTTGAAGAGGAGCTTCGTCGTAACATCCTATGAAACGTCCACTACAGGACAAGGAGCTCCCTCCAAAACTCCAGCGAAAACACGTGGTACTTAGGAGGGGATTTACCATAGGCACCACGCTTGTATGCGTTGCGGCTGGCGACCGCTGTTGTTGGTGACCGCGCTATATAAGATGGTAAGATACACAGAAAGATGATGCTGCCCATCCTCCGGTTCATATACCATTAGTCGCCTCTTACGACACCCACGGGTAGTGATGGGTTGGTACTATTCTTTGCCGGCACCAAACTGGTCAGGAGCTCAGTTTACCTCTTCTTCTTCTTCTTCTTTCGTGTCGGCAGGAACACAGGCTAAATCTTACTTGCCCAGAAAGCGGCTACCGTGGTAGCCCTCTGGTTACCATCAAGTAAGTCCTCACGCGAGCAGGTGGTCGGGCACGCGGGACAATTAGTGAGGTGTGCCATGGTTTGCAGGAGTTCTCCACATTCACAGCTGGCGTTTACCTCTATCAATAGGCAATGTTGTATGACTTTTGTCAACTACGTTTTTTTAAGTGTCGATAGGTGGCACGTTCATCACTGTTGGTAGTTTCTTTTTCATGGATTTGTAAAATAAATGAAATCTTTTTACAAGAAAATATATTACAGACATCTTGACAATAGCTATCAAACTGACTTAAACATTTTCATACTTTTTGGCCGTTTAGTATCAGTATTTCCCAGGGACTAGATAAGTACTATACGTACAAGTATTTCCATTTTCCTAACGATGTTCAGTAATGCCATCCGGTTGAACTTTTAAAAGTTGCCTGAAAACACCCTATTAAAATATTGTAGCTAAGCGTATTCATCATAACATCCCATGAAACGTCCACTACAGGACAGGGAGCTCAATCCAGAATTCTAGCTTTTGCTGGAAAAATGTAGAGGGGAAGTACCATAGTCACCTCGCTTGTTAGCGTTACGGCTGGCACCATGGAGCGCGGTTGTAGGTGACCGCAGTAAGTAAGATACAAAGGAGGATGCTGCTGCCCGTCCTCCAGTTTATAACCCTTAGTCGCCTCTTACAAAACCCACGGGTATGTATGGGTTGGTACTATTCTTTTCCGGCACCACACGGGACAAACATATTACTAGTTCTTAATTTTTTTTTAAGAACCAGCATGGTTAGTCCTTTGATTAAAAAAGAGACCGACTCTTTTATAAACTCTAACATAAATAGTTGCACTTTAATAAACTTAGCGATCTTATTTCAAGGCGAACGACAAAAAAAAGAGAAGCTGGCTGTGTTGTAGAGCTTTCACATAAAACAGCTACAGCGGACATTTTTTTTGTTTAGTCGAGCTTTATGGCTGTTTTCCGCATCGGCGGTTTCCATCGGTTTAAAAGTTTTGATAAAAACATAAAAAGCTTTGGAAAAAACTTTGCGATCAAAGAAGCTAGGTTCTTGAATAATGTCTTTTTTTTTAAACTTTAGTTTTTTGGAATTTCAAAAAAATGTTCTACTGCAAGGCAACAGCCTTTTTTCCTTTCCAAAGTTTACGATCATCATATTCGCCGAAAGACGTCCACTGCTGGACATAGGCCTCCCCTAAAGATCTCCATGACGACCGGTCCTGCGCTGCTCGCATCTAGCGGCTTCCCGCGGTCTTGAGTATGTCCTCGGACCACATTGTGGGGGGTCTGCCAACGCTTCGTCTTCCGGTACGTGGTCGCCACTCTAGAACCCTTACGCCCCATCGGCCATCGGTTCTTCTTGCAATGTGCCCTGCCCACTGCCACTTTAGTTTAGCGATTCTCAGGGCTAAGTTGGTTAATTTAGTTATTCTGCGGATCTTCTTATTTCTGATTCGATCCCGCAGAGAGACTCCTAGCATAGCCCTTTCCAAAGCCCTTTGGGTAACTTTGAGCTTCTTAGGCCTTGCTCTCTCTTTATACCTCCTGAGAGTCCTGAGACCCCCGGTATCATTAATGATACCTATGAAAAATTACTTTGTTTTTTATAGTTTTTTTTTATAATCACCCTGTATTGCTTACCTGACCACCATCAAAGCAAGTACCGAAGTGTAAGCGGAGAGAAGTCAATAACCCCTGCGACAGGTGAGCGATTTGCATACGACGCCAATGACTCATACACTCTTGCGCATGTGGACATTGTTGGAGAGTTATCGATCTTATTATGAACCTTGTTGGATAGTGATAAGAGATTGTTTTGAATGTAGAGATCAATGGGGTGCGTTTGCGATCTAAAGATGTGAATATGCACAGCAAACTGAACAACTTTTCCCAAAGAACACGATCGAAATGCCTACCTACATTTTCTTATCTTACTTACAAAATGCGCTGATAGGGAGTCATTTCTGCACTTGAGATTTGTTTTCGGAAAGTTTTAGATTCGCTCTTTTGTTATGCGCTAAAAAAATTAGTTTTCGTTTTTATGATTAGCTTATTTCTGTGTTTTGAAGTTTTTTTTTCTGCTAATAGTCTCATAACTATGCACTTAATATACGATTAATATTATCTGAGAAAAATCACAAAAGTGAGGACTTCTATTGATCTAGGAAACCAACCTTACATTTTCTTAAAATAATATCTCATTTTAAAATGAGTACTATTCACAAACAAAACTGTCACGTACTTTAAATCAAGTTACAATATAAAAATGAACCAAAATAAAAACATTGGAAACACATTGAAAAATCACTGGTTGTCGCCGTTGAAAAAATAAACATGGTGGAAATTTTGTCACCCGTGAATTCTGCTCGTAATATTTAATTCAAAGTCAACAATTGAACAGCCGCCGATAAATAAAAATTCCGCGAATAAACGAATGACAATGAAAACATTGAAATAAAAAATGGTAAAGACAACACGACATCCATGCAGCCAGCGTCAAATTATTCGTTATTCATTCAATGTACGTGCGAAAACAAATGTCACGTTCTTTATTTGAAATTTTGAAAAGAGAATTTGGGGTTCGATAATCATTGGCTCTATTGTAGCTGAGTCACGTGCTTACACATTATACTGTGCTTATAGCTCCTGTGGTCTTGTGTGGTTTACCTTATTTTATAGCGTTTCCGTGCTTCGAAAGACACGTTGACACGTCATTTGGCGCCTTAAAGACTAACAAGCCGTTTAAATAAGCTGGCTTCTAGTTAAATAAAAAACATCTATGAGACTAACTACAGGTAATTTGCACAATACTTCTAAAAAATGCCAAAATACACCAAAAATTATTCAATTTCAAAAAATTTTCGTTTTGCCACAAAAAATTACGTAGGTTACGAAATTACGTTTAAGTGTTTTATGATAAGGTAAAATATTGCAAGCAAGTGGAATTTACATTTTGTGATAAAAAGACACTAGAAAGTTAGTATTAACCCAAGAAAAAGCATGCAATTGTACCAACAATTAAGTTTTAATCTGCACAGGAATCCTTGTTACTCCCGTAACGACACTTGTTTTAAACGTATTTAAATAAAAGTGTGGATAATTGCAACTCGACTCCGCCGGGTAATGAGCACCAAATAATTGGTGCCAAACAAAAAACCTTAATTGGAATTCCCCTCGATCCACAATCCACACGACACGATGTCCAATATACATTGAAAGTGGTTCTCAAACTAAAGTAAAACCCCCCTTTTAACAGACTATCCATTCGAGCGTCAACTTTTTAATTACGCTTTGGACCTTTTTTCGACAAATGAATAAGGTGCTTGTATATAAAGCAACCAAACGCTTGAAATGGATTTCTACATAAATCCATTTTAAAATAGTACGAGTATCAAAACGTCAAGCATACACTGCACTTATTGCTGATTTTATGTCAATCACTGTACCCGCCAAAGTCATATAGCATGTGTTTAGCTTGATGTGCAGCTGTACATTTTTCATTGAATTATTCCTAATTTTTTTATGCTACAAATGAGCAAACGAGCAGGTGGGCCACCTAATTACTGATTGTTGCAATTCGCGAGCAGTATTTTCGGGAAATAATTTTAGTTGTTAGATCAAATTGAAATCGAGACCGATTGTCACTTTTTTGCAGATACTAAACGCTCCTTCAACAAAATTTGTTGCCACTTTTTACCTCTCACATTTAATCGATGAAATGAAAATTTTACGTTCGTCTATTTTATGTACAAAAAATACAAATACAAAAAAAAAAAAAATACAAAATGTTTATTGCTTAATAATTTTTTCATACAAAAATTGTGTGGAGTTTCCTTTTAAGCATCAGAGTTTATTAGTAAATGTACAAGCGAGCGGAAAACAGAATCGCCCGCATATTCAACACTAAACGAACCTGTTTACAAGCAGGGCCAACGTGAGAAGTCCGTTTTGACGTTTCCTTAACACCAACACACAGGTTTCATTTTTCTTTGCATATCACAATTTTGCATACATTTGATGCTGTCTCAACGGGCCTATCTCGATGGCCTTATTTTAGATGATAAGTGAAAAATCGGGGGGTCCTACCCGCAACGGTTTGAAAACCACGTCCAACTATTACTATACCGTCAATTTGCTATGCAAAACAGCATGATTGTAATAGATGCCGACCAGTAGCTGATCCTGATTACACCCTGTATATTACACGTACTATCTGTTGTTGTATCTATGTGATTAAGTACTGTTACACTAACTAGCTAGGATCAATGGCATTGATAGTGTACATAAAGTTTCATTTGCATATACAAGGTCTTAATCCTTGAAAATCATTAGGCGGTGGTAATGATGACACAAACTGTATTGTACCTACTGTATTTGTAACTTCAAGTTTTTAACAATAAATATTGACATAACCTGCAAGATCCAGTGGTTAGGTTTGAGTCGTTTGACTCTCGATCTGAAGGTTCTGGGTTCGAAATAATTAAAATCCCGGTGAGAGCGCCGTTAAACTAAAATCAGTTTTCCGACAGTCCGCAGTTGTCATATGACATTGCAGGATGACCCCAGTTTGGTTATATTTATTTATTTTTATTTTATTTTACTTTTATTGGAAAACCAACAGCGTTACATCTAAATTAAGCAGGCAATAACTATGATACGTACTAAAGTTTGTGAGGTCGATCATCAACCTTAAATCCATGATGATAGTTTGAAAATAGATAAGATTACCTTTCATAATTTTACTCGTAAGAAATATAATACCATAATTCCAACAACATAAAAATAACATCAAAATAAATGTCTTAATTTCGGATAGAATGACGGTACTCGGCTCGAATTAATTGCTGTCAGAAATGTCTGCGTCACGCGATGACGTGGCAGACTCTCTGACGTTACAGCCGGTGATTGGCGGAAATGCTGGCTAAGAAATAGAAATGTTGGAATATACTCGTATAAGAAAAGATAAACGTGAATAAGACAAGAAATAAAAATTTTATAAACAAAATGAGATATTCACAAGCTTTTAACTACATAGTTATTTGACATAAGTATGGTAAAAATCCTACAAAAAAAAATTATTTACAAAAGCAGTAAAAATTAAAACCTTGAACATTATCTATTGCCAGTTGTACAAATTTTTGTTAGCAACGGGAAACCTAAGCACCGTCTTAGTAATAAAGAATTGACTTTCTAACTTCTTTACTATATTATTAACAACCTGAATGGAAAGTAATTTATTTGAAGCCCTTAACGAAATATGGCGCAGCTGGTAGGATACACGAAATTCTTCAAATGTGTGTGTTTTAGGTTTTTCCTTCTTTTTGCTCATTAGGAAGATCGGACAAACAAGACCTTCCATTGGTGATTATTATATACGTTTGCATAAGGCTCGTCCACTTCGATTTGGCACGAGTCCAAATTGGCTTGTTTCGCGTTTGTAGTACGAGAAGTAAGGATGTAAGCGAAATCATGGGTAGCCGTCTATGTGGATGACTTTTTGATGTTACCTCAGTCGCTCTTACGACCTTGTGGGCTGTGACTTTTTCGTGTAGTCGGCGGAAATTGTCTTAAAAATATGTTTTAAACTACCGAGGCAAATTTGTCAGTTAAATTATTTTTCCGTATAAAATAACGGCGTACATCACGCACCAATTACTAGTATGAGACGTGACCTAGACGAGGAGAAGGCACTTAACTTTATCGTGGAACTGCTTCTTTTTGACAAGCGAGCGGTGGAACTGGTAATAAGTGGTCACCTTTGCCCATAGCACCCAATATCTTATTTATTAGTGGCATAATTTTACAGCAAAGTCCACCCTGAGAACTAAGATGGTATGTTGCATGTTCCAGTAATCTAATAGGCCTTACCCTTCAAACCGAAACAGAGAAGTGCAAACACTGCTGCTTTTTGGCAGAAATAGGCAAGGGCATTGTATTTCGCTGACGGACTTAGCACAAAAGCGCTACCACCTTCGAAATTTAAATCGATAGTCGCCTAACTTCGTTACAGTTGCCGCTATTTCAACTAAAAAGAGCCTAGCAACAATTTTCACGCGCACCACTGGGCCCTAATCCCCTAAACTAAACCCTAGCCAAATTGCAAAGCATGTTCAAGTTTTACCTTTTAAACCATTTTGGTACCAGTGGGCTAAGTAAACTACCTGTCGTTATAAGGTAGGGTAGGGTTTTAGCCTACCCTGTTTATGTCAAGTAGGATGAAAAAAGGGACTGTGATTTTCATTGTGGAACGCTATAGGCTAACTAAGATTTTTTTATGTCACAAGTGGCCAAACGAGCAGGTGGGCCACCTGATGGTAAGTGGTCACCACCGCCCATGACATCCACTGTCTTATTAGTGAAATAATTTGACACTAATAAGACAGCAAAGCGCGTTTCCGACTCTGAGAACTAAGATCGTGTGTCTCATGTGCCGGTAATTTAACTAGTTCCCTTACCCTTCAAACCGAAACACATCAGTGCAAACACTACTGCTTTACGACAGAAAAAGGTAAGGGGATGGTACTCCCCCAAACGGACTTTGCACAAAACCCCTACCACCATAAAAGATAAGATTGTTATTTAGAAATAATGAGTATGGTTAAACAAAAAATTTGTATTGAACGCCAAGCTTGGATGAACAGGGGCATTCCGTAGAACCTGTCAAAATGTGACTACTCACAGCCTCAGTGGTATATCGTTCGGCTCTCGATCCGGAGGTTCTGGGTTCGATTCACAGTAAGAACTCTAGAGACACTTTCAAAACAAAGACACTTTATGACACCCCAGTCTGGTTAGGACATTACAGGAGTAAGAGTACCTTCAAAAGATTAGAAACATTGATTCCGTGCTTCAGAAGGCACGTTAAGCCGTTGGTCCCAGCTACTAATGACACTACGGATCATGTCATGAGGTCGGTCATCGATCTACAGTCCATGATGATGATGACTTAAATTGAAAATTCAAATCTTTTCAAGGAATACTTCTACAGGGTGAATTTGAAAACATTCGACAAATTTTGAGATTGAGTTCAGACCACGAAACTGAACAAAATTCCCCAAGGAACATAGATCGTTAGACGTAAAAAAAATTCGATCTCCCATACAAAATGTATGGTCAGCTGACTGACTTTACTACGAAAGGGTAATTTTTTTTTTCGTCCAATGACCTATGTTCCTGGGCGAAAATTGTTCAGTTTCGCGGTCTGAGCTCATCGAAATTTGTCGAATGATTTCAATTTCACCCTGTAGAAGCACAGTCATAGTTCAACCTCTATGTCAATAACCTTTTCCACGGAAAGGAAATAGGGATAAATACCTACTTAGCAAAAAGTAAGGGTTCCAAAAGTGCTGGATCACGAAAGCCTCGTCACTATGGGATATTGGGAGGCGGGGGTTGGATTTACCCCCTAGATAACACCCCCCGGGGGGCGTAATAGAGGTATAAGAGTAATTTGTATGACAAGCTAGTTCTGTCGTGGAGTGTCGATGACGACGCTGGAAATTTAAATGAGGAGGATTTTGTCACAAAAGTGGTTAAGGTTTTGCTCGATCTGCGCTGGAAAAATGTTTTTGATGGTTCTTACACCCTGTTTACTTTTAGTAGATGAAGTATTGGGTCCTTATCTTTATCTATTAAATTTCGACATAGCTGATTGCTTTTCGCATGGCTGCAGAATATGTTAGTAAGCGTTAATAAACGAAAAAAAAATATCATAATAATATCCTGTTTCACTTAAGAATGCACTTTTGTGTCCCGCTAAATTAACATTATCTCTCACAACAATGGGTTGGCTGGAAGAAATCTCTTGCAGAGATAAGCCCGCCTTTGTAAATGTCCTGTTTTTGTATATTTCTGTGTAATTGTGCAATAAAGAATATAATGTAATTTGAAAGGTATCAATCATAAGGCTCCGGATGCCAAAGATGTTGCTAGATTTCTCGCCGAATTGTTTTTAAAACATAACTTAGCCTACAGAAGTATTCTCCTGCATAAAGCCGCGATTACACCTGCTTGAATTTGACGACTGAATAAGAAATCTACCTAGGAGGCTACGTAGAAAAAGACGTTTCTGAATTCAGAATTCTAACTAGGAAGCTAAGTAGAAAAAGTGCCTACTAATACAGATGCTGAATAGTGATGTTCCGAAAGCGATAGTTTCGCTGTCGATATTTGATCTTGAAACACAGTAAATCTGTTGATAAGCCTTATCGAAAATAATTATTGTACAATAAAATACTATCGATTGTTAAAAATAAGCTGATACAACCTCAAGACAAATACAACCGATAATTAAAAGAAGAAAAAAATACAGACAAACTTATTTGCGGTCTTAAAGATGGTCTTTATTTCTTTTAAAAATACTACAGGAATATCGAATCCCTCGACGCGAGAGTCTGCCTCGCAGTTGACCGTTTTTTTAATATAAGTATATTTTTGTTCGATAAGTTGAATTAATTATTCGCACTTGGACATCACTAAACTTGCTAAGTCCCTTCAAGTAAAGGAGTTAGCAAGTTTAGTGACGGGAAAATTTTGCGAATGATTAATTCGAATCGAACAACTTGTCGATGAAAAATAATAATAAAGCGTAATCTTGGTTTAATAATAAGTACCAATAATAAACTTAAAAAAATTCACTATTGATTATATTTTGTATACGATTGTTCGGTTGAGTTAATAAATCTACTTTGCGATAAAAAATCGTAAAAACCTATTAAACTCTATACTGTGCGTGGCTCGACACGCAATTTGTCGTTTTTTTACCGATAATTTGAAGAATTCGATATTCTCGATATTTTCTATAGGAATATTCAGTAGAGTTATTATTCGTATTGGCCCTTCACTAAAGTTCCTTACTGTGTTGCTTACTATGCTGCTTACTCAGTTAGTGACTTACTTAGTTCCATCTTTCTACCTTCCTTTCCTACGTAGGAGACTAACTGACTTAGTGTGTGAATTCAGTCGGGTGTGATCGGGGCTTTAGTCAGCGATTTCTACATATTGTGCTACATCGCCGGAATCCATTTCAAAAAACTTTTATATAAGTTTTTTCCTCTTTATTTATAAAAAATAGGAAATAAATCCACTAAATCCTCAATTACCTTTTAACAAAGACACACTTTAAGGATACAAAAAGCCCTAATCCCGCTCACCTTAAGCCCCTTTTAAATACAAAACGGTTACGAACAAAACACCCCAAATCTTTACGACTCTCATTCACAAGTCAACACTTCTTAGTACTAATATGAGGTGTTAAATTATGCTTTGGTCATTGAATTATTACAGCTACTTGAATATACGGGGGTTTTTTGTAAACAATCTGCTTCCATCCTAAACTTAAACATGAATAAATGTAGATACTTGAAATATTGGTTACGCTCACTTACCAAAGTGATTTTATAATTTTCGGTAGTTATTTTTAAAGTGGTTTTATAATTTTAGGAAGTCATTTTTAAATTTTTAATAGTATTGGCAAACACTGAAAAGGCATGATCAGTCGATGAAAAAACTGCCCAATTTGTTACTTTATTTATTTATTGTTTATTGCACACAAGAAAATACAATGGACAATACATAAAGAAAAACGACACAACAGGTACTACTTATTTCAATAAAGAAATGTCTTCCAGCAGACCTAGACCTACTTTGTATATGTTCAACCAATTTTTCTTTTTTCATTTTCAGTTCTTCGAGAAAGTTGTTCAGTTTCGTCGACTGATCATGTCATGCCCTTTCAGTTTTTGCTGACCTGTCCCTTACACCTTGTAAATGATTATTTAAAATACTGTATGTAAAAATGAGGACAAGACTGACAGATTGACGTACGAGTATCAACGCACAGCCAAAACTACTGAACCTAGAAAACTGAAACTGCACGTAGTTTCCTTTGGTACTGGTGGCGCTCACTAAGATAGGATTTTGTGAATTTTCCAAAACTTCAAAAAACATTATAAAACATATAAAATCACGCCTCTTTCCCCTCGGGGTAGGAAGAGACCACAGCTCTCCACCTGCTACGATCTTGACATACTTCTCTCGCTTCCTCCACTTTCATCAACCCTTTCATACACGCTCGTCGGTTTAGGGTACTTTTAATTTACGTGAAGGGTACAACGACAGGTCAAGCTTGACACTCGCAGTGCGACTTTAAGCCGTACGTCTATTGAAATAAGAACGGTACAAAGTCCAAAGTATCAAGCTTGATGTGCTCTTGACTGTACGTGTACATATTGATGCTTAATTTCATTCTCAAAAACATCGCTGATTTGGTCCAATCTGCTGATGGTCTATAGCACACCTATCTAAATTCAAACACTGATTCGGTATAAATTGCTGGGAGGCTTGGTTCTGTTAATTCCAATATCCTTACTTCAACGAGCAATGTATGCCGAATTAGTTTCTGAATTAAGGAAGGTGTGATTGCGGTTTAAATTAGGAAAGTCAGGGGTCATTATTTTATAAAGACTGTTCAGAAATTCAGTTAAAACTGAATAAAGTAGAGCTTGGGTGTAATGTCAAATATTTTCCTTTTACTGATTACTAAAAGAAATAAGTATTTAAGTATATTCTTCGCACAAAATAACTCTGGCCATGTCATTGATGCGCAGAAGTCTAAAATGACTTATTTTCATATGACTTGACTTCTGCGCATCATATGACATGGTCAGAGTTATTTTGTGCGAAGAGTACTTATTTTAATTTTGAAAAATACCCGGTATTACGTGACTCTGTTGAAAGTAAAATGAACATCTAGACGAACGAACAGACTGCATTGTATGTTAATAATGTATTTCGAGGTTAAGGTCTGCCACACGAACGATTATGTCACAAACTAGTTGCAGCACGTGGTTTTACTTGACTTTTATGTAACACGTAGGCTGGACTGGATTCTTTTGAATATTTTCAACGGGTTTAAAAATAAATTAACAGATAGACGCACCACAGGATATCACCCATATTTGGTTGATATTCCGCACATTCGCTCAAAGCGCTTTGAAACATCTTTTATACGGCTAAAGAGTGGAATTCTCTGCCTGCGTCTTTGTTCCTATAACCCGAATCTATTCAAGTCGCTACTGACTAGCCTTCTTCTGGGCAAGCTCCTTCCATCGTCGACCTCATCTCCGTCTTCAAGAATAGATCGATGTCAAGAGTATGCGCACTGACAATTAAAAAAAAGATTAGATAAGATGCCATAATTTCATATAAATTTACATTAACAAGCTAATGTCATCCTCAAAAATAGTAGGTAAGCAGAGATTACCCGCAACAATCTTGACGCACAGTTTAGATAATAGTAAACTGACCTATATTTTTTTTTTTCGTTTCTTCCAACGCATTTTGCAGCCATGACACTAACACCAGAGTATATTTGACGGAAAGAATAACATTGTTTTACAAACTTGTTTTTTCTGACAGCTTTACCTGATTACTACTGACATAGCTGCAAAATGTGTTGGTAAGCGTTAGAAGCACGTGGAGAATGAAAAAGAATCTAGAAATAGTAAAAATACTTAAAAAGAGAAAAGTCACATACTATGGGCATATCTACAGGAACCACAAATAAAGCATACTACAAACAATAATAGAAGGGAAAATATACCGCTTACGACTTTACGTGTATGGCCTGGGTGTCTACTCTCAAAGTCCGATATATCGAAACGATCCTACTCGAAACATACAAATGCAAAACTTCGTCCCTTGACAATACAGTAGAATATTGGTTGGATGAATTTTCAAACTGCATCCAACCAATATTCTACTGTAATGCAAAACTTCGTCCCTTGACAATACAGTAGAATATTGGTTGGATGAATTTTCAAACTGCATCCAACCAATATTCTACTGTATTGTCAAGGGACGAAGTTTTGCATTTGTATGTTTCGAGTAGTATCGTTTCGATATATCGAACTTTGAGAGTAGACACCCTGCACTCCCGAGCTGTCGTGTAATCTCTCGCTTCTACCACAGAATAAAGTAATAGTAGGTACTATGATACAGTCCCATGCATGTGATGCCGGCAAAGAATAGTACCAACCCATCTCTACCTGTGGGTGTCGTAAGAGGCGACTCAGGCTTAATAAACCAGAGGATGGGCAGCAGCATCCTTTGCTGTAACGCTAACAATCGTGGTGACTATGGTACTTCCCATCCACATTGTTTCAACAAAAGCTGGAATTTCGGAGGGAGCTCCCTGTCCTGTAGTGGACGTTTCATGGGATGTTATGATGACGTTCATACAGTCCCGCCCCCTTGCAATCTACCCCGAGCCCCCGCGCGCACCCGCCCGCGAGATTCTCGTGTTCCTTCTGAGGGTCTTTCGTACCGAATAAGCGAGCCTACGCGACCTTCCAATTTCAAATTCGCGCTCGATGTATTTAGTGTCCAGGATGTGCTCCTACTCTCATCATCCCGCAGATACGAGCTCTTCTGAAATTCTGAAATTTCTTCCACCTCCTTTGTGGTGTCGGTGGTGGAATTCTAAGTGTAATCGATGTTTGATATTTTTAATAAGTTATGATTTTTTTTTTACTTTTTTAAAAACGGAAAGTTATAAATATATTGATTTTTCTATGCTTATGATATTTATTTCTGTTGCAGGTAAGGAAACAACTGCAGTGTTTGATAACTGCATGTGGTAAGACAGTCATCGTATTAGAATCTTAGAGCCTTAACAAAACCCAAATGGAAAAGAAATACGAAGTAACATCCATATGCGCAAAACTTAGAATAGTAGTTTATGCCACTGACAGGTAAAGATAGTCATTGTAACATGAGTGCTTGTTTGTTACATGAGGCGCAGCCGAATGTCACAATAGACAGCACGAATGTTACAATGACTAGTTTGCAATCAGTGGCATACATTACTTTTTCTACGAGCATAAAAATAATTAAGAAAATAACGTACCCTTTGTTTAATTTTGTCGTAGTAGTAGAGCACTAGAACACCTCTACTTTTTGGCAATATAGTCCTCTTGAGTTTCGTACGCTGCCTTAATTATTTCGGTCGGCGTGAATATTTTACTCATATTTACAAAATTTTTATGGAAATCAAGATGTTTATCGTTAATTATTTAATTATAAATTAAAAGTTATTTTTTCACAGATTAAATAAGCGCGAATGGCGCGAATTCCTCTCGGCCAGCCATCATATAGTACTGTGTATGGGGGGGTTCAGTTCATAAGTGCATGAATTCTTTTTTGAGGTTGTCCTTTATGGCTTGGAAACTAGCATATTAGCCGATGGCATCCAATACAACATAGTATAAACGTATTTTGTTGCCAAACCTAACAAAAAGGTGAAAAAATTATATTACCGTATTATAGATAGTTGCATTTATAAATATTACGCAACTGTTGTCGGAATGGCAATGTTTGTGATATTGTTTCCGGTTTCGTATTTCGAACTTTAACAAATGGGAGTAGAAAAAAAAACTCAAAGCAATTTATAAAAAAAAACAAGGTATGATCGATTTTATTTTTGGAAAATTTGTATTTTTGCTTTTTCATAAATTTAAGAAGAAATTGTGTATTTTCTGAGGCAGATGGTTACTTATTTATTTGTTGACCAGACCCTATTATACAAGTGCGTCTTACATTTTACTTAAAGTAGCAGTAAAACATTCTCCCAACTCGAAGTAAGGGCCAATTCCTTCGTTATCCCTTCCCCATCAGACGCACGCACCGCCCGCGTGACGACAGCCTTATCCTTTATCAGTGTCTCGTCTGTGAGCGGCCTAATCCTTGCTCCTTCAAGATTAGGGTTATCTGGGCAGCTGGTTGTATGTGCGTAGAGCCATAGATATCTACCTATATTTTTAGGATATACGTGGGACACTCAGAAATATTTGCGACACTAAAAAAAATTGTTCTACAGGTACATATATTTTTATTAAATCTTTTCAAAGTACTCTCCACCAGCCTCTATACAAAGATTCATGCGTCTGAACCAGTTTTCAAAACACTTTTTCCAGTCCGCCGTAGACACCTCGTTTACAGCCTGCTCGAACGCAGCCAGCGCATCTTCCGGCGACGAAAATTGTATCCCCTTGAGCTGATTTTTTATTTTTGGAAATAAAAAGAAGTCACACGGTGCTAGATCAGGGCTGTAAGGAGGGTGACCCAGGAGTTTGACTGGTGTGCTGTCCAGGAAGTCCCTCGTTTTGAGCGCGGTGTGTGCAGGCGCATTGTCGTGGTGGAGCAGTAGTCCGCGGAGCCCTGTGTTTGGTCGCTTGTTGCTCACAACAGAAAAAACTTCTGGTAAACATTTGGTAGTATACCATTCGGCGTTGATGCTTCTTTGATCTCGTAAGGGAATTGAGGCCAAGTGGCCAGTCAAATTAAAAAAGCTGGCGATCAAAATCTTCCCCCCGCTTCGAGATCGCTTCACTTTGGTAGGCGTTGGTTCA
Source organism: Athrips mouffetella (assembly GCA_947532105.1). Classification (NCBI taxonomy): domain Eukaryota; kingdom Metazoa; phylum Arthropoda; class Insecta; order Lepidoptera; family Gelechiidae; genus Athrips; species Athrips mouffetella. Next base: position 24,163,680 of record OX383976.1, read on the forward strand.
TTTTGAAACACCCAAACTGTCGACTGGCGCTTGGTTTCTGGATCGTATTGATAAATCCAGGACTCATCACCTGTTACGATGTCGTAAACACGCCGAGACGAGCCTGCTTCAAATTTGTTCAGCATATCACGGCACCATTCCACCCGGGCCTGCTTCTGAGCGTCGGTGAGGTAGTGCGGCACCCAGCGCGATACTATCCTCCTCACGCGAAGATGCCCGTGTAGAATCTCGTGAACGCTTCCCGATCCAATCTTTAATATGTGCTGAATCTCCTGATATGTAATTCGCCTATTATCTTGGATTAAATTTTTCACTGCTAGCACGTTTTCTTCCGTAATAGCCGTCAAAGGGCGACCGCTTCTTTCTTCATCCCCCAAGGTTGGTCGACCGCGCCTAAATTCGTTATACCAACGATACACGGTTGCCTTGGAGGGGCCTTCATCCATAAATGCCATTTGAAGTCTATCGAACGATTCATCCGGTTTCAGGCGACACTTGAAATCGTAAAAAATCATAGCTCTAAAATGTTCCCGGCGCAGATCCATTTTTCAGTAAGACACGATACTTTGAATTGGCTCGCAAAAAATGTGGAGGGAAATTTTGAAAATGGAACACACATATTTTTACTTACAAGTAATCATATTTTCGAAAAAGATTCTGACCGGCCAGTCTCCCATATATAAAAACTATTTTTCGCAATACTTTCTGAGTGGCCTGGTATTACAGATCTTAGGATTTTTTTTTGTTATTTACGAATGATATATTTTCATTCACGCAAAACATTCCACACAATATCAACTGACTGATCCCAAACTTGGCTATATTGTGGGTATCAGATACCGATAAATCTACAAAGTAGAAAATCGCAAAATTTCACAACCACAGGCAGGATTCGAACCTGCGTCTTCTGCGTAAGTACCGCAGACGCTTTACCAACTAGGCTACTGTGGTCCTGCCCGATGTTGTGAAATTTAGCGACCTCTATACGCATTCCAACGTTGCGTTTGTGCTGCCACCTAGCAAGCATTCCTGCCGTACTAGCTCAACTAGTCCATCATTGCAGACAGATTTCGAGTTGAAAATTGGTAACACTACGTATAATTGAAAATGATAAAACACAGGAAGTGTTAAAATAAAAATCATTTTCAATTATACGTAGTGTTACCAATTTTCAACTCGAAATCTGTCTGCAATGATGGACTAGTTGAGCTAGTACGGCAGGAATGCTTGCTAGGTGGCAGCACAAACGCAACGTTGGAATGCGTATAGAGGTCGCTAAATTTCACAACATCGGGCAGGACCACAGTAGCCTAGTTGGTAAAGCGTCTGCGGTACTTACGCAGAAGACGCAGGTTCGAATCCTGCCTGTGGTTGTGAAATTTTGCGATTTTCTACTTTGTAGATTTATCCGAACACAGGAAGTGTTAAAATAAAAATCATTTTCAGATACCGATATACGTACATAAATAAATAAATAGATAAATACACAGACCAAAGACCTATGTTCATCATAAAAATGTTTGTTTTGGGCGGGCATCGAACCAGGGACCTTCAGAAAGCAGAGGCACTACCAACTACACCAAGAGCCGGTCTTGATTTTCAAAAGGATTAGCTGGTAGGTTAGTGTACACAGGTCTCAGCTTGTTCAAAAAATTGGTTCAGGGTATCCAACTGATGAGTCTCTTCCCGCTACAGGGTGCTTTCTTTATGAATCTTAATTTTTGTTGTACCTACTTTATGTAGGTACCTACCCTAACCTACAATGTATGTAATATAATGAACGGAAAAGAGTTTCTTTGCCACCGAAAATCTCAACCCTTTTATGCACCCAAAATCAATGAAAAATTATTTTTTACCAAGATATGTCCATTTGAGATTAGAACATTCCACCAATAAGATTTTCTGCGAATGGCATAAAATTTCGAGATGACATTTTCAAGGCAAGACATACTGAACTCTCACCTAAAGACCTCCCAAGCGGCAATTGCCTACATATTTTCCCCCCCCAAAAACCTTTACCAACACAATTGCACATAAAATTATCATTTGTTCTCTGAAACAAACAAGCAAATTACCATTTCCCGACACAAGAGTGCCAAAAAGACAACATTAGAATCAGGCGGGCTGCGCTAAATCATACTAACCACCGAATATAAAACGCCAGACGAAGGTGGAGGGCGAGCCGTGTATCATATCATAACTAAATAAAACTAAAATATTAAATTTCCCGACATACACAAGGGAATCATCATTAGAATGAAGACAACATGATGATTGTTAAGCTGCACTAAATCATACTTACCAACTTAGAGAGGCGAATCGACAGATCATGCCAAACTTCTAGTTCGCTCTGAAATTGCTTCAACGCGAATCGAGCAGTGTTCAGAGCAGACTAGAAATTTGACGCCGTCTATACCAAGTGTATGTGTTACAACGTGTGACCTTCGTGACCTTCGTGCGACGCACACTGACTAAAAACTCACAAATACTAATGTCAGTTAAATGATTGTCACATAGTAAATTCACCCACTAAAATTGATTATTATTTAAACACTTCCTGTGTTCGGATAAATCTAAGAAGTAGTAAAATTTCACAACAATAGGCAGGATGCGAATCTGCGTCTTCGCCGTCAGTACCGGAGACGCTTTACCAACTAGGCTATCGTGGTCCTGCATGATGTTGTGAAATTTCCGATCTGCATAACAATTTTCGACTTGAACTCTATCTTCAATGATAGATTAGTTGAGCTAGTACAGCGAATGCTTACTAGGTGGCAGCACAAACGCAACGTTGAAAGGCGTATAGAGATCGCAAATTTCAAAACATCAGGCAGGACCATGGTAGCCTAGTTGGTAAAGCGTCTCTGGTACTGACGGAGAAGACGCAGGTTCCAATCCTGCCTGTGGTGGTGAAATTTTGCGATTGTTGCTCCAAGCGAACAAATACATAAAAATTCTAATAGTTATTTGACATATTGATCGAGTTTTGTAGTGTTTTAACCAACCCCTGGTATTAGCAGTTATCTTGTAGGCACTGACAAGCCAGCCATTGACAACCCTGCCATTGACAACCCTGCCCTACTCTGTTGTTCGTCAAGAGTTGTCAAGACGCCAGAAAGCGCTGACATGGCATAACGAATACTAAATAGGGCCAACGTATGAAGTCCGTTTCAACGTTCCTTAACAAAAACACACAGGGTTAATTTTTCTTTGCAGGTCAAAATTTTTCATACGTTTGACAGTTGTCACAACGAACCTATTACAATGGCCTAGTGCGCAGTCCTCTTGCGGTGTATATTCCGTGGTCTTCACTAAATCATACTAACGCGAATCTTTTGTGGCGAACGCTCACTCATTTACATTTATGCTTTTATTCGCACTCGAACAAACTCATGTTTTTTGAACAGCCTGTGAATGAAACGAGTTTTCAGTTGTTTTTCGCGTTTTTTGGGAGTTTTTGCATTGTTTGTATTATGGTACTGTTTGTAAAGTTTTGTGGCCATCAACCGTTGATGACGTCTTAACTTTCACCGTATTTGACGTAAAAGGCGACCCAACCCATTCCTGCTAGTAATCTGTACATAAAACCTATCAACGCGTAGCTTAAGTTAAGACAGGATTTCGCAAAATTCTTCCTCTTATGAATCTACGGAAAACCACGCAGAAGTCGCGGGCATCAGCTAGTTTCATATACAGCTTGGTGACCATAGTGTACGCATTTTACTGTCCGACAGTGGACTTTTGAGGAGATCCGCAGAAGAACTAAAGTAACTGACATAGCCCTAAGAATCGCTAACCTAAAGTGGGAGGGGGCAGGGCACATCGCAAGAAGAACCGATGGCCGATGGGGCGTGAGGGTTCTAGAGTGGCGACCACGTACCGGAAGACGAAGCGTTGGTAGGCCCCAACAAGGTGGACCGACGATCTGATCAAGGTAGCGGGAAGCCGCTGGGTGCGAGCAGCGCAGCACCGGTCGTCATGGAGATCTTTAGGGAAGACCTATGATGAGTGGACTTTTGTAATGTATGACACATTGATGAAACTATAAATTTTAAACGTCGTTAAATTAAAACGTACTACCAACCTTTCCTACAGATATTAAAGCCATCGCTATAATAGCGACGTTATAAAAATTCACTCTCCGCCGCCGTTATCGACCAAATCAGACATAGCTGGTCTGAAGATGCTCCATAAATCCCCAACTTAGCAGATTAAGACCTCGTTTGGGAATGTTCAGCGAAACTTGGACAGACCGACCGCCGACGCTAATTTATTTATTTTTGCTTTCGTTAAGATTCTTATTGAAAGTTTTAAAAGCTGGATACGGATAGAAGTGTAAGTTCAGTGTAGTGGAATAAGAGATTATAACCAACGAATGTAATTCCTTGGTTATAAATAACATTATCAGACAACTTTGATGGAAATGTAGCATTAAGCCGCGATTACACCTGCTTGAATTTGACGACTGAATAAGAAATCTACCTAGGAGGCTACGTTGAAAAAGACGTTTGTGAATTCAGAGTTCTAGCTAGGAAGCTAAGTATAAAAAGTGCCTACTAATACAGTTGCTGAATAGTGATGTTCCGATAGCGATAGTTTTGCTGTCGGTAGTTAATCTTGAAATACAGTAACTCTGTTGAATAGCCTTATCGAAAATAATTATTGTACAATAAAATGCTATCGATTGTTAAAAAATGGCTGATACAACCTCAAGACAAATACAACCGATAATTGAAAGAAGAAAAAATTACAGACAAACTTATTTGCGGTCTTAAAGATGGGCTTTTATTGCTTTTAAAAATACTACAGGAATATCGAATCCCTCGAAGCGAGAGTCTGCCTCGCACTTGACCGTTTTTTTTAATATAAGTATATTTTTGTTCGATATGTTGAATTAATCATTCGCACTTGGACATCACTAAACATGCTAAGTCCCTTCAAGTAAAGGAGTTAGAAGGTTTAGTGATGTGAAAATTTTGCGAATGATTAATTCGAATCGAACAACTTGTCCATGCAAAATAAAAATAAAGCATTATCTTGGTTTAATAATAAGTACTAATAATAAACTTAAAAAAATCACTATAAAAAAATTGTATACGACTGTTCGGTTGAGTCAAGGAGTGATCACAGCTAGCTGGATTCAAAGACTAATTCGGCATACATTGCTCGTTGAAGTAAGGATAATGCAATAACATAACCAAGCCTCCCAGCAATGTATGCCGAATTAGTCTTTGAATCCAGCTAGATGTGATCGTGGCTTTAATAGGCTGACAATACATTTCCGTGATGTTTTTATTTTTATTTACCTTAAATGGACAAATGAGACCTGAACATTGCCGTGCCAAATCTTATGAATGAGAGTATTTATGATCAAACAAAAACAATGGCTGTGGTAAATGAAGTGGATGCATTTTTTCTCTTTTTCTAGTCTTGCAGGTGCACATAGTCATTCACCGTAACTGAACAACTTTCAGTAAATAAAACTATCAGCCTCTTCAATACTCTTCATATAAAATTGCAAATGGACAGTTTAGCCACGATCACATCTAGCTGGATACAAAGACTAATTCGGCATACATTGCTGGGAGGCTTGGTTGTGTTATTGCAATATCCTTACTTCAACGAGCAATGTATCCCGAATTAGTCTTTGAATTCTGCTTGGTGTGATCGTGGCTTTTTTGTGGAAAAGAAGATAATTTTAATATTTTCTGAAAGTTTTATTTATTGAAGATTATTCAGTTACCTTGACTGACCACGCCCTTTCAGTTTTCGGAAACCAGTCCCTTAGACCATGTATTGGTCAATTTAATTTCGATGCGAACACGGAATTAAATTAAAATTAATCATTCGCACTCGGACATCACTAAACCTCCTTACTCCCTCCGCACACGACCGAGAATCGGTGGGCGATTATCGGCCAGGACAAGGACGGAAGATCCAGGTGATAACACGTCAGAGCGGGATGCCGACAAAAAATCGGTCACCGATTCTCGGTCGTGTGCGGGAGCCCTTCATGTAAAGAACTTAGGAAGTTTAGGGATGGGTAAATTTTGCGAATGATGATGAACAACTTGTCGATAAAAAATAATTATTATTCATGGTGTAATAAAAAGTACAAAAAAAAAATTAAAAAAATCACTATAGATTACCATCGATACTTGAAAGGTTCAGATATTTTCTATACGACTGTTCAGTAGAGTTAATAAACCTGCTTTGCGACAAAAAAAACCGTAAAAAGAACTAGGTAAAGGAGTGATCACACCTAGCTGAATTCAAAGACTAATTCGGCATACATTGCTGGGAGGCTTGGTTATGTTAATTGAAATATCCTTACTTCAACGAGCAATGTATGCCGAATTATTCATTGAATTCAGCTAGGTGTGATCACTCCTTTACTCTACACTGCGCGTGGCTTGACACGAAGTACGAACTTGGTCGGTTATTTAGTATCGATTACTACCGGTACTTTTAAGAATTCGATATTCTCGATATTTTCTATAGGAATATTCGGTAGAGTTACTGTATTTTTAAAATTCAACCATCGATCTCGTTATCGCAGCATCACTGATTCAATAATTTTCAAAATTTACGGTTTGGTTAGGTACTCAATCAATCGCCAGTTAAAGCGCGACGGAGTCAGATGTGTCCGTGTAGAATACTTGACTAGTGCAACACTGTTAGTTTTGAATATAGCGGTCTTTAATTGTTTTTCTAGTAGGAGCGCTTGTTTTAAGTAAATAAGTATACCATCAGTTAGGCCATTATTTTTTGTTCGACAAGTTGTTCGATTCGAGTCAATCATTCGCATTTGCCCATCACTAAACCTCCTAACTAAGTGGCTTACTATATTCCGATGTCATTTTTTGGTGGTCATTTCCTCCGAGGCGAGTTCGCCCGGTTGGTCATTTCGCCCGAAAGTATTCATTGTTAGACGAGGTCTTTTAAAACCATATCCAAAAGATAATGAGAAACTATGGCAAACAATAAATAAACTTACATACAGAAAAAAAAATCCAAATAAGATCAATAAACTTCTAGATAAAAAGAATTGACTTCAGCATTTTGTTACTGTAAAAATATCGTTGGCCGAAAATATTTTACTTAAGACTGCACCACGTAAAAACTACCAAAACGGCAATCACGGTTTAATATTGCTTACATATTTAATATGATTTTTTTTTAAACCATTACGCTTACGCCATACATTTTTAGTATGACCGCGCGAAGTCTAATAAATAGCTCTGACACGCGGCCGATACCCACAAGAGCTCGAAGTGAGACCACGTCAGTTTGCACCGCGACGCGCCAAAATTATGGATCGCGTTTCAACGTATACACATTCTCTGCTTTCATAGTGTAACAAGGTAACTTTGTTTTTTACTATTTTCTAAAGTAAGATATTTCTTTCCTTGTATTTATACTCGTAAAGTGTTTGTTTTAGAGAAATGGGGAAGCGCAAAGATAAATATTATGTATCCCGTCAAAAATTCAAAAAATATCTATTCCTTTAACCAAGTAAGTACCTACTTATATACCATACCTAGGTAGTTTTGTTTTGTGATGGTTGACTGGTGATGAAGGGTAGGCGGAGGAAGATAGGTAGATGATGGGTCAGAAGGGTTATCAGAGTAATAGATTTTCGGTACGTGATTGATGTCCGGACGAAGATGGGTGACCGGTGGATGATATTGATGGGTGACCGGCGGAAGACGAGTCAATGGTAGATGATGGGTGACCGGTAGATGATGGGTAATCGGCAGTGGTCGGAATTGGTAGAGCTGTTTAGGGTCGATGATCGGAAACTTGAACGTGCTGCTTGCTACATTATTTCGTCAGATCTGTTAGATTTTCCTCTTGAGACGGATTTCCATGGCATGGATTTTCGAAATAAGACTACCTTTTGATCGTTAGTATGTGTCCTTTGATCTTTCGATCACAAAAACAACGAAATGTACAACGATGGCACGGATTTAAATGGATTACTTTTTTAAAAGAAGCAAACGGCGCCAAACTTAGGCAGGAAAAAGCCTACATTATTTCGTCAGGTCTGTTAGATTTTCCTCTTGAGACGGATTTCCATGGCATGGCTTTCCGAAATAAAACTGCCTTTTGATTGTTAGTGTGTGTCCTTTGATCTTTCGATCACAAAAACAACGAAGTGTACAACGATGGCACGGATTTAAATGGATTACTTTTTTAAAAGAAGCAAACGGCACCAAACTTAGGCAGGAAACAGGCTACATTATTTCGTCAGGTCTGTTAGATTTTCCTCTTGAGACGGATTTCCATGGCATGGCTTTCCAAAATAAGACTGCCTTTTGATCGTCAGTATGTATCCTTTGATCTTTTGATCACAAAAACAATGAAATGTACAACGATGGCACAGATTTAAATGGATTACTTTTTTTAAAAGAAGCAAACGGCGCCAAACTTAGGCAGGAAACAGGCTACATTATTTCGTCAGGTCTGTTAGATTTTCCTCTTGAGACGGATTTCCATGGCATGGCTTTCCGAAATAAGACTGCCTTTTGATCGTTAGTATGTGTCCTTTGATCTTTCGATCACAAAAATAACGAAATGTACAACGATGGCACGGATTTAAATGGATTACTTTTTTAAAAGAAGCAAACGGCGCCAAACTTAGGCAGGAAACAGGCTACATTATTTCGTCAGGTCTGTTAGATTTTCCTCTTGAGACGGATTTCCATGGCATGGCTTTCCGAAATAAGACTGCCTTTTGATCGTTAGTATGTGTCCTTTGATCTTTCGATCACAAAAATAACGAAATGTACAACGATGGCACGGATTTAAATGGATTACTTTTTTAAAAGAAGCAAACGGCACCAAACTTAGGCAGGAAACAGGCTACATTATTTCGTCAGGTCTGTTAGATTTTCCTCTTGAGACGGATTTCCATGGCATGGCTTTCCGAAATAAGACTGCCTTTTGATCGTTAGTATGTGTCCTTCGATCTTTCGATCACAAAATCAACGAAATGTGCAGCGATTGCACGGATTTAAATGGATTATTTTTTTTAAAGCAAACGGCGCCAAACTTAGGCAGAATGATAGTTGATGACTGGATGAATGATGATGATGAAAGGATGATGAGTGACACGCGGATTATAGTTGATGAGTGGATCAATGATGATGAGTGATGCGTGGATGATAGTTGATCAGTGGATAAATGATGATAAGTGGATGATGAGTGATGCGCGGATGATAGTTAATGAGTGGATGAACGATGATGAGCGGATGATGAGTGATGCGTGAATGAGTGGATGACTGATGATGATGAGCGGATGATGAGTGATTTTTGGATGATAAGTGATGCGCGGATGATAGTTGATCAGTGGATGAATGATGATGAGCGGATGATGAGTGATGCGCGGATGATAGTTGATGAGTGGATCAATGATGATGAGTGATGCGCGGATGATAGTTAATGAGTGGATGAATGATGATGATGAGCGGATGATTAGTAATTTTCGGATGATAAGTGATGCGCGTATGATAGTTGATCAGTGGATGATGAGTGATGTGTGGTTGAGTGGATGAATTATGATGATGAGCGGATGATGAGTGATTTTCGGATGATAAGTGATGCGCGGATGATAGTTGATCAGTGGATGAATGATGATGAGCGGATGATAAGTGATGCGCGGATGATAGTTGATGAGTGGATCAATGATAATGAGTGATGCGCGGATGATAGTTGATCAGTGAATGAATGATGATAAGTGGATGATGAGTGATGCGTGGATGAGTGGATGAATGATGATGAGCGGATGATGAGTGATTTTCGGATAATAAGTGATGTGCGGATGATAGTTTCTACCACCATGTCATTACGAGTAAGTCTAAAGTGTTTCTACTGACGTGCTGTTGAGTATACAAACTTGAAGAGCTGTTCCCTGTCGCCCCTCGCTTACCCTCGAGTAACCCTCCGTTATACAATCGTTGCGCTGAGCTATATTAGTAGAGTTCATTAAAAATACCTTGAGAGAAAAAAGTTCCATTCAAAACACAGTTTTTTAAAAGGTGTCGTTTCCTCCGAGCGGGCGAGAACGCGTCTCGGGTGAAATGACGCACTACGACTCCGCGTGGACTGCGCGCATGTGTGTGTTCGATCATACGCACACTACTGTTGCTTCCGACTCGACGCGAAAACTAAACAGTTTTGATCCTATACATTTTTTTATGAAAGGGACAACTGATTTAGACATGAATTGAAAATTTTGTCAGGATTACAAAGTATCTCTTTTAAGGAAGTCTAACAAAATTACGGACAAGTACAAGGTGTCAAAAAATCTCCTGAAAACTTCATCAATGGACTCATACCATGAAAAATTAACGATTTTCACCATACATACATCTATACACAACAAAAAAAAATGTTAAAGTGCGAGTCGGATTCGCGCATCGAGGGTTCCGATATACCTACCTATAGTATTTTTAGAAGCAATAAGGTCCATTGTAAGGACCGCAAAACTAAATTTGTTTGTAAAGATTTGTTGCATTATTTCCAAAAAACTGTGCTACTTAGAGAGATTGTTTTTTTTCTGAATTATTCACATAAACCTCTATGGACTTTAATTAATTCAGATTTTTTCTTCGGAAAACTTCGGGGATAAGGAAGGGATAATTTTTTAAAACTTTTTTCATCATAACTTGAAAACTAAGAGTCGTTAAAAATACCTATAAAGAACTATTTTGGAATGTACAAGTGAAGCACTTTCATATGATACCTAACTTGACTTAGTACTGACAATTAAAAACTTTGACCTACCCATTTGGGCCCCCTTTACAATAATAATAATATTATAATTATTTCAATTGCAATAAAGTAAGACAATCGTATTCTAAAACTACTTCTACTACTAAATATAAAAGTATAAACGAGTTTTTAACTTGCTTTTCAATTTATTTTAAGGTCATTAAAAATACTCATAGAAGCCTTTATACAAAGTATCTGAACATATCAGTCGCGCTATAAAGTGTACCAGCACAGAAAATATAGAGGTATACTAACGTATAGCACAACTAGTGAACTGACTATGATCCCTACTATGTTGATGTTCCTTAATAGTGATGTACAATTATTTCAAGAAGCAACAATCGAAATATTCGAATGTACTACTTAGTACTATCCAAATAATCTTTTATCATTCAATTGTTATTTTTCATTGGAATCATTATTCGCTTTTCGTACGATTTTGAATGAAAAATTTATTCTAACTAAAAGAATGAATAAAGTACTCAAATTCTTTGTGTTTACTTGACTGGTGCAACCTAATTTTAATTCCTTGTTTGTTTTTTAGTATACCGGTAATTCTGTGGTTTTTTTTGTAGTTATTCTAGTGTTTTTCTATACAACATAAATTAGCCCTTATTAATATTTTCCGTACGATGAGGTGTTCTATTCGTATTGGCCCTTCACTAAAGTTCCTTTCTGCGTTGCTTACTATGCGGCTTACTCAGTTAGTGACTTACTAAGTTCCATCTTTCTACCTTCCTTTCCTACGTAGGAGACTAACTGACTTAGTGTGTGAATTCAGTCAGGTGTGATCGGCCCTTTAGTATGCGAGATATACGACAGATTTTTGACACTTATAATTTACGCTTGTAACATACCTATAATATATTATCGTCAAAAAATCTTGTACCTATGCTATCTCGAATCCACAGACCTAGAAATTCGCACCTCTAGAGTACCTACACTTTAACCTCTAAACAAGGAGGTTTTACTACGCTTCACTACGCTTCGCTTTAGTAGCGTAGCGTGGGTTAAAACCTCCTTGCCTCTAAAGTATCATGTCAAAATTTGAAGGAATCAAAAAGAAAATGTAGTAGTTTACGTATTAAGGTATATTTTTAAACAAACCTCAAAACACTTTTCTTAAATTTTCCATTCCGCGGGAACTCTATGGGAAATTGCTTTGATACCTATAGCAATTTTTATAGAGTTCCCTTTAGCTTAATCTACCTGTGAAAACCGCGAGGAAATCCGTTCAGTAGTTTCAGAGATTAGCGCAAATAGACAGAAAGACAGACAGACATGGAATTAAAAAAATTGGTTGTCTGTAAAGTCGGTTTACTGACGATAGTTGAACGTGACAACGTCATAAGAAAATACTGATGGAATGGTTGCATTTTTTAAAAGAAAATTTTAATTTAATTTGTTTGATAGATATTTTGTATGGATATAGAGAAGGAGGTAAATGGAAATCACAATTGAATTGATCAAGTTACATTTATTTGTACGCATAAATACATTTATGTATTTTTTTTTAACAATGTATTCGAACCTAGAAATGCGAAACCATGCATTGAATATTCGACAATATATCACTGAACATATATTTAATATCGAAAGAATCATTACCTTTATCGCCGCAATTATCTTTGCTATAAACAATTCACACCACATTCACTTTTCACTGCACTTCATACTAGACGAAAACATGTAAATGTATTATTGTATAGCAGCTGCCCACGCGGACGCATCGCTCACTCAAGTAGGAGAGAGACAGATGTCGAACGCTGCCGAACGCGGAGGCCGATTGTGCCTCTTTGTCGCTCGTTTCGCGCTCTCGCTTGCACTTCAAGCCTTAAATGGAACGCCTCAGAGCGAGGTAACGCCGCAAGAGTCATGTTTTTTCGTGCGTGCAGCCGGCTCCATCGAATTATAAGACGTTGTCACGTCAAAAATATTGTTTTGTGTTCTTTTAGTTCTTTCTTATCGCCCACACAATTTTTTTGATAAATTCATCAAAAGTACAGACACACGGTTTCTACAGTTTTATTATTATTATGTCTTATTGCGTAAACATAACTACGTTTTCTTTTCCGTGCCTTCAAATTTTGACACGGTGCTAATTATTGCCGCCAGAGGTCCAATATCCACTTTGCATGAAATGTCCGTCAAACGAAAGCAAAGACGTATCCAGTTATTCACGTCAAAACCCTGTAACGCGGCTATAATATAAAGCCTATTTTTACATTCCTAACTGCTATAACAAATTGCAATAAGAAATGACTCTCGATGCACACAAGACATAATAGCCAGAATTGCAATAGCCAAACAACCCTTCAACCGGAAGAACCATATCACAGTAAAGAGATGGGCCATCTCTTTACTATGACCATATACTTAAATCTAAAAAGATATCAATGAAAATTTGAAAAAGGTTATCACACTCTATGGGGGAGAAACGTGGACAATGATACAAAGAGACAGAGAGAGGCTGCAGGCGTTTGAGACGTGGTGTTGGCGAAGGATGGATGGTATAAGCTGGACAGAAATGCTGTCAAATGAAATGGTACTCGAAAGGGTTAAAGAAAGGAGATCTATCAAACAAACTATAGAGAAACGGAGAGGACATATGATTGGCCACCTGATACGACACGATTCGTTTATTAAGAACATCATGGAAGGGAAAATTGAGGGGAAGAGAGGAAGGGGCCGACCGAGGAGAAACTTTGAACAAATCAAAGAGAAAGTACAGGTCGAGTCGTATCAGGAGGTGAAGGAAGTGGCGGAAGCAAGGAAACATTGGCGATTACTCCACCGACAAGAGGAGAGAGAGAACTGCTATAATGCTCACATATTAGTAACAGTCGTATAAGAAGAAATCCATAACGCGCTAGCCGTAAAGACGGAGAGCCAATCTAATACCAGTTGGTCATAAAACTATCATAAAGTATGTATTGATGTCTGACCTTAATAGAGTTTAACAATGTTAGATCTGTAAGTGGTTTAAACACTGTGAGGCTAGGCGGCTTACTATGCCTTTCGAATTACGCAAAACGCTCTAATTGTTTTATTACTAGACGTCACTTAGCCCGGCCTACATTAGGTTCAACATCATCATCATCATAACATCCTATGAAATGTCCACTGCAGGACAGGGAGCTCCCTCCAGAATACCAGCTGTTGCTGGAACAATATGGAGGGTAAGTACGAACTACGATTGAACTCTATGAACGCAAAGGCTAAAATATCCTCATCATAAAAAGACTACGCGTGTAAAACCGCCGTATAAAGCTAGTAAACTTAAAGCTAATCGAATACCAGCCGCTCGTAAACTATAATCGTATTAGAGCAAGCTTTGTGAGAAATTCCACACGTCCAGTGATTTCTTAATCGAAGCCGTTCAACTACATAATCCACACTTGATAATTATAGATAGTGATCGTTGAGCTGTCAGGCGGTGTTTGGTCATGGTGGCTTGAATATTAATAAGGTTAATTTAGATCTATTCAAGTTGCGAGTGAATAGGCTTCTTCTGGGCAAGCTCGTCCAATCGTTGACCTCATCACTGTCCTCAAGACTAGATCGAGGTCATAAAATACAAAAAATAAGATGCTTAAGTATTTTTCTTTCATCTTAAACAAGGAAAAACGATCTTAACTTTAGGATCTCTAAGTTGTCTTTTATGACACCAACAGAAAGTACTATTCTTAGGTGAGTGGGTTTTTCTCACAAATGTATTGAAAAACGTCTTCAAACTCATGAAGATTAATAAACAAAATCTGTCGACTTTGCCTCAGAGGCACTACTGTACCGTACAGCAGACGGCAGACTTGTCTTGACAGCTCGCCAGTGTGGCCGGTACTGCAATTATTTTCGTATTATTTAGTATCGTCATTGACATGAGATAAACGCTCCGTTTCTATGCGCATACGTATTTTCCAAAATTTTTGGTTTGGAAGGAAAACAGCTTGAATAGTAAAGTTGTTCAAGTCGTTGTTATTCAGTTGAAAAGGTTTTTCAGATTGATTGTCATTTAGTTTAAAACGTAGAGCAATTTTGAAAAATTGTAAGTTTGAATTTTATTCTCATAAAAACTATAATTTTCGCAATACCGGCCACACTGGAAGACGATGTCCGTGACTGCCCGTGTCTGCTCGGATCTCGTCTGCTGATCTCGTCTGCTGAGTCCGTAACTCAACTAACGTACCTTGTATCTTAAACTACTATTACCGGCATGACATCCGACTTTTCCTTTTCAAACGAAAAAGAGCAAGTCACGTAACCCGACACTTTCCTAGATTTTGTAATCCCCACAAAAACGCGCGTACGTAGAATTTCGTACGACTTGCTTCAGTGAACATGCTAATGTGCTGTCAAATTCCTGTCAATCAGCTGTCAAGTTTACTTGCTGCTACGGAGGCAAAATGGGTCATTGACTATTCTTTTATTTTGTTTTCTTTCGTTTTTAGGGGATTGAAAAATCTGTTACGTGTATGTGAGACAAAATTTCTAGTCTACATGTCGCAGAAAAATGTATTATTTATTGTTTGACAAAATGCCAAAAATTCTCTAATTCGCCATTTTACATAATGCCTCGGATTTTTACCAAACAGCGCGTAATCCGTTTTGTTGTGGTCGCAAAATAACCTAACCGCTCCCCGTTTACCTTGGCCCATCATAACATCCCATGAAATGTCTGCTACAGGACAGGGAGCTCCCTCCAGAATTCTAGCTTTTGCTGGAAAAATGTGGAAAGGAAGAACCATAGTCACCTCGCTTGTTAGCGTTACGACTGGCACCATGGACCGCGTTTGTAGGTGACTGCAGTAAGTAAGATGCTATGATACCAAGGACGATGCTGCTGCCCATCCTCCAGTTAATAACCCTTATTCGCTTCTTACGACACCCACGGGTATGTATGGGTTGGTACTATTCTTTGCCGGCACCACACGGGACCTTACCTTGGCTAACGAACCTAAAATGCACCAGTTATATAAACCCGTATACAATCTGCTGACGCCATTTTACAATTTGCCGACCGTTTACAATTTGCTGGCTGTTTGTAAACGGCGAATCGTACGTACAATATGCCTGCGAAATAGGTAGTCTGCAGACGACTGACATAACTTATCCTATTCCTGAACTTTCTTAGTTACCTACAACAAAAACCTACCTATATCTAATCAATCCGTAAGTCTACTAGGTTAAAATAAACCCTATTGAAAGGAAGATGATAGATAAGAAATGTGTAATTTTCATATAATTTTGAAATAAATCTATTCACATATTTTTTTAACATAAGAAAAGTTATTGTGATGCAAGCCTACCCGTTTCACATTTTGTGTAGTTTAGTGGGCTAATGATTAACTGACCGATGGCAAGAAAATAATGACAAATCTATGAATGACTTCTGTTTTGACGTTTAATAGGTTCAATCGTAGTTCAAAGCAATCGGCTAAAGCTGACAAAAAAAACAAGTTTGCAAAACAATGTTATAGTGCGGTCAGTTAGCTGTTTCACGTAGACACGCCTTACAATTTCACCAAATTTTTTCCAGGTACTAGTTAGGTACATAGCTCTCAATTTTTGATAGGAGCCAATTCTTGAATTTTAAAAAAATCCATAGAAAATTCAAGAATTGGCTGCTATCAAAAATTGAGAGCTATGTACCTAACTAGTACCTGGAAAAAATTTGGTGCAATTTTGTGCAAGTTTGTGAAATTGACGATATAAGGGACCGGACTATTTTTTTTTTATTTATTTATTTATTTACAACATTAAAATGCATGTCAATTTACAGTAAGAAACCAATACAACAAGCAAGTACAATATTTAGTACGTCTATACAATTTTAACATATGTTAGACATTTTTCAGTCACTTTGGTGAACTCAAACAGACAACAACTAAACAAATCAACATGTTTGCTCACTTCGTTTAGGATCCTTATTGCCCTAGCCAGAGGTGCGTGTTTCCCTAGATTTGTCCTGGAACTTGGGACTATCAACAATCTTTGTCTAGGACCAAATCTCAAACGAGGATTTGGGATTTCCAATATCAGAGACTGATAAATTTCGACGTTTGTCAAATCTTTCCTGAGAATCTTGTAGATGTATTTGGAAAGGGCCATGTTTCTCCTAACTTCCAGTGTATTGTAACCGACCATTCCCATAATGAAAATGGTCGGGTACATTAGTGGGTAGAAAGGATATACACCATACTGCTTCCAGTAAAGGAATCTCAGAAATTTATTCTGGATCTTCTCCAGCATCATTTTATACTTGTCTTCATGTGGGCCCCAGACCACTGAAGCGCATTCCAATCTGCTTCTTACGAGCGCGTTATACAACGCCTTTATAGCTGAAGTGTTTTGAAACCCTTGAGTTTGTCTTATAATGAATCCAAGGTTTCTGAAGGCCTTCTTGCAAACGTCAACGATGTGCTCTCGAAAGTAAAGATCCTTATTGACTTTAACTCCTAGGTCTTTAACAACCTCGACACGTGCCATCGACTGCGCATTGATAGTATATGTGTGGTACAAAGGATTATGCGCCCTGGTACAAGACATCACATTACACTTTGCGACATTGAAGTGCATCTTGTTTCTAAGACTCCAATTCGCTACACTATCAATGTCCTCCTGTAAATTTGCACAGTCTTGGACTTTGTCGATTTTCAGAAAGAGTTTAAAGTCGTCCGCAAATAAAAGACATTTAGCTTTTTTAACAACTTTCGGAAGATCGTTGATCATAATGTTAAAGCTCAATGGTCCCAAGTTGCTCCCTTGACTAACGCCAGAAAACGTGTGGTATGGTTCCGAGATGGAACTGGCACACTCCACATACTGTTTCCGGTTCCGCAGGTAGTCAGCAAAGAATTGAAGAAGGTCACGTGAAAATCCGAACGATGCAAATTTTGTGAGGAGTACATCGTTGTCAACAATATCAAACGCCTTCTTGAAGTCAAAATAGGCCACATCAACTTGGCTGCCTATCTTGCTGTCCATAGCTGGTAAAGCGTAGTTAGAAAAAACCAATAAATTCGTGTCAATGCTGCGACCAGGCCTAAAGCCATGTTGTGCTTCATTCAGTTGTGGACTGATCTGTGAATACACCTCCGAGTGGAGGACTAGTTCAAAGACCTTTGCAAATGTCGACAGAACTGCTATCGGTCTATGCTCCGTCACTTCCCTACTCGATCCTTTTGGCACTGGTATGACTCGAGAGGTCTTCCAGCATTCGGGATACGTAGATCTATGCAGACATAAATTAAATACATAGGCAAGTGGCTTAGCCAAGACTTCCCGGCAGTCCCTGGCGATGAGAGGAGGGATTCCGTCGGGGCCTACCGACCATTTGTTGGGCAAACGCTTTAATGCAGCGAGCACATCACATTCTTGTAGGGACTTAACACTCACTATCGTTTCCTCATCTACGCCCTCTCGACCGGACCTGAGTAATGCTTCATCAACATCTAGTCTAGGCGCTGAGTTTGCGTAAACGGAAAAAAAAATGATCTGCAAATTCCTTTGCAAGATCAGCTACCGGGATTTCTTTTCCATCCTTCGATATTGTAGCGCTACTACTCTTAGCACGCTTAGAGCGGATATGGTTCCAAAACGATAATGGATCCCTAGTAAACTGCAGCTGTAATTTTTCTTTGTATTTTTCATACTCAAATGAGCATTCTGACTTTACTACACGCCTATAATGCGAAAACATCTCATAGTCTTCTTTAGCGCCAGATGTTTTAAATTCTTTGTGCCATTTTGCCTTTTCGATAATGTTATGTTTTATATCTGACGTATACCATTCAGGGTAGCAATATTTTAACGATGCCGGCGGAACTGTTCGTTTGGTTGGTGTGTGCATGTTAATAGCATTGTTTACATAAGTGTAAAGATACTGGGTCGCTTCATGCACATTCTGGATATTATATAGAGGACTCCAATCTATAGATGCGAGTGCAGAATATAATTCTCCAAAGTTACATTTTCGAAAGTTCCACTTTAGCAACTTGGGATTGCTACTAGAATCAGGAGCAGTTGTACCTGCACCTAGACTTCTGTTGCAGTTACGACTTAAGGACACTTCTACTTTCAGGGGTGGATGTTGCATATCCTCTGGTACTAGTGGCTCAGGGTCACGCGTCACTTTTATATGTTCATTTGAAACAGTAGTCAAAATTAAATCTAATGTTCGTCCATTTATATTATCTATTTTGTTAGTCTGTCCAAATTCACAAAAATTTATAAAATATTCATAATAAGAATTAACTTCCGAAGAAGCAGAATATAGATTAAAATCTCCTAAAACTAAGACATTGTCATATTTGACACAAGTAGATTCCAACAGATGAAATAAAAGCATATAATCGGACTCTTTACTCCTAGGAGGAATATATACTACACAGCAAAGAAAGATAACCCTCTTATAGCTAACCTCAGCACAAACAAGTTCAAACACTTGGGTGTCTATGTTAATGTTAGTGGGGAGTGGTACAGTGCGCATGCTCAGAAATGGGCGTGGCGCCACAGCTAGAAGAACTCCACCTTGCTTTCGTCCATCGGCCCTGTCACAGCGAAGGACAGTAAAGCCGTTTGGTACCAGCTCGCCGTCGTGAATGCTCTCATTTGCTCCAGTCTCCGTAATCGCGAACAAGTCGTAGCTTGATGTAGTTAAGTTTAGACAGAACTCCTCCAATTTTGTGCGCAGACCTCTACTGTTTTGGTAGTAGATCAGTATTGCGGGTGGTTTGTGCTTTGGCATATGGTTGTTTGTGCTTTTGAAAGTTCCGAAACCACACCCACTCGCTTATCTGCGCATTAATGGGCCATACATTTATTTGATGGATTTTTTCAAATAGATCCTCAGGGGCTCCAATGCGGAACGACGCGTAACCTCTTGTTTGTTTCGGTTTGATCTTCTGCACAGTTATATCATTTGAGCCGCAAATACTTTTAACATGCTCAGCAACTGTTTCAGTCGTAGTATCAGGGTGCAGAGACCAGACATGCAGATGTCTTTTCTTCTGTATTGCTTTTAGACTACAGATCTGCGTGCTTTGTCCTAATAGTACTTGCGGCCTTACGTGGTGCGATTGCTTATTCTTTTTTTTGTTTCGGACAACCTTAACCCATGATTGTTCGTCTTCTTCCGCTCTGTTTGGAAGGATCTGGTCTACTGTCTCCTTCTTATCTGCGCAATCAATACACAATTTTAAACCAGGGGATGCCGTCGTTTGCTTAGCAGAAACAGTTGGTTTGTCCACAAGTTGGTAAGTTGATGGTGCCGGTTTTGCATTCTTAGGTAAGACGCTTGCAGTTTTGGCGGTAGATTGTGACTCAGCATTATTATTTGGAACCATGATCTCCATGTTGTTTTTCGTGACAGTCTGCGCAACATTTGGGGAAACCAAAGAATTAGTTTTTACTTGGTATTCCTCAATTAACTCACTTTTCAACACATCGTATTTGGTGTGCATTAATAAAACTTCTCCACTTAGAGTTTCAACTTTTCTTTCCAGGCGACCAATATGCTCGTTTTTTAAACTAAGCATATTCATTACTTCCTTTCTAAAATCAATAATTTCCTTTAGGATTGAGATTCTTCCATCTAAATCTTCGTTCACCCGTAGTGGTGGTAAGGGTGATTTGGCAGCACCGCCTTCATTCTGGGGCAATTCTTCCTCGATGTCCTGAGGCTCTGTACAAATTTCAGCGGTAGTTGAGTAGTCCAATTCCAAATTGACATGTTTTCGCCTAGTAAGTTTCCTGTCAGCGACATTAACAAAGTCATCATCGTTGTTTGTGGATAGATTTAGATTTACCGCAGCAATATCCGTTTTTGGCGTTGAAATTGTCACAGTTGTATTTTTAATATCAGCTTTGCTTTGGTTGACCTTGTCAAAAGTTGCAGATCGAAACTATTATTCTTTCCGAAAAATATGGCTGAAAAATAGATTGGTAAGCGTTGGCATAGACGAAAAAAAATGGATTTTACTAAAATCCTCACCATTGCTTACACGTAAAAGGCGAGTAAATAAACTGATAAAACCACGTCATAATGAGCATCACCCACGCGTCAAGCTCCCGCAATCATAACGTTACATCAACGACGCTAACGAGCCGTTATAACGAGTTGTAACGTTACATCTGACAGCCGTTATTTTAGCATTTCGTTATCAGTGTCAGATAAAACAATGGGAACAGATTTTCGCAGTCGATTTGTTATCTGTTGCATGTTGTTGGGGCATGCTGTCGGATAAATGAGGTTGATTTTTATGATATGGATTATAAAATTTGTAATAATTACAAAATTTTTGAAAAAGTTTGAGAACGTGTAACTGAAGAGGTTTGCCAAAGGAATTCAAATCAAAAACGTCCTTTGTTTCCTTACAATCTCGTCAGTGTCTGCGAGGGTATATAAAAGTCCAAAAACCCTAAAAACTAGTTTTTTGTTCCAGCGTGGAAATGAGATGGTTTCCCGCCGCTATAAAGAGTTTAATTTCTATTAAGGAAAATTATTTTTCAAAAAGACTTAGTATTTTCAGAGATTTACCCTCTGCAAACAAACAAGTGACAAATACCTTTTTATAATATTTTTACTATAGTTTAGATTAGTGGAGAAATACATCACTTTATAAAAGTCCATCTCACCCCCCAGCTTATAACAGAAAGGCCGATATAAGTGGGTAATTCTGCTCTGTATCAG
Source organism: Athrips mouffetella (assembly GCA_947532105.1). Lineage (NCBI taxonomy): Eukaryota > Metazoa > Arthropoda > Insecta > Lepidoptera > Gelechiidae > Athrips > Athrips mouffetella. Next base: position 24,185,146 of record OX383976.1, read on the forward strand.
GCTAAAGTAATTAATATTATCAACCCTATCAGTATTACATGGCGATCATCTCTTTTAATAACCAGAGAATATTGTTGTTTAATAAGTTTATAATAGCATGGCACGTAGTCGCATAAAGTTCCATTTGCAAGTTAAATGTGACAAGGTTCTCTTGGGGTTTAAACTTTACGAGATAATTTATACTTTTTTTAATGGATTTTTGTTATAACTGTTCTAGGCGCTTATCAGTGTCGAAAGATATCTTAGTCGCCTTCTTTCAGATTCAGAACCCATGGGAGAGGGATAAGATCTTCGTATGCACCATACGGTATGATTGAAAAAGTAATAGCCTTTGTTGTGTTAATTACCATAAGGTAATAATTTTCCATATTTAAACACCATTTTATTTTGAAATATGTGTTCTATTCAAGAATGTTCACAAACATTTTCTCAGTCGTAAAACAAAACAAAATATACATACGCGGGGTAATTTTGTTGGGTAAAATATGTATTGCATTTACCCGCGATCGCCAGCAATTTACCCTAAAAATGTACCCCATTTAACCTCTGGGGAAAAATTTACCCCCTTCCGTATAAATGGTATTTGATAAATGTCCATTGTTAGAATTTTTGTATTTTCAACGTTTTATCGCTTTAATTCTACTAATTTCAATGGAAAGTTGAAATTCATTTTGAAAGTTAATAATACGCGAATTTGAAGTCGCTTTTCTGTTCAATAATATGTTTTTTACGACTCGTCCATTGTGACGAGTTTAATTAAAATACATTAAGGAATTTCACAAATGGTTTTGACTTTTATATACATTGAAAAAATCTTTTGTTCTCAAAATTAATACAAAATTGTTTCTATGACCATTCATCGTCGCTTTTCTCTAACATTTAAATCTTGTCCGTTGTCTTTTATTATTAATTTAATTTTTTAAATATGACTAGATAGACATTTATTTACGCAAAATCTGGCAGCAGGCATTGCCGATGGCCGATGGGGCTTAAGGGTTCTAGAGTGGTGACCACGTACCGGAAGACGAAGCGTTGGCAGGCCCCCCACAAGGTGGACCGACGATCTTGTGGCGGTCGCGGGAAGCCGCTGGATGTGAGCAGCGCAGGGCAGGTCGTCATGGAGATCTTTAGGGGAGGCCTATGTCCAGCAGTGGACGTCTTTCGGCTGATATTATGATGATAATACTATAATATCAGCTTCCTGTGGCTTAACGTACATTGAGAAGCACAGAAACGTCCCAACTATTATGCCACTAGCGGTCACCCATCCGGGTTTTGATCAAAGTCATCGTTGCTTCACTTTCGTAATTTGACCACGAACGCTTCATAGTAAAAAAATAATAATTATAATGCTTTTTGGCCTTAGCACTATTTCGTCACTGTCTCTCCTTAACTAAGCAAGTATAGCAGTCAATTTGTGCGGAACGATGAGCTTAACTAGGGTTACCAGGTGGTTAACATTTTAAGTTTTGGTAAAAAAAGTTCTTATAGGATGCTTTTTGGACCTCTCCCCTTTAAGATTCATGTTCTACTAAATATTCATATTTAATTTTTCGTTGAATATCCGAAACACTTGTCAATTTTAAAGTCTCGACTCAAAACCAGACTTCAGTAGAAATAATGTTGCTGCTGCAAGGAGAGTCTCCATCGGTGAGGTTATACTGAATGCAACGGATGATTCATATAATTTTATTCAATGTAGATTCTTTACAGAATACTTATCGAATGTCATGCAGAATACAATTCAAATAGAGCGAGTCTACATCGTTTCGGATCGTGCTATGGCAGCGTAAAAGAACAAGAAACCACTGCAGCACGGCCTACTTTAAGAGTCGGCTTTTTACAATGTGTTTCTTGTGTTTCGCTGGAATATCAGAGCACCATACCTCTTTGTCATTGATATAGTCATCTAATCTATAGTAAACTTTTCTACATAACGTTTGCTTTACACATTCTTTAAACTTTCTCTCAGGTAATTGCACTACATTGTCAGGTATTTTGTTATAGTATCGTACACACAGACCAACGAAAGGTGTATTGAGATTTGTCAATATACTCGTAGTGTATGGTTGATCAAGTTTGTACTTATTTCTAGTATTAAAATTGTCAAGACCTAGACGTGTAAGATGTACATGTGGAGCTGTACCGCACGCAATCTATGGACCACCTCCTAATCTGCTCACGTGCCCTAGTACATGTACGGTCAACCGCTCGTCGGTAGAAACTTTTTCAACTCTATTACCACGGCGTAAGGTCCAAAAGTGTTTCTACTGATATGCTGTTGAGTATACGTTAAACTGGGCGGCAACTGACAACGCTCGCCAAGTGGCAACACATTGGGCCGCAAAAATCTATAAATTTAACCATCGATACGCAAAAAGAAGTGTGACAGTAGGATGGAGCAATGCGATAAGTTATTGGAACGACAGAGACGGACATAGCTTTGTCGTGCTGTCATTCTAATTGATCTACATTATTTTGACTCATAATAATAACATCCCATGAAACGTCCACTGCAGGACAGGGAGCTCCCTCCAGAACTCCAGCAAAAATGCGTGATACTTTGAAGGGGATTTACCATAGTCACCACGCTTGTAAGCGTTGCGGTTGGCGACCGCTGTTTTTAGTGACCGCAGTATGTAAGATGGTACGATACACAGAAAGATGTTGCTTCCCATCCTGCGGCTCATAACCCTTAGTCGCCTCTTACGATACCCACGGATAAGCATGGGTAGGTAGAAGTATTTCGACTGCAGTGCCTAAAATCCTGATATGTCCAGAAATCTCGTCCAAACCTACCAAACCTAATCTCACATTAGGTACGGTCAACCGCTTGTCGGTAGAAACTTTTTCAACTCTATTACCACGCCATGAGGTCCAAAAGTGTTTCTACTGATGTGCTGTAGAGTGTACTAAAATACACCATGGTATTAAAGTATTGTGTAAGGTCTCGCGGCTATTCGAGCTTTCACATTGATATTATTTATAGGTTATATAATTTTTATAGAAACTATTAACACTATAAGACTATTAAGACTATTAATAACACTATTAAGACTATCAAATTAACACTAAACAATCCCTCTCCTTAACCTATTATTTAATCTGTGCCTAAATTCTAACTGTCTGTGCACACATACTAAGAGTGAGAGAGACATAGTTTTTAAGAATTAACTTGTTACTTTGCCTTTTCATGACTTTAACTTGTTTTGTGAGCCTAATAAACTAAATAAATATATCCCTACATCTGGCAACCCTAACTTAACCGAACTTTATGAGCACGCGAGAGCTTGTTATATAGCCTTATATCACTTAATAAGTCATCCCAACTTACATAACTTGTAACTTATAGTTAGCACGAGTTCCCTGATGATAGGAAATTGGGAAAACTATGTGACTAACTTCTGATTTTATCATGATTTTGGAATTAAACTGAATGATCGGGGTTGTACTGTTTGATCCAGGTTTGATCCTAGTGTAAAACCGGGAACCATGGTACTCGTATGAAGTTTGCTCCAATGAACCTCAATGACCTCTCATCAAAGCGCACGACAGTGCGCCGGCCAAGTTCTAAGCACAGGCCGCGCGCAAACCGTGCACTATTTATACAAATTGCACTATAAGCTGATGCAGTTTTTATGGGAGATCAAAATTTTATTTTGTTCTAAGACCTATGTTCCTTGGGAAAAGTTGTTCAGTTTCATGGGCAGATTCACACCCTTCTGTATTATCACACCGTTCCGTTACACGCTGTATGTGCCTACATTGGAAACTAAAGTAGTAAACTAGGGTTGCAGTAAAAGTTGGGGAAATTCCCTTTATCATGATAATTGGTCGGTAATCTCCCCTATCTTCGCAATGGGAAACGATAATAACATCCCGTAAAACCAATAGGATATGACGATGCAGTTTATTTGTCCCGTCGATTATTTTGTTGGATCTTTTGTTCATTTCTTGGCAGCCAGATATTTTTGTGTAAGCTGGTGTGATGTGTTTCTTTTATGCCCTATCACAGTATAACGTAATAGTACTCTCCGCCCCTCTTGCAATCTCCCCCGCACCCCCGCGCAACCGCTCGCGAGATTCCCGTGGTGCTCCTGAGGCTCTTTTATACTGAACATGCAGGCCTACGCGACCTTCCAATTTCAAATTTCAAAAAGTTGTGTTTAGTTTCCGAAATGTGGCTCTAGCCTGGTTCGGTTACATACAACGGAGACGGCAACCTAACCTAGACGATTTGACGAGGGACTAGTGTTAAGATAGAGTGACTGCCATCTGACCTCCACCACACCCCAGATACTACTTACGTCGAGCGCGAATTAGAAATTTGAAATTGGATTGTCGTGTAGGGTCGCTTATTCAGTACAAAAGACCCTCAGAAGGCCCACGAGAATCTCGCGGGCGGGTTTGAGAGAAGGGGGCCGGAGAGTGTCCGTTTTGTATGATAACACTATTACTTTATTCTGTGCCTCCACAGCCCAGAGAGTAAACCAGATCTAATTCTAGGATGTAAGGATTTGCCAATTTGCCAGATTGATGGTTGGCTTGGTTATCAAAGTTTTTAGGTTTCACTCGTTTCGTTCTTGCCGTTTCTTTAATGCTGCCATAGCACGATCTGAAACGATGTAGACTCGCTCTATTTGAATTGTATTCTTCTTGACATTCAATAAGTATTCTGTAAAGAATCTACGTTGAATAAAATTATCAGAATCTTTATGAAAGGTAATATGTAGGTTGAGGGAAGAAGGGGTAGAGGAATGCCCAAACGTTGCTACATTGATCAGATGAAGGAAAAGGCTTATGTCCCGTCGTATCAGATAGTCAAGTAAGTTGCAGAAGATAGGGGGGCGTGGAAGTTTCACCACCGACAAGAGTGTAGCTCTTAAATAAGGAGAATACATCTGGGACGTGTTTAATATAATAAGTTACATTCTAATGAATTCTCACCGCGATATTCGGATTTATAAGCTCTTGACATTCGGCACTGTTGCAGCAATCTGCGAGTAGTATTTTAAAGAATCTATCAAAATGCTTTTATAATCGGAGACCACGAAAACCTTGTCTTTTTTGTGTATTGTCGGTTAACGACAATACGTAAGCCCAAAGAAAAATGTTTTCTAAAATGAGTTAAATAACTTACGAGTATAAAATAAATGATACAATAAAATTACACAAAAAGCTCGTAAAGCTTGACACAAATATTTCAAATAATAAAGTCCATATACGTAGTTATCGCGAATTCCGCGCAAACCTGTCTCAGTTGACACAGTTATCAGAGCATTTTATCATCAGATCCAACGTTAGTACTAAGGGACAAGAGATATGCTATTTAGATAAGAATACCAGTCTACAAGTATGCATTCAAACATTCAAAACATCAGAGATTCGACTAAGTAAAAAGTTATAGTAAATTTCGTTTTTAGACTGAGCTTTATGTAACAAAGCTTACTATAGATTAGATGACTATATCATTGACAAAGAGGCTCTGATATTCCAGCAAAACACAAGAAACACATTGTAAAAAGCCGACTCCAGTAGGCCGTGCTGCAGTGGTTTCTTGCCGTTTCTTTACGCTGCCACAGCACGATCCGAAACGGTGTAAACACGCTCTATTTGTATTGCGTGACATTCAATAAGTATTCTGTAATGAATCTACAATAATCTACATTGAATAAAATTATCCGAATCTTTCAGATTTTTTATTTTTCCTCGTCGCATAAAGCTCCTTACGTAACAACGCCAACATGGCACTAGTTACGAAATATTTCGTCCGTAAAAAACTCATTGCTGAAAAACAAGGAAAAAATGAGACAAATATAAGTTGATAACGCGTCGTTCTCCTAAAGCCGACAAAGGACCGAACTAGGAGAAGGAAAATTGGAAGGTAACGAGAAAAAAATATCGAATTTACCCTGATGGGGGTTAAACCGAGCGCGAGAGCACAGTATGTGAAGACGGTCAGAAGAGACACTTCCGTTACGCTTCCGATAAACGCCACTTCATTTCTAATTTTACACTATCTATCTATTCTCTCTCTCTCTATTTTCTCTATCTATTCTTTTTTTATTATCGCAAACTCCAGTAGAATAGAATGAAAATGTATGGGATTGACGTTAGCTAACGTAATGTCACGTGACAGCTTATTTCAAACCCATAGAGTTTTTATTCTATTCTATAGCGTTTGCGATAATAGAAAGCCACTTGTCTAAGGCCAAGATGGGTATCAGTAACGTTCCTTCACCATGAACTCGCACACACACACGTAGTTACCTATTTAAGGTGATCTGTAGCGGCCAGCTTAGCCCCGAACGCAACTAGATGGAGCCACTGCTGCAAATATAAGGTTTTATTTTTTAATGCAATAACTACCAACTATATATGTGCAAAAAGTTGATTCGCGTAAATTTCATCGTGCAACTTCAACGCCTAACAACAATTTTTATAAGAAAAATATCTCCATATGTCCACTTAAGTCAATTACTCTCGTCAGTCCGTGTTTACATGAGTACGATCACTCACACATGCACACAAAGCACAACCGTACAGTTTTGACCGCACGCCCACAATCGTAATATTGAACCAAAAATTGCTAACAAAAATAGTACTTTCAGTACATTAACTGTATTTTTGTATAAATTAGCGAAAAATTTAACTAAAAATAGCAGTATTCGTTCGTTTTTCAACAGAATTTTATGTCCCGCGTAAGAATGCAAGTCATTTTAATTTTTGTTTGGAAAACGGATCACCTTAAGGAAGTTTCATGTATTGCACATACATATTACATATATTACACATACTGATCATTAGACTCATAAATTAAGGTACATACATAACAGCATGCCTCTTTCCCGTCGGGGTAGGCTGAGACCACAGTCCTGCATCTCCCCTTCCACCACACAAACCTGCTACGATCTTGACAAACTTCCTCAAAACTTTCATAAATACTCGTCGGTTTCATCATAATCATATCAGCAGAAAGAAGTCCACTGCTGGACATAGGCCTCCTCTAAAGATGTCCATGACAACCGCGACCTCGACCAGATCGTCGGTCCACCTTGTGGGGGGCCTGCCAACGCGTCATCAGCTTAGGGTACTTTTAACCTTGCCTTTAGACACAACATTCATTACGGCTGTGTATTAACGTGCCACCAAATTATAGTAAATTTTTACCAAATAATATTCACCAAATTTCGTCCACCAAATTGGCTGAACGTGCACCAAATTTGCTTCTGGCACTTTGCCGGCCGCTAGCGTTGCCAGGTCGCCAAACCTAATAATAATCGTGGTGAACTCTTTCCTGAGACGGAGGGTTTTATGCTCGCGATCCAAGATCAAGTCATCGAGACGCGCAATTATCAAAAGCATATCTGCCGTATTAACCTGGCCACAGATGCCTGTAGGCGCTGTCATAGTGGATCAGAAACTATCCAACACATAACAGGAAGTTGTAAAGCCATAGTTCAGACTGATTACAAACATAGACATGACCAAGTAGCTGCAATAGTTCACCAACACCTAGCCTTCAAACACAAACTGATATCACAAAAACTTCCATATTATAAATATACTCCAGAAACCATCCTAGAAAACGATAAACACAAAATTTACTGGGATAGGACGATCATGACAGACAAGACAGTGCATTTCAATAGACCGGACATAACATTATTAGACAAGACCGAGAAGATAGTTTACTTAATAGATATCGCAGTATGTAATACACACAACCTTTTAAACACCCACACACAAAAAATAGCTAAATACACAGACCTTGCCGTTGAGATTAAATCACAATGGCAAGTTCGCACTGTCAGGACCGTCCCGATCGTCCTCTCCTCTACCGGCGTCATTCCAAAAACTCTTCATTCTAGCCTCGAAACACTCAGCATCCATCCACTCATTTATACACTTTTACAGAAGGCCGTTGTGCTAAATACATGCAGGATCGTCAGGAAGTTTTTGTCTCAAGACTAATGCACTTGGCTTCGGCCCGTGCCATAACATACCTCTTCGGAGAGAAGTAAAACTACTAAACGTAAATAATAATAATAATTCTGTCCTTAAAATTACTTGACTTCCCACAACATACATACATTAGCCTACAGAAGGCAGTTATTCTAAATACTTGCCGAATAGTCAGAAAATGTTTACGATCCGACAACACCACAAATCCTCAATACTCACTTGACTTAGGTCCGTGAGTATTGTTATCACCGGCATACGAAGGCCGAGAAGACGAAGTCTTAAATAAATAATAATAAATCATTAATAGCCGGACAGACCAATCAGTTTGGCCGGACATTTGGGTAGAAAGGCCGGACACACTTTATTATTCAGGATTTTGTCTCAGTGTTAATAGGTACGACAATTTTTTTTTACGTAAAATCAAGCTTTTTAGGGTTCCGATACCAAAATGGTAAAAAAAGGAACCCTTATGGTGCGATTTTGTCTGTCTGTCCGTCTGTCTGTCACACATCTATATCTCAGCAACCACTCATGCATTCGACCTGAAATTTGGAATAGTTTTAGAATATAGTTGCCCAACTTAATTGCACATAAAACAAATTATGATTTTTAATGTAAAGGGGGGGCCAAATTTCAAATTATCGCTACTAGGTCGAGTGGGGTATCAAGGGGTATAAAGGGCTTTACTTTTACATTCTGAAATATATTTTTGTATTTTTTTACGTCTCTTAGTTTTTAAGTTATGATGAAAAATGTAAAAAAAAATACCCCCCCTTATCTCTGAAGTTTGTGAAAGGAAAAATCTGAATTAATTACAGTTGACAAACGTTTATGTAAACATTACAGCAAAAATAAAACGATCTTTCTAAGTTGCACAGCTTTTTAGAAATCTGCAAATAACCTTTACAAACAAGTTTAGTTTTGTGGTCCTAAAATGGACTTTATTGCTTCTAAAAATACAAAAAGTATATCAGAACCTTCGGCGCGCGAGTCCGAATCGCACTTGACCGGTTTTTTTTTTTTATTATTATCATAAGTCTTGTTAAATTCTAGTGAAATAATCTATAATACATAAAATCGAATGCCAAATCAGTCTTAGGTAGGTACTTTATTATTAATCAGTCAAAAAGTCATCAGTCAAAATTAAATTCTAGACACTTAAACATTTATCAACATATTTAAATTCTTCTTAAATACTAATGAAAGGCACAAATAAGACTTTTTTAACTAAAAATAAATAATCAAAAATTTCTTCTCTTTAAGTTAAACGATGAAACAAAGCAAAAATTAATCTCATAAAGATAAACAATAAAACAAAACTTCTTCTTTTTAAGTTAAACAATAAAACAAAAAAACTTCTTCTCTTTTAGTTACACAATAAAAACGATTATTCATATTTTTGGTTTGCCAAAACCTGCTTTAAGAGCTCAGTTTCTTTCAAAGTGTAGTTGTAAAAATCCTTACATGTCAAATGATTTAAATTAAATTCTACAACCAACATTTTGGCAAGAATGTCAACATGAAATATGTTGCGATCACAGATCAGAAATAAGTCGTTGCGATCTTTCGTCCATTGCTGACCTGTCAAGGAAAAAATCTTTCAACGTTTGCGTTATGTCCTGGGATAGCAAAGTAATACTGACAAATCGTTAGGAATTCTGAAAAGCAATCATGACTTATAATCGATTTAAAATAGGCTACCCATTTCTTATGTGCTAACAGCTTCTTGAAATCAACGTTGTGTTTGTTAGTGTTCAAAAAACTTTTAAGATTTTGCAGTTGGTCAAAACATTTGCTTTGCGACTCTCGTCGCCTGCGCTCGGCCACGCTCGGCGCTCGCTCGTTTAAGAAATGTAAAAAGCCTAACAAAAGCCGGACAAGCTGGACACCGTTTAATTTGGCGGGACACGCAATCAAAAAGCCTACCTATGTCCGGCTTTATCCGGACGCCTGGCAACGCTATCGGCCGCTGCCGCGGCACGCTTGCTCGGCTCGTGCGTTGTGGTCGCAAGATAACTTAACACAACCTAACCGAACCGGTTACCCAAATTTTGTGCACGTTCAGCCAATTTGATGTACATTCATCCATTTTGTCTGAAGTGTGTTGAGGTATAAAAAAATATTTTGGGAATCATTTAATTTGTTGCCATTCATTAATGGTGTTTTGGGATTTATGTCGTATTTGACAGCGCCGTACGCGAAATTTAATATCGTACAGTTGCAAGGAAGTACAGTCAAGAGCACATCAAGCTTGACACATTGGACTTTGTGCCGTTCTTATTTCAATAGACGTACGGGCTAGAGTCGCACTGCGAGTGTCAAGCTTGACCTGTCGTTGACTGTACATGTTCTGTATCTGTTAGTGTGATATTTAATCTATGGTGCAGGTATTACGGGACAATTGTTTGGCGATACGAACGGAAACACCCTAGGTGTGGCACCATTATCTATTTGATTTGATTTCAAGAGTGAAACCAGGATGATGAATTTTTCCGTTTATGCCATCGCTTACCTACACAGCTACTTATGTCAAAAGCAATCGGCTAACTGAAAAAAAAAATCTTTTAATTCAGGCAATAGGACCCATATTTTTACATTTAAGCTTAAATTAAAATTACAATTTTTAAATTTATATAAAATAAGTTTAAAGTTATATTCAAAAATTAATTCAAAAAACAAAATGCTGTCAGAAAAAACAAGTATGTAAAACAATGTTATTCTTTCCGGCAAATATGTTTTGGTTTTAGTGTCATGACTAGAAAATCGGTTGGTAAGCGTTATGGATTATTCTAAATAATGTATACGAGTATGTCGCAGCAACAGTTGCAATCCTCGTATTTATCAATTTTGTTTTCCCTTCATTTTTGATCGTACCGTAACGTTATAAACAAAACCTACTAATATTATGAACGCGAAAGTTTGTGAGTATGGATGTTTGTTACTCTTTCACGTAAAAACTACTAACAACTTCACAAAAATATAGCTTATACATCAGAATACTCGTAACACATAGGCTACAATTTATTCTGCGCAGACGAAATCGCGGGCACCAGATACTAAAATATATGCGAAAGTAACTCTGTCTTTCTGTCTGATTTTGGTGAAATTTAGTACGGTCAACCGCTTGTCGGTAGAAACTTATTCAACTCTATTACCACGCCATAAGGTCCAAAAGTGTTTCTACCGATGTTCGGCCGTGTGTACCACGGGCGGTCAGGCGCACGTTGGTAGAAACCTTAGAGTATATAATTACCAGTAGTATAGAGCGCGCATATTGCACGAATTGCTTAGTACGCATCGTAGGCAAATGAGCTATAGATACTATATTGATAAGTATATGACAGACAGGGATGTGCAAGGTACCGATCGGCAAGGAGCTATCGATAAGTTATGTAAATAAATATCTTTATTAGGTACTTTTTATGTTCCATATGTCATTTTCTATACTGGTAAACGAGAAATGTAAAATATTAATTTATATATTTGTTTGCAATCACATTCTCGATACATAGAACAAACAAACTAAGAAAATATAGATAAATGAATGAAATAAATGAATCATCCATATTAATGTTATTCTTGTTTTAATTTTAATTTAAAAGTAATGTGTGATAGAAATGTCAGAAAATCGTAAGGATTTCCCAAAATGTTGTCTCATTCACTAATTTAAAATGATTTATTTTATTTTACACCATACTATACCTACCAAAATTCTTCACAATCAATTAAGCACTTTACATTTACGCTACAATACTTTCAAACATACCTACATCAAAATTATTTGTAATTATAAGATTTTGTGTATAAAGTTACATTGATATTATACATATCGACTACAGCATTGGTCGCGTCACATCACTACAGTCTCGGGCGGGGAGAGCGGTGCGTAGGCGAGCTTGTGCGTGCCCGCCTCCCACGTCTTCTTCACCCCCGCGATGCGCGATTTGTTTTCTTAAAAATAAGTATAAAAATCAACTTCCTGATGAAATGTGATACTGGATTTCAAATATTTGTGTTTCCTAGTATCTTTTTTGCAAGATGAAACTGCACATTTGACCATTTGGGTACGTAAATTATGAAAAAGATCTCTGGAGGAACACACACTGCTAGCGCTCAACCACGACTATAAGCGATCGCGACGGGAACGTCGTTTTGTTCTCACCCGTGCCTACTGTTCCCACTTTGTTGCGCGCGCTCTATACTACTGGTAATTATTACTCTAAGGTAGAAACACTTTGACCTTGAGCGGGTCTCTGGTTTTGGGCGTTTGTAGCGTAACGCTGTTTTATCTTATACTGGTTTTGTTTCTACGTACTTGCTGCCTTCATTCATTCATTCATTCATTCATTCTATCATTCATTCATTCATTTCTTGTTGGGGACGCCGCAATGCACGCACTTGTACGGTACTTGCTGCCTTGCGTAAGTACCTATGAAGATACTTGTAGGTGGAACTATGAGGAAGGACCACGTGTACGAAATCGCAGGAAACAATTAACCTATTCTATACTGTTAAACGAGCAATAATTGTATACATTCCGAAAACGGCTCTAACGATTTCGATGAAATTTACCATACGGTGGTGTTTGGGGGCGAAAAATCGATCTACCTAAGTGTCATGTCTGGGAAAATTCGTTTTACCCATGTTTTAAGCATTTTTTATAATACCGCGTTTTAGACAGAAATCTACAGCGCCATCTGTGTGCGGGTAGCATAGCTTGCTTACCCGATGATATTTTAATATTGAAGCGGCCAGGTACTATTTAATAATCTATCTAATAAGTCCACACCCGAAATCTACAAAATGTAATATGCAATAGAAGTCATTCATAAAATTAGTTTCCATTGTATTGTGTAAATTCTTCTCACCTTATTCAAAACAAGTAAAACGCAAAAAGATAAACAAAATGGCCCCCAAAACCTGTAACAGTACACAAAACAAGGGTCCTCCAGTGGAAATCACCCTCCCCCTAAAGATATTTAAATCAAAAACGTCAAAGATACCTTTCGTTCCTATCTTTAAACTTTACCTTTCTTTTATTTATCTTTATGTGATACCGGGTCTTACATTTTATAAAGAGTGTTATTACAGTGTTAGCACTGAGTGTTATTACTTTAAATTCATTATGTTTTAATTAACTTATAATATTCTTCGATAGTGGTCTAGAAGTCTTTCATTTTTAAAGTGCAAAAGACAGCCACTTTTGGCAGTTTTTGTATCTGTAACTACAGTGAACTATATTTTTCAGGATTGATAGGTTCTTATTAAACTAGGGTACCTTTACTTCAATCTGGTAAGACAGATTTACGATAAGTTTTGTATTTAGCGAGTAATATTTTTTTAACTGATCAACGGGGCGCTAGTTGACTGCAGGAAGCCCTTAAGGGGATGAAATGAAAGATGAAAGTTTGTATGAAACTAATATAATATGTAAATTGTATGAAACTAAAATAATTTGTTTGAAACTAATAGTAGATTAGTAGCCAAGGGCTGTAAGGCTGCTCTCGCTGCGCTCGTGCGCCTAAATATCTCGGGCTGCAATTGATGCTTACACCCGAGCTAACTACTCTGCTTTACATCTGGATTGTGAGGTAAGTAGGTCCTTATTACCACCAAATTGTAGGTGACCGATTAGCGCTCTAGGGTAATAATGTAGCTAGAAAAGCCCTAGGGCGGTAAGTAATTGAGTTTTGAAAGAGTGAAGTGGTTTTTTTTTAATTACTTACCGCCCTAGGGCTTTTCTAGCTACATTATTACCCTAGAGCGCTAATTGGTCACCTACAAGCCCCATTTGGGGGTAATAAGGACCTACTTACCGAATATGATAGATGTAAAATAATAAAATGATGTGTAGCAATTTTTTACGATTTTTAGGGTTCCGTACCTCAAAAGAAAAAAACGGAACCCTTATAGGATCACTTTGTTGTCCGTCTGTCTGTCTGTCTGTCTGTCAAGACCCTTTATCTCACGAACGGGTGAAGGTATCAGGTTGAAATTAATACCATTTATTAGGATCCATGAACCACACAAGATCTGAAAATTTTTTTTTTTTATAATGACGCAATCAAAAGATCTGGCATTTTATGTCCTCATCTCCATACATTTATTCAAAAATGCAAAACCTACAGGGTACTTCCCATTGACATAAAATTATGAAATTTGGCAAGAAGGTAGGTCTCACAGTACAAATAATGGGAAAAGTCTGAAATCATTAAATATTACAACTTTTCTCACAACTAATGGTAACCAATTGTGGTGAGCTCCCGTTTTAAGAACATTCATATAAGAGAGGGGTCAAGTTGGATGGTCGCTGAGGCGATTTTTGTTTTAGTTCTATTTTAAAAACGGGAACACTCACAAACTTGAAAATTGGTATGTTTATAGTGCATAAGCTGTAAAATAACAACAAATAATAAAATTTGGTCAAGCGCGTGTCGGACTCAAAAAATCTAGCACATTAACTTACTGAAATTTCAACTAATACAATTATGATTATGTGGTGGTACGGAACCCTCAGTGCGCGAGTCCAACTCGCACTTGGCCGGTTTTTTCTCATTATTTGTTGTACACCCCGTATAACCCCCCGACCCCCCTCCCGGTCTATTGGTGTCGTTGGTAGTGAGCTCGCCTTCTGTGCTACGTGTTCGATCCCGGCCCTGGGCAAACATTTAGATACATAGATATAAACTATTTATTGCACACGTGTTTGTTCTGTCTGGGTGTTTTTATCTATTTATGTATGTATGATACCCTCTCCGCATAGTTTAGTATCAGGTGACCTTGTGTGAAATGTCACCCGATTTTATTTATATTTCGGGTATACTTCCGGGTCATGAGTACGGTTTTTGTAATGACGAGCAATTATTTGTTAGGCAACTAACTTCAGAGTGGTGTGACTGCGAGTGCGCGCCCCTCCCCTGCTTCCATTTTTGACATTTCTACAAGCGGCAGCCGAGCAAGTTACTTGGGTCCTGATTTGTGCTGGACATTAGATCATAGTGTGGGGCTGATATGAACCATCAGGAGAAATACGCAAGTCTGACTACAATAAGCTGAGACGCGATGTGTTGTCTAAGATGATGAGTGATTGTAATCGAAGAGTAAGCCTTTACAGCCATCTAAGGCGCCGGTCTAATCTAAGCGGTGCGATGCGGATGCGCGCAACCGGCGCCCAACCGGCATGCCGCCTGTCACTTCTGTTTCATACAAAATGTATAGAAGCGACGCGATTAGAACGACGCCTAAAACAGAAGTGACAGGCGGCGTGCCGGTTGCGCGCATCCGCATCGCACCGCTTAGATTAGACCAGCGCCTAAGACTATCCCCAATGTCTAATCACGATATATAATAGGTATTTACCTATGAAATTGCCGTTTTGTATGGCGAATTTTACTAACATTACACATACACATAACATTGTACTAACGTTTTTGCATTTTTCTTAGGAATTATAAATCCAATTTTTTTTAAGCATTATTGGGAAGACATTAAGCTAACAGAAGCGTAATTTAATTTAATTAAAAATATATAACAAATCTAATGATGAAATCGGACGACAATTTAAGACGAACAATTTTCGAACCTTTAATTTTATATATCAAACTAAAAATAAAAACTTTATTTTATGCGTAAATTGCTAACCTTGAAGTCAACTTTCAAATATAAGACAAATGAAAAAAATAGCATTAGAATTATAGGAATTATGATCTCATTAATCTGTAAGAAAATTTTGGCAATTTCATACATAAAGACCTATTATATTTGTAAATATTTTTAAAGTACAGATTCACCGAGATTATAAATGAAAATTTCCCAAACGTCTCATTCAAACAAAGACAGCGTGTGTAATATAGGCAAATGAAACATCCTCCATTATTTAGAAAACTCATAACATTTTCGAACTGTAACTGTAAAGACACATTTCTCGTTAAGTCTTTGATACAACAAAGCGTACAGTTCCGTAAAGGTTGCCTAGTTACATTCATTTATTGTGATTCTACTCGAGTGATATTACTTACGGAGTTAATAAACCCACGCCATCTTCTTCGATTGAAGATGAAGCTGGAGACACACTCGCGAAGCTCAAAAGCGGACAATTTTTTTTAAAGAGAAACCACAGTTTTGAAAAACATAATTCAATACAAACCATCGATACAAAAGTGGCTTTTTTAGAGCTAATTATAGGTTTTTACGAGGGGTGATGAAAAAGTAGTGAGAATAATCAAGATATTTAAGAGTATTTAAGTCTTTGATGGTTATGAGTATTGATAGTTTATTTCAGTAACACGAGTGGTAGTAGTAGGTACATAGATTGCCTAATTAGGCCTAATACAATACACTTCATTTTTGGCTTCTCGCAGTCGTTCAAAAAGGTGGCGACAAAAACTAGGCCATAATATAAACGTATAAGTAATGAAGCAACACAATAGCAAACAACTTGAAAATTGAGAAAAACTAAATTTGCGACAGATGCCATCCGGAAAGATAAACAAACTAGATTTGACTGTTCGTCCTCATAGCCGAGAGTCATAGTCATAGTGTTTTGGGGAAGTACCACCCCCTTCCCTATTTCTGCCGTGAAGCATCAGTGTGTGCACTGCTGTGTTTCGGTTCGAAGGGTAAGGGAGCCAGTGATATTACCGGCACATGAGACATACCATCTTAGTTCTCAAAGTGAGCAACGCGCTTTGCTGTCTTATATATGTCAAAATATGCCATTAATAAGTCCGTGGGTGCTATGGGCAGTGGTGACCTCTATCACATGGCCCACCTGCTCGTTTGCTTGCTTGTAACATTAAAAAAAAGCAATGATTTAATGTATCCTAAATATTAATGGGTCTCTGTACAACTGACTGTTAGCACCTTATTTCAATGATCACCTGAAATGTAAGATTACGTTGCGTCGTTATCCAGAAAATGTTTTATCCTTGCCTAGCAGTAAAACACACGTCGACTGATTGCGTGCGTCTCACAGAGCTCTGAAGTCCATGCGTCTTGCTCTGCATCTAGGGTTGTATTGATAAATCCAACTTAAGTGTGAGACTGCTCTCAAGATGTACTTTTCACATACAAATTATGCATCTTAAGTGCAATCGCAGACTTGAGAGGGCTTTATCAATACGACCCTTAGAGACGAATCCTCTATATCATTCAATACAAATCAGTGTCACCATTTACTCAAACTAACACGCTTTCCGTTTCCGCACCCACACTACTAGCGTCATTTGAGTGCGATAAATTATTGTGACAGAGTAAGATGCAAAAAACCAGTGACAGCGTCCCGCCCCAGCATCTCTATGGCAACGAATGTGTTTATGATGTGTATTCAAAACAACGAATGTGCGTTTTAAATTAAAATTATGAAGATTATACGAAATTTTACCCTTACCGATAGTATTTTACGCCGCTAACACTGCATCTTTTGCCCTTACACTTACAATTTTTTACATGAGACCAAGACATATTTAACCGTTTATCATGCTGAATATGCCCAAAAACTATTTTAACTGCTTAGAAGATGTGTGACATCCGACTGACAAGCGCTTACATAAATTGGTTAGTATACTAAGCCAAAAAGTAACCAAAAGTTTTTACTGTCTTCGCTTCTATGGGGGGGTGCGCGCGCAGGCGGAGTGGCCCTATCGTTTTTCTGTGGTGCGTCTCGTCTAGTTTTCTGGGTAAAGAATAGTACCAACCTATAGCCCTATACAAAATTAATCTAAGTATATCGATAACAGTATACTTACCCTCAAAATTTGTAGAATGTCTTAAAAGTCATCCTGTACATTTAAAAAATATATATTTAGGTGTTCGTGCCTTCGCTTGAACCATATTTGAGATTACACTCTAGTATCTCAGCCCGTTTCACTCAGATTTCATATCTTGCAGCGCCCTCTGGCGACTATTTTGGTTACTAAGGTCCCCCCCCCCCACGCCCGTCACAAGCGCCCGTCTGTTCTTTAATCAGTACGCTTTTGTATCTCAGCCGAGTAACACGTGCCTGGTGAAATAATTTTTTTTTTTTTTTTTTTTTAAGTTTTCTCGTTCTGTTGTGAATTCCGCTCGGACTCTTAGCCTAGCGACGAGACGCAGCTGCCTCTATTAGGCACCGTCATTACCGAAGTCATTGTAAAATGATATTTCGTGCAACACTGTAAATTCCGCTCGGACTTTTGGGTCCAGTGACGATACGCAGCTGCCTCTCTAGGCACCGTCATAACCGTCGTCTCATTGACCGACGTATGTTACCACATACGGCTGCCTCCCTGAAGCACCGTTATTGTAAATGCCATGCTTTCGTGATACGACGGGTGTCGCTTCACGAGACAACGTGTCGCTTCACAAGTCGACGTGTCGCTTCACAAGACGACGTGTCGCCTCACGAGACGTCATGTCGCTTCACGAGACGTCGTATGTCGCCTCACTCATCGACGTCGTCTCACGAGACGACGCGTGTCGCTATATTGGCCTGCGTCGTTTCACAACGCGTGTCGGCTCATGACACGACAAGGAACAGTGGCCAGTTTTGAAACTAATCTCACAAGCCGATCATCATCATTGCCCTAGCTAGGGGATTTGACAAGAGCACTGGTATTCTCAAAGAGCGACTGCTATCAGACCTCTGCAACCCAGAGGGAAGGTAAACCAAATCCAAACCTAGACAAGGTTTTATAAGGCTAATGGCCAGCATGGATGTCAGAGCCCCAAGCCGTCAAACGGCCCCTGACTTGGCTTAATTACTATCATTGACAGGCCGGGATCAATGGCTTAACGCGCCATCCAAAGCACGAAAACGCTCTAGTTGTTGTGCCACTATAGTCTAGCTATAGCGATCTCCCGTCCGGGTTCTGACCACGGCCCACATTGCTTAACTTTCTTGATCAGAAAGAAAGAGTAACTACCACTCGACCACGAGCGCTTCTCTTACACGTTAATTACAGAACATGGCAAGTACTTCCACAGTAATTATGGACGGTCTGCAGTCTAAGTGGCCTATGCATGTTGCCTCAATCAATGATCTTTGTCGCCTAACACAAAAACTTGTTGTCAGCTAATGGTCATCCTTTCATTTTGAGATTTATAATCAAAACAGACCAGGGCAAGCTAGCTTATCTCCGCTAGAAGCTATTCTCTCTTCAAACAAAATCATTTGTTTTGATGACTTGGACTTGTGAGAGGTCAGATTACCCGGTGTTCTTAAAATTGAGAGAACTTTATGTAGTTAATAGCATCAGACGTTACCTTGCGAAATTCCATTATTACAATTTATGGAAAATATGTGGCAACCTCCAAAATAGATGCCATGCACTCACTTTTTACCGCTTGCTTGTCCGCAAATAAATGTGTAGGCAACAAACAAACAACAACACGACAAGGGAGGTAATTTATTATTAAAAAGTCACTTCGTAACCTCAAAATTAAGAAGATATTTTGTTGCCTCAAAGGACATTGTATCCAGAGTAGCACAGTGTGGCGCTTCAAAGCCGACACGGTTCATACTTAAACCACACACTTTTTATCCGTATGAGAGACGAAAAACAAAATATTCTTAGCCACTTGCGCCGAAGTAATTGTAACGTATCCTCCCTTCATTCCTTTGTTCTTACAGACAAGCGAAAATTGAATGTCTTATACGTGGCTTACGGAACGATTCCTCGACAAGTTGGGACATAAGTACTAATAAGAAAATATGAATTTCCTTATCCCCCCACAAAATTATATCTTTGCTTGCATGGTCATAACGATTGATGTTAAAAGTTTGTGAATAATAATAACACAGCACACGTACCTTGGGAAGTACGTTCCCACTTTCTTCTGGTAGATAGAATGAGAGGGGGGGGGGCAATAAAAACTACCAGTCCAACAAGGACAGCCTCACTTTCAGCGAGGGGAAGAAACTGTTTCACCTATCTGCTCCCCGTCTAAGTGCATTCCTGTAAAGTGAAACTTACAACTTTATTCACAGCTGCAGCCTGATGACAATAGCTACACAAAAGACTGATTCATTATTCACGTCAAATTTATTTTAAAACTACTTATAAACGTTTCTTTCTTCATTGTCCACAAACGCTTACATACAAACACAGAGTAAGTAAGAGGTTATTACAGCGCGTTCAGGAAAAGTCTGTCTATGACGGTTATTTTCTGCGTATGGGTGTACAGGCGTACAGGCGGAGAGCCAATGAACGATCCGCTCGCCCCTGGGGGGCAAGTACTAACTCCTTGCTGGGGGGGAGCCGCGCTTACCCCCGCGACTCTTGACTTCTGCGCATTAACGGTCACAGACGGAGTTATTTTGCACGCAGTATACAAAGACGAGTTTAGCTAATAAATCTGAGTTCCTGCCAGCTTTCCTAAGCTTGCTTGTTGCGTGATAGCCAGTAAGCGTATCAACACTTTCTAGTCAAAGCAGGACAACCCTGACATCAAAAGATTTTGGCCTCTGAGATAATTAAGTCTCCACTAACCAAGAAGACAACTGCGACCTTCCGAAGCACAAAAAACGCTATAGCTGCCGCAGTTAACCATACCCAGAACTTATGTTGCGTAACTTTCTTTATTTGTAAGGAAAATTCATCTAAGCTATAACCGTTTTTGTGAATATGATGCTATTATTCACGAGTCGCAAGATTAATAATATTGCACTTAAAGACTAAGACAAGTACACGCAACTTTAGCTTCTCTTGTCAAAAAGCTTCTTAACCATCGTTTTGTGCTTACAAAAACAGTATTAAATTATCCGATGCCAGGATCTAGTAGGTACTTTCTTCACCAAATTTTGGGCATTTGACGAAGGCTTTTTCCAGCAAGTAAATAATGAACATACAACTAAAATGTGTTGTTATTTCGAGCCGATTCTGGCGTGATACGTTTAGGCATACTTTATTGAGCAAACAAAATACTCCACCACACATGACAGGCAGCCACCACATTGGTGGTATTGTAAAGGTCATCGTGTAAGAAAAAGTAGGTAATTTTCGCCAATATAGACCTTTTGGACCTTATTAACTAAGCTACAGGCTTTAGATAGGTAACCAACATGATTACAGCTGGATTTGTAATACCCTTAATTGCATATTACCTATAGTAATGTTTATTTTGTTCCGGGTCTTAGCCCGATAATAGTTATTAGGCAAAATAAATTACATTATTATTCCCGACGTTTCGGCTGCGTTGCAACAGCCGTGGTCACGGGTAGACTGAAGAGAGGTGAACTACTTACGTAGATATTATTGTGAGGGTAAACTAAAATTGTTATTGTCTCGCACAGGAAAAGTGCGAAAGTCTAAAACAAACCTTACCTATAGTAAGCTAAGCGTCAAATCCTTGCTATTGAGTAAGCAGATGCAATCAAGTAGGCAGCAGTAACTTATTTACTTCTTGCTTTTATGAGTTTTCAGATCCAAAAGATGATGTCGTAGATCGAGGATCTCTTGCAGATGCCTCAGTCAACCTTACCCAGACTTATGTATTTGCTAGCATTAATTAATAGCTATATTTCCCAGATGATGCTCACATCCTAAGTGCAACCGTACAAAGGGGAAACACCCATGCTAATAATAATATCAGGTCTATCTGATAGCTATCACCACCCGCTAAAAGTATTTGAATTCGGCCTGTTAGAATTGACAAATTATTGTTAAATCTGCAATAATGTTCATATTTAATTTAAACTTTGCTTCGGTTGCTCTGGAGTTTAGTTGTTCTGTAGTTTTGTAGTTCAGTAGCATATTTGCATTGCCATAAATGCACTTTTTCAGTTTGATTGTTTTTCCGCTGTAAAGTAAAAATATTTCTTGAACAGTCCAAAAAATTTTTTATTCCGCTACAGAGTTAGTTTCGAAAAACAATTTTTGGTCGGTTTGTTATAGTTTGCTTTCTTATAACAGCAACAGCTTGTTCTGATGAACTTGTGGTAAGATCAAGGATACCCGTATTTTGTTGGTATCCCAAAAATCCCAATACTCTACTTCCAACTTGTATGCACCAACAATGAAGACTTCGACACCTTTTGCATTAAGGCCTTTGTTGTAAATTTTAAAAAACCATGAATAATAGTTTAACATAAATAACTTTTCACTATATTTTTATCGTGGTTTGATGGTTGTTACAAAAATCCTTGTTACCTTTAAGCATTCTAGAATACTTTTGTAATTACAATGACATAGTAAAGTAGTAGTTTTTGATCCCTAACTATCTCAACTCTCGACGAATCTTCTTTGCTCTTTTAGCATGATAAGACTATTAAAACAAGAAGTCACCTCGGTAAATCGAAATTGTTTTGTTGTTATATTCTGCATATGGACTAGACCAGCCAGTTTTCAACATCGCTATAACACCTGGTTGCCTCGCCACAGAATTGGTTGTAACCTTACAAAATAAAAATTCAAAATCCAAATAATTTAAATAAATCGAATTGATCGGTCGATCATTTTGTTCAGCCGTTTTGTTCCTTCTCATATTAACATGAGATCAACACGAAATCACTTGTGATTTTTATTAATTTTGTAAGTGGACCTCACCTTGTTCATACTCAGTATTTGCTGAGTACCTAGAAGAGCGTCATTTTACAGGTTTTTTTATTTATTTTTGTTGTTGAATTAGACAATTAGAATATTCACACGGCTCCCACTGCAGACTACTTCAATTTATGGATATAGACCCAAATTTTTATTTAATAATAATCTGACGCATACCGTCTAGAGCACTTACCACCGCAAACAAGTCGGATGCTCAGACTGGTTGTAATCTGCAGGCGATACTGTAACTTTTACAAGTTGTGAGTCCAAAAGTTTAATTTTCCATAAAATAAACAATCAAAGAGCTGTCGTAAGAGAAATTACATGTACTGCATATTTACATACTAAGCTGTAATATACTATTTTTCAATCACTCATTGTAGGTAATAAGATAAACGAGCCCTACTCATCGTCGCAAAGCGTCTGGTGTAGTGACTGATTACTGAACGCAGGAAAAACTTTGAGCATTGATGAGAGTTTCAACTCCTTCCAAGAAAGATTTGTCAGGTCAACAGATTTATTTGTTAGCATCATCTCAAATTGCCTGCAGTTTTTCAATATTTGCTGTTTGTAATCCTACAATTATTCAAAATTATCTATACAATTTATTATTATTAGTATTAAAAATAAAAAATAAAGTATTGCTACCGCGTGCAACGCTAGAAAATCTAAACAAGAAAATGAAATATTTAGATTTTCTTTTACTTATTTGTTTCGTGAGTCCTATTTATTATGAAGAAAGTTTCGACAAGACTGTTTGATTAAATTTTAAAATTCTTAAATTAACTCTGTTATAAATTACGCATTAAAGACAAATTTTACTAAATGAGACAGGTCACAGTACGCCCGCCAAAGCGCCGTCAGAAGTTAAACACGTCTCAAATATGGTTCAAGCGAAGGCACGAACACCTAAATAGAACCGTTTTTCCCCCGAAGGGTAAAAAACGGATATTTAGGTTTCTGCCGAAGCTTGAACCATACCTGAAGGCCTTGCCGGCTTAATTTAAAGGTACTGATTAAAGAACAGACGGGCGCTTGTGACGGGCGTGGGGGGGGGGACCTTAGTAACCAAAATAGTCGCCAGAGGGCGCTGCAAGATATGAAATCTGAGTGAAACGGGCTGAGATACTAGAGTGTAATCTCAAATATGGTTCAAGCTTCGGCAGAAACCTAAATATCCGTTTTTTACCCTTCGGGGGAAAAACGGTTCTATTAATAAACGCAACAGACACGCTCATAATATTCTCGCGTATGTTTTCAATCTGTTGAAGGGATCCTGAATGCAATGTCAGCAGGAGATTTGGGTAAATTGACACAGGCGCGGACGTTATTGTACCCAAAACCCGGTAAGGGACCGTACTGCACCCTTAGCTTAAACTTGCGTAGACAGATGTAATTTTCAGTCGTTTTCGAGTGCTGATATAGAAAAAAATGGGGGAGTTTTTTGAAGTGGCCGTTTATTTGACTGAATATTTGGAAATTGGGTTTTATTTGTGGTTTAAATGCTTGGGTTGCTAGATTTGTAACAAAGCACGAAAATGGCATGAATTACATAAATAACCTGATTAAAACACATTAAATGGACACGAAAAACACATTAACCTCAGACAACAAAAAAGAAAGAACAAGAAATATAATAACGTTATTTGTAACTAGTATTTCGTAACATGTTCGACCTTATTAGACGGATAAATAAATGTAACGTTGACGTAAGAAAAAGGTTTCTTTGAAATATTAATATCTACAAGCAAATATTTCGGACCTCCTTGCTTCGCTCGGATAAGAAACCGTGCTAATTTATTTTACTATGGGAAGGCATCCTACCATTATATCACATCCAAGGAGGTTTTCACATCTCTCTTGCTGTGCAATATCGCATCATCATCGATGATTATGAAATATTCAAAATAACCCTACCAAATTAATAAAACGACGCTTTTATTGCATTTACGAAGATAACAGGATTATGTAATTTGTTGTGACTACACATCACACATCCCTTCATCATCATATCATAACACCCATGAATAAATAAATGACAGGGAGCTTCATCCGATCCACTGCAGGACAGGGGGGAGCTCCCTCCAAAACTCCAACAAAAACGCGTGGTAATTAGGAGGGGATTTACCACAGTCACCACGCTTTTAAGCTCAAGTCAGACAGAGGCGGTATGATTGCGAAAGCGGTCCGGGGCGGTTTGGCGGGAACAAAATACCGCGCCGCGACCGCTTTTCAATGTGACAGGGTGCATAAGAACTCATACATTACAAAAAATACCGGCCCCGGAACGCTTCCGCTACGCGGGTTTTAAGCTCGCGTCACACAGAGGCGGTAGCGGAAGCGTTTCGGTGCCGGTATTTTTTGTAAAGTATGAGTTCTTATGCACCCTGTCACATTGAAAAGCGGTCGCGGCGCGGTATTTTGTTCCCGCCAAACCGCCCCGGACCGCTTTCGCAATCATACCGCCCCTGTGTGACTTGAGCTTTAAGCGTTGCGGCTGGCGACCGCTGTTGTTGGTGACCGCAGTAAGTAAGATGGTAGGATACTCAGAAAGATGCTACTGCCCATCCTCCGGTTCATAAGCCCTTAGTCGCCTCTTACGACACCCACGTGTAGAGATGGCTTGGTACTACTCTTTGCCGGCACCCTACGGGCACACACCTTGTCACATCCATTACTTGTGACGAATTATTTCTTAAATCCTACTTCTATAACCCTTATTTATCTTCCCATTAAATTTTGTGCGTGTTTTTGCGAAAAATAGCTAATTTCGGCGTTCTTAATCTGAGAAACGGAAAGACTTTGACAATTTTAACTTATAAAATGTTAAAGAATAGTTACTATTTAAGTTTGTAGCGGCCTCGCTTTTTAATTTTTTTTTCTTATTTTTTTTCTTATTTTTTTTCTTTTTTTTTTTTTCTTATAGCCAATATTCCGAAGCAAGTTTTCATAAAATGCGCGAAGGCACTTTTTTGAGCTCGTGGATTGAACTATTGGGCTAAGCAAACAAAATTAAAATAATACAGTACAATCTTTTATATAATAGTATAGTTCGTAGCAGCCTCGGAATTTTGAAAAATATATTGGAAAATCTAGAAAAAAATCCATTCCGAACGAAAAAAACTACAAATAAACGCTCAGGTTTAACTGCAATATGCTCTTTATTACATTAGTATTATTTCGTATAAATTAATCCATTCTAAACTTTGGTATAAAGAAAATGAAAATCGCCTACGTTTGTTTAAAAAAATTCGTTGTAATACCTTAATTGAACGTAATTACAACTGCTAAATTTCTCCATAATCCGATGAGCTGGCCTTTCAAACGCAATAATAGTATCAAATAACTTGAAAATACAAAAAGTATTTATATCGTTTAGTTTTAGCTACAAAACAGTGTCGAAAAATCTTAACGCCGAGTGAGATTTTCCACTTTTAATTTTTTTGAACGAAATTTTGTAATTGGCCTCTTAAGAAAGCTAGGTATCGAACTCTTTAGTAGATCTCAGGAAACAGATACTTATTTTCCTTACACCAACAGCAAATAACATCAAAATCTCATAGGGCCACAAACGCAATATAAACTACAGTTTCACGTCATTAAAATACAAACATAAAATTAATTTACAACACAACAAACAAAGACGCGTTGGTTTACGCTCGCGTGTCGATTCAATTTGTTAACAATCGTCAACATTTGACAACGGAATTGTCAACTATCGAGCCACAAAGCGAATTTAATTCCAAATTCAAACATGGCACTGATTAGGGAGCGTGCAAACGGAGTCAACTTTAATATCGCTTTACGCTTCTATAATAAGGTACCCACTTATATTGAAAGTTTACCGTTAGATAAATTCAAAACTGTAATCAAGCAGAAATTATGTAAGAAGGGTTATTATAAAATATCAGATTATCTAGAAGAGAAAAATCCATGGGATTAGACTACGGTTCTAACAGGCTAATTCAAAATTAAAACTGACCTATGTATGTTGTATATCAACCTTGTACATTCAAATATATTTAAAAGAGCGCGTGGGTTTTTATTGTCGCTTCTTTTTTTTTCCCACAATGGCGCCACATTGTTTGTGAAGCGATGTAGTTTAGCTGACGTCATTAAGAGATTTTAATATCCAACAATGAATAAACGATTTTGATTTGATTTGATTTGATTATCACACCTACGCTACACTATTGACGAGAAGGTTCGCGAGACGTCACTTTCGCTATTTTTATTGCAATATAGGGTATCCAAACTCCCAACGCTCCAAAAAGGTCTCGCAAGACATCGTTCTTGCTTGTTCTGCATGGATGAGAAATACCCGAGAACATCTCGAATGAAGATAGTGTATTGCCTTCACTATCTTTCTTGTCTTTATCTGGAAGACAAGCAAGATGCTCGCAAGACTACTCGCCATGCAAATGGACTATAGGAGGTGAAAAGCAGAACAAGACGGCGAAAAAGTATACAGTTCTCACAAAGTTCTCGGTGAGAGTGTGTATGGGCCTGAATATAATCTAAATTGTTATAGGAGAACCGTATCTGAATAATTATTTAGCTCAAAGGGATTATCAATATTCATAACATGAAATAAGGCATGAAATTATCAAAACAGGAATACAGCTAGCTTTAAGAAACCTTCCTTTTAATTAATTGGAGTAGATTTTATCAAGTAGACATGTTTTAAGAATGTTGTAAATATTAAACTCGAAATTTGATATTTCGTCGTTCTTGTAATTTACTCAAGTAGGGGATTTATCCAGAATTGTGTCAACCAACTTTTGGCTATAACTTCGAAATTACGAGGAAATATGGACTGTTTTTTTCCGCGTCGAGATAAAGACTTAATAAAAATCAATGACCCGCGAAATTGTTACGGTGCCAAATTGTTATGGTCTTCCTAAGAGCGTCATTATGATCCTTTACAGCCTCTTGTAAAATTTCCTTTGTTCAAATATAAAGTCATTTTATCACATCGTTAAAATTATGGAAATACTTATCTACTTTACTAGATAGCCCCTTGTCCTCGTCTGTATTAACCCTTAATATTTGAAAATCGAACGCTGCTGATTAGAGCGGGAACGCAACCGAGTCACGTTGCGCCAATTAGAAAACGGCTCAGAATTAATTCGAAAATGGGACCCAACACTCGATTTTGACATAGTGGCTGTCATGTGTCCTTTGTTACTCAGGCACGTTCGACTTTCAACCTTAGCATGAAAGTTCCAAGACATCAATTAGCTTGAAGCAACCTTCGCAAGATTCGCAAGAGACTGGCTGAAAATGTTATTCACATTTCTCTGTATCAATGTAAATTAGGTTTTAATTGCATTGAAGTAGAGTGGAATATGGCTTTTAAGGGCGTTGTAATTAGTATAATGGTAAATTTTTCTAAAGCGTTCCTTTTCCCTGTGGGGTTTTTTGTCGCTATCGAATAGCTGCTATCTCGAACGAGTTTTTTCAATGAAAATAATGCGATTAAATTGTATCGTCCCGTCGTGAAAAGGAAATATAAGAGGTTCCGTTTGTTCAAAAGCAATTCAAGGAAATAAATGGAGAACCTAATATCAATTTTACAGTAGGATTGTTTTTAAAGAGGGATCACTGGGCGTCACTGTAGTTCTGTTATGCGCTCTCAGCTTCTATAAAAAGTATCGTTATTTTATAAAGTAACGTTATTAAAGCGATACTTATTATTTTGGTCGATATTTTATCCTCAAACGATTTAGAATAGTCGTTTTTTTGTTCACTTTGTTCTAAAAAAAATCCGCAATTCGACAAAGAAAGGCATTGTTAGAGATGTGGAAAACCAGGTATTTTTAGGAACCCGGGTCACGAACTCGTAAGAAAAACTCACACAAAGATCTAGCCTTTCCGGGACTAGTAAAATTTGCTACAAGTAATACCTAACAAAGACATACAAAGGTATAAAACATACGAGCTTCAAGCACGATATTTTATTTTTTTATCAAAACAAACAGGGCTTTGATAAATTCTTGAAAAACCTTTTTAGGGCTGTTATTTTCTTTCGGTTCCGGAAGCAAAGTCCGAATTACACAATGAACCGGTTTTTAAAAAAGAAAAACTAGTTTTAATGTTCTTGATACAAGCGTTGTTGTAGGAAAATTTAAGTGTCAACTTATTTTTCCCATGTGTTGTAAGTGTTGCCTAAGGAGGTTTATTTACTTCACGCTTCATCTATGACACATTTATTTGAAGCTCTTTAGCAACTGTCTTCAGAGTCATCTATCGACACCATTGAATACTCAGTTGACGCTTAGCTGCGAAACCAGCTTTCATATTATGACAGTTCAAAATTCAAAATGAATTTTCATTAAGACTGGACTCATCAACAGTTAATGTTATATGGAATATCGATTGTTTTACGAATTTCGTAATGTCGCAGAACATAAGTTGTTGTATACAACAGTTGTTGAACATAATTTCGTCGTTAAAGAGGCGCAATCTACTGTCGAGTTCGCTGTATCGTGAAGAAATGCCATGTCTAAAAGAACTCGTCTGTCTTTGAGACTAATCAGACCATGAGCGATACAGGCTTCATCATATGTGTCAAATTTACTTTTCTTTCTGTAATTTAAATGTCTGATGAATATGCGCTGTATCCGTTCTATCTCATTTATATAAGTTGCGTACTGTGGGTTCCAAATTATACAACTAAATTCGAGTACGCTACGAACGTATGCGAAATATGCCATCTTTACGCAACTCATATCAGTGAATGGTTTGCAGACTCTCATGTCGAAACCGAGATTTTTATAGGCCTTGTCGGCCTTGTCAACAATAGCGTGGATATGCTTCCCTAGTATCATTTTACTATCCAGCAGTACTCCTAGGTCACGAACCTCATTTGCAAATTAGTGCGCCTATTTTCAGACTAAAAATGCTAGCACCTAGTAAGACTAGTATAAAAACATACTATACGTGCGCAGGATAAGTCTGGCTCTGACCGTTAATGCGCAGAACTCAAAAAAATTATTGGCTCTCCGCCTGTCATCCATGCGCAGAAAATAAACGTCAGAGCCAGGGTTACCCTAAGCACGCTATACCTATTGATCGTATTCGATCAGCACAAACATTTATGGGGTGAATAAACACACATATTTATGATGTAGTATAATATATGCTGAACGAACGTAGGTGTTTTTAAGGTTCCGTAGTTAACAAACAACCCTTAGTACGAGAAAACTGTAATTTCGTACAGATATACATTTTATCCACGCCGACGAAGTGGTAAAATAAAATTGTGAAATAAAAATATTTAAGGATACCTCCCCCTCCCCCTACAATTAAAGAGGGGCTGATTTTTCTCTCATCTACCCCATCTTGTAGGGTGTCGTTGGATAGGTCTTTTAAAAATAATGTGAGTCTGCAAAGATCATTCATCATTTACGGAACCCAATACTGCGCGTGGCCCGACACACACTTGGCAGGTTTTTAGGGTTCCGTACCTCAAAAGAAAAAAACGGAACCCTTATAGGATCACTTTGTTGTCCGTCTGTCTGTCTGTCTGTCTGTCTGTCAAGACCCTTTATCTCACGAACAGGTAAAGGTATCAGGTTGAAATTAATACCATATATTAGGATCCATGAACCACACAAGATCTGAAAATTTCAATTTTTTACAACGACGCAATCAAAAGATATGGCATTTTATGTCCTCATCTCCATACATTTATGCAAAAATGCAAAACCTACCGGGTACTTCCCGTTGACCTAAAATTATGAAATTAGGCAAGAAGCTAGGTCTCACAGTACAAATAATGGGAAAAGTCTGAAATCTTTAAATATTACAACTTTTCTCACAACTAATGATAACCAATTGTGGTGAGCTCCCGCTTCAAGAACATTCATATAAGAGAGGGGTCAAGTTGGATGGTCAAGGAAGCGATTTTTGTTTTAGTTCTATTTTAAAAACGGGAACACTTGAAAATTGGTATGTTTATAGTGCATAAGCTATAAAATAACAACAAATAATAAAATTTGGTCAAGCGCGTGTCGGACTCAAAAAATCTAGCACATTAACTTACTGAAATTTCAACTAATACAATTATGATTATGTGGTGGTACGGAACCCTCGTTGCGCGAGTCCGACTCGCACTTGGCCGGTTTTTTTTCTGTATCTGGGCTTGCCTGTTTTGAGATCAGACGACTTTTTGATACAATTTTTCAAAAGCAGTTAAGAAGCAGCTCGTCTGTCTACCCCAAAGCTTGTTGGGAAATTCTGGAACAGAAAGGAGTAGGTAGTGTTTTAATGAAGCACCTTTGTTCCACTCGATACCTCAACTAATGAGGTTCTTTAACGATCGAACTGAAGAAAATGGAGGCTTGTTAACTCGAGCATTTAAGGGAAAAAATTGAAAGGTTTTCGGAGTTATTGGCTGTTCTGATTGGGCGTTTTTGAAGTTGGTTAAGAGAGGAATCAAATTGGCTTTTATATCTTTATCATTTTAAAAAGATAGCAGCAATATTTTGGTTAAGGAATTTATTTTGGGACACTACATACAGCAAGCGCGAATTTTCAATTTGAAGGTCGCGTAGGCTCGCATATTGATTACAAAAGATCCTCAGGAGGACTACGAGCGGACGGGTGAGTGCGGGGGTGCGGGGTGGATTGCAAGGGGGGCGGAGAGTGTCCGTTCCGTATGATAGTCCTATTACTTTCTTCTGTGCTTGGGGTGTCCATCATAAACGTTTCGCTAGCACGGGGGCAGCAAAACCCAGGTCCAAGCTTGGTCCAACTCATTTAGCACTACATTTTATTCTTGGTCTATGCCCGTAATAAGAAAAATGTCATGGTGACAGAACTAGACCAAGGTTAGACCTGGTTTTTCTGGCCCCTTGCTAGCGGAACGTCTCTGAATGACACCCTACGTATTAAATAGGTAAAGAGGACGAAGTATTTGACACGATTCGTGCTCTCGGACAGTCATTCAAAATGCCTAAACAAATTTTAGGCATTTCGATTTTTCCATAATTTTAATATGTCAAAAAGGTATACCAACAAAGAACTAAAATACCTTCCTCGCTCCGCTCGAAAGTAAAAATCAAACTCGATCTCTATGGGAATTATTATGACCTATGACCTATCATAACGTAAGAAATTATAATGGACAACAAATGTAGAAAGACAACATCAGGTACTACTTATTTCAACTAAGAAATATCTTCCAGCAGACAGAGCAAGTGAAATGAGAAAGTAGAAGTCAGATTGACTATGCGCAACTTAGAGCAATGCGTCAAACCGCGCACTTGCGCGCGAAAATCGTGTAACTCTATGGTACGCAATGATATTGTAGTTACTTACATGAAAATTTTCGACGATGACTTACTCACGCCATCTTTTCTTTCTTCCCCAGACTGCGTCCACCTGCAACTGTACAAGGACCTGAAGGAGCGGCAGAAGAACGGGCAGACGAAGGCATCTCTCTCCCTCCAACAGTACCTGGGCTTCGAGTCTGGGTTCACCCTGGACAAGGAGTCAAATACCCTAGCGATACTCTGTGAAGATGTCGTCCCGGTGCTCGCCTTTGATACCAGGGAGGGGCTGATACAGTGGAGAGTGAAGGTCAGTCTACATTATATTTGTGGTGCCTTTGTCTCGAGCGCACATACCGCGCGCCACTCAGTCGGCGATCGACCGTACAGCGAGTCGGGTGTGCGCAGCGTGGTGTTTGCGTTGGCGAGCCAAATACAGAGCTTAACAACTAACATCTGCAACGTTACAATATTAATAACAGTAGCTCTAGGCTCTAACAATAAATGTCAGTGCGGTGCCTGTCTACAAACTATGAAACTCCTTACCTTCTGTCTCGCGTGTCCCGACACCTATATTATATATGTGAAGGCCTGTTTAAAACCTGTTAGCAATAAGAGTGACAACGTTATGGGATACAAAATTTTTGTGTTTGTGATCGACATAGAAGAAGTATAGTATCATCGTGATGGCCCAAATGCGTGTACTTCTGGACGAAGAACTTTCCCAACAATACCACAGAAAAGCTGCATAGTTTCCACCAGGAGTCACTATCATACTTGCCTCTTTAAGTACATAGTCATAGTAAAATACGTGAAAAGAACTATACTGCCCATCCTGTGGTTCAGATTTAAGTTCTCTTCGTGAACTCTCACAACTCTCCGACGGAGAGAATTATGGTTTCTTTGCATAGCTGGTTCCACTGCTTAGGCTACAATAACTGCTTCTTTAACTAAAACGCCAACTAAAAAGTGAAGTAACTTCTAGTCAGTTTTTCTCTCTCCCTCTTATTCACACAATATAAAGACGATGTTGTTTCCGTTGTTCCCAGGTGCAACACAACCTGGGCAGCAGTAAGGAGTTCGCAGCTGTGATCATATCGTCTCCGAAGACAGCGGACGTCAAAGCTGGTCCTGTCAGACTTCATGCCTGTGGTCCGAGACTCGCGTTGTGCGCTAATAGACCGCCTGAGGTGCTGGCGCTTTGGGAAGTCAAGTTACTGAGGTAAGTGCATATTTTAGAGGTACCACCTCCGTACCATGATAAGACTATCGCTTCGATGTGACATTTTCACTGCTGTCTTCATTGACCAGTGTAATGACCACCAACTCAGTTTGCCGCTGCAAATAAAATTTTACCTGTAACAAAAAAAATAAAAAAATTGGAAATAAGAGTCACTAATCACACTTAGTCACTCTAACTAAATGAGTATGAAGTTTTTTTAAGTATCTGAATGATCAAAGAATGGGTTGATTTTCTTATTGCTGCGTTAATCTAACTGTTAGACTAACACATCAATTGAAATTTTACTAAATCTTTGAATTCAAACACAAATAAATGCCTGTTTACAAAACCGACATGTCAGCCAAATCAACCGCATCATTGTAGGAATGTCTTATCGTCCATTAATTAAATTAAAAACATTTACAAACATACCAATTTCCTACAAAAATAATTACTCCATGAACCATTTTCCAAAATGCTCTCTTCAACATCCATAAACTTAATTGTCGACAATAAAACAGTATCTCTGTCAGTTCGTTACAAAGTGACAAAATGCAGAACATCCATTTATACCGCCAAACTTTTGAGCCATCCCAACTGGGTCAAAGTTTGAGAAGCTCTGGGAAAATCCGCTCAAAAGTTGCGTCTTTTTATCGTATTCATTCGTTACCGTCACGCTTCTAACATTTAAAATGTGGCATTTTTAAATTGAAGAATATAAAAAGTTAAAAGATTTGCAGAGTTTTCAGAAAGGAAAAGTTTTTGGCTCAAGGGCGTTTTGAAACTTCTTTTATCCGATATTCCCTCATTTACCGGTCCAATGGAGCAGTCGACAAAGTGAAGGTATATTATTAAAAAAGAAAAATCTTACTGGGTGCCATATCAACTAACCTTCGTGAATTTTTCGTACAGCTAAAAATATCTGCTAGGTCTAGTAGTTAGGGTGCTGGCTCCAATTTGGGTATATGATTTGCTCATGATTCATATTAATAGGGATGATAGATCAGCTCAATACGAATCGATTTGGTCCTTACAAGTTTTTCTGTGCGTCGCTGCGTTTTTGAGTTAAAGCATAAAAAAATGAAAAAAAGATACTAAATAATGTTTTTTTTTGTCTGCCTTTGTGGCTCCTGTTTAAAATATTTCTGAAGATGTAGAAACTTGAAGAGGCAGACATGCAGGGCTCTGCATTATCACGGGACGAAGCAGTGAATTTTTGCATTTTGAAGCGCTGTAACTTTACGACGCAGGGCTATTATGGTGGCAGACCATTTTTCAGGGGTTTTATACATTTTTTTGATAGTCATAGTCTGCCAGGTGTGCGTTTCATTGTCAAATTTCAAAATAGTTAAAACTTAATTCCTCAAAAACGCAGGGGTGTGGATGTCCGCCAATATTTTTTGTATCTTTTAGAGGATGCTCCTTATCATAGGTCAAAGAGGCAGACATGAGCAAATCATATAGAAATTTGTCCTTCACCACCGTTACTATAGGGCTAAGGTGCTAGCATAGAATAGAGTATGCTATCATACAGAACGGACACTCTCCGCCCCCCCTTGCAATCTACCCCGCACCCCCGAGCGCACCCGTCGCGCCCGCGAGATTCTCGTGTATGAGGGTCTTTTGTACTAAATATGCGGGCCTACGCGACATTCCAATTTCAAATTTAAAATTCACGCTCAAAAGAAGAAGACGATAATTTTCGTGGGATGTTTTGCTATAGGTACGGCCAACCACACGTCAGTGGAAACATTTATAACTCTATTACCATGAAATAAAGTTCAAAGTTTTTCTACTGACGTGCTGTTGGGTGCAGGCAAAGGAAGTGAAGTTGACCAAAGCAAGTATCTAGGGTGCTTCCTAATCAACTGCGTTCCTTTCAGTATGTTACTCGGACCATACATAATACTGAACAACTTTCCCTAAAGCATACAGGTCGTGATACGAAAAAAAAATTGTACTTCCATAGAAACTGAATCAGCTGATAGCTATGGTCAAGACAATTTTTTCGTATTTCGACCTATTTCAAAGAAACGCATTTGATTACTTGATTAGGAAGCATCCTATATAGTGGCAATTCCGCACGATACATTGAATAATGCAGGTAACTATCCTCTTGTTTACTTAGTCGCCTTTTACGACACTTTAGCCGGCAAGAAACGAAATTCAAACTTTAGGAAATCCATCTCGATCAATCGGAAACTCAAGCCATACAACCAGTAGGAACTTCTTATTGCCCTGTCGAAAGATTTCCATTTACGGAAACCAATGAGATATCGACGCTATTTCTCAAGGAAACGCCTTGCGAAGATTTGCACAGAACTCACTGGATTCATATGGAAAAGATTTCATTCATTCTGTATA
The DNA here is from genome assembly GCA_947532105.1 of Athrips mouffetella. Lineage (NCBI taxonomy): Eukaryota > Metazoa > Arthropoda > Insecta > Lepidoptera > Gelechiidae > Athrips > Athrips mouffetella. The sequence continues at coordinate 24,220,491 of OX383976.1, forward strand.
CAAGTGTTGTCCTTGTCAGTTTAGCTTCCTCCATCAAATTCTTTCTTCAAAGACAGTAACCTAAAAATATTTAGTTTTCCAACAATTTCTATTTTGCCGGCGCGGCGATAGTGGAATTTATATCTGACGCCCAAAACTTGTCCTAGTTTTTGGACAAAATGTTTCTTTTTTGGCCTGTTTTCACAAATTCCTCATTGACTCCAAGAACTGAGCTAAATTGATTTAGTTTATGAGTTGCTATATGATCCAATTTTTTTCGTTTATTCTAGCGCTTACCAAAGATTTCGGACCTCCTTGCTTCGCTCGGAATAGATACCTTGCTAATTTATTTTAGTAGGGGATGACATCTGCCAACATGTCCCAATCCCATCATCGATGATCACTAGGAAATATTCAAAATAACCTGTCAAATCCATAGAACGACGCCTTCTCTACCTCGTGACGAATTATTTCTTTAATCCTCCTTCTAATTACCTTTATTTTTCTCTGGCGCTTACCAACGCATTTTGCAGCTATGCCAAAAGCAATTGGTTAAAGCTGTCAGAAAAAACAAGTTTGTAAAACAATGTTATTCTTTCCGTCAAATTTACTATGGTTTTAGTGTCATGGCTGCAAAACAAGGCTTTGGAAAGCGTTAGAATAAACGAAAAAAATACAGGGTGTTAATTTGATTGCGTGTCATAGCTCTATGGTGGGATCGGTATCACCAACTGAACAACTTTTCCCAAGGAACATAGTTTGAAATATGAAAATCAATCTTTGACCTCCCATAGAAACTGCGTCAGCTGATAGCGCATTTTGTATGGAAGGTCAAATTTGATTTTTCATATTTCGCCGTATGTTCCTTGGGAAAAGTTGTTCATTTACTAATACTGATCCCGCCCCTGAACTATGGCACGCAATCAAATTAACACGCTGTATATACATGTATAGTCTTCAAGTACAATTTAAGACCTGTTATAATTCTTACAAAGGTCCCAATGAAATTAAACCCGCAACACAAAGAAAGAGGAAACAAAAGTGAACAGTAATGAGGAACGAATGAATGAAACGAACGGTCCTCTACGGGGAATAACTCGTGCATAAGTTAAAATTTTAAAAAATATGTCAACCCCAAACATAATTTCTTCATAGAAAACTTTATTTCTTCATAGATGTGGTAATGAGATGCTGGTGAAAACCAAGTTTCACAGTCTGGCCCACCGTCGCAAAGTTGCATGTCTGTCGGTCTTCTACAGATTGTACTTCAGAGAGTGTGCTCAAGAGCTCCAAGAGCTTATTCCACCATCTTCCTTCTACCATCGGGAGGCCAGACGCACCGCAGGATATCACCCATACTTGGTTGATATTCCGCACATTCGCACAAAGCGCTTTGAAACATCTTTTATAATGCGCATGGCTAAAGAGTGGAATTCTCTGCCTGCGTCTGTGTTCCCGAGTTCATATAACCGGAATCTATTCAAGTCGCGAGTGAATAGGCTTCTTCTGGGCAAGCTCGTTCCATCGTCGACCTCACCTCTGTCTTCAAGACTAGATCGAGGTCAAGAGTAAGCCCATTGATATTAAAAAAAACAGACTCTGTGGTCTAGTGGTTAGGGGGCTCGGCTCTCGCGATCCGGAGGTTCTGGGTTCGAATCCCGGTGAGGACACTGTCAAACAAAAATCTCTCTGTGCGACCTCCCCAGTTTGGCTAGGACATTGCTAGATAAATCACCTGATTGTCTGAAAAGTTAGATGATTCCGTGCTTTGGAAGGCTCGTTAAGCCGTTGGTCCCGACTACTATCTACGGATGTAGTCGTTAATAAGCTATGTCAGAGGCCTTTGGCGGCTCAACAACTTTGACACGTCAACAACTTTGACACCAGGGTTTGTGCGGTCGGTCATCGACCTTGCAACCCACACGATATGTTGATGACAAACGACTTTCCCAGTGAGATATGTGGGTCGAAAGACAAAAGTAACTTTTGGACGTACATATAAACTAAGGTTTGTATGCGACTTGGAAAGGGCAAGAAAATACTTGTTTTCTGACTCATATTTATTGAAAAGTTATATAAGTCTATCCAAATCATTTGGGCTTGAACGCTCGCAGTCAACTTATAACAACATTTCTTTCAAAAAGGCGGTTAAAAAGCAACGAACAGGCCTGGCCGGGGACTTGTCGAGAAAGAAACAATTAATTTCTCGTACCCGAGGGATTGTTGTACACTTACAGGGAAAGCTATTATCGTTTGACCTGCCTGACCCATACATACATACTTTAACTTCATACATACATACATCACATACTTCAAATTCATACATTAGTACGGTTTGGGTCATCGTTTTAGAAGAATTTTTGCTGGTTTAATTAACTTAAAAAACTTAGATAACTAATTGTAACTATACAACAATGAATTAGTATTTTACTTTATTAAAACAAAGGGTCCGTGGAAATTTTATTCTTCCAGTGCGTAATTCCCATAGAGTCTATGGCAAAGACTGTAAAACCTTAGGCAGAATGAAGCTTTAGACCTGACTCTTCGTTTATCCTCTAATCTAAGTTCCGAATGTCCCGATACGTCGGCCCCGTTTCCGGATTACGTATCGAGAATTCGTGATCTTTTTTAATGAGTTCAGTTCACAATTAAGTTCTTAAGCCTTCGTCTAGTCACCCCGGAAGCCCCGGACATGTTACTCATTGCCTGAAAAATAAAGTTTACATACATTCCATTCTCATCATCATAACATCCCATAAACACATCCAATGCAGAATGTTTAATACAGCAAAAAGGCGTAGTACAATTTGTAAGCGATGTACGCGGAAGGGCGCGTCCCCATTAGGCTCACAGTGAGCGGCTAACTGTTTGCCTCTAGTTCGCCTCCCTATATATTTTAAACGAAGAGTCCATTCAGCGCGTACTGTACGCAGTTTGCGGCGTTTTGCTTGCGGATTTATTCAGTGAGCAGCTGAGTCGATGCAAACCATGCTCGCGGTCGGCGGCACAGTCAGCTCACTACGCTGTCGGCACGCTGTGCAGCGTCCCGCGGTCGTGTGACCGCGGGGCGGGACGCTGCATACGTATATACGTACCCTGATACCCTCCCTCCCAAGAATACGCTACAGTTCGCCGCTAACTAAACATTGAGTTAACGTCCGATACGCCGCTCAGAGTCAGTCAACGGACAGTCAGCCGCTCACTGTGAACCTAATGTGGATGCGCCCTTAGCATGGGCTGGCCTCCCAATGTCGATCTTGTCAAGGTCGCGGGAAGTCGTTAGATGCGAGCAGCGCAGGACCGGTCGTCATGGAGTTCTTTTGGGGTGGCCTATGTTCAGCAGTGGACGTCTTTCGGCTGATATGATGATGATGAGTGATATACTGCGGTGCGTCTGGACTCCCGATGGTAGAAGGGCTGTTTGTTTATTTGTACGAGCATCACGCAAAAACAACTGTACTGATTTTAAACAAAAATTTTGTAAGGCTTTAAGAACCTTTATAAAAAGAATAAAATTCCTTTGAACGGAATAAAAAAGTAGACAAAAGCCGGAAGTAACTTAGACTCAACTTAGATCCGAAGGTTTTCGCTAGTCCGCTTAAGTTGGCAACGAGCTTCGGCCTGAATACAGTCTTTGTAATAAGAAAAGACCTGAGGATTACTTAAAAGAAGCTTACTTATCTTTTGTTCCGGGGCAAGTTTGCTTGGTCGTTTAGTTTATAATGGAACCAAAGTAATCATACAACTTTACTGAAGGATGTGAATCTGCACATGAAACTTAACAACTTTTCCTAAGGAACATAGGTCGAAATACGAAAAACCAAATTTGATCTCCCATACAAAATGCTCTGTTAGCTGATGCACTTTCTAAGGGAGGTCTAAAATAGATTTTGAAAAGTTGTTCAGTTTCATGGGCAGACTTTTCGTATTATCACAACTTTCCGTTACACGTTGTAGATACTAGACAGCCTTCTAAATTTTTTTTTTTTGACGAGAATCCAAACTTCCTCATCAATACTCGTATCATAACTCAGCAAATACCCGCGATTTTGTCCGCATCGATCTATCGAAAAACATAAAAAAGAACTCATTTTCCCAAGAAAATTTTACCCCAAAAAGACAATTTTTTGTTTTTCTGGATCTGGTCTATAACCCTGCCAAATTTCAGCAAATTCTGTTCAGCGGTTAGGGTGTGAAAGAGTAACAAACATTCAAATATACAAACAAACTTTCACCTTAATAATATTTAGTAAGATACGTAAGTAACTGTCTGTCTGTTACGCTTTCATGGCTGAATCACTGAACCGATTTTGATGAAATTTGATATGAAGATAGTTTTAACCATGGGAAAGTACAAAGGCTACTATTTTTCTGAATACCGCAAGCGTACGAAGTCTCAAGCACCAGGTACCCTATATGTAAATTGTTAGGTAATTTTACTAGTTTGGAATTAAATTTTTTTTTGTTTGGGACTTGCGATAGTTTGTACGATTATTTTGTATGTTTTTTTTTTATGTAACGTGAGCAAGCAAGCTTTTGAGCCACCTGATGGTAAGTGGTCACCACCGCCCATAGCGCCCACTGTCTTATTAGTAGCATAATTGACACTAACAAGACAGCAATGCACGTTGCCCACCCTGAGAACTAAAATGGTGTGTCTCATGTGCCGGTAATTTCACTGCCTCCCTTGCCCTTCACAGCTGTGCAAACACTGCTGCTTCTCGGCAGAAAAAAGTCAGGGTACTTCCCCAGACGGATTTTGCACCAAAGCCCTACCACCTCAAATGATGTAGTATGGTGGTGTTTTGAAAACTCGTGTAGAGTCAGGTGAATCGTATGGTGCGCCGTACATTTCGCCAGCACTCCCAAGCTGTCACGTACTTTATTTAAAATAAAGACTTATTCAAGTAGAAACTGTCGTGAGTTTTATAGCAGTAATTAAAAAGCTAATTTTATAGCTTCACGATGTGGTTCAATTGACCTAGTTAGGAGGAAGAGTGCTCCTCAGAGACGTGAGGGCTTGACGATGGAAATGCAAATACGGATCGAAAATTGTACGTTTATTTTGAGAAGAGCCGAGTTGTCCGTATGGTGGCAGCTAAGACCTCTACCTCTAGGTGTCGTAAATAGCGATTAAAGCCAAAGTCACACAGATCCCAGAGGCGGTATGATTGCGAAAGCGGTCCGGGGGCGGAACTGTGGGAAGAAAATACCGCGCCGCAACCGGTTTTCAATGTGACAGGGTGCATAAGAACTCATACTTAACAAAAAATACCGCCCCCGGAACGCTTCCGCTACCGCCTCATTGTGACTCGGGCTTAAGAGACCGTGAATGAGAGGACGAGCAGCACCGTCTTTCTGCGTATCGCACCAACCAACCGACATACTGCGGTCACCGACTACCGTGGTCCATCGTGCCAACCGCAACGCTCACAAGCGTTCTAATAATTCACGTCAATCGTCAGACTAAACACAAAATTTAAAGACCCTCACTTCGAAACTAACGGACTTTCATACAGTCCCCAAAATTGTATCCCCTACCCCTACAATTTTATCCCCCTTAGGCCGATATTTCAATGGGACACCATGGCGGCGCAACCAGTCGCGCCACCGTGGTGTCCGTAACTAGACACCAGAGTCGCCACACCCTGCGGCCACAGTATTAAAGGCTATATTTCACTGGGAGTGGTAGCGCGACCAGCATCCGAGCTGGTCGCGCTGCCTAATTGGTTGCGCATCCAAACGGACACCAGGTGAGTAACTCTCTATACATTTTGTTGGTAGCGGCGACTGGTTGCGCCGCCATGGTGTCCCAGTGAAATATCGGCCTTATAGGGGTGGAATTTTCAAAAATCTTTCCTTATTGGATGTATAAGGTATTTGTGCGAAATTTCTGTGCCTTGAAAAAATCGGATATAATTGTTTTGCAAGAATTGTTTTAAAAGCGTTCTTTTCTAATTTGAATAAAGCCACCAATATCGTAACAGACAGATCCCTAAAAACTCACCAAAAATTTATCTAAATATTCTAATTACACCTTCAAAAAATTACTGAATATCATAAACTTTCATTATCGCCGACCAAATTACCCAATTTTAATTCCGGGTGAAATTAAACAGCCCCTCCTAACAATGGCTTTCAATAATACCCCATAGATAAAGTATAATAACCTGTCGTTAACATTAGTACGTGTACGAGTAATCGTGGAAAAACCAATTTATTTTTGCCACTCGATACCGAAATATCAAGTGACGCTGGGTGCGACTCCTAGTATTTTTCTTAGAGGATGTGTATTTCTTACAGGACAAAGCAAAACCTATCAGAAAAGTCATAGAACTCCATATAAATACGCTTTTTGCATGAACACGTAAGAAAACTCTTTAAACGCTGAAGAAAATCATTTTAGATTTTGAGATTTTTCTTTGTGATTTTTCTTGACGTTTTTTTTTATTTGTGCACTCTTACTTATAAAACAAAGTAGTTACATTAATAAAATTATGTTTAAAACTTGCCAAGAATCAACTGAATGTCTCATTTGAGATATTGTAAAATGAAATTCAAAAGACAAATGTGTGTTGTGTGACTTCTGTTGGTAAGCAACTAAAAGTGCCCTAATAAAATGAAAAATGTTTTTTAAACATTACCTACATAAACAATACCTTGTATATGCACAATAAAAACTGTTGGTGTTATGGGCGGTGTTCACTTCATACATGTACATTTAAAAATATTTAAAAGATCGTGTGCGTTTTCAATGTCGCTTTTTAGGATTCCGTACCTCAAAAGAAAAAAACGGAACCCTCATAGGATCACTTTGTTGTCCGTCTGTCTGTCTGTCTGTCTGTCAAGACCCTTTATCTCACGAACGGGTAAAGGTATCAGGTTGAAATTATTACCATATATTAGGATCCATGAACCACACAAGATCTGAAAATTTCAATTTTTTACAACGACGCAATCAAAAGATATGACATTTTATGTGCTCATCTCCATACATTTATTCAAAAATGCAAAACCTACAGGGTACTTCCCGTTGACCTAAAATTATGAAATTTGGCAAGAAGCTAGGTCTCACAGTACAAATAATGGGAAAAGTCTGAAATCATTAAATATTACAACTTTTCTCACAACTAATGATAACCAATTGTGGTGAGCTCCCGTTTCAAGAACATTCATATAAGAGAGGGGTCAAGTTGGCTGGTCGTTGAGGCGATTTTTGTTTTAGTTCTGTTTGAAAACGGGAACACTTACATACTTGAAAATTGGTATGTTTATAGTGCATAAGCTATAAAATAACAACAAATAATAAAATTTGGTCAAGCGCGTGTCGGACTCAAAAAATCTAGCACATTAACTTACTGAAATTTCAACTAATACAATTATGTTTATGTAGTGGTACGGAACCCTCAGTGCGCGAGTCCGACTCGCACTTGGCCGGTTTTTTTTCCACCATGGCGCCACTTTGTGAAGCGATGTATAGGTAGTTTAGCTGACGCCATTAAGAGATTTTAATATCCAACAATGAATAAATGATATTTGATTAGGTTACCGTATTCCATCCGCTCGTTTGCTCACTTGTGATTTAAAAGATATGTTTCTGTAATTTTTGCGATATGTATAATTCCTCATCCGTTATCCTCACTCCTAACTTCCATATTTTTTCTTTCGTCCACGACACGCGTTATTAATTTCTTACGTAGTATTAGAGGTTGTCAGGTTATTACAGAGAGTGGGATATTTGTGGCCCCTTTGTCCCGACCATCGGAATGGGGCCGATGTGGCCCAGGGGCCACAAAATGAACAACGAAAAAGTCGTGTTATATGGACCGTGGTTTAGATGAAATATTGCAAAAGCAAACGTGGTAATAAAGGCTGAGTGAGTATACCATGTATGCCTGTGTGGTGCCGGCAAAGAATAGTACCAACCCATACATACCCGTGGGTGTCGTAAGGGTTATAAGCTGGAGGATGGGAAGCAGCCTAGCGTCCTCCTGCCTGTGTATAGAAAGAAAAGAAAGAAAGAAAGAAATATTTATTTATTGCATTAAAGTTCTTAAAACTAAGGATACAATTGAGGTATCACATGCAACAAAAAGGTCCCGCTCAGCAATAACCTACGGTTGGACCGTAGCGCTGATCTTCCGCGAAACCCAATATACCTAAACTACCAGGCCACTCAGAAAGTATTGCGAAAAATAGTTTTTATATATGGGAGACTGGCCGGTCAGAATCTTTTTCGAAAATATGATTACTTGTAAGTAAAAATATGTGTGTTCCATTTTCAAAATTTCCCTCCACATTTTTTGCGAGCCAATTCAAAGTATCGTGTCTTACTGAAAAATGGATCTGCGCCGGGAACATTTTAGAGCTATGATTTTTTACGATTTCAAGTGTCGCCTGAAACCGGATGAATCGTTCGATAGACTTCAAATGGCATTTATGGATGAAGGCCCCTCCAAGGCAACCGTGTATCGTTGGTATAACGAATTTAGGCGCGGTCGACCAACCTTGGGGGATGAAGAAAGAAGCGGTCGCCCTTTGACGGCTATTACGGAAGAAAACGTGCTAGCAGTGAAAAATTTAATCCAAGATAATAGGCGAATTACATATCAGGAGATTCAGCACATATTAAAGATTGGATCGGGAAGCGTTCACGAGATTCTACACGGGCATCTTCGCGTGAGGAGGATAGTATCGCGCTGGGTGCCGCACTACCTCACCGACGCTCAGAAGCAGGCCCGGGTGGAATGGTGCCGTGATATGCTGAACAAATTTGAAGCAGGCTCGTCTCGGCGTGTTTACGACATCGTAACAGGTGATGAGTCCTGGATTTATCAATACGATCCAGAAACCAAGCGCCAGTCGACAGTTTGGGTGTTTCAAAATGAACCAACGCCTACCAAAGTGAAGCGATCTCGAAGCGGGGGGAAGATTTTGATCGCCAGCTTTTTTAATTTGACTGGCCACTTGGCCTCAATTCCCTTACGAGATCAAAGAAGCATCAACGCCGAATGGTATACTACCAAATGTTTACCAGAAGTTTTTTCTGTTGTGAGCAACAAGCGACCAAACACAGGGCTCCGCGGACTACTGCTCCACCACGACAATGCGCCTGCACACACCGCGCTCAAAACGAGGGACTTCCTGGACAGCACACCAGTCAAACTCCTGGGTCACCCTCCTTACAGCCCTGATCTAGCACCGTGTGACTTCTTTTTATTTCCAAAAATAAAAAATCAGCTCAAGGGGATACAATTTTCGTCGCCGGAAGATGCGCTGGCTGCGTTCGAGCAGGCTGTAAACGAGGTGTCTACGGCGGACTGGAAAAAGTGTTTTGAAAACTGGTTCAGACGCATGAATCTTTGTATAGAGGCTGGTGGAGAGTACTTTGAAAAGATTTAATAAAAATATATGTACCTGTAGAACAATTTTTTTTAGTGTCGCAAATATTTCTGAGTGTCCCACGTACTTAAAAATACTTAAAAATAACACAGCAGGTTTGTTAAAATGTTAAATATATATTTAAGTACCTATACATACAGGTGGCAGTAAGTTTAAGGAAAAAATTATGTGATAATAAAGGTGTGTGTTTGTAGTAGTGAAGACAGAATGGGTAAGTAAATAATTGAGTAACATACCATCTTACTTACTGCGGTCACCAACAACCGCGGTCCATGGTGCCAGCCGTAACGCTAACAAGCGTGGTGACTATGGTACTTCCCCTCCACATTGTTTCAGCAAAAGCTGGAATTCTGGAGGGAGTTCCCTGTCCTGTAGTGGACGTTTGTTGGGATGTGTAAGAAAACAGTTGTAACTACTCCTGAAGAACAACTTTTTCCACAAAAATGATACAATTTCTGATAGAATCTGCATCAGATGGTACAAGTTTTTTTATCCTACTAATATTATAAAAAGCTTGTAAACATGTATGGATAAATGTTTGTTACTCTTTCACGTAAAAACTACTGAATGGATTTTAATGAAACTTGACACACATAGGTATAGGTTAGGTCCTGAAACATAGGCTACTTTTTACCGCGGGAAAAAACTTTATTCCCACGGGAAAACGCATATAATGCGTGTGAAACCGCAGTTTTACGAACGATCTGGTCAAGATCGCGGGAAACCGCTGGATGCGAGCAGCGCAGGACCGGTCGTCATGGAGATCTTTAGGGGATGCCTATGTCGAGCAGTGTACGACTGGACGTCTTTCGGCGGATATGATGATGATATGATGATTTAGTTTTATGGACAGATCCAAATCCTTCAGGGTTTATAGACCCTTTGTGATAAACCTTTGAATATTCTTACTATTGCGATATTTCAGCTACGGCTGGAAGCCATCATAAAACGAATCGCACGCAACGACGTAAGAAAACGGGCTTCTTAGGTTTCCTAATCTTTGCACGTAATAAAGGATCACCTGTGGTCGGAGTCATATAAACGACGCACAACTTTGGCCCTGTCATTGATGCGCAGAAGATAAAAATGGCCCATTTTTGACTACTGCGCATCAATGACAGGGCCAAAGTTATTTTGTGCGACGTGTACAGGGTGTTAGGGTAAACACTGTGCTCCTTGAAACTGTGCATTCAGACCATGAAACTGAACAACTTTGTCTAAGAAACATAGGTCGAAATGCGAAAAAGTTTTTTTGACTTTCTATATAAACTGCACCAGCCGATTGCACATTTTGTATGGGAGATGATAAAAAAAAAATTTCGTATTTTGACCTATGTTTCTTAGGGAAAGTTATTCACTTTCATAGTATTAATGCACAGTTTGAAGGACCACAGTGTTTACCCTAACACCCGGTATAACTGTAGATGGTGTCATCTTATATATGGGCCTCTCTATCATTTAACAAAATACCCTTTCAATTTCGTTTTACACCGACGTTTTAAATATTTTTCTCCAATTTTTAGTTTCTTTTTTCAAATAGGGTATTTTCCGGCACCTTTTGACAGTTCAACTGGGTGGCGCTGCCGATCATCGTTGGGAAAATGGAATATAATAATAAACGGTCCCCCTATATGAAAATGGTTAAGTTAGTTTGATGGCTACTTACTGTCAAATGTATGAAAAAAATCATTTATTTTCAAAGCCATAAAAATAAATTACCAACAGCGATGAGCGTGCCACCTATCGACAAAAAGAAAACGTAGTTCTTTGACAAATGTCACAGAAAATTGCCTATTGTAAATGGTTCTGTTGTCCACAGAAACCATAGAGTTACAAGATTTTCCTGCGCAAAAAATCGTGTAACTCTATGAGAACAACCCAAAAACGTCATAGTACAATGATCAAAAGCATATTTTGATAATAAAAAGGTTCCCCTCCAAGCCCGCCTACGAAACTGTAAAACGCAGGGCTGCTAAACATTTTGAACAGAGAGGCGTGACGCGACGCAGTAAACAATTTCGTATGATTTGTGACCCCTGGCACGCCTCATGTGTTTCCTGATGGTGACGTCATTCAGGCCCGTCCCGACATTTTTATACAGAAATTGAAATATTGGTTAGAAAATAGGTTTTTGGGAAATTTCGAAGGATTTGTAGTGGAATTTATCTTCTGCTGTAGCTGTTTTATTCAGTTTTTATGGAGTCGGACACCAAAAACCTAACCTACGTCCTTATTTTTTTACAGGCTTTTATTTAACTTGCAATGTATGTATGTAGGTAATTATGTTTATTCGGGTGGAATCTTGCAACTCAATTTTGAAGCAGATATCTTCAACCGATTGAGCTGAAGTTTTGTAAACACGTTTATATTGGATGACAAATCATGGTTAGCTGTGCGACGTCATTCTAAATCCAATATGGCGGAAAAACCAAGATGGTGGACTAGTTATTTTTTACTCCTTAGGAAGCAGATATCTTCAACCGATTGAGCTGATATGTTGTATACATATTTAGATAGGATGACAATGCATGGTTAGCTGTGTGACGTCATTCTAAATCCTATATAGCGGAAAAACCAAGATGGTGGACTAGTTATTTTCAGTTATTTTTTATCACCCCAAATATTTTAAGAGGTGCTTTTGTCCATGAAACTGAACAACTTATTCCAAGGAATATAGTTAGAAATATGAAAAAAAAATTCGAGTTCCCATAAAAACTGCACATTTTTTATGGGAAGTCGATTTTGTTTTTCGGGTTTTGACCTATGTTCTTTGGAAAAAGTTGTTCAGTTTCATGGGCAGAACCACTTCTTAAAATATCCGCAGTGATTTGCTGTACAGTGTACATACAGGCTTCATTTTTCGTTAGCATAAATATAAAAGAAATATATAAATATTGGGGGACATAAATATAACAAAACAATAATAATTATAGCATAACTGAACAACTTTACCAAATAAAATACTTACAAAATACCGAGCTTTTTAATTTATCACGCAAACTTAGCGTTTTTAGTCGATACTAAAAAAGGTTAAGGGATGACCATTTTCTCCTATTTCTTCGGAAAAACTTTATTTATAGTAAGCATAGTTTTATGGAGAGCCTAAAATTTATATTTTTTTTTTCTTGAGAAATATAAGCATTTAAGAAATTGTATGTCATGAAAACAGATATAGTACTACGTTAGTTGGATGTTACGATTCATTTCCCGACCCACGTTCCGAATCAGCACATTCACTAAGGTCAAACCCCACTAAAGCCAGCCCAGCATCTGTCAGCGATACCGTCCGTCGTCCGCGCCCGCCCTTATGAGCCAGTGATGGATGGACGAGCTCCATTACTGCTACAGCTACTGCGCTTTTGTCCACTACATCGCTTCGGATGCACTCCGGAATCCGGATGATCCAGACTTTATGATTCAGTCCTATTTATACAGCTTGTAAAAAAGGGTATAACTGTCCTGAAAGATGTAAATCGGCCCATAAAATGAAAAGAAAATCCCTTCCATCAAATATCTCTACCATGTTTGAAATATTTCTACCATGTTTGAAGCAAATAATTACTATTCTATTCTATCGTGTTTCGACTTATGGGAAGGTTTAATTGCATAGGCATTCCGGCACAATATGCCTTCAAGGTTTCTATACCCTTACAACACATTTTATACAAAGATTTTGGAAACAAGCGAAGAGATCGTTTTTCTTATTCTTACGTCAATGGTTTTAGGATTAACACAAAGTGACCCATTTCTATTTCTCCATTTGTTCCTCACTTTTTTGTGCATCATGTATTTAATTCTCATTTCTTTGCCAATTATTACACTGATTATAAAGTTTTGTAGATAAAAAATATAACGATTTCGTATGGTGCCGGCTAGGAATAAAACTAACATTATATTTTATTGAACGTGTCGTAAAAGACAACTAAGGGATCTTGGATCGGAAGATGGACAGCAGCTTACTTCTGCTCATCCTAACTGCCGATTACTGGGTACTAACTTGGATTCCTTATTGAAAGTCGGAACCGTAGTAGTGGAGAAAGTCCCCACCAGCTGCTACGTATTTTGTACTGTAGTTGTCGGTAATTATTTAATACACAAACCCTGTTAGGGTTGCACAAAATTTCGTTTCATCGCTTTGAGGAGTGCTACTCACTTGTTCAAGCCAAGCTATAAGTATACTGACAGAAGTTGTTGATCTAACACCGTACAAGTTTATTCACTACAAACCATTTAAAAACCCTTCGGTGCGATCGGTAACTGTGGTTTTCCATTAGTGATGTGTGAGAGAGCTGAGATGTGAGCTGGGAAAATTTCAACCAATAGAATTGCGCCATTTTCCTAGCCTGTCAAATGCGCAGTCACATGGAGCAATCTTATTGGTTGGAATTTTCCAGCTCTCAGCTTAGCCACCTCGCACAGCACTAGTAGAATACCGCTCTCAGTTGAGCCGCGTATCTTACACTAATACACGGCGCAAGATACGCTACTTCTGGATTTCAAAAAAATCAAAATCAAAAATGTTTATTTGTAACTAAGTCTTAATATACTGTTCTGGTTTTGGGAACTCCCTTTAAGTATATTAGAGTTAGTTGCGTGACTATTTAGGTTGCGCCGCGTATCTTACTCTAATACGCGGCGCAAGATACGCTACGTCTGAACTTACCCTTAGGGTTAGTCGCGTGACTATTTAAGTTGCGCCGCGTATCTTACTCTAATTCGCGGCGCAAGATACGCTATGTCTGAACTTAACCTTAGGGTTAGTCGCCTGACTATTTAAGTTGCGCTAATACGCGGCGCAAGATACGCTACGTAACCTACCTTAGGGTTGCTCGCCTGACTATTATAACATAACACTAAATATCTACACATACAGTCACTAACAAAAGTGTACCAATATCGATCATATTTGAATGCCAAATTAGCTGTACCACTAAATGACACCAAAACAACACAAACGCACCGACCAGTGCGAATCCATCGTTAAATGTATTCAGTTTTTGCTCGCCGGAAATCGAACCCGGGTCCTCTGTGAATAATGTGCCGTCGGCATGTTAATCGTCGCATTAATACTCAGATACTTGTATACAATACAGTGTGACAGAGTTTCTCAAAGTGAGATCTGTGGGATTTGGGGGTAAGCTTTATGAAAAATTTGATTGATTTGACTCATTTGACTCATTTGAAAGACGTTGATGGGAGTAGAAGAAGAATCTCATGCTCGTAGCAGGAGAGTGGATGTTGACATACCTACCCCTAAGAGTAGGAGCTAGATATTGCCGAAAATCTTCCACCAGGACATGATCCTCCCTGGCCCATATGGAAGTCACTTAATAGACTGCGGTCGGGCGCTGGCAGGTGCCGAGAACTCATAAAGAGGTGAAGCTTCTCTGACAACGATTAGTGTGAGTGCGTTATTTTGCAATCTATGACGCACTTGCTTTCGTGCCCTTCCACCTCAGTTTCTTGCACCCGGGAGCACCTTTTTGAAGGCAACCAAAGAGCTATTCATGTATCCACATTTGGGCTAAGCTACTATAAAATCATGTGCCATTGATACGAGAAGAAGAAGAAGATGTTTGTCATCACCATAACATCCAATGAAACTTCCACTGCAGGACAAGGAACTCCCTCCAGAATTCCAGCAAAAACTGACGGTACAATTTGGAGGAGAAACACCACAGTTACCACGCTTATAAGCGTTGCAGCTGGCTACATGGACCGTGGTTGTTGGTGAGCGCAGTGTGTAAGATGGTACGATACACAAAAAGAAGCCGCTGTCTATCCTCCACCCCATTTAGTCACCTCTTACGACACCCACGGGTAGTGATGGGTTTCGTAGTATTATTTGCCGGAAACACACTGGCGCGTGTATCTATGTATGTGTGTTTAAGCCCAATTTAAAGGTTGTTGTAAGTATTTTTGTTTTCGCAAGCGGTTTTTGCGAACCGATCTTTATTTTCAAAATTAATTAAATTTAGTTTTTTTTAGCTTAGAAGCTGTCCCTGTCCAGAAGTGAATTCTTACGGGTGATAAATTAAAAACAAAAAAAAATAGAAATTATTCAACAAAGTAAGAAAAGGTAAATATTTTTTATTTGCAGTCTGTAATTTTTCCCACATTTTCTTTTTATTCACCAGGTTTTTCAAATTCAAATTCTTTATTTCAGACTACAGTCCATATTGTTAGTAACCTATGAACTAAACTTAGAACTATGTTAGTAAAATTAAATTAAATCAAAATATCTTGTCATCTAAAAACAATATTAATTAAATAACTGAAAACACTGGATCTACCTTGAGGCACGTGACAGAGGCATTACATGCATCGTGGAAAAGACAACTAACAAACTTGCGATGTCGCAAAGAAAACATTGGGAACCGCTGAAATACACAAATGTAATGGAAGGAACATTCAGATGTTCGTTCTCTTTGAACCCGTCGATACAAATTATTATTTAAATTGAGTTCGTTTGTCGAGAGCAATGAGAACAAACATCAATAGATAATAAAATACTTCAGGGAGGATATTAGACCCACGTGATAGACTTAAACATCTATTGAAGAAGATTGGTCTCGAATGTTAAGTAACGTTAGCGGTAGTCAGGACCTAGATGGATAGATAGATAACTCGTTTATTTTTTTTAGATGGGTGACCATTAGTGTAGTGGTAAAAGAACTCTGATGGACTTTGCACAAAAGCCCTACCACCTTCAATTCCACCTCACCTTTAACCTGCGATCGAAACTTTTGATTTCATTGAACATACTGTCAATACTTTTTTCATACTTTTTTAATTAATCAAGAAAGACAAAGTATGAACGACCTTTGATCTCTCCATCTTACTCATTCTCACTCTAGCTGTATATTTTCATCTCTATCGTATGTATCTAAACAAGACCGCTAATGTTATTCATTGAGTATAACACGCGAATGTTTTTTTTCTTCCCTTTTACTTTTCCTGCGGTTTCCCACGCAATACAGAGATCAGAGACGCATTTAAAAATCATTCAAGATATTTTTTTTTTTTTCAAATATATTAAGGATATGATGCTCTTTATAATAGTAATTAAAATTATTGAAAGAGTATAGTTTTATTGTTTTAGATAGCATTTAATCGTGTGCTAGTTTTTTTTTGTTTGGTTTCGTAACCTCTGAAGCACCATGTCAAAATTTGAAGGAACAAAAAGAAAATGTAGTTTTTTACGTAATAAGTTATATTTTTGAATAATTTTCAAAACAATTTGTATAAATTTTCCATTTGCCGGGAACTCAATGGAAAATTGCTGTAGAGATCAATGGCCAAAATTTTCACTATAAAATGTTCTTCACAGGTTAAAATCAACAACATCTACCACCGTACTACCTATAAGATACAATAAAATTGTTTTGGTATTTTCGAATTTCGAAACGACGTTGTTTCACTGACGTCAACGTTATTTAATCATTGTCGTAAGAAAAACGCTGCGCCCCCTGGCGTAGTTTCCAAAATCTTTGTATTTAATAAAGGAAACGAAAAATACATTAGTATCCATAGATTAGAAAGTCCTGTATCACAGATGCCAGACACACACAAACACCACCGTAGACAAAAACAAATACGAACATTTGTCATGTTCGAGAACATGTTGTGGGCGATGCATTCTACAACAAACTCTCCTCTCACTTCTCCACTCCTATCAACCCTCGCAAATTTAATATTTGTGTTATGTGTATTAAAACCTACGAATAAATAATAAGTCAGGCATTGTAACTGCGCTCAAAAAAAGACCCAACGAAAGTCGTGTATTTCAGAAGTCGTTAAACCGCGTCATTGGCTCAACTACTACTAGCTGACATTGCAGCACGCGCGCGAACCAATCGCTGCTCTCGTTCTGATTTTGAACCAAATTTGACCTCTCATACAAAATGCGCTATCAGCTGATGCAATTTATATGGGAGGCAAAAATTTATTTTGTTCTATGACCTACGTTTCTTAGGAAAAGTTGTTCAGTTTCATGGGCAGAAGAGATGTAAAATTTTACTATGGGGGTTGGATTTTTATTTCGAGGGAAAATTAACAGGGTTCAAACCAAGTTCATATGATAGATAGATAGAATAGTAGATAATATTGTGGTGAAGAAAGAATATTTTTAAAGGCCACCATTTTTTTACAATCGATTTTTAAAGTTATTGAAATACGGCATCACTGATTGGAATATGGCAACACAGATTGGACTATGACAACCCTACTTACAAATAGTGTTGCGATCTATCGATTATTTTATTTCGAGATATTAGTGTGAGTCAGATCACCTGCGTCAGTTTATACCTCGTAACGTCAAAAAATTACATTTGCCCTTTGCCTAGAGGCTCGTTCTAAGTCGGCAGATCATTTGACTGAGAGTTGTCAGTTTCTGTGAGTCATATTAATGAGTTAACTCATTTAAATAATTTGAACCATTTGGTCAGTTTCTATGAGTCATATTAATGAGTCAACTCATTTAAATAATTTGGACCATATGAGTCCGAGAAGTAATACAAGATCTTATGACACGCACGACAAGCAGTCATCCAAGTACTATTAGGCCGGATATAAAGCAGGTTGTAGCAGACAGACCTCTGTGAAATATTCCCGCGCAACGTTGGAATTGTTCTCTAATTGCGTCACTGTCAGTGTTCAATTGTCAAGAAACTACCTAGTAAGAGCAGGCAAAATGTCAATCTCGTCGGCCGACAATTATTGAGGGATCGAGGGGAGTCATGGCTCCCCCTGCCTCTACCACGAAGGTCATGAGGCGACCAAAGGCCACTCACAACGTCGCCCAGGCCACTTACCTTCGCGAAGAAATCGCCGCCAAGCTTTGCAAAAGTGCAGTCGCACGCCTTACCGCCGCTTCACCGCACCCCGTCGAAGCCCGACTCGACAGCCGCTTGCCTGGGCTGTACCGCCTTTGCCACAGAGCCTATTAACACGGTCTTCTCCCCACAAGCCGTGGGAGTAAAGACGAAGCACCCGGAGGTGTCAACAACTTCAGTCACACACGAAGCCATCGACCTTGCCATCGAGCTCCTGCTCTCCGTTCTCAAGGCCTTGAGAGCAGGCACAGACCCGGTGACAATTGTCACGGAGGGTGTCTCTATCCTGGCTCGCATCCCCTCCCCTCCACACCAGGTAGCCTACGTTCACTACGCCTCGTCGAGTAGTTAGGACTGTGGGCCCCTCACAAAACTGATACAGTGGATTTATTTTTTATACAAGAGAAAAAAAGAAAAAAAATGGGTTATAACTTTAAGGTACTAAAACGATAAAAACTAAACTGCGTTAGTTTTAATCGTTTTTGTACCTTGTATTCCTTGAATTTTCATCGTGTTCAGGTCTAAATCGACAATTTCAGTTTCATTTCAGGTTACTCTTTATTATTTCATTTACCTATTTTAAAATAGCTCCGCTACATATTACAAGAATTAAGACAACACATCAAACAAATACACTTAACTAATTCGAGTGAGTGAACTGACTCACTCATTTGAACTATTGATACCGTTATCTCTACGGCTTTCAAAATGAAACGCTTGCTCGACAGATATAACCTAAAACTCCTAACCTTTTTCCTCACTTCTTTGATATTGGCTAATTAAATTAATAAATCAAAGCAGTATTGATAAATATGTGTATTTTGTAGAATCGGGTTGTCAAGCTCACGAGATGTCTGTGAAAGTACATTCTTGGAATAAACGATAAAAATGAAATACTGGAGTTGAAATCAGTGCTTACATAGCCAGATAATTTACCACACAAAATAATAGATAGGCTCTAAGTCACCAGCCACTTTTGGCCGCACCGTGTGACAAGCTACCCAAAGAATACATCTATACATAAATAAATACAACATAGACTTCCAAGAGGAGACACAAGACTACTCAGAAATTAATTAACTTAAGGGATCAAAAACTAAAACAAGGAATGAGTGCAGACTCACAAGATCTTAATATTGTAATATCAAGTGCCTTCGGACAATACTACACTAATATGTTATAATGTGAGAATACAATCATCCAGGCTCTACAAGCAATAAAATCAAGAAACATTACAAAAATAAATATTAGTATAGTGTAGGACAGCACAGCATTCAGCTCAGTTCTACTAAAGCTGAATGGCCGCTATACAACCTCAGGACTGATGCTACAATGCGATGAAGAACTATAAAAGTCATCAGTCATCACAAAATAGCATTATTAAAGGACATTTCCCTGGGAAATGATGCAACGGACTAACTGGCCATTACTTTTAAACCAGTTCCGGACTGAAATACAGATACAAATGTCCTTCACTCGTGCACAAGCCCCTACCAGGATTCAAACCTAGGACTCTCGGCTTGGCAGGCAACCGTACAACTCTGGGTGTCAACACCATTCTAGTCATCTGGCTGATGACATT
The DNA here is from genome assembly GCA_947532105.1 of Athrips mouffetella. NCBI lineage: Eukaryota > Metazoa > Arthropoda > Insecta > Lepidoptera > Gelechiidae > Athrips > Athrips mouffetella. The sequence goes on from OX383976.1 coordinate 24,240,288, forward strand.
GGTATTCCTATGTATTTCTCATCTGATTTATTTCTAATTAAACCATGAGTAAAATAATCACAAATACCTGTGTTTAGATATTATCTTCCTTAATCAACCAGTCTACAAAGAATATAATTTTAAAAAATTATATATTGGGAGACATTTCACACAAGGTCATCTGATCCCAAACTAGGCAAAGCCTGTACTATATGGGTACCAGAGACTGATATACATACATAAATAGATAAATAACACCCAGACACAGAACAAACACTTGTGTTCATCACACAAATGTTTGCCTTGGGCGGGGATCGAACCCGCGGCCCATGGTGTGAGAGGCAGGCTCACTACCAACCACACCAACGGGCTTGTCAACCCAATGTAAAAGATCACACATTTTTACCCGCAGCAATTATTATAATTAATATTTATGTTCATCTGTTGCCTCATAACTTCTATACAACTTATTGTAGTTAAACAAATGAGTAGCGTTAGATTAGAAGCATCTTGATCTTCCTCTGGTTATAGGATATAAGATGTTACATTACATTGAATGTGGCGCCCTCAGGACATTAACTCATGAATGACCAAAATAATATTTTTATATGATACCATGTTGGGTGTCAAATAAATGGACATTATCTGAACATCACTATGAATATTTAGTGGCAAATAAGCATGCTGCTTCACCCAAGGGCAACTGAACATAGTGGGTCTTACTCCGTGGTCTTACTACAAAAAAGTTAGACATCTGTTGAACACTTGATTAAAAAAATGCGCACAAAATAACTGGCTATGTCAGTTGATGCGCAGAAGTCAAGTCATAATAAAATAAGTCATTTTTGACTTCTGCGCATCAATGACATAGACAGAGTTATTTGGTACGATATTTTTAATCAAGTGTTCAACAGATGTCTAACTTTTTTGGTGTAAGACGGAGTGTGTTTGCTTAAGATGAGGCAACGAGGCATGTCCAAGCAGCTTCATGCGGCCAATAACAACTTTACACTAAGTGTAATATTATTCATCTTATATTAATATCTGTTCATCTAAAAAAATCTTGCTAATTGTGTAACAGATAGTTAACACTTTGAATTGACATAATAAGCCTATTATTATTATTTCTGGTGGAGAATCTGCGCAGACGGGTGATCAGATCACTTAAATAGCTTTTTCATTCACTATCCCAGCTAGAAACGGACGGCGTGGCCTGCTTCACTGTAAGCCCCATCCAGGAAGATGGCCAGTTTATGCGGCAAGCTGCTCTTTTGGCTTCATCGGGGTATCCCCATTTTCCATTCCCCCTATCTACTGATTGAGATGTACTAAATAAGGACCCTGAGAGGACCTCCGAAGCTTTTCGCACACAATTCTGTGTCCCCTGGTGTGAGGCTCTCTGCACCACAAGCCAATCTGCCGAGGGCACTGGTTTACTGGTGCTGTTAAGTCTTTTTTCTATCTATATCCCTTGATGAAGAGTTTGGATTGACGATACCCCTCCACATTTTCCAACTGTGTGATAGTTCGTCTCCATGTCCTGTATCGTTGCATTCTGTCGGGATTTCTTGTGCTTACGGTAAATGAACAAAAACGCGTAACACCCGCAGTAAGCTAAATCACTCGAATTCTTCATTTTTGTGCACTTTTAAGATATTTTCCAGCAAAATACACTATTTTGATCACTTTAACCTCTTTCGTTTCACAAATGCAAAATCTCTGACACAGTCAGTTGCACAAAGCTACTTTAAAATTAAAGCTCCTTTAAATCTACTGCTGTCACTTTCTTTGTCAGCAGAATAGAAAGAGTCCGCAATAGACTTAAAGGAGCTTTAACTTTAAAGATGCTTTGTGCAACTGGCGGTGAGAGTAGGATAGCTTTATGTTACGTCCATGTGTGTGGTTGAAACACACTGCTGTCAAAAAAAATATTACTTTGAAAAACATTACCCGTTGACAGCAGTCTGTCTTGACCACGCACACGGGCGTCATATACAGCTATCCTGCTGTCAAAATAATATTTCCTGTTCTGGAACGCACGTCTATACGAAGAAAAACGAAAAGGCAATTGAGTTTATTTTGCTTTGGTGGTGCCAGTACTTAAAAAAAAAGTCCACTACTGATTTTTTTTTTTAATTATTTAAAAAAAAATGGCGGCATTAAAAAAATAATTCTTAGTCATTCTTCTTTCTTCTTTTTATTCTCCTTCATGTAATATAAATTTCAAGTCTGTTAGTTTTATCTTGGAATAAAAAACCACTAGTATACATGTCTTTTACACTCTTTAGTATTATCACACCTTTTCGTTACACGCTGTAGACATATCAATTTTTATATGATACAAAATATTAAATTGAGAAGGATTGATAGGAGTCGAGAAGTAAAAGAAGAATACCAATAGGGAATTTTCTTTAAAGATTGTCAGCTACGTTTTTTGAAGTGTCCATAGGTGGCACGCTCATCACTGTTAGTAATTGCTTAAGGCTTTGTAAAATAAATTAACCGTTTTTAGAAGAAAATATATGACCGACATTTGACTACTGTCAAAGTCACAAAACTGACTTAATTTGGCGAACTCGCCATAATTTTATAATAATTTATTTACTTTGACATTGGCAAAATACGACTTGTAATGAGATGTGACGCCATTAAATAAATATATCTATCTATCTAGTGACTGTTTAATATCTGTGTCTCCATTTTCCATTTTCCCTACAGAAACGCCATCTAGTTGAACTTTCAAAAGGTTCTGGACATCACCCTATAAGGGCCTGTCCGCACAGCGAATTTTATTCGCGCGATATTTATTCGCGCAAATTATATTCCGCTATGCGCGAATTATATTCCGCTATTTCATTAGCAAAAAATCCCGATTTTTTTCCCGCAGTGCGGATACTCCTATAGGATTCAATGTGTTACAGAATTGCGAGAAAAAAATCGCGGGGGATATAATTCGCGCGAATAAAATTCGCTGTGCGGACAGGCCCTTGTGAATTTAGAAGAATCGATTCGAGAAGTGATGTGAGGTTTCGTTCCAGAACAGAATAAACATGTAGATCAGTAGATAGATTCAACTCAGAATACCTTACTCCACCCCTGGCTCCCCATAATGTTGCCACGCCAGCAAATAGCTCTTATTTGCCATAGCGTGCACCTTCAGACCTCCCATCGATCACCCGACGAAGTGCGCGTAAATGATGTTATTTTTTTTTACTATTTCTACCCGCATACGAAAATTGCGCAATTACTGACCCACTGTATTTGACGTAAGTAGTTCAAAGATCGATCATCTTGTACAGCTTGTAATTGGTAGTTGATTGGCCTTAATTTTAACCGCAAAATCTCTAAACTAATTCAATCCTGCTTAGTGAACTTTAATTTCTTGTTTTTATTTTCTAGAACGCAACTAACTAAATTAGAATTTTTAATAATTTTTTTAGGTTACTGTAACTAAATATAATTAATTACACTTGACTGAATTTAGTAACTGAATCATTCATTTGACTGAATAGTCCTGTAGGCACAACTTTTGGTTAAGTTACGTCAAATATTCATTGTTTTAACAGAAAATGTTTATTGACTTGATTATTTAATATTGTGAATTAAGGAGTAAGTTGCAGTCACATGAATTTACTCAACCTAATTTTTTTTCAAATAAAGGCTTGAAAGCTTATTTATACTCCTAATTTTTCTACTTTTGTTTATCCTGCGTCATTTAAATCGAGAGTTATTTTGAATTGGTAAGCCATTGTAAATAAAAACATTAATTACAAAACTACTACGGACATATTTCGGAACTCCGCCAATAAGTGATAACAACTCCAAGACCCAACCCCTCACATTTTACTATTAAGATTAAGCAAACAATTTAAGCTAAACCAGCCCTCTAAGTAATCGTAGTTGCCTCAAAGATTAGTGGCTTATGTCGCTAAGTCACATAACATATTCACTGCTACTTGTCCAAATATTACACTTACGAAATATTGCTAAAGAGATGTTGGAAGCAAATATTTTGTGAGTGGAAAGGCGAAGATTAGGGGTGAAAAATTGGTGCCAATTATTGATGTGTTTTTTGAGCGGTAGTTGCACTTTCTCCAATCTTTCCAATCGTTTTCCAATCTTCAAAAAGCACGTTAAACGTAGAGCCAAGTCAGAGGCCAGTTGGCGGCTTGATAACTCTGACAGTCGGGTTGGCCACTAACCTGGCTAAGCCTAGTTTAGCATCGGGTCTGGCATGCCATCTGGCTTGCGAAGGTCAGATGGCAGTCGCTCTGTGTAAAAGCCAGTGTCTGCGGTCACCAACAACAGCGGTCGCCAGCCGGAACGCGTACAAGTGTGGTGGGTGACTATCGTAAATCCCCTCCTAATGTTAACACGTGCATATTTGAAGCCGCGATCACACCTTCCTTAATTCAGAAACTAATTCGGCATACATTGCTAGTTGAAGTGAGGATTTTGGAACTAAAAAAACAAGCCTCCCAGCAATGTAAGCCGAATTAGTCTCTGATTTTAGGAAGGTGTGATTGAGGGTTAACCCCAAGGATGCTGAGCCTGCTCTATCGGAATTCAGTTCAAAATCCCATACGCGAACCGACTAGACGTGTCGCCTTGTTTTATGTTGTATTAATTAGGAATTTGTAATATAGTCGTAATAAGTTGGACTCAATATTTCATATCTCTACTCTTTCACTTACTTACTTACTTTACTCTTTCGCGTGACTTCATACCATCGTTAGCCTCATCTTTGTCCTTAGCAAAGATTTTGGAGAACACCGCACAGGGCGTATTCTTATGTCAATGGTCCTTACAAGGTCCTTAGATGAAGCCAGTCCATTATTAATTAAAGTAACTGCAAAAAATCTTTTTGCAACCTTTTAATATTTTTTTTTACTTCTAATAAATCGGTTAAAAGTATCAAAAAAGGTGAAAAACTTTTTCAAAGAAGAATATTTAATTAAAAGCATCCAATTACACTGAAAGTTCGGTAACGAATCTTCAAAACGAAGTAAATATTTGGAAAGGCGCAAATACCCGACCCCTTTAGGTAAGAAATACTGAATTAGCAGGGGAGTGGAAAGATTACAAGTGTTTAATTTTTATCTCTTTTCTAGTAATTAACTCTCCTCCTACCTAAGTATCTTCATTAAAATTTTCTTGAGTCAGAATAGGTGGTTTCCCCTTGGGCCTATTTTTTTGGTGTTTTTTCTTTGGAACTAGGATTTAATTTAAAAGGCTTTTTATCAATTATAGAACATCATTAAGTGGTTTAAGACATTTTAATACTTTCAATGTACGAAAAAAAGATTGTGAATTAAAAAGTTGTAAAACAAAAGTTGTTCAGTTTCCTGTTCACAGCTATCACCCGAGAGGTTTTGCGTTAGTAACTTAACACGTTGTATAGGTATTAAAAATATTAATCTTTACTTTTTTCAAAATAATGTTTGATTTTTTGAGACATTTTACCATTCATTAATATTCTAAAAATCCTTAAAAAAAGTGAAAGAAAACAACTTAAAAAAATAATTGTGGTCTTCATGTTTTAGACATTGGTCGACTATTTATAAGAATCATAATCCTTTCGGAAAATATTTCAATTTCGTTTACTTCAAGTTTTACAGCGCGTTGGAAAGACCAGACAGTTTAATGTTGTACACCATAAAAAAGCGGAAAGTTGAGTATCTTGGGCACGTGCCCAGACATAAAAGATATCAACTGCTACAGTTGATTATGATGGGCAAGATTCAGGGCAGAAGGCGAATGGGGTAACGTAAAAAATCATGGCGACGTAAAAAATCATGGTATATATATATTGGGGGGACAATTCACAAAAATTCATCTGATCCTAAACTAGGCAAAGCCTATGGCTATCAGAGACTGATATACATACTTAAATAGATGTAAAACAAATACTTGTGTTCATCACACAAATGTTTGCCCTGGGCGGGGATCGAACCCGCGGCCCACGCCACGGCGTGAAAGGCAGGCCACTACCAACCACACCAACATCCGCGACTGGACAGGCATACCCGGTGCAGAAGAACTTGTTCGCGTGGCGCATGACAAGGATAGATCTGTGAAGCTAACGGCTGACCTCCGGTAGCAGAGAGGAAACGTAAAAAGAAGAAAAATATAAGTCAATCTATACAACCGGTACGTCAAGAAAGCCTTTGAGGGTCGACCTATGGCGGACGCCTTCCGGTTGACCGCCCCAGGTACCGGTGGGCCGATGTAGTTGAGGAAGACTTGCGCGAGCTACAGGCTGACTGGCAGGCTGCGGCACAGTATCGAGACTAGTGGCGACTACTCGTCGTTCGTTGCGCCAGAGGAGTAAGTAGTAAAAGTATACAAAAAATAAAGGACTTAAGCGACATAAACCATGTCTATACCGCGCTAAGGGCCTATATTAAATGAAATTATCTCATGACAATAACACAATTAGTGAATTGTTTCCCTACGTCGTCATGTTCTCCTTGGGCGTTTCCTTAATCTTGTAATAATACAGGGTCTTAGGAAGTGTAGAATTAACTGTAACGAAATTCTTTGTCTTAATGATAAGTTTTCTAACGATTTGTCTGTTTCATAACTAGTGGCATGTATTTCTTATTATGATGTTGTTATTATCAGTTTACATCATCTACCGATTGTTATGTCAAAGTTTTTATTGTAATCATTATATGCTGGCATAATAAATAAGTATCTGTATTGTGTTGGCGTCTAGTGTGAAATGATACAACACTTTTTATTCCGATCACAATTAGCAACGTCAGTCTTCAATAAAGCTAGTGGCAACGTGTGATATAAGAAGCTCCTGAACATTTTGTATTCAGAAGTTCATGTCTATGGTTTAATTAACCTAACACCCCTTATAATTCTATATTACATAATATCTACATTAATCCAAGTCTCTGAAACTATCAAACTAAACACACACTGTACCCACGACAGTCGAACCAGCTTAATAGATTCCCTTTAGCCCACAACTAATAAACCGCAGCCCCAGATAGCAAATAATCCCGTCCTGCACAGTGTGGCCAGATCTCAATTTGTTAATTCTGCTAAAACATTTAAAAAATATTGACTACAGCGGATTATGCTATAAGGCTTAAAAACTCTTATGACAATGATTAGTCGGAGTTCACTTATTGCTAGTTTAAAAAAGCGTTATTAAAGTTAAAGCTCTTTAAAATATCTTGCTAATACTCTCTGTTTTGTTGACATTTAATGTTTTTATAAATATACTTTTATTAATTAAAACAAAAAAAAAATCATCCCGTACAGTCAAAAACAGGTCAAACTTGACACTCGCAGTGCGATTTTAACTTCTACAGCTATTGAAATAAGATCGGTACAAAGTCCTATGTGTCAAGATTGACGTGCTCATGACTGTACAGAGATCATCACATCAGATCCCGCTGGTCATTCATCCGATATTTAATTTTGACCAAATAGTATGATCTTTAGGGGAGACCTATGTCCAGCAGTGGACGTCTTTCGGTTGATATGATGACTATGTACTTTACAAACTTTGTATTTAAACCTTAACAGCTGTTGTGTAGACCGATTGGTTATACTGATTAAAATACTAAATTCTGCTGGTTGTTAGCTATATTTTATTTATAGATCTTTTTAAAAAGCAACTTTTCATAAAATCCAAAATTTTGGGTTAGGTAAACCTTGCCAAAACAGGAGGATTTTGTTGAATCTGGTCACACCGAGTCCCGTATTTGCGTGCAAAGACAAACCGAGTGGTACCAAGTGGAGGAAACCCGCGTTGGAATTATTTGAGTTACCCAAATTCCCCGGGGGTCCCAAATCGTCGGCTTTTGTTCCTGCGCTTTGATGATTTTTCTTTTTGGGTACCTACGTTTATGTTGGTGTTAGGGTGTTAAAGGTTTTTTGAATTTATTTATAAAGAGTATTAATTATTTATTACTTTGCCCTTGTGGTGCCGGCAAAGTATAGTGGGTGTCGTAAGAGGCGACTAACTGTTAATGAACCAGAGGATGTGTATCGTGTCATATTACATTCTGCGGTCACTAACAACCGCGGTTCTTGGTGCCAGCCGTAACGCTGACAAGCGTGGTGACTAACACCTTAGTCTTCTCCTCCATATTCCGTTCTGCCCCTCCATATTGTTCCTGCCAGCAGCTGGAATTCTGGAGGGAGCTCTCTGTCCTGTACTGGACGTATTATGGGATGTTATGATTAACCCATCCCACCCATCTGTTACTAGTTGAGTCCCTATGGATGCGAGTAACCGCTAAATCTTCAGATAACGTCATCACATCACTTCTACTTTATTTTCTTCTATTAAAAGACAGATTTGCTGCAGGATTTCTGTGAAATAATTCAATTCCCGTGCCTTTTCCAATCCAGTGTCGCGTTATGATAACCGCTCGCCGCCATCTTAATAAAATCAGGATCGTTTTGATAGCCCCCCTCTTCGCCTCGCTTCTTTAACCGCACCCTATGCCTCGGGCTAGTCTTTGATATTTCTCCAGAGAGGTAAGAAAAGCTGGGTTTTGTGGGCAAGTGGTTGAATTTGGTGATGTGAATTTCTATAATTGTTAAATTGGATATTAGTATACTATGAAATTGCTATTTTTGTTGCTTAGTAAGTACACACGGCCGTACGTCGGTGGAAACAGTTTGACCTTGAGCGGGTCTCTGGTTTCGGGCGTTCGTAGCTTCTATTGGTTTTACGTATTCTATGTATTTCGACCTATGTTTCTTAGGGAAAGTTGTTCAGTTTCATTCTCTAAGTAACATGCTTAAATTATGTTCACTTTTTCAGTGGGACCCCACTTTGTTGTCTTGAAATGTCATCAGACCAACCTTGACAATGCAATGAAATAATAGCTGTCTCATACATTTGGCTTGACCATAGTGTATGAAACCTTTTGTAGGTGCTGACACAGCGCTAGCACAAGGCTTTCGGAGGCAGCCCCTCTTCAGTCTCTAAGACTTGTGTCTCTAACGCATGTGTTGTGTTGACCCTGTACTTAGAGTCTAAGTACAAGGTCAACACAACACATGCCTTCTATATTCATTTATAATAAATAATTTTATATTAATTGCCTTTGATATTCGAGTCAGATTTAAGTAAATACCAACGAAGAGTCTCATTTCTAAACTCTGTATGAAACATCTGATAGATATCTCTCCTATTCCTATGTAATTTCTAATTGGAAATTCCACATCACTTGAATTCGGTTCCTATACGAATATCTTTTATTAAGACAGAAAACTCATTGTCTCAGCTCGCCTCTCGTAAAGAGTATCTCTTTAAAAACCTGAAGCCTACCCTCTCGTAAACCATCTTTTTTAATAGAAAAAGCTCGAACGCTTCCTTTATCTGGCATTATTACTCGGTTTTATTCCAGATTGACGAGCATGCGACTCAAAAACTCTTATCTTTGTCATTTTATCTTTGATGAGATGAGGCCTCTGGGGAAATTTCGGATCTTTGAATCACAAATTAAATGAATTACTGAAAACGAAATAATCCTTATGTAGAAGCTACATGCAGAGCCGGAAAAAGTCAAGTCGAGGCCCCTTGACAAATAGGTCTCTAACCTAGGAAAAATTACGTCCAGTTTCGATGACAGGATAGTTTAGGTTGCTAAAAGGCAGCACAAACGCAATGTTGAATGTGAATAGAGGTCGCTTTTACTCTGCCAAGCGACCATGTTAGCCTAGTTGGTTGACGCGTCTCCGGTACATATGGAGAAGATGCAGGTTCAAATCCTGGAATTTAAAGATTTACTACTTCGAATCAGAAATGAGGAGATCCGCAGAAGAACTAAAGTAACTGACATAGCCCTGAGAATCGCTAAACTGAAGTGGCAGTGGGCAGGGCACATCGCAAGAAGAACCGATGGCCGGTGGGGCGTGAGGGTTCTAGAGTGGCGACCACGTACCGGAAGACGAAGCGTTGGCAGGCCCCCCACAAGGTGGACCGACGATCTGGTCAAGGTCGCGGGAAGCCGCTGGATGCGAGCAGCGCAGGACCGGTCGTCATGGAGTTCTTTAGGGGAGGCCTATGTCCAGCAGTGGACGTCTTTCGGCTGATATGATGACTACTTTGCAGTTTCGATGTGTTATTGTTTGTAGTACAAAGTTTCACGCTTTCTTTCTCTTATTATTTTTCAGAAAGTTTATCCATCTTTTTCATTTTATTGTATGCACCAAATTAATCTGTCATACTCGTATTTTGCTGCAGCAGTTTCCTGCTGTTTCTTTTATACCGCCATAGCACGCATACGAAAAGGTAGTAGACTCGCTCTATTTGCATTGTATTCTGCATGTTATGTCAATCAATCCTATTCTGTAAAGAATCTAACATTGAATGAATGGAACTTGATAAAAATATATTCAGGGCTTAACTTGAAACCGATATTCATAATATTCATATTTATGCACGAGTGAGTCAAATTAAACCAACAACGCCTCACGTCATGCATTCAAAAACATTGCCTCGCGCCGCTCGTGCCCATGACAAATGCGACACTTAACTTTTTCCAGCTAAACACGGTTAATGGGGCATTAAATCTAATGGTAACATTAACAACGATACATCCCTTATTCATATGGAGGCCGTAATAAAAAGCATACGTGACTTGATTAGAAAGTACACTATTTTGGTAGATGAATTGAGAGATCTGCGAGTGTTTTAATTTGGTTGGGTTTCTTTTTAATACTCTCTCGAAATTAGTGTCTATAAGCTCTGCATATGTGTTATAATTAGTTATCGTGTGTAATTACCGATGACAACTACTTATAATAGTTAGCAGTTCCAATGGTTTAACGTACCCTTCGAAGCAGGGAATTGCAGTACTTACAGTTCGAAAGCTACTAATGGTCACCCATCCGAGTTCAATCTTATTCTTAAAAATCGACGGTCGACGATAGAACGAGCTCACCCAGAAGAAGCATATTCACTCGCGATACGTTCCGGTTATATGAACTCGGGACCACGATCGTAGGTAAACAATTCCTTAGCTGTGGCGCTTAGTACAAATGTGTGAAATATCAACCAATTTTAGATTTCTTGAACTACTGATGGAAGAAGAGGGATGGTGGAATAAGTCTCTATCAATTTATTAATCCGCAGTAATCTGTAGTTATAAAATTACAATGATTACTTGGTTTATATTCCACACATCCGCACAAAGCGCTTTGAAACATCTTCTATCATGCGCACGGCTAAAGAGTGCAATTCTCTGCCTGCGTCTGAGTTCCCGAGTGCATATAACCAGAATCTATTCAAGTCGGGAGTGAATAGGCTTCTTCTGGGCAAGCTCATCCCATCGTCGACCTCATCCCTGTCCTCAAGACTAGATCGAGGTCAAAAGCAAGCCCTTCAACCATAAAAAATGGTATAAGGTTCGTTGGTCTTTGTAAAAATTATTATAGAAAAAAAATCATTAGAAAATGATCAGAATGCTTTAAAAATAAAAACAATCCTTTTCTTTGTACGTATCTAATTAAAAAAAACCGGTTAAGTGCGAGTAGGACTCCGATATACTTTTTATATTTTTGGACCGCAAAACTAAGTTTGTTTGTAAAGGTTATTTGCAGATTTCTAAAAAACTGTGCAACTTAAAAATATCGTTTTATTTTTGCTGTATTGTTTACATAAATTTCTGTCAACTGTAATTAATTCAGATTTTTCCTTTTACAAACTTCGGAGATAAGAGGTGGGGGGGAATGGTATTTTTTTTGAAATTTTTCATCATAACTTGAAAACTAAGAGACGTAAAAAAATACATAAATATATTTTAGAATTAACAAGTAAAGCCCTTTCACATAATACCCCATTCGACCTAGTAGCGACAATTTGAAATTTGGCCCCCCCTATTTCGGGCCCCTTTACATTAATAATCATAACTTTTTTAAAATTCTTTTACCAGGCCACTCAGAAAGTATTGCGAAAAATAGTTTTTATATATGGGAGACTGGCCGGTCAGAATTTTTTTCGAAAATATGATTACTTGTAAGTAAAAATATGTGTGTTCCATTTTCAAAATTTCCCTCCACATTTTTTGCGAGCCAATTCAAAGTATCGTGTCTTACTGAAAAATGGATCTGCGCCGGGAACATTTTAGAGCTATGATTTTTTACGATTTCAAGTGTCGCCTGAAACCGGATGAATCGTTCGATAGACTTCAAATGGCATTTATGGATGAAGGCCCCTCCAAGGCAACCGTGTATCGTTGGTATAACGAATTTAGGCGCGGTCGACCAACCTTGGGGGATGAAGAAAGAAGCGGTCGCCCTTTGACGGCTATTACGGAAGAAAACGTGCTAGCAGTGAAAAATTTAATCCAAGATAATAGGCGAATTACATATCAGGAGATTCAGCACATATTAAAGATTGGATCGGGAAGCGTTCACGAGATTCTACACGGGCATCTTCGCGTGAGGAGGATAGTATCGCGCTGGGTGCCGCACTACCTCACCGACGCTCAGAAGCAGGCCCGGGTGGAATGGTGCCGTGATATGCTGAACAAATTTGAAGCAGGCTCGTCTCGGCGTGTTTACGACATCGTAACAGGTGATGAGTCCTGGATTTATCAATACGATCCAGAAACCAAGCGCCAGTCGACAGTTTGGGTGTTTCAAAATGAACCAACGCCTACCAAAGTGAAGCGATCTCGAAGCGGGGGGAAGATTTTGATCGCCAGCTTTTTTAATTTGACTGGCCACTTGGCCTCAATTCCCTTACGAGATCAAAGAAGCATCAACGCCGAATGGTATACTACCAAATGTTTACCAGAAGTTTTTTCTGTTGTGAGCAACAAGCGACCAAACACAGGGCTCCGCGGACTACTGCTCCACCACGACAATGCGCCTGCACACACCGCGCTCAAAACGAGGGACTTCCTGGACAGCACACCAGTCAAACTCCTGGGTCACCCTCCTTACAGCCCTGATCTAGCACCGTGTGACTTCTTTTTATTTCCAAAAATAAAAAATCAGCTCAAGGGGATACAATTTTCGTCGCCGGAAGATGCGCTGGCTGCGTTCGAGCAGGCTGTAAACGAGGTGTCTACGGCGGACTGGAAAAAGTGTTTTGAAAACTGGTTCAGACGCATGAATCTTTGTATAGAGGCTGGTGGAGAGTACTTTGAAAAGATTTAATAAAAATATATGTACCTGTAGAACAATTTTTTTTAGTGTCGCAAATATTTCTGAGTGTCCCACGTATGTGCAATCAAGTTGGGCAACCATATTCTAAAACTATTCCAAATTTCAAGTTGATAGCATGAGTGGTTGCTGAGATATAGAGGTGTGACCGACATACAGACAGACAGACAGACAAAGTCGCACCATAAGGGTTCCTTTTTTTACCATTTTGGTATAGGAACCCTAAAAAGATTCTAGACCTTGGATTCAGTTAGATTTGAATTTTGATTTCTGTTTGAAAATCCACCAGTAGGTAACTTTTCTAAGGGACATTGACTTCACTATCTTTAAAAGGTATCAAACAGTTTTAACGCCTTCCTCTTTTAACCTGACCGAACTTATCCATATTTGGGTAGAAATTCCACACCTTTGTAGTAATTTTACTACCGGATAAAAGCCGCGTAGATCTCGGGAGAGATCAAGGACTTTATAACTTCTGTAAAGGGCTACACAGATCCTTGGGCCTTTGATCTTTTATAGTATTTTTATAGCTAGCCACTAGTGTTAAGGATTATTATTAGGTGTAGGCGGAACTATAACTTTTATATGGTAGGCGCCTTGTGGGTTTCAATGAGGTTTTTTTTAAAGAACAGTAGCGGTAGTTTCTAATCGTACCCATCTGTCCCTTTTTAGGGTTCCGTGAAAAATGGGACCCTATTAATATGCCTCCGATGTCTGTCTGTCTATCTGTCTGTCAGCGGTCTATATCTTATGAACCGTAATAGGCGGAAATTTTCACAGATTATGTATTTCTATTGCCGCTATAACAACAAATACTAAAAATAATTATAAAAAAAGTTAAGGGAGGCTCCCCTACTAAAAACGTGTTTTGAGGCGATTTTTTCTCGATTTTTATTTTAGCTCTATCGAAAAAACGGGAACACTTATAAGCGTGAAAATTGGTAGTTTATAGTGCATAAGCTATAGAATAACAACAAATAATAAAAAACTGGTTAAGTGCGTGTCGGATTCGCGTGAAATTAATACACTCCTGCGTGACTGCGCGTCCATAACTAAGACGGTATTTTTACCTTAGTGGTAGGGAACCCTCGGTGCGTGAGTCCGACTCGCACTTAGCCGATTTTTTTCTACTATGTTTTTATTCATTTCCAGTACCCACAATACTGACCTCCATATACATTGACCTTCCACATTTCCACTACTTATGTTTTTTCCTTTAGTTTATAACAATTCCGGTTGATCAATGAATCACTTTGAATCAGGGCCAATTTTTCAAAGTTTTTAATAATGTAAATGTTGTATATTGAATTTAATTTGTTAGTTAAATCCGTGTCATTCCCGAGCAGAAGTCTTCCGCGTCAGACAAAGCTATTTTCAATCTGAACCCAGACTACTGATATCTTAATTAAAATCCTAACTTATCCGTAGATCTGGATCTGCACTTATAATCCGAGAGCCGCCTGTATTCTTTAAAATATTTATTTATTCATAGCTTCACCATTGTGATGATTCTTAAAATTAATTATGATGAAATTATTATTATTATGAAAAAATTGAGTGTCAGTATAATGTAGAGTATGGAGCTTGGAAGGTATATTTTTTTATCTGCGTGACTGATCGTTTTATTTCATTGAAGCCATAACTAAACTTTCCACCCCTTGCCCTGTATGCTAAAAAGCTTATTTATACCTAGTTTATTAGTTCCAGTAGGTTTAGGTCGTCTTGATTTGCTTTAAAAAATCTTCCAGTTAGTTTATTAATAGCCAAAAGTACAAACAAAGATGCAATGCGAACTTTGCTACGCAAACACTGCGATTTGATTCGACTTCTTAAATTCGTGAATTTTGACTATGTACATCGCACCACACATTAACGAAATGGACCCTTAGAACTCATATCTAACATAGAGTTAGTATGCAAATAATTTTCATCTGGTAGCTCGTTTATTAAGACAGCCGGTAGTCGTCTCCTGTACTATATCGAGCGAGTCAAGACGGAGGATGTCCGACCACAGAGGAATTTAATTTCCTACCTCACAGGCGTCTGTCTGCAGACGGGCCGCATTTCAACCCGGATGTTTCTTATACTATAGAAATACGAAGTTATAGATGACTGATTTGAAATTTCGATATATTGATTGATAGAATAATTAGAATATGTACATCGTCAATCATCGTCAAGTAGATTCCGTTAAGACATATCTAGACAAGTCTCAACGATCACCATGATAAGATAATATCAGATATACACAGTGGCAAAATTTTGAGGTCTAAACTCAGGCATGGCATTATAGGAATGTCGATATAAATAAAATATTTGGCATACTAAAAGTTTACATTATGCTTATTATCTTACCTACTGCGGCTACTGCCTTGTCTGAGATTATCATTGACGTAAGAAGTCGCGCACTCCGCCTTTGGCGATTTTGCGCCAAAATATCGCCCTCGTGTAAATCTGCCATAATAACTAGGATCAACGACTTGCATGCAAAACGTTACCGGCCAAATCCGATTTTAGGTAAAACTAGTTTTGCCTGGGCCAAACCAGCTATGCAGCTATACTGCTCTACATTATCCTTTCGGGGCTCGCTCTTTGCCATAAATAAACCAACTAGATCGAAGTGCGGGGTTGGGTTGGGTAGGTTAGTTTAGGTTTAATAACCTAACCTTACCTACCCAACACATTTCGGTTTGGCCTAGGCAAAACTAGTTTGGCATAAGACGCAGCTACGCTAGGCAGAAAATGCTCAACTTTTCTACAAGATGAATAATAATCTCCTTTCTAAGAAAAATATTGACTTAAAAAAAACCGTAGTTTGTTAAACTGGACTCCGTTCAAGTTTCAGCTTCAGCTTTCCGTTAATTAAAAGTAACAATTCATTTCGTAGTCTTGTCTTTCTTAAAGTAACGAGAAAAAACTAATTCATCGCAGCAATTTTTCCTAGAACCCAGCCAATCTCCAGTTCTAGCAATTTGTATTTCTTTCTGGGACGATGAAAATTTTAATAATTCATTTTATTTCCGTTTTTATAAAACAGTAGCTGTTGCCCGTGACTTCGTGCGCATGTTAAAAAAATACCATTGTTAAGGTCCAAAGAAATTTGACCTCATAAGCAAGGAGGTTTTTGTTCTGAGTTAAGGTCAAACTATTAGCTATCATACAAAAAGTTTCATTAAAATAGGTTCAGTTTTTGCGTGATGCTCGAACAAATAAACAAACAGACAAAAAGACAAAAATCTGTGTTTGGATTCAGGGGTATCTAAATAGCCGTGATATTTTTTTTATAAATATCAATTTACTATTTTATACTAGTAGAGATTACATTTTTTCCACAAAATTTTGAGTAGTTAAAGGCAGATACCTACCTAGACTACTCGTAAACTGCTTCAAACGGGAGTTCGTACAATGTCGCAGGATCATCAGTACCAGTGCTGAAGTCACACTATTAGCCCCGACTTTTGTACTGTAGTGCAATAAAGTTTTAAATAAATAAATTAGCTATCTAAATAAAAGTTTCATTAAAATAGGTTCAGTAGTTTTTGCGTGATGCTCGAACAAATACTCAAACAAACAGACAAATAAGGCAGAAATATCTTCAATTACAGATAAAATCAATTTACTATTAATTATCTTTCCCAAAACTTTTCTCAAGCACACTAGAAGCAGTCTTTCAATAACAGTCAATTTCTTGGATAAACAAGGGCATTATTATCGGCGAATCGAAGTTAACAATCCTTCTTTTCGCCTACGATATTGTACTTTTCTCCACATCAGCCTCCCAAATGGAAACCATGCTGCAAGAGCTGAGCAATGCTAGCCTAGAGGTTGGATTAAATATGAATATGTCAAAGACCAAGCTAATGACCAATATAATAGCACTGAGAGCAATGTAGAAGTGATGGAGATAGAATCGCATATGTCCAAGAGTCCTAGGTCAAATAGTCTCGTTCCAGGCACGGCAAGATAAGGAAGTCGAAAGACGAACCGGTAATGCCTGCTATTGGGCTATGAAAGACGTCATGAAGGGAAACTTCACGTACATATTGTGCAACAAAAAAAGTATAACAACCCTAAAGGATATGAAACTGAACAACTTTTGCCAAGAAACAGCAAAGGAAAAAAAATGGAACCCTTATAGTATCACTTTATTGTCTGTCTGTCGACTACGAACGGGTAGATATCTCACGTCGAAATTTATATAAAATATTAAGGTGAAAAAAAAACAATCAATCTTATGAAGGATAAACAGCTGTTCTCTAATTAACAACAATCACCGTTCCTTAATTAATTAACCCATGCGGGTGGTCACTATTCACCATTCTTTATTACACTGTGTTACACTAGAGACTTACAGTCAACACAAGTGTATTATTAATTAATGTTAGTTAACATGTTAGTTACTTGACTAATTATTTCATTTGCTTTTTTTGATTGAGATTGATGATGACAATCTCCGGGTGGTCGTCTAATTGTGATTGCTTAGATATAGAAAAAAATTTAAAATATACGCGAACTTGAGTCATTAAAACATTATTGTACTTACTACATAAAGTTTGTTATCAATTTCAATTCTTTATTAGCCTTCATGTAAATACATTTAAAAAGGTGTTCTATGTATAGCTAAGTTTAGTGTGGTACAGTCAAGAGCACATCAAGCTTGACACATTGGACTTTGTACCGTTCTTATTTCAATAGACGTACGGGCTAGAGTCGCACTGCGAGTGTCAAGCTTGACCTGTCGTTGACTGTACATGAACCCTGTGAGGGCGTTGCAAATATAATCGGAGGGTGTGATTATTTACATATGCATTTAAAATATCAAATAATTAAGACTTCCTTAAATAAAAATCAAGATGTTATCCAATGAATCTGTTACTGAAACCAATGGTTTATATTTTCAAAACATCAATAATACAAGGCTTTGATCAAGATAGCCCTACTCAGATAATTACGTTGATAAGCTTTTAGTAACATATCCAAAAACCACTAACATCAACGATAACATTGAAAAGCATTTATAGATATCACTCATTTGCATTTCTTTCTTTCACAGACGTTTCGGCATAGTCGACAAAAGGTTCTGCGTGGAAGGAGGGTCACGCTGTGGACGGGGCGAAGGACTTTTCGTCTTCGCGGCGGAAGGAGGCAGGGAGTTGACAGAGCTACTGAACTTGCACAGTCACGAAGCACAGTCTCGGCTCAGTATTGCGTCCAGGAGTGGATCAGGTTAGAATAAGAACAGCATAGAATAGGTAATTTCTTTTTCGCAGCAGAAGGAGGCAGGGAGTTGACAGAGCTACTGAACTTGCACAGTCACGAAGCACAGTCTGGGCTCAGTATTGCGTCCAGGAGTGGATCAAGTAAGAATAATAACAGCGTAGAATATGGACTCGAATCGTCTTCGCAGCGGATGGAACCAGGGAGTTGACAGAGCTACTGAACTTCCACAGCCACGAAGCACAGTTACGGCTCGGTAATGCGTCCAGGAGTGAATCAGGTAATAACAAGAACAGCCTAGAATATGGACTCGTCTTCGCAGCGGATGGAGGCAGGGAGTTGACAGAGCTACTGAACTTGCACAGGCACAGTCACGGCTCAGAATTGCGTCTAGGATAAGATGTGCGTGAGAGCAGAACGGAGCGACACATATCTTACACATCGTACCGTCCGGGCGTCCTGTTGTCACACTGCTGTCATTCTGTAGTCGGTTAACCCCATGCACAGTAACTTATTCAAGCCGTTTTATTTCAGTTCTAGACAAACGCTTCTCCGACACGAGTTCCATCGATGACTGTTTCCACCACACCTCGCTACGGTCCATCTCCCCCTCCTGGGCAGCTCCGAACAGCCAGACCATGCACTGCTTATCAGGAATGTCCGACCTGGATACCAGTCTCGAGAGTAATGGTGATGATGGCAGGCAGGGGTTCAGAAGGCCAACCAGTCTGCCAAGATGCTCGAGCTGTATTGGAAAGATCAGCCATTTAACGAGGTTAGTAGTCAACTGGAATTCAGCAAAAAAATCAAAGACATATACTTTTTAAAGTCCTAAAGTCTCTACAACGTTATAGAAGACAATTCTGTCTGCTTTGCATACAATCTATTCAAGTCGCGAGTGTTGACCTCATTTTTGTCCTTAGACCATTGATAATAAAAAAGCCTTTTTTATTTTTGAATTTTATTACAAAGATTCAAACAGTGTTTAATACAGAATTAAATGTTAAATAAAAAGAAAAATGCAGTAATATCAGTATCGAATTAACCACCCCTTCGCGTTCCTGGCGTAAAGGTGCCTATAATGCTCGCGGTATTTCCACGTTGAATAGTTGGGGACAACCTTTGCACCAGAAACGACTCAGAGCGGAAATCATATCCTTTTTTCTTGGAGTCGATGGCCTGAATAAATGGAACTATAATATTACAGTATTATTGGTGTCTTTTCCAGATCCGCAACCATGGGAACACCAGGATCCATCATGTCACCAGTCTGGACAATGGACAACATCATGGAAAAGCGCTCTGACTCCGACCGAGCATCAATATACTCCCGATCGAGTGGCAGTGCGTCAGAATACAGCGTACCACGTGGCGGTTGTCTCTTGGATAAAAGCTTCGAGTCCAAAAGAGGAAGCCCAGTTGCGTGTTGTACACCAACTGTGCCTGCTAAGACAGGGTGCACTTGCCAATGTTGGCAACAGCCCAAACCCTGCTGCTGCAGAAAGAAGAATTTTAGTGGACCCTACGAAAATTATGATGTGCCAAAGACACCTATGCCTTTAATACAGGTAAGAACAATCACTGACAATCTGGGTTTTATCTTAAAATCACTTTAAGAGCATTTTAGTGTTAAAAATGTGGTTTTGTTTTTTTTTATGAAGGGATTGGTCTTTTTTTTTCAGGAACATCCAATAGACTCAAACATAGACGCAGCAAGCCTGTACGACACACCAAAGAAACTCAAATGTCTTATCAGCGGTCCAACGTGTAGCTGTCACCAAAACGACACCAAATCCGATATTGAAATAGAAAATAATAACACTTGTGATACAAGCACAAACAACAACGAAGAACATAATGTAGAATCACATTCGAACTATGTCAATGTTACCCCAGTTACCAAAAAACCAATGCCCCAAGTAGATTACGGAAATTACGCTAACATAGACCTTAATGCCACACTAGAGAAATTTGAAAATTCTTTGCAAATTTTGAGGAGTGCAGGGTTTAGTCAAGAAGATCTCGATGCTTTGGAAGATATTCCTGAGCATGACGATGATATATCTACAGCGACAACGAATACCGTCCATCCAACTGATTGTTGCATTGAGCATTTAAATTACATGCCTATGGAACCTTTAGAAGTCAGTAGTTCTAGTAACAGCAACAGAAATTGTTCAGATAATATAAGTAGGATAAGTCACGTATCAGATCCTACGCAACATTCAGAGAGTGACAATACTATTAGTACTAGAAGATCTAGTTCTGCAGATTTTACCAAAAGACATGACGAAGATTATATTATCAACGGTCAATGTTTCACACCTACCGTTCTTCGAAAGGCAAGCAAAACTGATCGTATAAACGAAGGTGTACCTGTGAGGAATAACACACCAGAAATATTCGAGCCCAAAGAAAAAGTATTCAAAGTACCCGAGATAAAAACAGAAAATACATTCGTTACTAGATTTAGGGATGCAGTTAAAATAAGAAGGTCGTCGAGCGTTCCAAGCAAATCTGATAAAAATAGAGATTCGTCCAGTTCGAATGATTCAGGGGTATCGACCGGGTCTTTGAAACATCACAAGGGTGACTTCAATGATTTTGAAATGCCAATAACCAATTCAAAGTCTTGTAAGAAGCACATCAAAAACAATAAGCCAATGAGAAATACGTTGACGCCCATTCACACGGCGTTTGTGAAATCGAATTCGTCCGATCCGCTGAAGAACCTGACATTTCATTTTGAAGAAGTCGCGACTCTCACCAAGTCCAATTCGTGCGACGTCGACACTCTAACTAGAAGAAAGAAGAAGAATGGTAAGAATGACATTTCGTTTAAGACTTTTGTAGATATAAAATGACATACAGGCAGAGAATTTTTTTTTTTGTACATGATGCCCTATTATAAGATTCTTCTTCTGATATTTAGGCCTTTGACTAGGTACCTATATATTTTGCTAGACAGTTATCGGTAAAGTTAAAAATAAAAGTCTAATCTGTCTGTTTTAAAATCACTAACATTAGTAACATTGACTTCTGAGTATTATTCAGGGCTTGTAACATATTAGAGGTATTGCTGTAAATCCACAGATTCCATCTCGCAACTTTCTTCAACAGGAATATGGAAAAGCCAGTAATCGTGTAGCCAACGTTATTCCAGTGGATACTGAACGAAGTGCTCTGTAGTCATAGTTTTCCCGCAGCTCGTCATGACAAGCACGTCAGGAGTCATGACCGTTCAATTTGGAACACCCGCAGATTCATGCGTACAGAATCGCATTACTAACAAATTTCAATCTTTTTCAGTGGACGCTGATATCACCGCCCGTCACAGCCAAGTGACCAACAAGAGTACCTCCAGTGGAGCCTCCGACACTTCAGACTACATGGAGTCTCTGTCGGTCTCTTCCTTCAGCTCGTGCGACGTGTCTGCGGACAGGCACCTGACCAGACCTCGCTCGGGGAAGGAGTACGCCAGCATCGACAGGGCGGCTTTAGCCAGTGTCTGCGATGTTGGATCTTCGGCTTGAGTTTCGGAACAGCTTATTTTCTTTATCAATACAGAAAACGAAGTAGTAGAATACATGATATAAATATAAGGGACGGTCTACATAAAAGTGAGCTAAAGGGAAAATTACTTCAAAATTAATATTTCAACTTATTTGATTTTTATATGGAATGTTTGATAGACCTGGACATGTATATTTGAGGAAGACTTTTGATCTTGACAACTTTCAGAGTTTGTTTGACTGTTATTAGCATCTTTATAGATTAAAGTAAGTATTTGTTTAACAATTAATGACTAAACGTAAACTACATAGACGACAATACGACATAGACGAATAATCTCTCAGATTATTACAGCGTCAGTTCGTTCTTAAATAATTTAATGTAGTTATTTACTTGCTATCATCTGCCTACCCCAACGGGAAAGAGGCGTGATGTTATGTATGTATGTAGAATCAATGAATTGTTTTTTTTCCTTTATCTATTTTAGTGTTATTGATCGAATACAGCTAAAAGTACCTTTTTTAACTAATACACTTTGTATATAGTTGAGTATATAAAATACGAGCAGATCATACATTCGTTCCTATGTACATAGTAATAGGGTATATTTTACCGTTTATTACGAATTTAGATTTAGTAGTGTGCCAAAAATATTGTAGCTGGCTATAGTTTGGGTTTTGGGTATTTAGTATGTAGATTGTGAAATATTTTTCGAAGTAGTTTGTAACTTTTAATATTCATATTACAAGGAGAAGTAAGGAATTGTGCTTCGAAAACTAAACGAGTGTGTTAAGGCAAGGAATTTCATATAGGTCCATCTGATCCCAAACTAGGCAAAGCCTGTAGGGTATCGGAGATTGATATACCATACAGATAAATGAAATATTCCATACAGATAAATGTAATAACAGGCTCGGAGCAAACACTTATGTTCATTATTTGTTCTGAAAAAAAAGGAAATAGTTTTAAAAAAATTGCCAAACCAGAAAAAATATCGATTTAAAAAAAATATATATGTTTTTCAGTTTGTTTTAGTTTTTGATGGACTGTTCCTTGCGCCCCTTTTATTTAAATTAAGAAACTTAATTCTTATAAATTACAAATAAGTCTTAATTTATAGTTTAACTGTTTGTGTGTCAAAGACCACTTTTAAAGTATTTATTAAATACTTTCGACATTTTGATGTTTAAATCTAAGACCTGGTATGTAAGTTTTGGATTTTAGTAACAGGAGACTTAAAATTAAAACATTTATTGTAAGGTTTGATAATTATTACTTTTAAGGTATTTACTTAAATTTTGTGCCTTTACGTACAATGGGTTAATCGTGTTTTATTTTATTTCCTGCGTTACCTTTAACTAAATAAAGTGTTTAGATTGATTTCTTGCAACTAAAGTTGAATTGAACAACTTTCCTTAAAAATCTGGAAAGCTGCTTAATTCTTAAAAACCAATAAAACACCTTTTTGAGTAATTTTACGTTTTAAGGTATTGTAAAATAGTTATAGAAACTACATATTTTTCTTAATTATAATTTTGTGTCTATCTTGGTACACTTAGCACATCAACCGTGAAAACCTCATACCATAATTACAGCCAGTTGCACAAAGAGTCTTTAAAGTTAAAGCTCCTTTAAATCTATTGCTGTCACTTTCTTTGTTAACGAAACAGAAAGTGTTAACAATAGATTTAAAGGACCATTAACTTGCCACAATGAATTTAAAGTTCCGGTTGATCTGCTGACTGTACCTATTCCAAAGAAATTCCAAGTATAATACCTCATAAAACCAGAGTGCACGCGTTTCTAAGAACCTTCAGTCCAAAACGGCCTCCGTCTCTTCCTAGCATACCGCTGGCACGGTTGCTAGAAAAAGATGGAGGCAATTTTAGATTTTTTTTTCAGAAACTAAAATGTTCATTTACGTGAGCCCTCCAGTTGTATATGGGAACATACGTGAAATTTCTTTGACCTATTTTTAAAAAGCGCCTGTTGGAAATCTACAAGCAATAGCTTAGGTACATAATTTTGATCGTAGTACTTATAATAAAAATATATGTACCAATAAACTTTTTGTTATTTTATACCGATATACTGAAAGTAACGTGAATATCCTGCCAAATATAAAATATTTTATACAAAATGAACTGTCTCAACGCATAATGTTTTTAAGTGCTAAGTGTTTTATTTTTGGTGTTAGAAAGAAAAAATTTAAAGTGAAAGATATAAATTAAAAATGTAAGAATCTTAAGGTTGTCTTGAAATATTTGATGATTTCGTTAGTTAGCACACTTTTTCTTTATAGAGACGGGCTAAATAAACGCAAATATTGGTTTTGTTTTATAAAGTATCCGTTTTTTTTCTATTTTTAACTAGGTGCTGATCGTAATTTTTTTTGTGTCTAGTCAAGTCAAGGAGTGTTATATGGTGGTCGCATTTTGTATTTTCTGGTTCAAATACTATGGCCCATATCAGAGATCTAGCATCATACCATGGATGAAAACTAGATGGCGCTAAAAAATAATCACCGAAGTTATTACGATTTATCGAGTATTAAGCCAAAAAAACCTAAAAAAAAAACATATTTGAAAGCATCATCTAGTTTCCGTGATATTTATGCTTTTCCAGCATGCTATATAGTCTCCAATTTTTTGACGTTTGTCAAAGGTCTGCCGTATTTCTTGAATAATACTTATATACACTTATATATATGATAATGTAATATGCCCCTACTTCTTGGGATAGGTACAGTCAACAGCAGGACAAGCTTGACACTAACAGGGTGAATCTACCGCGTTAAGCGTTAGAAATAGGGACGGTGTAAAGTTCAACGTGTCAAGCTTCATGCGCTCTTGACTGTGCTTAGTAAATCAGTAGGTGAACTGCCGGATGTAAACATTCACAACCCGTACGGTTTAGCACGCTGCAGTTGTCAGTTTATCTAGGCCCATAGATTAAAGACTAAGCATGGTCACATTTTTTTGCCATCCGAGCAGTGCGACACATTTTGAAAGACAAGGACGGTACTGTATAAAGCTATCTCTGTCTAAAATGTCAAAAACGTAATTTTTGGATTTGCTAAACATTTTCTTTCACTGACATTTCTTCGCATTTGGAGGTGATAGATTAGATGACATAGTTCCTCAAATAAAGTGACATTTCTCCGAGATATATTTTCTCTCGGGTAGTGTGCTACGCCTGCTGGAGTCAGGCCAATGGTGTGGCTCAAAGTTGTGAATGCAAAGTGCGGCCATTATAAAAGCGGTTTGATTTTAGGAAACTATATAGAAGCGAAGGGCAAAAACAGTTTTACAGTTAGTAAATAAGTTTTTATGTAAAAATATACATATTTCTTTACTTTTTAATGGTTGCTGTAACCGTACATTTAATGTTTTAGTTCTTGTAACAAATAAATGCAAGTGAAACGATAAAAATATAGTGCATTTTCAAATAAATCTGGTTTTTTTTCCTGTCCCCTTCTTTTAACTTGTCGATGGCAACACTCTATATACTTTTTTAGACCAGTATTCGGCAACGCAGATAGCGTTCGGCATGGCCTTGTACATATCCTTTAAACGGCCCATACAAAGCTCTGCCTGCAGGGCCCTGCTTGCAGTGCCACTGCCAATCGTACTTTGTGTGGGCATGCAGGGCCGACAAAATCGCCGTTACATCGGCCCTGCAAGACCACACACGGTACGATTGGCAGTGCGCACTGCAAGCAGGGCCCTGCAGGCAAGGCTTTGTATGGGGCCCTTTAGCGAGCATAATGAAGGGCATGATGCGCATGCTGTGAGGTGGGACATAGTTTGTGGCATCACACCGCAGTCGCAGATGTTTTTACCAGCTTCTATGTAGCCCCACCGGCCTGGGTGCGCAGTCTATTTAGAGCCTTTCAGGTTGGCCAGGGAAGTTCATGTCTAGTTTTTCTGTTGGTGGGACAAAGTTGGGCAGGGAAAACTCGTTACGCCTCAAGCCTAACCTGAATTTTGAGCCTAACCTGAGTCCAAGAAACTAGAGCGACTTTTCAGCCTCTTTACACGAGGGTAGCACTCCTATTTCCTATACAACCTTCTCCCCTAAAAGCCACTGGCACTCAATCGCAACTAGAATCACGCCTGAACATAACGATAATAAGAAGGATACTATCCCCTTACAGAAACCGTCACCCAGAAAAGTGTAAAACTACCTATAGATGGCGCTGGCAAATAATCGACAAAGGTATGATGGTCTTTCGAGTATTTTGGTAAAACACCGGATACACGGTCGGCGACAAGCTCCCGACAGAGGTCACCTTGGTTTGCAACCATTTGGGTCCGTTTCAACTACACGGTAGGATGGAAATAAGAGCGCTAAGGAGTATGAATGGTGTTAAATTGAGTGACAGGATTAGAAATAGTTTGATAAGAGAACGGTGTGGCGTAAAAGAAGACGTAGTGACCAAAATCGAGAAAGGGATGCTGAGATGGTTTGGTCATGTAGAGAGGATGAATGAACGAAGACTGACGAAAGAGATCTACCAGGCGAGAGTGAATGGAAACGTTGGAAGGGGAAGGCCTAGGCGAACGTACCAGGACCAAATTCAGGACGTTCTGAATAAAGGCCGGGTTAAAAGTACCCTAAACCGACGAACATGTATGAAAGGATTGATGAAAGTACAGGAAGCAAGGGAATTATGTCAAGATCGTAGCAGGTGGAGGACTGTGGTCTCTGCCTACCCCGACGGGAAAGAGGCGTGATGTTATGTATGTATGTATGTTATGTTAAAAACACATATCCTGTGAAATTTTCAACCGGTTTACTATTTCGGTTCAAAAGATAAAACTATCGACCTAGTAAAACACGACACATTTTCGACATTATGCCCCACTGTGCGTTTCTGTTGCGTCCTACCGGGGAGCACCACTTCTTACTCGTATATGTGACCCATAAGTGTTTATTTGAATTGTGCCTAGTTTCATCCCAGCAAGTTTTGTGCAAACTACCCCATACAAGCTCGGCCTTGGATCTCCTACTAATAGTGTGGCGATTATCACTCCTTTTATTATTCGTCCATAACACAACTAAAGCAACTATGTCATGCGTAAGCTATAAAATGTTGACAAAAGTTAAATCAACGAAGAAAATCAATATAAAAGTAAGAGATGACACTTCTCCGTAGATTAAACTTTTGTGCGTTTTTTGTAAAAGCAAAACTTTTGTGCATCTTGGTATATGATAATTGCCGTGCAGAAAAAGAAAAAACTTTTTTACATAGATAATGTAGCCGTTATTTGTTATGCAAGTTCAATTTAAAAGGTAAATAACAATAAAAAATACTTTACATTTTATGAATGTCAATCTTACCTTTTGAAAAGAAATACCTAATCAGAGATTCTGAATATTTTTGGTGAGATTTTAATTAACCGGTGGAATTGGCTTCCAGCGCCATAACGCATCGTTCAGACTGTACCTATAAGTACTAAAAATAATTAAAAGATAAAATAAATATCAACTTATCGCAAACTTATCGCTAAAAAAAACGGAATCGCAAAAACATGCGCTTACGATTTTATCAATAACAATACCATGTAAAACTTGTAACGCAATTTCAACGCGTGTCTCAACATCCGCGGTAGTATAGTGGTTAGTATCCCCGCCTGTCACGCGGGAGACCGGGGTTCGATTCCCCGCCGCGGAGGAATCTTTTTGCACTTTTTTACGAAAAGATTCGTCAGGATTTGAGAATCATTGTGGCTTGAAAACATGATTTGCCAGGGTCAAAGAATTTGGACTCCGTGCTTCGCTTGGCATGCGGCCTACTGGACTGGATATTCAATTGAAATGATATGAAATTTTTAAATTCGTCATTTTACGTAATGCCTCGGCATTTTGTATCATCATTGACATCCCATGAAAAGTCCACTACAGGACAGGGAGCTTCTTCCAAAATTCTAGCTTTTGCTGGAAAAATGTGGAGGGGAAGTACCTACCATAGTCACCTCGCTTGTCAGCGTTTTGGCTGGCACCATGGACCGCAGTTGTAGGTGTCCGCAGTAAGTAAGATGGTATGATACACAGGAGGATGCTGCTGCCCATCCTCCAGTTAATAACCCTTAGTCGCCTCTTATGACACCCACGGGTATGTAAGGGATGGTACTATTCTTTGCCTGCACCACACGGGACAATTTTATACAAGGTGTAACAGAAAGGGTATATCAGTGATTCTGCCCATGAAACTGAACAACTTTCCCTAAGGAACATAGGTCAAAATTCGAAAAAGAAATTTTGACTGACATACAAAATGCACTACCAGCTGATTCAGTTTCTATGGGAAGTCAAAAATCTTTTTTCGTATTTCGACCTAAGTTGCTCGTGCGTTGAGACCGTACGATAACCTAGGATTTGCCTTCTAATCTAACTAATCTATAGTGCATCAGTACGTGTAGTGATGCCTCGTTTACAATCTGCCGACGCCACGCGCCGTTTACTACAAATAATAAAGTTTTCTCATATTTCGATTTCATTTAAAAATTATTCTACTCATTCATAAAATACCTCACCTGTACTTACGTACTATTTAATAAAAACAAATACCTGCTTTACCCTCCAAATCCACCAATTAAAAAAATAAAATCCAAATTAATTGAATTTTTCGCACCGCCCCGAAATTCCTGCGGGATATGAATCGAGACAGGATTGCAAGGTATTAAGGTTAGGAGCAATTCTGCTAAACAGAAGGACCTTCCTAATCCCGGACACGCGGCGCCGGACCGTGCTGCAAACCTGGGGATTTATTTAGCGAACGGGACATACGGACGTGGAGGATGGGGAACTATAAGTTGGTATTATTAGGGTTCCGATACCAAAATGGTAAAAAAAAGGAACCCTTATGGTGCGACTTTGTCTGTCTGTCTATCGACTTGAAATTTGGAATAATTATAGAATATAGTTGCCCAACTTAATTGCACATGAAATAATTTTGAAAAAATTATGATTATTAATGTAAAGGGGGCCAAAATAGGGAGGGCTAAATTTCAAATTGTCGCTACTAGGTCGAATGGGGTATCATATGAAAGGGCGTTACTTGTACATTCTAAGATGTATTTTTGTATTTTTTTACGTTTCTTTGTTTTCAAGTTATGATGAAAAATGACAAAATAACCATTTTATTATCGGAACCCTAAAAAAAGATAAAGTACCTAAGTTATTTTTGGAAAATACTTTTCACGCTTCACAAGCTTCGGAAGGCACGTTGGCTATTCCATTTACAGCCCGTTTTGTGTTTCCTTTATATCAAAATGTTCCATGTTCTTTGTGACTGTGCGTTTGGTGGACAACTTAACAACCTCTGGACATAGTAAGCCGTCGGAAGAGGGACCCTCAGTCTGGGACAGTTGGTTATTCCATTTGCAGCCCATGTTAGCAGGATTTTACTTTTGAGGGCTATTTTGAAATAGGTGTTTATCATAACAATGTGGTCATAGTTAACTTTGGACCAATGAGCGTGCGGCGAGTGCCAGAAAGAAATTAGTGGCTAAGAAAGTGTTATTTAGTTGCACGTTGTTTGTGGCTGAGTTAGCAATTTAGAATGCAATAATGCTATTAAAAAGAAAACTAATGGTATTAAAGAGAACTCTGTTTAATTAACACCCAATATACCACGGGTCAAAAAAAATATGCGTAAAAAGCCGCAGGACAGAACGCTTGTAAAATAAAATTTGTCTTGCAACGCTTCAAAACTTGTTATTTGGGGCGAGTGAACCCGAAATGAAGGATTCTAGGATTGAACCTCTTGCGAGTGGTTCAAAAATTGATTCCTGAGCGTAACGAGGGTTTCAAG
The DNA here is from genome assembly GCA_947532105.1 of Athrips mouffetella. Classification (NCBI taxonomy): domain Eukaryota; kingdom Metazoa; phylum Arthropoda; class Insecta; order Lepidoptera; family Gelechiidae; genus Athrips; species Athrips mouffetella. Next base: position 24,269,965 of record OX383976.1, read on the forward strand.
GCATGAGACGATAAATAACTTAGCTTCTGAAAAGCTAAAGGCCAAAAATCATTTCTTCACGCAAACTTTGAAAGAAGCATACCTTGCCAAGCTGGTGAGGTTAAAACCATTTGTGTTAAAGCCACGATCACACCGAGCTGAATTCAAAGACTACTTCGGCATACATTGCTGGGAGGCCTGGTTATGTTAATTGCAATATCCTTACTTCAACGAGCAATGTATGCCGAATTAGTCTTTGAATTTAGCTAGGTGTGATCGAGGCTTAAGCTAGCGTGAACCAATATCAAAAAAGCCGGCCAAGTGCGAGTCGGACTCGCGCACTGAGGGTTCCGTACCACCATCATCACCATCATAACATCCCATGAAACATCCACTACAGGACATGGAGCTCCCTCCAGAAATCTAGCTTTTTCTGGAAAAATGTGGAGGGGAAGTACCTACCGTAGTCACCTCGCTTGTTAGCGTTACGGCTGGCACCATGGACCGCGGTTTTATGTGACCGCAGTAAGTAAGATGTAAGATACAAAGGAGGATGCTGCTGCTCATCCTCCAGTTAACCCTTAGTCGCCTCTTACGACACCCACGGGTATGTATGGGTTCCACCACACCACCGTACCATCACATACTCGTACACATAATTGTATTAGTTGAAGTTTCAGTAAGTTAATGTGCTAGATTTTTTGAGTCCGACACGCGCTTGACCAAATTTTGTTATTTCTTGTTATTTTATAGCTTATGCACTATAAACATACCAATTTTCAAGTTTGTAAGTGATCTCGTTTTTAAATAGAACTAAAACAAATATCGCCTCAGCGACCATCCAACTTGACCCCTCTCTTATATGAATGTTCTTGAAACGGGAGCTCACCACAATTGGTTATCATTAGTTGTGAGAAAAGTTGTAATATTTAATGATTTCAGACTTTTCCCATTATTTGTACTGTAAGACCTAGCTTCTTGCCAAATTTCATAATTTTAGGTCAACGGGAACTACCCTGTAGGTTTTGCATTTTTGAATAAATGTATGGAGATGAGGACATAAAATGCCATATCTTTTTATTGCGTCGTTGTAAAAAATTTAAATTTTCAGTCCTTGTGTGGTCCATGGATCCTAATATATGGTATTAATTTCAACCTGATACCTTTACTCGTTCGTGAGATAAAGGGTCTTGACAGACAGACAGACAGACAGACAGACAGACAGACAGACAGACGGACAACAAAGTGATCCTATAAGGGTTCCGTTTTTTTCTTTTGAGGTACGGAACCCTAAAAAGACATGGAGAGTCGGAGAGTAAAAACTGTTCTTTATGTCTCCGATGTCTATCTAAGAAAGCTTTCTCTTTATAAAACAATGCACTATTCCGAATAATTGGACACCGACCTACGCTCATGTTTATCTGAGCCAAAAAGGCGTCCTGCCAAGTCTGTATAGACTAAAGTCTTGTATTCCTATTAGGGTCAGCGTCCATTTGACCACCTCAGCACCCGACCAGCACCAGACAAAGATTTTTAGATTTTTCAGATTTAGATAATTTTATTCAATGTAGTTTCTTTATAGAATACTAATTAAATGTCATGCAGAATACAATGCAAATAGAGCGAGTCTAAACCGTTTCGGATCGTGCTATGGCAGCGTAAAAGAAACGGCAAGAAACCACAGCAGCACGGCCTACTTTTAGAGTCGACTTTTACAATGTGTTTCTTGTGTTTTGCTGGAATACCAGAGCATCATACCTGTTTGTCATTGATATAGTCATCTAATCTATAGTTAGCTTTTTTACATAACGTTTGCTTTACACATTCTTTAAACTGTCTTTCAGGTAATTGCACTACATTGTCAGGTATTTTGTTGTATTATAGTACACACTGACCAACGAAAGATGTACCTATTGACTTTTGCTAATCTAGTATACGGTTGATCAACCTTGCACTTATTTCTAGTATTAAAATTATGCCTGTCACAATTTTTAGGTAATTTATGAATGTTTTTTCTAGCGTACATAATATTTTCATAGATATATTGCCATGGTAACTATGTACTTAAACTAATAAAATCCGTACGGTACAAAACGTAAGGTACAAAAACAACACAAAACAACAACAAACGCAAAACAAACACAATTTTTTGCCCTAGGCGGAATCGAACCCGCCACCTACGACGCAGAAGACAAAGGCAGCACCCACTGCAGAATCGTTTCTTAGCCATTATAAAAGGGCTAAGAAACGATTCTGCAGTGGGTTGGGATGGGATTCCTGCTCACCTATTCAAATCTGCGTCCGATGTGCTTACTCCAGTCGTAACACATATATTTGGGCTGGAATTAGTCTAAGATGAATAATTGGAGAAAGTGGGTAGCCTTTTGCCTGGTCAGGACCATCGTCTTCGGTGTCTGAATCAGACATCGCATTACCCTGTCTGTAGGTACTTGTAGGGTAAGTCAATAATTATTCCGAATATCTTGTAAGGAGTTTATTTTGAACGAAATTCAATAATGTTCTTACTTCATTTACAAAATTACAGAATAAATTAATTATAAAAACTTATGAATAAATAATTATGACTTGTTCTCGGAGCGAACGTCAAGAACAGAATGGTCCCCTCCACTGAGTGAGCCCGCTTATATTGGACCGTCCCCACCTCGCCCAATACGCAGGTGTGCGCAGGTGTGTGCAGGTGGTGCGGTGTCGTCACGTAGCGCGTGCTCGTAAATATCTTGCCGCCGACACGGCCATTCTGCACTAAGGTCGCCCTCGACCTAAAAAAAAATATAAAATTCGTATTTTACAACTCGCATTTAGAAAACTGCCCTCGACAACATCAGATTATCATGTAAGAGGCCCCTGTCCTCAATTAATATAACTCTTCAAAAGTAGGAGGCCCCTGTCCTCAACTAAGGTTATGAAAAACACTAGTAATATGGAGGCCCCTGTCCTCAACTTACTATGTGTACCAATAGTTTGGAGGCCCCTGTCCTCAACTCACTATGTGTACCAATAGTTTGGAGGCCCCTGTCCTCAACTCACTGTGTACCAATAGTTTGGAGGCCCCTGTCCTCAACTCACTGTGTACCAATAGTTTGGAGGCCCCTGTCCTCTACAAAATGTAAACAAACAATATAAAAGTTCTTTGTTACCTTTGTGCTCCAAGATCCCCTGAACTCTACTGATAAATTAAACATCTGATTCCGCCGACAAAAATGTAGGCCTTTTCCTAGTCATCCCTAAGTCACAGCAGAACTTACCTACTAGGGCCTCTTCGAGGTCATTCTAGAACCTCAGGATTTACACAGGTCTGTTCCCAGTCATCCCTAAGTCACAGTGGAGCTTACAAGAAAACAAGAAGACACGTAGGCAGTTATCAATAACATTTGAAGCAAAAGGTTCAGAATCTGATCGTAGTGCTTTATAAAAAATGGGTATGGGGTTGGGATAGGAACAAAACGAAAAGCAAGTGAAAGTCTTGCTCTCAAGGAATTCAAATAATCTGCGTGTCTAGGAAAATCACAAGTTATTTTTATTAAAAAGTATGAAAGGCTAAGGTTGCATACGCTCGTCGGGGTAAAGTTTCTCTCTAGTTCGCTCGGCCGTACCTGACCCTAAGCTTCGCCATTTCGCACAAGCCAGGATCAGCTAAATCAGAGCTTCGCCACAAATGTCTAAAACAAAACCCGTGCAAGGTTAAAGCGTTACCACTGGCGTGCGGCTTACTGTACCTACACGAGATATGTATTTCTACGTGTCCCATATTTCGCTAACCAGCGCGATCAATCTTCACAACACATGACAATTTCAAATAAACTAAAATTAGTAGGTATAATTGGTTTGGTCTCACCGACTTTGTTGATACATTCGTACTAGCAACGCTTGTCTTGTCGGAAGCGTAAGCTGGTCAAGACTTGTAGTGGCGTTGGTGGCGCTCCTGGTAAAAGCCGGTTGTCTGGCGTCCCCACTGCACCGTCTGCACATTCTAAGCGTTCCAGTCGACGCGGTACGTTGAGGTGTCATAATTTAGCGCACGTAGCACAGTCATCTGGGGCACACGGTCACTTCCAATACATAGAACACACAAAAACACATTTAATCTCATAGGTAGGTATTCTTTCGAGTTTCGCGGTTCAAGCTATCGATAGAAAGTCATCTCATCAAGTACATCGAAGAAAAACTTCAATCGAGAGGATGGGTAGGTACAAATTGTCGAAACACGAAGGTACCTACCTACATAGAATCGGGTGAAATGAGAACAATGTTCACGAAAAAACCAACTAATGGAGGGTAGAAAAATAAATTGATCATCAGTTTGCTCTGGTTCTGGATGCTGCTGGCGTCAGTGTCGAAATGTCTGAAGTTTAATAATATCGTGACATACTAGCCGATACTGTCCCCATGTTGTTCCATCTTGCTCTATGTTGAAACACATTCAGAATGGGGAACGACACATAACCTAAAACCTTGCTGCTCGTTCGCTGCTAACTCAAAATTTCCTTTTAATAACTATTTGCATCAGGTACGAAAATTGCCGATAAATCAATACCCGAGAACAGCGATTGATATAAGAATGTTACGAAGTCATTCTGATGCGCTCTCAACTGTGCTATCGTTAAATGCGCCAGAGCACTGACACCGTCACACCGTTTCAGTTCATACCCAACCTTTGCCGGATACACACACATTCGACGCACACCTAAAACACAACTCGTACTCGCACTGTACAGTGTGAGGCCTTAAATAACGCGACGTAACTACAATTAACAAGCAAATCTCTAACACGAAAGCCAATAATTAAGCTAGCCCGCAGGATTGCTTCAACCTTCACTCATCTTTGACACTGCATGTTGGCTTACCAGCTAAACGATACCGAAGAGAGTGAAACGAACGCTTTTACAGCATTATAGGTTGTTTCAACGCTATTCCACTAAACAAAGAACAACAAGTTCAAATGAGGTGCCAAACTTACTTCGCGTAAACAACACAAAAACAAACTCCTAATCATCCTCCGACACGGCCATCTTGAAGATTCGTGCGTCCTCGTACGAGTTTGCACAAACATTACACCTTCTTGTAACCTCGATAACCTGATAAACCCAAAGGTTAAACCACTGACAACTCTATCTCGACTACGATGAGTCAAAACTACCTACCTTCACGATCTTTAAACATGTGCAACAAATCTAAGACAAAAATGACGGTAGGCACGAAACAAAAACAACTCAGCTAGGCCAACTCAACGCGTGAATTTACACATCGTTGCGGACATCAGAAACAGCATGTGGCATGGCAGTGAATGGAACTGATCCCGCTTCTGATTTGGGCTGGAATTAGTCTAAGATGAATAATTGGAGAAAGTGGGTAGCCTTTTGCCTGGTCAGGACCATCGTCTTCGGTGTCTGAATCAGACATCGCATTACCCTGTCTGTAGGTACTTGTAGGGTAAGTCAATAATTATTCCGAATATCTTGTAAGGAGTTTATTTTGAACGAAATTCAATAATGTTCTTACTTCATTTACAAAATTACAGAATAAATTAATTATAAAAACTTATGAATAAATAATTATGACTTGTTCTCGGAGCGAACGTCAAGAACAGAATGGTCCCCTCCACTGAGTGAGCCCGCTTATATTGGACCGTCCCCACCTCGCCCAATACGCAGGTGTGCGCAGGTGTGTGCAGGTGGTGCGGTGTCGTCACGTAGCGCGTGCTCGTAAATATCTTGCCGCCGACATATATGCAATTTGGCCATATCGACTGGCATATTCCCTGCCGCTCTTAAAAGAGCAATAGTCATCCCTATATATAAGAGTGGCGACAGAAACAGTGTTAAAAAACTATCATCCTATCTCTGTTCTTCCGTCTTTGTCAAAGGTTCTGGAAAGAATCCTGAATCGCTGCTTAGTTAGGTTTCTAGAATCGAATAATATACTCTCGGATAATCAGTTCGGTTTCAGGAAACAGAAATCTACAGATGACGCTATTAATTCCCTTGTTGAACACACTGTCAAAGCAATTGATGAAAATATGAAATGTCTAGGTATTTTTCTGGATCTTTCCAAGGCATTTGACACTGTTTCTGTCCCGCTGCTCATAAGTAAGCTGAATGCTGTAGGTGTTAGAGGACAAGCCCTGAATCTCTTTACCGACTATTTGTCCAACAGAACACAATGTGTCAAGATTGGTTCTCGCATCAGCCAACAGGAAACCATGGACTTTGGAGTCCCACAAGGAAGTATTTTAGGTCCTACCTTGTTTTTGCTATACGTAAACGACCTTTGCAATATGAGCGTTCCACACTGCCACATTGTTGCTTATGCTGATGACACAGTGCTACTAATATCCGGTAATAACTGGTCTGAAACCATAAAACTAGCTGAGAATGCTTTTAGGATTGTAAAGGGTTGGCTCAGTAGCAACCCACTTACCTTAAATGTAGAGAAGACAAGGTATATCACATTTGCTACCAGAAATTCCTCTCAACCGGCTGTAGACAGTATTGAACTCAAAGCTCATGCATGTCCTGATGAGACATCTGGATGCAATTGTTCTAAAATTTCTAGAGCCAAATGTATCAAGTACCTTGGTATCTTAATAGATGATAATCTCAACTGGTACTCGCAGGTACAAGCTACAGTAAATCGTATACGTAAACTTATTTTTGTGTTTAGTAAGCTCCGAAACTCAGCGGATACACAAATTTTGTCGACTGTATATACTGCCCTCTGCGAATCCGTGTTGTCCTATGCTATCATAATTTGGGGAGGTACATTTAAAACTACTTTTATAAATCTTGAAAGAGCTCAGAGAGCTGTGCTGAAGGTGATGTATAGGAAACCTTGGCGATACCCGACCGTCCAGCTGTACAGGGATACTAAAGTACTTACGGTTAGGCAAATATTTATTCTAAGAGTAACCTTACGTAAACACGCCACTGTGCCTTTACATAGCAGCTCCCCTCCTAGAAGACGAAAAAAGCCAGCATGCTCCACAACTCCCTGTAACACTACCTTCGCATATAAGCAGTCTGGTCCAACAAGTAGGAGATTGTACAACAAAATTCATACTATTTTAGACATAGTTAATCTGAATAGCTATGAGTTAAAAAAGAAAGTAAGACTATGGTTGCTCACCTTAGATTATAAAGAAACTGAAGATCTGATATCGTAGAAAACCTAGACTATATTATCTCCATTCATATTTACTCACACACATACATACACACACACACACACACTTATATATATATACACATATTATATATATTAACACATACACACATCCATACACTTCACATATCAAGCACCCTTCACCAACTTAATTCTAATTCATTAGATTTAATTAAATTAAATTAGTGTTTATTTTGATGCACTTGATCTTGTACTTTGCTAAGAAAGTAAATATCTTGGATAGAGCCGAACCACTGACTTTCACAACACAGGTTTTCCTAGCGTGAAAGACAGGGGATCCTTTCTTTTGTGCCTTAAACTAGCCTACTTACCTACTTACTGTTTTGTAATTTTAAGTGCAAACCCTATGTAATTTGGCTAAAATAAATTTTATTTATTATTTATTATTATTTATTATTTATTAAAGGCACTCACCACCACACTAACAGGCCAGACAATTGAAATTTAATAATGCATTAGTACACATTTCTACCCCGATTTCATCTCTAAACACCTCTTTCAATCTTCCCCCAGCCTTCCAAGACGATAGATAAACAGACCTACGGATTCCCGATGCAATTACTTTAAACACGGATCATGGCGGACATTAGCGATGGTGCAACGGGGGCTAAAGCCAGGGCTCCTTGGGGGACAGTAGCTGATAAGCCGTGGCCGGAGAGCGACGGGATAGTGTTGGGCAGTGGGATTTAAGGTTTTAAAAAGATACATTCATAGATTTCGACGAGCCCGTTGGTGTGGTTGGTAGAGAGCTTGCCTTTCACGCCGCGCCGTGGGTCGCGGGTTCGATCCCCGCCCAGGGAAAACATTTGTATGATGAACACAAGTGTTTGTTCTGTGTCTGGGTGTTATTCATCTATTTATGTATCAGTCTCTGATACCCATAGTACAGGCTTTGCCTAGTTTGGGATCAGATGACCTTGTGTGAAATGTCCCCCAATATTTATTTATTTATTATTTATATATATGAATACATAAAAACACGCCTCATTCTTGCCCGAGTTTACGCAGAGACCACAACCTTCAACCTGCTACGATCTTTATATACTTCTCTCACTTTCTCTACTTTCATCAATCCTTTCATACATCATTATAACATCCCTGGAAACGTCCACTGCAGGATAGGGAGCTCCCTCCAGAACTCCCTCAAAAACGCGTGGTACTTAGGAAGGGATACATACATACATACATACATACATACATACATACATAACATCACGCCTTGTTCCCGTCTGGGTAGGCAGAGACCACAGTTCTCCACCTGCTACGATCTTGACATACTTCCCTTGCTTCCTGAACCTTTATCAATCCTTTCATACATGCTCGTCGGTTTAGGGTACTTTTTACCAGCAGGGGATTTATCATCATATCAGACAAAACAAGTCCACTGCTGGACATAGGCCTTTCCTAAAGATGTTCATGATGACCGGTCCAAATACTTTGTTAAACGTAACATTTTATTTACAAATACTTAAAAATAATTAACAAGAATAGAATTTTAAATTATCTTTTGTTGATTTAAACATACTTATTTTCTGTTATGGCGGATATTAGCCGCATCGATGGTGCAACCAAGGGGGTGTCAGGGTAAAAGAGGGAGGGGGTAAAGGCTCCTTCGGGGCAGTAGCTGATGAGCCGTGACCGGGGCGGGATAAGATAGGGTAGGGCACTTGAGGTTTTTAAAGGATGTCGTCAGTAGATTCTATGACTCACTATGATAATCCAAAATGATGTCTTTTTTGGTTTTGTTCCCGAAATAAAGCAAAAAGCAAGAAAAAATGAAAAACGTACAAAATTACTTGTCAGATTTGAAAAGAAGGAAGGAAGCACGAGATGGAATTGTGGAACAATAGGATAGGTCTTTGGGAGACATTCTGGCTACTAAGTATCTTGCCGGTTGGGTGCCGGCAAAGAACAGTACCAACCCATTTCTACCTATGGGTATCGTAAGAGGCGACTAAGGGATTATGAACTGGAGGATAGGCAGCAGCGTCCTCCTGTGTATCGTACCATCTTACATACTACGGTCACTAACAACCGCGATCCATGGTAGGTACTAGCCGCAACGCTAACACGCGTGATGACCATTTGGTGAGTATGGTACCTACTTCCCGTTCTAATTGTACCAAGCTGGAAACTTGGAGGGATAGCTCCCTGTCAAGCAGTGGACGTTTAATGGGATGTTGTTATGCCATTTCAGAATTTGTTTCGCTTGTTTTTTAGTGTTCTGTAGTTCACCAGAAATAAAGGGAAAAGTCTGAAATCATTAAATATTACAACTTTACTCACAACTAATGGTAACCAATTGTGGCGAGCTCCCGTTTCAAGAACATTCATATAAGAGAGGGGTCAAGTTGGATGGTCGCGGAGGCGATTTTTGTTTTAGTTCTATTTTAAAAACGAGAACACTTACAAACTTGAAAATTGGTATGTTTATAGTTCATAAGCTATAAAATAATAACAAATAATAAAATTTGGTCAAGCGCGTGTCAGACTCAAAAAATCTAGCACATAAACTTACTGAAATTTCAACTAATAAAATTATGATTATGTGGTGGTACGGAACCCTCAGTGCGCGAGTCCGACTCGCACTTGGCCGGTTTTTTTTATTTCTGTCCAAATTAACGAATGCTCATAAAAGGTCATATTCAAACTTCCATAACTCCTAAACTATTTTATTAAGAGCTTTTATTGTGGTGTTTATTTTTAGAAAATATCTTGTATCCAAAACATACAAAAAACAAGTAGGTTAATCACCTAGTTTTCACAAAAAATAATAAAAAACAAAAAAGTAACCTATTTTTTATCATGTTTTTTTTCGGTTAACTATTTTTTTCTGTATCTTAATGACAAAATTAATCAATTTGTAATACTCGTATGTTGGGTACATTCTTAGCTATCGAACAAAATTAGTTTTGTATCTGTAGGACTGCTACATCATGAGAAATTGCTAAATAAATGCAAGTACCCGTGCTTGGTCGAAATTAAAATTAAAATGGCTGTCATTTCCACACAGTTGATAAAAAAATATAAAAAAAAAAATATTTGTCGACAAAATTGTTTGTATTTCTTAACCTTAACGGTTCCGACACCGGTAACCAGACAGATTGTATATACAAGTATTGCTCGTTTAATAGTATAGGATAGGACGACATCTGCCAGCATATAACATCTCCGTTGTCGTCATCATCGATGAATATGAAATATACAAAATAACCCTACCAAATTAATAGACCGACGCCTTCATTACATTTACAAAGATAATAGGATTATGTAATTTGTGACTTTACATCACACATCCCTATCTTATGACGAATTATTTCTTTAATCCCACTTCTGTTACCCTTACTTTTGTGAGTATTATACTGCGTTTCCCATCACTATAGAATGGATTGTACCATAACAGATATAATCTGTACGCCGAAGGGGCTACTCTTGCGGCTTTGTATCAAGACAAGATGGACATGAAATGGAGGGTGATCACACTACGATTACTGCAAGATGGTGTCCGAGGTGTTCTTTATTTATTGAACTGATAAACTATCCAATTTTTTGTCAAACAAACCAACTAATGGCTTCAAAACTTTTGACATTGGAAATGTCTTTTCGTTGGCTCCAGTGTAGGCTCCGATTTCACGAAAAAGTGCGATCCCCTTATTCTCCGAGAGCTGTGAAGATATGATATTCAAAAAAAGCTCAAAAGTCGCGTATTTAAGAGAGCTGTGCATAAAGAATTATTCGAGAAAGTCAAAAACGAAAAAAGTTATGGTCGAAATAGTGAAAAATATATATTTTTTTCCAAACATTTTTTTTTTATTTTGGCGCTCGATATTTTGGAAACGAAGAATGATATCAAACATTTTTGAAAAATTCCCCTAGACAATTCAGTCAGCTACAATTTGAGCCTAAAACAAAGACAATCAGGTTAAGGGTTTTTTTGAACGATATTTTTTCAAATTCCGTAGGTTCATTTCCAATGTGCTCGATAGTCTTGTAGGAAAGGAATCTGTGGTTTTTCTTTGGAGTTCACTCTATTTATCTCGTGAAATTTATTAAAATATTTACTATAAGGTTATGTTAGATGTAATTATGTTATTAAAATCTTCTATCTGTAACCAAATCTTGCAAGTTAAATTTGACCCACTTCCCGGTTTCCGATCGAGATAAAATTTTGCATGCAAGCAAGAGCAAGTTTCATGATCTCATCTCCAAAATCATCTCCCGCAAGTCTTCTGTAATTTCACTCCTTGTAAAATAAAAAATATATAAATAAAGGACGGGTTGCATTCCGGGAGTGCCGGCAGAAGTGAAAACTTAAACATCAACGTAGTGCATTTTTGAATATTTTGGAATGGTTAGGGAATAATTTCGCACGAATTGTTTTATTTTTCAGTATAAAAGTACATACAATATTCATTTATTGCGCTATCGTAGACAAACATAACAATTTATATTACATATAGACAATCTTCGTCAGATCTGACGCGCCGCTAAAGAAGTTTTTACTTCAAAACTTAAACATCTGACGCGAGATCTGCAGCGACATCTGACGTGAGTTTAAAATTTTTTACCCATCTAAAAAGTGCCAAGCGCCGCCTCACTTCAAAAACTTTTGACTAGGCTGTCAAATAGCGGAGATACTTTCATGCACTCAAATTAGTTGACATGGTTGACATCTAAATTAATAATATTTCAATCATAAGTCATGCATGATAGACAGAAAGTCTTTCGCCATGACTATTTCTATCTTAGCTCGATTAAAGATTTCTAAGTTTCTTTTAGATAAAAAAATAATAATTAGAAATTGTACGGGATAAAGATTTATTTTTCTACTCATATTATTGTTCATCATCATCATCATCATATTGTTCAATTGGTGACTGAAGCCAAAAATCCGGAGAGGCAGCTCCCTAATTGTCTTTTTTGGTCACGCTTGTTAGCATTGTCACTGGCATAAAGACCACAGTAAAGACGTACTACAAGCTGCCTACCCTACGGATTAAATTCCCTTTGTCGCCTTTTACGACAGCATAGCGAAGAGATGGAGACAAGAATGCTGCTACCCATCCTCTGCTCTCTTAGTCGCCTGTTTGAGACCCAACACGAAAGTTTTTCGATTGGCCCAGAAGACCCTAAAAAATCTACAATGACACCAAAGCACTAGTAAAGCCTCAGTTTGAGCTCTCTTATTATTGACATGCGATCGTTATCGCCGGCAATTACATGCAATACAAACTTATGTCACAGGAACAATAAAAATTTTGTCATTTTCAAAATTGTCTAAATAAATAACATTGTCTCACTAGTCTGTAGTGTCCCACTGTTGGGCAAAGGCTTCCCTCTATTTCGCCATTTGTCTTTGTTCTGAGCCTCCAATGGCCAGTTTCCTAAAAAGTTGTTCAAATCGTCGTGCCATCGTCAACACTGGGGGTCTAGACAACGTGCCAATAAATTTAGAGATGACGAAAGCGAACGTCTTAAAATTTATGGGATGACATAACATGTCAAATGTCATCCCATACGTTACATGAGGTTCGCTTTCGGCCAATGATGGTCAAATGGCATGATGTCTAGACCCCCTGTATATTTGGCATGAATTGTTAATCGGTAAATAATTAGTTACCTCGGCGGCGTCGGTAACCTTCCTCTGGCACCCATTCCGCAGCTACTCTCGCCTCTAGCCCATCTATCCGGATGCGTGCGGCAGTCCCACTACAGCTTAGCATTTATGGATCGTTTTAATGTAAACATAAATTTTATTTATTTATTTAGCAGATTTTTTTCCTAAGTCTACAATGCCAGGTCTAACCGTTTTACTTTATATCTCTCGTTACCTATGGAACAGTCTTCATAAATTCATAAACTGACCTCCAGTCTTTTCAATGACTCATCAGAATATACGTAGTACTTAAACTGAACCTTCAACTTAATTTTTGGTAATTTTTAGCGATTTCTAGGTATTTCGAAGAAAGCCCAGTTTCGCAATATGTCCGTGACTTGACTGAGTAACTATATGTGTTACTGGTTTCATCAGTCTGTCCATTGCAGTGTTAGACATGGAGCCGAGTGGGCGTTTTTTCGTCTGTTTGTTTGTGTGTTTTTGTATGGGGTACGGAATATTGGGTAAGTTTTGTTTTCATCTTGCTTATACAAGGTGTAAAAAAAGTACGATGACCGTTCTAAGGGGTGATTCTACATCACTAAAAGATAGTAAAAAACAATATTTAAAAAAAGTCTTTTTTAGACATTTTTTTATTTTGGGTGATCATTAAATTTGATTTTCCTTCGAATCCACAGTCCTTGCTAGTGAATGGATATTATAACAAAAAAACATCACCAGCCATAGAGGCTATTTATCCCCCCAGGCGCTTCACTTCTTGAGCTGAAACTACTTTTATTAGGAAAAAAAGTTTTTTTTTACAATCCATTAGTCATGTAGAAACACCCCTAATCACCCCTTAGAAGTATCATCGTACTTTTTTTACCCCTTGTATATTTAGCATAAATTGGTAATCGGTAAATAATTAGTTACCTATGAAACTGAAAAAAACACTTACGTATCACGTATGAAAAAAAAATAATGGATTTTTTTAGTAGTTAGTAATCTCTTATTGTACCAAAACTGAAAGACCGATTTAATAAAAAAATCTCTGAAAAACTAATTAGTAACCAACTTCCCTAATCATATAGTCAAAAATTTAAGTTTCAATACAAAACTTTTACAAATAAAACTCTTACTTATGTTTTTCATCAAAACTAATTAATAAAAAAATTATTAAAAAGTCAGTTACTTAAAATGTTTCATCATAATTCAGATTAAGTTCACAGAAGAGTACAAAGTCGCGTTACAACACTTACAACGTAAAGAATGATTAAATTTTCTTTTTCTTTGTATTTTTTTAGGGTTCCGTACCCAAAGGGACCCTATTAATATGCCTCCGATGTCTGTCTGTCTGTCAGCGGGCAGTAAGTATATCATTAACCGTAATAGCTAGACAGTTGAAATTTTCACAGATTATGTTTTTCTGTTGCCGCTATAAAGTAAAGTAAAATAATTTTATTTCCTCTACAAAAAAACATGGGCAAAAAAGAAGGGAAAATAAAATGTCTGTAGAGGCTGGTTCCTAAGCTAGGTAGTCCTGTGTTTTAGGCAACCAGGCCTCCACCTCCAGAATGAATGAATACAATTACAATTAAAACATACTATAAGCTAGACATCGAGGAGTTTTTACAAAATTTACCAATAACAATACTAAAAACCTGTATTTAGGTGTATTTTGCTCGATATTTATTTTTGCTCTATCCCAAAAACGGGAACACTTGTAAGCGTGAAAATTGGTACGTTTATAGTGCATAAGCTATAAAAAAAAAACTGGTCAAGTACGTGTCAGACTCGCGCGTTTTTAATACACTTCTGCATGATTGCGCGTCCATAACTAAAGACGGTAAGGATCGGAGTCCGACTCGCACTTGGCCGGTTTTTTTTAATAACTGTTTCTCCACTTATTTATCAAACAAACACAGCACATTTGACACAACCTCAATTCCATACAAATTGAACCAATCAATAAACAACTTTTATACCTTATCGAAAGGTGTATAAAAGACTGCATTAAAAGTTGATATTGAAGGATATCCGTCCTTATTCCGTTTTATTACCGGCAATTACTAAATCGATGGTTTTATTTTATTTTCCTGTCCGATTAAACCTTAAAACCTTTATACAAAATGCTAATAAAATAAAACAAAACTAATTTAATGAAATTTTAGTACGATATTTTTGTAAAAATTAATTACAACCTTACAACCCACACGATAATTAATGGCAGATTATCGACTCGGGTCGTTTCACAAAATTACAGATTTTATGAATGTGCTGTAGCAATTTAAATCCAACACTTTTTTGATGATATCATAATCCTTTGCTTTGACATATAAAGGTACATAAAAGTACATACCTTTTTAGGATTTATAATGTTGCTGTGTTTTCCTTCAATGGTTATTTATGAGAGTTGCAAGATATACAGCGTGATTATGAAATGTCTGTATGAAATTAAAGAACTTTCCTCAAGAAACATATAGGTTGAAACTGAGATTTTATTGGTCGTCCCATACAAATTCCAGTATTGACGGCGCTAGGTTTGTATGTAGAAGCCAAATTTTTTTTTAAATTTTTTACCTATGTCTCTTGTGGAAAGTTGTTCAGTTTCATATCCAAAGTACCATACTTACTCAAGTATAGTCAGACATTTCATAATCACGCAGTACATACATACAGTCAAGAGCAGCTCAAGGTTGTCAACCGCACGTCAGTGGAAACATTTACAACTCTATTACCACGCCATAAATTCCAAAGTGTTTATTCTGACGTGCTGTTGGTTGTACAACCCGCTTTATTGACGTAAGAAAAACGCGCGCTCCGCTTACTAAAAAAAAACTGACCAAGTGCGAGTCGGACTCGCACACCGAGGGTCCTTAGTTAGGGGCGGCAAAGAATAGTACCAACCCATACATACCTCCACAGATTAAATAATAGTAATAGTACCAAAGATTTCGGACCTCCTTGCTTCGCTCGGAATAGATACCTTGCTAATTTATTTTACTATGGGATGACATCTGCCAACATGTCCCAATATTTTATGTCAAACTATCAGTGATCACTAGGAAATTTTCAAAATAACCCGTCAAATCCATAGAACGACGCCTTCGCTACCTTGTGACGAATTATTTCTTTAATCCTCCTTCTAAGTACCCTTATTTTTCTGTGAATAGTACCAACCTATACATACCTCCACAGATTAAATAATTAAACTAACGTCCCGCTCTCACGTCAAGCTCTGTCTTGCTATTATTCTGACCAAGCTGCATTTCGACGCAACGTATTGTCTTTGACGCAACCAAGTCAAGTCTTCCATCAATCTCTCGTGGACCAATGGAATGTTGCGAAGGAATGTTATCTACGAACTAGTAGGTTCATATCTAATGGCAGCACTTTCATCAGCAGTTGTTTTATTACATTCTAATTAGAGTGTGTCTTACACGCAAAGAACTGGTTTCTTGAACTTTCCTATGGACAAAAGAATAGGTTTAATATAAATAGTTGGTACAAATGCTAGCATGTTGGAGCAGTCGCAGCGACCTTGTCTTCTGCACCGTAGATTGCAGAACAGAACTTGAGAGGACGTTCCTTAGCTGTTATGTTGAAATGATTATAGACAAAGAAGTTCTGTGTTGTATTGACTCTTGACAGAACAATAGGAATTACGATTTGTAGGCAAAACACTGACAAAGTAGGCAAATGATATCGCGAAACGAATACAATTTGTAAATATCCACATTATCCACGTAAACATATAAGTCTGTCTTGAGAAACCAGAAGCTGATTATGAAACAAGAAGCTAAATATGAAACAATGAATGAAGAATACGTCGTAAAACAGCTTTGAACGACGTGTCATTCGATCGGTGTTTCAAAGAATTTGGTTTCATTGATGTTTTAACCACCATAATTGTTATAACAGACATGTTTTGTTTCTTTCGGGTCTTGAACATGTCAAATTAAATAGGCAAAATAAATTTAACTGATTTTCCTGACGTTACGACCGGGTAGTCTGAACTAAAGGGAGATGAATACGGCAGTGTAGACATCCCTACCTTTTCTTGAATTAAATGCCTTTTATCTCGCACAGGTACGGTTAACCGCTTGTCGGTAGAAACTTTTTCAACTCTATTACCACGTCATAAGGTCCAAAAGTGTTTCTGCTGATGTGCGGCCGTGTGTACGTCAAGTAAATTGGGGCAGGGCATATGCAGGTGAATGAAAGGACAGAAACGTTACAGTACCTAGTATATTCCATTGAAACAACTATCAACGTCTGCTTATAGAGTGCTGAATGTCTGCTTTCGATGACATTTATTATGCCCTTCAGAAAAGCACCCTTTTTACCCACTTGATCGACAAACATTATCACAAATCAATCAATTGGCACTAAATATTTGAAAAACCAAACACGCCAATAACCTTCTTACCGTATCGGTTTTGATACAGTAGTTTCTAAGATTAGCGTGTTTAGACAGACCGGATTACCTACGACAGAGAAACGCATTGGGAGAAATAATTTTATAGTAATACTTGCTATTGCCCGCGACTTTGTGCGCATGTTAAAAAATACCAATGCTTAAGTCAAACTATTACCTATCAAACATAAAAGTTTCATTAAAATCGGTTCAGTAGTTTTTGCGTTATGCGCGAACAAATAAACAAACAGACAAAAAGTCCAAAAATTAAAAAAGTATAAAATGATAATTTTTATAAAAATATTTCAATAAAAAAACAATTTATAATTTTAAAAATATATAAAAAAAATATTTGGTTATATGTAGTAGGTAGGTATTTAATACTTCTGTGCCCTACTCATCATTTGAAATATCTTTCAGGCAACATACAAAAAGCCAACGAGGGCCACGGCTCAATCTGCCGCCCGAACGAACGGTTCCTGTTCTGCGGAGGATGTCAGAAGACCTGCGCAGACCCCGTTCCTGAATGCCAGGGGGTCTGCAAGACAGGCTGCTATTGTAATGAGGACGAGGTCAGGAATGACACCGGAGACTGTGTTAAGCTGGCTGACTGTCCTTCAGTTTGTGAGTATGAAATTTTGTCAATCATCATCATCATATCAGCCGAAAGACGTCCACTGCTGGACAAAGGCCTCCCCTAAAGATCCCCATGACGACCGGTCCTGCGCTGCTCGCATAACATCCCATGATACGTCAACCACAAGACAGGGAGCTCCTACCAGAATTCCAGCTGTTGCTGGAACAATATTGAAGGAAAGTACCTTAGTCACCACGCTTGTCAGCGTTACGGCTGGCACCATGGACCGCGGTTGTTGACGACCGCAGTATGTAAGATGGTACGATACACGGAAGGACACTGCTGCCCATCCTCCAGTTTATAAACTCTTAGTCGCCTCTTACGACACCCACGGGTAGAGATGGGTTGGTACCACGGAGTAAGGAAGGGGAGAGGAGCTGCCCCTACGAGATTTTTGTACGACACGAAGCGTGACAGTGCGCGGGGGTGAAGATTGAGTCACGGGTTGGCGGGACATAACTAGACTCCACCTACTTATGTAAAATCCATCTAGTGGCAAATAGTGAAACTACTAGCACTTTTTGTCCTTACGCACTTTTTGGTGGTACTGCTATACTCTGCTAGATGGCGTAAAAGACACTATAAAGACCAAAGAGATTTTAACCTCGCTGCGCTCGGTCATAGAGGGACCCGAAAAGTGTCAGCTATAGCTTGGCTTTTTACTCATGTTAAGAGTCATATTAGAAAAAAAGAGATAAACATGTTTATGATTATCTACTTTCAAACGTCTCTGTAACGCTTTTTGACCAGCTAGAGATGTGCAGGCACTCGATATGACGAGTGCGATAATGTAGTATTTCGACTTTTTTAAAACGATAGTATTAACATACCCACATTAAATATTGACGAGGCTTTGAGCAGATGTTAGATGCTCATGATGAATTCAAAATTTTGTGACTTAAAAAAATCGTCTTGAATTCGAATGTTTTGTATGCTATTCACAATAATGATCTTTGAAGATAAATCAAATGAATAGAACCAACATTTGTCGTTGCACTTATGTTTATAAAAGCGCACCCCGAACAATTCATACATCAAGCGCGAAACCACAAATCGTCAGAATTTGAAAATGACAGAGACTTACGCACGTCCACGCAGTACAACTAGACTAGGCTAGTACTAGCTCAACTAGTCCATCATTGCAGACAGATTTCGAGTACAGCAAAAATGCTTGCTAGGTGGCAGCACAAACGCAACGTTGGAATGCGTATAGAGGTCGCTAAATTTCACAATATCGGGCAGGTTCACAGTAGCCTAGTTGGTAAAGCGTCTGCGGTACTTACGCAGAAGACGCAGGTTCGTGTCCTGCCTGTGGTTGTGAAATATTGCGATTTTCTACTTTTAAGATTTATCCGAACACAGGAAGTGTTAAAATAAAATCATTTTCAACTATACGTAGTGTTACCAATTTTCAACTCGAAATCTGTCTGCAATGATGGACTAGTTGAGCTAGTACAGCAAAAATGCTTGCTAGGTGGCAGCACAAACGCAACGTTGGAATGCGTATAGAGGTCGCTAAATTTCACAACATCGGGCAGGTTCACAGTAGCCTAGTTGGTAAAGCGTCTGCGTTACTTACGCAGAAGACGCAGGTTCGAATCCTGCCTGTGGTTGTGAAATTTTGCGATTTTCTACTTTGAAGATTTATCCGAACACAGGAAGTGTTAAAATAAAAATCATTTTCAATTATACGTAGTGTTACCAATTTTCAACTCGAAATCTGTCTCCAATGATGGACTAGTTGAGCTAGTACAGCAAAAATGCTTGCTAGGTGGCAGCACAAACGCAACGTTGGAATGCGTATAGAGGTCGCTAAATTTCACAACATCGGGCAGGTTCACAGTAGCCTAGTTGGTAAAGCGTCTGCGGTACTTACGCAGAAGACGCAGGTTCGAATCCTGCTCGTGGTTGTGAAATTTTGCGATTTTCTACTTTGAAGATTTATCCGAACACAGGAAGTGTTAAAATAAAAATCACTTTCAATTATACGTAGTGTTACCAATTTTCAACTCGAAATCTGTCTGCAATGATGGACTAGTTGAGCTAGTACAGCAAAAATGCTTGCTAGGTGGCAGCACAAACGCAACGTTGGAATGCGTATAGAGGTCGCTAACTTTCACAACATCGGGCAGGTTCACAGTAGCCTAGTTGGTAAAGCGTCTGTGGTACTTACGCAGAAGACGCAGGTTCGAATCCTGCCTGTGGTTGTGAAATTTTGCGATGTTCTACTTTGAAGATTTATCCGAACACAGGAAGTGTTAAAATAAAAATCATTTTCAACACAACGGAACCCTAAATCTGCCAAGTAAGACACGCACTTGGCCAGTTTTTATATTACTCGGTAGATTAACATGTAGCGATATAACCAATAAATACAATAAATAAATAAAAATAAAACCATTTACAGCAGAGACCGTACTAGAATTATGAAGTGAGCATCTGATTTAATTTGATAACTTTTTAGACATTATCGATAACCACTATTTACATCTCTAATGGTGGATAATCTAAATCATTCGCGTTATGTAGATATTCTTGAATTTTTCTTGTAATTTGCAGTATATTTCTTTGCGGAAGGTTTTTTTAAATTGATTTACCTAATCTTTAATATAATTTGTTGTCACTTTAATGAGTATTACACATTTTTTTGCAAAAATAAGCTTTTAAATATTACTTACAAATGAAAGCATAAGAATTCTTCGATGTCCTGTTTCCTAGAAGAATGAGATCCGCATGCCGGTACGATTTATGTATTGTTCAGCATTTAGGCTTTTGTGTACAACACTTATTTGATTACATATAAGTATTTTAATAACTATAAAATTATAAAAACTACAGAGCCGCTTCTCTCACCACATGATCACAACAAATAGTTTCTTATACGACTGAAAGTAAAGACAACGTCATACTAGTTGTCAAGAGAACATTCAGATAACTTTTTAAATTAGCAGAAGTGTTAAAAGAACCAAAACAAACCTGGTTCCAACTTGACGTTTCAAAAGTGCAACACTTGACAAGCCTTCAAATCCCTCTATGACCGAGCGTAGCGAGGTTCAAATCTCTTTGATAAAGACACTATACTACAAAAATAAATTGTTTGTGCAGGGTGTTAATTTAATTGCGTGCCATAGCTCGCGGGTTCAGTATCAGTATCTGAACGACTTTCTCAAAGGAACATAGTTCGATAAAGGACATAAATTTTAGACTTCCCATACAATTGTGTTGGTCACTCAGTAGGTATGGAAAGTCAAAAATTATATTTTGGTTTTCGACCTATGTTCCTTGGAAAAAGTTATTCAGTCACTGATACGGATCTTGCTCCTACGGAGCTATGGTTCGCAATTAAATTATAACCTGAGACTAAGAGCGGGCAGTCGGTAACCCTTCCTCGTTGCTTATGAAAATAGCGACCAATCTATACGTATAATAAAATCGCGAACTCGGCGAATCTGTAAGCTAAGCTACAAAAACTGTGTATTTTTGACAGGACGGGTCGAATTGATAACCTCTTCTTTTTGAAGTAGATTAAAAAGATAAAAGTGGTGGCAGCTTAACACGTTATGCTCCCTCTATCTATATGAATATAGAGCCAACTATATTGATTTTAAAATTCAAAAATAACAATAGGTATTCATTTGTATACCTACTTAGTAATCAAATTAAAAATAAGAGGCATTCCGCTATTCCTACTATGAGAAGTAGGTATGTTGTTCACGATTTTGTTTGCGATGAGGTAAGGTTGCTGACTTCCCGCTCTCTATCTACTGGGTGTTTATTGCCAAAATTTAAAAGATGGTTCGGTAACGATAAAGGAACACAAAAAAATATTTAAAAAATCCTACATAAAAAAACGAAATCTCCTTGACTAACTAAAACTTGAAATTGAAACTAAACTAACGCAATAAAGAAACAGTTTCAGTTATGTATGTGCCTACCTAATCCACTAATACTTGCGCGCTGGTTTGATGATCTGGGTCATTGCGCTACGCGTTAGTTTAGTTTCAATGAAGTTTTAATTTTTTTTAAGTAGGTTTTTTTTTCATATCTTACTTAGCTATGGCACGTTATTAAATTAAGACCCTATATACTACTTACTTGCTGAAATCTGGAAGACGGTTCTTGAACCTAACTCTGGCGAGTTTGTCCACTGCATACTAGGTGGCGCTACTACAAACAACATAACTACAAACTACAAATATTTCTCCAAATAAATAAAATATTCACGATATTCAAGTAATTTTTATCAAACTATTGTTAAAGCTAAAGCCAGAAATGTAAATTGAGTCTGTGGAAGTAAAAAGAAGGGGTGAATTTCGATCGTCTACAAATATTCCCAAAACCATCTAGCGACATAAAGCAGAACTAATGTTACGGCCACATGGCTACAGTACATGGATAGCAAATTTTATTGAAAAATCTTACTTACAAGTGAAAATACACTTTAAATGCAGTTTCTTTTTGCCTTTCTGACGATTTTAAACACAAAGGCACACAACACTTCATAGTGGGAGTTGTTTTTCCCACCCTTAGAGTAATAAATAATTACCAGTAGTATAGAGCGCGCGCAACAAAGTGGGAACAGTAGGCACGGGTGAGAACAAAACGACGTTCCGTCGCGATCGCTTGTAGTCGTGGTTGAGCGCTAGCAGTGTGTGTTCCTCCAGAGATGTTTTTCATAATTTACGTACCCAAATGGTCAAATGAGCAGTTTCATCTTGCAAAAAAGATACTAGGAAACACAAATATTTGAAATCCAGTATCACATTTCATCGGGAAGTTGATTTTTATACTTATTTTTAAGAAAACAAATCGCGCGTCGCGGGGGTGAAGAAGACGTGGGAGGCGGGCACGCACAAGCTCGCCTGCGCACCGCTCTCCCCGCCCGAGACTATAGTGATGTGACGCGACCAATGCTGTAGTCGATATGTACAAATAATTTTGATGTGTGTTTGAAAATATTGTAGCGTAAATGTAAAGTATAGAATATTGCGATATCATGTATGAACTGCTTAATTGATTGTGAAGAATTTTGGTAGGTATAGTATGGTGTAAAATAAAATAAATCATTTTAAATTATTGAATGAGACAACATTTTGGGAAATCCTACAAAAAAGGTCCTACATATATAGTGTCAAATATTTTAAGGGATAAACTTAGACAAAATACTGAACAACTTTTTATTATTTAAAAAATAAACACGAATCTCGATTTTTTATTTCTTAAATCTTAGTAACAAGGCCACACGATTTTCTGACATTTCCATCACACATTACTTTTGAATTAAAATTAAAACAAGAATAACATTAATATGGATGATTCATTTATTTCATTCATTTATCTATATTTTCTTAGTTTGTTTGTTCTATGTATCGAGAATGTGATTGCAAACAAATATATAAATTAATATTTTACATTTCTCGTTTAACAGTATAGAAAATGACATATAGAACATAAAAAGTACCTAACAAAGATATTTATTTACATAACTTATCGATAGCTCCTTGCCGATCGGTACCTTGCACATCCCTGTCTGTCATATACTTATCAATATAGTATCTATAGCTCATTTGCCTACGATGCGTACTAAGCAATTCGTGCAATATGCGCGCTCTATACTACTGGTAATTCCCACCATTTAAACAATTTTTTGCAGAGCGTGTTTCGATGTGATCACTGGTAAGTTCAAAGAGGAAATGGCGTATGCCCCGCCCCCTTTCGTGACGTCATGGCTCAATTGATTGAATCACGGCTCGACTGATATCATCATCTCCTCTTCCCTTTTTTACTCCGTGGTTGGTACTATTCTTTGCCGGCACCACCCGGGACATCATCATCTAGGTGATGATCTTATTCTGTTATGAACCAATGGTTTTTTACGGAATCGGCTATACCAGGGGATTTGACGAGGGCACTGGTTTTTACACAGAGCGTCTGCCATATGACCTTCGCAACCCAGAGGGAAAACAAGACCCAATCCTAGATTAAGCTACTTTGACTGGTTAGTGACCAACCTGGCTGTCCGAGTTTTCATGCCGCCAATTGGCCTCTGACTTGGCTTAACGACTACTACTGGGACCAATGGCTTAAAGTGGCTTCCGAAGCACGGAAATGCTCTAGTTGTTGTGCCACTAGCGGTCACCCATCCAGGTTCTGACCACGGCCAACGTTGCTTAACTTTCATGACCGGTAAGAAAATATCAACTACCACTCAGCCACGAACGCTTCTGCGCTGTGCTGCGAGTATGAAATTTTGTAAAAACAATAATTTTGTTTATGGAATCAAACCCTCTGTGTTGAGCAAGGCGTTTTACAAGACCTGTGCACCTCTTTTTTTCCCTCGACAACATCATATCTTGTCTTCAAAATTTCCAGCCCCAGCAAAACTACAGTCATCAGAGCCCCGCCTAACAGACTTTGACTGTCCAGCTGGTGAGGAATACAGGTCTTGCGAACCATGCAACAAGACCTGTGAGAACCCCAACCCGATATGTCCAGCGCAATGCGCGCGAGGTTGCTTCTGTATCGGTGACCTAGTGAGGGACAAGGATGGAAGATGCGTGCCGGTTGACAGCTGCTCGAATGTCAAGAAAAACGAGAGCTGTGAGTAAAAAGAAAAATCTTTAGAAAGACCCGGATATACTGCGGGGCAAACAACTTGAACAATAATCGCGTGGTGGGCGAAGCTTTGCGCACGTCAATTTGTATGTAAAATCGACTCTGCGCAGCCAAGGTCATTGTTCAAGAATTATGCCCACACCAATGATATTACAATTGCCCACACCTAAACTACTTACGAGTATACTACAATTAAACGCGCGAAATCATCAAATCCACTGCTGTTGATTATGTGATTGACAGTTTTCCAGTGTCAATTTTGACTTTCCATGAAACTGCATCACGTCTTGGTAGTGCATTTGATGTAAATTCAATATGTTTTTGGAAAGTTTCTGACACTGCTTCCGATTTTTTTACACGCGGTTTTCTTGCATGTTACAGCGAACTTCCTGAAACCCATCCCATTGACTTTCCAGCTCACCTGTGGTCCTCACCAGGTGTACAACTCCTGCAGGTTAGTTCAACTTCAATTTTAAATAAGATGGCAATCGGCCGTTTCAAGATACAGCCATTAAGCTATTGTGATTTGATTTGTTTGACTATTATTTTGCCATTTATGTCATTAGTAAGCACACGAGCAGATGAGCCAGCCACCAGATATGGTAATTTGTTACCACCACGGCTCATAGCATCCACTGTCTTAGAAAAACACCAATAACAAAGCAACGCGTTGTCCACTCTGAGAACTTAAATAGAATGCCTCATGTACTGTCTATTTTCCTTTGGTTCCTCTACTCTTTAAACTATAATTCGATTCAATTTGTTTATTCGTGAACAATAATACATAATATCGTATCCGAAATAACTTAAAACTAATATAAAACATGCATGCAATAATAAATAAATTAACATTAAAAACAATTAAAATTTACAAATCAAATTTCAAAATTACTCTTATCACTAAATTAAAATCATTCGTCATCATTATAATTGTCAATAATTACATTTCATTAATAAATCAAATTAAAATTCATTAATACTATAGCAACGCTTTTCCAAAAGATAAGACTTTAATTTGTGTTTAAAAATGTTTATGTTTTCAATAGATTTAAAATCTTTTCCAGGCAATACTGAACAGGCATACTCTCTAGTCTATACCTAGAGGTAGATACGGTACATTTTCGACCCCATCGTCACTTAACCTAGAATAATAAATAGATAATATGCCCCTTGATTCGTAAACGAAATGGTATCTATCTGCCCAGAACAATTTGTTTTGTGTTAAAAAACTAATCAATGGGGACGTATGTTTCCAACAAAAAGTATCATCAGACAAGATCAGGTTCAAATGCTTACCTATCTTACATATAAAAAAATTATACAAGCGCATCATATCTTGCAGGTCTTGCGAGAGAATGTGCAGCTCTCCAACGCCCATCTGCAGGTCTACCTGCAGTGCTGGATGTTTCTGCGAGGACGGCTTCTTCAAGGGCCCCGATGGACAGTGCGTCAAGCTTGAAGACTGCCCTAAAGGTTTGTGAATGGTGGAATGATCTGATCTCGAAGATGTGTGGTTTTTGTTATTTATTGTGATATTTTGATTAAATTAAAGTGCAAATGTTCTTTCGGTCTTTACATTTCTCTTTCACCAAATCTCTTTTCAGACTTCCTGGCTGGCTCTTAGATCTTTAAGTGCATATAGGTACAGCGTGTTCCTGAGGATATGCATTAATTTTAACAGCACATTCAGCTAACGACACTGTACAACTTTCCCTAAAAAACTTAGATTGAAATGCGAAAAAAAATTGCCCTCCCATGCAAAAAAAAAATTCGTATTTCAACCTATGTTTCTTAGAAAAAGTTGTTCAGTTTCGTTAACTGAACGTGTTAAAGTTAATGCATAATACGAAAAAAAAATTTATGTATGGCAGGGCAAATTTATTTTTCGTATTTCATCAACCTATGTTTCTTAGGGAAACGTGCTTTTAAAATTAATGCATACCCTCAGGAACAGTGTATCATTTACTGTTTTGACTATCAGCAAATTACTTATCTGGATCGCTTGGGGCTCTTTCGCTGACGACTTGAATGCATTTTGCTCAAATCGGTTTCGTTTATAGGTTCTACGGACGCTCAAAGTCGGAATTTTTTTAAATCATTCATTATTATTCGTAGCCTATTATGTCCCACTACTGGGCAAAGGCCTACCCCATCCTACTTCCACTTATCACGGTCCTGTGCACCAGTCCCGGCGGAAGGCGTTTAGATCGTCACTCCATCTTTTGCGGGGTCGTCCCCTGCGACGTTGTCCGTCCTGGGGTAACCACTGAGTGACGATCCTCGCCCACCGTACAGGGTGCATGCGGCTTACATGGCCTGCCCACTCCCACTTCAATCGGCAGTGTTTCGACCTGCCTTTCAGCTACGCCTGTTTTGGAACGGATGCCAGTGTTCCTTACTCTGTCAGTTCGTTTTATACCGAGCATGCTACGTTCCATAGCTCGCTGGCAAACCTTGAGTTTGGACTTCTGGCATTCGGTGAGAGACCATGTTTGGGCACCGTAGGTTAGGACAGGCAGGTTACACATGTCAAAGAGTTTGCGCTTGAGTGAGAGGGGGAGATCCCCCTTCATGAACTGCTTCATAGACCAGAAGCTTTTCCATGCATTTTCGACTCGGCGGTCGATTTCTTTTTCTTGCATGTTGTCGAAAGAAGCTATCTGGCCTAAGTAAATATACTCATAGCCTAAATACAGATAGCCTATTTTAACTATCAGAAAATTGCATGTCTACTAAACTGAAAACCATTTGGATCAAATTCGTCGGGATACAATTTTACGGGCTTGATAAAAACTATTGTCTAAATAGTAAAAGTAGTTTTCCGAGTGAGTGAGTATTTTAAAAGTAAACTCAGAAGTAGTTACAAGTGAAGATACCTAACTTAAACAGTCTAGTGGTTAGAGGGGTCGGCTCTCGATTCGGAGGTTCTGGGTTCGATTCCCGGTGGGGCAACTGTCAAACAAAAGATAATAAGTGCGACTTCCCCACTTTGATTGGAACATTGCAGGATGAATCACCTGATTGACAGAAAAGTAAGATGATCCTGTGCTTAGGAAGGCACGCTAAGCCGTTGGTCCCGGTCCGGGCTACTATCTACTTTAGTAGTCGTTAATGTCATCGGAGCCATGTCAGAGGGCTTTGGCGACTTAAAAAGCCACCAGGGGTCCAGGGTCTGTTAGGTCGGTCATCGACATTACAACCCACACGATATGATGATGATGACCGAAAAATAAAAACTGTACAAAATCTAAAGTGTCAAGCTTCATGTGATTTTGACTGTACACTACCTATTTCTTAACTATGATGTGAGTGTATCTTTTAGTTAGTTCCTTGTTGCTCCTGCCTTTCTGCACCACATAATCCTTCCAGTTCAATTTGTGTTGAGTACGATCTTTGGTAAGTTCCCGAGTTTCATACTTTTTAGTTCAATCTGTTCAAACACAAAGCATTCACTGATATACTTTTTTATTAGTTAACTAAATTAAGTCCTAAAATATTAAGTCCTAAACATTTGTAATAATACTGGAATTTTAACTAACAATAGTTTTTAAGATCTTAACTACTAACAATAGAGGGGCCATGTTGTGTGAGACCTAGTAGCAGAGAATAAATAAATAAAAAAAACCCGTATTGTAATAACAATACGGTTGACAGTTGACATACTACTCTCTAACCGCTACGGATCTGACGCGACATCTGACGCGAGTATAACATTCTTTAATCATCTAAAAAAGTGCCAAGCGCCGCTAGAAAAAAAATATTATAAGAGAGAAAGGAAGCAGTACCTCCTCTAACACAAGAGGAAGCTATGTCTCCCAGAGGCTTTCTGGGAGACATAGCTTCCTCTTGTGTTAGAGGAGGCACTACACCTGCCACAAACATTCTAACTTCGCTTATTACAAGGAAATATAAATGATCAATTGTTTTTTCGTTTATGCCAACGCTAACCAGCACATTTTTGCAGCTATGACAAAAGCAATCGGCTAAAGCTGTCAGAAAAAACAAGTTTGTATAAGCTTATGCACTATAATACAAACTTTCACAATTGTAAGCGTTCCTGTTTTTACGATAGAACTAAAACAATATAACCAAAAAACACGTTTCATGTATACATTAATTTTTCATTATAATCTGCCATAATAACACATATTCTGTGAGAATTTCAACCATATTATTATGATTACTACTGTTCAAAATATACCCCTCGGACAGACAGACAACGTAGGCTTAGTAATAAGGCTCCGTTTGTACCCTTCGGATACGGAACTCCAAAAAGATCTGTATCTCTAAAATATTTTTAATGTAAGTTACACAAAGCCTTTTAAAAGTTAAAGCTCTGTTTAATCATTTTCTGTCACTTTCTGTTTTGATGTCACAGAAAGTAACAGCAATAGTTTTAAAGGAGCTGTAATTTTAAAGTCGCTTTGTGCAAACGGCGGTTAAAAAATTACAGCGGAAATATCGTACGCGGACGCGCATGAGCCGACGATCGAAGACTGTTCTTCGGACGAAATCTATCTGTCTTGCGGGTGGTGTGAACCGAGTTGCTGGGAGCCGAAACCGGAATGTCCTTTGGGAGTTTGCACCAGGGGCTGTCTGTGTAGACCCCCACTCCTCAGGCACCACAGCGGACACTGTGTGCATGAGCTGAGCTGCAGTCCACGTATGTACCTGGAGTTTTCTTCTCTAAATCCCCTAGCCGACTCCTTAGAAACGAAATAACGCTAGGGCAATGACAAAAAGACAAATTGGCATCCTAAACACCGTCCCACAATCAAAGGTGTTCCTCATGAAGGAAAAAAAAAATTGTGATAGAGTTAAAAGACAAACCCCGTCTCCCGCTTCCATCTACCCTCCCACCCCTCTGAGCGGCCGCGTAGGTTTCGATACAAAATGGGCATGATTACTACTCCATCTGGGCGCGTAATTTTTTTCCTTTATGGTGTTCCTAAAGTTCACGGTCTGTCAATATCATGATGACTTTAAATATATGAGGGCCTCATGCTCTCATTTATCGCATTATCATAGACAGATCATAAAGCAAAGTCAGTGCATTCCTGAGTAATGCATCCATCACGTCTTTATGCATATCATGAAGGGCATCTCAAACTATGAGCTCATAGAACCAGTGTTATCTGATTTACTAGTAACACCTTATTTATTCTGACACTAGCGGCCCGCCCCGGCTTTGCACTGGAAGCTTCAAGTTTGAGTTCATTTATAAAAGTATCTTCATCATATGTGGCAATTTATCTCAACCAGTTCAGCCGGACGGCATTTAGGTACGACGGCTAGAAAGAGATTCGTTAAAAACATATTTCGTGGGTCTGTCTGTGTGTATGCACAAAATACCTGTCAATATCGTGCAGTTACTTGAGAAAAAGTTTAAAAAATTGTAAAGTTTGCCATAATAATCTCTCTTATTTTCTCCACAACAGTTTACTATTATTTAATCTGTGCCACAACTAAGAAATAATAATAGGAAAAGATCTATTAATAATACCTATCTTCATCTTTATTGCTTACCACATGGTGTAAAAATCTTATTTCCTGTTTTTACAGAAAAATGCTCAAATCCCAACGAAGAATTCGTGTGCCGCTACGGTTGCGAAGCGCGCTGTGATCTGCACAAGTGCATAAATCGACCTAGGAAATGTGTCCTGGGCTGCCATTGCAAACTTGGCCTTTACAGGGACAACAACGGCAACTGCGTATCCTTAAACCAGTGTCAGATCTACAACCGAAACTTAACTAGCAACGAGACCGTTGGCAATCTATCAAAGGGCTTAGACACTACTAGTTCCTTTGTTAAAATTACCCGAATCTCCTACCAAGATGAAGACCCTAAATCAGTTTTCGGTCCTATTCCTGATGAGTACGGCAATTATAATTTTCATGTAGAGAAAAAGGATTCAAAACAAAGACTTTACGATGGCAACATGAAACCATATCGAGATGCAATATCTAGAGCTGTAAAGTTATACAGAGAATTCTTAGGTAATAATAATGCGTATAATTCAAATTTGTATATCCCTAAGGAAGTTAAGAGGCAGACTAGAATGTATAGAGATGGAAATGGAATGATGACCAAAGAAGGTATAAAATCAAACGATGTGGGGAATAGTCAATTCTTTGTCAATCAAGATATAAAACCACCTATAGATGCGAATGTTAAGAACTATATGAATGATCTTATCAGTGTTATGAGGGGAATGATGCCCCAACAACCGAAGAATTTTTCATTAGTAAAAGTTCCTTCATGGTTTTCTTAAAAAAATAACCAACCGCCTGTTACATGAACCTATTTGAAAGAAAAAAACGTATTATTATGATCCGTGGTTAAATGTAATGCTGGTACAGCGTGAATTTTTAAGGTTTTTCTGTTATTCTTTTCTTTCTTTCATGTTTTTAATTCTTTACTTTAATTTTGTTTTCAATTCTATGTTTTTGTATATTTATGTAATTTGTGGGTCCCAGTTCTCTGAATTAACAAAAATTTTATTTTATTTCTTTCCTAATTTTTGTCTTTCTTTCTTAAGAAGCATGTATAAAGTTGGTCACTTGACTGCCATATTTATTAAGATTTTTTAGTCTGAATGGCAAATCACTGGTCTTCGGAAATAAAACACAAGTACTTTTAGATTAAAAATAAATAATTTCTCCAAGTTGTAGAGCAATAAGTATTAGTGTAATCTAAACATGAATACTAAGTGCTCTTTTTTGTGTACACGGCTGAATTAATTTATTAAACACGATATAGTATTGTATCGTTTATTTTGTTTACGATGTAGTATCGTATCGTTTAGTTTATATCGTTTCACAGATTCAGATAGTTTTATTCGATGTAGATTCTTTACAGAATACTTATTGGATGTCATGCAGAATATAATGCAAAAAGATCGAGTCTACGCCGTTTCGGATCGTGCTTGGTAGCGTAAAAGAAACGGCAAGAAACCACTGCCTGCAGCACGGCCTACTTTAAGAGTCGGCTTTTGCAATGTGTTTCTTGTGTTTCGCTGGAATATTAGAGCACCATACCTCCTTGTAATTGAAAGCACAAGCTACAGCACGATAGTGTTCAGATCGTTGAAAAATTAGGCATATTCCTTTCTCCACAAGATAAACTTTTATGTTGTGTTAACCTTCGACCAATATAGGGACTCTTTATATTGGTCGAAGGTGTTAACGATCTTGCAGAATACCACAGGACAGGCTCAGCCTAGTGTGGATTTTTTGTAAATTTATTTCTGGTACAAGTCTAGGCAACGAAGCGGATCGTTGTATGAAGACCCCCGCATGAGACAAGACCTTCTATAAAAAAATCCAAAAAAACTCGGTACTTTTAATTTTTCCATACAAAAATTACAAAAAAAGTATGAATTTTTCATGATTCTTATTCATCCTGTAAAATAAAATCTGCCTGAGAAATTTATGTTGGGGTCAACTGCTTCGTTGCCTACACTATACGGGACCCTTTATGATGACTATAACAATAAGCTTATATCTTGTGTTTTTGAATTTAAGGTAATATGTTTTATTGTTTATAGTGCTTTAAGGCTCATTATGTAATTTCCTGCTCATGTAATTTCCCGCTATTTAAATTTTATTATTGTTATTCTTTGACATTGACAATTGAGATTAATTTATTTAACAAATGTCATATTCTTTAATGGAATGTTCTTTACCGAGCTATAGTCTAGGTATACCCGGGCCCCGAGTCAAGTGGCTTTCTACAATCGCAAACGCCAGTAGAATAGAATAAAACTCTATGGATTTGACATAAACTGTCACGTGACATTTCGTTAGCTAATGTCAATCCCATACATTTTCATTCTATTCTACTGGCATTTGCGATTGTAGAAAGCCACTTGACTCAGGGCCCTAAAAATTCTATTTATTTATTTAACTAAAGAGATAATTATTATATTTTGAGTATTTTTTTGAATAAATAACTAAAAAAAAATGTTTGCGTTTTTCTGCAGTAGGTAATGTTAAGAATAAATAAAAAACCGGACAAGTGCCAGTCGGACTCGCGTGCCGAGGGTTCCGATATACCTACAGTATTTTTGGAAGAAATAAAGTCCATTTTTCCATTAACAAACTTGGATGGTAGGGAGGATGGTATCTTTTTTACATTTTTCATCATAACTTGAAAACTAAAAAAAATACTAAAGTATATTTTTCAACACATTTGCTCATAAAACAGCTTTATTTGCACTGTATTTAGGTCCATAATCCAGCTTATTAAAAACGCGTGCTTTTCTCATTATATACCTATTACATACAGCACTAATTATTTAATTTTTGTTTTTTTTTTTTATATTAACAAAGAGCAAGGAGTTCTAATGTCTAAAATATTTATGACTTTTTCGTAAATATATACCTAATGTTGATGAAAATATAATATATAAACAGTTTGTTGCATGAGATTAGTTAAATTTGACAACAAATTAACATTAATTGATTTTGTAAGCAATTTTTAAGTTTTAGTACTTTTTCAATGACTACGCTGTTTGGGAGCATTGCCACTGCTTCGTCACAGCTCCTCATTTAAAAAAAACCGGCCAAGTGCGAGTCGGACTCGCGCACTGAGGGTTCCGTACCACCACATAGTCATAATTGTATTAGTTGAAATTTCAGTAACTTAATGTGCTAGATTTTTGAGTCTGACACGCGCTTGACCAAATTTTACTATTTGTTGTTATTTTATAGCTTATGAACTATAAACATACCAATTTTCAAGTTTGTAAGTGTTCCCGTTTTTTAAATAGAACTAAAACAAAAATCGCCTCCGCGACCATCCAACTTGACCCCTCTCTTATATGAGTGTTCTTGAAACGGGAGCTCACCACAATTGGTTACTATTAGTTGTGAGTAAAGTTGTAATATTTAATGATTTCAGACTTTTCCCTTTATTTGTACTGTGAGACCTAGCTTCTTGCCAAATTTCATAATTTTAGGTCAACGGGAAGTACCCTGTAGGTTTTTCTTTTTTGCATAAATGTATGGAGGTGAGGACATAACAAGCCATATCTTTTGATTGCGTGGTTATAAAAAATTTTAATTTTCAGATCTTGTGTGGTTCATGGACCCTAACATATGGTATTAATTTCAACCTGATACATTAACCCGTTCGTGAGATAAAGGGTCTTGACAGACAGACAGACGGACAACAAAGTGATCCTATAAGGGTTCCGTTTTTTTCTTTTGAGGTACGGAACCCTAAAAAAGAAATGCGCGCGCAACAAGAATTCCGCGCGCCATTTTTCAGGAGTATTTTCATTTGCTTTGATTTTTGTGACTAACTAACAATATCGTCGTTGGTTTCAAGCACAGAACTATATGTTTCAAGCAATGAAGAAGAACTTAATTTAACCCCACAGGAATAATTACTGGGGCACAAAATGCAAGTGAGTCTCCTTCCAGCAAAATCAAAGGAAAACTACATTCTTACCTACGAAAAGTTCATTGAATTGTTTTCAGAGAATGTCTTTTTGGCTTGGGTATTTCAATGAGCTGGCGAATAAGTATAAACCTAGCTCTTTGTGGTGTATTTATTCCATGTTGAAAAGTATTATAAGAACGAAAAATGGAGGCTCAGGAATTGCAGCCCGAACCGCAAAAAGGTAAGCGAATTTGATTTGTTTTTATTCGCAAATGTGTTGAAAAACGTCGTAAGAAGCTTGTGCGCTTTGGTGAATACACCCTCGGCTCCATTACGCCCTCGCCTGCGGCTCGGGCTGCAATTTCTGAGCCTCCCCCGTAATATCCAAAATAGCGCACGTGCATCTTAAATATGAAGGGCTTTTCTAATAATTAGAATGTACTAGAAAAGCCCTTCATATGGATACCTCATACCACACACGACCTAGTAACGACAATTTGAAATTTTGTCCCCCCTATTTGGGCCCCCTTTACATTAATAATCTTAATGTATTTTTTATTCTTTCATGTGTAATTAAGTTGGGCAACCATATTAGAAAAGTATTCCAAATTTCAAGTCGATAGCATGAGTGGTTCCTAGATATAGATATGTATAGGTGTGACAGACAGGTTCCTTTTTATGAATGAATGACATTCATTCCCATAATATGAAACATGGTAATAATGATCTTAAAAAATATAAATGCACTTCACATTTCGCCACTAGAAGGCATGTAAATACCTACTTAAAAGAGAAGATACACAATTAAAATTTTAAAATAAATCAAATTCCAATTTTAAATTAAAATCCAATTTCAAATTAAATTCCAAATCCAAATCAAATTTCAATTAAAATAAATAATAAATTATTCAAATTTACAATTTAAATGCTCATTGACAGATACGAAAATGGTAAAAAAAGGAACCCTTATGGTGCGACTTTGTCTGTCTGTCTGTCACACCTCTATATATCAGCAACCACTCATGCTATCGACTTGAAATTTGGAATAGTTGTAGAATTTGGTTGCCCAACTTAATTGCACATGAAAGAATTGAAAAAAAAAATATGATTATTACTGTAAAGGGGGCCCAAATATAAACATGCAAGGTAAAGAAAAATCATTATAGAACAAAAGAGACGCGTATTTTTTTTCTATAATTTATGACTCTGTCAATGGGCTCTTAAGAGTCGGTCATGTAAAAACTACCAAAACGGCAGTCACGGTTTAAAGGATTTCGCTCATTATGCTTCTATATTGAACATAAAAATCATGTATAAAACATCACAATGAACAAGCCAACAATTATTCGGAGCAAAAAAAAATTTTAAAAAATTCCTTTATACTATAAAACCTACGTAAAGTTGGACAAAACTTAGAAAAAGGCGTTCTGCCGTTCAACAAAAATTCGATATTAATACTTATATATCGATTATAAACTTTAATTATAACAAAACACAACTGTACAAAGAACAATAAACCGTTCTCACATTTTTGAAATATTGCTTACATATTTAAATATGATTTTTCCTAAAACCATTACGATTACGCCATACATTTTTAGTATGGCCGCGCGAAGTCTAATAAATAGCTCTGACAAGCGGCCGATAAATCAGTGACCCACAAGAGCTCGAAGTGAGACCACGTCAGTTTGCACCGCGACGCGCCAAAATTATAGATCGCGTTTCAACGTATATAGCTTTAATTTATTAACTTTATGTATTAAAACTTTAATTTGAGTATTGGTAAAATGATTAATGTAACTTGTTATTATAAATGATTATGTATGTTATTTCGCACACAGAATTTCTGTTTTAGAATAAATGAATTGAATTGAATTGAATTGAATTGAATATACATTCTCTGGTTTCATAGTGTAACAAGGTAACTTTCTTTTTTACTATTTTCTAAACTAAGATATTTCTTTCCTTGTATTTATTAAATGTTTGTTTTAGAGAAATGGGGAAGCGCAAAGATAAATATTATGTATCCCGTCAAAAATTCAAAAAAATATCTATTCCTTTAACCAAGTAAGTACCTACTTATATACCATACCTAGGTAGTTTTGTTTTGTGATGGGTGACTGGTGATGAAGGGTAGGCGGAGGAAGATAGATAGATAGATAGATAGAAACTCTTTATTGCACACAAATTAAGAGTAATTGCGTAAGAAACCTTATATCTAATTGCGCGCAAAGGCGGCCTTATTGCTTAGAGCAATCTCTTCCAGGCAACCTTAAGATAACATAGGTATAAGGTAGGTCGTAGGTATAAGGTAGGTCGTAGGTATAAGGTAGGTCGTAGGTTATAAGATAGGATATAGGGTGATAGATTTTCGGTACGTGATTGATGTCCTGACGAAGATGGGTGACTGGTGGATGATGGGTAATCGGCAGTGGTCGGAATAGGTAGAGCTGTTTAGGGTCAATGATCAGAAACTTGAACGTGCTGCTTGCTACATTATTTCGTCAGGTTTGTTAGATTTTCCTCTTGAGACGGATTTCCATGGCATGGCTTTACGAAATAAGACTGCCTTTTGATCGTTAGTATGTGTCCTTTGATCTTTCAATCACAAAAACAACGAAATGTACAACGATGGCACGGATTTAAATGGATTACTTTTTACTTTCGAGCGGAGCGAGAAAGGTATTGTATTCGTGAAAAAAAAGTTTTTCTAATTTTCTCAAAAATGTGTTCTATATCACTTATACATCGTAAAAAACTAGTCTCCCAAAAATGTCCGTCCGTCCGTCCGTCGGTCGGTCGCTCGGTCGGTCGGTCTGTCCGTCACGCTTTGGCCTAGCGGCTAAACGAATGGTCCGATTGACACCATATTTTGAATTTAAGAGTTTTATGCAAATCCATCGTAGGGTTCTAAGTGGTTTCTTGCTGGCTCTCATTTTGAGGGTAGCTGTCATACAACGAAAATGAAAAAATGAAATTTTCTCAAAAACGGCTAATAGAATCTTGATGAAACTTTGCATGACCAAGCAGCTCCATGTAAGATATCTTGCGCCAGTATCAATTGATCTGTGTAATTTCATATAAGGGGTGTTCCTGTACCACCCAATCGTAAATATGTGATTTACCCAAAATTGGTTCCATTGAGTTTATTAAAATTTTCTATAATATTAATCCTGGATTGGTTGTCTACCTGACTGGATATTCTTTATGATATTTTTTTATAAAATTTAGTACACAGGGTGTACCATAAACTGAAAGGGCTTGCTCAGTAGACTAAATTGAACAATTATCCATAAAGAACATGTGTTGGGAAATTAATAAAATCTCCATGCAAGTATCCCACGGTAGTATCCATTGATCTTTGAAAATTTATATAAAGGGTGTTCCAGTACTACCAAAAGTTAAACATGTGATTTACTCAAAATCGTTGAGGTTTGTTTGTTTTAGGCCGGTATTTCACTGGGACACCATGGTGGCGCAACTGGTTGCGCTACTGGTGTCCGTTACTAGACACCAGAATCGCTACACCCTGCGGCCACAGTATTAAGGGCCAACAAATTGGGCGGCGCAACCAGTCCGGCTGTTGGTCGCGCTACCACTCCCAGTGAAAGATAGCCCTTAATACTGTGGCCGCAGGGTGTGTCTTTACTGGTGTCTAGTTACGGACACCAGTGGCGCTACCAGTCGCTCTACGAGTGTCCCAGTGAAATACCGGCCTTAACGTTTGACAATTTGAATTCTGAATTGATCTATATATTTCATTGGATTTTTTTTTGGAAAAACGTATATAAAAGTTTGTATTTCCATACTATATGTATGGCATTACAAATTTAAGTTTGCGGTTGATAGTTTTTCCTTGAGTATTGCGAGAAAGTAAGTGCAGTGCTGCTGTACCATTTATTTAAAAGAAGCAAACGGTGCCAAACTTAGGCAGGAAACAGGCTACATTATTTCGTC
The DNA here is from genome assembly GCA_947532105.1 of Athrips mouffetella. NCBI lineage: Eukaryota > Metazoa > Arthropoda > Insecta > Lepidoptera > Gelechiidae > Athrips > Athrips mouffetella. The sequence continues at coordinate 24,307,751 of OX383976.1, forward strand.
AGGTCTGTTAGATTTTCCTCTTGATACGGATTTCCATGGCATGGCTTTCCGAAATAAGACTGCCTTTTGATCGTTAGTATGTGTCCTTTGATCTTTCGATCACAAAAACAACGAAATGTACAACGATGGCACGGATTTAAATGGATTAATTTTTGTATCGGTCATGAAGAGTTGTCGGAGGATGATAGATGTTCGGTAGATGATTGGTGTCCGGACGAAGATGGGTGACTAGTAAATGATGGGTGACCGGTAGATGATGGGTGACCGGTAGATGATGGGTGATCTGTCAGAAGGGTTATCAGAGTGATAAGAGATTCGGTACATGATTGATGTCTGGACGAAGATGGGTGACCGGTGATTAATATTGATTGGTGACCAGAGGAAGACGAGTCAATGGTAGATGATGGGTGACCGGTAGATGATGGGTAACCGGAGGAAGACGAGTCAATGGTGGATAATTGGTGACCGGAGGAAGACGATTCAATGGTGGATGATGGGTGACCGGTAGATGATGGGTGATCGGTAGATGATATTGATGGGTGACCGGAGGAAGACGAGTTAATGGTAGATGATGGGTGACCGGAAGATGATGGGTGATCGGTGGATGATATTGATGGGTGACCGGAGGAAGACGAGTTAATGGCAAGTGATGGTTGACAGCGGAAGGGTTGTCAGAGGATAATAGTTGTTAGAAAACTATGGATAGTGACAAAAATTACGGGGAAGCTTGCGAGAAACCAGACCTCAGTGAAGCAGACTTTGATTTTGCAAAAACACAACATCTACAAAGCATAACTTTAACCACTGACGATCGTCATGCGCTAGAAAGAAGAACCATACTGCAGGCTGAATCGATAGAATGGCGTCAGGAGCGTAGACTGCGGCTGACGGCCTCTATTTTTGGCAAAGTCTGCAAAAGAGGGCTTATTAGATGCGGGCCCTTAGTGAAAAATATTGTTACTGAAAAAAATTTAGACCATGTCAAGTCCATTCAGCATGGTCAAAGTCATGAACAGTTTGCGCGGGAACAACTGGAAAAACATTTAAAAATATCTATCAAACCGTGTGGACTTTTTATTGATCCCGATTGCGCTTACTTAGGCGCTAGTCCAGATGGCCTTGTTGAAGACAATAAAATTATCGAAATCAAGTGTCCCTACTCAGCTAGAGCAATGAGTGTCAAAGAGGGCATAAAGACAAAAAGAAATACATTTTGGAATGTAGACAAAAACGGACACTCATTTAAATAAAAAACACGATTGGTATTATCAAGCCCAAGGACAAATACACATTACGCAGAGACAAACATGCATTTTTGCAGTTTGGACAGAAGTGAATATGAAAATTGAATACATAGAAGAAGACAAAGAGTTCTGGCTCGAAATGGAGCGAAAATTAAAAATCTTTTATTTCAATTGCTTATTGCCAGAATTGATTGATTCCAGATTGGACAGACAAATGAATATAAAAGAACCCGACTACATTATGGAAGCGGTAAAAAAAAAAGAAATTGCTAAGCGGAAAAATGATGGAGGTGAAAGTAAAACAAAACAAAAAAGAAAAAAAATATAAATAAATAATGTTATGTACACAGTCGTTATTATTACTACCCCAATTGTTTCTATCTAGACCGAGTGGTAGATTACATGAGAAAGAAAGAAGTGAATGTCGAGATGATGACCGATCGAGATTAATCATCCGCCCGTTTATATAGGGTAACTTTTAATTAGTTCTTGATAGCAAAAGATATGCATGTACTCATGATATTGAACAACTTTTCCCAAGGAACATATGTCCAAATATGAAAAACCAAATTTGTCCTCCCACACAAAATGCGCTATCAGCTGATGCAGTTTCTACGGGAGGTCAAAACTTAATTTTCGTATTTCGACGTATGTTCCTTGGGGAAAGTTGTTCAGTATCATGAGTACATTCATAACTTTTCTATCAAGAACTAATTAAAAGTCACCCTATATTAATTTAACCGTAACTCATAATCTTTCAGCCACCCGTCGTTAGATATACTAGCAGTAATTGGCGGATGATGGGTGACTTTCAAATAATGAATAACCGGCAGATGATGGGTAACTGGCAGACCAGCTGGATTACCAGCACTCATCATCATTCATCTACTCATTACCCATTAGGGTAATGAGTAGATGAATGATGATGAGTGCTACGCGGATAATAGTTGATGAGTGAATGAATGATGATGAGTAAGGCGCGGCTGATAAGTGATAAGTGCATGAATAATGATGGGTGATGCGCGGATGTCAGTTGATGAGTGGATGAATGATGATGAGCGGATGATGAGTGATGCGCGGATGATAGTTGATGAGTGGATCAATGATGATGAGTGATGCATGGGTGATAGTTGATGAGTGGATGAATGATGATGAGTGATGCGCGGATGATAGTTGATGAGTGAATCAATGATGATGAGTGGATGATGAGTGATGCGCGGATGATAGTTGATGAGTGAATCAATGATGATGAGTGATGCGCGGATGGTAGTTAATAAGTGGATGAATGATGATGATGAGCGGATGATAAATGATTTTCGGATGATAAGTGATGCGCGGATGATAGTGGATGAATGATGATGAGCGGATGATGAGTGATGTTCGGATGATAAGTGATGCGCGGATGATACTTGATGAGTAGATGAATGATGATGAGTGGATGATGAGTGATGCGCGAATGATAGTTAATGAGTGGATAAATGATGATGAGTGATGCGCGTATGGTAGTTAATGAGTGGATGAATGATGATGAGTGATGCGCGTATGTAATGAGTGGATGAATGATGCGGAGGAATGATGATGAGTGTATGATGGGTTATGTGCGAATGATAAGTGATGCGTGAATGATATTTGATACTTGGATGACCTGTGATATTTTTGTTATTACCCTAACTCAACCAAAACATTTTTTTTTTATTAATTATGAGTTACTAACTTTCGTTCGGGTCTGGAAGCGTTCGTTTATGTGTGCGTGACCACGCACACTACCAGCAAGTTGCGTTCAGTACCTATTACGCGTCTGCGTCAAACACGGGATGCTATGGGATGCAGTCTCTAGCCACAGAAAAATAAGTAATTAGAAGGAGGATTAAAGAAATAATTCGTCACAAGGTAGTGAAGCCGTCGTTCTATGGATTTGACGGGTTATTTTGAATATTACCTAGTGATCATTGATGATTTGACATAAAAATTTGGTACATGTTGGCAGATGTCATCACATAGTAAAATAAATTAACAAGGTATCTATTCCGAGCGAAGCAAGGAGGTCCAAAATCTTTGGATCTAGCCCAAGCAGGACAACGAGGACAAGCAAGGAGGTCTTTATTCTAAGCTGAGGACAGAGATGAGGTCGACGTTGGAATGACCTCGCACAGAAGGAGCCCATTCACGATTTGAATGTAAGCGTCTAATAACATCGTGAACATCATTTTAGCATGTTGTTCAGACCATGAAACTGAACAACTTTCCAAAAACTGCATCAGCTGATAGCGCATTTTGTATAGGAGGTCAAATTATTTTTTTCGTATTTCGACCTATGTTCCTTTGGGAAAGTTGTTCAGTGTCTAAGTAATATGCTAAAATTCTGTTCTTTTTCATTAGGACCTATATTTTCGTGTTCGGAGATACAAGCTAGCTCATACTTATAACAATAATCTTTCGACTCTAATTGAATCGACTTTAAAAGGTAATTAATTAATGTATGACGAGTCATAAAAAATATATAACACACATCATTTGCAGAAGTTGCTTAGATTACAAGTGGGTGTGACAGAAATACAGATGGACGAAAACGCCGAGTTTCTTCGAAGAACATAAAAAATAATTCAAAAAGATTTCTCCGCGGCGGGGAATCGAACCCCGGTCTCCCGCGTGACAGGCGGGGATACTAACCACTATACTACCGCGGATGTTGATGACGGTTCCGAAATACGTAAATAGGTTCATACAAGTTATTATACGTTCAGAAATTTAACTCACGATGACAGGTAAAAATAAGCACATTTACACTACGGATTGTTTCTTGAAATCAACGCACACATCACATTCACTGAATATAGTCGGTTTATTTCTATATGCGTGCATTCGTCGAATATCATCGAATACAGTTTTAAACCAGACTAGAGCGCGCTTATGTCAATGTCACTGAGAAAAATTAAAAGTTTGATTTTGTTTTGCGTTTTAAGAAATTATTGAGAGATAATGATTATTCGATAAGATAATTTAATCTAAAACCCCAAAAAAAGTTGAAAAAAATCTCTCGAAAACGAGATTGATGACAAATGTCTTATGAGTTTGACGTTTCGCACACGCTGCACTACCTCATTTTCGTATGCAATGATAGCGCGCTAAAGTGACGTCACTGATGACGTCACGTCGCTTAAACGAGTGAATACGAGCAAGTTTTGAACCGACTATTAGCGCGCTAAAACCGCACACAAAGCTCATGAGCAGGTTTTAATCCGTACTGTTATTTTGTTTAACAGGATTGCCAGATGAGATTTTTTTCGCGATCCTAGGGAATAATTTCATTCGTGGGGCACATAACAAAAAAAAATCTGGAACGACCATTCCTATTCTATAAATTGCCAATAACATAGCACAATTCTTATTAGGGTTGTGTCTACGTCACCTCTTATTAACCTTGATTTCGACTACTCTAAAAGGGCTGCTGTCTTTGTAACTCTCCATAAGCAAAACACAGATTACAACACTCGTAGGCCTGACAAATCTAAGGCCTAAAATTAGAAAAAAGCTGGAATCAACCGCACTGTAAGTCAGATTGAATCATCTGTGTACTGTTTTTTTTTTATTTAAATTGGTACACCAACGACACATTCATACATAAATTTTTCAAAAAAATTTATAGGACAAACTCTATGAAACACTTACAGGCATACACATCTTTCACCAATAATTAATTATGCTTAGTTATTTATTACCAACAACAAACCAAAAAAGAGATGTAAAATTTTACTATGGAGGTTGGATTTTTATTTCGAGGGAAGATTAACAGGGTTTAAACCAAGTTCATATGGTGGATAGGATAGTAGATAATATTTTGGTGAAGAAAGAATATTTTTTTAGGCCACCATTTTTTTACAATTGATTTTTAAAGTTATTGAAATACGGCATCACTGATTCGAATTTGGCAACACTGATTAGACTATGACAACCCTACTTACAACAGGGTTTTAGGGTAAGTAAGTATACAGGGTGTTAGATTAGGATCACCATATGTACAGGGTCTTAGGGTAAGTATACAGGGTGTTAGGATAGGATAACTATACAGGGTTTTAGAATAGGATCACTATATGTACAGGGTTTAAGGATAAGTATACAGGGTTAGATTAGGATCACCATATGTACAGGGTCATAGGGTAAGTATACAGGGTGTTAGGATAGGATACCTATACAGGATGTTAGGTTAGTATCACTTTATGTACAGGGTTTTAGGGTAAGTATACAGGGTGTTAGGATAGGATAACTATACAGGGTGTTAGGTTAAGATCACTATATTTACAGGGTTTGAGGGTAAGTATACAGGGTGTTAGGTTAGGATTACTATACAGGATGTTCGGGTACGTATACAGTTTGTTAGATTAGGATCACTATATGTACAGGGTCTTAGGGTAAGTATACAGGGTGTTAGGGTGTGTACAGGATTTTAGATTAGGATCACTATATGTACAGGGTCTTAGGGTAAGTATACAGGGTGTTACTACACAGGGTGTTAGGACTAACACTAACACACTAACACCCTGTATAGTTATCCTATCCTAAGACCCTGTATAATTACCCTAAGACTCTGTACATGTGGTGATCATAATCTTACACCCTGTATACTTACCTTGAAACCCTGTGTATTTATCCTATCCTTACATCCTGTATACTTACCCTAACATCCTGTATAGCAATCCTAACCTAACACCCTGTATACTTACCCTAAAACCCTGTACATATAGTAGTCATCCTAACCTGACACCTTGTATACTTACCCTAACATCCTGTATAGTTATCCTAGCCTAACACCCTGTATATTAACAAATAATGACCATAAGAAGCATTTTTGATAATACCGAGACTTATAAAAAAATATATTCATGGTATCTTACTAGAAAAAAAATAAATCATCGACATCGTGTGTCGATATTATTTTGATCGATCACCTCTCTAATTATCATACAAGAAATCGGCCGACAAAAATACGGTCTTAGATTGTAATAATACTATAAATACGGTCGTGAGCGGGAGCCCTGAAACACACTGCTTCAAAAAATTATTACTTTGAAAAACTCATGAACATTACCCTTTTGCCACAAACAAAAAAAATTACCCTTTGACAGCAGTCTGTCTTGACCACGCACACGGGCGTCATATACAGCTATCCTGCTGTCAATGTCAAGGTAATATTTTGCCGCACAAATCTTTGGTGTTGCCAGTACTTAAAAAAAAGTCCACTATCAATATTTAAAAAAAATATTATAAAAAAATGGCGGCCCCAAAAAAAAAATTTTTTGTTGTTCTTCTTTCTTTTTTTTATTCTCCTTTATATGATATAAATTTCAAGTCTGTTAAATTTATCTCGGAATAAAAAACCACTAGTATACATGTCTTTTATCACAAACTAAATGAAACTTAATGAATCACTAACAAACAACTAAAACAATTTTAAATTTGGAATGTAATCTAAAAAATGACAGAAAATGAATTGATTAAAATCATTCTAAAATAAGATTTTTAAAATGGACAAAGGAGTCATTAAATATGTCGATGCTAGGCTTGAGATTATACAGCTGATTGTATGTAGATAGCATTGTGTTGAGGGGGAAGTTTATACCCACGTTTGTGTGACTATTGCGAATCGAAAAAATACGGCGATCAGTACAACTTCTCACATTAGCTGAGCGAAGAACGGAAATGCTTATATGACTTAGGACGTCTGGGACCATAATTTTGTTGTTAACAATCTTATAAAGGGTCAATAAGTCTGTCAAACTACGCCGTTCTTTCAAGGATATCATGTTAAAATAAGTAAGTCGTAACTTATAACTCCCTCTCGTACATGCATTTTTGTCGCGAAATTCTAAGTGTCGTGTAAAACTACGCTGCCCACGCTCTATGCGATCTATGTGTACTTTGTAGAAAGGATTCCAAATTGATGATGCATAGTCCAGTACACTTCTCACAAAAGAATTATATAACATCACCAGGGGACGAATAATTGTAAAGTCTCTGCAGGTTCGTTTAATAAATCCGGACATTTTAAAAGCCTTAGCCACAGTATGGTCGATATGAGGGATAAATGACAGTTTTTTGTCAAGTACGACTCCCAGATCTCTTATTTGGTCGACTTCTTGTAGAATAGTTCCACATAAAAAGTATTGAGTAGAAATTTCCTTTCTCTTTTTAGTGAACTTTATATGGCAGCATTTACCTGCGTTTAATTCCATCTTATTGTTAAAACACCATTTTTGGATTTCTTCCAAATCATTTTGCAATAACTGACGCATCATCAGACGAGGATACCTCGCGATATAGTTTCAGATCATCGGCATAAAGGGAATATTTACTATGTTTAATACATTCGACTATATCATTAACAAAGATTAGAAATAACACAGGGCCTAAATGTGAGCCCTGAGGTACATTTGACGAGGCTCTATATGAAGAAGAGACAAAGCGTTAGCGACCAGCCTTTGTTCCCTTTTTTTTAGGCAGGGTAAGTAGTAGCTCATTACATCTAACATAATTGCCCTTCAAAAATTAATAACTAAAATACCTATGCTTGCAAGCGTGTGTTTTATTGTTATTTCTATTAAAAACATTTTTTTAATAGAAATAACAAAATAGAAATATTTTATTGAAAACTTATCATTTTGGGGGAAAATAATGTCATTTTGGGGAAATTACGAAATTAAGATCTGGCAAGCCAAGCCAGTTTTTGAACGAATGTGCTACTTCTACTTGTCAATTTGGTATTTTAGCTGAGAGGACCCGATTTGTTGATTTTTTATCTAAAAACGCAATAAAATGAGTGAAAAACTAAAGGAGCTGAGAGAGAGATCTCAAAAAAGGAAGAAATTGTTGGCACAAACAGTAAGTTCTCTGCATAACCTCCGTCAATATCAAATTTGTAATTATCTTTGCTTGTGTTTATTTTCGTGGCTTTTAATTGTTATTTTCGGCTTCTTACCGAGTTAGTTGGGGGCTAAACTTTAGATTGTGGAAGAGGCGACTAAGGGTTTATGAACCGGAGGATGAGCAGCAGCATCTTTCCGTGTATTGTACCATCATACAAACTGTTGGTGAACAACAGCAGTCACCAGCCGCAATGCTTACAAGCTTAGTGACTACATCCTCATAAGTACCACGCGTTTTTGCTGGGGTTCTGGAGGGAGCTCCCTGTCCTGCAGTGGACATTACATAGGATGTTTTGATAAAGACGCTTGTTTACACTCAAAATGTTTTTGTTTTTCAGTTAGGTGTAGGTGTGAACGAGCTAGGGCAGGCCCTAGGAGCTAACCTAGACGTGCCGACGAAGAAACAGGCGGTGACTGAATCTAGCTCTGAAAATGGTAAACAAGCCAACAAGGAACAACCTGATGGGCTAGTTTATACCGACTCTTCTACATTTTTAAAGGTTGGTTGATAGTATGAAGAGAGAGAGACCATTAATGTAATTAAGTTCCTTTTTAAAGTTTGAAATCATTTAAAATATATGACTAGAAGACAAAGAGGTGTGATGCTCTGATATTCCAGCGAAATACAAGAAATACATCACACAAAGCCAACTCTTAAAGTGAGCCGTGCTGTAGTGGTTTTTTTAGGCTATGGAGCACACATCCAAAAATGTTTGTTGACTTACTATATTTGTATCATATTCTGCATGTTATGATGTTTAATAATAAGTCTGTAGAGAATTGACCTTGAATATATATGGAATCTAAATATTTCTAAAAAGTTACTGGGGCAGAACCATCCACAGAAACCAACCCAGTTCCTATTTTTACTGTAAAGCAGCATTTATTATTATGACATGATAGGTGAGCAGCCGTCATACATGCCTGCCTATATCTCATCTGGTGTATGTCAAGTTATTTAAATTGTAGTTATTTTTATGTCTTTTTAGTAATTACCTACTTCTCTATAGAAGAATTGATAATTCTGACACTTTAGCCTGCTGCAGGCTGTTTGTACCTCAGAATGCTTGCGAGTTTCGATCTCTATGGTTGATGGCGACGGCGCCTGCTCGATCTGACACGGCTCGCTATGCGCCCACATCGCAAGCGCTGCAGTTAATTAACGCCATGATTGCTCAACAACCACTTATTGATGCCATCACCTCACCTGGGCACCTTACTCGACGATAACTCTTTGCGGGTGGCCGTTGCTCTCCGCCTGGGCTGGGATGTTTGTGAGCCACATAAATGCATCTGCGGTTCCATGGTGGAGGCCAACGGTCACCATGCTATGAGTTGCTGTCGCTGCTCAGGGAGGTTTCCGCGTCACCACGCTCTCAATGACATCGTCAGGAGGGCACTGATTTCCGCGAGCGTCCCATGTGTACTAGAACCTCCTGGCCTTAGTCGAACAGACGGTAAAAGGCCAGATGGGTTGACGTGGTTCCTTGGGCGAAGGGGCGTTGCCTCCTTTGGGACGCTACGTGTGTCAGCACCTTCGCTCCTAGCCACTTAAGCCGTACGTCGTCGTCAGCTGGTGCAGCCGCCGAATTAGCCGCTCAAAAGAAAATGGAGAAATATGCGGCCCTCTTGCCGCAATATATATTTGTGCCGCTGGCAGTGGAGACGACAGGGTGTTGGGGCTCCGACGCAAAATGTTTTGTCGCCGAGATCGGCCGGCGACTTCGTGAAAAAGGGGGCGACTCCCGCTCAGGATCGTTCCTGATGCAAAGGTTAGCCGTCGCCATTCAGCGCGGCAATGCAGCTAGTGTAATGGGCACCTTTGCACCGGGAACGATCAGGGGCGGGTTATTCGATTAATTTTTGACAATTATTTTTTATGCTATTTGTATTTTTTGCTGTTAATATTAAGGATATTTTTGACATTTCTGTAAGTATATTGACTGACTAATTAATCGTTATAGCTGGTAATATTTTTGAGTTCAATGTTTATGTTTACAATTGACCTATTAACAGGTGATAAAATTACAGTTCTAAACCCTTTAATTTGTTGTTTGTTTTGGTTTTACTGTAAGTGCAGCAAAAAACTTATAATGAATAATAATAATAATAACAGATCGACTGCATATTTAAATCACTTTACTTACTTACATGTTCCAGGGCACGCAATCATCGAACCCTCACAATGACTACTGCCAGCACTTTGTGGACACAGGGCAGCGCCCTCAGAACTTCATAAGAGATGTCGGGCTGGCGGACCGCTTTGAAGAGTACCCCAAGTTACGAGAGCTGATCAAGTTGAAGGATGATCTGATCGCTCAGACAGCCCCCCCGCCGATGTATTTGAAGTGTGATTTGAAGGTAACAGTTTTTCTTTTTCAGTCGCTTGTCTGTATTTCAATTTATTCAGGGTTATCTCAATGTAAATTAATTCAAATTTTTTCATTTACATAAACTGTTTCTAAACGATCTCGTGTATGTATAATAAAATTGGACTATTATATTTTAAAACTATTCCTAATTACAAGTTTCACTGTGAATTTTTTCATGTTTGCAATAACTACCGTTTAGCTAGCAAGGGGTGGAGAACACTACTAGCTAAATATTTCGCAAACGGATTCCTAAATCGAAAAATTATTTTTTAAGACTCACATTATTTTTAAAAGACCTATCGTAAGACATTACGGTGGACTTAAAAAAAATACACCTCTACTGTTATGGCCTGGATAAAATGTATATCTGTACTAAATTACAGCTTTCTAGTACTAAGAGCTCGTTCCCAGTATGTCGGATATCGGATTCCGATTTTGATCGGGTGTAGGCGCCTCTGTTCCCGCTATGTCGGATATCGGCTTCTGATTTGAACAGCGCCATATGCGATTACTAGCTGTTGCCGCGGCTTCGCTCGCGTGGATTTCGTATTAATGTTGTTAACGGTTTTCCGAAGCAATGAGATATTTTCCCGTCATTTCGGGGTAATTTTAAACTAAGGAAAAATAGGACTAACCCTGCGCAAATCAATGATTATAATTCAAGATCCAGCTGAATTTTATATAATATACAGACGTTACTCATAAATTACTCAGAACAGAGGAAATTAGCAGCAGTATCCTAACAAATGTAAAGAGAGAGATGAGAGACACCTTTATGTAATATTTCAAAACAGAGCCAATTCGCAGAAGAAATTGAGAAAAACTAAAACCCTCTCCCTCTCCCCCCTTCCTCTCCCCCTCGCTCTGTCTCTCCCCTCCCCCTCCCTCTGTCTCTCCCCCTCCCCCTCTCCCCCCGCCCCTCCCTCTCCCCCTCCCTCTCCCTTTTCATCTACCCCTCCCCCTCCCTCACTCCCTCCCTCCCCCCTTCCCCTCCTTCTCCCTCTCCCTCTACCTGTACCTGTACCCCTCTACCTCTCTACCTCTCGACCTCTCGACCTCTCTACCTCTCTACCTCTCTACGTCTCTACGTCTCTACCTCTCTACCTCTCTACCTCTCTACCTCTCTACCTCTCCACCTCTCCACCTCTCCACCTCTCCACCTCTCCACCTCTACCTCTCTACCTCTCTACCACTCTACCTCACTACCTCTCTACCTCTACCTGTCCCTATCCCTACCCCTTACGCCAATTTAACCGCTATCCCTAACATAGAAATGACACCTATATTTATTTTTAGACATTTCAAACCTAACGCACCACAACCCCATCCCCAGGGGACGATGGTATTTCACGTCCACCACGTTGGATTTCAAAGTTGTTGTAGCTTTCGTAATCAGCGACCCGATAAACCATACAAACGACACCCATATTGATTTTTAGACATTTCAAACCTATCGTACCCCAACTCCATCCCCAGGGGGATGATGGTATTTCACGTCCACCACGTTTGATTTCAAAATTGTTGTAGTTTTCGTAATCAGCGACCCGATAAACCATAAAAACGATACCCATATTGGTTTTTAGACTTTTTCACCCCATTTCCCTTTAGGGGTTGAATTTGGGGTTGAATTTCAATAACAGTGATGAACGTTGCATAGAATTACATCATTAATGCCAAAATAATAAATTATGTGGATTTTACTTTAAGAATAAAGAATTTTCAACTTCATCCCCCTTTTCACCCTTAAGGGTGTCGAATTTTCAAAAACCCTGAGACACGTAATTATTAATTTTTAGTTGTCAGCCTAAATACAAATTTTGAAGATCCTTACTTCAAAACCGACGGACTTTCATACAAACTTTCATCCCCTATTTTACCCCCTTAGGGGTGGAATTTTGTAAAACCCTTTCTTAGTGCACCCCTAGGCCTCATAAGGAACCTACATGCCAAATTTGGAATCTCTAGACCCAGTGGTTTGGGCTGTGCGTTGATATGTCAGTCAGTCACCTTCTTCTTTTATATATATAGATATGCGAGCGACACGACACGACTTTTTTCCGGACGAGGGCTGACAAAACACACGACATTTCTAGTCGACGCCGACACAAAATCGGTTTCCGACAAGTGTGAATAGCTTCATATAAAATAGTCTGCCACTGGAACCTCCGATTATTAAACGGATCCGACACCCGATAAGTAGGAACGAGCTCTCTTTGAGCTAAGCTGCGGACAGACAGACGCACATGACGAAACTATAAGGGTTCCTTATTCACTAGGGAATAAAGGTATCAGGAAAAGAAAAAGTACTTCACTGTATAACGGTTTTTTATTGTACGAGTATGATAAAAAGACAGAATGAAATTGATTGTGAGTGAATGAATGGTGAATGAACTTTTTTTTTTTCATTTGGTATTCGTCAACCCATATTTGGGACATTTCTGCCAGTGTCGTGTTATTCTTCAGTTTTTGGAATTTCTTTACTTTTTAGAACTTTAAAATATGGCGAACCGTAGCTGTGGCTGCGATACTGGACTTTACGAAGGAAATGTCCATGACTTTTTGAGACAACACAAACGGGGTTTAAAAGAGATCGCCTGAAATCTTCACCAGCTGCGCACTCCGTAGTTAATTCACTGCATAAAACACTATCTTTATTATCCATAAAATCACTACATACACAAAAAACAAGAATTTCAACCGAGCAGGCAAGAGCCCACGCCGAGTTCCCGCCAAAAAGTCCGTGTACGAACATCAGATCGAATGAATGAAATTTGATTTGATTGAACCCTAAAAAGCAGACAACAAGACAAACAATTCCCGTGTATGTGTTCCCGTTGCAGACATTCGACCTGAAGCAGATGGGCAACAAGTTCGACGTGATCCTCGTGGAGCCGCCGCTCGGCGCCGGCTGGCGCTGGCAGGACGTGCTCGCGCTGGACCTGCAGCTGCTGGCGCAGGCCCGCTCCTTCATCTTCCTCTGGTGCGGCAGCTCCGAGGGTAAGGAAACCTGCAGGCGTTTGACCTGGAACAGATGGACAGAAGAACCAAAGTGACCGACATAGCTTGAAGGTGATACAGGTCCTTCATCTTCCTCTAGTGCGGCAGTTCCAAAGGTAAATAGACCTTTCAGGCGTTTGACCTGGAGCAGATGGACAGAAGAACCAAAGTGAACGACATAGCTTGAAGGTGATACAGGTCCTTCATCTTCCTCTAGTGCGGCAGCTCCAAAGGTAAATAGACCTTTAAGGCGTTTGACCTGGTGCAGATGGACAGAAGAACCAAAGTGACCGACATAGCTTGAAGGTGATACAGGTCCTTCATCTTCCTCTAGTGCGGCAGCTCCAAAAGTAAATAGACCTTTCAAGCGTTTGACCTGGTGCAGATGGACAGAAGAACCAAAGTGACCGACATAGCTTGAAAGTGATACAGGTCCTTTATATTACTCTGGTGCGGCAGCTCTGAAGGTAACTGATAATAGCAGCTCTCTTTACAGAAATTTGACCTGAAGCAGATAGTCAGAAGAACCCAAGTAACCGATATAGCTTGAAGGTAAAAGAGGCCCTGCACGTTGTGGGAACTTTGAGGGTATGCGACTACTGACTCTTCAAACATTTGACCTGAAACAGATGGACAGAAGGTCCCAAGTAACAGACATTGCTTGAAGGTGAAAGAGGCCCTTCATATTCCTCTGGTTCCGCAGGAACAGATAGACAGAAGAACCCAAGTAAAGCTTAAAGATGGAAGAGATCCTTCATAATCCTCTGGTGCGGCAGTTCTAAAGGTATCTGACAATAGTTGCTCTATTTACAGACATTTGACCTGGAGCAGATAGACAGAAGAACTCAAGTAACCGACATAACTTGAAGGTGAAAGAGGCCCTGCATATTGTGGTAGCTATATTATAGTAACAGATGGCGCTGTAGGTTTCTCTCTAAATCGCGGTATTTAAAAAAAATGCTAAACACAGGGAAACCGAATTTTCCCAGACCCTAGGTAGATAAATTTGTCGACCCCGAAATCCCCCGTATTGTAAATGTCAATTCGTTTGAGCCATTTTCGAGAAATCGACTACAAATATATAAACAAATATATTTATATACAAATAAGGAAAATAATATAAAATAAAAATAAATAAATAAGGGAAATACTTATTTTCAGGCCTAGACATGGGCCGGGAATGCCTGAAGAAGTGGGGCTTCCGGCGTTGCGAGGACATCTGCTGGATCAAGACTAACATCAAGAACCCTGGACATTCTAAGAACTTAGAGCACAATGCTGTCTTTCAGAGGACCAAGGAACACTGTCTTATGGGTAAAAAGCGTTATGTTTTGTTAACAAAGATTTTTGTAAATGTTACAGGTGGGTCACCTGGTGGTAAGTGGTCACCACCGCCCATAACACAAGTCATATGTTTGTACATACACAGAAAATCTTTACATACAACTAGTCAGAAATATCCATGTTACAGTCAGAAATCAAAATCAATCAAACGAACGATGGGTCTTCCGCACTGCGCTTTGTATCCTAACAGTGCAGCTAACGGGGGAGAGGCGAACCTCGTACCCTCAAAACAACTTTTAAGTAGTTAATAGAATCAGGCGTTACTTTGCGGAAGTCTATTTCAATAAGTTATGGAAAACGAAATATATAGCCACCTCCGCAACAGTGATGAATGCAATGTACTCACACGCATGCGCAGGCAACTGCAACACAGCAACCACCCAAACCACTCTACACGAGGCATCCTCAGGAGATGTTAGACCAACCAGGGCCAAACACCGAATCTGCAACATTTGACTGCGAATATCAGTCTGTTTTGAAAAGCAATGAACTGTCGCGCGAATTCGCTTCTGGTCGTTGTAATCGATAGAGTACCTAAAAAGACTAAAAGAGGTTTTGACCGGTTATGAGTTTTGACTGTGACATCTACATTTTGTGACCTCTACCGGCGAAACTCAACGTGCAGGGACTCCATTTGGCTGTAAACCAACACGTCTGAGTTTTCACTGCCTTAAGGACCAGATTTAAACGGTCAACTAAGGTTTCTCGAAAATACTGTATTTCTGCCGCACTGGCCTTTGCATTGGGTATGTATCTGTCGTCTACATTCCCAAATATTCCGGATATCAGTAGGTCGTTGATATGCAGTAGGAACAGAGTTGCGGACAAAACAGACCCTTGAGGAACTGCGGCGTCGATAGCCCTCTGATCAGACGAGTGACCTTCCAAGACCACGAGAATCGATCGTTCGCTTAAGAAGTTTGATATCCAATTGCAAAGGCTAGTAGGTATTCCGTACGGAAGAAGCTTATTTATAAGGCTTGCGTGGCAAACCCTATCAAATGCTTTAGAGATGTCGAGAAACACGGTAAAATGTTTGTTTCAGGAATTAAGGGCACAGTTCGGCGGTCGGTGGACGGAGACTTCATCCATGCGAATGTGGATATCGATCTGATCATTTCCGAAGACCAGGAGTTCGGGAGCACCGAGAAACCCATAGAGATCTTTCACATCATGGAGCACTTCTGTCTTGGCCGGAGAAGGTAATCATTATATCAAAGCATGTCCCGCGTGGTGCCGGCAAAGAATAGTATCAATCCATCTGTACCCGTAGGTGTCGTACGAGCCGACTACGGGATTATTAACCAAAGGATGGGCAGCAGCATGTTTCTGTGTATCGTATGATTTTACATACTGCGGTCACCAACAACAGCGGTCCATGGTGCGAGACGTAACGTGTGACTATGGTACTTCCCCACCACATTGTTCCAGCAATAGCTGAAATTCTGGAGGGCGCTCCCTGTCCTGCAGTGGACGTTTCATGGGATGTTATGATGATCATGATACCAAAGCACTCAATGCACTTTTGCATACGAAACTAAACTTAAAGGTGGAAACACTTTGACCTTGAGCGGGTGTCTCTGATCTCTTGTTTCCACTGCTTGCTGACATGCGTACAAGTATTGGCAAATAAATCTGATGCTGACGGTTATTTGCTGCGCATGCCCACGATGCGTTGAGTTTTGCGCATTAATGGTCAACATCAGAGTAAAGTTACGCAGAGGAAAATTTTGGCTAGGCTAATTTTTTAAGTAGATTAGTTACTAACATAAGATTTTGGACCATTTTTTTTTAATTTAAATTAATCATTATACTTCTTCCATAACAAACCAATGTATTCCAGACTGCATCTCTTCGGCCGCGACTCAACAATCCGTCCCGGCTGGGTCACCATCGGCCACGAACTCACAAACTCCAACTTCAACGCAGAACTTTACGCGTCCTACTTCAAAGACGGCAACGAAACTACCGGCTGTACGGAGAGAATCGAAGCCTTAAGGCCTAAGAGTCCACCTAACACTAGCAAGGGGGCTAGACCGAGGGGCAGGGGAGGCTTTAGAGCCAGAGGGAGGGGTAGGGGCGCGATGTAATTATTACGTATTGTTAAGATAAATTTATAGAACAAGTTTATGTAATTAAAGTGTGTAAAAATGACATTTTGTTTTATATTTTACTCATTAGTAAATCATCACCATTTTTTCCCTTTCAATGGTAAAAATAGACATTAGAGACATACATTGGTTTCGCTCTCGAAACCCAGTGATCCTAGTCATGAAAATGAAACTTTGTAGATTCTAAAATACACTTCCAGACACATCTGTCGGCCCACCTTGCAATTTATGTTTTGAAGACCCTGAGCTATAAAAAAGTTGATCGCCATTTTAATGTTACGTAAGACAGGGTTGGCAAATGAACGAGCTGTCGCGAAAATTATGGCAACACTGAAGATGCCATGTCGGCCATTTTGTTTTGTCGTTCGTCTTCTTGTCTTTGACTTATACGTTCAGTTTGGAGTTTGCCGCGTTCTTTGATGGGGACTTTTTGGCGGGAACTCGACATGGGCGTTTGCCTGCTTAATTGAAATTTTGTTTTTTTGTGCATTTAGTGGATAATAAAGATAGTGTGTTATGCAGTAAATTTACTACGGAGTGCGCAGCTGATGAAGATTTCGAGTAATCTCGTGTTTAAGCCCCGTTTGTGTTGTCCCAAAAAGTCACGAACATTTTCCTTCGTAAAGTTCACTTATCGCTTTACGAGGGGAGCAAAAAGAAAGACAGATTAAAGACATCAGAAATGGCTGTATGGGCTTTGTACTCTTTGCCTTTCCGAAAGGAAGAATGAAACCAAAAAAAAAAAGTTCTTTGATGGTTAAGTTTTTTCTGGTGAATTTAAAAAGTGAAGTGAATTTCTTAAGTTTGTAAAATCTTTGTGCAGTGAATTGTTTTCCATGGCGTTTATAACGGCAGCAAAGCTCTCCGACCTATCAGCTAAGTGTTTACAACTTGTTATTGCTAATAAATCCTGATATAAATATAAGAATAGATATAGAATGCAAGATTATAACTATAATACCTATAACACGATATTCGTCTATAGTTAGAATGTGGGAAAACTAGTGCACTAGGTTCACCAACAGAACATTTAGATACGTAGCGGAGACTATAAGATGAAAGTACTTAAGATGCATATATCTCGGGAGCTTATAATGTTGTAACTTTAGTTTGATGTTGGTTTTAACCAACAGGTTATTCAATGAAGTACGCGTCAGCGGGGTGGCAGGAACCACACAGAAGAAAGAACGAAGACCAAACGGATCTGGTAAGAAGCTGAACTTAGAGTTAGAGGAGAGTTCCTAAAATATTCATATATATTTATTGCATGACACAGTAAACAAAGATGGTAACATTATATAGGAACAGTACTTGTGACGTAATTATACAGTACTTGTGATGTAAGTTATACCTTCGCGACACGAGCTTCAATATCGGATTTTGTTTTGCTCAGGTTCCATTAAAACCTAAAAGTGCGAGGTGGGCCGATAGTTATGTCTGGAACTGTAATATTATTACAAAACGGGTATTATTTCCTGAAAATAGAACTGTCGAATACCTACACTATAGGTATACATCAAAGATTTTGGAAACTACGCCAGGGGGGTATACATACATCAGGGACTAGATAAGTAATATACGTACAACACATACATAGATAAATAAAACGCACGTAAACGCAACGTCTGGCTTTTAACCCGCGGAACAGAAGACAGGCTCACTACCAAAGAGATTTTAACCTCACTACGCTCGCGCAAATCTCTTTGCTCACTACCAACCACGTCAACGGGCCTTTCAAGTAACACTGTTTAGTATAAGAGGCGCAAAATAAATAATAAAAAAAATGATTAAACGAAAGTCGTTTATTTCAGAAGTCGTTCCACCGCGTCATTGGCTCAACTACTTATAGCTGACATTGCAGCACGCGCGCGAACCAATCGCTGCTCTCGTTCTGAATTTGAACCAATTGATTCGTATTTTGAATACTTATACGTCCTTTTGGTATCACGTAGGCCCACTTTTTGTTTGGAATTTGTTCTAAATTAGAGTTCCTGGGTTATTATTTATTTGTAGCTCTAGCCAGTGCGCAGAAATAAAAAAAAAATATAGCGGCAGGTGGGGGGCGTGCGAATCATTTTTTAGCTCTATTCGTAGATTTAATCGTTTATTCCCACTTGTCCAATTGAACAGTTCAATTGATTGAACTACTCTATAAATGGTGTAAGGGACGGTGTACCGAAAACTGAAAGGGCGTGCTCAGTCAATGAAAGTTAAAGTTTTAGAATAAAAAATATTTAAGCCAGCTGCGCACTATCGTTTGCACGTCCAGCAGATGAAAGAAATTACAGCAATGTGAAAGAAATTGTAGTATAAATAGCATCTCTTTTTGTTAGTCTGACCCAAAAGAGCGTATACGATAAATACGATCTATAGAGCTCGATAATTCAGGAGTTCGGGTGAGCTATCGCGTACTATACCTACAGTTGGGCTTAAAATACCTACAGAATAGGCATCAGTATAAATAAAACACTGCATTTTATATACATCAATATATTTTATTTTACATAGGTTGTCTTTAAATCAACTCGACTATTCCGAAGTTCCTCAAAATATAAAAAAGACAAAACAAAAAATATGAATGAGATCTTTTACTTACTAAGATAAGAAAAATTTACATATTTTTTTTAATTATTGTGGAACTAAGACATTCTTACGATTCATAAAAAAAGTTATTTTTTTATATTTTTTGCGGTGAGGAGTTTATTGGCATCGGGACACCAAGAGTTACAGAATTGTTAATAGTAAGAGACTGTTGTAGACTTAGATATTTCTATCGAAACAGGTTAAAGTAAACATTGCCAAGAAAGATCCACATCCACACTTATGACGTCATCAAACAGTCTCTGCAAACTTGCCGAGGAATTTCTTCGATAACGCAGATGGCGTTTATACCACTAAATCCCTCTGCCGCGTTCTGTTTCCAATTGACAGCAGGCCAGAAGCCGCATACCGCTCATTGTCAAGTCTTATAATACATAATTCATTTGTTATCATTATACAAGGCATATTCTTTCATACGCGTTGCAGTCGCAGTCTGATCGTGCGCATAAACAAATCTAAAAGTTTTATTGAGGTTATCTTTTTGGAAAAAAACATTCAAGTCTAAAATGGCAACACGAAGATAAGCCAATTAAGACAAGTAGCCATAGTAGTAGAATGTGTTGCCTGTTTATTCAAATCTATTATGATAACGAAAATTTTTTTTTAGGTTTTGGCACTTAAGGCTGCGACGGCAACATACAGCGACATCCTTTAAGTATAATCGTCATAAGATCACATTTTTATTAAGGCAAACAACAATCTTTAAAGCTAAAACTTTGATGTAAGGGAGGTCGAGCGAAAACCGATAACAAATAATGTCAAAATTTTAAAATAATCGATTTTGTGAAAAGTAAATCTTCAAATATATCTTTTGGAATGGGGTTTTATTTTGGATACAATAAAGATTGCATATTTTATATAACTTCTGTCAACTCATACATGAGTTTCAAATTTTCTTTTGTAAAATAAGGCCTAACTTTAACCATAACAAAATCTAATTGTCACTTTTACACGAACATTCGAACAATGAAAGAGTGGAAGACAAGTATATTTTGTTATTGTTAAAATTAGATTGTGCAACTCGGCCTGAAAGCTTCGTTTAGCTAAAAATATAGACTTAGATTGGGGGCATAATTTCAAGTCACAAAAAAATACATTTCTGAAAATTTCAATGCTAAATCAAACAGGATGTTTGAAAAAGACTATTATTTATTTTTAATGCCCCTTCCTTTTAAAGGACCAACTAACTACATTTGTACTTGATGATATAAAACGTACGTACACCGGACAAAGATCATAAATCCACACTTGGAATTTAAAATATTTTTACACGAACAAATTGCCAAAAATACACCACAGAGAATTTGCAAACAAACCATTATCTGAGCCAAATACTCAGAGAATAACTACGATTCTGAAGCGATATAAATTAAAAATTAATTTTATAAACTAATTAATGAAAGAAAAATGTTACAAATTCATGATACTTAAAAACTCTGGAAGCATTCGTGACTGGACAAGCCTTAGCCTTATCGAAATAAAAAAAGAAATAATGTCATAAAGCCTAAAACGAATCGATTTTTTTTTGTTATTTTTACATAGCTAATTTTGATAGTTTCTATGACGTTTCTAGTCTAATAGGGCTTCTAACCTAACCTTACTTTAGCAGTCCTAACCTATCTAAGTTATTCCAATCGATGGCTAACTATCACGTCCTAATAACATCCTACCTTCAGTAAAATTTCAATCGAGAAAACTTCGCACTAACAAAACTAAACTTATCTCGCTCGCACTTTAGAATAACTCCTAGTAAGAGCAAAACAAGCGTAGTAAAAATTCTTCACCATTTCCAGCTTGATTCAACGATTCTTGAACACATTACCGTGAATATTATTACATTTGTTTATTATTTCATATTATAAAGTTAGAATACTGAATCAAGTTGGAAACATCCAACTCTTGTCTTATTTACGCAACATCTCACAACGATCACTTTTTTATTAGGCGATTGTTACACATTTAATTTGTATCAATCTAGTAAAATGCTCATATACCTACAATTTAATATTTCTGGCGCCATTTTGAAAACATCGATTTCGTACACAAAATGGCGGCAAAACTTTCAAATAGCCAACTTCACGCTCGGTTTGCGATCAACTTTCAAAATCGCTTGGGGACATCAGTGTTGCCAACATCAAGAGCGAAAATCTACCCACAATCCACAATTCAAGATTAACGGCAAAATAACTGTGTAACTGTCACCTACGCCTATGACTCCAATTCCAACAATTTAACATTTTTCTCTCCTAGATATTATGGCAGTATTTACCCTGTGGGGTTGATCATACGTTCCTTTCATCGCTTAATACTTTGTTTCATGATAGGTCAAAGTTTTATATTAGGCCTACAGATTTCTTCAAATAGGGCAAGTTGATCATAATGAGCACTGTAATTAGTATGTCACAAGTAACATAGGAAAAAATAAAAAGCCCATTTGCACAACTTGCATGCTATAAAATATGCGCCATGAACATAATAGAGAAGCGCTCTTGTCATTGTTATAAAAATTTGACCCACCAACTAAAACCAGACCAATATCACAATATAGCCTTATCGCTCCTACGTCATAGAAACGTAAACTATAAGTATTAATTTGTTGATTCCTACTTATTTGGATATTTTTGCCGATATTTTACATTATAAGTACCTAATTCAAGTGTCAGATACTGATGGAATTGAAATAATCTTTTACTGAAAAAAAAAAACTTTTATACAATGTACACTTCGTTAGGAACAACAGAGATTAGTGCATTGTCTCCTTTGTTTCTCGTTTCTTATATCGTTTGTGATTTATTTGCGGTAGAATTTGCAAAAAAATTATAATGTAATATATTGGCCATAGTTAAAAACTTCCTTCTCAGTCCTCCATAACCGTCTATATCATATCTATTGTCAAACGATAAAAATATCCACTCCAATCCTTAACTATAACAGATCTTTAACGCTAACGTATTAAGACAATCAATTTTTACAATTATTTCAAATCGATAATCGATTCGCAAGTCAATACAGGATGTTAGTAAAAGATGCAGCTAAAAGCTAAATGTAGTTGAAATATTTAAAAAAACACTAATAAAATACTTTTGAAATAAAAAATCTATTGATGTATATTTCTTGGTTCTCTTGCAACGGCATGGCACTGATCTAAAAACGCATATTAACAAATAAAAATATTGAGAATTTATTTTTAATTTATTTTTTTTAAATGTAATAACTACTATCTTCCACTAACAACTCTGTAAATACCTAATGGTCCTGTACGTAGCCCGTTTTCATTGCTGGAATATTAATACTTAAGTGTAAAATGTAAAACAGAAGTCTATCATGAAACTGAACAACTTTACCTTAGGAACAAATGTCGAAACACAAAAAAAAATCAACTTAAAAAAATCGAAAATTGATTTTCGTATTTCGACCTATGTTTCTTGGGAAAAATTGTTCAGTTACATGGGCAGAACCAACCTTTTCAAATATCCGGGGTGATAAAAACAATCTAAAATCTATGCTCGCTACTATCTACGATTGTTTTCTCTGCATTATACATGTATTAATATTCCGGCTTTTTCTATCTGACCAACAACCGTAACGAAATAACCACACCGTATACTCTGGCAATGGGGGAGGATGTTGCAATAGTTCCTGAACGCAAAACGGCGGGTGGCTTTTGGGAGATCGAAGTTAAACCCATTTAGATGCATTCTAGAGGGTAATACATAGGATGTCAAAAATACGAAGAAAATAAAAGCACTATCGATTGAGCGGCTACGCACTATCCATCCGCACGGCTAGCAAAGAAAGATGCAACCATAAGAAATAGTTTCTATCACACTGCTGCATCCCTCTTTGCTGGACGTGCAAATAGCTGAGTAAATGGATAATACGTAACTGGCTAAAGGAAGATTATTTATTATCATCAGCAACATTTAAAATATACCGTATGTTATTCAATTTTCTATTCAATTAAAGTTGTTTTTGCGTTCAGGATATACCTGAAATATTAATTTAGGCTTATTATTTCTGTATGGGATTCTCTAAAGGGACACATTTTTTATTAAGTTAGACTTGACGTTAATTTTTCTTTCCGTAATAAATAAAGCTGACCATTCACTACCATAATAATCGCGAACATTACTCGCGAAATTATTAAAAGGACATTGAATGTTAGCTTTTAAAAATGTTAATATGTAAACTTAACTATCTTGAATATGTAAAATGCCCCATAGTTCTTTAAACCGTTTTACACTACTAATTCAGAACCTTAACCGTTACAGATTGCTGCAAAACATAAAAAATATATATGTGGAGTTACTTCTCATTATATGTATAATAAAGGATCTGCTTAAGCAGAATGTTAAGGAACTTTTATAGCCAGTATAAAAGCTCCTTTACATTCTGTTAAAGCAACTCTTTTATTAGACTTACAATGTGAAGTAGCGCCATATATAATTTTTTGTATTTTTATTTGTTTTCTTACGTCTCTCAACTGAGCACTTTACATCCCAAACACACAGCAAAACCGCTTTTCAAAACGGATCTCAAATTACAGTTTTTTTTACTCCAGTCACTTACATAAACAGATTTGAAGTTTAACAGCAACCGATTTAGATATCCTGAATGTAGGATGGTGTAAAGCGGTTACATGAACAGCCTAATGTCGACGGCAGTCGTTGAGATCGAGAAGCTGTACAAATTATACTGCCCGTCTATATGAGAACTAAACTTAGAAAACGCTGGTGGGTAAACTGCCTCGCCTAATGGCATGTGTATTTCTTTATTATTAAGGAAAAATAACCCTTAATAGGGCAGATTTTATTTTTGCATTTAATGGACAATGGACAAATACATATTAACCTCTATTAGAAACTATTGCCCATTAACTTAACATTGAAACTTTTAAGCGGTCAAATTTAGGCCCATGCCCGGTTCGTTGCAAAAAAAAAAATGGTCGCTAGAACGACCAATGCCCTATTAAGGGATAAGTTGGTGACTCGACATAAATCAGCTAAAATAAATTATCTAACAGATAGACTGACATGAGACTTGGTCATTACACTTTGTACTCTAAGACTTGAGTTCACTTAACTGTGTTGGTAAAGGTATCAAAACTTAGCGTAAAATTATACGATAATAGAAACGATTGTTGCTTTTTTAATTACCGTCAACTGTTACCAATAATAAAGTTAGATGCGTTATTTTTGTTCCTTCACTAGCTCTATAAACTGGCATCAGGAGTCCCAGGAAAACATTTTAACAGTTTCGTCTATCGTCTACGTAACTCCAAACTAGACAAAGCCACCAGGCAGGGTACCAATATATACAACGTGTAAATGGAATAAGCGAAACCCTCATACACCTCAACTGATTTTTATTAAAATAAATCCATTCCCATAAAAAAATCTTAAAAAATATTTTTTTTCTAGATATTGTTGTTTTAAAGTTTCATCATCGTTCTAGTTTCTTCGTTGTTCTAGACCGCGCGCTCCGCGCCCGCCACGCACACTTCCCTCCCCTCCTCACCGCTCGAGACCCGCGTGGCGCCGCGCCGCCAGCGCGCGTATCCACAGAAATATTTAAAATAGAAGCGGTACAAATTTAAATAATAAAAACAAAAAAAAATTACCCCTATCAAAAACCCGTGAAATTGATTCTACTCTCGATTCTGAACAAGTTCTCAGTTTCGCTTATAGGCCGGTCCCTTATAGTCTTATATCGCCAAATTCACCAAATTTCACAAAAAAATTTCCAGGTTAGCACTCAATTTTGATAGAAGCCAATTCTTGAATTTTCTATGGAAATATTTTGAAAATACAAGAATTGGCTCCTATCAAAAATTGAGAGTTACGTACCTGGAAAAAAATTGGTAAAATTTTAATTCGTGTCTACGTGAAACAGCTAACTGACCGCACTATTATTCCGTTAACACGTTGTAGGTATATAGATAACCCAGTCACAGAACAAACACTCGTGTTCATCACGTAAATATTTGCCCTGGGCGAGGATCGAACCCGAGACCTAGGGCGTAGAAGGCAGACTTACTACCAACCACACCCACGGGCTTGTCAAAAAATAGACACCAGTGAAAGGAAAAGAGGTCTTTGCCTAGCAGTGGGAAATGAACCATTAACCGCTAGTCACAGAAAACGTCGTTAAAGTAGAAGCTACTATATATAAATCTATGCTGAGAGTTTCTGATCTCATGCTAATCCTGGACATATCTGTTCAACCGCACCTGATTTTGACGTTTAGCGTGAGACCGCTAGATACACGGTTTTTCTTAAAATTCTGCTAAACTATTGCCGACCCATTCACTTAAACTTACTTAATTCCTTATACTTTTTTCTAGCAGTCGATAGTTAAAAAAGCAACGCAATGAACGTACAGTCAAGAGCAGGTCAATCTTGATGACTTCACTTCCTACAAGTATTGAAATAAGAACGGCACGGTACAAAGTCCAATGTGTCAAGCTTTCCGTGCTCTCGGCTGTACGTCTTGAAGTAGAATAGGGCTGTCGAAAGAGCACCACCTCGGAATTGTACCCGTAACCGCGATCCAACGAAACGAGTCATGCGTTGACAATACAATTGGTAATGACAACGCTGTATGCATGGCGGTGATATAAAACGCATTCAATTACCAGCTTGGTTGAGTTTACTCGGTAATTCGCAACGGAAACTCAAATGTAAGGGACATCGAAACTTGGCCCATAAATAGAGAATAGGGTCATTAGCAGCCAGTTGCACAAAGAATCTTTAAAGTTAAAGTTACTTTAAATCTATAGCTGACACTTTCTGTTTTGTTGACAAAGAAAGTGTCGGCTATAGATTTAAAGAAGCTTTTACTGTAAAGATGCTTTGTGTAACTGGCTTTAAGTTATTACAAAAAATTTAAAAAAGAATCGAACACATATAACGCCGTTATTTTTTTTCGTAAAATATCGATTCCCTTATATGGCAGAATGGAACATGGTCATCATAGCCTATTAAAGAATTAAAAATAAAAACTGCCACTTCTCTTAAACGGCCCATACAAAGCCCTGCCTGCAGGGCCCTGCTTGCAGTGCGCACTGCCAATCGTGCCGTGTGTGGTCTTGCAGGGCCGATGTAACGGCGATTTTGTCGGCCCTGCATGCCCACACAAAGTACGATTGGCAGTGGCACTGCAAGCAGGGCCCTGCAGGCAGGGCTTTGTATGGGGCCCTTGAGTGACATGACAGCATATTTTTTTATTCTGTAATAGGCTACGACTAAATTCCATTCTGCCGCACGGAAATAAATATTTAACGAAAAAAAAAAAGGTTTACTGATTTATGTGTTAGATTTTTTTATATTTTTTATAATAACTAAATGACCCTATCTCTATATACATATAAAGGTTCCTTGCATTTGAGTTTCTGTAGAAAATTCTTCTCTTATAGACCCATATTTCATTTGTTAATTGTTTTCTTTAGGGGTTTAGACTTCGGGAGCAAAACTAATAAAATTTTACGGTGTATTTCTGGCTTTTTTAAGTTGTTTTTATTCTCTTTTTTATGTCTGACAATGGCAGACAGTTAATGGAATATCATACACAAGATACAAAAAAATTGTATGCCCTATTTAAAGGTGTTTCTCAGACGAAACTGAACAACTTTTCCCAAGGAACATAGGTCAAAATACGAAAAAAAAATCTACTTCCCATAAAAACTACACCAGCTGAGTAAGTGATCTCTTCATCCATTGATATAATTTTATACAAAGAATATGCTTTTTATATCAACGCCATATATTTTTTTACATTAATTATCAGAACATTGACAGCTGATATCTAAATATAACAAACTATTTTAAACAATAGTTTTCTACTTCGTCGTGATTTTATCGATCTATTTAATAATTCATTATCTATTTGACACTGCCCGGTTCCTTATAGACATTTGGACAAGTTTTGGTATTTTTGGGATAATATTTCATCAAAATGTTGAAAGTTTCATCCTTGAAAATTAAGTCAAACTCACAGGTCAAACTACTTTAACTAACGTCAAAAACACAGGTTTTTTTTATTAGTGCCACAACTTTGTAGACATCAGACTCAGACCATGAAACTGAACAACTTACCACAAGAAACATAAGCAAAAAAAACAAAAAATAAATTTTGACTTTCATACATTGTACAGAACGCACAAAATTTCTTCTCTTAGACCCAAAATTGTTCGAAACAGTTGCGTAGTCTGAGTAACATACTACAAAATGTCCGCACTGATTCAAAAAAGCATGTGGTTTATCTCAAAAATACCAGAATAGCATGTCCGAAAAACTACACATCTCTCATAATGAAGCTATTTCAAAACACCAATACAGCGCACCAGGCGACCGAGTGGTTCAATACAATTGTATGGAAACATGTTGACGAATCGAAAATGTACTTGCAGTCATAAGAACTACGTAAGAACATACCTTGTGACCATTTCATAACGCGGAATTCAAAGTACAGTCAACGACAGGTCAAGCTTTACACTCGCAGTGCGATTCTAGCCCGTACGTTTATTGAAATAAGAACGATACAAAGTCCAATGTGCCAAGCTTGATGTGCTCTTGACTGTACAAAAACAGTAAAACGCACCGTTGCTTATATTACAGACTAACGCTCGTGGCAGTGCGGGATGTAAAAAGAGTGAAATAGCACGCAATATCTTTCTTCATATTAAATGGAATTCCTTTTGAACAGGGTTTGAAAAGACAATTATCAATTGATAATAACAACAAGCAGTTAAGCCGGCGATTAGTCAGCGTAGTATCGCACTTACGTGTAACAGAAAGTCAGTTTGTTTATTTTTAGGGTTCCGTACCTCAAAATAAAAAAACGGAACCCTTATAGGATCACTTTGTTGTCCGTCTGTCTGTCTGTCTGTCAAGACCCTTTTTCTCACGAACGGGTAGAGGTATCAAGTTGAAATTGATAACGAATGTTAAGGTCCGTGGACCACACAAGATCTGCAAATTTCAATTTTTTACAACGACGCAATCAAAATATATGGCTTTTTATGTCCTCATCTCCATACATTTATGCAAAAATGCAAAACCTACAGGGAAATTATGAAATTTGGCCAGAAGCTAGGTCTCACAGTACAAATAAAGGGAAAATTCTAAAATCATTAAATATTTAAATTTTTCTCACAACTAATAGTAACCAATTAAGGTGAACTCCTGTTTTAAGAACTTTTCTATAAAAGAGGGGTCAAGTTGGATGGTCGCGGAGTTTTTAAAATCAAAGAGCAAAAGCTTTTAGTATATCATATCATAATGGTAGATAGTTACGAAACCCTTAGGGCGCGAGTCCGACTCGCACTTGGCCGGTTTTTTTTTATTCGGATTGCGAAATTAAGTGTAATTTTTCGCATTTTATTACGGGTGTAAAAATAATTGTAAGCACTATTTTAGCCTGTTACTTAAACCATGAAACTGAACAACTTTCCCTAAGGAACATGGGTCAAAATACGAAAAATATTTTTGTACCCCCATACAAAATGCGTAATCAGCTGGTACAGTTTCTATGGGAAGTAGTTTTTTTTTTTCGTATTTCTACCCATGTTTCTTAGGAAACGTTGTTCAGTTTCTCGGTCTGAGTAACACACTAAAACAGCGCTTAAAATTTTTATACACTTGTATACACCCTCTAAAATTATACAAACTTGTTTACTATTATATATTCTGTGATTATACTGCCAATTATCTTGTTGTAGCAAGAAATGCCCCAATTTATTTATAGACAACACTACAGTCGAAATTATAAAGCTTGATTAGAATGACATCAGGAAAAACTATGCGTGAGAGCAGGTCGTATCGATACGTGTCCCTGTCACTCCAATATATAACGCATCGCTGCGTCCTCCTCTCACAGCCAGCAGGTCTAGCACAAGCCTTATACAAGATATCGCGCGCTCGTATGCACGTTTTACTACTTCGACTGCCAAGAACGGTGGAGTGTTGTATAGCTAGTGTTCGTTTTATTGTGTTAGTGGCATGTGAACGAATTTTTTATGTTATTTCATTTCACAAACAACCTTGCCACGAATGGAGTCGATGAAATTCATAAGTTTGGTATACATAGACACGACTACTAATTAGTAGACGCTAAGTAAAGTAGCCGCGGTTTTTGACAAAATGGCCGCCAATGATAGCCGTTGGAGAAAACGGCATAATTCGTTAGAAGGCTTTGCTCCTTCATAGGATACGTGAAAACCTTAAGATTATACATACACAAAATCTACTGATTTACACATTTTTCGTCTACCTACATATTGACACAGAAATACTACTACACTTACCGCTAGTTTCAGAAAGCCGTTTTAAAGTTTAACTTGCCTTAAATTTATTGCCGATAGTTTCCGTTTAACTCACAATGTGTCAGAAATGAATTTAAGTAAGTTTTAACTGTAAAGGAGGTTTCTGCAACTAACAGTTACATGCCAACGCTATTGGCGGGACCTTAAGTCGTGAGGGCAAGATATCAATATAATTATCATCATCATCATATCGTGTGGGTTGCAAGTCGATGACCGACCTCACAAACCCTGGTGTCAGAGTTGATGAGCCGCCAAAGGCCTCTGATATGGCTCATTATGACTACTTCCGTAGATAGTAGCCGGGACTAACGGCTTAACGTGCTCACCGAAGCACGGAATCTTCTTACTTTTCGGACAATCAGATGATTCATCCTACAGTGTCCTAACCAAATTGGGGAAATCGCAAAAAGTGATTTTTGTTTGACAGTGTCCCTACCGGGAATCGAACCCAGAACTTTCGTATCAAGACAAGAGCCCAGCTCTCTAACCATTAGATCACGAAGGCTGTTAAGATATAAACAATAAGTAATGCGTTTCGGTTCAAAGAGTAACGCCCATGGGTGAGGTGACCACTTACCATCTTGAGGCACATCTACTCATTACTAAAACCCACAGAGCTGGACTTTAGACCATGCCTTTTCCTTCTATTAGGCCCAGTTCCTCAAACGTCCATTTCCGTGAACGTCCATTTCCGCGAAGGTCCATTTCTGTGAAAGATTTCTCAACTTATTTTTTCAAGTCCCTGTTTCTTAACCCCTCGAAGGTCCCCAAAAGGGGAAAATTTCAAAAAAATGCTAAAACATAATTTTATTTGGATTAGTACGTCTAAAAACCAATTTTTAAGTCCCCATCTTCAAAAACAACGAAGTTTCAAAACCCTTCTTCATGTTTGTAGAAGAGGGGTGGTGGGGTTTAGGTTAAGTTTAAGTTTTAAATACGGACTTCGAAAAATGGACTTTCACAGAAATGGACTTTCGCGGAAATGGACCTTCACGGAAATGGACGATCGCGGAATAGACCGAGAGACCTAATAGACCGAAAGGGTCCATGCGTCTTGCTCAGCATCTAGAGACGAATTCTTTGTTTCATTCAATACAAATCAGTGTCACCATTTACTAAAACTAACACGCTTTCCGCACCCACACTACTAGCGTCATTTGAGTGCGATAAACATAGTACCATTATTGCGAGAGAGTAAGATGCAAAAAACCAGTGACAGCGTCTCTATGGCAACGAATGTGTATATGATGTGCATTCAAAATAAGCGCTTACATAAATTGGTAATACCTAGTCAATAAGGAACCAAATTTTTTTACTCTCTTCGCTTCGGGTGCGCGCGCAGGCGGAGTGGCCCTATCGTTGTTCTGTGCTAAAACCACTAAAACTAACTCTTTGACATTAATGTTGTGTGTGTTATTTAAATAAACATTTGTAAAAAAAAATCTTAACGTTACTCGCACGACATAACCCACCTTTCAATAGCGTCAGTATAAAGTATTAACAATGAAATATAAAGTTTTTAAATCTTCGTTTTTCTCAAAATTTTAAAATTCCTTCACACTCCACTAGCACCAAAAACTCATTCGTTACATAAGCCGCCGGTCTAATCTAAGAAGTGCGATGCGGATGC
Source organism: Athrips mouffetella (assembly GCA_947532105.1). Taxonomy (NCBI): domain Eukaryota; kingdom Metazoa; phylum Arthropoda; class Insecta; order Lepidoptera; family Gelechiidae; genus Athrips; species Athrips mouffetella. The sequence goes on from OX383976.1 coordinate 24,339,291, forward strand.
GCGCATCATGCGCGCATCATGCGCGCAACCGGCAGCGCCGGTGCAGTACGCAAGAAGTGCGCGAAAGGTGTGGTGCGAGCGTCGGCAGTGGACGTATTTAGGGCATTCTAAATTTCGATTTCAATAAGACAACATGTCCTCTTCATCTGATGATGAAGACATGCTAGCTTTGATGCATTTAGCAAATTTGCATAACAGGAGATACGCATTTTCCCTGTGTCCGTACTCCGTCCCTGTGTGTATCGTTCGGCGTGCAGCTTCAAACTGATGCGCGCATCGGGCGCACTGCACGACCGCGCCTCACCCTCGCCGCACTGCGACGACGCGTCGCTTTGTATGAAACAAGTGACAGGCGGCGTGCATCATGCGCGCATCCGCATCGCACTTCTTAGATTAGACCAGCGGCTAACGTCCCTATCAGTATAGTGTATCACTCACTGTATCACATCATAGAACCATACTTTCGGAGACCAACATTGTATTAATATCTATACAATTTTAGACACACAACTAAATCCCTACAATGGAGAGCAAATCTAAAAACTAGATGGCGTCACAATGAAAATATACACCGTAGTAACAATTTGGACCTTATCGCATGGTAATATAGTTGCAAATGTTTTCACTGACGAGTGGTTGGCCGGACTATCGACAAATCTGAATCACAAGTACAATGTGTTTCAAATGAGAATGGGACTGAGCCTAACAGATTTGCGGCCGCAATCATACGAAGTAGTAGCTGTCAAACTAACTTCACTCTGTGTCGATTTAGTTATGCACAACTACTGGGAACCGCTGTGAAGTTAGCCATAGACTAGTACCATTCTCATTTTAAACTGGTAAAATTAGATTGAGCTTCACCTAAACATGCCTTCGAAACGTCAAAGAAGATTCACGATTCAATTTTGTCGATAGTACACTCAACAGCACGTCAGTAGAAACACATTTGGACCTTATGGCGTGGTAATAGAGTTGAAAATTTCTACCGACGTGCGGTTGACCGTACCTTATGGTGGTAACAATGCAGAGAAGGCATTTAGTAAAAATTAGAAATTTTACGATATGACGTAGTTTTACCTTTATAATAACCCATTATTTTATTATTTATACTTAGCATGTAGAGAAGCATGTATGACAAGTACATAAAATGGCTTCTATGGTACTTTTGTATTACAAATAATTTTGCTAAGTATTCCTATAATATGACGAGTTTTAAAAACTAACTGCGGTACTCAGAGACATCACTTAAAGTTAATCTTTCGTTAAGTCTCATGCTGTCCTCTTTAACATCATTGATAAAGAAAGTGACAGCACGAGACTCAATAAAAGATTAACTTTAAGTGACGTGTCTGAGTGCGGCAGTAAGAACTAAAGCAATTTCAACAGCAATTAGGAACTTACAAAATATCCAAAACTTTGTAATTTTGCAGCTGAATGTAAAATAGTTCCTAATTTCTCTTGGCTCGTAAAACGTACAATATTTATGAAAAGTCTTCTATTCGCAACATCTCATTTATGACGCCACCTTTTAAACCGCTCTGTTACCACCTTATTCACTTGATTTGGTCCAAAATACATCAAATGTCACTTTTAACATACCTTTAACAAAAACAAGTTACCATCCACGGTTAATTCATTTAGTTCCCAATTTTTCCTCATAATTCTTAAAAGTTGTATTGTGTCAAGATACTGCTAATGCTGATATATTTTTTCGTCTTACGAGGTTCGAGCCTGTCCTTTTAAATGTTCACGCATCATAAAAATCATGACAACTAATTATTATGAAAGTTGTGGACACATCAATCTCTGTTTAAAATTCATGATTTTTTATAATACGTAAACTTTTAAGCTCGTTAAAATGACATGAGTTTAGTTAAGACGAGCAAGGAGTTAAATCATGCATTACAACAGTTAGTCTGTAGAACCTCAACCACTATGATCCTAGTTTTTTATGTAAAATATTTCAAAGAAAAAGTGTCTTTTTTAATGAAGCAAGAACAGGCAAAGACTATAAGTCAAACAGCCTTGTTTTATGTAAATAAAAAAGGCAAAGTTTCATACAGCCTTGTTTGAAATTACATTTGTCACTTTTACTTTGAATATTTTTCACGTTTTCTAGGATGTGTTTTTTTTTATTATTTACACAATTCGGGCAAGTCGCAAGTATGGGTGAATGTGTGGGACATATTGGCCCGTTTTGGCCCCCCAGGGGATCGAGAACTCCGCACCACCTTCACAAGTACGTGGATTCACCTGAAAATGAGAAACCCAGGTAAGCTCGCGAATTGGGTGTAGCCACATACAGAAATTTTGTCATATTTTTTTCAAGACTTAGATGGGAGGATTTTTAGGCTCATCAAATTTCAAACATTCTTATTTTTTAAATATAACTGATAAAGTCAAATGTTATGACCTATAAATTATTTTTTTAATTAGTTAAACTACCCACAGATTATTAAGACACAAAACTATAGAAAGAGAAAATTATCAAGTGACAATAATAGAAAGAGCCTTAAAAATTCTACCACACAATAAAATTCAAAACAAAATTTTTAAACGCCTTGACGTGACACGAATCGTGCAAAAATGTGGTTCAAAATATATAAAGGCGTTTATAAATTTGGAAACAAATATAAATAAAAAAATCTGTATGTGGCATGTGTGATGCGTTTGTGAAGCGAGCGAGGACAATATGAGTGGTTAGAGAAACGTGAGGTGATTATTATGAAGAATTATTTATGTGGACAGCTGGATTGTTTTATATGGAAATCTATTTACATAACACGACCTTGTCTATGCGAAAAATTTTTCAATGAACAACGTGAGCACGTAATAGTTGGAATTCAACGCTTATTGTATTAAAAAAACACTCGCCACTTAGACCTTAGCGGCAAAGTCGTGGCTAAGCCGTAATGTGCACAAATGCTATTCTTGCTTGCTTGAATGTGCACAAATACCATTCTTGCTTGCTTGAATGTGCACAAATACTATTCTTGCTTGCTTGAATGTGCACAAATACTATTCTTGCTTGCTTGAATGTGCATGAGTTCGCAATTGCCACATAGCATTATTAAAAATCTGCTTTTTTATATTACAAGTGAGCAAACGAGTAAGTGGGCCACCTGGTGGTAAGTTGTCACCACCACCCATAGCACCCACTGCCTATACTAGGTTATTTTTTGGACCTGATTTGCGTATGCGCACGTTATTACAGAGGTCAAAAGCAACAACTTGGTCAACAAATGGGTCGATCACGTGACCACTTTAGTATGGGGAGTCAAAAATTTTTTGTGCGTTCTTAGAAAAGTCGTAGAATAAAAGTTGTTGCTTTTGACCTCTGTAATAACGTGGGCATACGCAAATCAGGTCCTAAAAAATAAACTTGTATTTGTAACAGAATATGACACTAATACTCGTAACACAGCAAAACGTATGCGCACCCTGAGAATTAAGATAGTATGTCTCATGTGTCGGTAAATGCTGGAGCTTCATTGCCGTCCGAACCGAAACACAGCAGTGCAAACACTACTCCTTTACGGCAGAAATAGGCAAGGGGTGGTACTTCCCCAAACGGACTTTGCACAAAAGCCTTCAAAGCTATTTCTTTATTAAATATTGAAAAGTAATCCAGCTGTCCAAATACTATGTGTTTTTAATTGCAATAGATTTATAACTACAGAATATTAGATATGTACACAAAACACACTCCACACTAGATTGAGATAGCATTGGGTCTGGCAGTAGGATGACCATAAATTTTATATAGGTATACAAGTTAGCGTAATTTCAGGACTTCAAAAACTATCAACATCTGACTATCTCTTTAGAGAAAACGCAACCCGGAAAATCAAAACATTCCCTAAAACTATATGACGCTGACTTATCATCTGAAAAGTTATTATTATTCAGCTACAAAACCATACGAAATTTCAACACAGTTTCAATATAAATGAAGCGCTAATATTGAAATTTGGTATGTTGTAGCAGGATACTCGACAGACCATAACAATTTTCCAGACTTTACATCAGCGTCATCTAGTTTTTAATACTTTAACGTGGTAAGATTTCTACAAGGAGACTGTCAGTCTTTTAAATGACAAAACGCATGGTCATCATACTAGCCATGAATTTGTACAAAAGAAGCAAAAATGCTGCAACTGGAAATAAAGTCACAGAGTTTTTAAAATCAAAACATAATGTTATAATCTTATAATGCAGCATTTTCACACAAAAATTAATAAAGCATGCACATGGGTGGGTAAGCGTAAAACAGTTATAGGTACACAGAAAGACGAACACACACACAGACAAAAAAAGTGTAAAAAGAAAAAAAAGAGCTGAAATCAATGCATTATTATTAAAAACAAATGATACAATAAATGAAAAGCGCTGTCAGATTTGCCTCGGGTACGTACTTGGTCAGGTTTTCAAATCTAAAATAAAGCTAAGACATTGCTACAGATATAAATTCTGTTGAATTAACCGACAAGACCGAACGAAATTCTCGATCAAAAGCAACAACTTGCTTTGCTTTTTTTTTATGTCAAGAGAGCAGACAGCACACCTGGAGACGCATTTTTGAAGCGTTCGAAGTGAATCTTTAGTTCGCATACGAAAACGAATCGTGTGCGAATTCAATTTCTAATGCTCTCGATTTTACGCATTTTTGAATCATTCGAAAGCAGTGTTGCCATTAAATTCAAATCTTTGAACAATTTTCTTTTCACGCAGAAAAAATTAAAACCGGAAAGCAATTACTCATTGACTTTAAAAACCGGTAATGAATTGCGGTGGAATGGAACGCAAATTAAAAAGTTGATATGTCAGTATAATGTCATATGTGAAGAAAACGTCAATGTCGTTCTCATCACAGATTATATATACTTTCGAGCGGTAGAAGTGCAAAACGAGTGGGTCGGACCACTCGTTGCAGAATTCACAGGTATGAATATTCAAAAATTGCGATTTTACGGATTCGTATACGAATCTTGCCAATTCGAATGCGAATCGAAGTTCGAACGCTTCAAAAATGCGTCTCCTGATGATAAGTGTCACTGCCGCCCATGGACACCTGCAACACCAGGGGTGTTACTTGTGCGCCGCCGGTCTTTAAGGATTTGGTTGACCCGCTTTTTAAAAGCCCCCATGTCGTAAGATACAGGGAAAACCGCTGAAGGAAGCCCGTTCCACATTTTACTAGTGCGCAGGAGGAAAGAGCGCGCATAACGTAATGTGGTTGGACGCCCTGCATCCAAACGATGTGGGTGGAACTTCGTCAGCGTGTGGTGAGGTCGTGGAACTGAGCCGCTGGCACCAGACTGAATAGTTCCTCAGAACACTCACCATTGTACAGACGGTACAGAACACACAAGAATGCGACGTCTCCCCGTAGACTAAGTGGTTCCATATCGTCCGTGAGCTCAGGATCGTCGCCAATTCGAACTGCCCTCTTTTGAATGCGATCGAGAGGCAGTAGCTGTACAACTGATTCTGTACAATCCAAATGCAACGCTGTTTCCAAGTTTTGAGAATAAAACCACTAGGAGTAGCAAGCAAATTCTTCAGCAATACATCCACAACGTATATGGAGATCCAACCAGTAAATCAATCGTCAAAATTTGGCAGGGCCCCAGATGAATTCTTAGATGTGCGAGGTACTCTATCTACTTTTTACCAATAACTGCGAGAAAATAGTACATATAAACTATTTCACAACAAAAATGGCGGCACTTTCACTTTTGTAGTAAAAAACCTGACCAAACAAGTCCCCTTTTAACTATAATTAAACATGTCGAATGATGTTGTCAACGGCCTGGTACTAGGTGGAAGCAAGGCAGGCTCAAACGTGCGAGAAAATTTAAAATATACGCGCAGGGTAGGTTATGGCTCAGCTGATCATATTTTTTTTTGTATACGGTGTAAGGTCCACCTAAAAAGTAGGTCGAGATAAAACTGAAAATATTTTAGAAAGAAACAAATCAAGTATTAGTGATAAATTGGTCCTATCCGATTTTTTTTTTATCTCTTACACAAAATTACAATGAATTCCCTTTCAGTTATAAGCGGATCATGAAAATGGATGGTACACATCTTTATTATAATTCGCTTTTCCTTTTTGTAAATTCATTTCGTATTCGCTATTTAGCTGTGATAGATAGAATAGCTGAAGCATCACTTCGCTACAAGAGTTCGCATCTGATTTTTTTTAAAAGGAGTTTATGGCTTGGTTGCTAAGACCTTTAATCTATTTGAGCAGGTCATGCTCGACTTGGCACTTGCAGTGCGACTCTAGTCCATATGATCATTGAAACAACAACGGTACAAAGTCCAATGTTTCAAGCTTGACGTGCTCCTGACTGTACAAGGCGACTATGTCTACTAGGCGATCAGCTTGTGACCAGTCTCAATTCCAAGCATACTATATACCCAATACAATAGGATGTTTTTCAGCATCTTTCAACTGGATAGCGCTGCTGATCGTCGTTAGGAAAATGGTAACACTGATACTAAATGGTCACCCAGTATGAAAATGCTTAAGTCAGTTTGATTTCATTGCTACTGCCAGTGTCTGTAAAATATTACCTTCTTAAAAGATTTCAAATATATTAAAATGCCATTAGAAGAGAAATTACCAAAAGTGATGAGCGTGCTTTCGACATTTAAAAAAAAACAGTTAAAAACGTCATAGAAAATTGCCTATTGCTAAGGTGTGATTTTAGTTCTATCTGAGAAAAGAGCGTCATCTTCAAATAAATAAATAAATAGTTACCTCAAAAAAGACACATTAAATTGGTTACATTCAATCGGTCATCACATAAGGTTACAACTATTAAACTGACCAATGAAAAGTGGAGCCATAACCCACACGTACCGATTTATTTTTGGACCTCTAGCTAAAGTATGTTACTCAGAATCACGGACGAATATCTTAATATTCCCCCTATTCCTATTATTCCCTCTTAAGGGAAACTCTTACAAACCCCTTATAAAAATTATAACCCGGAAAAGTATAAACTAGATGGCGCTTTTAAGTTATTACGGTCTATCGAGTATTCTGCTACTATGTTGAAATTTTGAATGATTTTTAGCAGAAAGGAAAAAAGAGAGAGAGAGAGTTAGGTTTTTTTTATCTTGTTTAAATCCATTATGCTGTTACTGAGGTGCTTTAGCGATTGTAACTTTTTTGTGAGCCATGAAATAAATAATCGATAGACCATAATTACTTTCTTTAGCGCCATCTATATTCAATGCGTTTTACGCTTTTCGGGTTACGATTTCTAGTATTGACATTCCTTATTTTTTTCGTTCATGCTCAGAACACAATTCTGAACAACTTTCCCAAAAAATAGCGGTTGAAAAGTTTTATATTTTTTTTTGGCTTCCACACACAAACGTCGAGTTAGTAATGTGAAATTTGTATGGGACGACCAACATTTTCTTGACCTTCGACTCGTGTTTCTTTGGAGAAGTTGTCCAGTGTTATGTTCTGAGTAGAGTACCATACTAAAATTCGGCCACTGGTCCAAATCTAACCCAGTATTAAGAGTGCACTCCGCGCACACTAGCGCCCTCATCAGAATTTAATTAATTTCTTTGAATTGGAGACCAAAATGAAAAATTGAAGAACGGCTAAGTGTTCTTTGTCAGGATAGCGTTATTTTAAACTATTACAATTAGCTTTATGATATCTTGTTTATTCAAAATCCTTAAAACGGAAATTACGCGGAACGCGGTGGCCACCAATTTCCGTTTTAAGGATTTTGAATAAACAAGATATCATAAAGCTAATTGTAATAGTTTAAAATAACGCTATCCTGACAAAGAACACTTAGCCGTTCTTCAATTTTTCATTTTGGTCTCCAATTCAAAGAAATTAATTAAATTCTGATGAGGGCGCTAGTGTGCGCAGAGTGCAGTCTTAAGCACGTTTCGTATAGCTATATAGGTACAACAGTGTGTATAGTTACGTGTGAGGCGCATGGTCGGGCGACAGCTGTCTGTAGCGGCCCACTCGCTCGCACACCCCGCCTATATATATCACCATCTCATTAGACTCAAGCCCAAACGACAAGCGTCCACTTTACATAGTGCTATTGTGAATGTACCGGACAGACTGCAGGCGAAATAATGCAGCTTGATTTGAGAGCAGCCGTGTGAGAGCGGGACGGAGCGATGCGTAAGATATTGGAGCGACAGAGACTATAGGTAGTATCGCTCCGTCCTGCTCTCACGCATATTTCTTTTCTGCTGTCATTATAGTTAGTCCACATTATTTCGATTGTAGGACCAAATCATAAAATGCAAGGCGTTCACCAATATTGGCGTGTAAGAAGGACGCGACGTTTAACTTTGTGTAAAAAAAGGTCAATATGTTCAAATCAAGATTTTTTTGTTTCGGCCCTTTGGGAAGGATGTAAAAATAATTTCCCAAGTAAAACACGTCAAAATAGAAAGATTCACTTTCGTTAAATTCACGTCAAATTGTAAAAAGGCGTAAAGGGCGTTAAGGAAAGTACGAAATTTTCTTACGCAATGGATGCGTTAGCACAAATAAGCGGACGCTTGCTTTTGATGTCACTGTTACAATCTCTTTAAATGTGAAATAGGTGAGCATTTTTTATTCAATTTTATAAAACCCTAAATCTGATAGAACCACAAGTCTCATTTTCATCAGTTATTAAGTTTTAATACCATTATATTTATGAATTACCGATAATGAAAAATATACCCTTAATACTAAAAGTGTTTGCAAGCCATCATGAAATTCATAATTAATCCAAGAGTAACATCATTTCCACTCATACAGCTCGCTTCGACATCCCAAATATCCGAAGTATCACTTGATTCGCACTTTTCCACATTATATAAATTGCAAATTCCCCATCCATACAGATCAATTTTCTATTCGAAATCTTTAGTATTCGTTATCGGTTTTAAGAGATCAATTGTCGTGAGCCTCGCCTCCCGATCTAACAAAATATATAACTGTAACGTAATCTATAACTATATACATTATACACGGGCTTTTAAACCCATTTATTTATGCATTTAAAACTAAAGATATTAACTAAATAAAACCTTAAAGATGGATGTTACGATTTATCAAAATTAGAAGACAATTTTGTCAAAATAACTTTAATATTTGAGAATTGAAGGATATTTAAATAATTTTTAATTCATAATTATTTTTACTCAACTATTAGTATTCAAGAATCATATTAAATGAACATCGTACCAGCCGATATATCGTTTTTACATGTCAGCAAATATAAAATGTAACATCCATCGAAAATCGCTCGACATATCCCAAAGTAAAGACACTGTATAGAACAGTTTTTTGTCGAACGAACGCACCTAAAAACTAACAAAATATAATATAAACCGTAAATAAACCCAACAGTAAAAATGAGTGTTCAACACGGTTGAAAATAATCTGATCTTTTACAGACAGCTTCTTGTAAAATCTGCCCCAAAATCGGCACCACAAATGTCTAAAATAGACACTAATTTTCAAAATACGTGTTTGGCCAACCACATAATTCATGTGACGTTTTAGGAATCGTCTCTGTCCTTTTTCTTTCTATTTTCTGTCCACTTCCCACTGAATTCTCTCCAAGAAGCTCTCATCTCACCAAAAGCGAATCGCGGCTTCGAGCCTTCTTCCTCTTTGCGCTGGAATAAGTTAGGCTTCTTCTTCGAGTCATCGGAAATCGTATGATCGGATGATACCTTGGGTATCTTTCCTTTGTCGTTTTTATATTCGTCTTTTTTGAAGAATGAATGTTTCTTAGTTTTCTCCTGTTTAGAATCGGCCGTGCCCTGTGCGGCATCCGAATTGCATGCATCAGAAGTGGTGTTCTTTGCGACAACTTTGCAGTTTCTCGCTTCACACAGACCTGTTCTATCATCCGAAATTTCTGGACTTATTAATGCGTATTCGTCTGAGTAATTAGTTATTTTATTTTCGTGTTCTACGGGTTTCATGATGCCGTCGGCGGCTGAGAATTCCATATAGTTTTCAGCGGGGTTTTCGGTGTTGAGTCGAATGTTTGTCAAGACTGGAAGACCTACTTCGGTGGAAGTAACTTTTCTCGTTTCGGGTTTTATTTGTAGTTGTCTAGGGGTGGCATCGACGAGCATGTATCCGTCTTTAGATACCACGCCAGCATGTCGGCACTTCGATTGTCGGTCGTTAGGTCGAGATTTCATTTCGGACACATCACTTATCTGATTCGACTCTCTCGTAAGAGCATCTTTTTGATGGCGAGGCGTTCTGTCTATTAACATATAGCCATCTTTTGTGAGTAACCCTGCGTTTTCCATAGTTTTAATCGGACTCGTCGGTTGAGATTTCGCTTTCGCACCGTCTTGTTGCTTTTTCGTTTTGTGTGAACAGTTTTGTGTGAAATCCATATGGATGCAGTTATTGCAAGACGTCATTTCTATATCTGGGCTTTCGAGAAGCGCGTATTCGATGCGTGAATTTTTGGGGCATTCGAATTGTTCCGTGCAGTCGCTTTTGAATTCGTGTCGGCATATGCGTATTTCATTTTGGTAGGAGACTTTAGTTACTATTCTGTAGCCGTGAGGGCATAGTTCGTCGGGTTGTGAATTTAGTTGCAGATCGTTTTCGTTGACACACCCATGAGGGCAGACTTCTTGTAGCGTTTCTAGTAGAGACTTTCTGGGTATCAGCATGTGGGTACAGAAGTCGTCTCCGTCGACTTGCATGCTGTAATGTGGGGACTGTTTGTTGGTACAGTGGAGGTTGTCGCGTGTGAGGGCCCCGGGTTGGCACAATGGCTGCGTACAGTGGTGGTTGGATATACAACCAGCCTCGTGACAGCCTGCAATTATATCGTGCTATTTTAACCTACATAATAACACATATCTTTAGAAATACATTCCCATAGTCACAAACGATGGTAGAGAAAGCTTCTAGACTTGCGAAGATATAGCTTACAATAATAACATAATTAGTATTAGACCCAGAGTATTTTGTATTCTGTTGTGTAAGTGTTGCTGTGTTTTGGTCAACGGAATCTCAGCGCGTCTAATCAGTCAAACTTTTCGCCAGTTGTCGAAAGCTATTTCAAAGTAAAACCTACCTTATATTGCTGACACTATCGTTTTTTTTTAGAAACAAACTGCCAATAACAGCTTTAAGGGAGATTCAACCTTTAAAGTACAGTGTTAGTGTAAAATGTGGCAGAATGCGCTGCAGTGTTTTAGTGCGTGCACAGTCGCGGAATGTAATGATTGAGCAGGTTGACGCTTTTTCAATACACGAAGCTTTATTTCTGCTGGTGCTGCTGCTTTTTATTGAGAAGAATAAGGTATGGCATAGAAAGGCCAAATAGTTGGTCAAAAATATAATGAAAAGAGATTCTATTTATATTTAAGTGCATACAATTTTGAACTTTATTCATATACCACTCAGATAATGAACCGGTGTCTTTTTGAGGTAAAGAACTTCTTTAATTTTGGCTTTTACTTCCAAATATCATTTAATCGTAATTTCCATATAGTGTTAATTAAAGCTCTGCTCCCCTAAAATCCTATTGTTATGTCAAAGTCGTATCACAAGAACAAGGCCGTTTTGGGTCAAATTTGACATTCAAATATGAATAGCGGCAGCAACCACTGTATATGCGTCTAAATGGACGAAAAAATTACAAAAAAGTAAAAAATCCTTCATCATTATCATAACACAGCATGCAGTTTTATCCTCTTTTAATAATAAAAAATATAACTTTATATGAATTAGCAAAAACCTTTTCAACTTGCTCAACTATGAATTCTCTTGACTGTACAGTTGACATGTCAATGTGCCTGAGTGGTATGTAGGGGTCGTATTGATAAATCACTCTCAAGTGTGTGTTTGCTCTCAAGATGCACTTTACATATAAATATACATGATGTTAATTTAATTGCGTGCCTTAGCTCAGGGGCGTGTTTAGCATCCGTAACAAAACAACTTTTCCCAAGAAACATAGGTCGAAAAACGAAACATAATTTTGGACTTCCCATACTAAGTGACGAACACAATTGTATGGGAAGTTCAAATTTTTTCTCCTTTATCGACCTATGTTTCTTTGGGAAAGTCGTTCAGTTACTGATACTAAACCCGCCCCTGAGCTATGGAACGCAATTAAATTAACATTCTGTTTAAGAAAGAAATGTCTTTCTTTCAATTTCAGATTTAAAGAATAAGAAAGAAAATGTTTATTTTAGTAAAGCAATACTAAAAAAGGTAGCCACTCAGCTTATGCTACAGCACCTTGCGCTGCTGTAGCGCTGGTCTTCCGTGATCCCTGAAAGGTAGGTGTAGCAACAGCCGAACGCACAACGAACATAACTTTACATTTTTTCAATACATTTGCTCGAAAAACGTACTTACAAGGACGTAAACATTGCTCGTAAGTAGTTCTTACCGAACTAGTGCGGTAAGTAAAAAAAGTATAATACCAAGGAGTTTTTACACTGATCATAAAATTATTTTGTAAAAATACTACAGTGGTGACTTTTTACTTGGGTGATGACTGCTTACCTATATTTAAAATAAAATGGAGAGCACCAAGAGAACATAAATCGACAAGAGGCTGACAGTACCCATGGTTGGTTCCTTTACCAAGTGTATTACTTACACCTGTTTTCTCACAAATGTATTGAAAAACGTCGTAAGATACACGCCCGTAAGGGTTATGATAAACTCGTGCCGATGGTAAACCCTCGACTTCGTCTCGGGCTTACAAAACGTCAACTCGTTTGTAATAACCCTACTTACGGAACTTGTATCTTAAACTACTATTACCTTACATTTGAGAGTGATTTATTAAAACCACCTTATGTTAGTAAATGTGAGTACGTATGTTATCCTCACCAGAGTCCCAATGCGCCTCGTCGTCGTGGTCGGGGTCGGTGGTGTCGGACGCGGTGGAGGAGGGGGGCGAGGGCGGGGAGGGGGGCGAGGGGGGGTCGCGGCCGCGCGACACGAAGCGCGAGCTCTCCGGCTGCTTCTGCACCACCACCTCCACCTGCAAACCACGCTGTTGTCAGGCGAGATGGTCAAAACCAATGGTGGATAGCAGCATCAACCATTGGTTATGATACTACAGCGTATAACGGGAAGGTGTGTTTTTTTTTTATTCAAATCAAATAATTTTATTGCTTCCATACATGACATTGCATTGCTTCCATTTCTCTACGAGCTTACTCCTGACCTCGATCTAGTCTTGAAGACAGATGAAGTCGACGATAGAACGAGCTTGCCCAGAAGAAGCCAATTCACTCATAAAGACAGATAATTCTGAATCTGCCTAAGAAACTGATCATTTTTCCACAAGGAGTGGTCATAGAACATAATCATTTTTCGACCTCCAATAGAAACTGCATCAGCTGATAGCGCATTTTGTATAGATCAAAGGTTTTTCGTATTTCGACCTATGTTCCCTAGGAAAAGTTGTTCAGTTTTATAGGCAGATTCACACCCTTCAGCATTATCACATCTTTCCGTTGCACGGTTGTATATAGTTACACCAACGTAAGCTCTTTTTGACAGCTGTTGAACATATGAAAAATTATGAAAAACTCGGAGACTCTCAGTCCGAACCAGCGAACTACAATACTATAGAACGATAACTACGCTTCAAACTTGACCCCACGAAATAGTTACCTAAGTAGGCGGAGCTAAAATAGTTACCTCTCAACTACCACTAGCTGACATTCCAGCACGCGCGCGAACCAATCGATGCTCTCGTTCTGAATTTTAACCAATTGATTCGTATTTTGAATATACGTCCTTTTGGTTTCACGTAGGGCCACTTTTTGTGTGGAATTTGTTCTGAGTTAGAGTTCCATAGTATTGTAGTTCGCTGGTCCGAACACATTTGTGGTCCAACCACATCGAACCATCTTTGTGTTCCAACTAACGAAACTGCCAAAAAATGTAAGACAGACCTGTCGTTGTTTACTTATACAAGGTGTAACAGAAATAACTATACCAACCCTAAAGAATGTGATTTTGCCCATGAAACTGAACAACTTTCCTTGAGGAACGTAAGAATTTTTGACCTCCCATACAAAAAGCACTATCAGCTGATTAAGTGTGTATCAGGGTTGGCTATTATCAAGATAATTATATTCTCTGATAATTATCTGATAATTATCTAACTATCAAATTACGTATATATTTTCATTTATAGCAAGATTCCCTGCATTTCTTTTTTACATTTCTTGCATCTAGCCCATAAACCACTATTTTTAGTTTTAATGCAGTCAACCTTTGACCATATTGGATTAAGTTTTCTAGGCATAATGTTTTTCTTTATTTAATTTCGCAGCGCACAAACTACAGTTCACGAAAACAAATAACAGTGAGGGGAATTCCCCTGTAGATGAATGACATTTGGCGTTCGTTTGGATACACGCTTGATATTGTGACGAAAAAACATGCGTTTGGATACACATATATATATTATTTCGTTTTGTTTTGTACAATAACAGTTACTCGTATTATCAACGATAATTATCAACACGTAATTATCATGTTAATTATCCACGATAATTATCACGATAATTATCCAGGCCAACCCTGGTGTGTATGAAAAGTAAACTACTTTTTTTCGTATTTCAACCTATGTTCCTTAAAGAAAGTTGTTCAGTTTCATGGGCACATTCACATCCTTCAGTCATGAAATATGTTTGAATGTACAGGTTTAATACAAATATAAGTCAATTTGAATTTTAAATTGGCCTGTTAGAACCGTAGCCTTATCCCATGGATTTTCTCTTCTAGATAATCTGATATTTTATAATACTTTCTTATACAATTTCTCCTTGATAACAGTTTTGAATTTATTTAACGGTAAACTTTCAATCTCAGTGGGTACCTTATTATAATTTATGTTTGTTATGGAATATCAAAACAGAGGCGCTACCGCCGAACTCAATCGTTATCGATTCTCTCTTTTTTTCTATACAAGAAGAAAAGAGAGAATCGATAACGATTGAGTTCGGCGGTAGCGCCTCAAGTTTGCTGAACATAATTAATTTTTCATACGTTTCACAGCTGTCAAAACGGGCCTCTTGCGCTGGTCTTGCTTTACATTGACAGCTGAATTTGTATGCCAATTTCAAGCGCCCCTGGTTAGTCTCCCATGAACTAATTTCGACGTATGTAAATGACGACATTTTACAACGTATAACCATGGACGAATAAATCCCCATATAATAAGTTTCACGAGTCAATGCCAAAAGCTTACCAACACTTTTTCAGCTATATCAAGGCTAGTGCTCCATGATCAATAGTAATCAGCCAAAGCTGTCAGAAAAAACAAGTTTGTGAAACAATGTTATTTTTTCCGTCAAATATACTCTGGTTCGTCTGGTTCGTGGTGGTATGTCTGGTTCTATGGCTGCAAAATGTGTTGGTAAGCGTTGGCATTGACTCGTGTCACGGATTATACCAGACAACGTAATCCGGAAAAGCATGAAACTCATTGAAACTAGATGGCGCTTTCAAACAATCTGGAAAGTAATAATGTCTACCGAGTGTTCTGCTAAAAATCATTCAAAATTCCAACATAGTTTCAATGTAAAGAAACGCTAACATTAAAATTTGGTATGTTTTTTTTAACAGAATACATAATAAATCGCAACAACTTCTCAGGCTAATTATTAGCGCCATCTTTATACTTTTCCAGGTTACGATTTCTATAAGGGGATGGTCAGTTCTTTCCATCCAACGCAAAAATCTTTTCGATGGTACAGTCAACAGCAGGTCAAGCTTGACACTTGCAGCGCGAATCTAGCTCCTACGGCGATTGAAATAAGAACGGTACAACGTCCAATGTGTCAAGCTTGATGTGCTCTTGTCTGTACATACACTCAGGTTACTAAATAACTTTCGATCCTACAACATTTGGAAAAGCAAATAAAAATAAAAATCGAATCAGATTTTAATTTTATCAGGAGATTCTTTTTTTCTTCTGCATTCGAAACATTTTACAAAATTTTGTAGAACGAAACTTGTTAAGGTACACAAGGTAGGTGGAACATCCACCCGAATGATGTTGCGTAATTTAAGTTTCACGTTGTATACTATGCGATTTTAGTTCCATGGATATTACAGCGCCTTCAGAACAAGTTTGTCCATGACGGTTATTTTCCGCGCATGTGTGACAGGCGGAGAGCCAATGAACGATTCGCTCGCCCCCTGGGGGGAGCCGCGCCCACCCCCGCGACTCATTTTTTGACTTCTGCGCATTAACCGTCACGGACAAAGTTATTTTGTACGCAGTATAGCTATTTCGATACAGCGATGGCGTACGCCAAAATGGCGCAGCAATGAACAGTCAGTGACCTCAATTTTTCAAGTTTTACTATAGATGAATATAACTAAAGGACTCACAAATCAAATCAAATTGTTACCCGGAAAAGTAAAATACTCGATGGCACTGACTTACAATAGTCTGGAAAGCTATTTTTGCCTATCAAGTACCCTGTAACAAGACATCAGATTTCGACATTAATTAGCGTAATTGAAACGAAACTTAGATGTAACTATTTTTGTTTTTTTTGCAGGATGCTCGATAGAATATAGCAAATCTCCTGACTTATATTTATATAGTAACTTTCCTGACTAATGGTAAATAAATTATGGTAGTAAATTTCCTGACTGATACAATATAGTAAATTTCCTGACTGATAGAACATAGTAAATTTCCTGACTTATAGAATATAGTAAATTTCCTGACTTATATAATATAGTAAATTTCCTGGCTGATAGAATATAGTAAATTTCCTGACTTATAGAATATAGCAAATTACTAACTTATATAATATGAACTTATAGTAAATATCATAACTTATAGAATATAGTTACCCTAAGAGCTATCCTATATTTTGGAGAAAAAAATCATATCAGGCCAAATTTTTGTAATCGGCTTTTAAATGCAATTTTAAGAGACTATATTTTTGAATCCACCCAAATTTCAAACTGGAAGGTACAATTTCAATTTCTGGAGGTTCCAATTTCCATATTATTATTTTTTTTGGATTTAGTACACTATATGTAAAGGGACGTTAATGAAACAAAAGCATTGTAGAACTGATCTGATAGCATTTTTATCATAGGTCTAATGCAACTTTGAGATTTACGTAAATTTGTTTTTTAGATTTAGTTGTTTCTTTTACAAATATAGGAGGATTATATACTTAAAAAAAGATAAAAATAAAGGTAATTAAATGTAAAGTAAATAATATTTATAGCATTTTTGCCCTTCTTTTGTGGAATTTATAATACCTTTATTATTACTTTTTTTAATCATGCGGTCGTAAATTTGGGTGGATTACTAATGAATTATTTTATAGACCAGCTACTCGTAATCTAATTTTTGACAAAAAAAAAAATGCTGATATGATTTTTTGTTGAATCTTCATACAGTGAAATCGTTTGGCTCTTAGGCTAAGTTAATTTCCTGTCTAACATAATATAGTAAATTTCGGTAAATTTCCTGACTTATAGAATATAGTAAATTTCCTGACTGATAGAATATAGTAACTTTCCTGACTGATAGAATATAGTAAATTTCTGAATCAGCGCCACCTAGTTTCAGTTAGTTTTCAGCTTATCCGGGTTACGATTTTAAAGAATTTTCAGTCCTTTTTCATTATTAGACCTTGGTATTACGGAATTCGCTGCCTAATCGATGGGATTTAACAAGGGTGCTGGTTTTTACACAGAGCGAATGTTCTCCATCTGACCTGTGCAATACAAAATAATTTTGATAAAATGTTCTCCCATATTTATTACACTACGATTAATTTAACTCCAATGCCGACAGTTATTAGAGTACCTCCAAGGGAACTAAGGAACGATTGGCACGGGATTTTTTTTAAATCTGCGCATTAACCGTCAGCATCGGAAAAACATTAATTCATGTATACCTACCGTTTAAAGTGCCATTGTATCCCACAATTTCCATGGATATTAAAGTGCTGTTTTTCGGAAGAAATAGTCAAAGATGTGGTACTTTTCCAAACGGACTTTGCACTTCCAAGAAGGTAAGTTTCTGTATCTGCCTTACAAGCCTACCTAGATGAAAAAACTAAAAAGAACTAATAACATAGAGGCATAAAAACTCGCAGTATAAATATACTTTTTGTACCATTCACTGTGGCTACAAAACCATGATTTTTTATCACTTATTGAATATCTCGCTTAGGGCGACATCTATTAAATCGCGGTTCAAACACCAACACAAAACATATTCGCAGGTCTGATACCTAATGTATCAATATATATACTATTTAAAAAAATACACTACGCACTATGATCTTTATTTTATAGCGCATGCACCACTATTCTTAATTGATGCTAAAATTCGCTTGGGAACTTCCTAGCTACCTTTTTATAACGGCGAAGGCAGTACACAAGAAATAAAAATAAAAGTAAAAAAAAATCACTTATAGTCAAAGAAAACTTTTTGTAAATGTTATTTAGCAACTTTTTTTATCGCTTTTTTTTTCACGATGTACGGTTGTTATGTAAAAAAGGTACGATGATCCTTCTAGGGGTGATTCTACATCTGTTAGATTGTAAAAAAATAATAAAAAATAGTAGATTGTATCACAAGGCTGTAAAATAATATTTTTAAGGCGAGGGCGCTATTTTGAATCAAGAGCGAAGTGAAGGATTCTTGAGTAGAATCCCGAGCATGGCGAGGGATTCTAAAGTAGAATCCTAAACGTAGCGAGGGATTCAATAGGTCGCCCAAGGTAAAAATATTTTTGCAGCCGCGTAATACACTCTACTTTTCATCTCCCTATATGAGAAAAAAATAAGAGGCTCATTGAGACACACACTCGTCATTAATTTTAAATATAAAATACCATTACAATATTATTACTTGATGAAACAATACTAAAAATCATATTAAGTATTATTTGTAACAACTGAAAATGTTATTGACATTTTTGTATCAATTAGGAACAGAACCTCTTTGGTTGGTAGTCTTGTTTACATTTCAAGCATATTTCTTTTTTTATATTCATAATAATTTTAATAGTACAACCGGCCAGTATAATTTTTCATACAATATTAAGGTTCGAGCTCTATGGTTGACCTAAAATATCCCTATGGTGGACCTAATTTCAAATTCTAATTTTAAATCCCATTTTTACCCGCTACGAAAGTCTCTTGGAGAAAACAGCCATTTTGTTCGCCTTTATTAACGAACCGTTCAGCGATTTTCGAATAGATGGGATGAAAAAAATTGTTTTGGGTGATCATGAAATTCGATTTACCTTCGAATTGCATGACAGTAATTTATTGACTTGCTTCACTTCTTCTTGAGTTAAGTAAATTTTTTTAAGAAAGAAGCATTATTTTTTTATTTTTATATAGTTGATGTAGAATCACCACTTACGAGTAGAAGGATCATCCTACTTTTTTTTTACAACCTGAATACTACTACTACTGTGAATTTTTTCACATTTCCAATAACAACTATTTAATTGGCAGGGCCATTCAGACAAAAAAAAATTGCGATTTTATGCTAAATATTTCGCAATCGGATCCCTAAATTAAAAAATGAAACGAGCAGACTCACATAATTTTTATCGACGATGTATACAAGAAAAATAAATGTACCCCCACTGTACTTGTAAGGGAGGTACCCTAAAAAAATCATGATCATAGAGGTCATTTAATCAAGACGCTTAACTTCTTCTTGAGCTGGAACGAATTTCTATATATTTTTAAACAATATAATAGGTCTTTACCTATGAAATTCCCGAAATTTTCTTACAGACTAATGAGATCATAATTCCTATAATTCTAATGCAATTTTTTTTTATTTGAAAGTTGCCTTCAAGGTTATCAATTTACGCATAAAATAAAGTTTTCGTCTGTTCGTCTTAAATGTCGTCCGATTTCATCATTAGATTTGTTATATTTTTATACAAATTAATATTTTTCGAAAATTAAATTTAAGCTTCTGTAAGCTAAATGTCTTCCCAATAATGCTTAAAAAAAAAATAGATTTATAATTCCTAAGAAAAATGCAAAAATGTTAGTCCTGAAAATTTAGTTTACCTGAAATTCACCATACAAAACGGCAATTTCATACGTAAAGACCTATTATTAGGTGATGTAGAATCACCCGTTAGAAGCATCAACGTACTTTTTTAATACCCTGTTTAAATATACGATATTCCTCAAACCATGGACAAAAAATAAGAAGAATTCACGAACTACTACTACAAATCGTAATCGAAAAGTACATAAAACTCATTGAAACAGATGGCGCTGTTAGGCAGAAAAGCTATTATTTTTTATTGAGTATCCTGCTAAAAAAGAACACAATTTCAATAAGGATAATTTTTTTTATTGTCAATGGGCTTACTCTGGACCTCGGTCTAGTCTTGAGGACAGATATGAGGTCAACGATGGGCCGAGCTTGCCTAGAAAAATCCCATTCGCACGCGAATAGATTCGGTTTATATGAACTCGTGAACACAGACTCAGGCAGAGAATTCTACTCTTTAGTCGTGTGCATAATAAAAGATGTTTCAAAGCTTTACAAATACATCCTCACTAACTCACTACCCACCTGTTAAATAAATTCAAAAGCTAATTAAATTTGTAGTAAGATAGCATTCAACTTGGATAAGTTGGCTATTGTGCTCCATGGTACAAATGCTTTGTGCGAAAAAGGCGAATACTACAATTTTTTTAAAAATATTTTCCAGATTATTTAGTCAGCGCCATCAAGTTTAATATCTTTTCAGATTACTATTACCATAAGTTTATTCTTTTCTTACAGTTCGTCCACGCTCAAGCACAAATAAGCGGGTAAAGTACGTACTTTGAAATCCGGGCTGTATATTTTGTGTTGCTTGTCCTTGTGCGCGTCATCTAACTGCCATTTGTTCAGCGTCAACTTGAACGTCTCCAGGTTCATACCTGTAATCACACGTTACATCAAACACTACTCTTATTTTCGTCGTTTACTCATGGCTGGGGGTCGTGATCACCAAAAGTAGCCCTACGGGTTGGGGCTCCCCATGCATTTCTGTTTTAGGCTAGGTGGATTGCCACCTGGGTGTTGCAATTGGATAGAATAGACACACATACACACACATTACATTTATATTATATTTATTCCCATAAAACAGTGAAAGTACACTGCCCAGGGAAAAGGGACTGACTCAGCGATTTGTTGCAAAGAGTAGTACAAGTAAGCAACACAACAACAACACACTAGCAACACTGATATTCTGTCAGTATCACAGCTACGCTCAACAGTATGATTAAAGAAATGAAGAAAAAGAAGTCACATTTGTTAGATGTTTGAAAAGCTATCTAGTCCAAAACTGTTTTTATAATCTAAAGGAATTTTTTGAAGATAAAATTTAAATATTAGTAAAACATTAATAAATAAATATACAAAAAACCTTTCCTGATACTAATAGGCAATCATAATTGTGAACATAATTTAATTATGATATGAAAATATTTTACTAATACTTATACTAATATTTTAATAATAATACTGTAGGAAGGAACTGAGTTAAAATTAATAATTTTATAAAATTAATTGAAATTAATTATTCAGTTATAGTTAAGTCTGTATACAAAAATTGTCTAATATGTTATTTTGTGTTATTGTTTTTTGTAAGTGTTATTGTGGTTATTGTCATGCTACCACGTAACTATTGTAAAAATAATTGTATTTTGAAATGTCGATTCCAAAAATTGCAGTGCCCTTCCAGGGTCCATATTGTGTTCTGTATAATTGTTGTTTTCCATCTATTGTACCATATTGAAGCAATAAATAATTGAAATTAAAAGAAAGTTATACATTGATAACAAAGTATGTATCGTGTCTTGTGTGGGTATTGATAGAGTGCCAGAAAACAAAAAGTATATATGGTGTATTATATTTACATACATACATACATAAATAACATCACGCCTCTTTCCCGTTGGGGTAGGCAGAGACCACAGTCCTCCACCTGCTACGATCTTGACATACTTCCCTTGCTTCCTGTACTTTCATCAATCCTTTCATACATGCTCGTCGGTTTAGGGTACTTTTAAGTATTGTATTTACAAAAACAACAGAAACAATAAATAACTCCAGTAACAGTTGGTGGACTCCAAGATCTGTCCACCGGGTAGGCGCTCTTCCTCTACTCCTTCTCTCCAACAAACACTATACAATGCGCACTATTTAACTGGCAAAATAATGTAGGCAGATTAGATAACAGCAGTGTTGTTGCAGGACAGAGCGATGTGTAAAATATTGGAGCGACAGAGACACACACATACTGACCATTGAAGATGCCGAAGACTCGCTGACGGCGCTAACTTTGTTGGCCACATAGGAGCTATCTTCTGTGTGTAATTTTGAGTTATCACAAAGCTCTCTAGATACTTACTGCTCTGGCGCAACGACCCAAAATGAGTCTTGGCCTTCGAAACGAGAATTCGCCACGAAAAGAAAGAATAGGCGAGGACTGCCACGCCAAGCGAGAGCTTGAGATAGATATATTTTATTTATACTATAACCTAAAGTGGATTCGGCCATCTTTTCCCAATAAATAAAAAAAAAATCTTGAGTGATTGTGTACTCCATGACTCGAACATTTAGAGTGAATAATATATCTCGTAATATGCTGACTGTCGACAGGCGGCGACACCCTTTTGGCGCCGACCTCGTTGGCCACGAAGAAGGTGTTGAACCAGAAGTGGAAGAGCCTCTCTTTGAGGCTCTCTGATTTTTATCTTTATTCATCACAGCTTTTTAGATGTAATAAAATTGTGTACCCTATGACCAGGCCATCTTGAGTGATGACCTGGTCATTTTGAGTGTTTGTGTACTTTATGACCTGGCCATCTTGAGTGATTGTGTACTTCCTGACCTGGCCATTTTGAGTGATTGTGTACCCTATGACCTGGCCATCTTAAGTGATTGTGTATTCCATGACCTGGCCATTTGAGTGATTGTGTACCCTATGACCTGGTCATATTGAGTGATTGTGTACCCTATGGCCTGGCCATCTTAGGTAATTGTGTATTTTATGACCTGGTCATTTTGAGTGTTTGTGTACTTTATGACCTGGCCATCTTGAGTGATTGTGTATTCCATGACCTGGCCATTTTGAGTGATTGTCTACCCTATGACCTGGTCATCTTGAGTGATTGTGTACGCTATGGCCTGGCCATCCTAAGTGATTGTGTACATTTAGAGTGGATAACATATGTTGTGTAATACTGACTGTCTGCAGGCGGCGGCACGCGCACGGCGCCGACCTCGTTGGCCACGAAGAAGGTGTTGAACCAGAAGTGGAAGAGCTTCTCCTTGCGCATCATCATCTTGTGCTTGCTGAACACGTCGACGCGCACGTCCCCCGCCAGCGGCGTGCACTGCTCCAGCTCCAGCCGCACCGCCGCCTCCGCCTCCCTCTCCCTCCGCCGCACCTCCAGGCACCCCGCCGGCACCTGCCCAAACCCACAACCACAATAAACACCTTCAAACGCTTTACAAGTATACTAACCAAGAAGGTTTTAGTAGCAGCTCTTGCTGCTAAGGAGGGAGCTATAAGCGTAGCACTTTCTTGCGAGGGACCTCCATACTAAAATGTATGGAGTTTTTTTCAAATCCTAAAACCGTAAAAATTTTATCTTTTTCTCTGAGAAATATGTGACATGGGACCAATAAATGCTACTAACACAGTTTTTCTGGTGAAAACACTTTCCATTCAGGAAAAAAACGGTGTTAAAAATCACGCATAAAATGGCTATTACGGATTATTTACGCTTCCGTTCTTAGTATTAATGATCAATTCACAAGTAAAAAACAATATATTTTCACTTTCGCAAACAAAGCTTATACTAAAACATTAGATTTTTAAAGATATCTTGATTTTTGTAAAACTTAACTGAGTTTTTTGACCGACTAGTATGGGCGACAGTGAGACGCTTCACGCTTCACTAGCTCATACAGAATATGCATATGGCGGACTCTATAGTTTTTTATTCTGAGATACTAACGATAACTTAGGATAAATGTTGCCTGTGATTTCGTCCGCGAGGTTTCATGAGAGGGATAATTTTCGCAAAATCCTTTCTTATACCAACCTGACAATAGATAAACATTAAAGGTAATTCATCATCATCATATCGTGTGGGTTGCAAGGTGATGACCGACCTCACAAACCCTGGTGTCAGAGTTGTTCAACCACCAAAGGTCTCTGACATGGATGTAGTCGTTAATGAGTAATCTACGGGACCATCAGGAAGAAGCACGGAATCATCAAATTTTTCAGACAATCAGGTGATTCATCTTGCAATGTCTTAGCCAAACTAAGGAGGTCGCACAAAGGGTTTTTGTTTGACAGTGTCTCCCACCGGGAATCGAACCCAAAAGCTCCGGATCGAAGGCCGAGACCTATAACGTAACGATATCTTAGGATAACTGTTGCCCGCGATTTCATCCGCGTTGATTCCGTGAATTCCTAAGGAGAAAATTTCGCGAAATCTTTCTTTGGTACTCGTCTACGTTATATAAGGAGCCGCAAAATTTCAAGTTTCTGGAGCAAAAGATTTGAGCTGTGATAAGTCACAACTAACTATTTAGGAATTCTGTCCTCTTAACCTAACCCAGCCCTCTTTAGGGATTAAGTACCATATATGACCAGGCCATCTTCAATGATCGATAACGATATAACCAGGCCACCTTTAATAATCGATTATCCTATGACCCAGCCATCTTCAGTTATTGATTTCCTTAAGACTCACACATTTTCAATGATTTATTACCCTATGGCCATGCAATCTTTAGTGGTTTATTACTTAGAGTTTGATTATCCTATGACCCGACCATCTTCAGTGATTGATAACCCTATGACCCGACCCTCTTCAGTGATTGATTACCCTATAACCAGGCCATCTTTAGTGATTGATTACCCTATGACCCAGCCTTTTTCAATGATGGATTACCCTATATATAACCATGCAATATTTTGTGGTTGATTATCCTATGTCTCGGCAATATTCAGTGATTATTACCCTACGTCTCGGACATCTTTAGTGATTGATTACCCTATAACCCGGCCATCTTCAGTGACATATTTTATGATTAGGTATGTACCCTTTGTTATTATCATATCTTCTGACCATCTTTATATCCTCTATGTCAAGGCCATTTTTTGTGGCAAGAAAATAAATGAAATTTTGATCTTTATTGATTGTATTATACCTTGTTGGGCGGCGTAGCTTGCGACACGGTGAGCTCTAGAGTACACTGGCCGGTGTTGAGCGCGGGCGGAGGGGACATTATCAGCTCTCGGATGTGCAGTTTGGGCGCGGAATACTGCAAACCGCTTTTCACAAGCGCCGCGTAGTATTCCACGTACCGGCGTTGTGAAGGTATCGTTACACCTGGAAAGATATTTACAAATCGTTAATTTGCGTTAACGTTAATTTAAGTTGCATGTCTGTCGGTCTTCTAAAGGTTGTACTTCGGACAGTGTGGTCAAGAGCTCCACGAGCTTATTCCACCATCACCCTTCTACCATCGGGAGTCCAGACGCACTGCAGGATATCACCCATACTTGGTTGATATTCCACACATTCGCACCAAGCGCTTTGAAACATCCTTTATAATGCGCATGGCTAAAGAGTGGAATTCTCTGCCTGCGTCTGTGTTCCCGAGTTCATATAACCCGAATCTATTCAAGTCGCGAGTGAATAGGCTTCTTCTGGGCAAGCTCGTTCCATCGTCGAACTCATCTCTGTCTTCATGACTAGATCGAGGTCAAGAGTAAGCTCATTTCCAATAAAGAAAAAAATTTGAATATTTTTGGAATCTACTTCGGTCATCATTAGTGATGGCCGAAGCCTTATTTCGTACTTGATCGCTGATATACTTAAACTGCAGTTTTTTAAGCCGAAAAATATATCAACAATGGGGTCACAATTTTTACTAGAAGTTTTTACTATTTTTATTTCGAACTTTTACTGCTAAATAATCGGCGCAGTTTTTACCGATTAGTAGCCTACTAATCAACGACTATAAAATATGCCGAATAGTCGGTTTCGAGTCTAGTCGGTGTATAGTCGGGCCATCTCTAGTCATCATCATATAATGTGGGTTGTACGATTGATGACCGATCTCTAAAACCCTGGTGTCAGAGTTGTTGAGACGCCAATGTTTTCTGACATGGCTCATTATAGACTATCTCCGTAGATAGACTACTGAACAACTGGGGAAGTCTCACGTAGTGACTTTGATTTGACAGTGTCCCCACCGGGAATCGAACCCGGACGCCCTAACCACTACTCGCTAAATAGGGAACATGCATACATTTTTTTAGTCGCATTTATTAACGAAATATAAAAATACCGTAGTAGAGATGACAAAAAGTGAAATTAAAATTTAAATCGGGTAGGAAATACGGCCGATATAAGCATTTAAAACTACTAATTACGCGCCGATTAGACAGAGAGATCCGACATGAATAGTGACGTCACAATGCACTACGGCCACATAAAACTCCATATTAAATTTCGTTTTGCTAGGCAAGAGACAGAGATCCGATATGAATAGTGACGTCACAATGCACTACGGCCATATAAACTCCATATTAAATTTCGTTTTGCTAGGCAAGAGACAGAAATCCGATATGAATAGTGACGTCACAATGCACTACGGCCACATAAAACTCCATATTAAATTTCGTTTTGCTAGAAAGAGACAGAAACAAATATTCGATGGTTTATATATTTTTTAATATTATAGTTACTAGACTGTTTATTACATGAATGAGAATAAATATTTAAATAATAAAAATCGTGCATGTTCCCTATTATTAGCGAAACTCTTACTATATAAGTTCTCAGAGTGAGGAAAACACTTGGCTGTCTTATTAGGGACAAATTATCCCACTAATAAGACAATGGGTGCTATGGACGGTGGTGACCACTTACCATCAGGTGGCCCACCTGCTCGTTTGCTCACTTGTAATATTTTTTAAAAATCCAGCAGCCCACACAGGTCGAATAAATCATAACAAATCTATTAGAATTTCACACCTTTTGTACAAAATTAAGGTCAAAATCATCGAAAAGCTAAAGACCCGAGACTCTTTTGTTAGATATTTTATTGTGTAGATAAAAAGAAATTGAAACTATTGTCATTTACAAGAATAGTATAATTACGTTAAAGCCCTTTCTTGCCCTTACTTTAAACTCTTTTCTTTTATTCTGTGTAATTG
This sequence comes from Athrips mouffetella, assembly GCA_947532105.1. NCBI lineage: Eukaryota > Metazoa > Arthropoda > Insecta > Lepidoptera > Gelechiidae > Athrips > Athrips mouffetella. The sequence continues at coordinate 24,366,576 of OX383976.1, forward strand.
TGCAAGCTTCTCGTAAGGTTTAGGGTTCCGCACCTCAAAACGATAAGAATAGAATAATGTAGTTGCAAATGGATATTGTGTAGGATCACTTTGTTTTCCGTCTGTCTCTCACCACGCTTTTTTTAGAAACAGGTAAAGAAATCAAAATCCTATACTATTAAACGAGCAATATTTGTACATATATTTTTGTTGTTGTATAATCTTTATTGCATAATCTTTATCACAAAATGACTATTTATTTATTTATTCGCTCTATTTGAATTGTATTCTGTTGTTGTTGTAAAATCTTTATTGCTTATTCTTTATTACAAAGTGGCTATTGTCTGAATGATTACATGCAAAGGCGGACTTATCCCTAGGTGAGATCTCTACCAGTCAACCTTAGAGTGACTAAAGGAGAAAGTATAATTATGCAGGGTGCAAGCGTGCAAAAAGAGCAAAACATGAAAGAAAATAAGATTAATGGGTTTCTCGAAACAGGCTCTGACGATTTCGATGAAATATACCATAGAGGGGTTTTCGGGGGCGAAAAATCCAACTAGGTCTCATGTCTGGGAAAATTTGTTTTCCCCGTGTTTTAAAGCATTTTTAAATACCGCGTTTTAAACAGAAATACACAGCGCCATCTGTTGGCGGGTAGCATAGCTTACTCACCCGATGATATTTTCATTTTCATGTATATCATAGAGCGAAGTTCGGTCGCAAAGGTACTTAAAATAATATCAAAAATTCAGGTCAACGGTCTCCTGGAGGTGTAAAATTTCAAGAAAGACACGATATGAGTCGATTTCCGTCAAATGAACCATATCGAAACCTCGATACAAAGTTTGACAAACAAGAAACACGGTGGATTCTTTTTTTTTTTTTTAACAAAATGTAACCAACATAAGAAGCTCTTTAACTAAGTCAACTTATAAAATCAAATGGCAAAAGCTTATAGTACTTAAAAGTTAAATGTATAGAACCCTTAGTGCGCAAATTCAACTCGCAATTGGCCGGCTTTTTTAGTTGCTAACTCGGCTTGTAAAAATATATTTTTTGTGTTTCTAAAGCACCGAGGGGTGCCATTTTCGAGAAGTCTATGCAAGTACAAAAATAACTTCTTTTAGAAACATTTTATGTTCTTTATTTCTGCCACCTACTAGGCTTCATTTCTTTGTTGAACTTTTATTTGAGCCGTCACAGTAAAGAAAGTATTTTGTAGTATTATTTATTTTTCAATAGCTGTTTCTTTCGGCTTAGTATGCGTTGGATTTCAAAAGGAGTGGCCTGGATGATATTGCCATTCGCTTTAGGTGCCTGTCCAGCTTAAAGTGCTTTATTAGTGACCGCGAGTTAGCAACCTAAGCTTATTATTTGTGATTTAGCTTGAAGGCTTTGAATGTAGGATTGTCATACCCTTTTCATCATGCGTTCGCTTCGTCCCATAGAATTTGAGCGCCTCGTCTGCCGTCGCTTTCTGCCCGCTGTACAGTAGGTAGCAACACACCATTGTTCCTGGAAAGAAAGACAAATTCATTAATCTCAATATTTCTTATATAGTTCACATAATTCTTCTTAGTTATCTGTATTAATATTGTATTAGTATATATTTGCATCATTGTAATTGTCTCATGTGTAAGTTGTGGTTACCTATAATTGGATGTACATATATATAAGATCCTTTTTTTTAGTGTATAAAACTTTTGTTTGATATGTATTATCTGTTGGTGATCCTAATAAAGAAAATAAAATAAAAATAGTGACCGATTTCTGGGCAAAGGCTTCGCCACGCGAACTTTGTAGTGCGTCGGCCATTTTGGGGTATCCATTGAGTGAAGATTCTCGCCCACCGTCGCGAATGTATTCGGCTTACACGTCCGGTCCAGTTCCAGCATAAGTTAGTAAGTAAGTAGTAGTACGAAAATGCCAGTCAAAAAATCTGGCACAGAGGGCCATAGAGAGCGACATTCTCCACATTAAGCTTCAAGATCATATGAGAGACACCGAGATTCGAAGCCTCACTAAGTAATATGGAATATTGTGCTCCATGATGGAATATAATGTACTGGACCAAGGCGATTGAGGACTGGAACGCATTCGGTAGGATGATCACCTGTAATGGTGTACGATCTCGGGTAAGTCGGGTGCGAGTGTCGTAACAAGTAGAGGCATATATTATATGCCTTGCAGTTGGTGGTTGTGATTATTTTTATAAGAAAACTAGATATCAGTTGCAATGTCATCCTCATCGTATCACCTTGATTGTACTTTGGAGAGTGTGCGCAAAAGCTCCATGACCTTATTCCGCCATACTCCTTCTACCATCGGAAGTCCAGACGCACCGCAGGATATCGCCTACACTTGCTTGATATTCCACACATTTGCGCAAAGCGTTTCGCAACCTCTTATATAATGCGCATAGCTAAGGAGTGGAATTCTCTGCCTGTGTCTACGTTCCCGAGTTCAAATAACTCGAATTTATTCAAGTCGCGAGTTAATAGACTTCTGGGCAAGTTCGTTCCATCGACGGCCTTATCTCTGTCTTCTAGACTAGATCGAGGTCGAGAGCAAGCCAAGATATCTACTGCTTCCTGGTACAGTGCTGCTCGAATCCAGTGGCTTCCCTATATAATAGGTTTCTTGGGCTAAATGCTAGGGGGAAGTCCAGAGCTATCTCGCGGCGGTTTGCTGTTTTTTGATAATGATAATAAATTTAACAGGGTTTCAGTCAGTAAAATTTTAACACTTTCGCTCCCTCGGACGACATATATTGTATCTATGATGGATTTCCCCGTGTAAAAAAACCAGGTTTCCGTTTGCCCAAGTGTACGAAACAAAAAGATACAATATTTATACAGACATTTACATAAATTTTATAATAATAGCTCTTCAACTATGAAATTTCCGAAATTTTCTTACAGATTAATGAGATCGTAATTCCTATAATTCTCAAGCTATTTTTTTCATTAGTCTTATTTTTGAAAGTTGACTTCAAGGTTATCAATTTACGCATAAAGTAAAGTTTTTATTTTTAGTTTAATATTTAAATTAAAGGTTCGAAAATTAATCGTCTTGAAATGTCGTCCGATTTCATCATTAGATTTGTTTATTTATCGAAAATTAAATTTAAACTTCTGTAAGCTTAATGTCTTTCTAATCATGCTTAAAAAAATTAAAAAATTGGATTTATAATAAAAAATAATATAAATTCGCCATACAAAACGGCAATTTCATGTTGCGGAACAAAGGCACATATTGCAAACGGTCAACCACCGCAATTCCAAGAAGGTAAAAAAAATTGCACAATATTTTTTGCAACAAAGGGTGCAATTTCTTTGTCTGCATATTCTTTTGTCAGCTTAAAAGCTTTCTTGGCTACCGTTATTACCGTAACGAAATTTTGCAAAAGTACCGTTGTTAGGGCCCATACATTTTTACGTAATAGTATAAAAATCATTGTTTCTTTATTTGACAACTTGCCTTTCCTGCGGCTTCGTTCGCGTATTATTGACAATTTTAAAAAGAAAACTTCTTTTTGTCAAAATAACTATACGTTTACGTAATTATACATTTTAAGGTGGTAGGGCTTTTGTGCAAAGCCTGTCTGGGGAAGTACCACCCTCTTATCTGTTTCTGCCGTAAAGCAGCAGTGTTTGCACTGTTGTGTTTCGGTTCGAAGGGTAAGGAGCCACTGAAGTTACTGGCACAAGAGACTTACAATCTTAGTTCTCAGCTCATTCGCTGTCTAATTAGTGTCAAATTATGGCTCTAATAAGACAGTCAATGCTATTGGCGGTGGTGACCACTTACCATCAGGTGGCCCACCTGCTCGTTTACACACTTGCGACATAAAAAAAAGTATAATAAAAACGTATTAAAGACTGCCAATGAAACCGAAAAACTTTGCCAAAAGAAACAGGTAGAAAGAGGTACAATTGAGCTCCCATGTAAAAATGGGCGTTCAGGTGATACAATTTCTATGGTATCTTCATTCTTGTATTTCAACTTATGTTCCTAAAAGTTGTTCAGTTTCATGGGCCGATTCTCGGTCGTCATGTTTGTCACACGTTGCATACCTTACCTTAACCTTGAGTGTAACTTAAAATTTATATTTTTAAGGTTCCGAACCAAAAACTGAACCCTTATGGTGCGACTTCGTCCGTCTGTCTGTCACACCTGTATATCTTAGCAAGCGCTCATGCTATCGACTTGAAATTTGGAATAGTTTTAGAATATGATTGCCTTACCAAATTGCAAATAAAAAAATATTATTATTATAAAGGGGGCCCAAATGGGGAGGGCAAAATTTTAAAATTTTCGTTACTAGGACGAGTGGGGTATAATAATATGAAAGGACTTTGACTTGTACATTCCAAAATAGATTTTTGTATTTTTTCAAGACATGGTTTTTTTAAGTTATGATGAAAAACGTCACAAAAATACCATTCCCCCCTTATCTCCGAAGTTTGCGAAAGGGAAAATCTGAATCCAAAAATACCATAGGCATATAGGAACCCTCGGCGCGCAAGTCCAACTCGCACTTGATAGGTTTTTTATATAATTCGAATAAATGTGTAGTTTCAGATATTAAAGTATAAGTAGAGAGACCTGCCGTGCGTGCGTGCAGAATCTTTAACAGCTAGTTAAAAAACTACATAGCACTAAAGAAATAAGATCTTCATAAGTTTACCATGAGTTTAAACCACAGGAATTGACTTGATAAGGATTCTTCGACTTCGAGACCATAAAAAGGAAACAGACCCAAAATGAACACCCTTCTCGCCGCCAAAAAAAAAAAAAAAACGGCAAACCGCGTCATCCTGTATCCTATTTAGGGCTTCCCTTCCGACAAAAAAGCGGACCTTTTTTCCAAAATTTATGGCTTGCAAAGAAAGTTCGTATAATACTAGCAATTAGGCCCTTTCTGCACTTCTTCGCTCTGGCACGGTAAGCAAAGTACAGTCACACCCCATACTTCGCGAGTTTGAAATTGTTACGTCGCGTAGACTCGCATATTCAGTACAACGGACCCTCAGAAGGACCACGAGAATCTCGCGGACGGATTGCAAGGGGGCGGGGAGTGTCCGTTCTGTATGATAGTACTTTTTTTTTTACTATTACTTTATTCTATGGTACAGTCAAGAGCAGATCAAGCTTGACAAACGCAGTGCGATTTCCCTCTCTACGCATACAAATAATAAATAAATAAAGGGTTTATTCAATTTAGGGCATTTTTTCGTGAGCGTCGTAAAAGGCGCCTAAGGAACGGTGCCCCGGAGGATAGGCAGCAGCGTCTTTTAGCATACTTTAAAGCTCAAGTCACACAGAGGCGGTATGATTGCGAAAGGGGTCAGGGGCGGTTTGGCGGGGACAAAATACCGCGCCGCGACCGCTTTTCAAATTGACAGGGTGCATAAGAACTCATACTTTACAAAAAATACCGGCCCCGGAACGCTGCCGCTACCGCCTCTGTGTGACGCGGGCTTAAAGCTGTCTGGATTTTCAGGCCGTCAAAGGGCCTAACGATTGCTAGTTAAGATGGAAATCAAATTTCATGATCAACCAAAAATTTTTTTTTTTTTTTCTATTAACTACATACCTATATTATTGATGTAAAATCAGCCCTTAGAAGGATCATCGTACTTTTTTTACACCCTTTATAGATGGAGCCATTCACATAACACTAGATAAAGCCGACGACACTTAGGTAGGTATAATTATTAAATCTATTACTGTTATTTTCTTCTTCAACAAAACAGAAAGAGACAGCAACAGATATAACAGAGCATTAAATTTAAAGAAGCTTTGTGCAGCCCGAAAAGTAATTAAGACGTCAAATTCATAAAGTTACCGGATCGGAGTAGTGCACAATCTTATGGGGTTAAAAGATATTCTGCAATTATTCTAAAGAATTACTAAGGCCTTTTTTGTGTGCGACAAAGAGGCCCATAAGGCCCAGTGCACAACAATAGGCCTATTATGTTACCACGTGTAATTCGCGGCCTTAAATTGTCGGTTACACGGACGCCTTTGTAAGTATGCTAAATTTTATGACTTCTTGATTTAAATTAAACAAAATTATAAGATACGCGACGGAACAACTAGGGTGGTCTTAAGTTTTACATTTTAATATTTAGGGGTTGGTGACTTATATTAATGAGGTCCGCCCGAGTGGTGCCGGCAAAGAATAGTACCAACCCATACATACCCGTGGGTGTCGTAAGAGGCGACTAAGGGTTAATGAACCAGAGGATGGGCAGCAGCATCCTTCTGTGCATCACATCATCATACATTCTACGGTCACCAACAACCGTGGTCCATGGTGCCAGCCATAACGCTAACAATCGTGGTGACTATGGTACTTCCCCTCCACATTGTTCCAGCAAAAGCTGGAACTTTAGAGGGAGCTCCCTGTCCTGTAGTGGATGTTTCATGGGATGTTATGATGACTTATACAATGCCTAACTTTTACTTCGCTCGCGTTATATAGTCTTTGTGTCATCCTAGTGTCTCCTACAGGAACCTTGCATTTTTCCGGGATAAATTGTAGTTTATGTGTTAGTCCAGTGCTTGATCTATACTTCTCCTAAATTTCAACGACCACGCCTTAGGTCTTAGGCGCGGTACAGCAGTTGCGGTCAGTCAAGACTATAAAACCAGAAATCGAACCAAACCACGTAACGTATCTCCAGTTGTTTACATTAAACAACACCTTATCTAAACTTATGCACATAATAATGTACATTTCTTTTCACGCAGTTGTGAATAGGATTGTTATCTTAAACAGTTTCTCAGTTAGCAACGAGATTGTAAACATTTCACTTCCTATGGTGCTAGTTACTGGTGTTACTACGCGCTCGACACTACCTACGTAGTTTATGTTGGTAATAATCAGGTATCGATTATGTGTCGCCCGCCAGGCCGGTTGCTAACTGCTGGTAAACTGACTAGGCAACAGTTGACAACCTAAAGCAAACCTAAAAGCCTTTAAAAAAATATTTCAACAAATATGATGGTATATTTTGGAGGTAAAGGATACATCGCTATTTTATTTATTAGAAAACTATGTACTCATAAAAAATGTTATTTAGGTTTTAGTTAAGTTTTAGTAATAACTATATCAGTTAAATGACATTATTTTTTTTTTATGATCTATTCCAAATTTTGTAATTCTCAAATATATTTTTTTTGTATTTTTACCTAACTGAGACGTGTTTTTGTATTTAATTTTTCTTTTTAATTTTTCCATGACATGAATTTTTATTGTGTTATATTAAAATTATTGTATTGATACATTTTTAATATCAAAGTAATTTATTTAACTTTAAACATCTCTATTTCGCAGATAGTTTGTACTGTTTTTCGAATAAAGATATGATGGTGATATCAAGACAGAAACAAATATATCCTCAAGTTGATATCGCGGCCACCCATCCAAGGCCTGACCATGACCATGGAAGGCTACTTGCGTAATCCCAGGACACGAGCATTGTCATCGTCTCAAATTTGTTGCTAATTATACTTACCTCATGCTAAACAAGTGCATTCTCGATCGTGTTGCACGTTGGTCGGAGAAAAATGACTTGCTACTAAACCCTTCTAAAACCAAGTATCTAATCCTTGGCACTTCTAAACAAATAGAAAACACCATAGCACATAACCCTAAAATTACTATGCTCGGATCGGACATCGATCGTGTAAAGGAGGCAAAGAGCCTGGGCATCTTAATGGATGGTAGTTTACGATTTGAGAATTTCGTTCTGGAGACAGCTCGCAATTGCTTCTACAGACTTAAGGTGATTTATAGAATTAGAGACTATATAAACTTGGATTTGCGTGTCTTACTTTGCGAAACATTAATTCTGTCTAAGCTCAATTATTGCATCACCGTGTATGGTCCTTGTCTGCATGCTAGATCTCATAAGTTGATTCAACGAATACAAAACGCCTGTGCCAGATTTTGTTTTAAAATCCCTCCCCGCAATCATGTCACGCCTTATCTAAACTCGTCAAAAATATTAAAAATGAAAGAACGGCTACAGCTTTACACCGCAACTTTATTATTCGGAGTTATTAAAAACAAAAGTCCTGAGCATCTATATAAAAAACTTAATTGGAGAACAACTCGAAATTCTAACATAGATTATCTTAGACCCTGTGTCCCTCCCCTTCTTATACCTAACCACAGAACAACTGCGTTCCGCGGCAGTTTCAGATATAATGCGGCAAAAATTTGGAATAACATACCTCCTCCTATAAGAAACACGAAATCAATTAAACATTTTAAAACTTTATTAAAAAATTACCTTTTAGATCAATCTTCCAAATGAGCACATTATATCTGTGACTTTTCCGGGTATCGTATTGTAAATTGTGTTAGTTACTTTTAAAATCACTACACCGTTATCCTACTCTGCTGATCCTTCCCCCCCCCCCCCCCCCTCACTCGCACACTAACCCCCCCCCCCCCACACACACACACATACATGCACACACTACTTTTTATTCGCACTTTACGTCTTCTTACAAATTCTTTAATTTAACGATCCTTTTCTGTGTCGCTTACGTCGACTCACTTAGGTTTCTGGCAGAATCACCAGCGTCGTAGCTTGCTGCGACAACATGCTGAGCCAGCGCCTTTTCACTGTCGCACATAATACACATCACGACATAGTTGCCTCATATTTATTTTTGTAAACTCTTGTCTATAAATAATGTTCATGGTAGCTAATCGTTTTATGTATTGTGAATTACAATGAATAAATGGTATTTCTATTCTATTCTATTAACTGATAGTGCCACGACCAACTATGATTATATCTGTTATAGGCAAACTCCGAAGCTCCGGCGCTCCTAGGTTGGACTGGTCAATCCTCAGGTCAGACTGAATGACTTAGTCAAAGCCCAAACAAATGTAAATTTTCGGCCTTTGACTAAACAATTTTCGTCAAACCTGGGAGAGACTAATTTGGTCAGGCAAAGGTCAAAACACAATTTTATTAAATCGGGGTTTGACGAGTCAAACTCCGATATAGGTATGAAGTGTCTTATCTTCGTATATTTGGAAGCATTTTATCATTTAAGCAGCTTTCAAGTCTTAAGAACCGCTTAACTCTGCCAGTTCTGACACCTGATTGGTCAGCTTACGTGATTTTCACTTTTATATTTGAGATGCTTTGAGAGAATGCCGTGTGGCATTAGGCCCGCCTTTTGTACGATGTGCAATAAAGTATAACCTAACCTAACCTAACCTAAAGAGACATTATGAACCTGTTTAAACATGTTCAGATCAACGTTTGACCGAGTTTTGCAGTCGCTTCTAGGATTGACTAGGCCAAAACCGAAACAGAATAATTTACTTTCGACGTTTGACTGAAAAGTTAGGAGCTCCTGGGTTTGATTAAAAATACTTCAGGCAAAGGGCGAAATTGAAATGTATTTCGGGGATTGCCTGATGGCTTTGGCCAAACCTAGAATAAACCAGTCCTTCCGCGAAGAGACTGTGTATCGGACTTTGACTATAACATATCCACAAACTATAACACATCTTCCTTTCCAAGAAGCTCACCTACCTCTTGAGTTATCAGATTGGCTTAGACAATGTAAATGTCGCAGGGATATCATAAAAACAGAGATTTGGTCAAATTCCTAAGCTAAACAAAATGCCGAGAAATTTTTAATTTGTCTTTACATAATGCCGCGGCAATTCACAAAACGGCGCGTAATTCGTGTCTGGCACTCGCTGGCCGGTGCCGCAGCACGTTCGCTTCGCCGCTCGGCTCGTGCGTTGTTTGTGGTCGGAAGGTAACCTGACCCAACCTAACCGATCCCTGCTAGCAAACCTAAAACGCACCAGTGGTCTAAACCCGAATGGCGAATTATACGATTTGCTTGCTACAGATACACTGCCATCCGGGAGACCGACAGTACGGACTAATACCAAAACTAACCTAAAGAGGTCAGGTTTTCCTTTTAAAGACCTCAGGCTTTTGATAAAATCCGATTTTTCACTAAAAACCAGATTTTATCATATCTCTGCGACATAAATAAATAAGCTTTTTTTTACTTTTCATAACAGCGATAAAAACATTGTGTGCTATAACAACATTTTGTACAGTCAACGCCAGGTCAAGCTTGACACTCGCAGTGCGACTCTAGCCCGTACGTTTATTGAAACAAGAAAGGTACAAAGTCCTATGTGTCAAGCTTGATGTGCTCTTGTTTGCACTTCCTCTCACTCTCTGGCTAACCTTATTTTATTTTCTTATTTTTTTCTCTCTTTCACGTCCCGTGATCTGATATTGGTTGTTGTTCTTTGTTTCCACTTGCTTGTTTATGTGTTTTATTTTTTATGTTTGTATATTGTATGTAGTATATATGTACCTATGTAGTATATTAATATTAAGTATATGTATGTATGTCTATTATAATACTATGTATGTATGTACCCAATATTTATTCAGTTTATGGTTTCTTTGTGCACCGTCCCCGTATTACAATTATTTTGTTTCCTGCACCCAAAGGTTGCCTGGAAGAAATTGCTTTTTAGCAATAAGGCCGCCTATTGTGCTCCGTATTTCATTTTGTATTTTTTTTTTCTTTTGTAAATTTTGTATTTCTGTGTGCAATAAAGAGTATTGTATTGTAAATGTCTACACAGCACACGGTACTAACATAGGATGTCATCATCATCATCATATCAGCAGAAAGACGTGCACTGCTGGACATAGGCCTCCCCTAAAGATCTCCATGACGACCGGTCCTGCGCTGCTCGCGTCCAGCGGCTTCCCGCGACCTTGACCAGATCGTCGGTCCACCTTGTGGGGGACCTGCCAACGCTTCGTCTTCCGGAACGTGGTCGCCACTCCAGGATGTGATGGACTCTATTTAGTTACTTGCACATCTTCACAAAACGGCTGATCGATCAGCCCTTGTGTCACACAATGTGATTATTTACTATTTAAGTACTAGTTGCATTCCATGCCAATCGCGAAGTGCACGTGCAGCCAACATTCCGCGGATCCCTGATATTCGACCACTCGTGCATGTCTTCGAAAAAAGGCTGAATCAGCTCTGTCACAATATATTCAACATTTAAGCCCGAGTCACACTGAGGCGGTAGCGGAAGCGTTCCGGGGGCGGTATTTTTTGTAAAGTATGAGTTCTTATGCACCCGGTCACATTGAAAACCGTTCGCGGCGCGGTATTCCCTTCCCCCCGGACCGCTTTCGCAATCATACCGCCTCTGTGTGACTTGGGCTTCTGCGATGTATGCTCGTGACGTAGTACCACTATGCACCTTGCCACGAAACGTACAAGTTGGATGATCTTTGGGAGAAAACCTTGAAGATTTTTCTTACTGTCATAGAGCTTACTCTTGACCCTGATCTTAGCCCTGTGGACAGAGATGAGGTCAAAGATGAAACGAGCTTGCTCAGATGAAGCCTATGCACTCGCGACTTTTTTTAAATTGTCTATGGGCTTTCTCTTGACTTCGATCTAACCCTGAGAACAGAGATGAGGTCGACGACGGAACGGTATTGCCCAGAAGAAGCCTATGGATGAATGGATTCGGGTTATATGAACACGGGAACAAGACGCAGACAGAATTATTAATTAGAATTAGAAATACCATGGACATGCAAAGAAGAAGACCACTAACAGCAGAAGTCGGGAAACAGGAGGACATATACTACACCCTGGGGATGCTCGAGCTCTCAATCCTAGGCAGATCGTCAGCTTCTTTGAGGCTGTCGGTGTACATACATACATAACATCACGCCTCTTTCCCGTCGGGGTAGGCAGAGACCACAGTCCTCCACCAGCTACGATCTTGACATACTTCCCTTGCTTCCTGTACTTTTCATCAATCCTTTCATACATGCTCGTCGGTTTAGGGTACTTTTAACCTGGCCTTTATTCAGAACGTCCTGAATTTGGTCCTGGTACGTTGGCCTAGGCCTTCCCCTTCCAACGTTTCCATTCACTCTCGCCTGGTAGATCTCTTTCGTCAGTCTTCGTTCATTCATCCTCTCTACATGACCAAACCATCTCAGCATCCCTTTCTCGATTTTGGCCACTACGTCTTCTTTTACGCCAAAAAGTAACAGCTAACCCTTTATACTAAATATCCTCGGTGTGGCCGAGGATATTTAGTATAACGGGTTGGCTACAATAGATCTTCTCAGGTCGCAGTGGCCGTTAGGGACTAGGAGCCCGGCCACTCTACTTTCAAAACATAAACACAAAGAAGACTCACCAGTCCGTCCCTTGCCGGCTTTGCAGTGCACCGCAGCCACGTTCCGCGGATCTTTGTTCAGCCACTCGTGCACGTCTTCGCAAAACGGCTGGATCAGCTCCATATTCGGCGGGGTGTGGTCTTTGAAGGCGTACCTTGCCACCTGCAACATATAAAATGACGAAGGATTAAAAACTGACCACTGACCAGTAGATAAACTTAAAGTAATACATGATTAATAAACTATTTGTATTATTATTATCGTTCGGTCTATTTACGAGTATATATAACCTGCATTAAAATATTTACAAATTAATATCCAAGTGCTGTAGCCAGTCTACAGCCGCCGCAGTAAAGTAATACATAATTTAGCAGTTCGTGTGGGGAGGAGGAGTGATGCACAAGGATTTTCAATGACTACTCACTGAATTATACTGGTGACGTCACATCAAAACGTACTAACTCAAACTGTAAGGAAGGAATTACACTTCTAAGGCTTACGGCAAGAGCGAAGCACATGCGAGGAAAAGGCGCGGTGCCGCAACAAATTTTATTTATATAACATGTATGAAACCGCGAATGTCGCTCGGTGATGTGTTAGACACACTTACTGACACAGCCTATTTTTTAATCAATAAAAAAAATATCATGTTACTCAGACCATAAAACAGAACTTTCTGAAAAATCACGCGTCTAAAAAAGATAAACAATATTGTTCGACCTATACAAAACCTTCTTTTGACGTATTGTGTGAAATAACAAAAAAACGTTTTCTGTTGTCCAGAAAAAAATTGTGTTTAAAAAGGCACACAAAATAAAAATCTCAAAAACTAACAGTCGTCTTCATCATAACATCCCATAAAACGTCCACTGCAGGACAGGGAGCTCTCTCCAGAACTGCAGCAAAAACGCGTGATACTTTGGAGGGGACTTACCATAGTCACCACCTTTGTAAGCATTGCGGCTGGCGACCGCTGTTGTTGGTGACCGCAGTATGTCAAACGGTACGATACACAGAAAGATGCTGCTGCCCATTCTACGGTTCGTAAGCCCTAAATCGCCTCTTACGACACCCACGGGTAGAGATGGGTTGGTGCTATTCTTTGCCGGCACCAAACAGTCTCCTTATTCAGGCTTAAAACTGTGACGAGGTCAGTATTGCTGGCATATTTATTACACTACATCACAGCAATTTGTTAAGCTGACGGTGAACTAACAAGAGCATATATTTGATTGATTTAAACACGATAATACGGTGTGACCGAGCCATAAGTAGTGTTTTATGAGTCGAACTAACATATTATTTTATTGTAAAATTATAAACGGATATTTGTGATTGTTATCGGATTACAGAAACCGCCGTAAGTAAGACTCGCGCACTAAGGGTTCCGACCTATTGGATATTGGAGCTTAAAGAGCAAGTCACAAAGAGGCGGTATGATTGCGAAAGCGGTCCGGGGGCGGATTTGCGGGTAGAAAATACCGCGCCGCGACCGGTTTTGGGGGGTGCATAAAAACTCATAATACTTTACAGAAAATACCGCCCCCGCAACGCTTCCCCTACCGCCTCAGTGTGACTCGGGCTTTAGATGGGGCTTCACAGAACAAACATGGCGCATTTGCTCTCTTGTCCATTGTGTCCCTCCTGTATACGTCGAACAAAATAACTCTGGCTACGACCGTTAATGCGCGGAACTCAAAAAAAATTGTCGCGGGGTGAGCGCGGCAGGTAGGCAGGCGAGCGAATCGTTCATTCGCTATCCGCCTGTCAACCATGGGCATGAGGCATCAGATAAAGCCATAGCAGTGGCAAACATCAGATTTAAATTTAATTGTCTATCTCACAAAACTAAATTTCATTAACTTTTATTTGAATTTTTTTAATTTGACATTTGGAGGTATATTTAACATTTTTATTTTGACATTCTTTATTTGACATTACCTAATAAATATTTTTTCATTCTTTTTAAAAATTTGCATATACCAACTTGTTGGTGCACCATGCTTGTACTTTGTTGACTTTAACAAGTTACCGTGTGTGCGTGCGAATAAATATATTTCATTTCATTTCAAAATATCGGGAGGTGTACATTTAGTTGGTGTTTCATTATTACATTGACATGAAGAAGAAGATTGGATTATTAGGATTTCAAAAGTAGACTATGGTGTCGATTCTGGCAGCCCCAAACTTAAACTAAACTAAATTTGACAGGTCTATAAATGATACCGTCTTTTAATACTCCGTAGGGAGTAACAAAGCCAGCAACATTTATAGACCTGTCAAATTTAGTTTAGTTTTAGTTTGGGTTGGCCAGAATCGACACCTACGGGTATTTATTTATTTATTTATTTAATTACAACGGGTTTAACCCAATTACAGCAATTAATTAAAAAAAAATACCGAAGTACTATACAATTTCAATTCTAATTCTAATAAAAATATAGTCAATACATACAACTAGACACATTCACAACATTATTACGTACACAAAAAACTGAAAAAACTTTCAGAATCTGACTCCATGAATCATTGAAGATGTCAGTGTACAAAGAGTAGTTGTGGACTGAATTCAGGCCACTGATCATAGTGATCATTCGGCAGAGAGGGGGGGGGGGACTGAGTATGTAAGATTTTCAGTAATTTAGTATAACCCGAATCTATTCAAGTCTTCTTCTTCTGGGCAAGCTCGTTCCATCGTCGACCTCATCGATGCTGTCAGGGCTAGATCTAGCGAGGTCAAGAGTAAGCCTATCAACCATAAAAAAAGATTCCCAAAAAACTGTGTTAGAGTTATCCCTATATTACTCCTACACAAGTCTGGTCGCTTGCGCACGCGAAGATCTAACTCATATTAGTATGCACTGGTAGGTTAAGTCCTCCCTTCATTTCTTTTTACGACTCTCTTTCCCGTGCATTTTCTGAACAGTTCGTTTAGAAGGCGTCTAGGTCGTCTCGCTATTTTTCTATTTTTTATTCGCAATTTAGAAAGCTCTTCGGCAAAGCATTTGGCATTTGTAACAAAATCAGTACATAAACAAAGTGACTATGATTTATAGATGTAAGAACAATGTCCATAAACTACAAAATGCTAATCTCTGTATGTCTCTGTATACGTTATAAACAGAATATACTAAAACACTCCATAAGTTATTTAAAACAAAGCCCTGTTCAACCCAAGACCTTAAGAAAATGTCATACTGCCTATTTAGGCTAACAAAATGCGAACTAGCTTTGGTTTACATACTGTCTTATGCATAAATGGATAGAAAGGTTAAATTGGATGGAATCAAATATCGTAATAGACAAAGAGCGGGCAGCAGGCAACCCTACCTCATCGGATACCAAACAGCGACCTATCTAGGCTACTGCACAATGAAATGGTGACTCTTAAAAAAACAGGGTGGTTTGGGCCCAACATGGCACCTTTTGTACAGTCAACAAAGAACTGTTTTTTTTTATCAAATCGTATACCAAGTAAGCACATAGTGCATGCAAAAGTACTAATTAAGAAGTACCAACACCAACAGGATTGCTTTGCTCAACTATGATACTTAGTGAGTTGACATAACCTAAAAATGACATTGCAGCTCCTTAAAATACCGGGTTTAGGCAAGGCTACCCTGGTTATTTTGGTACATATTAATTAGTACTTATGCATGCACTATGTACTTACTTGGAACATAAAGTGGCAAAAAAAATAATCAGTTTTTTGTTGATTCTACAAAACGTGTCAGGTTGCGCCCAGGCAACCCTGTTTTTTTAGACTCACCCCCTATTTCAGGGCATGCCCCGTCGTCCTACTAGAGTGTCCCACTGGTAGGTCGACGCCTAGATAGGTCGCTGTTTGGTATCCGATGAGGTAGGGTTGCCAACTGCGCGCTCTCCGCCTATAAGCTTATAGCTAGGACCGAGCTATTGTCAAAACTATCTTATACCAGACCAACAGATGTGCTGTAGGGGCTTACTAAATCGCCCTATTGTCTGCTCTCCATATACCGTCGTCTGGCTAGCTAGAGGGACATATCACGCTTGGCTTTTCATGCTGGAGCTACGTAGTGGTTTAAATTTGAAAATCGCAGGTTAACGCTTTGATCACGCACTAAAAACCCATATTGGATTTAGCGTGACGTCATATAATTTTTCGTATTCCTATTAGCAAACCCTTTCAGTTGATACCCATATCATGGGAGTGCATAAAAATTAACTAGTCCAACAGTTTTGGAGGCCGCCATGTTGGATTTAGAGTGGCGTCATATAATTTTTGGAACTTCTCTTAGCAAACCCATTTATTGGATACCCATAATGATGGGAGTGCATAAACATTTGCTAGTCCGTCACCCCTTCCATATTGCATTTAAAATGACGTCACTTAGCTAGCCATGCATTGTCTTCTAAAATAAACGTGTACGGCAAATTTCAGCTCATTTGCAAACCGGGAAGTGGGTCAACTAAAGCCCGAGTCACACTGAGGCGGCAGGGGAAGCGTTCCGGGGGCGGTATTTTTTGTAAAGTATGAGTTCTTATGCACCCTGTCCCATTGAAAAGCGGTCGCGGCGCGGTATTTTGTTCCCGCCAAACCGCCCCCGGACCGCTTTCGCAATGATACCGCCTCTGTGTGACTTGAGCTTAAGAGTACTAAGACTCACTGCATCTGCAATGGACGAACTACATTATAAGTCCAATGTGTTTGCATAGTTTTGAATCAGATGACACTGTGAAGTGTCCCCAATATTTATAATTACTAATAAAATAAAAAAAATAAATGTTTCAAAGCTTGACGTGCTCTTGACTGTACATTATCTGCATACATACAATGGCGATAAAAATTTACTCGTGTCAAGTGCAGGAAAACTCCGACGATGACTAACGAAGCACGTGTGACTGTAATGATGGTGAAACTATTAGTTTTGTGTAGGTAGTTAACATTTTTAACATATTTGTTAGCGATAAAAGCCGATACGTTGAAATGGATTACGTACACCCACGAGACTTGGTGCAAGGACATAACGAACAATTTAGTCCAGTCAATTTGGGAAATTTTGTATGGAGAGGGTTGCATTAAATGCATTTTAGGGGATATATTATTAAATTACGTTAAAACATTCAGAAATTTTAAACCACAGTAATACCCGACATAACGTTGATATTCTTAAAACCAGTATAAGGTGAACTCAACCTGTATAATATTTACCATGTAGCACAGGTAAGCTTATACTGGAACTATTACAAAAAATGTGTTTTTACAAAATTACCGGATTTTTTTACAGGACTTTGAACGCACGGCAGCAAGCACGCTCAAAATCAAAGTATTTGCACCGACGACGTGCGGCCGTGTACCATTGTGGGCATTCTTATTCTAGAAGCTTATGTCGCCTTAT
Source organism: Athrips mouffetella (assembly GCA_947532105.1). NCBI lineage: Eukaryota > Metazoa > Arthropoda > Insecta > Lepidoptera > Gelechiidae > Athrips > Athrips mouffetella. The sequence goes on from OX383976.1 coordinate 24,384,175, forward strand.
GAGTTTCAAGCTTGAAGTTGGCAGGGCTTTTGGCCAAAGTCCGTCTGGGGAAGTACCACCCCCGTGCTTTTTCCTGCCGTAAAGCAGTAAGTAGTGTTTGCACTGCTGTGTTTCGGTTTGAAGGGCAAGGGAGCTAGTAAAGTTACTGGCACGTGGCATCTTAGTTCTCAGGGTGGGCAACGCGCTTTGCTGTCTTATGAGTGTCAATTATGCTACTAATAAGACAGTGCGCACAATGGGCGGTGGTGACCACTTGTCAGGTGGCCCACAAGCTCGCTTGTTCACTTGTTACATAAAAGAAAGCTTGACCAGCTCATGATTATACCTACACACGGCCGCACGTCTGTGGAAACACTTGGCTCTAAGCTGGTCTCTAGTTTCGGGTGTTTGTAGCGTAGCGCTGGTTCCACTTGTGCTGGTTTTGATTTTACGTTTCTTTATTTTGCGAAATTATTATACTTTTTATGGTGCAGTACTCCTTTTATGCAACACGACTATATTTAAAAATTAATAATGCCGGTTCCAACTAATCAATTTAAGTAATGTATGGTCTTGAAATTTATTTTTAAACAAATAGGTCAATAAAGTGATGTAATCGAGGCACAAATCGGCAAAACTCAGTGAAAAAGCAAGGTAAAAAGTCGTAAGTCGGACCTCATCTTGCATCATAAAATATTTTGATTATTTTCACTTTCAATTTACAGTAACCATGTTCAGGGTAGGCCTCGGCAAACGTTCCAAGACTAAATTCAGAACGTCCAGTCATACTTCAGTAAATTATATTTTTGATAATTGATGGATGAATGAACGAAGATTAACGAAAGAGATATACCGGGCGAGAGAGAATGGAATCGTTGGAAGGGAAGGCAAATTCTGGACGTTCTGAATAAGGGCCAGGAGACGCATTTTTGAAGCGTTCGAACTTCAATTCGCATTCGAATTGGCAAGATTCGTATACGAATCCGTAAAATCGCAATTTTTGAATATTCATACCTGTGAATTCTGCAACGAGTGGTCCGACCCACTCGTTTTGCATTTCTACCACTCGAAAGTATGTATAATCTGTGATGAGAACGACATTGACGTTTCCTTCACACATGACATTGTACTGACATATCAACTTTTTAATTTGCGTTCCATTCCCTCGAAATTCATTACCGGTTTTTAAAATCAATGAGTGATTGCTTTCCGGTTTTTATTTTTTCTGCGTGAAAAGAAAATTGTTTAAAGATTGTAATTTAATGGCAACATTGCTTTCGAATGATTCAAAAATGCGTAAAATCGAGAGCATTAGAAATTAAATTCGTACACGATTCGTTTTCGTATGCGAACTAAAGATTCACTTCGAACGCTTCAAAAATGCGCCTCCAGGTAAAAAGTACCCTCAACCGACGAGCGTCTATGAAAGGATTGAGGAAAGTACAGAAAGCGAGGGAAGTATGTCAAGATCATAGCAGGTGGAGGACTGTGGTCTCTGCCTTCCCCGACGGGAAAGAGGTGTGATGTTATGTATGTAAAATACACTCACCGGCAGAAATAACCGGCCCCGGTCTGTTTTCTGTCGTACATTTTCATACAAGTAAGGGATCAAATGAAGCGTCAATATATTGCCTAAACGAAATAAATATCCGTGAATAGACAGTGAGATCATTAAATAAGGTGTTTGACTACCGATTCTTGAAGATTAGACCTGTGCACGGTATCCAGGAAATTCCGTGCATCGTTCAGAAAAAAATATACGTCATTTTGTCAGAAATCTCTTACATTTAGCGAATTAAAATGTTTTAAGAGTCGCACGGGTTTTCTTCAACATTTTAGACATACGTAATCTGTGACAATATTGTTAATAAGGTTCTTATCTAAAGACCTCATCAATCAGATTTGTATTTTTATTCAATTTAGTTAAGATATTGACGCTTCGTTTGCACCCATATTTGTATGAAAATATATGAAAGAAAACAGACCGGCCGGTTATTGCTGCCGGTGAGTGTATTTAACAGAATAAAAGCACGTTTGAACAATAATTATTATTTTTTTCCGTTTATTCCAAATCTTGAAAATCTATTTGCAACCATGACACTAAAACCAGAGTATACGGAAAGAATAACATTGTGTCACAAACTTGTTTTTTCTGACAGCTTTAACCGATTGATTTTGACATAGCTGCAATATGTGTTGGTAAGCGTTGCAATAAACGAAAACATTTATCATAATAATACGTTGTTTTAAAAAAATACATTTTGCCAAAATATTTTTTTTTTTAAGTTTTTTAACACAAAATAGTGACTGTATTGCTCCAAATATTTAGAGTAAATATTCTAAGTCCAAAGGTAACAAAAGGGAGAACATCAGAATCTATCTCGTCGAAATGTGAGCCACTTAGCTCCTGTGTATTTAATTAAACAAATTATGCAACTTCCTGCTCCCCGATCTTCAAACAAACAGCGCATATCCTCGTCAATTATAAATAAACACTCCCGGATATTTATTTTGTATTGTAATAGAGACATTATTTATTTATTTGTCGGCAACATCAATAATCATCTCGGTGAGATCTTGTCTATAGTCCGGTGGCGCGCCGCTCCCAGCTCGTCTTCATATATTTGGTATGCAATTGCGTGCAAAATGTATGAAAGGAACGCGGCGCTAAGCCAAGCCTTATAAGGTTGTGGCTGGTACCATGGACCGCGGTTGTTGGTGACCGCAGTAAGATGGTACGATATACGGAAGGACGCTGCTGCCCCTCCTTCAGTTCATCATCTACACCCACTGGTAGAGATGGGTTGGTACGGTCAACCACACGTCAATGGAAACATTTGGAACTCAATTACTATGTCATAAAGTCCAAAGCGTTTCTCCTGACGTGCTGTTAGGTGTAGTATTCTTTGCCAGCACCACATGTATAGAAGGTGCAGGACAAACAAAGTGTGCGTGGAACTTTAACCCTGTCCACGACATCGCTTCCATATTTTCAATCAACTCGATCTATGAGAAAGGCCATTCCAATTTTTTTTAATTTTTAAAACTTAATTACTAGAATTGACCAGAATTCGTTATGGACCGCAACAGTTGGAGGACCGAAGGGGAGACCTTTGCCCAGCAGTGGGACAGTATAGGCTAGTGAAAAAAGAAAATACTTTTAACTAATGTAGTTCTAATGGTAACCTATTTCGCTAAAAAAATCTATAGCTTTTAGTTTGTGCAACGCACATGTTTCTAATGGTTTTAAATGTAGGTATAGTGCAAGGTGACCTAGTAATATGGTTATCACGTTTTATGAACTATAATACAAAAAAGATGCACAATAATATTGTGTGATAAAAAACCTACCAGATGTGTTTAGTACAGGAAGTCACGTAGTAACTGTAGGTAAATTATTACATAGTTATTCGTTATTTTTTTATTTTTTTTTATTTAAATAGGTACACCAACGACACATTCGTACATAAATTTTACAAAAAAAATAATAGGACTTAAACTCTATGAACATGTCACTTACAGGCATACACATCTTTCACCAATAATTAATTATGCTTAGTTATTTATTACCAACATTAAACCAAAAATTTATCACAAACTAAATGAAACTTAATGAATTACTAACAAACAACTTAAACAATTTTGAATTTGGAATGTGATCTAAAAAATGACAGAAAATGAATTTATTAAAATCGACAAAGGACAAAGGAGTCATTAAATATGTCGATGCTAGGCTTGAGATTATACAGCTGAGTGTATGTAGATAGCATTTTGTTGAGGGGGGAGTTTATACCCAAGTTTGTGCGACTATTGCGAATCGAAAAAATACGTTAACATTTATTATAATTAGTTTAACAAACTAAAGCACAGAATAAAGTAATAGTACTATCATACAGAACGGACACTCCGCTCCCCTTGCAATCCACCCCGCACCCCCGCGCGCACCCGTCCGGGAGATTCTCGTGGTCCTTCTGAGGGTCTTTTGTACTGAATATGAGAACCTACGCGATCTTACTTCGAATTTCTAATTCGCTCTCGATGTATGTATTGTCCGGAGCACACCTCGGGGGACTAAAGAGCGAGTTGGACTAGTGCACTAAGGCGTAGGCCAGACAGCAGCGGTGCGCCGTACGGCACGTCTCAGCGCACCTCTTCTGTCTGGCCTGCGCCACGTCGTTCTCCTACATTTTGTATGCAAGTGATTTGAACAGGCGACGAGACGGCATGCCAAAGGCGCACTGTCGGTGCACCACCGGCGCACCGGCGGTTACGCCGGCGGCGCGCCGGTGGTGCATGCCGACGCATAGCACAGTCTGCTGTGAGTGACGCGCCGGTTCAGACGTAGCACCCGAAGCGCGCCACGGGCGCAATTTATGTGCGCTCGTAGCGTGCCACAGACACACCCGATGCGCGCCGCGCCCGTTCTGTCTGGCTTGCACCTAAGAGTTCCGTACCACCAGTTAAACTACCACTGACCATCAGCAGCGGTTAGAGTTGTACGAAATGTAATGAGTGTGGCGTTTTGTCAATCAAATATTCTGCAGTTAAGAATAGATTTTTCTTCAATAACAGGAGGTTCACATTTGTAACCACAATACCCACACAGTAAATAGCTAACTATCGCTTTACATGCAGCTAGTCAGAAATATGTCCAGCACTGGAAGTCTTTCGGCTGATATCTTTAAATCAAATGCCGTCTCTTTCTTTGGCAGAGTGACATCAATCAATAGATTTAAAGGAGCTTTATCTTTAAAGATGCTTTGCGCAACTGGCGGTAACACACTAAAGGAAAACAAGCGTGATTTAGATGTTGCAGGCAAATTGTATAATTCCCCTTTGCCAAGGCATTCACATAATGCCTATGCATTTTACAAAATGCAGAGAAATTTTGAAATTCATAATTTTACATATTGCCTCGGAAGGCGGATTTTGTTTCCACTCCCGCGGCACGCTCGGCTCGTGCTTTGTGATGGTGAGGTAACCTAACCCATTCGGGATCGGTGTGGTTGGGTTTGCCTTTAACTAACTAACCTAATATGCACCAGTACCGATTTAACCCCGTTAACAATCTGCCGATTCCGTTTTACGATTTGCCGAACGTATACAATTTGCAGGCCATTTGTAAGCGTCGAGTTATACGAAAACCTTCATAGACAATTCACAAATACTTGTACAAATTCTAAGCCGAGCCTTACAAACCTACCCTACCTAACTGCATGGTGTGTAAAATATTTTTTTTTATTTATTTCTCCACATAACATAAAATAATCGATTCTTCCTATTCACTCCAACCCTTCTGGCACCTTCCGGCAACTCGACAAAAGATGTCGCAAGCTTTTGTTTAACCTAATGGATGGCGGACTTCAAGATTGCGTATCAGGTAAACAGGGAGATAATCCGGTCAAAAGGACAACGACCTGAGCTTTCTTGGAAAAGTATTGGGATTAATGCCGCCGGTTAAAAATAGTATCACCCCTTCACTTCCAGGAGGCTTCGTAAAAGATGTTAGATGACTAAGAGATCGTAAGTTTACGATGATAGAAAGTGTGAAAGTGATATCGAAAGAAGAGTGAATGCTGGAAACATGGTTAATGGTGCTATACATACTTTTATGAAGAGTCAAAAGCTATCTCACAAGGCTCGTCGGGCTGTTCATAGAGGTGTTTTGGTACCAACACTGATGTACGGCAGTGAAAGCTGGGTATGGCAGAAAAAGCATGAAAGTAGAATTAATGCAGTAGAAATCAGAGCGTGGAGGAGTATGATTGGTGTGAAATTGAGTGACAGGATTAGAAATAGTGTGATAAGAGAACGTTGTGGCGTACAAGAAGACGTAGTGACTAAAATTGAGAAAGGGATGCTGAGATGGTTTGGTCATGTAGAGTATGAATGAACGAAGATTGACGAAAGAGATCTACAAGGCGAGAGTGAATGAAAACGTTGGAAAAGGAAAGCCTCGGCAAACGTACCAGGACCAAATTCATGACGTTCTAAATAAAGGCCAGGTTAAAAGTACCCTAATCCGACGAGCAAGTACGAAAGGATTGATGAAACTACAAAGTAGAAAATCGCAAAATTTCACAACCACAGGCAGGATTCGAACCTGCGTCTTCTGCGTAAGTACCGCAGACGCTTTACCAACTAGGCTACTGTGGTCCTGCCCGATGTTGTGAAATTTAGCGACCTCTATACGCATTCCAACGTTGCGTTTGTGCTGCCACCTAGCAAGCATTTTTGCTGTACTAGCTCAACTAGTCCGTCATTGCAGACAGATTTCGAGTTGAAAATTGGTAACACTACGTATATTTGAAAATGATTTTTATTTTGACACTTCCTGTGTTCGGATAAATCTACAAAGTAGAAAATCGCAAAATTTCACAACCACAGGCAGGATTCGAACCTGCGTCTTCTGCGTAAGTACCGCAGACGCTTTACCAACTAGGCTACTGTGGTCCTGCCCGATGTTGTGAAATTTAGCGACCTCTATACGCATTCCAACGTTGCGTTTGTGCTGCCCCTAGCAAGCATTTTTGCTGTACTAGCTCAACTAGTCCGTCATTGCAGACAGATTTCGAGTTGAAAATTGGTAACACTACGTATATTTGAAAATGATTTTTATTTTGACACTTCCTGTGTTCGGATAAATCTACAAAGTAGAAAATCGCAAAATTTCACAACCACAGGCAGGATTCGAACCTGCGTCTTCTGCGTAAGTACCGCAGACGCTTTACCAACTAGGCTACTGTGGTCCTGCCCGATGTTGTGAAATTTAGCGACCTCTATACGCATTCCAACGTTGCGTTTGTGCTGCCACCTAGCAAGCATTTTTGCTGTACTAGCTCAACTAGTCCGTCATTGCAGACAGATTTCGAGTTGAAAATTGGTAACACTACGTATATTTGAAAATGATTTTTATTTTGACACTTCCTGTGTTCGGATAAATCTACAAAGTAGAAAATCGCAAAATTTCACAACCACAGGCAGGATTCGAACCTGCGTCTTCTGCGTAAGTACCGCAGACGCTTTACCAACTAGGCTACTGTGGTCCTGCCCGATGTTGTGAAATTTAGCGACCTCTATACGCATTCCAACGTTGCGTTTGTGCTGCCACCTAGCAAGCATTTTTGCTGTACTAGCTCAACTAGTCCGTCATTGCAGACAGATTTCGAGTTGAAAATTGGTAACACTACGTATATTTGAAAATGATTTTTATTTTGACACTTCCTGTGTTCGGATAAATCTACAAAGTAGAAAATCGCAAAATTTCACAACCACAGGCAGGATTCGAACCTGCGTCTTCTGCGTAAGTACCGCAGACGCTTTACCAACTAGGCTACTGTGGTCCTGCCCGATGTTGTGAAATTTAGCGACCTCTATACGCATTCCAACGTTGCGTTTGTGCTGCCACCTAGCAAGCATTTTTGCTGTACTAGCTCAACTAGTCCGTCATTGCAGACAGATTTCGAGTTGAAAATTGGTAACACTACGTATATTTGAAAATGATTTTTATTTTGACAATTCCTGTGTTCGGATAAATCTACAAAGCAGAAAATCGCAAAATTTCACAACCACAGGCAGGATTCGAACCTGCGTCTTCTGCGTAAGTACCGCAGACGCTTTACCAACTAGGCTACTGTGGTCCTGCCCGATGTTGTGAAATTTAGCGACCTCTATACGCATTCCAACGTTGCGTTTGTGCTGCCACCTAGCAAGCATTTTTGCTGTACTAGCTCAACTAGTCCGTCATTGCAGACAGATTTCGAGTTGAAAATTGGTAACACTACGTATATTTGAAAATGATTTTTATTTTGACACTTCCTGTGTTCGGATAAATCTACAAAGTAGAAAATCGCAAAATTTCACAACCACAGGCAGGATTCGAACCTGCGTCTTCTGCGTAAGCACCGCAGACGCTTTACCAACTAGGCTACTGTGGTCCTGCCCGATGTTGTGAAATTTAGCGACCTCTATACGCATTCCAACGTTGCGTTTGTGCTGCCACCTAGCAAGCATTTTTGCTGTACTAGCTCAACTAGTCCGTCATTGCAGACAGATTTCGAGTTGAAAATTGGTAACACTACGTATATTTGAAAATGATTTTTATTTTGACACTTCCTGTGTTCGGATAAATCTACAAAGTAGAAAATCGCAAAATTTCACAACCACAGGCAGGATTCGAACCTGCGTCTTCTGCGTAAGTACCGCAGACGCTTTACCAACTAGGCTACTGTGGTCCTGCCCGATGTTGTGAAATTTAGCGACCTCTATACGCATTCCAACGTTGCGTTTGTGCTGCCACCTAGCAAGCATTTTTGCTGTACTAGCTCAACTAGTCCGTCATTGCAGACAGATTTCGAGTTGAAAATTGGTAACACTACGTATATTTGAAAATGATTTTTATTTTGACACTTCCTGTGTTCGGATAAATCTACAAAGTAGAAAATCGCAAAATTTCACAACCACAGGCAGGATTCGAACCTGCGTCTTCTGCGTAAGTACCGCAGACGCTTTACCAACTAGGCTACTGTGGTCCTGCCCGATGTTGTGAAATTTAGCGACCTCTATACGCATTCCAACGTTGCGTTTGTGCTGCCACCTAGCAAGCATTTTTTGCTGTACTAGCTCAACTAGTCCGTCATTGCAGACAGATTTCGAGTTGAAAATTGGTAACACTACGTATATTTGAAAATGATTTTTATTTTGACACTTCCTGTGTTCGGATAAATCTACAAAGTAGAAAATCGCAAAATTTCACAACCACAGGCAGGATTCGAACCTGCGTCTTCTGCGTAAGTACCGCAGACGCTTTACCAACTAGGCTACTGTGGTCCTGCCCGATGTTGTGAAATTTAGCGACCTCTATACGCATTCCAACGTTGCGTTTGTGCTGCCACCTAGCAAGCATTTTTGCTAGTAGTAGTAGATTTATCCGAACACAGGAAGTGTCAAAATAAAAATCATTTTCAAATATACGTAGTGTTACCAATTTTCAACTCGAAATCTGTCTGCAATGACGGACTAGTTGAGCTAGTACAGCAAAAATGCTTGCTAGGTGGCAGCACAAACGCAACGTTGGAATGCGTATAGAGGTCGCTAAATTTCACAACATCGGGCAGGACCACAGTAGCCTAGTTGGTAAAGCGTCTGCGGTACTTACGCAGAAGACGCAGGTTCGAATCCTGCCTGTGGTTGTGAAATTTTGCGATTTTCTACTTTGTAGATTTATCCGAACACAGGAAGTGTCAAAATAAAAATCATTTTCAAATATACGTAGTGTTACCAATTTTCAACTCGAAATCTGTCTGCAATGACGGACTAGTTGAGCTAGTACAGCAAAAATGCTTGCTAGGTGGCAGCACAAACGCAACGTTGGAATGCGTATAGAGGTCGCTAAATTTCACAACATCGGGCAGGACCACAGTAGCCTAGTTGGTAAAGCGTCTGCGGTACTTACGCAGAAGACGCAGGTTCGAATCCTGCCTGTGGTTGTGAAATTTTGCGATTTTCTACTTTGTAGATTTATCCGAACACAGGAAGTGTCAAAATAAAAATCATTTTCGGATTGATGAAAGTACAGGAAGCAAGGGAAGTATATCAAGATCGTAGCAGGTGTGATGTTATGTATGTGATCGTGAACCAGACGATATAGGCAGCAGTGTTCTTCTGCGTACACCGTAAAGCAGTGATCACACCTAGCTGAATTGAAAGACTAATTCGGCATACATTGCTCGTTGAAGTAAGGATATTGCAATTAACATAACCAAGCCTCCCAGCAATGTATGCCGAATAAGATTTTGAATTCAGCTAGCTGTTATCACTCTTTAAGGTGGTTGCTGAGCAGAAGTGCTGCCACTTTGAGAAATAAATTTATTGCGTCATAAATACAAGACATATAATAAGGATTGTTTGATTGGCGGCAATTTGGGGTAGTTCTATATTTTATTATCCATCACATCACATCTTAGCTTATCGTGAATAGCTTTGTATTGTAAAACTGCCAAAAACGGCCACTTTTAGCACTTTACCAATACATAGCTATAAATGATAAGCTAAGCTATGATGTCATGGGTTATAACATATATAACTACCATATATTGCCGCCAAACGAACAATATTACCGAAAAGTTTTATATTTGCGACGCAATAAATTTATTTCTAAAAGTAAGGTGCTGCCACCCAGCAACCGCCTTAAGGCGGTCACCAATCATTGCGGTCCATTATGCCAGCCACAACGCTAACAAGCGTGTATACGTACACTACGGCATATCATATTCAGAAGACATACCATCTTAGTTCTCAAGAGATACCATCTTAGTTCTCAAGGCGAGCAACGCACTTTTCTGTCTAATAAGTGTCACACTATGCCACTAATAAGACAGTTGTTGCCATGGACGGTCGTGACCATTTACCATCAAGTGGCCCGCCTGCTCGTTTGCTCACTTGCAACAAAAAAATTCCCATTGGACCTACTTTGTGACAAAAACTACTAGAACTGGAATTAATTTATAACCGAAAAAGCTTTCAGATTTATCACAAAACACATCCTGCTTTCCATGACATGTCACATGAAACATTATAAATTTCTTTCACACTACAAATTTTTAAACGCCCTCAATAATTGGATGCGCATAATAAACATAAAAGAACGCCTCGCGAGTCAATTAGTATTATTTATTCATTGTGGAAGTAGTCTATCGTTCAAGACGTTCAGTCAAGAGCACATCAAGCTTGACACATTTGACTATATACCGTTCTTATTTCAATAGACGTACGGCCTAGAGTCGCACTGCAAGTGTCAAGCTTGACCTGTCGTTCGACTGTTCAAGAAAATTACGCACTCTACGCGTGAGGAGGCAACAAAATTGGGTTAAATAATTGCCCCACTTATATATTTCTTTTCCGACTTTAAAGAGTCGCTGTTGCCACGCGTAAAAAATTATGTTTTATTCTGACTCGGCTAACTGAAAATTGACTTTATTGCTTCTAAATTATTGTAACAAATCACAAAGGAACCGCCAGTCACAATTATCCTTCTCATTGACACATCAGAGTACTCGTATAAGTGATTTCATAACATAAACCTACATAAACAAACCACACATTCGGTGAAGTGAGTCGCGCTATGTGTTCCACTAACTGCGGTTAAGTTTCGGCGAAATACATTCATTCATGCATTCCGATAAGTGAGGTCGTAATTTATTTATACAATACTTGACAAATGTGACAATATAGCTTTTGACTTTTAACTTGGCGGTAAATCAGAAAGTTACAAAAAGCTTTTTTTTTATCGTCAATGGGCTTACTCTTGACCACGATCTAGTCATGACGACGGAGATGAGGTCGACAATAGAACTAGCTTGCCCAGAAGAAGCCTATTCACTCGCGACTTGAATAGATTCGGGTTATATGAACTCGGGTACACAGACGCAGGCAGAGAATTCCACTCCTTAGCCTTAGCTTTTTTTAAAGTTAAGCTTCAAATAAATCTATTTCAGACGCTTTCGGTTTTGTGGATGTTTTAATTATAAACCTGTTTGCTGAAACGTCAAGTCGGGATTTATATTATTTTCTCTACTATTTGGTTTAAAGAAACGACTTACGTATGAATTCGTACCTCTCAAGCCCCAAGTCAAAATTCGCAAAAATCGAAAATAAACGTAATTATTTAAGCGATAAGGCATAATTTCGCATAAATTGCAATACATTTTCCATGAATTTTCCGTCTTCCGGGAACTCTATGGGAATTTACAAACAATTAAATTTTCCTGCACCCCGAAGGATATCAAGAGTATTCACAGGTTAATGGTATTGTGTAGTATGGGCAAACTACACTGAAAAAAAAACTTGTTAACATTCATTAAAAAAAATATCATGGCAATCATGCAACTTGTTTATATACGAGCACATAAAGTTAAATGATGGCGGCAATAAATGTATCTTGATTAAAAATCAGAACAACTTGTCTCAGTAGATTCAAAGAAGTAATTGTTAACTTTAATCAAGTCTAATAATTACTATGATAAATGCAGGTTTGTACACGGTAGTAAGAGATGATGATATGAAACAAGTGATTTGTTGATGTAATATTGTAACATGTTGGGTTTTATAAAACAAATGATAACTTTTAACAAGTAACTTGAATGATTTAAGTATTTAACATTGTTAAAATAAATTTAATTTATTTAATGTGATCAAGTGATCTTATTTGAATTGACAAAGGATATGTTACATCCAAACATTGTACTTATTTGCTTTATGCAGGTGCTTTATAGGAAATTTATGGCAGATTTATGGGAGATGCAGGCAAAATTTTGGCGGCTCTGAGGGATGCAGCTATAGGAAAAAAAGAAAATGTTGAATAGCTTTCTCTTTCTTTCCTATATCTACATCCCTCAGAGGCGCCAATATTTTGCCTTTGTCTAGGTAAATCAGCCATTGGGATCTGATAAGAATGAGATTGCCAATTTCTTCATCTTCATTTCCCATGCTCACTGTACCTTCAACAGAAAATGCACAAAGTTTCAGTTAGATATTTAATAGTAGTAAAAAATACAAAGTATTAAAAATCTGTAGTTTGAATGTAAGTTACAAAAGCTTTGCGGCTTTCAGCTTTCGTTGACGTCCACATTTTTCTTCTTATTTCTTTTGAATGATGAAAGAGCAGCGTTTCATTGGGAACTTGAAGATGCAGTCTGAGCAGGCAATCATATCACGTTGATCAGCTCATTATTTTCGGTAAAATCTGAAATTATAAACATATTTTATAGGAACAACTCACATTTATAATACTTATAAGTACGGATAGATGAAGGTTGCAATTGTATCACTGAAATGTTATAATGTCAAATAAAACATATATTGAAATGTGAGTTTACATAGCATTAGTGAGTGATTTCCGACTCGATCATTGACACCAATTTTGTCTACCGCTGTTTATTTATATAAATTTCGTTATTTTGTGAGTCATCACAACAACCAATGATCCTATAGTAGAAACTTTGATAACAACACGATCGTCCACTGCTGGACAGAGTTCCCACAGGATCTTGAATATCGCGAATACCTATTTATTTGCTTTTCTGTAATATGCGTCGGTCGGTAACAAAGGTTAGGTACTTACGTTTGAAAATAGGTCTCAGCTATGAAAATCCATGAAGCCACGCTGCAAGAAGATGGACCTTCTTCTTCTTTATCAATCCAGGAAATAAAATTGTTTAGAACTGTGACATTGTTAACACTGTTATTTTAAACCATTCTTAATTTTCACACGTGTCCACACAAACGGACGCAATGAACACGACTGAACACGTTCGTTTAGGCCGCGACGCGGGCGTTTGGTTTCATCGATCAATTTACCTTTATCGAATAATAAAGTGCGTGTTCGTTTTGAACAAGTTAACTTGATAGAAATTCAATCATTTTAGCTTGTTTGTGACAAGAAACTATCATTTGTTATTTCTTACATGTTCTTGAATGATATGATCATATTTTTTTTAATCAAGCAAAATTTCAACTTGATTAGCCATGATTTTTTTGAGTGTACTTGAATATTGACCTTGGCTGCGCTGAGTCGATTTTACATACAAATTGACGTGCGCAAAGCTTCAACCACCACGCGATTATTGTCCATGTTGTTTGCCCCGCACTATACGTAATTTTAAACGTTACTTTACAAAGAGAGTTCATTCAGCACCAAAGCTCGTAGTGCTAGCCCTAATCCGTTTACGGAGACGGCTATCTAACAGAGGGATTAGACGATAGCAACAGTTTGTAACTCTTTTACACAGAGCCACTATCATCTGACATTCTGACCTCAGCAACATAGAGGGAAACCAGACCCAATGCTAGACTTGTATCAGATAAGTGGAAAATGTCAATTCTTCATTGTTAACCTAATGCAGCAAAATATTGTCTGAACAGTTTAGATACACATAATTATCTAAGCCGTTTTATTGCATCTATAAATAGTGATTTCAGATGCGCAATACCAGGCGGGCATAGCCACTTAGGATCGCAATCGGTGTCGCGTCCGATAACGTATCAGTGACCGGTTATCAGTCCCCCGAAGGGCGCCGGTGGCGGCATCTCGTCTAGACAATGCTGCAACTGCTATTTTGTAGCTAGTTAGTTATTGATTCAGATTCAGATAATTTTTTTCAATGTAGATTCTTTACAGAATACTAATTGAATGTCATGCAGAATACAATGCAAATAGAGCGAGTCTACGCCGTTTCGGATTGGCCGTTTGGTGCCGGTTAAAGCCACGATCACACCTTTTCGAATTCAGAAATTAATTCGGCATACTGTTTAACACTAGTATAGCGAGTGCTACGCGCCTGTTGAGTGACAGATTATTTGTATGTTTTTATCTAAACGTTGCGTTGCGTTGTGATGTATGTGAGCGTTTGATTGTATTTTTGTCTTTTGCTTGTCAAATTTTGTCATTAGTTGTGAAAACCTTTAATTGGCTGTTTGTAGCTATAGGTATTATTAGTATGTTTATTATTAGCTGTTGGTTCTCCAAAAATTAAATAAATAAATACATTGCTCGTTGAAGTAAGGATATTGGAATTAACATAACCAAGCCTGCCAGCAATGTATGCTGAATTAGTCTTTGAATTCAGCTAGGTGAGATCGTGGCTTAATGGAGCAAAGGCACACTAAGAATGGTACAGTCAAGAGCACTTCAAGCTTGACATATTGGACTTTGTACCGCGCTTATGATAGTCAGAGTAGAGACGGAAATCGCACTGTCAGTGTCAAGCTTGACCTGCTCTTGACTGTACCACGTGCGTACACGTACTCCATCTTTTCCCGTAGGTGTCCTCAAAAGTGACAGTTGCACAAAGCCTCTTTAAAATTAAAGCTAAAATTAAAGCTGGTATACCACCTGTGCTGTGTAAAAGAGCTAAGCTGTGAACTTGGAAAATTTCAACCAATAGGATTTTCTAATTTCTATTCTCATTCAACTTTTAAAATGCGTAGTCAAATGATGCAATCTTACTGGTTGAGCCATGTCAGAGGCCTTTGGCGGCTCAACAACTCTGACACCAGGGTTTGTGAGGTCGGTCATCGACCTTGCAACCCACACGATATGATGATGATGATTGGTTGGTATTTTCCAACTTACAGGTCAACTACCTAAAGCCACGATCACACCTAGCTGAATTCAAAGACTAATTCGGCATGCATTGCCCGTTGAAGTAAGGATATAGCAATTAAGATAACCAAGCTTCCCAGTAATGTATGCTGAATTAGTCTTTGAATTCAGCTAGGTGTGATCGTGGCTTAATGGAGCAAAGGCACACTAAGAATGGTACCACGTGCGTACCAGTAACACTCCATCTTTTCCCGTAGGTGTCCTCAAAAGTGACAGTTGCAAAAAGCCTCTTTAAAATTAAAGCTACTTAAAATCTATTGCTGCCACGTCCTGTTTTGTTGACAAAGATAGTAACAGCAATAGATTTAAAGGAGCTTTAACTTTGAAGAAGCTTTATGCAACTGCCCGTAAGGGTTAGGCAACAGCGTCCTTCAGGTGCAATGCAACGCTAACAATTTATGCCCCTACAAAATATCGCTCTTTAAAGCCACGATCACACCTAGCTGAATTCAATTTGGCATACATTGCTCGTTGAAGTAAGGATATTGCAATTAACATAACCAAGCCTCCCAGCAATGTATGCCTAATTTGTCTTTGAATTCAGCTAGGTGTGATCGTGGCTTAACTGTTAAATTCTTTAGAGGAGCTCACTTTCGGGCAGTGGATTTTTTATGGGATGTTATGATGAGGTAGTTATCGTTGATAGCCTAACTAACTCTGTTGTTAGTGTTCTGAAAATGCCCAAAGGCCTTTTACGGCCAAGAGCAGGTCAAGTTTAACACATTGAACTTTGTAGCGTTCTTATTAAAAGCTCTTTTCATGCTACTGTCACGCTAAGAGTACTAATAGACGATCGGACCGGACTGCTCCGAATTTAGCTCCGGACCACGATTTTGTCCAATAGCGTTGCAAATAGTCCCAAACGACAATTTTGCTATTGGGCAAAATCGTGGTACGGAGCTAAATTCAGAGCCGTCCGATCCGATCGTCTATTAGTACTTTTAAAGTGACGAATTTATTGTGCTCTTGACTGTGCAATTTTACATGGCTTAAAGACTATCAAAATGACCGGGACAACTTCGAATCCTGGCCAGCGTTTCCAAAAACTTTAGTGGTCTACACTTATTTTTTTTATTGTCAATGGGCTTCTCTTGACCTCGATCTATTCTTAAGGTTAGAGATGAGATCAATACATCTTTCTTTGGTCTGTGTATACGATACTACAACAAAATACCTGACAATATAGTGCAATTACCTGAGTGAAAGTTTAAAGAATGTGTAAAGCAAACGTTATGTTAAAAAGCTTACTGTAGATTAGATGACTATATGAATGACAAAGAGGTATGAAACACAAGAAACACATTGTAAAAAGCCGACTCTTAAAGTAGGCCGTGCTGCAGTGGTTTCTTGCCGTTTCTTTTACGCTGCCATAGCACAATCCGAAACGGCGTAGACTCGCTCTATTTGCATTGTATTCTGCATGACATTCAATAAGTATTCTGTAAAGAATCTACATTGAATAAAATTATCTGAATCTGAATCTGACTATGGGACGAGCTGGCCCAGAGGAAGCCTATCTACTCGCGACTTGAATAGATTCGGGTTATATGAACTCGGGAACACAAGACGCAGGCGAGAAAAAGAGTAAATTTAAAAGTAAGGAAATAACTGTTTTAAAACATCTTCCAACACGGCTATTCGCGCAGTTAGTTAAACTGCTTTATTATTCCAACTGTAGCTATAAGTTAATGATTAACTTATATTAACTGTTAATCCAACGATCATTAATTTTCAAAGATAACCAGTTGCAGTCAAGATTCGAACGAAAAATTATTCCCATTTTCCTGTTCCAAATTTGAAATTTCAAAAGCTTCCCGAGTCACAAAGCAACTAAAAGCAAAAAGGTTTTAATGGTGCCATTTTCGAGCCGCTATTGTGCATCTAACAATGCATGATCGAAGTGTTAATCTAAAACACATAATTTTCGCCTGCACTATCAGTGTTTCCTTGATAACTAGTGTTAATGGAGTAAGATCAAGGGAACTGGCTATTGAGGATACGGAGACCGATTAACAGTAAGGAAGGACAAGCTGTGATAACTTGTATCTAAACTATCTTTAACTCAACATATTAGGGCGCCAGCCTACGACCGACTTTTCGTCGGCTGACTTCCAATCAGATGATTCAACCAACATCGACACGCACTATCCATGATTTGATTTTTGTTAGTAATGACGGTAGCCGGGTGTATACTAAGCAGTGAAATACCAGCAACTTTCGCTTCACAATTTTATTTGGAGTGACCATTTGCTAGATTTGACAGGCAATTTTTTTGGAACTTCACGCGAACGAAGTCGCGGGTGGTCGCTTGTTTGTAAATAATACTGAGACTTTTAAAAAATAAGATGATGGGATCTTATCTTACTAACAAAAATACAAATAATCGACATAGCATGTGTCGATTTGATCGATCACCTCACTAATCGTCCGATTAGAAGTCGGCCGACAAAATGTCGGTCGTGAACGGGCGCCCTTAAGGTTACAAATAGGAAAGTACAGTCAACCGCACGTCAGTGGAAACATAAAGTGTTACGGCTGACATGCTGTTGGTGTACTATCGCGGTCAATTCCGCGTAACCAGCACTAAGCTCGTTTTTACTTGCACTGGAAAAATCATAGCACCCTGCCCGGTGCACAGGTCACCTTGGAAAAGCTTTCAAACTAAACAAAACAATAGAAAGCTTTACACTTAGAAAATAGTAGAAGAAAACTACCTACTTAGTTACATTTTCTCTTTCCTAATAGGCGAAAACTTTTAGAGGCAGCCCTGTAAAGGAAGAACAAACAGACTTACAAGCAGACAATGTAGGCTTATTTAAAGGGTCTTGCTCGCGCCCTTTGGATACCCTACCCAACCCTAAAATAAACTATATTATTATACTAAAACGACATATTTTCCGTTATCGCACAATATGTGGTGCGTTATCAAACGCGCCCATAAATGAATGATCTAAACTACTAAACTAATAATACCTAGTAGAACGGTTAATGCTAAGAAAGTCAAGGGCAACAGGTCTCACGCAGTCAATGTTGCCAGAATAGACAAATAATAATAATAAAATTTATATAATAAAAATTTGCCTGTGTTGTGGTGCCGGCGAAGAATAGTACCAACGCATTTCATTCCGTGGGGCTTATGAACCGGAGGATGGGCAGCAGCATCTTTCCGAGTATCGTACCATCTTACATAGTGCGGTCATGAACAACAGCGGTCGCCAGCCGCAACGCTTAAAGGCGTGGTGACTACGGTAAATCCCCTTTAATTACCACGCGTTATTGCTGGAGTTCTAGAGGGAGCTCCCTGTCCTGCAGTGGACGTTTCATGGGATGTTATTATGAATAAAAATTTAATTCTTCTTCTTTGCCTTGTCCCACTTTAAGTGGGGTCGGCTCTCCTAATCTTATTGCGCCAGGACGTTCTGTCGAGGGTTGTCGGGTCGGTTAGGTTTTCTTTTTTTAGTAGGGTGTTCATGCTGGTCCACCATGTGTACGGGGGGCGTCCTCTGCCTCTCTTTTTCTCCGGCAGGTTTAGAGCTGACTTGACCACGTTATCTTCATCTCTCCGCATAACATGGCCGTACCATCTTAGACGGCTTTCTTTGAGCTTTTCCGGTATGGAGGCCACTTTGAAACTGCCGCGGATGTACTCGTTTCTGACCTTGTCTAGTCTTGTGACCCCTCCCGCCCATCGAAGCATTTTTATTTCGGCTGTGTGGAGCTTCTGGACATGCACTTCTTTTACCGACCAGCACTCCGCTCCGTATAACATATCCGGTCTTACCGTCTTTTCCTTTTGTTCGAACAGGCATACGAGAAGCGCACAGCACGCCTGTTAAGGATCGCCACTTTTGCCAACTCACATTCATTCTATGCGCTACATCTGCCACCACGCTACCGTCTCTGCCGATGAATGATCCCAGGTATTTAAACTGCGTCACATTTGGAACCACTTTCATGTCAGGGTAACTAACATATGGACGACGTGTGGTTGTTATTGCTAAACTTGCATTCCAGGTATTCTGTTTTGGATCGGCTGACTTTGAGGCCTGCATTTTCTAGAGCGCTGACCCAAAGGTGTAGAGTGGTCTGTAGTTCGTTGGCTGTGTTAGCAATGAGGACAATATCGTCTGCGTATAAGAGGTTCCAGGGTAGTGGGGCTTGGATATTTTTTTATAGATTAAAAAGAAGTGGACTAAGCGCCGAACCTTGGTGGACTCCTACTCTCACATCAAAAGCTTCACTGAGACCTGCTGGGCTTTTCATTTTGGTAGACACATTGTGGTACATGTCTTGTGTCAGTTGCACGTATATTTCTGACAGATGTGCTCTTAGTGCTTGCCATTTAAGCGGTATTTGTCTGTAACTATTCGAACTGGTTGTATGGCGTCGGTTGTTGATTTTGACGCTGTAAATCCGAATTGGTTTGGGGATATTGTTGTAAGAGATTGTATGCGGTTATTGATAATACGTTCCCAAATTTTTAGAGTATGTGATGTTAATTTTATGCCCCTATAGTTTTCGCACTCTGTAACGTCGCCTCTGTTTTTGTAGAAAGGAATTAGGTGACTGAGGCGCCACGAGTTCGGTATCGTTTTAGTTTTGAGAATAAGGTTAAACAGCCTAGTGAGCCACTCTAATCCTATTGGACCTATGAGTTTCCAAATCTCTGCAGGGATTTCGTCAGGCCCAACAGCTTTATGGTTCTTCATTTTCCTTACTGCGCATTTTACTTCATCGATACCAATCCTTTGTACGGTCAACCGCTTGTCGGTAGAAACTTTTTCAACTCTATTACCACGCCATAAGGTCCAAAAGTGTTTCTACCGATGTGCGGCCGTGTGTACTGAGCCTTCTGTTGGTGTTAAGGGGTTCGATTGACTGCTGGGGAATTCCTCGTTCATGAGTTCTTTGTAATATTCAAACCATCTTCTTGTTATATCTTTTAAATAAAAATTTAATTAATATAATAAAAAAAATATTACAAGGTTTTAGAAAAAAAATATTATAACTTGGTAAAAAGAAATAACTATATGGCTGGAAATATAAAACCGAAGCGGTTTAACTCTACAACTTGTTTGCTCCAAACATTAAAACTAACAAAAGTACTTTTAAGACTTTTTAAACTACTACATTGGAGATGACAAACATTAAGGTAAAGTAAGGGTGATGAAGGACAAATTTCTATATGATTTGCTCATGTCTGCCTCTTTGACTGATGATAAGGAGCATCCTCTAGAAGATACAAAAAATATTGGTGGACATCCACACCCCTGCGTTTTTGAGGAATCAAGTTTTAACTATTTTGAAATTTGACAATGAAACGTACACCTGGCAGACTATGACTATCTGATTAAATTCAATGTATAAAGCCCCAGAAAAATGGTCTGCCACCATAATAGCCCTGCGTCGTAAAGTTACAGCGCTTCAAAATGCAAAAATTCACTACTTCGTCCCGTGATAATGCAGAGCCTAAATAAAAAATACATTATTTAGTATCTTATTTTCATTTTTTTTGCTTTAACTCAAAAACGCAGCGACGCACAGAAAAACTTGTAAGGACCAAATCGATTCGTATTGAGCTGATCTATCATCCCTATTAATATGAATCATGAGCAAATCATATACCCAAATTGCAGCCAGCACCCTAACTACATATTAATCGCCTCGGCTATATCCAAATGTAACATGTCTCTATTTTTATTTGTTTGGTAAGTATTTATTTAAACCATCAAGTATTGTTAAGACGATTTTAGTCGAGGCAGCAATAAAATTCACAAATATGCATTTTATTGCCAGTTTTCTGACAGTAAAAAAAATCATGAAAAACCTGAATTCTTAAATATGATGACAACCTAAACAAATTGTACAAATTAAGAGTAAATTATACTTCTGGCAACACCAAAAGCCGCCTAGCAACCAGTGTTATAAAGCGATTCTACAAACAGTCATAATCGCGGCTTATCGCACCATCTATCGCGATAGGCATGGCATAGCGTGATAGATGCTACGCGCCCATTTTCCACGATTCACACATTTACTTCATCATTCGTCATAGGAACACTAAAACCAGTGAGGTTATGACAAAATTACGTCTGAATAAAGTCCGCGGAATAAAGCATGATTCGTTAGTTAAAGATTTTTAATTTTGCAAGGTTTGCATACAAGAAAAATTATGGAACTAAAAGTTCAAAGCTCGTGTGCCGGTGGCAATGAATAGTACCTACCAACCCTTATTTACCCGTGGGTGTCATAAGAGGCGACAAAGATATTATGAACTGGAAGAAGGTAGCAGCATCTCTCTGTGTATCGTACCATCTTACATACTGCGGTCACCAACAAAAGCGGTCGCCAGCCGCAACGCTAACAAGCGTGGTAGCTATGGTAAATCCCCTCTTAAATACAATGGACATTTCATGGGTTGTTATGATGATAATCATTTAGTAGCGTTTTTGTGAATCCAATATTTACAGATTCAAAAACCGTTAATATCAATTTCTAGGGCCTGTTATTCGATTGTTTTTATTTGGCAAGTTTTGTGAGCGTCGAGTTTTATGTTTTAAATTGTGTAAAGTAGCTTTCAACCACAGATAATATAATACTATACTAGTACAGATGCCTCTCGTCATAGAACGAATTTGTGCCGAAAATTGTTCGGGCTATTTTTTCCATAAGGTATTTTCTTAGAATAAATTGATATCTGGATGTTAAAATTGAATTAATGTCATAGTTTACACCTTTACGTACCAACCTAGTAGTAACATTTAGTTTAATTATTAGAAACAAAAGGGCCAAATGAATTCGGGCTATTTACTCCGACGAAAAAACCGTAGTACGGAATGAGACCCCATGCTTTCAACTGACATTCCTTTAGTCTTCGTTTTATGTCATAACTACTCTGTCTCCAGGATGGAATATGTCACCTCTATGAACGACCTTCTTGCCGCCACCTTCGATACAAGAACTGCAATCATTCCTACAATACAGTCTGAGTCTGAACAAACAACTCAACAGCTGTGCACATACAGTTCAGGGGTATTGCAAACTTCCGCTGTATTTGACCAGCACGTGCCTTAGCCGGTTTGAAGGTCTTCGGAGACTTGCTAAGGTCTTTTAGACCTTATAAAGACATGTACATTTAATCATACAATATTTTAATCCTCTTAAGGACTCGTGACGCTGTATTTTTTATTGTAACTCTCTTCCTGTAGATTTGTTCCTGGACCTTTTCAAGGTAAGAATTAAAAGGCAGTTTTTATCTACCTGTCGCGTCGTAAAAAAAATCGAATATTACTTATACAAAAAAATCTTTTCTTTCTCTTTGTTCGCAAAATGTTCAGAATACCTTATCACAAAATTTATAACAGTAGCATAACATCACGCCTCTTTCCTGTTGGGGGTAGGCAGACCAAAGCCCTCTACAGCGCGTTCAGAACAAGTTTGTCCATGACGGTTATTTTCCGCCTGCGCGTGGGTGACAGGCGGAGAGCCAATGAACGATTCGCTTGCCTCCTGGGGGGAGCCTCCGCGACTCATTTTTTGACTTCTGCGCACTAACGGTCATGGACAAAATTATTTTGTACGCAGTATACCTGCTACTCGTACGATCTTAACATACTTCCCTCACAACATCTACTTTCATCAACCCTTTCATACACACTCGTCGATTCAGGGTACTTTTAACTTGCCTTTATTGATAAAATGTTAACCTTGTGCTATTCATACATAATGAAAAAAGATATTTTACTATTATAAATGTCTGAAGGACTCTGAAATCATGCTAATGGGTTTAATTACTGAAAATTGTTTGGAAGCGAAACCAAAAAGTATGCAAATAAGATGTTAAGTTGCAGGTTTAACAATTTGTCTAACGATTTACTTGAAATACTTGAATTTTGTTTGAACATTTTAATTTAGATATATGTAATCGGACAAGTTTGAGAATTTTGTATTTTCTTGGGTAAAATAGACTGTAAATTAAAAATATTCTAAACCCAAGAATTCGTGTAAAAGAGAGGAGGTAACGAAGCATCTGACAGAACGAAGGAAGAAAATATAAAAAACCGGCCAAGTGCGAGTCGTTCCGTACCACTAAGGTAAAAATACCGTCTTTGTTATAGGCGCGCAGACACGCAGAAGTATATTATAGCCCGAGTCACACCAAGGCGGTAGCGGAAGCGTTCCGGGACCGGTATTTTTTGTAAAGTATGAGTTCTTTCTTATGCACACTGTCACATTGAAAACCTGCAGATCCGCCCTCGGACTGCTTTCGCAATCATACCGCCTCTGTGTGACTTGGGCTTAAATGCGCGCGAGTTCGACACGCACTTGATCAGTTTTGCTAGGAAGGAAACTGGTTTTCAACTTATGTTCCTTGGGAAAAGTTGTTCAGTTTCATGAGCAGAACCACCTACAAAAATTTCCGGGTTGATAAAAAAATAAGGGTTTTTAGTAATTCATCTTATTTTAAATAATATTTCTTTGCTATCAAAAATCGAAGTCATGTTTGCATAACACAGTATCATCTGTGATAACAGTGTGCAAAGCTGCGAGCGATCGTTCTGACTCATTCGCATCGCTGTTAGTACGGTCAACCTTACGACAGTGGAAATATTTGCAACTTTATCACTATGCCATAAAGTCTAAATTTCTGCAGACGTGCTGTTGGGTTTACGTGAGGGAAGACATGCGTTCATCTCCACATGGCAACAGTTATGTTTTATGTTTGATTATCTGAACAAATACAGAAGTATCATCAGTGTCACCTGATGGTAAGTGGTCTTCTCGGACTATTATGTTTACTGTCTCATTCATTACCATTAGTAATGCATTCTCAGCTCTTAAAATTAATCGATTGTAAATTCTATCATCATAACATCCCATGAAACGTCCACTACAGGACAAGGAGGTTCTACAGAATTCTACAAAAGTAACAGCAATAAACTTAAAGGAGTTTCAACTTTAAAGACGCCTTCTGGAACTGGCGGTAAACCTTATCATCAAAAAGATTATCTTTTTTAAACATCCCTTATTGTTGATGATCACTTTGATGAATTTTTCCTCTTTGTCGTCGAGGTAGGCAGAGACCACAGCCCTCCACCTGCTACGATCTTGACATACTTTCCTCGTTTCCTCTACTTTCATCAACCCTTTCATACAAGCTTTTCGGTACTTTTAACCTGTTCAATTTCAATTGTTTATTATACTCATTCAATTGTTTATTATACCACATTTTTTTTTATTTCATACATAATACATGAAAGATTTTCGTTTTTACATTCAATAAACAGTAGTGAATTTGACTAAAGTAGCGCCAACGTAAGAAGTCCGTTTTGACGTTTCCTTAACACCAACAAACAGGGTTCATTTTTCTTTGTCGGTCGTAATTTTGCATACATTTGACAGCTGTCAGAAAAGACCTATTACGGTGGCCTAACTTTAGGTTGTTCTCATGCCTATTGTATGTTTTTAAATCCACTGGCTCACGATTTATGATTAGAGAAATGTTGCAAAGCTCTGTGTGCAAATGTGTGGAATATTAACCAAATGGCCCGCGGTGCGTCTCTAAATTGGAATGAAACAGACAGGATAATAATATTCGTCTTCATCACTTGCCTAAAGCCTAAGGCAGGAAAAAACATATTTAAGAAAACAAGAAAGTAATTACAATAATACAGACACACCCACGAAACTCCAGCGGACACATTTCGTTACAGCGCGTTCAGGATAAGTTTGGATTTGACGATTATATTCTGTGCATAGGGGACAGGCGGAGAGCCAATGAACGATTCGCTCGCCATCCCCACAAGCCGCGCTCACCCCCGCGCCAATTTTTTTGACTTCTGTGCATTAACGGTCACAGCTAGAGTTATTTTGTATGTCGTATACCTACTTGTATAAGTGAAGAAATCTGTTAACATTTATACCGGAGTTCATGAAACAGTCAGATGTTTTGTTAACAAAATTATAACCTTAAATTCATGTAAAATGTGTTAAAAATATAGATATTTCTGAGTTTCTGTATGTAAAGCGATATACTAAGCGTTTTTCTGTGTGTATTGAGGTTAATCTTCTCTTGACTTGAAAACAACACACCTGATTCTTTAGTGAACTCCAGAATAGTTAGTATGCGAGAGGCTAAGGCGTCGGACTAGAGTAAAAGAGATAGAATACATGCGCGCCCTCAGGCATATACTCAGGGCGCAGTAGAAATCGCTGCTAGCGAGGGGGCGGAGAGTTTCGCTTCTTTACGCGTAGTGTATAAGGCGAAGGCAAAACAGAAGAGGTGGCAGTATGGCGCGCCGGTTGGTTTCTTTGGTCTTCTTCATACATTTCGTACGCAAATGCGTGCGCCCGCTGGCACGCCAGATCCAAACGCACTTACATACAAAATGCATGAAAGGGACGCGGCGCAAGCTATACTGAAGAGCGCGTCTGTCTGGCCTACACCTTATTCTTTATTTATTAATGAAATAAACAAGAAACATAGTAAAGTGACAAAAAAGCCAATTCAATTTCGGAATTTCCAACACGTGTTAATCTTTACATGCTTTCAAAATTCCTCTTGAAATTCACGGTAAGAGAAAATAGATAATTGCCTATAGATTATTTCGTACTCACTCTGTTTTGCTATATTAAGAGTCGAGTGGTTTATACGTGAACAATCTCACGTGCACATCTTTGTACAGTCCAGAGCACGGAAAGCTTGACACATTGTAACTCTCTTATTTCAGGAGCCGCAGAAGCTAATCGAGCTGCGAATGTCAAGTCTGATCTTTTCTGGATTGTACAATTAAATTGGGTCATTAGTTCGCAGTGGCAGAATTTATACTGACATTTTCCTTATATTCGATACGAATAGGGTTGCGTCATGTCATGAGATGTAAAATTTAAAAGCATAAGCCTGATTCATTTTGTCGGTCAATTAAGAAGGGTGCTTTACCACAAGAGCTGTGCTAATCTGTAACTTCTGTAAGCTGGAAAAAATTGTATTCGTATTAATCCCAACGTGTGGTAACCCTAGGTATGCAGTAAAAGTGTGGTACTGGTACGGCGCGCGCGCAGTTCGACACGTGTAGAAATTAATGATGGAGTCGGTTTTCCGCACGCATTTGTAACTATTGATGAAATATGGGTTGTGGTATGATGCATGTTACATAAAATCATATCAATAAAATTATTATCATGTCATTTTGGACTAAGTTAAGTATTTCCCTAGCCTTATTGCGTTAGAGGTACTATTCTTTGCCGGCACCACACCAACCCTTCCATACCCGTAGGTGTTGTAAGAGGCGACAAAGGGTTATAAACTGGAATATGGGCAGCAGCATCCTCCTTTGTATCTAACATCTTACTTACTGCGGTCACCTACAACCACGGTCCATGGTGCCAGTGGCAAGGTGACTATGGTACTTCCCCTCTACATTTTTATAGCAAAAGCTAGAATTCTGGAGGGAGCTCCCTGTCCTGTAGTGGACGTTTCATGGGATGTTATGAGATTGCGTTAGAGTGCACGTTGTTATGGGGTGCAAGTATCGTGATCGAAATGCTTTTCTTTTTTTTATTCTTTTTTTGTAAAAGCCCTAAATATGATGAAAGGTGCCTTAAAGGGCTGATAACTGCATAACATAAGCCCTTAGTCGCCTTTTACGACACCCACGGGTAGAGATAGGCTGGTAGGATTCTTTGCCGGTGACCACACGGACCTAATCTATCATAAAAATATCTAGGATTGGGTTAAATTTGCCTGATGGTTTGTGGAGGTCAGACGGCAGTCAGTTTGTGCAAAAACCAGCGCCCTCATCTAATGGTACAGGAGCCAAGAAAAAAAAAATCCTTGGTTTTTCACGTAATATTCAGGGCGAAAACGAGATGCCTCTGTACATGGAGGACAATGAGAGGATTAAGAAAAACCATATGAGAACTTCTAGTCTGGAGCCAGGTGTTCAGGAAGACTTTTCCAGATTTTAAGGCTGGTAAATTACTCTATCACCGTCACTTACTTTTGTTCGTTAAACAAGGAAGTCGGGGAGTTGAGCTAAAACAGAGCTTAAAAAACTGAAAAAGGCCTCCTAAACAAAACACCGCGCTCCGGTCTGGAACATCTCATATGGTTTTTCGTGATCCTCTATTACTCTTGACCTCGATTTAGTCTTGAGGACATCTCGTTTTCACCCTGATTATCACGTAAAAAACTTCTCAGCTCCCGGTCCATCATCATATCAGCCGAAAGACGTCCACTGCTGGATATAGGCCTCCCCTAAAGATCTCCATGACGACCGGTCCTGCGCTGCTCGCATCCAGCGGCTTCCCGCGACCTTGACCAGATCGTCGGTCCACCTTGTGGACGCGGTCCCGGTCCATAAAGACTACTAACTACTGAAGACTATACTGTTATAAGACTCACTATAAACGTACTATGAGTAATTTGAGAGTGAAGTGGGTGCAGGAGCACAAGGACCTGGCAGAATTGTTATTGTTATTACAGCATCGCAGTGCCACTGCGGTCCATGCTGAACCAGGCAACCTTTTCGCTCCCACAGAACACCACAAAAATAAAATTAAATACTTTAGACTAGTAATTTGTAACTAGGAATTAATTAATTTGTTTTGTACAGTGTAAGTGAATAAATGATTTTTATTATTATTATTATTAAAGGTTAGGTAGGCGATGATAATGACCTCATCGTTACATACGAGTATTTCTACATAAACCACAGAATAAAAGACAAGTTTTATTTACGGAGACAAATGGACGCAAGCCACCTGATAGTAAGTGGCGTAAACGTAAAACATAATGTATACGAGACGAAAGTCATCAACGCTTTACCAACATTTTGGCAAGTCTTTGACATGAGTACTACTCGTATTCTGTACTACCGCCAATCTCATCTCGCAATTCACTTCAAAATCAGTCGACTATTATTTAGCGGAACCGTTCGTCTAATAAGAGTGATATTATATGGAATAAGCTAATCTTTCCGCCCCTCGCTAGCAACAATATCACCTAACCCGCCCGCTGAGTGTATGCTTGGGAAGCTATTCAAGTCGCGAGTGAATAGACTTCTTCTGAGTAAGCTAATCCCGTCGTCGACCTCCTCTCTTTCCTCAAGACTAGATCGACGACAAGAGTAAGCCCATTGTCAATAAAAAAAAAGAGTTCTCAATGTCCTCTATTTTTCTGTAGATATCTCGCCCCGGCAAGTGTCTAGGAGTGCCCTTCCACCGGAGTTGGGCGAGGTAGCTAAACTGTGAGTTGGGAAAATTCCAACCAATAGGATTGCTCCACTTCCCTAACTTAGAGCATGCAACTGCACGAAGTTATTGAGACTGTGACCGTCTTGTCAGCGTTTTCAAGCAAGCTACAAAATAGCTGATTCAAATTGGAATTTCACCTGCAAATTCACGCGTGAAATGTGAGATTTTTCACAGAATAAGAAGATGTTCTATTAAAGCAGACTGGACAATGAGCAAATGATTTTAAATCTTTCGTACATTGCCGGTTCGAGCCAAGCTTAAACACGTGTAGGGTAATTTTTATCGATGCGTGCAGACCTGGCGTATGCGCCGCGAGTGTGCCGTTCGCGCACCTGCACTATTTAAAGTCCGCGCTCCGCTCCAGCGATAGTGTTGCTTACATATTGCTTGCATGAGTTGTGCTATAGATGTACAGATAACGACAGGTTAAGCTTAATACTCGCGGTGCGACTCTAGCCCGTACGTCTATTGAAATAAGAACGGTGCAAAGTCCACTGTGTCAAGCTTGATGTGCTCTTGACTGTACATCAAACGATCGAAGTAATCGCAAGCGGCGGCGAACGGCACATTCGCCAGGTCTGGACGCACCCTAAGATAAATCATACACATATTCGCGAAAGTCTAGACAGAGCGTTGTACAGCACAATACCTGAGTGTACCACTACCCCCATTCACTTGTTATTTTTGATCTCCCATAAAACTTCGATCATACATTTTGTTAGATACATACAAAGAAGTAGCATTCAAGATTTGTCACAAAAAACTAAGAAAAGCTGTTACAAAACTGTCTTGATTTTTTGTAAACTACTAAAACTAAAAACATGCAAAATAAATAAAAAAAAAATAAGTACCTACAAATATTGCGTTATGTTATGATCCTCTTTTTGTGTGATTGTGAGAATGAGTGAGAATTTGTGAAAAAGAAAGGCTAGGTCTAAAAAAATTAAGGTAGATCATAAAAATTTCTAAAATCAAGACAATATTTTAAAGTTTTCTGTAGCATCATAACTATTGAGATTATATATGTGTTTAAAATTTTATTAAGTATTTTTGCAAATATTATGGTCCCATAAAGGCCAAGTCACACAGAGGCGGTATGATTGCGAAAGCGGTCCGGGGGCGGACCTACTTCGGGAATAAAATATCGCGCCGCGACCGGTTTCCAATGTAACAGGGTGCATAAGAACTCATACTTTACAAAGAATACCGTCCCCGGAACGCTTCCGCAACCGCCTCAGTGTGACTCGGGTTTAAAGCAGAAGAAATCGATTTAGATAATTTTATTCAATGTAGATTCTTTACAGAATACTTATTGAATGTCTTGCAGAATACAATGCAAATAGAGCGAGTCTACGCCGTTTCGGATCGTGCTATGGCAGCGTAAAAGAAACGGCAAGAAACCACTGCAGCACGGCCTACTTTAAGAGTCGGCTTTTTACAATGTGTTTCTTGTGTTACGCTGGAATACTCGTATCAGAGCACCATACCTCTTTGTCATTCATATAGTCATCTAATCTATAGTAAGCTTTTTTAAATAACGTTTGCTTTGCACATTCTTTAAACTTTCTCTCAGGTAATTGCACTATATTGTCAGGTATTTTGTTGTAGTATCGTATACACAGACCAACGAAAGAATCTAGTATATGGTTGATCAATTTTGTGCTTATTTCTAGTATTAAAATTATGCCTGTCACAAATTTTAGGTAATTGATGAATGTTCTTTCTAGCATACATAATATTTTCATATTATGTATGCACTGTCATAATGTTGATTTCCTTGAACAGTTCTCTCAGGGAATCAGGCAATAAATTGCTCTTATAGCCCTCTTTTTTAAAACGAATATTGAATGTATATCAGCTGCCCGGCCCCAAAGCAATATGCCATAAGACATAACGTTGTGCAAACTCTGTTTTAAATGCTCTGTTATGCTGACAAATATAATATTATGTACCCTGCGTTTCATAGTAAAAGCCGATATCACACCTTCCTTAAATCAGAAACTAATTACTCATAGATTGCTCGTTGAAATAAAAATATTGGAATTAGCAAAACCAAGTCTATCAGCAATACATGCCGAATTTGTCTTTAAATTTAGGAAGGTGTGATTGCGGCTTAAGGCTGGATTATAGACCAAAAGTTTATGTTGCTGTAGTTATGCTTGAAATGAGACAGATAGTCTCACTATGAGAACCTCGCAAAGTTGATAGAGTTTGTTTGTGGGAAACAAAAAGGGCTTAGCGGTAAAGACTAGGATGAAATTCAGAATTTGGCTCTCTTTCTTAGGGTCAGAACTTAAACTGGACCAGATCTGACAATAAAGTTTTCTGGGGTTTCGAAGCGGGGTGGGTTCCTGGAGAAATGTCATACAGGTCTGACCCAGCTCAGGCTCCAGTCTCCCACCATCTAATATTCCATAACTTCAAACTTTTTTCTTTTTTTATGAAACTGGAGAAAATAAAAAGCTTATTTTATTATATTACTTTGACGTGAGAAGGTCTCTGGTTTCGGGCGTTTATAGCAGAGCGCAAGATCGGCTTATACTGGTTGTTTCCACCTCCTAGCTGCCGTGCGTACGAGTAAATAAAATATTAAAATAATACGCCACACAAACTGACTAAAATGTGATAATTTTGTACAGGGTGACAGTTTTCCAAGTCACTTCAAGTCACCAATTAACGTCAGAATTCACGCCACTTCAAAACAGCAAGCATCATCGTCCGAAATAAACATAAAAATGTTGAAATAAACCACTTTTATTTCCGTACGATCACCATGGGAACAGAAAAAAACGTAAAAAAGTATATTTTTACGAGCACGTGCGAATAGTCGCTTGTCACTTGTCTATCTCTCGGTTAATTTTCTTTGCACACACGCACGTTTAAGTGCTTTTTTCCACTTTGCATTACAACCACCTTCTAAAAAAAGAAGTGTAACAAACTTCAGTAATTTGTCTTCTCAAAATTTTGTAAACTGTAAAAAAATATTTGTTATTTCTGAGGCATTTTGGCCACTAAATAAATGAGATTGAGTGTCTGTAACAAAGTCCACTGGATTTACTAGATTATCAAACAAATAATCATCCTCTTTGCCTGTCAAATCTCTTTAAGACGATTTAGATATAAAAAAGAAACTATTCAAAATACTATTTTGGAGTTGAGTGCCACCACAAATTAAACAGGCAGGATACAATCCACGATAAGTTTCGAATCAGACCTGCCCAGGAAGAGTGTTTGGCACAAAAGCACAGCAGTGAGCAGACATAAGCTAAATAGATAAAAATCTTACTTCGTTTGTATGTTCGTGTTATCAAGCACAATGGTGGAAAAATTTCATCAACTTTTATTTTCTACTTAATTTATTTTTCCTTCATAATTGCATAAACAGGTGGTTACAATTGATTTCACATTACAATTCATACAATTTCTCTGCCATGGGTCATCACCTGTGATGCAACAGCGGTTTCAATGTCATCATCTCAAGAGAAACGTGCGAAGTGACCTTGACAGCTACATGTTGGAATTGAGTCAAGGCCGACCGGAATCCCTTTGCCTGACTCTATATTTAAATTGTAAATCATTCGGATCCAACATTGTATAATTAATGAATTAGAGACGAGACTGCTTTATAGTGACTATGAGCGAGAAAATTTACGGTGATAAGACCACTACCGATGTAAATGACACAATATACCTGTCTTATTGCTAAGTAATAATGTACCTGTCTTATTGCTAAGTAATATAGTGTGAATCAGTAACTGGCTAAAGTACTGTGTATTAATACTTTGTTATATAATGTTTGTAAAATGCTGTTGATTTAATAAATATGTTAAATACAATAACATAAAATATTGTCATTTTGTAATGTAGTAAAAAAATTCACTGTGAGCATCAAAAGTAGCTAATCAATCATTTCAGGTATCCATATAGATCCATACATTCAAAGTAACTATAATTATCTATCTATTAATATTGGTGTTACCAATACTCTTCTCATATTTAAGAGCCGCGCTCTTGTCGGTGGAGCAATCTCCATTTCTCTCTGTCCTCTGCCAATTATTTGACATCCTGATAAGACTCGACGTTTACCCTCTCCTTTATTTGGTCAAAATAAGTGCGTCTTGGTCTTCCTCTTCCTCTTCTGCCCTCTACTTTTCCTTCAATATTATTCTTTATGAAAGTGTCATGTCTTGAAATATCTTACAAAAATATTAAAACATTTTTTTGATGTAGAATCACCCTTAGAAGGATCATCGTACTTTTTTCACACCCTGTATAAAGTTCAAATTATTGTTCTTTCACAAAGGCTCACTATGCCTCACATCAGTTTGAAAACTTCTGTGGGAGTAATTTAAATATTTGATTTAAACCTATTTTTCTTATGCGGAAAACTTAAATATCGCCGAACATTGTACAGACCTTAAGTTACACAGAATCAAATTACTCGCTAAATTCGGTAATGGTATCAAGGTAAAAACACAGGCTTTAAATATGATGGTGTCAATTCTGGCCGACACAAACTAATACTAAACTAAATTTGACAGACCTAGTGTTGTTGTCTTTGTTACCGACTATAGGTTTGAAAGCCACGGAGCAATTTACAAGCAGACAGCAACACTTTTAGGCCTGTCAAATTTGCTTTTTGTCAAAATCTGAAGTGCAACTTGGCTTACACCCTGGATAGTGGACGAAGATCGTCAATCAGGGGCATGTTTCTTGAAGCTTTTCAAGCTACAAATAGAAGAGCACTATGGGAACTCATTCCAAATTGTACTACTACATGACTTGTGAAGTGCAACTTGGCTTACACCCTGGACAGTGGACGAAGATCGTCACTCAGGGGCATGTTTCTTGAAGCATTTCAAGCTACAAATAGAAGAGCACTATGGGAACCCATTCCAAATTGTACTACTACGTGACTTGTGAACTGATAGCTGCTCTACCAGTTCGAGAAACACCCCCAATAGCGACTATAAATAATTTTTTTTAGTCGCATTTATTAATAAAATATGAAAATACCGAAGTAGTAATGACAAAAAGTGAAATTAAAATTTAAATCGGCTAAGAAATACGGGCCGATATAAGCATTTAAAACTATTAATTACGCGTCGATTATACAGAGAGATCCGACATGGACAGTGACGTCACATATCACTACGGCCATATAAACTCCGTGTTAAATTTTGATTTGCTAGAATGACACACACAAATCTTAGATGGGTAATCACTTTTTCAATTTTAAGGTTATTCGAAAAATTGTTTTACAAAACTGTTTATTACATGAATGAGGATAAATGTTTTAAATAAAAACAGAACATGCATATTCCCTATTATGGTTTCGTTCTTGTATCTTATGAGGCATTCGGGATTCCGAACTATATCGTTCGGTCCGGCTCTCACGCATAGCTTCGTACTTTTGTAATTCGAATAAATCTGTCATTACATACGTAATAATCTAAGGGCCCGTCTCACCATTTGCTGCTAAAGTTCTTCATAGCAAGCTGAAAGATAAAATACCTAACAGCTAAATATGTCTGACTTTTTCCTACGTTTATCAATCAGGCATTTGTGAAACAAGACATTTTCACTATCTGACAGAAATAACTAGCAGATAGGCAATCTGGAACTTAGCAGTAAGCGGTAAGACAGGCCCTAAATATTATAATGTTTAAGAACTCACCCTCCCGTGGAACCTGCTCGCATCGTAGTACCTCTCGTGGCAGAGGTTGTATATCTTGTAGTGGTCCTTGTGCATCTGTTCCAGGAACCGGAACACTTCATCGATGTGGTTCCTGTAGACCCCTTCTAGCTTCTCCGCGGGAAACCCCATTGCTATCAGCCTGTCTGTGATATCTGGTGCGAAGGTGTTAAGGAAATATGGAAGTAACATAGTGGAGAAAACAATTGAATATTAAAATAAATGAATATTTTCGTTAAGAAATTCTGGAACATAAAAGAACTTTTTATTTTGAAAAAAAAAATTACCGAATAGGCCTGGTTATAATCGTGAAGAACCATATTCTAACTAATAATAGGCGGAGAGCTTGTTATTTGGGAATATAATTTGTATCGAAGTTTGGAACTTGGGACACGCTCAGTCCCAAAAATTTTGTATAAAATGATCCTGGTCCCTGGCACTAATTGTAAGAGTGACATTTTATAGTGAAAAGTATTAAAAGCATCTTTACTTTTATCTTAACACTTGTTATGCACAACTTTACGGATCCTTTTTTATAGATACACTAATTATACTAAATAGACCAGTGTCATACTCAATTCAGTTCGTTTTCGTACAGTCAAGAGCATGCCAAGCTTGGCACTCGCAGTACGACTTCCTATATTACAAGACTAGCGCGGTACAACCTGCGTCAAGCTTACATTTGAGATTCAAATAAAATGTGAGATGGTCTCTTTTAGTTGTATGCTTCCTACGTCAAACAAATATATATTTCATATTTCTGGACATACAATATTTAATTTTTTATCATCACCAAAAACTTATAATCTTGGCATTAAAATAACTGACGCAAACAGACCGGATGCAATTTTCCAAATTATTCCTTGCAGTATGTAAAGATCATATAAATTTAGACGTGAGTCCATCAGATTTGGTTTGTTTGCTGAACGGTTCGTTAAACGAAGTAATTGTGTACATTTACCGGGTAGGGCACCTTGCGATCGGTCACCCTCAATTCTAGTGACCTTTCAAAGTTTAACATTTGCTTAAAGCGTTTAACATAGGTCGAAACACGAAAAAAATTTTTTTACTTCCCATAGAAACTGAATCAGTATGGGAGGTAATTTTTTTTTCATAATTAGTCCTATTTACCTTAGGGAAAGTTGTTCAGTTTCATGCGCAGAATCACATTCTTTTCAGGGTTGGTATACCCTTTCTGTTACACCATGTATAAGGTCCTAATGTATAAGGTCCTATGTCCAGCAGTGGACGTTTTTCGGCTGATATGATGAAGGTCCTAATGAAACAGTAAACATAATTTTAGCAGGTTACTCAGACCATGAAACTGAACAACTTTCCCCAAGGAACATAGGTCGAAATCCCAAAAAAGAATTTTGACCTCCCATAGAAACTGCATCAGCTGATAGTGCAATTTGTATAGGTCAAAAAAGAAAAAAAAATTTATGTACTCTCAACGCAAGATCGAAGTCTGCTTCAGTCCAAGTAAGCTGTAAATTATCAACTCGTAGATAATTCTCGCAAGTAGGAAGACAGATAACCTGATCGACCGTATTATAGTGGCTAACCTTGGGCAATATATCTAAACGCAATATAATAGTAACATCAGATCTGATTCAGATTTTGACCTATGATAAGATTAATTGGAACTATAAAATACCATTAGAGAATACTGAAAATAAAGTATTACTGTGTTTTATAATGATGTTGACCTATTATGGTTACACTGATTAATGAGGACACATGAACTGTATGGCTGATGAATTTTTCTGGCGAATTATAATAGTCGATGTAATGAGAAACCGGTACGCAATTTTCAAAATATGACGGCCTGATTGTGAATTTACATACATACTTAAATATCATCACGCTTTTTTCCCGTCGAGGAAGGCAGAGTCCATAAGGAGTGATCACACCTAGCTGAATTCAAAGACTAATTCGGCATACATTGCTGGGAGGCTTGGTTATGTTAATTGCAATATGCTTACTACAGCGAGAAATGTATGCCGAATTAGTCTTTGAATTCAGTCAGGTGTGATCACTCCTATAGCCTTCCACCTGCTACGATCTTGACATACTTCCCTCGCTCCCTCTACTTTCATCAACTCTTTAAAGATGCTCGTCGAAAAAAATTGCAATTCTGGCCACACTGGCGTGGGTTAAAATAAACTTATAGATTTTTTTTAACTGTCTATGTATGGGCTCTAGAAGCATTTGAGATGTGGTGCTGGAGGAAAATGGAAAGAATTGGAGATTATTAGAAGAAAAATAAACAATGAGGTGCTAGAATTTGTTAAAGAGAAAAGGTGTTTACTAAAAACAATAGAGAACCGAAGAGGGAAAATGATAGGACACCTGATACGGCACGATAATTTCCTGAAAAACATTATGGAAGGAAAGATTGGAGGAAAGAGGGGACGAGGAAGACCTAGGCGAAGCTACTTCGACCAAATAAAAGAAAACGTCAATGTCCTGTCGTTTTAGGAAGTAAAACAGATAGCGATACAACGTAGTGACTGGAAGTTACTCCATCGACAAGAGCGAATCTCTTAAATTGAAGAAGATGGGCTTAATCTGGGCCTCGATCTAGCCCTGAGGACAGGGATGAGGTCGACGATGGAATGAGCTTGCCCAGAAGAAGCCTATTCACTCGCGACTTAAATAGATTCGGGTTATAAAAGCTCGGGAACACAGACGCAGGCAGAGAATTCCACTCCTAAGCCGTGCGCATTACGAGTATAAAAGATGTTTCAAAGCGCTTTGTGCAAATGTGTGGAATATCAACCAAGTATGGGTGATATCCTGCGGTGCGACTGGATTCCCGATGGTAGAAGGGGGATGGCGGAATAAGGTCATGAAGCTCTTGGGCACACTCTCCATAGTTAAATCTGTAAAAGACGAACAGACATGCAACTTTGCGCCGGCTGGCTAGGCTGGGAAACTTGGTTTTCACAAGCATTGAAAAAAGCAAAAATAATCAACAAATTTGTCGGGAGATTCAATACTATCTCGTGCTTCATTCATTGATAAAGAATTTGCTAATTTTATCACTTAGTCACCGATACTCAGTGTCAATACTAGCAAATTAACGATGTTATTTGATGCTATACATATAAAAGTAAGGACGGCAGTATGTAATAACAAAACCAGTACAAGCTGAACCAGCGTCCAAGCTACATACGTCCGTGACCAGAGACCAGCTCAAGGTCAAAATGATACCACTAACGTGCGGCTGACTGTAATAACTAGCCTACGCCCAACAAAAGATAAGTACCCACGATCTAAAGTATACATTAACAATATTTAATAAGCCCATAAAAACTAGCATAGCAACAAAGATTAGATTGTCAAGTAGGTTCTAAAACTAACACGCTCGTACAGTCCGCTGCACAAAAATGGTAGCACTCTGAATCTAATATTAGTTTTGTTACAACTTCGGCCGTGTGTACGTACAGTTCTGTAAATCCTAATTCCGTTTGGTTTAACGAGATCCGCTACAAATCCAAATTCTGTATAGTTAATTACCGCGTGTAGGCGTCAGACTAAAGGTCAGTCTGACTGACTCTGTCGTTACTCGTCAGTTTTCAAGCGACTAAATGGCTTCAAATGTGGTTAGAACTCTCTAGTAGCCGAGCCCCACCTCTTAGCTCAACAAACATTATACATATATACATATATGTATTTAAAATAGTGGTTTTTTTTCGTTTTTTTGGTAATCCATTGATAAAAAACCGGCCAAGTGCGAGTCAGACTCGTGCACTGAGGGTTCCTTACCACTACATTATATTAATTAAATTAGCTGATTTGAGTTTATGACGTATTAAAAAAAAACTACTAACTAGATTTCGTTCAAACCAATTTCCAGTGGAAGTTTGAATGATAATGTACATCATATATTTTTTTTTGTTTTATCATTTTCTTATTTTAAAAGTTACTGGGGGGGCACTCATTTTACCACTTTGGAAGTGTCTCTCGCGCAAACTATTCAGTTTGGAAAAAAATGATATTAGAAACCTCAATATCATTTTTGAAGACCTATTCATAGATACCCCACACGTATGGGTTTGATGAAAAAAAAAATTTGAGTTTCAGTTATATATGGGGAACCCTGAAATTTATTGTTTTTTTTTGTTTCAATTTTTGTATAAAAATCTTAATGCGGTTCATAGAATACATCTACTTACCAAGTTTCAACAGTATAGCTCTTATTGTTTCGGAAAAAATTTGCTGTGACATACGGACGGACAGACATGACGAATCTATAAGGGTTCCGTTTTTTGCCATTTGGCTACGGAACCCTAAAAAGCAAATAGAATAAAGAATTTGTATTTTGACTTCAGACTTCGTCGATTCCGGCAGGCCTAAACTAAAACCACCTAAAACTAAACTAAATTTGACAGGTCTAAAAGTATTGCTGTCTCTATTACTTCTTAAGACTAATAAAAGAGCAACATTTTTAGACCTATCAAATTAAGTTTATTTTTGTTTGGGTCTACCAGAATCAACACCATTGCTTACAATGGAAATAATATAGCATGAGTCAACGTAAGAAGTCCGTTTTGACGTTTCCTTAACACTATCACACAGGGATCATTTTTCTTTGCAGGTCGTAATTTTTCATACGTTTGACAGCTGTCAGAAAAGACCTATTAGGATGGCCTTACTTTAGAACAGGGTTGATAAAAATCATGATTTCTTTATTTCTGACAGTTATTTTTTTGTGTAAAAAAAAAAAAAAAAATCATGATTTATTTGATTTATTAAATAATGAGCCCTTATCTGCCCTAAAAAAGATATATATGACATGGCACTAACCCCTGTTAATTTCTTAGCTTAAATGCTGAACCCCTAAGAAATAAATACGAAGTGATAGCAGATGAGGAGGCACAAGCATTAAACTTTGCACAAAACGAATACCCAGGAACAGGCCTTTAATAGTAAAATTCAAAGCCAGGACCGATCCCTTCAAAGCAGTGATGTTTTCAGATGAGGTTATAAAAAATGTAACACCATTACAATGGTGGAAATCTCGGTTAAGTAGCCTCGATGGGTAAGGTCTACTAAAGCCTATCTTTCACCAGCTCTTCACAGCTGTGGCTTCTTCAGCATCCGTGGAAAGAATTTTGTCTACATTTGGACTTGTCTAAATCTAGCCGTGTGGTGCCGGCAAAGAATAGTACCAACCCATACATACCCGTGGGCAGCAGCATCCTCCTTTATATCTTACATCTTACTTACTGCGGTCACCCACAACCGCGGTCCATGGTGCCAGCCGTAACGCTAATAAGCGAGGTGACTATGGTACTTCCCCTCCACATTTTTCCAGCAAAAGCTAGAATTCTGGAGGGAGCTCCCTGTCCTGTAGTGGACGTTTCATGGGATGTTATGATGAATCTAAACTCCATAATAGACTAGGAAATGATAAGGCGGGAAAATTTGTGCCTTTGTAAAAATACTACACAACGTGTTTATGGAATAAGCGAAACCCTCATACACCCCAACTGACTTTTATTAAAATAAATCCATTCCCGTAAAAAAAAACTTGAAATAAGTTTTTTTTATCTAGATATTGTTACTTTAAAGTTTTATCACTGTTCTAGTTTCATCGTTGGTCTAGTCCGCGCACTTCACGCACGCCACGTTCGCTTCCCTTTAACCGCGCGGTGCCCGGCCGCCAGCGCGCGTATTTACTCGTACAGAAATATTTAGAATAGAAGCGGCAAAAATTTAAGTAATAAAAAAAAAATTACCTCATTCAAAAACCCGTGAAATTGATTCTACTCTCGATTCTGAACAAACTATATTCTCAGTTTCGCTTATATTATTATTATTATTTTTAATTCTTATCACTCCTCTTGGAGGCTTACACCATCACACGGGCCTTAGCCAAGTGTGATAGAGTCTTGGTGCGATACTGAAATGATTGATGAAGTTAAAAATTTACGGGTGATCCTACAAGTATTTAATATTGTTGCTTTTATTATTATTGTTATTCCGTTAACACATTGCATAAATGATTTAGTTTTTTTTAAGTTCCTTATGTTGTATGTTGATTTTTTGAATAAATAAAAACTGAAAAGATGAGTTTATTAAAATATTGTTCTTTTTATGGGAAAAAATCAAGTTTGATATAAATCATTTGATTGAGCATCAAATGATTTAAATCAAACAGCATCAAGCTATAATTCGTTTCACGAGTCAATGCCAACGCTTACCAACACATTATGCAGTCATAGAACTAGATATACCATCACGAACCAGATGAACCAGAGTATATTAGACGGAAAAAATAACATTGTTTTACAAACTTGTTTTTTCTGACAGCTTTAGCTGATTACTATTGATCATGGAGCACAATAGCCTAGATATAGCTGCAAAATGTGTTGGTAAGCTTTGGCATTCATTATTTCTGCAGTAATTTTCGTGATTGGAAGCTGACACGTGCGTGTTTCTGAACAGTCCGGATAAATCCGGTTCACGGTAAAGTTCATTGACTCGTTGGTTTTCAGGCGACACTGTTTACTTTTCATATTATAGTAAGTAAATTTACTCGTGCTTGAAGCGGCGAAATCTTTTTCCAGCTGCGCTGTTCAATCTAATTGGTTTTTGGAAGAAAACTTTATCACAAAAGGAAAAAAAATGTTACAGGTGTCAGTAACTTACGAAACTTTTGGGACGGAATACTTCTGATATTTTGAACTCACTTTGTGGATAAAATCTCTCATTTGACTTAATAAAATAAAAAGAGATCCCTTATCTATTTTGCATGCAGGTTTTAAGGAGATACCTATCTTTACAATTTTCGTATTTCCACCGATGTTCTATAGCGAAAAACAGCCTCACTTTTTACACCTGGTAATAAAAACTGTTCAAAAGATTTTTTTATTATTAGCTTGATAGGAAAACTTCAGTCTTCCTAAAACAAATTAAAACATTTTTATGAAAATACAAAAAAGGTGATAACTCAGAAAAAAGAATTTATATACTTTTAATTGAACAACCCGCGTTTTCAAAAAAATTTGGTTTTTAACAAAAATTTACTGACTAATATCTATGAAAAGACGATTTTTTAAACACTTTGTATAAACGTGTCTTAATATTAGAAAAAGACAAGAGGAACAAACTATCTGTACTGATACGCTAGATTTGCTCCTATAAGACTAAATGACATTAGCATAGTAGAGATATTTACAACATCGCAATTCTGTTCTATGTCCCAATTTTCAACGTAAATTAATTAGGTTTTGGTGAGGTGATAAGACAAAGTCTGCTGCACCTTTTGTTAAACAAGAACCGGCCAAGTGCGAGTCGGACTCATGCACCGAGAGTTCCGTACCACCTGTGGTACCACTAAGTTAGTCTTATTCAGTCAGGGACGCGCAGTCGCGCAGAAGCGTATAAAATGCGTGCGAGTCCGACTCGCACTTGACCAGTTTTTAATATTTGTTGTTATTCTATAGCTTATGCACTATACACATACCAATTCTCACTTGTATGAGGGGGGCCTTCTTTTTAGTTTTGTTATAAAATCGGTCATAATAACACACATTCTGTGAAAATTTCAACCAACAGACGATGTACGAGTAGCTAGGCTTAGTATTCTGCGGGGCACACAACTTGAACAATTATCGCGTGGCGGGGAAGCTTTGCGCACGTCAATTTGTATGTAAAATCGACTCTGCGCAGCCAAGGTCATTTTTCAAGTAGTTTGCCCACACCTATTATAATAGGGCTCCGTTAGAACCCTATTCTACACGGCCCTTTCTCTAATCGCTCTGAGCTAGCTTTTCTAAATCTATCAATATCTAGATTTGTCAAAAATATCTTAAAACTACATATTTGTTTGGGCTTGGGACATAAAAACAATGTATAAAATATTCAGACAATTTACTAATCATTTACACATTGTACTCAATCTTTTCCCTATTAGACATTAAAATTTACATTAACGCGAGATTTCCGTTATGATTCTAAAAAAAATACATGACAACACTAGAAATAGAAAAGTGTAAGGAATTAAAAATATAATCAACAATTGAATTGGTTTGAGTGAAGCAGCGATATAAAACAGTAAGAAAGATTTCATTAAAAAGTTGTAATATCGTTAAGCAACATTATATTTAGAAATAATATAATACTGTACTGTTAAAAGCAAATAAACACAAAATAGTATAATAATAGTACATTAAAATGCAAGTGCGCTATTTTGGATATTACAACCGAGGCTCAGAAATTGCAGCCCGAGCCGCAGGCGAGGGCGTAATGGAGCCGAGTGTGTAATCTCCAACGCGCACGAGCTTTTTACGACGTTTTTCAACAAATTTGCGAATAAAAACAAATCAAATTGGTTACCTTTAAAATACTAAACTTTGCTAACCTTACGTCCACCGCACGTCCACCTGAACATTTTGTCAGCTGCGCATAATTAAAATTGTATTTCGTTTATGAGTATTTTAGACGGTTCAGGAACAGGAACGGTTAGAAGTCGACACTATTAGAAATAATTACAATAATTAACACTACAAATATTTTGTAAAATGGCGCGCATTCTTTCTTTTTCAGCGGACACAGATTATAAATACGTCGCGTGAGGAGCCCCCAAAACATTACCATGTTATCTTACACCATCAATCTTTTATCAAATATTAGTCAATCTAGTAACCAAGCTATAAAAAAAAGTAATTGTCACTCGGTACCAAATCAAAACTTGAATATCTTGTTACGTAAATGACAAATTTATTGTTAATTAGTTTATTACTATAAATAATTTCATAAAATCAACATTAATTTATGATATTTTCTCGAAGTCACCTGGAAAATTTTAGTAACATAATAAGCATAAAAACTCCTTGCTCTCCTAGTTAAGTAATATTATGAGAAAAACACGCGTGTTTAATGAGCTGGATTATGGACCTTAATACAGTGCAAATAGAGCTGTTTTATGAGCAAATGTGTTGAAAATATAATTTATGCACTATTTAAAGCCCGAGTCACACTAAGGCGGTAGCGGAAGCGTTCCGGAGGCGGTATTTTTTGTAACCTATGAGTTCTTATGCACCCTGGCACATTGAAAACCGGTCGCGGAGCGGTATTCCCTTCCCGCAGATTCGCCCCCGGACCGCGCGCCTCTGTGTGACTTCGGCTAAACACGAGATAATTCTCAGTTAACATGTAGTAAATATCTCTCTACGGAGATATAAACTTCTTACCTTAGCACCGAGCTATATTCTACTAATATTCTCTCATTTGCAACGCACGTGTATTGAAATGTTTATAGGAATCACGTGTACGTGGGCGTCCTTCAACTACTTCTATTATAAGACCTTCGATTCTTGCAAGTACATTGTAAGTATGTGGTCTATACAAACTGTGTGGACTCAGAAATAATGCTAAAGAGGAAACTCTTTGCAAAACGCTTACACAAAAAGATAATATTTTTTTTCTTAGATTCAGATAATTTTATTCAATGTAAATTCTTTACAGAATACTTATTGAATGTCATGCAGAATACAATACAAATAGAGCGAGTCTACGCCGTTTCGGATCGTGCTATGGCAGCGTAAAAGAAACGGCAAGAAACCACTGCAGCACGGCCTACTTTAAGAGTCGACTATTTACAATGTGTTTCTTGTGT
This sequence comes from Athrips mouffetella, assembly GCA_947532105.1. Taxonomy (NCBI): domain Eukaryota; kingdom Metazoa; phylum Arthropoda; class Insecta; order Lepidoptera; family Gelechiidae; genus Athrips; species Athrips mouffetella. Next base: position 24,427,894 of record OX383976.1, read on the forward strand.
TTCGCTGGAATATCAGAGCACCATACCTACCTCTTTGTCATTGATTTAGTCAAGACTGAACATTTTATGACTTTTAAAAGCTCTAAACAATAGTTTTAGAAGTCGTTGAAAATAACGTCCAAGGTACCTAATGTGGCGTTGGTCTTGGGTTGCAGAGAAGGCTTGGATGCTTGTTAATAATGAAACACGAGGCTAGCTACGAAAAGTGTCTTGTGTTTTTAATGCCGGACAATGGAAGAGAACGATACCACAGAGTATAAGTACAGACAATATGTTACTTTTTTAAATTACAGCTTTGGATACATGACATCTCCCCTTTTTGAAAAATAAGTTGAAAACTTGAAACAGAATTACAAAAACAATTACTTGTGACAAAATTACAATTCATGAAACGAAAGTATACAATATTCTTTTTTAAGCATGTGACTAAATTACAACTTATGAAACGAACATACACGTATTAGACAAGTGCAAATATCGTACAAAATAAGCGCAGCTCTAGTGTAAATCTATAATCTATGGTTAAACAGCTGACAGACATATCTAATGACAGATACTTACAATGCAAATTAATTTTACAAATATTTAGAAAAGTGAACATTTATACAGCAAAATACAATTATTACGATACAGAAATTGCTTCACAACAATACCTACGAGGTATCCTAATCTCGCGACCTGAAGATGAGTATTTGACGTTACTTTGTGAAGTGTTTGTGCTGTGTTGTGTTGCTGGTATGTTTACCTCGTTTGTGTTGTTTTTCAGGTGCTGAGGACTATCAGAAGCAGGAGGTTTCGACGGAACAATTGGAGTGGGAGAAGGAGTCTTTGACGGAAGTCTAGCGGCAACAGAAGGAGGAGAACAAGAAGTCCTTGACTTGCTGACTGGTGTTGGTATTCTGGAAGGTGGAGGAGAAGGACGTGTTGGACTCTGCGGTTTCATAATATGAACACGATTGCGGCGGAAGGAACCTTCATCTGTATCAACAGTGTATGACCGGGGTTGAGGACCTATATCTGTGATTGTACCGGGTGTCCATGTGCTGTGTGGTTGTTTTTTAAAGTAAACCTTTTCCCCTTTGTTTAGTGTAGGTAAGTGTTTTGTGTGTATATTATAATAAAGTTCTGAATATTGTTTCTGTTCTTTTATTTTATTTTCTATTATTTTGTAGTCCGGGACTATCAGATGCAGGGATTTAGTAGAAATAGGCAACCTTGATCTAAGTGTTCTCGACATGAGCAATTGTGCTGGAGAGCACAGACCTTGTTTTGGTGTATTTCTATATTGTAAAATGGCTAATGATGGGTCAGTTTTATCTTTATAACATTTTTTCAATATGTTTTTGATAGTTCCAATGGCCCTTTCAACCATACCATTAGACTGGCTATGGTAAGGACTTGAAGTAATCTGTTCAATTTGCCATTGAGAAGTAAAAGCATGAAATTCATTTGAATTAAATGGTGGACCGTTATCGGAGTGTAAATATCTTGGAATACCATGTCGGGCAAAGATTGATTTTAGATGGGAAATGACATTACTGGCAGTTGAATTATTATTCAGAAGAGCAAGTTCCACATACTTGGAGAAGTAATCAATGACTAACATGTATTTTTGTGAGTTAAATTCAAATAAATCAATGCCTAATTTATACCAGGGAATTAGTGGTATTTCTTGAAATTGGATTGGCTCTTTAGTATTATTACGTCTGAAAGTGAGACAAATGTGGCATGAATTTATATATGTCTCTATATCTGAGTGAATATTAGGCCAATAAACTGAATTTCGGGCAAGATTTTGACAACTTTTAATACCCTGGTGGCCTTCATGTAGAAGTTTCAATGTTTCATTCCTGAGAGAGACAGGGATAAGAATGCTATTGTTATTTTTTAAGACAAGGCCATCTACAACATGTAGTTCATTTTTCAAAGGAAAATATGGTCTTATGTTTTCAGGGACCGATTTTTTATGTTCTGGCCATCCATTTTTACAGTAATACATAATGGTGGTTAAGTCTTTGTCTTTAGATGTATGAGCCTGCAATTCTTTAAATTTGTGGGGACTTATGGACAAAGAATGCAGTATTAGATTGACATGTAGGTCAATATCAGCATCAAGATCAGTTAAAGCTGGCTCCGGTAAGGCAGATCTAGAGAGAGTGTCAGCTACATACAGGTATTTGCCGGGCTTGTAGATAACTGTTAAGTCATAGGGCTGCAATCTTAGCATTATTCTCTGCAAACGAGCTGGAATGCTAAAGAGTGGCTTTTTGAAAAGTGAGACTATAGGTTTGTGGTCTGTTTCCACAGTGGCATGACGACCATAGATGTACTGGTGAAACTTAGTACACCCGAAGAGAATTGCAAGTAATTCTTTTTCTATTTGGGAATATGCTTGTTGTGCTTGACTGAGAGATGCTGATGCGTAAGCTACCGGCCGCTTATCATGGCTTATGACGGCGCCCATGGCATCTTTTGCCGAATCCACTGACAGGACAATGTCCTTGTTCTGATCATAAAAAGTTAATACTGGGGCTTTGGAAATAAGATTTTTGAGGTTATTGAACTCATTATTATGTGAATGTAACCAGTTAAATTCTAAATTTTTAGACAAAAGTGATCTCAAGTTAGTAGTTTTCTGTGACAAGTTTGGAATGTAGGACCCTAAATAGGTGACTATACCTAAAAAACGCTGAAGTTCAGTGAGATTGGTGGGAGGTGGCATTTGACATATTGCTTGCACTTTAGCAGGATCTACACTCACACCATTTTCACTAAACACATGTCCTAAGTACCTGACTTGTGTTTGGCATATGTTAGACTTTTCTCTGTTAAATTTTATACCTAATTGTTCAGCTCTTTTTAGCACATTTTTTAACCTCTCGTCGTGTTCCTGTTTGGTGCTACCAAAGATGAGTAAGTCATCCATCATGACTTTTAGTCCTGCAAGATCACTAAATCTTCTTGTCATCTCGGCATGAAATATTTCAGGAGCAGCATTTATACCAAAAGGAAGAACGACCAAATGGTGTTATGAAGGTGCATAGCTTTGAAGAAGCTTCGTCTAATTTGAGCATGTAAAAGCCTTTGTTTGCATCTAAAGTTGAGAAAAACTTAGCACCTGACAAACTAGTTTTAATCTCATCGATAGTGGGGAACTGATAGTGAGCTCTCATGATTCCCTCATTGAGCCTTCTGGGATCAATACAAAGCCTAAGCTTTCCATTCTTCCTAGAGGTCAGAACTATTGAGTTAACCCAATCTGTAGGTTCATTGACTTTCGCTATGACATTGTCATTTTCTAATGATTCTAATTCTTTCTTCAAATCATCAAGTAAAGAGAAATGGACTCTGCGACATGCAACTACAGAGGGGACTGCATCTGGTTTTAAGGTTAGGTGGCATTGGAAATCTTTCAAAATACCTATTCCTTCGAACAAATGAGAAAACTCTGACAATAGAGAGGAGTCGCTGAATGAGACATTGTGTATTCTTTTAACAAGTTTTAGCTCCTCACAGCTCCTACGGCCAATGACATCTTGGCAGTTAAGATCTATTATGTGAAAGGTAAGTGAATGACTTTTGTTGTTGTGGAGGACAGTGACCTGGCATTGACCAACAGTGGGAAGTATCTCACCACTAAATGTAGATAATTTATGACTACTTTTTCCAATTTTAGACAGTGGTAAGTTCAGTTTCTTGTAAGTGTTATAAGAAAGAATGTGTGTGTCAGCGCCTGTGTCTAAAAGAAATATTGTGTCATGACTGTTTATGTTTAAATGTGTGATGTAGTTATTCTCTATATTATGTACAGCAGATAAAAATAAAGAACCCAAAAAATAATTTTCATCAGCATTACTTATTGGCACATTTTCATACTTAACGTCCATGTTTGCTTCTATATTGTTGACTCGACTAGAACGGCAGACTGAAGCAAAATGGTTTCTTCGCCCACAGTTGCGGCAGACTGCTCCTAACGCTGGGCATCTGACACGGTGTACTTGACCACATTTGTTGCAGACCTCGGGATTCCTGCTGTGATGTCTGTTCCTGCTGACGGACTTGTCTCTGCCTTGATTTGGTGTTCTGGACTTGCTTGCAGATCTGGAGCTATGTGCCTGTGGTCTGGAACGGTTGTAGATAATAGCACTGACATCCTGTGCCTGATGATGATCTAAAGACTTTGTGTCTAGCTTTGTATTTCTGATTAACTTAGCTAGGTTGACAGCTGCATCGAAGGATTTCGGCTTTTCTATGAGAATTCTCTCCTTTGTGTGAGTACAGTTTAAGTTCCATGAGAATATGTCTTTAAGGAGGTCGTCTCCGATAGTACCGAATTCACACTGAAGACTAATATTCTTCAAATCAGTAGCGTATGACTCGATGTCTTCATGTTGACCTTGCTTCCGATTGAAGAGCTTGTGTCTTTCGACCGAAACGTTTACCTTCGGCAGAAAATATGCTTCGAATTTTGCAAGAAGTGCATCGTATTTGACTGTGTCCATCTCTTCATCAAAAGAATTAAAAATTTGAAGGGCTTCTGTGCCAATGACGTGTAATAAGATGGCGACTTTACGAGCGTTCGACTCTTGGTCTAAATTGTTTGCCTTCATGTAAATTTTCAATGACATGCGAAAATTTTTCCATGCAAGAGGCATGTTTGAGGCCCTGAGATCAAGCTGAAACGAGGCCGGAGGAAGCGTATTCGGCGCAAGCTTCGGTGGTGGCGGTGGCGGGTCGTCGTCATTTAGGTTAGTGACTTGCCTGAGAGCACGATGTGCGTCTGAGTCTTGGCGATGACGAAAATATGTGTTTCTGACGACGATTGCATCAAGCCGCGTCCCCGCTGTCACCATGTGGCGTTGGTCTTGGGTTGCAGAGGAGGCTTGGATGCTTGTTAATAATGAAACACGAGGCTAGCTACGAAAAGTGTCTTGTGTTTTTAATGCCGGACAATGGAAGAGAACGATACCACAGAGTATAAGTACAGACAATATGTTACTTTTTTAAATTACAGCTTTGGATACATGACACCTAATTGAACAACTTTTAGTGAATAAAACTTTCAGGAAATGAAAAAAGAATCGGCCGCTCCATACAAAATAGTAAACTTGATTGGACAGTTTGTACGGAGAAACCTATTTTTAGTTTTTTGAAAGTTTTATTCACTGAAACTTGTTCAGTTTCGTTAACTGATCATGCCCTTTCAGTTTTCGGAAAGCTGTACCTCACGCCCCATATACAGCGTTTAACGGAAAGGTGTGATAATACTGAAGGGTGTGAATCTGCTCATGAAACTGAACAACTTTTCCCAAGGAACATAGGGTCATATAACAAAATAAATATTTGAACTCCCATAGAAACTGCCTCAGCTGATAGCGAATTTTGTACGGGAGGTCAAATTTGGTTTTTCGTATTTCGGCCTATGTTCCTTGGGAAAAGTTGTACAGTTTCATGGGCAGATTCACACCCTTCAGTATTATCACACCTTTTGGTTACACCCTGTATACCAGGTCAGGTACACATGGAAAGTAATGGAAACCAAGTCGTAGCGAACACTTCGCTTCGGGCTATTAGGCTACTACACACAACCTACACACCAATCACAAAGTTGATCATTCATTATACACCGTCCATGCACGTCTTTTTTTTTTTTTTTGTCAATAAGTAAGCAAACAAGCAGAATTACGATGCAAGTGTCACCACCCTGCTTACAGCATCTCCTACCCTGCTTGTAAGTGCGTTGTCCACCCCGAAACTTCAACTGCACTGCAAGCAAACAGCAGAAGTGGGCAAAGGGGAAGGTGCTTCTCCAGATTGATTTTGCACAAAAATCCCAGGACTCTTAGGCGTTGGCCTGACATTATTTTTTTCCACGACCCTTAGGTTTTGTGTGGCTTGCGCCCCGTCGCTTTCATACATTTTGTATGCAAGTGCGTTTGGAGTCGGATTCTGAGGTTTTTAGGTTCTTCAGATTTCTATACATTTTGTACGAAGCACCTCGCGGCACCTCTTTTGTATGGCCTTCGCCTTTGACGTCCCATAGATTTTTTAGTTTTTAAAGTCGGACAGATAGGCGACGAAGGCTGGAAGGAAGGGCCGAATTTCCGGTGATTTTCTACACGATTTCACGTACAATGCCGCTTTTTTTAGCCATGCAATTGATCAAATTGTTAATGTTTAAGCAATGTACGACTAGACACGGAAAACTCGCGCGTACTTCTGAACAGGGTCTTAGGTCGGTTGTCCACTTTACCGTACGTCATGCGCACGCTTTCGTAATTCTGAAGATTGTACGACAAATGCTTGCATCTTGCGTAGAAACAATCAAAACTGTGTCCACGGAGCGGCAACGCATGACGAAAGGCTGACGCGACAATGCCCCTCCGTGGACACAGTTTTGATTGTTTCTACGCAAGATGCAAGCATTCGTCGTGCAATCGTAAAATTGACGAAAGCGTGTGCATGACGTGCGGTTACGTGGACAACCGATATCAGCCACGAAAGCTAACCTAACAGAGCACTTTGGCACATTAAAAGCCCTGAGGCACACACACGGCCTGCAACTGATTTGTATTCCAGCCTTAAACCTGTTGGGTCGTTAAATTTTTAAACAGTAGCCGTCCAACAAGTTTTTGAAGTACTTGACTACAAAACGCCTAATCACCTCAATTTTATGGATAGAGAAATCTATTAGTCGGTTGGTGATTAGGTTCACACGGGCTTGGTATGAAAATTAAATAAAAATAATAAAGAAACTATATGTTAAGCTATAGTGTTGACAGGCCAAGAGATATTTTATCTTTTGAGTATAATTATCTTAAGCCGCAATCACACTTTCCTAAATTCAAAGACTAAGTCGGCATACATTGCTGATAGACTTTGTTTTGTTAATTCCAAGATCCTTATTTCAACGAGCAATGTATGCCGAAATTGTTTCTAAATTAAGGAAGGTGTGATAGCTGCTTTATTTAAGAGTTTAAAAATTTTTGTTTTATGTGGATATTAAGTGATTATCCGATGTTTTGCTTTGAATGAAAAAAAAAAATGTTCGATTTCAAAATGGCTCCCGTAAATGATACTGCATACGTCATGGTAAGATTTTCTTTATGTCTATCTGCTGCTGAAATGCACTTGATAAATTATGGCGTGGAGTTTTAATGCCACAAAATTGATGATGGTAAATGATTGTTCGATATTCTACGCAAATTAAGTCATGGGTAATTTTGCATAAAATGGACTAAAACCCATGTTGGACGATACGTTGTCTTTTTTTACGTAACGACATGTAAAATTTACGATTTGTCGGAGACCTGGGCGTCTTCGAGTGCGAAATTCGATGTAATTTAAAATTCGAATGGTCTTGTTGCATAACAGAATTACGCCGTCGGTGTACTGTGATTGCTACTTACTACGTGTCACTGTTACAATGTAACAGAAGCGTAAATTACTAGTTAATAGTGCAACTATATAATTATGTGTATAAATCTGCTTCCGTCTGTACAGTGCACATCTGTCACAGGTTTATCACAGAACTTCATACCAGAATAAAATACCTTTGCAGTTTGAAATCCTTTCAACTAAAAAATATAGCCCCCTAATACCCATCTCATTAAAAAGAAAAGGGAGTAGCGACTTCGTAGGAGTTTGTTGCCCTGTGTTGCCAATGTCAAATAGCAAGGCTTTGTCAGATTAGTGGCCAACCTGGCTGTAAGTTTTCAAGCCGCCAAATGGCCTCTGACTTAACTACTACTATCATTAACAGTAGCCGGGAACAGTGGCTTAACGTGCATTCCGAAAGACAGAAACGCTCCAGTTGTTGTGCGACTAGCGGTCATTAATCTGGGTTTTGACCACAGCTAAATTTGTTTAACTTTCGTGATCAGAAAGAAAGAGCAATTACCACTCATGCCCAGGGGAATGATAAATGATATAGATCAAACACGATTTTCCAAACAACTTTCCTTAGTCCGGCAGAAGAATTGAGCTGAACAATAAGTTACGATGAACATAAACCTAAATCCGGACCCTAATCAAATGTAGGGTCGCGACCCTACCGTTTACTACCTTGAATAAAGATACGCTATCAATGCAAGCGTGGCTTTGATTTGGGACATTACACGAGCTTGCCTTTTAAATACACGGACACAACACAAGAGTGCGACGACTTTTTGTCCTATGTTGGCGGGGGTCAAATCCTGCATGGGTGAGCGCTAGTGGTAAAGCAACGATCACACCTTCCCGAATTCAGAAACTAATTCGGCTTACATTGCTCGTTGACGTAAGGATATTGCAATTAACATATCCAAGCCTCCCAGGAATGTGAATCTGAATTCAGTGAGGTGTTATCGTGGCTTTAGGCAGGTCTCGATTTCGCGTAGAAGCTCGCGCACGGTCAAACACGCGAGCCATGTTCAACCGTGGAAAATTGCTGGCGCCACTTTTCCACGGTCGAGCACGCGAGCAATGTTGTTCAGGTGATGGAGACGCCAGCTTAAGTGGATGCAACGTTCACTGTCTTAAAATGTGCGTAGAGCGGCTCGCGAGCTCAGCACTAACGATTTGCTCGCTTGTCACACAGAGAGGTATAAGCGGTAAAGCGGTCCGGGGCCGGACCTGCGGGAAGCGAAAGCGTTCCGGGACCGGTCACACAGAGGTATCACGCGGAAACCGCGGCAGGACAGCGACGCGGTAGCGGTCGGTGTGACACTATTTATCTGTGATTATTCAAAAGACGTAAATCCTTTGCTGCAAACAAAAAACCAATCTGATAACCTAAAAAATGTCTGCGCAATGCCGCAAAATTCTTGTAAAAAAATACAATGTCAAAGTCCGCGCCCGGACCGCACCGCACCGCGCCGCGCCGCTGCCGCTCTGTGTGACGGGTTGCATTGAACGCAATGGAATACAGCGCCCGCTCCCGCCGAAAGTTCGGCCCCGCGCCGCGCCCGGTCCGCAGGGTTGTACTCGTATTAAGCCCACGTCACACAGAGCGGTAGAAGCGGTAAAGCGGTCCGAGGGCGGACCTGCGGGAAGCGAAAGCGTTCCGGGACCGGTCACACAGAGGTACCGCGCGGAAACCGCGGCGGGACAGCGGGGCGGTAGTGGTCGGTGTGACATTATTTATCTGTGATTATTCGAAAGACGTAAATCCTTTGCTCTAAATAAAAAACCAAACTGATAGATAGGGTGATGGCGTCCAGCATTTCTATATAATTTGCACATGTGGCAGACGTGGATCGTTCGATTAAAGACGATGAGTAGAACCACAGAAAAATAGTCTGCCACCTTGGTAGCGCTGCGTTATCAATTAACAGGGCTTTAAAAATGTAAAAAAAAATCATGAGCTAAATCATTTGCTCATGTCTGCCGCTTGCACTGATGGTCAGAATCATCCTCAAAACGATGAAAGTTGAAGAGGCAGACCACCACACCTCTGCGTTTTGAAGGAATATTTTTTTTAGTTTTTTGTTATGATATTAAAACGTGTATATCATTTGCTCATGTGGCAGACATAGATCGTTCGATTAAAAACGATGAGTAGAACAACAGAAAAATAGTCTGCCACCTTGGTAGCGCTGCGTTATCAATTAACAGGGTTTTAAAAATGTAAAAAAAAAACACGTGCTAAATCATTTGCTCACGTCTGCCGCTTGCACTGATGGTTACAATCATCCTCAAAACCATAAAAATCGAAGAGGCAGACCTCTAGACCTCTGATTTACCAAAGGCAGACCATTTGATTCATAGTCTTATATATAGGGTGACTTCATAGATTTATATAGTCAAGATAGGGTCTTGGGAACAAGCGGTTCAAAATTTCCCCATACAAGAAAAAAAAGCGCCATCTGTGAAAGATCGCGTAAACTACGTAGTGTAGTACTTCAAGGAGGTCTTTGTTCTGAGGTCGTCGGTGCTAAATACACGGAATGGAAATAATATGGCGGGAAAAACAAAACAAAGTCTTTACTGTTTATACGTGACTTAGGCCTGGTTTTTCAGTGTTATTTATTAGATAATAGTAAAAAACAATAAAAGTAAGTAATTTTTTAACTAAAAAAATGTATCATCGTTTCATTTTTGTATTAGTAAGTTTGTTGTTTTTTATTTGGAAAACTTACATCTGTTTATTGAAAAGTCGCGTCTTACACGAATTAATTGATACATTTTTACTTATTTACTTTTTACATCTTAAATCTTTTGCTTTATTTACTTCTTCTATCATCGTTAGTGCACCCTTTTATGCAACAGGCTGGCATTTTTGTATGTAGTCGCGCGTTTTGCGTGGTGCGCTCCTCAGAACAAAGATCTCCTTGCTCGTCCGCTCAGATAAAGTTGACAATTTGTGATTGACATTTGTTGGTCCACAATGTCAGATTGTGGACCAACGAATTGAGGACAGTGTAACGTGCCGATGGGCCAGTACTAAAATATAAGTAAATGGGTGACTTTTAATTAGTTCTTGATAGAAACAGGTATGAATTGATACTGAATAACTTTCCCCAAGGAACATAGGTCGAAATACGAAAATCAAGTTTTGATCTCCCAAAGAAACTGCATCAGCGGATGGTGATGGAGGTCAAATTGGGTATTTCGTATTTCGACCAATTTTCCTTAGGAATAGTTTTTCAGTATCATGAGTACATCATGTACATGCATATCTTTTGCTATCAAGAACTTATTAAAAGTCACCCTATACAACGTGTTAATGGAATAAGCGAAACCCTCATACACCCCAACTGATTTTTATTAAAATAAATCCATTCCCGTAAAAAAAATCTTAAATTTTTTTTTTCTAGATATTGTTATTTTAAAGTTTCATCATAGTTCTAGTTTTATCGTTGTTCTAGCCCGCGCGCTCCGCGCACGCTTCCCTCCCCTCTTCACCGCTTATGGTCCGCGCGGCACCGGTCGGCAGCGCGCTTATCCACAGAAATGTTAAGAATAGAAGCGGCAAAAGTTTAAGTAATAAAAATTTAAAAAAATCACCTCCATCAAAAACCCGTGAAATTGATTCCACTCTCGATTCTGAATAAACTATTTTCTCAGTTTCGCTCAAAGATTTCGGACCTCCTTGCTTCGCTCGGAATAGATACCTTGCTAATTTATTTTAGTAGGGGATGACATCTGCCAACATGTCACAACCCCATCATCCATGATCCATAGAAAACATTCAAAATAACCTGTCAAATCCATAGAAAAACTGCTACACCACCTAGTGACGAATTATTTCTATAATCCTCCTTCTAAGTACCTTTATTTTTCTGTGGTTTCGCTTATTCCGTTAACACCTTGTATAGGGTACTTCCTAATCAACTGCGTTCCTTTGAGTGTGTTACTCTGACCATAGAACTTAACAACTTTCCCTAAAGTACGACAAAAAAATTACAAAAAAAATACTTCACTTAGTTCTTGGTTATAAACTGCTACGGTTATTTTGTTATTTTTAGCGCTAATAGAAACCTTGAAATACTTTGAAGGAGGTGTGTAGTTTTTGTTATAAATATTTTTATTTTACAAGTTTTAGTGTTAAGCAAACATCGTAAGGTACAGGCACCAAAAGGTGGTTGGTAACCCTAACTGATCTAAATTACTGACCTGATGATCACTCCTTCAAAGTGGTAAGGACAAACGACTGAAAGGCCTTCCGAAGCACGAATGACGTAGTGTTGTCATATCACTACAATCATGATGTCTCTAAAAAAGTTCGAGCATTTCATGGATAGTCTCTAAAATTGATGGTCAGTAATAAGTAACCAACTTATAGAAAGGTACGCACTTCGGTGGAAACAATTTGACCTTGAGCGAGTATTTTCTTTAAGGCGTTTGTAACGTAGCCACAGAATATTCAAGCAATATTTATATTTGTAATCGGTTTCTCGAAAACGGCTCTAACGATTTTGATGAAAATTACTATACGGGTTTTCGGGGCGAAAAATCGATCTAGCTAGGTCTCATGTCTGGGAAAATTCGTTTTCACCGTCTTTTTAATCATTTCTTTGCGCGTTTTAGTGCGTTTAAGAAACTTACAGCGCCACCCGATGATATTGTCAGGTTGAGGCGGCTATTCTAGAGCGAAGCTCGGTCGCCCAGGTACTATAATAGTAAACAAGTTCAGCGTAGCGCTGGTTCGGCTGACTACAGGTTACACTGGTTTTGTCTCTACGTGTACAATGCCGTGCGTTCCATGGCATGGCATCTCTAAGATGTTCAATTTCCTGTGAAGAGCTTTCACCTGAGAGATTTTGCATTATTTACCTAACGCGTTGTTTTTAAAACACGTAGGTAATCGTGCCTATAAAGTTTGAGCGTTGCTTTCGATTTCCCTGGGATCCCATAATGAGATCCTGACTTGGTGGCCATGGGACAACTTCAGAAGTATGTTTGGTCGGATAAAAAAAGAATTTTGAAAATCGTTCTATTATTTGACAGAACGTTCTAATTGTTGTGCCACTAGCGGTCACACACCACGACTAACGTTATTTAATTTTAGAGATCGCAAAGAAAGACCAACTTCCACTTAGCCACGAGCGCTTCAAACTTTCGATCAATACGTGACTAAAATTTTGAAGAATAATCCTCCAACTCCTAACCGTTAAGGAGTTGGACTTTCCATCATCAGACCATCAACATGAGATGATGAATACCAGACGCAATACTTGTGTAGCTTTGAAAAATATATGAAAAACGTTATACGTGCCTATAAAATTTGAGTGTTGCCCTCGATTTCCCTAGGATCCCATCATCAGATCCTGACTTGGTGACAGTGGGACCACCTCAGGAGTATACCCTTTCGGATGAAAAAGGAATTTTGCAAGTCGTTAACACCTGACGGAAAAATAGGTGGACATGCATAAAAAATACATACAGTGGAACATAGAACCTCCTCCTTTTTTGAAGTCGGTTAAAATTAGGCTTAGTTTCCATACTCCTGATAAGCCCATGTATTTACTGTGCCTCTAATTTTTTATTTTTAGGGTTCCGTACCTCAAATAACGGAACCCTTATAGGATCACTTTGTTGTCCGTCTGTCTGTCTGTCTGTCAAGACCCTTTATCTCACGAACGGGTAAAGGTTTCAGGTTGAAATTAATACCATTTATTAGGATCTATGAACCACACAAGATCTGAAAATTTCAATTTTTTACAACGACGCAATCAAAAGATATGGCATTTTATGTCCTCATCTCCATACATTTATGCAAAATAGCAAAACCTACAGGGTACTTCCCGTTGACTTAAAATTATGACATTTGGCAAGAAGCTAGGTCTCACAGTACAAATAATGGGAAAAGTCTGAAATCATTAAATATTACAACTTTTCTTACAACTAATGGTAACCAATTGTGGTGAGCTCCCGTTTCAAGAACATTCATATAAGATAGGGGTCAAGTTGGATGGTTGCGAAGGCGATTTTTGTTTTAGTTCTATTTTAAAAATGGGAACACTTACAAACTTTAAGATTGGTATGTTCATAGTGCATAAGCTATAAAATAACAACAAATAATAAAATTTGGTCAAGCGCGTGTCGGACTCAAAAAATGTAGCACATTAACTTACTGAAATTTCAACTAATACAATAATGATTATGTGGTGGTACGGAACCCTCTGTGCGCGAGTCCGACTCGCACTTGGCCGGTTTTTTTTAAAGCATTGGCTACTTTCAATGCAACCTTTTTAGTAAGATGCTGGCTGGTATTTTGATACATAATTTTTTCATGTTCATTTGTTCAAAGTTCTGTCAAGATTTGAATGGATGACATCATTCAAAGACATAGCAGTTGCAGTCTCAGGAGACGCATTTTTGAAGCGTTCGTATTGGCAAGATTCGTATACGAATCAGTGATATCGCTATTTTTGAATATTTATACCTGTGAATTCTGTCTGACCAAAGATTTTGGAAATTACGCAGGGGGCGTTAGAAGCGCAGCGTTTTTCTTACGTCAATGGGTCTGACCCACTCGTTTTGAGCACCCAGTAGACGTTTGCCCAACCGTTGGCCGCGCCGGCTCGGCAAGCTTGTTGACAGCTTTCACACGTTGTTGGTGCGGCTCATTCCGTGTAGGTCTGTCAAGCAAGCAAGATGGACGTATACGCGGAGACTATCGCTGCCGCTGAAATATACTTATACAGTGCTTTTAAGTTTTGTTTCCAGCTGCACCATATTTGAAAAAAAGTTAAAAATATTTTTACTTATTTAGAATAAAATAAAACGTCCCTCTGCTCCTACGCACTTATTTGAAATAAAGGCACGGCCAACGTGTGAACGCCGTTTGCGGCTCGTCGTGTAGAGCCCGTGTTGGATTTCTACCCTTGAACATTTCTACCACTCGAAAGTATATTTAATCTGTGATAAGAACGATATTGGGTCCCCCGCACATGGTCAAACAGTTTCGCGATCAGACTTCGCGATCATTATTATTTCTCTTTCTTTCTTATGGCTGCATCTCTACCGGATCGCAGCATCGCGGATTTAACGTGTGCGGACACTCGACGTTTCCTTCACACATTGGGTGCGCGCACACGTAACATCCGCGATCCTGCGATCCGGTAGAGATGCAGCTATAAGAAAGAAAGAGAAAGCTATAGGACCATAGAGACACCATAGATACACCTAGTCTATGGTCCTATAGCTTTCTCTTTCTTATAGCTGCATCTCAGCGGATCGCAGGATCGCGGATTTAACGTGTGCGGGGACCCATTGAGATATCAACTTTTTAATTAGCGTTCCATTCCTACGCAATTTATTACCGGTTTTTAAAATCAATGAATAATTTCTTTCCGGTGTTTATTCTTTTCTAAGTGAAACGAAATTATCTATGTACAAGTGCGACAAGGCTTATTATGAACGTGGCAAAAAAAGGAACTAACACCGCCACCTTGTGAAACGTCACTTTTGAGTGTTCTCCTTATACAAGCCAGCGCCCCCACCCGCGTTCATTATAAGCCTTGTCTACTTGAAAGAAGAAAGTGAATTAGGACGCACCCTATATTGGGGATATGATTGATTTAGTACGAATTTATAAAAATTAATATTTCTTAAAATCAGTGAGTAAATCGTCTGCCAATTTTTTGTTGTCTTCAGTGAAACCAAATGAAGCGAATAAAAGCAACTAGAATGATGAGCAAATGGTTTAGTAGAGCCTTTTTTTTCTACATATTTACTAGTACTTCCCGTGATAATGCAGAGCCCTATACGTCTGCCTCTTCGATTTCTTTAATTTTTAGTATGTTTCTGACCAGCAGCTCCATTGGCAGACATGAGCAAATGATTTAGTACCCTTCTTTTTTTTACATTTTTGAAAATCTGAAACTCAAAAACGCAGCGACGGACAGCAAAACTTTACTGAACCAAATCAATTTATAATAATCTAAACTATCATCTCTAGCGATATGAAATACGTGCAAATCATATAGCGAAATATTTTTCATCTCCCTTACTATGATAACCTAAAAAGAAGTCTGCGCAAAGCCGCAAAATTCTTGTAAAAAAATACAACGACAAAGTTCGCGCCCGGACCGCACCGCACCTCGCCGCGCCGCGCCGCGCCGCTGCCGCTCTGTGTGACGGGTTGCATTGAACGCAATGGAATACAGCGCCCGCTCCCGCCGAAAGTTCGGCCCCGCGCCGCGCCCGGTCCGCGGGGTTGTACTAGCGGCCCGGCCGCCCCCGCGCCGCACCGCGCCGCGACCGCTTTCAGTGTGACAGGGTGCATAAGAACTCATACTTTACAAAAAATACCGGCACCGGAACGCTTCCGCTACCGCCTCAGTGTGACTTGGGCTTTAGCGGCCCGGCCGCCCCCGCGCCGCCGCACCGCGTCGCGCCACGACCGCTTTCAATGTGACAGGGTGCATAAGAACTCATACTTTACAAAAAAAACCGGCCCCGGAACGCTTCCGCTACCGCCTCAGTGTGACTTAGGCTTAAGGCCTCTGGGCGGAGTGGAGGGGGTATGCGCAGTTGCAATATTTACAAGAAAAATACTACTGCACATACCCCCTCCACTCCCGCCCAGAGCCCTTAACTCGTCGCGCGGACTGTATCCATGCGCAAGCTGCTACGCATAGCAATGTTCAATCATCGAACATTGATACAAAGCAAATTCGCTCGCGTCGCGCTCGCGAGCCGCTCTGCTAAACATTTTTGACAGCTAGCATCAGTGCGTTGTATTATATGCATTGTATATGCATTTATGTTTGTCGTGGTCGAACATTTCTCGCGTTTTCGACCGCCAAAAAAATAGCGCCAAAAAGGGCTCGCGAGCAATTTCCGAGGTCTTATTATATTATTATTGCCTACGTGTTCGAGTTCGTAGCAAGGCGAAGTCGATGCACCTTAAGAAAACTATAGCGATTCCGTGCTTCGTGAAGGAACGTTAAGAAGAAGTTGGCCAGAACTGACTGCTCAACTTTTATGATCGGAAAAAGAGAGCAGTGGACACCACACTCTACATACGAGCACTGTAATCAAACAAGGATCGAGACTTTACGACTTAATAAAAACTAAAGATATGTTATCGAATAAGAAGAACGTAACTTTTAGTAGCTATTTCTATTAATTTATAGCCAATTCATTGGAAACGCCAGATTACGTAGGTCAAGAGTATGACCGGGCAAGCAAAACTAAAGCGTTCGTTCGAACTAGGATTGAGGTTTACCAGTTTTACGGCTTAATAAAACTAAAGATATGTTATCGACTACGTAGAACGTAACTTTTAGCGGCTATTTCTGTTAATTTATAGTCAATTTATTGGAAACGCCCAAGTACGTAAGGTCAAGAGTATGATCGGGACAGAATTGACTGCTTGTGTTAGCAAAACTAAAGCTTTCAAATCAATTAAATATTAGTAAGTTATAAAAAACCGTGGTTGACTGTATCCTTGTATGTAAGGTACAGTCAAGCTTGGGAGCTAAGGTCAGGCTTGGGGGGTGAGGGGATGTGGGTGGGCCCACATCCCCTCACCCCCATCCCTCACCACCCGTCCCCTTTCCCTCCATCCCATCATCTAAAGCTCGATGTAGTACCAATTTTTGGCGCCAGAGGGTCTATACCCACTTTACACGAAATGACCCCTTTTAAAATAAAATTACATCTTTAAAATATAATCAAAAATATTTCCAGGGCTCTGGATTTTCGAGACATCGTGATCGCAACCGTGATACAAAAAAGCATCTCTTGTGTTACAAATAGAAAGACACTGGCAACTTTGTAGCTAATAACCAGACATTCAATCTCCTTACATAGTTGCTAAGCCGTAAGACAACTTGTGGGCCGGTATTATAATAGGCGAGTCACAAGCCTAGGCTTGCGGTCGCTAATACCTTGGGTTACTCTTATGGGTAAGCTTTGTCGCCGTTGCGGCTTCAGTATACACAGACACGCGCTTCTATTTATAGATATGCAGTCAATGCTTATATCGGGTCTACAAAAATTTGTAAGCACTTTTATAGCCTTACTTACTACGCTGGCTCAGCGACCCCAAGAGGATGTTGGCCTCCGACACAAGAGTTCTCCATTCTTCCCTGTTCTGTGCCGCGTCTTGCCATTCGGCTCTTTGGAGGGCATCCAGGTCTTTCCGAACTTCGTCATCCCATCTGTAGCATGAAACTGCGCAAATTTCCTTTAGGAACATAGGCCGAAATATGTAAAAAAACATTTTGTTTGACCTCGTATACAAAATGCGCAATCAGCTGATGCAGTTTCTATGGAAAATTCTTTTTCGTTTTTTAACTCATGTTCTTTAAAAAAGTTGTTCAGTTTCACGGTCTGAGTAAGGCCGGTATTTCACTGGGACACCATGGTGGCGCGACTGGTGGCTCGACTGGTTGCGCTACTGGTGTCCGTAACTAGACACCAGAGTCGCTACACCCTGCGGCCACAGTATTAAGGGCTATATTTCACTGGGAGTGGTAGCGCGACCAGCAGCCGAGCTGGTGTTTAGTTACGGACACCAGTGGCGCAACCAGTCGCGCTACCACTCCCAGTGAAATATAGCCCATAATACTGTGGCCGCAGGTTGTAGCGATTCTGGTATCTTTACTGGTGTCTTGTTACGGACACCAGTGGCACAACCAGTCGCGCTACCAGTGTCCCAGTGAAATACCGGCCTAACACTCTCAAATAGTGCTTACAATTGTTTCACCTCGGAGACGTCAAATATCAGTTGTTACGAGACGTCAAATATCAGTTGTTACGTGTATTTTAATTATTTTAATATTTCTTGTCGTTGTAATGGACATTTTTGTTTAAAATATTATATATAAAGGATTTGTGTGCTGTGACTGTAAACCGCCTGTGAAGTGTGAACTAGGTATATTCTTCGGTTGAAGAGTGGCTGACATCTACCAACGGACGACGGAATTGAATCATCAGATTATCCCTGGGAGTATTGTTTCCATAATAACTTTACGATATTATAGTATTGTTTTATGATATCTCCACCTATTTATGATCGTAAAAAACATAACTGTTCGTCCACAACATCTCACTTTCGTGAGAAACGTCCATCCACAAAACACCGGCGCTTTGTTTTGTCTCATTTTACTTGACGAATTGTGGAAGTAAATTCGATGATTAAACGTAGCCGAACACCACAATTAAATACTTTACACTATACTGTAATACAGGTAACCGCTAAAGTGTTTATATTTTGATCAAATATCTACTTATCAAATTGATTTGATAGGTTACCTTGAAGGTAGGAGGAAGCATATAAACACAATATTATTGAGGATACCAAGTAAAGATAATTTTAGTATACTGTTAGGCTTAAACTAATAATAATCCCTAGGTATATTTCTACTCTTTACCTACACTTTTATTGTATCAGTCCTTACTTTTTATTTTACAGTTTTGTTTCTAATTACTTTTAAACTTCTTCCTTTTTTTTTATACCTACCCATTTACTTTACTTTATTTTCTATTATTTTTCTTATTCTTTACCATTTCACTTTAATTTATGAAATACCTAGGTTCTACTTATATTGAATTAATTTATCATTCACAGTTGCATAGGTCAATTACTAAATAGTAAATATAGTGTTAGTTAAGTAGTTTGGTTAGGAAGGTACCTACGTAGATACTATTATAGTATTATTTGACTGTATATTACTGGACTAGTTTATTCTAAACTTCCTCCTGTATTAATTCCAGGTTACCATGGCAACTACCCGTATACAGCAGCTTGAGAAACACCTTAAAGATGCAGAGAAACTTAATGATCGCCTTTTGGCAGGCAGGGACGTTAATGAGTTTGAAATAAAACAGCTAAAAGTCAAACTACAAGCCCAAGGAAACAAATTTGATACGATGAAAGAAAGTTTCAAGGAAGCCCAAGCCGAAGTTACTCGACTGGAAAATCTTGTCGAGTCTTTAACGTCCCTGCAGGATCAACATCAATCTGCCCTTGACAGAAATAGTTTGCTGCATCTTCAGCTGCAGGAAGCACATTCGCAACTGGAAGAATTACACAAGGAGAAAGAAGAGGAAGACACTAAGCATGCAGTATCCTTACACCACGAGTTATCAATTGTAGAAGAGCACAAGGAGGAACTTGAGGAGCTGGAGAAAATAATAAAAAACAAGGATGTTGAGTTAACAAAGGCACAACAATGTATTGATGCGCTTCATTCTAGACTGAGGGAGATTACAACGGCTTATGATAAAAGTCAATCTTCGCTTCAACTGTTGACAAATAAATATGAAGAAAGTGAGCAGCGCATGCATGAAATGTTGTCATCCACAGCTGAGCTCAAGCAGCTTAATACCACTCAGCAGCAACTGATAGCCACCCTCACCAATGACAAAGAGGTTGCTTGTGGTCTAGAACCACCGCGGACATCAAATATCAGCATGTCTTCTAGCTGTACGCCTGCAACCTGCGGTTCAACCTCAACATTTTTTAACTGGCGATTTTCAGCTCGCCTTACAAGGAAACAACGCCGCCAAAAGCGACACGCGTACAATCGACGCCAGCAGCGCGGAGACCAGCATGAGCAGACCGCTGTGAGTGACGTCATCGTGGTGGCACCACGGCAGCACATCGATGAGAGCGTGGTGACTGCGAGTAAAGACATCACCACGTCGCCAATGTCGCCAACACATGATGCCGCCGCGCGTGAGCAAACTGCTGTGAATGACGTCATCGTGGTGGCACCACGGCAGCACATCGATGAGAGAGTGGTGACTGCGAGTCAAGACATCACCAAGTCGCCAATGTCGCCAACACATGATTCCGCCGCTGGTGGCGCCACGGTGGAACAGCAGCCACCTGTCGATAACAGCACAGAGACCACGGATGGCGAGGACTTTTCGTCGACTTCCAATAAAAAGAAGACCTTTGTATATTCAGACAGGATAGGAGTAGGTCTAGGGTCTATTTTTAATTACTGCCATAATCAGCAGGTGACCAATATTTGCTGTCCCGATATTACTTTCGATGGTCTTGTAAGAAAGATTGCTGTAGGCAAGTTTGACATAAACACCACTGTTGTTATCGTGGTAGGCAATCATTCTGACATAAGTAGATTAAAATTAAACAATTTTGTGACATTGTTAAACAAGATACAGAGTGAAACTAAGTGTAGGTTTATTCTGTGTAACTTCCCATACTGTTCAAATGTTACTGAGCAACACAACAAATGTATACACAGAATGAATTTACATTTACAAAATTTGACAAGTCGTCATAGTGACATTTTATATCTTGACATGAATATTTTTGTAAGTTATTTTAGATTGACAAAGGATACTATGTATCTGCCTCTTAAGTTTAAGAAAGACCTGGCTACATTGATAGCATATAATATTTCTGACTCTGTTATAGGAAGTTATACACAAAAAACTTCTATAGTTAGTAACATTACTAACACCAATTCTTTAAACTAGTTCATACGACAAAAGAGGGTTTTTCTACACAAAATTTTACTGAAGTAAATGAAAAAAAACCTTCTGGCAAAAAACTTCCTATAGCAAAGACAAAGGAAAAATCTAATATTTTGAAAATTTTACATCAAAATATTCAAGGTTTTTCTGGAAAAATTTTAGAATTAGAATTATTCTTAGAAAGAACAAAATTTGACATTATTTGTCTGACAGAACACTGGCAAAAAGACTATCAAATGTTGATAAATTATGAAAATTATTGTATAGCCAGTGCTTTCAATCGAAAGTCTGCTTTACACGGTGGATCACTGATTTTAGTTCGTAACAGTTTTAAGATAAAGAACCGTAAAGATATTGTTCGACTTTCGGTTGAAAGATGTATTGAAATATCTTGTGTTGAGCTGGACAAGCATGTTGTAGTATGCGTATACAGACCTCCCGCTTTTCAAAATTTTTCAATGTTCGAGTTAGTAATGGAAGATGTTTTAAAAATAGTGACAAAAGAAAATAAGTTTGTGATAGTGTGTGGTGACTTTAACGTCAATATCTTAGAAAATAATACCTATAGTAACAAACTTATAAGTCTTTTCAAATGTTTTAATTTAGAGCATGTATTTTTTGAACCTACAAGGGTGACGTCATCCTCGGCTACCTGTATTGATAACGTCTTTTGTAATTGCGATTATTTTGAGAAAAGTATCATAAACTCGCTTCAGTCTGACCACTCTGGTCAAAGTGTTACTTTTAATTATTCTCGAGTAACCCAGAATATAGATATAGAAACCAGGAGCCTAACGAGCGGTAGGTTAGAAAAGTACAAAAACACGTTGCTAGAAAAACTGCCCTGTCACAATTATAATACTAACAACCCTAATAACTCATATGAAGATTTATTCACATTGATTAATACTGAATTCAGTAAAATTTTCACTATTAGAAAAAAGCAAATTATTGTAAAATTCAAATTCAGTGACTGGGCTACCGCTGGTATTCGCAAAAGTAGAGAGAGACTTTTTGAATTATATGAGCTTAGAAATTATTCAAATGACGACAATTTCATTGAATATGTCAAAAATTATTCAAAATTGTTTAAATTTGTTTGTTTAAAAGCAAAATCATTTTTTCTACGGAAAAAAATACAGTCTGCTGATAACAAAATTAAGGCTGTATGGAATGTTATAAACAGTGAAACTGGAAAAGTGAAACCGCGTGACAATCAAATCACACTTCATACAAATCGCGGAACTATTAGTTCAAACGTAGAAGTGGCTCAAGAATTCGAAACCTTTTTTACTAATATTCCTTTGAAAACAACAGAGTCACTCAATTCATCATCTTCACTTGCTAGCGATTTACTTCAAAAGAATGTGGACGCCTGCGAAACTGAATTTGGGTTTAATCATGTCACCCCTAACGAAATTGTTAAAGCCTTTAAAAGTATTAAAATGAAAACCACTGAGGACCTATGGGGAATGTCAGTAAAAGTCTGTAGTGCGATCATTGATACTATATCTCCATATTTAGCTGTTATATTCAATGATTGTGTCGATCATGGTACATTTCCTGACTTAATGAAAAAAAGTAAAGTAGTTCCATTATTCAAAGCTGGTGACAAAAAGGATCCCAGTAATTTTAGACCAATATCAGTCTTACCTGTACTTAGTAAAATTTTTGAGAAGGTCATACTCAATCAAATGCTTTCACACTTCAATAGAAATAACTTACTACATGACCATCAATTTGGTTTCACGAAAGGGCGCAGTACAACGGATGCCGGGACTGCACTTTTAAAATACATCTTTTGCGCGTGGGAAAAATCTGAAGATGCTATTGGTATCTTCTGTGATCTATCCAAAGCATTTGATTGCGTAGATCATAGCACATTGTTGCTAAAACTTGAACATTACGGTGTTAAGAATAATTCACTTAAACTACTTAGGTCATATTTGGAAAACAGGATTCAAAAGGTACAAGTAAACAGGACGAAATCACTGGGATCTGTTGTCAAAATTGGCGTACCTCAAGGGTCCATATTGGGGCCATTTTTATTCCTTATTTATATTAATGACCTTCCTTCTGTGGTGAAGAATCTGTCAAAGATTGTGTTATTTGCTGATGATACTTCATTAATATTCAATGTAAGTAGGAAATCACAAAATTATAACGAAGTCAATAATGCACTTCGACAGATTCATGCATGGTTTACTGTTAACAATCTAGTCCTAAACGCCAAAAAAACTAAATGTATTAAATTTGCACTACCAAATGTAAGGTCTACTTCACATAACATAGTATTGAATAATGAACCATTAGATTTTGTAAATAGTACAGTTTTCTTAGGGTTAACACTAGACTCTAAACTTCAATGGGGACCTCATATAACGGCTCTTTCTGGTCGATTGAGCTCGGCTGCATATGCTGTTAGAAAAATCAGACAACTTACTGATGTAGCTACTGCAAGGCTGGTTTACTTTAGCTACTTCCATAGCATTATGTCTTATGGCATACTGCTTTGGGGCCGAGCAGCTGATATACATTCAATATTCGTTTTACAAAAAAGGGCTATAAGAGCAATTTATTGCCTGAAGACTCGTGATTCCCTGAGAGAACTGTTCAAGGAAATCAACATTATGACAGTGCCATGCCAGTATATCTATGAAAATATAATGTATGCTAGAAAGAACATTCATCAATTACCTAAAATTTGTGACAGGCATAATTTTAATACTAGAAATAAGCATAAAATTGATCAACCATATACTAGATTAACTAAAGTCAATACATCTTTCGTTGGTCTGTGTATACGATACTACAACAAAATACCTGACAATATAGTGCAATTACCTGAGAGAAAGTTTAAAGAATGTGTAAAGCAAACGTTATGTAAAAAAGCTTACTATAGATTGGATGACTATATGAATGACAAAGAGGTATGGTGCTCTGATATTCCAGCGAAACACAAGAAACACATTGTAAAAAGCCGACTCTTAAAGTAGGCCGTGCTGCAGTGGTTTCTTGCCGTTTCTTTTACGCTGCCATAGCACGATCTGAAACGGCGTAGACTCGCTCTATTTGCATTGTATTCTGCATGCCATTCAATAAGTATTCTGTAAAGAATCTACATTGAATAAAATTATCTGAATCTGAATCTGATTGCGTAAATGTGGAGGTCATGAAGTGACATGTTTTGTGTCAAGTGTGTGTGTGAGTCGTGTGTGTGTATTTTTCCGATATATGTTTTCAGAAGCGCTTATAACCAAATGTGACAGCTCTTTTATGATGTAAAATAGGTCCTAACCAGATAGTGCACATAATTTTAGCACGTTACTCAGACCATGAAACTGAACAACTTTCCCCAAGGAACATAGATCGAAATACGAAAAACAATTTTTGACCTCCCATAGAAACTGCATCACAGCTGACAACGCATTTTGTATAACGCAAATATGGTTTTTCGTATTTCGACCTATGTTCCTTGGGGAAAGTTGTTCAGTTTCATAGTCTGAGTAACATACTAAAATTATGATCACTATTTCATTAGGACCTTATAAGTAGCTTTGGCCGTGGTCAAAACCCGGATGGGCGAGCGCTGGTGACATAACTAAAGGAGCTGGAGTGATCACACCTAGCTGAATTCAAAGACTAATTCGGCATACGTTGCTGGGAGGCTTTGTTATGATAATTGCAGTATCCTTACTTCAACGAGCAATGTATGCGAATTAGTCTTTGAATTCAGCTAGGTGTGATCACTCCTTAAAGCATTTTTGTACTCCGTCCGTAGGGCACGCTAGGCCATTGCTTTCAGAGGCCATTTGGTACTTTGTAATGCGATGTGCGGACCCGGGAGCGATGATAAAATCAAACACGTGTTGCCAGTAAAAGGTTCTATATAGTAATGTCGATTTGATACATGCTACGATAACTCTATAAGTGTGGGTGAAGGCCAGAGACACACAAAACCTCCCGCGTTTTTCTTTTTTAAATCAAAATTTTTTTCGTCCATAAACTCTGACAACAGGGTTAATTATGCTAGCCACTGGCCTGACCTGATGGTCAGTGGTCAGAGAGTAAGGCTGTCGGTCCTGGGTTCTATTTCCGGTGGGGACACTGTCAAACAAAAACCAGTGTAATGTATGAGACTTTGGTTAGGTCACTGCAGGATATACCTACCACCCGATTGTCCGAAAAGTGAAATGAAGTGGCTACTAAACTAGCCGATTTTTTAATGTACACGATTTGCAGGTAGGGCTTTAATGCAAAGTCCGTCTGGGGAAGTACCACCTCCTTGCCTATTTCTGCCGTAAAGCAGCAGTGTTTGCACTGCTGTGTTTCGGTTTGAAGGGCAAGGGATCCAGTGAAATTACTAGCACATGAGACATAACATCTTAGTTCTCAAGGCGGGCAACGCATTTTGCTGTCTTATTAGCGTCAAAGTATGTCACTAATAAGACAGTGGGTGCTAAGGGCGGTGGAGACCACTTACCATCAGGTGGCCCACCTGCTCGTTTGGTCACTTGTAACATTAAAAAAAAAGATGCGATGATGATAGGGTCAAAAGAATAGAGAAAGAAAGTAGGTTCAAAAGCTCATTAAAGTTCATTTTGGGACAGGTAAACACAGCCAGATAAAAGCTTACGAAACCAGTGAGCAGAATCAGCGCTACAATTCCCAGAAACCACACCTAAGTGCTGACGCGCGGCCGACTGTATATTAAGCACTTACACGTGCCGAGCGACACCTAGCGCCTGTATCTCGACAGCTTATCATTGCATCGATATAGATAGAAGTAGTCTCGATTATCACCATCAGGTAGGATTATGTATGACTACCAAAAGCAGCTACTTAGCTGTACAAATTAAGCCCGAGTCACACTGAGGCGGTAGCGGTAGCGTTCCGGGGGCGGTATTTTTTTTAAGTATGAGTTCTTTTGCACCCTGTCACATTGAAAACCGGTCGCGGCGCGGTATTTTCTTCCCGTACCGCTCCCGCGCCCCCGGACCGCTTTGGCAATCATACCGCCGCCTCTGTGTGACTTGGGCTTTAGGAATACATTGCTGCTGATATATTATCTACGGTTATACACAAGCCCGTGTGATGCCGGCTAAGAATAGTACCAACCCAGCTCTACCCGTGGGTGTCGTAAGAGGCGACTCAGGGATTAAGAACCAGAGAATGGGCAGCAGTTTTCTGTGTATCGTACCATCTTACTTTCTGCGATCACTAACAGCCGCGGCCTATGGTGCTTGCTAGCCATGGTGACTATGGTACTTCCCCTCGTACCACGCTTTTTTGCTTGAACTCTAGAGGGGGTCCTGCAGAGGACGTTTCATGGGATGTTACGAAACACAAGTAACAAGTCTATTAATATTTCGTTTTTAGGAAAAAAAAATATCTTATATATAACCCATTATCCAAATAATATCACCGCAAAATTCTGTACCTGTCTATTTTAGTTATTTTAATGTAATTTTACACACGTAATGGATACTGGATATCTACTCCGGGTGGCCTAGCAAAATCTGATTTATTATTTTTGGTACAAAAAATTGCACCCATTGGTTTCAAGTAAATGAAGATTGCAGATCGTTTATTCAAAGTAGATTCTTTACAAATTGAATACCATAAAGTCAATAAAAGAAGTGCATTCTCGGTGCGCAACCACCAACACACTTTTTTATCAAATAAGTCGCTCGCAAAAACACAAGTGAATTTCGCTTATAATATGTCGCCCGCCACACAAAGAAGACTACCTTAAAGCAGCAATCACACCTTCCTAAATTTAAAGACTAATTCGGCATACACTGCTGATAGACTTGGTTTTGTTAATTGCAATATTCTTACTACAACGAGATTGTATGCCAAATTAGTTTTTGAATTAAGGAGGGTGTGATAGCGGCCTTAAATCGACCTCCTGCACGTTCAAAAAGAGTATTGACCGATAGCATTTCTTTTCACTGTTTCGCTCGACAGTCGAATTCTTTGCTGCAGTAAATGTGTCTTATCAGATATGATTTTCATTGTTGCAACAATCATTGGAATTATCTTTAAGTAGGGAAATAAAGTTATCGATCAAGTTTTGTAACCTACTTATACGTTGACTATAGGTACAGTCAAGATCAGTTTAAGTTGGACACTCACAGCGCGATTAAAGCTTCTACGTCTGTTTAAATAAGAACATGTGTCAATAAAACAGAAGCGGTCATCTAAGGCGCAGGCCAGACAAAAAAGGTTCGGCCGTCCGTGCGGCGCGCTGGTCAGTGCACCGCCTCGTTTTCCTCCTCTTCATACATTTTGTATGCAGGTGCGCCGCTGCACATGCACTTGCGGCGCACCGCGCTTTTGTCTGGCCTTCATTCGCACCTGTTCTGCTTCGTTCGCATCCGATCTTGGCCTTCGTTGGAGCAGGCTGAAGTGACTATGGATCAAGTCGACGATGGAAAAGGCAGAAAGTGGAAAACTGAGCCCGCGGGCTAAACGGGTTGTGGGCTCATTTGACCCTGAAGCTGTTATTTCGATCAAAGGAAACCCAAAAAGTTGGTCAGTTTTATTACTAAAAACATGTCCAGAATTGTATGTCCTTTGTCACAAGCAGATTTTTTTTAAATAAAAATTAAATCAAAAATTACAAATATTAAGCATACCGCAGATAGAAGTACTGACGTCAAAAGGTCAGTATAACGATAAACCTGACACGAAATTCAATTTTAGACCTTTAGCATTTCGGCGATAAAAAATCTAGTTTAAACTGTATAACAAGCGTTTGTTAAGACAGTTATCTGCCTGCGTCTGTGATCCCGAGTTTAAGATTAACGCGAAGCTGCTACATGTCTCGAGTGCGCTGAGTGAGTTCGTTCCAACGTCGACCTCATCTCTGTCCCTAAATTGAGATCGTGAGCAAAATTATATAAAAAAGAACGGTCAAGTGCGAATCGGACTCACGTGCTGAGGGTGCCCTGTTCCTCCACCACATCATGTTCTCAAAGCTTTTGCCCATTTATTTTAAAAACTCCGCGACCTCTCTTTTGTATAAATGTACTCAAAACGGGCGCTCACCATAACTGGTTCATGATTACTTGTGAGAAAAGTTGTAACATTAAAATAATAGGCCTCAAGTCAAGTCGAAAGCGCGTTTCAGAAACTGAGTGGCGCCATCTAACGGTGGGTAGTGTTGTGGTGTTAAGTTATGTAAAAAGCTGTGTGAAAAGTAGGTCAACGGGAAGTGTATGAATATTGAGACATAAGTGGCCGTATCTTTTGATTGTGTTGTTGTAGAAGCTTGGAATTTTTAAAGCTTCATGGGTCCATGGACCTTAATATTTGATATTAATTTCAACTTGATACCTCCACCCGTTCGGGAGATATAAGGGTCTTGACAGACAAACGGACAAGAAAGTGATCTAATAGGATCACTAGAAAAGGGTTCCGTTATTTTTCTTTTTAAGGTACAGAACCCTAAAAACAAATAAGCGAGAATCAATCGGATCGACGCCTTTTTTCAATAATTTTCTACAATATAGCTATATCATCATTTATTGGTTTTCAGCTTAGGTAGGTATTTCATCTCTGCTCTGACGTCATTCAGAGGAAAACGTCAACGGTCAAACTCGTAGCTATTAAAGGCACACAGCGTGTAGTCACATTTGGATATGTATATTTCCTATTACAGTATATATACCTAGTTTGCCATAGGTATATATTTTTGTAAACTTGCACGTTTAGGAGCATGATTGAAGCCAGTGACAAGATTCTACACTTCACTTCTCCTATACTAGGTTATTTTTTTGAACCTAATTTCCTTTTGCCCACTTATTAGTGATGTCGAAAGCAACAACTTTTGTTCTACGACTTTGCTAACAACGTACGAAAAATTTTCAACTTCCCATACAAAATGGGTCGGTCACGTGACCACTTTTGTATGGAGAGTCGAAATTTTTTTGTGAGTTGTAAGCAAAGTCGTAGAGCAAAAGTAGTTGCTTTTGACCTCACTAATAAGTGGGCAAAAGGCAATCAGGTCCAAAAAAATAACCTTGTATTTGTATCATATACCCAATTTCGTTTGGGTTTCCGTTTTTCTTTTGTCATAATGATGATAAAAGCAGCAGTTCGTCGTGATCACTTTCCGTGAGCAAAATGTTGAGTTTTTACAAATGGCCACTTTTGCTGTCACACCGACCGCATCTGCGCCGCTGTTCTGCCGCGGTTTTCGCGCAGACCCTCTGTGTGACAGGTCCCGCAACGCAATCGCTTCCAGCAAAACCGCCCCTTGACCGCTTTTGTTAAAGAACATGTGAAACAATCTATAATAATTGGCCTATGCCCGTGGTAAGATGAATAACATTCTGAGTGACACTTTTTTGTTACTAACCATCACCGGTGATACCCTATCACCGGTGATGGTTAGTAACAAAAAGTGCAGGGTTTGCCCCCGAGCTCTCTGAATCTCACCTTTAGTGTAAAGGAATGTTTATATTATTAGGTCTTTACCTATGAAATTGCCGTTTTGTATGGCGAATTTTAGGTAAACTCAATTTTCAGTACTAACATTTTTGCATTTTTCTTAGGAACTATAAATCCATTTTTTTTATTTTTTTTAACCATTATTGGGAAGACATAAAGCTAACAGAAGCTTAAATTTAATTTTCGAAAAATATTATCTGTAAAAAAATATAACAAATCTAATGATGAAATCGGACGACATTTAAGACGAACAATTTTCGCTCCTTTAATTTTATATATCAAACTAAAAATAAAAACTTGATTTTATGCGTAAATTGATAACCTTGAAGTCAACTTTCAAATATTAGACAAATGAAAAAAATTGCATTAGAATTATAGGAATTATGATCTCATTAATCTGTAAGAAAATTTCGGCAATTTCATAGGTAAAGACCTATTATTTGGGTAAGGTGGGTCACCCATTTGTCATGTAGAGAGAATGAATGAACTGAGATGGATGAGACCTACAAGGCGAGGATGAATGAAAATCTTTTAAAGAGAAGGCCTCGACGAACGTTGCAAGACCAAATTCAGGACGTTAGTTCAATAGTACACTGAACGGAGGAGCGTGTATGAAAGGGTTGACGAGGTAAAAGAAGCGAGGGAGTAGCTAAAGCCCTGGATGAGGGCAGCGCAGGACCAGTCGACGTGGAGATCTTTGGGGGAGGCCTATGCCCAGTAGTGATACCTTTCGGCTGATATAATAAGACATAACAGTGGGGGTTGGAAGCATACTACTCAATCCGCGAATTTGACTGTAAACCTGCGAATTTGCTAACCCAACTCTAAAGGAAACTATGACAAATGTGGCAAATTATTTATAATTTTGAATGAAATTTAATAATATGTTGATTCCTATTATAATTTTTGATTTCTATTATAATTTTTGTATATAATTTGCTGACTTGTAAAATGTAATATTTTATCAATAAATGAATTGAATTGAATTGTTAGATTTTACATGAATTAAATACCAATAAAGTCTGTCTTTTGGAATGGCGGCAGCATGGACACTGTTGAAGGAAATAGGATTTTTTTTGCGTCCTCGACCACGTTTGTGCTACAGCTGTATTGCGTCCTTTAGAAGGAAAATATCAGCCGCGAAAGTGCGTATTGACTGACATAACAAATATCATAACATTTCGATTATCCTGCTATTAAAGACGTATTTGATAATGACGTTTAACTAATACCCAAACAGACAAGTCTTAACAAACAGACGTATAAATTGCTCTTTCTATACTTTTACGAAATATAGCAACGTAGTCCGCGGTTCGAACCTAAATGAGTGACCACTCTAGTGTTAGGTCAACTTGAATTTTCCCGAACTTCGGAAGGCGCGTTCAGCCATTATTGGTTCCAACTGTCACAGATAGTAGTCGTTGAGCTAAGTCAGAGACCGTTTGGCAGCTTGAAGTTGGCCACCGCCTGGTACAGCCTAATATAGGATTAACGCCCGAGTCACACTGAGGCGGTAGCGGAAGCGTTCTGGGGGCGGTATTTTTTGCAAAGTATGAGATCTTATGCACCCTGTTACATTGAACCCGGTCGCGGCGCGGTATTTTCTTCTCGCAGCAGGTCCGCCCCTGGACCGCTTTCGCAATTATACCGCCTCTGTGTGACTTGGGCTTAAGTCTAGTTTGCCCTCTCGGATGCGGAGGTCAGCTGCCCGTCGCTCTGTGTAAAAACCGGAGCCTTTGACAAATTGCCTAGGTAAGGTAACTGACTCTAAAGTGCCTTTAATTTCAGTTTCACTTAGTCACTTTTCAGTTTCACAAGAGCGACTGGCACTTGTCTAACCTTCAAAATCCAGAGGACAAAGCACTAATCCTGGATTAGGATTTACCAGTCTGGCTATCTTGCTGTCACTTTCTTGGAAACCGCCAAATTGACTCAGAATTTATATGATAGTAGCCGGGATCTGTGCCTACCGAAACTCGGGAAATTCTCGAGTTGCTATACCACAAGCGGTCACCCATCCAGGTTTTGACAAGGGCCGACTACTGGAAAGAAAGTACGGTCAGCCGCACGTCGGTGGAAACATTGGTAACTCTATTACCATGCCATAAAGTCTAGTGTTTCAACTGATGTGCTGCTGGGTGTAAAACCACCATTCGGTCACAAGTGCGTGAAATACCTTTGAGAGTAAGATTTTAATTTTTTCAATGCTAATACAAAGCTTTGTGAAGCGTTTGGAATATTATAGTGATAATAATAAATTTCAAGGATAATTTGTTTAATAAGGCTGTTAATAGTTGTAGGTAACACATTATTCAAAGTTGGAGACCTTGTTCTCAATACTATAGTACGACTAGTCGTTCGCACTGACTTCGCATAGCGCCAAGTAGGTAGTTAAAGAGCATGAAATAATACTTATTTTTGCAACCGATTCCTTGTGGATGTACGTATCCTTATCCTTAACTTTATCTGATCCCGAATCACTTTCGATTGCAATACAAAACAGGGGATCCGATTAGAATGGCAAAAAACCATAATAAGTATCAAGCGCTCTAATAGAGGGAACAACTTACATACATACATAATATCACGCCTTGTTCCCGTCGGGGTAGGCAGAGACCACAGTTCTCCACCTGCTACGATCTTGACATACTTCCCTTGCTTCCTGAACTTTCATGAAACTTCATCATAACATCCCATGAAAACGTCCACTACAGGACAGGGAGCTCCCTCTAGAATTCTAGCTTTTGCTTGGAAAAATGTAGAGGGGAAGTACCATAGTCACCTCGCTTGTTAGCGTTACGGCTGGCACCATGGACCGCGGTTGTAGGTGACCGCAGTAAGTAACATGTTAGATACAAAGGAGGATGCTGCTGCCCATCCTCCAGTTTATAACCCTTAGTCGCCTCTTACGACACCCACGGGTATGTAAGGGTTGGTACTATTCTTTGCCGGCACCACACGGGGCTCTCATGAAACTTATTTGTAGTTAATATTTTAATTAAACAATTTTCTGATATTAATAATTGAACATATAAAAATCAAAAAAATATTTGGGCAGGCCGATTATCTAACTTCTTTTCGTTTAAAAATTATTGTGCTGAGTGGCTCAAAAATACTCTTATTAAAAAGTAATTAAACCTATTATCACAAATTCGCATCGCTCTAGACAGATTTGAATAAACTACCTAGTTATGAAAGCTATACAATAAAATAAAATTATAATAAATTGAGGTGAAACGTCGAAGTTCGACTTTCATTTTCCAACCTTGGCGCTTAGGTAATAATTTAGATATTTTGTGCCTGTCTGGGTTAGCTAGACTTGTCTCGGGGACAGGTCATAGTCGCACGCAACACATAAGATTCATAATCATAACGAATGATAAAGTATTTGCTATCCTTGTGTCTAGACAATTTATTTATTTAGGACCCTGTAGTCTAGTCAGATAGTTATCGCTTAGGCACAACCACGGTACAACCTGGAAGCCTACTGATGAAGAGCTTCTCTGATAACGACAAGTGTGAGTGCGGTATTTTGCAAACCATGACAGACTTGCTGTCCTGCCCTACTTCTCCAGTTTCCTGCTGCACTCGGAGGGATCTTTTTAAAGGCAACCAAAAGTCTATTGATGTGGCTAATTTTAGGGCTAAGCTTTTATAGTAAATTTTGCCAGTGACTCGAAAAGACAAAGAAGACTGATTCCGCTACTTATACTCTATCCAATAAGGCAGTAAAGCGAGGAATGAACATAATGTAAGGGGAACATTTAAAGTGGCAAATATTACTGACAAATTTAGAAAAAACCGCTTGCGCATGTCATGAGGCGCAACGACGATCACATGACAAGAACGGCCATGGAAATTGAACAACCCCAAAGGCTCCCAGGTTGCCCATCCCTGGATGGGGACCATTTCCAAAGATATGAAGACGACGGACTTAAAACCAGAAATTATAGAGAAACGCTCAGAATGGCGAAATAGGACTAGGTGGGCCGACCCCAAAAGAAAGAGACGATTTTGTTCGACGTACACCCTTTCTTGGATACATGTAGCTGACGTAGCATAAATATAGACCCTATACGCCTATTAGATTTAGGTCTCTAGAACTGGCTTATTGCATGCTAGGATAAATTATATCCATTGTATTAGTATCTATTAATTATATTTCTGCATGATAGTTTAAGTTTTGCTGCATATTTTTGTTAAAACTTTATGTATTTTTCTTAAGGCGGTCCGAGGCGAGAAGCCTGGTTATCTGTCAAACAGGGAAACCTAGTACGGAGACCAGTCTCTCTCACAAGGAACATCTAGAAGATTACTCCATTGCTGTTTTAAATTCCTTTCTTTTACCTTTGTGTAGAGAAAAATAAAAAAACTTATATTATATATTTTGATCGATGGAAGCCACAATGTGCTTGTCAGGTTTACTTCGAACCCGATTCGGTTGATTTATGGATTAAAGTAACTTTTAAACGCCTTTTACGACTCGTTTTGCAATCCTATCGTGGGAGGCAAGGATCCTACAAGGAGAAATTTGTATCTCGTAAAACTTAAGATTTATGTCTTCATTGTGTGCGATCTTTTGGCGAGGGACCAATTTTGCAGTCCGTTTTTGGATAAATTTAAATATGAATCATAAAGCCGAAATTCTGCCAATAAATGTTAAAAGGGAGGGTGACAAAACTGCACTCGACATTTTTAGTAAGGCCTAGTGTCCACATGAACCGCACGTCATACGCACACTCGTCATTTTATGGTTGCTTGCATCTTGCATAGTAACAAAACAACTGCATCCAGCACGATGAGAATCGTCAAGCGTTAGTCATGAAGCCGTGGATACAGATTCGTTTGTATCTATGCACGATGCAAGCAACCGCATAAAGACAAAAGTGTGCTTAGTTATAATGTGCGGTTCACGTACACAGTAGGTCTAAGTTGTTATAGGCAAAGCAACAATTACTGTTTAAAACCTTAATATACGAGTTGCCCTAGTCTTATTCCACATCTACGAAATCGGCTTAACTCAGACAATTTGACGAGGCCACTGGTTTTTACACAGAACGGCTGAAATCTGACCTCCGCAACCCAGAGGGCAAACCAGACCCAACCCTAGATTAGACTTTGCCAGATTAGTGGCAAACCTTGCTGTCAGAGTTTTCAAGTCGCCTAATGGTCTCTGACTTGGCAAACGCTCGAGACATTTTACCACTAGCGGTCACTCATCCGGGATCTAACAGCGGCCAACGTTACTAAACTCTCGTGATCGGAAAGAAAGAGCAACTAATACTCGGCCACGACCACTATAAAACCTTTAAAAATTCTTAATAAGTAATTCCTAATGAATAGGGCATACAAGGAGCAATAACCTAGCCTAGATCCAATTACAAAGGGAACCGGCGATCGGCGCTGACGCATCGATGCACGTATGAAAAGGATTATCTAGTCTGCAAACGTACACTGTTGACTGCAGCGGTATAAAGGAACTTATAATACGTTTCATTTGTCATTCCAATGCTTACCAATACATTCTGCAGCTATGCCACCAGTAATCAGCTAAAGCTGTCAGAAAAAAAAACCGGTCAAGTGCGAGTCGGACTCGCGCGCCGAGGGTTCCGATATACCTATAGTATTTTTGGAAGCAATAAAGTCCATTTTCAGGACCGCAAAACTAAATTTGTTTGTAAAGGTTTTTTGCAGATTTCTGAAAAACTGTGCAACTTAGAAAGATCGTTTTATTTTTGCTGTAAAGTTTATATAAACTTCTGTCAACTGTAATTAATTCAGATTTTTCCTTACTCAAACTTCGGAGATAAGGGGGGGGGAATGGTATTTTTCTTGACATTTTTCATCATAACTTTAAAACTAAGAAATTTAAAAAAATACAAAAATATATTTTAAAATGTACAAGTAAAGCCCTTTCATATGATACCCCACTCGACCTAGTAGCGACAATTTGAAATTTGGCCCCCCCTATTTTGGCCCCCTTTATATTAATAATCATACTTTTTTCAAAATTTTTTCTTGTGCAATTAAGTTGGGCAACTATATTCTAAAACTATTCCAAATTTCAGGTTGATAGCATAAGTGGTTGCTGAGATATAGAGGTGTGACAGACAGACGGACAGACAGACAGACAGACAGACAGAGCGGCACCATAAGGGTTCCTTTTTTTTACCATTTTGGTATCGGAACCCTAAAAACAAGTTTGTAAAACAATGTTATTTTTTCCGACAAAGGTACTCTGGTTTTAGAGTCATGGCTGCAAAATGTGTTGGTAAACGTTGGAACTAATAAAACGGATTATATTTACCAAATTGTAGGTATTGGCGGGTCATTGGCTATAGGAACCTATCATATTTCAAGGCGCAAAATTTTAGCGGAAAGACTTGAAAGACAAGCTACCACACGGTCTATCGCGCCGTGCCAATCGCAACGATAAAAGCGAAGAAATATTATACGCTTTTATTCTGTGAAAGTGGGGGAGCTCCCCTCCAGGAGTGGACCTTTTTTTGGGTTTATTATCGGGTCGGGATAAGCAGAGACCACAGCCCTCCACCTGCTACAATTTTGACATAGTTCCCTCTCTTCCTGTACTTTCATCAAACACTTTCATACACACTCGTCTGTTTAGGGTACTTTTAACCTGGCCTTTATTTAGAACGTCCTGAATTTGGTCTTGGAAAGTTTACATGCACTTTCGCCTCTTTCGTGAATCTTCACTCTCCACATGACAGCGTTCCTTACAATGATCATAACCAAAGATTTCGGACCTCCTTGCTTCGCTCGGAATAGATACCTTTCTAATTTATTTTAGTAGCGGATGACATCTGCCAACATGTCCCAATCCCATCATCGATGATCACTAGGAAATATTCAAATTAACCTATCAAATCCATAGAACGACGCCTTCACAACCTTGTGACGAATTATTTCTTTAATCCTCCTTCTTACCTTTATTTTTTTTCTTACCTTTATTTAATTACCTTTATTTTTCTGTGATCAGAACACAACGACTAATCTTCTCTGTTTTTAAAACTATCCACGCATCATCTATGATTTCTTGGGACAATTTTGTTTAACGTACTCATAATCCTTATCTGAATCATATAATTTGGTACTCATCCAAAATTTGTCTTAGTTTTTCAACAAAATAAAGCTTGTTCAGTAAATCATCCAAAAAGGCAGCCTTCGATCGAAAGAAAACCAAATTAATGTGGAGCTAGACTAGGTCACTGAAATTGGAAACAGCTAAGTCGAATGCATAATCCGCCTCATGATTATGCAAGTGAATCACCTGAAGCGGCCTAGATATCGATTGTAATATTTGTAATGTAATTAAGTGCATGTCGATGGCTGTAGCTGAAAAAAAAATATGAATGTGTGGATAGATTGTCCGGGACACCAGACAATCAAATCTAGGTTTAAAAAACGATTTTACGAAGATAGGAAAGTAAAGTCATCAGTGTGATTAAAAGTCTCGAAGCGAAGCCAAGTTTGCTTAATTTTACTCAAAATAACCATGTAAACAAATCTTTTTAAAACTTATCTTTATAAACATATTGGAATACGTAGGTTATTTAAAAAAATCTCTCACTTGGTAACACTAAGTTGCAAAAGAGAATTTATTAAACCGCTGAATCGATAAAATTTTAAAGTACCTATAAAGGAAGACACCGTTGAGTCACAGTAGCATGCAACCGTTGTTGCTAAGCAGAGAGACTGCACGAAAGGAACTAAGTTTTTAATTTTATTCTACCAGATATAACTTTTTGCCACAGTACAAGGACATCGAGCATATTTCAGCCAAGAATATATTTTAACCTTTTTAGGGTTCCGTAGTCGCCAAGGAACCCTTATAGTTTCGTCATGTCCGTCTGTCTGTCCGCGGCTTAGCTCAGAGACGC
Source organism: Athrips mouffetella (assembly GCA_947532105.1). Lineage (NCBI taxonomy): Eukaryota > Metazoa > Arthropoda > Insecta > Lepidoptera > Gelechiidae > Athrips > Athrips mouffetella. The sequence continues at coordinate 24,465,135 of OX383976.1, forward strand.
TTAGTGCTAGAAAGCTGAAATTTGGTATGAATATACATTTTACTTACGCCCACAAAGACGAACAATAAAGTCTTGAAAAAAAAAATAGGGTACCTCCCCCTACAAGTAAAGTGGGGACGATTTTTTTTTTCTTATCTACTCCATCGTATTGGGTATTGTTAGATAGCTCTTTTAAAAACAACGTGACCCTTCCTAAATCATTTTTGGTTTTAGAAATCCGTAGGCGAAATATTATATAACAAATGCCACAAAAATTTTAAACTTGCATTGCTAAAAGAAATCGTGTAACACAATATTCTGTGGTGGTCTGCAACCATTGGTGCGCGACTTCGATTCGCAGTTGAAGTGTTTTTAAACGGATTAAGTACTAACTAGAGGGCGCTGACTCAATCTGGAAAGTTATTGGAGGTTTATCCTTATAACATACCAAACAACATCAGCTTATTCCGAAACATTAAATAAAATTATAAACTCGGCGAATCTAGGTGTCTACTTTAAATTTTTGATATATTGATACGATACTACTTCGATAAAGTCGAATTCATAACTTCGTTCACTGACAATAGAGTAGAATATCGCATGTAAACGTGTCTACACCCTAAAAACCATTGACCAATGAGCGCGTCTTATTTTTCGAAGCGCTGCCAACCAATCTTTGCCGTAAGCGGGGATCGAACCCGAAGCCCACGGCGTGAAAGGCAGGTTCAGTGCTAGCCACGCCAACGGGCTTGTCAATTTGTATATTTTTATCTCGGTGCTCGTGCTAAGCCAGCTGCACCGAAAAAACCTACTATAGTAGTAATTGTCAATCTTTTCTTATCATTTGTTCATGCTAGCTAAAACCCACCGATTGAATCGATACCCCAGACAATGCTTTTTACAATAAATACATACACTGCAACTTGTTCATGCAATGAATCACGCGTCCTACATATCGCGAAATGATTATTTGTTAAGTAATTGTATACCGGTTGGCGACGGGGATTCTTTTATTGTATAACGAACGAACAATGACACTTTGTATTAAGGTCAGGTCAGGTCAGTTTAACAGCCTCCGTGGTCTAGAGAGGGCTTAGAGGTCTCGGCTCTCGATCCGGAGGTTCTGGGTTCGATTCCCGGTGGGGACACTGTCAAACAAAAATCCCTTTGTGCGACCTTCCCAGTTTGGTTAGGACATTGCAGGATTAATCACCTGATTGTCCGAAAAGTTAGATGATTCCGTGCTTCGGAAGGCACGTTAAGCCGTTGGTCCCGACTACTATCTACTGATGTAGTCGTTAATGAGCCATGTCAGACCGTTGGTGACTCAACAACTCTGACACCAGGGTTAGTGAGGTCGGTGACCGTCCTTGCAACCCACACGATATGATAAGTTTAAATTCAATTTGTTACCCAGTGGCTTATTCTACTCTCATATTGCTTGAGCAGAAAATTACTTGCAATTTGCAAAATTGTTTAAAACAAGTTAGTAAGAAAATTCATGTTCTCTGTTTCTGTGAGCATTTCTTCTAAATAGCACGGTTCAGAAAACCTACACAGCCATCTGTTGGTGTGATTTTGGTAAGATGCACTTGCGCATTATCATTACACTCTCGGCTCCATTACGCCCTTGCCTGCGGCTCGGGCTGCAATTCCTGAGCCTCGACTTTAATGAGCAAAATAGCGCACTGGCATCTTAATGTACTCTTAAAAGTTAGTGACATTCTACTGTCCTGGTTTCACACATTTTAGCATTTATGACAATTCTTCTAGGTTATTAGGAACTAAAGGATTTAATTTAAGAAGAGGTTGCCATTGTAGTTCAGCGGCAGAGATAGAATTGAATAGTAACAAAATGATTTCATGTCGAGTCAGACAGAATAAATAGATTGTTGTTAGATATAGAATGGCAGGGAAGGTCACTCGACTTTACTATGATTGACATCAGTTACCGTTGCCGGGTAGCAACGAGAATAAAGTACTATCACGGACGTTACCGTCTGACCATTTAAGGATTTTTTCGTCTGTTACCTGCGCAGGCGCTATGCCACTTTTGTTACTTAAAGTTGTCGCATATAGAAAAAAAGATTGTTCAAAAACTAGACCCCGACTACTGGCAAATCTTGTTCTAAAAATATGAAAGAAGAAAATATTGTATACGACGCACAAAATAACTGTGGCCCTGTCATTGATTTTGTGCGTCGTATAATCTGAAACTATTATGTACATATAGGTACTATGGTATTTAATAAATATTCATTATGGTGTTCAAATAATCACCGAGGTAAAATACATACGACTAGGCAGAGTATGCGCCACAAGCGAAACCAAGAACCCATTTATCGTGTTAGCACTGGCGTGCGGCTGATTGTACGTACCTATTACTAAACTAAACCACATAATGTCTGTACTGTGCCGTTACCTCACACAATCCATCAATATTATTGAATAGGTTGCCACTTTGTCAGTTCTTGGGAGTGAATGTTTGTTGCTTGTTGGATGGATTTTACATACATAATATCACGCCTCTTTCCCTTCGGGGAAAGCAGAGAATACAGTCCTCCACCTGCTACGATCTTGACATACTATTGCTTCCTGTACTTTCATCAATCCTTTCATACATGCTCGTCGGTTTAGGGTACTTTTACCCTGGCCTTTACTTAGAACGTCCTGAATTTGGTCCTGGTACGTTCCCCGAGGCCTTCCACTTCCAACGTTTCCATTCACTCTCGCCTTGTAGATCTCTTTCGGCAATCTTCTTTCATTCATCCTCTCTACATGACCAAATCATATCAGCATCCGTGTCTTAATTTTAGTAACTACGTTTCCTTTTACGCCACAACGTTCTCTTATCGCACTACATTTCAACGCTTACATAAGTCCAATAGGTCCTTACACGTTATGGGTTCACAAATTTATAACAAAATCCCTGTTGAAATCCAAGATTGTTCTGGTCTTAACAGCTTCATTCGAAGGCTTAAAATTTGGCTAGCCCAGAAAGCCTTTTACTCTGTAGAGGAGTTTTTAAATCATAAATTGTAGCAAATATAATTATTGTATACCTTTTTTTTTTTTAATGTATACTTTATTTTATTGAATTTACTTCATGTATTAATTAATTTATGACGATGTATATTTAAAACTGAATAAATATGAATATGAATATTTCTAATCCTGTCACTCAATTATAATAAAAGTATCTTTTTAGTTTTTATTCAAAGCATTTAAGTTACGTACTTAAAGTGTCCTAATTCTACCCTTAAGACTGCACCCAGCGCACACTAGTGCCCTCATCAGAATTTAATTAATTTCTTTGAATTGGAGACGAAAATGAAAAATTTAAGAACGATAAAATGTTCTTTGTCAGTATAGCGTTATTTTAAACTATTACAATAAGCTTTATGTTATCTTGTTTATTCAAAATCCTTTGAAGGGAACGCGGTGGCCACCAATTTCCGTTTTAAGGATTTTGAATAAACAAGATAACATAAAGCTAATTGTAATAGTTTAAAATAACGCTATCCTGACAAAGAAAACTTTATCGGTCTTCAATTTATCATTTTTGTCTCCAATTCAAAGAAATTAATGCAATTCTGATGAGGGCGCTAGTGTGCGCGGAATGCAGTCTTAAAAGCCAGCGCCTCAATAGCAAAGCTTCAATTTTCATGGGGTACACACGGCCGCACATCAGTAGAAACACTTTTGGACCTTATGGCGTGGTAATAGAGTTGAAAAAGTTTCTACCGACAAGCGGTTGACCGTACATCTACATATCCTGCATGGGCAATGTTGCCAACAGTTAAATTTTACGACTGAGCATTCGGCAACTTGTGCAGTCGTGCACCTGGTATTGCTAGCGTAAAATTTTAATGGCAAACCGGCAATTGGGAAAACTTTGCTAGAGTTGATAAGGCACGACGGACTGGTCTAAATATAAGTTCAAAAATAAATTACTTGTTCGTAGTTGTTTGTGAACTACAGACCAACCAACGTTAAATTAGTAGTAAAATTAACAGGTCATCGTTATATCGTATGGGTTATATGGTCAATAACAACCTCACAAACCCCTTGCTTCAGAGTTTTTGACTCTGACACGGTTCTATAATTTGAGCTAGGAGTAACGTCTCAACGTGCCTTCCGAAGTACGAAAACGTCTTACGTATCTTCAAGTCATGAAACTCTAATAGATATGTCACTGTTTTTTGTTTGACATTGACACCACCGGAACTCGAACTCAAAACCTCTGAACTGAGAGCCATTTACTTCTAGACCACGAAGGCTACAATTACAAACATATTTTTAAATACTCTTCTCTTTTTAAATAGTTGTTTCATATATATAATTCAATTATTCCGGGGTTCCAATGCTCTTTCTTTTGGTCTGTCAGTCTGTTTGTCTACAGATCTTCTAGTTACGTCAAATCATTGCTCGAGTATTTTTTTCCGTTGCGCCTGCGCTGACGCTACTAAAATGCTTTACCTATTGAGTGCAACAGAAACTGTGCACTATGCAATGTCTACTAACTTCTTAAGGTCACCAGTTCAATGCCCGTGCAGGGCCAAAGTTGCAGACATTTTACGATCGAATCAAAATCTTTTGCACCATTGCACCTGCAATGGGAAACTATAATATTTTAATGGAGTCGAAATTATGTAGCTTTATTAGAATGGCAGCAGTGAGAGAGTAGGACGGACCGATGGGTAAGATATTGGAGCGATAGAGACAGGTATCGCTCCGTCATGCTCCCACGCATAGCGCTGTCCTGCTGTTATTCTACAATATTTCGACTGTAGATTATTGTACCATCCATTCCAGCAGGGGTTAATTAGGGTAAGCTTTTGACATCAAGCTTGCATTCGATATTTTCAGACAATTTACAATGTGTAATTCCAAATACTCTTGTCCCGTGTGAGTGCAGGCAAAGAATAGTTCCAACCCATCTTTACCCGTGGGTCGTAAGAAGCGACTAAGGGTTAATGAACCAGAGGATAAGCAGCAGCATCGTTCTGTGTATCGTACCATTTTACAATCTGCGGTAACCAACAACCGCGGTCCATGGTGCCAGCCTTAACGCTAACAAGCTTGGTGACTTCCCCTCCACATTCAGCAAAACCTGGAATTTTGGAGGGAGTTTCCTGGGATGTTATAATGTTGGTGTCGTTGGTGATGATGAATTTTAAATACGCAAAACCTTTCGGAGAGTAGTTCTACCCATATAACTGTAACCTTTGTTCTACAACTTTTGGAAATTAAAATAAAATTTACCGGTTCAGATTTTAATTTTGTATGGAGATTCGAATTTTTATTATCTTTATTTCCAAAAGATGTAGAACACAAAAGTTGTCCTGTTACAAGGGTGGAACTTTCTCCTGAGAGGATTTGCGTATTTGGAATTACACGTTATAGAAATGCATGCAAACCGGTTCATTGTCTTTTATACAGCCAAGAGAACTTGGTGGAGCATGACACATGGCTTTTTTGACTTGCTTTTCAATGTACAAGCGTCTAATATTAAATCACATCTTCTCCTGAAATTAGTATGAACGAAGATTGACGAAAGTATCCACCAGGCGAAAGTGAATGGGACACTTTGGAATTAGGACCAAATTCAGAACGTTTTAAGTAAAGACCGGGTCAAAAGTACCCTAAACGGACGAGCGTGTATTACCGGCACATGAGACATATCACCTTAGTTCTCAGGGTGGGTAACGCGCTTTGCTGTCTTATTTGGGTGTCATGGGTGGCCCACCGATTCGTTTGAACACTTGTGACATAAAAAAAACCAGCCAAGTGCGAGTCGGACTCGCGCACCGAGGGTTCCGTACCACCACATTATCATAATTGTATTAGTTGAAATTTCAGTATGTTAATGTGCTAGATTTTTCGAGTCCGACACGCGCTTGACAAAATTTTATTATTTGTTGTTATTTTATAGCTTATGCACTATAAACAAACCAATTTTCAAGTTTGTAAGTGCTCCCGTTTATAAAATAAAACTAAAACAAAAATCGCCTCCGCGACCATCCAACTTCACCCCTCTCTTATATGAATGTTCTTGAAACGGGAGCTTACCTCAATTGGTTACCATTAGTTGTGAGAAAAGTTGTAATATTTAATGATTTTAGACTTTTCCCTTTACTTGTACTGTGAGACCTAGCTTCATTGCCAAATTTCATAATTTTAGGTCAACGGGAAATACCCTATAGGTTTTGCTTTTTTGCATAAATGTATGGAGATGAGGACATAAAATGCCATATCTTTTGACTGCGTCGTTGTAAAAAATTGAAATTTTCAGATCTTATGTGGTTCATGGACCCTAATGTATAATATTAATTTCAACCTGATACCTCTACCCGTTCGTGAGATAAAGGGTCTTGACAGACAGACGCACAACAAAGTGATCCTATAAGGGGTCCGTTTTTTTCTTTTATGGTACGGAACCCTAAAAAGGGTTGATGAAAGTAGAGGAAGCGAGTGAGGGAAGTATGTCAAGATCGTAGCAGGTGGTATCTGCCTACCTCGACGAGAAAGGGACGTTATTTTATGTATGTATGTGTGATATGTAAATATGTTCTTACAAAACTCATAACCATAATAAAAGTAATCCATAAATAATTACGAACTAGAAATAATTCTCAAATTAATTTTATAGATTTGACGAGTCAGTGAACTGAAATTGCTGTAAACTGTATGAATAAATAAAAATAATGTCGTAATAAAAACTAACGCGGTTGACATTGGTAGACCGTTGTGCCCCGGTGTTGCATGAAGGTCGCCGGTTCGACGCCCGGGCTAGGCCGATTTAAACGCTTTTTTTAGTTCACTTTTATAGGTTTTTGCTCAAAGTAAAAAAAAATGTCGAATCAGTCACAGTTCGACAAGGTTTTCTTTCAAATCTAAACTAGGGCGTTAGGTGCTGACTGTCAAACTACCCAAAAAACTATATTTCTCACAAACGTAAAATAAAAAGAAATAAAAATTTGCGTGGTATATTTTGTGTTGCTATAGTGGTTGCTTGTGTTGTAACTGGCGCCATGGATCGCAGTAGTTGGTGACCACAGAGATACATACGGACGCACGTCGGTGAAAACACTTTGACCTTGAGCGTGGTCTCTGGTTTCAGGCGTTTGTAGCATAACGCATAACGCAGAGTGTTTAATTTAATTTGTTCAACTTTTGTGAATAATAAACTATTTTATTTATTTATTTAACGCTGGTTAAATAAATAAATGCTGCCGTGCCTACGATACACAGAAGGGCTGCATCTAAACTAGGGCGTTAGGTGTCGTTGCGGACTCTCAAACTACCCAAAAAACTATATTTCTCACAAACGTAAAATAAAAAGAAATAAAAATTTGCGTGGTATATTTTGTGTTGCTATAGTGGTTGCTTGTGTTGTAACTGGCGCCATGGACCGCAGTGGTTGGTGACCACATAGATACATACGGACGCACGTCGGTGAAAACACTTTGACCTTGAGCGAGGTCTCTGGTTTCAGGCGTTTGTAGCGTAGCGCTAGTTCAGCTTATACTAGTTGTTTCTACGTGGTTGCTGCTGTGCGTAAGATACCCAGTGGGGCTGCCCGTCCTCCGGTTCAAAATTCCACAGCATTGACGCAGCGTACGCCTTTAGTCTCCTTTTACGTCACCCACAGCACAGGTAAAGATCGGGACCACACGAGCTAGTAAAAATGATCCAAGATTCCCTAAATGCTATACTAAGTTTAGTGAAACCGACTTTTTCACAGACAAGTTTCTAATTCTGACTTAGCAACAAAAAATCGACTTTCGCTTTTTTAACACCTCACCTGGCTCAACACACCGTCTTCTGAAGCATACAGGGTGTAAGGGGTAGATTATCAAAAACTCAATGCGCGTAAACAATCAAGGGAACTGAATCAACCTTCACCTTGCATGAAGTCTAAATTATACCCGGTTCTAATAGAACCACCCTTACTTTAAATATGTTACCTAAGGCGCAGGCCAGACAGAAGAGGTGCGCCGCACGGCACGCCTTCAGCGCACCTCTTCTGTCTGGCTTGCACCGCGTCGTTCTCCTACATTTTGTATGCATGTGATTTGAACAGGCGCACTGTCGGTGCACCACCGGCGCACCATCGGCGCACCGCCGGCGTGACCGCAGGCACGCCGCCGCACAGCACAGTCCGCTGCGAGTGACGCGGAGCGAAAAGAAAAGTGTACCACGGGGGCGCTCGAAGCGCGCCTCGGGCGCACGCGAAGCGCGCCGCGCCCGTTCTGTCTGGCTTGGACCTACATAGGTAACATATTTAAAGTAAGGTTATCGTAAAAAGCGTTAAACACTTCTAGTAAGCAAAAAAAAAAATTACCCTTATACAACGTATGTCCATGAGTGGACGTCTTTCGGCTGATATGATGATGATATGATACAACGTATAACGGAAAGATGTGATAATACTGAAGGGTGTGAATCTGCCCATGAAACTGAACAACTTTTCCCAAGGAACATAGGTCGAAACACGAAAAACCAAATTTGACCTCCAATACAAAATGCGTTATCAGCTGATGCAGTTTCTATGGAAGGTCAAAATTTTGCCTCAAATTAAGACCCTATATCAGAGCGGTATCATAAACGCGTGGGAGGTCGAAAGCGAAAAGCCGAGATTAGAGTTTAATTGAATTATGACGTTAATTTTTATAACCGAAATTACTTTTGAGGCATTAACATAATAGGATGCCGTCCGTAAATTAATAAAGGGGGATTAGGCCTGTTTAATTTCATTAAGTCTAGGGTTTACACTTGTTTCGTAGGTGTTGGAAAGATGAAATACCAATTCAAAAAGCCGCAGTGTGTTCCCCACCCCACCACCAGACGAGATCTGGGGCTCAACTCTTGACTATCACCGGGTGATAAAATATCAATCAAAAAATTCAATATCAAAGATTTTTCTTTTCAAAAGTAAAAATTGATATTCGTTAATTATGAAGTAGTGTATATTGTTTATTTTCATTTTTTTTTATTTGCTTTTTGGCAGTTTATCAGGGTGATTTTGAATTTCTAAAGTCCCTGTTGTGTGTCTTCGACCCAATCGGCACCAGGTGAGATAGGGGTCAAATGCTCACCTATATCATATAAAAAAAAATACCCTGGCTGGCCGTCTATGTATACGAATTACGAATACGTCTATGTACGAGTAGGTAGGTACCATCGACAAAGTTGGCGCCTGACCACCTTTAAGTTTAGTTTAGAGGTGGGTCGGTACGCGATTTTCCAATACCGAAACGTAACTAGTTATCAATACCCGATAACGGGTTTTGAAACTATTTATTTCAATAACTATGTATTAAATGGTACGGGGATTTAAGAAGCGGTTTTGTTACTGAGCGTTATTGGTATTATTGCGTTATCGCGGTGAACGGGGTATTTCGTTATTTTAGTTATTTCATCCGATATTATTGGTATTTTGAATAAATAATTTTTATTTCTTATAGGACAAGTGAATATTGTTATTGTGTTAATTACTTTTCTTTGTTTGCGCATCTGAATTGACCAATTTTTTTATAATATTTTGTTTAGTTTTTTCCAATTTCGTTGTTTTTAAACTTAGTTAAGGTAAGCGTATTTTTAATACGCAGTTTTTATTTCGATAAATAGTTTCGCCAAATAAATAGTTATTGCAAAACCGAATACCGTATTTTAGTTATAAACTATTTACGTTGCATAACGCCCATCCCTAGTTTAGTTTCGTGTGCAGTAGTGTCTCGCGGGAACCTTCGCTGGCTCCGCCTTGCTAGTTTTTGTCCGTTAGGTGCAAGTTGTAACTGACCAACATTTGATTTGATTTGGTTTTTCGTGTACCTAGTTTTAGAAAGTAAGCTTGGTTGAGGGCAAGCATATTATGTGTAACCATCATGTAACAGTAAGGAGTCGTGTACTGTCAACATAACTACTCTGTAGTTTGGCAGTTAGTGTTAGTTTAGTGTACCTACAAGCCCTAAATTGAATAAACCTTTTTTTTTTTTGGAGCCTGAAGGATCCGAAAAAGTCATAAAAACTCATAAAAGCAAAACCGTTGTTATCTCTCACTGGTAAGGGCGGGGCGGACTAAGATCGCCACATGCAAGCAACAAGGTTTCGAAAGTGGTCAGGCGGCAACTTTGCTGATAGTACATTCAAGAGCACGTCAAGCTCCCACCCACGTCCACACCCCCTATCCCCCACCCTCTGACTCATCCAAAGCTCGATGTAGTACCAATTATTCCCGCCAGAGGGCCTATATCCACTTATAAACAAAAGCATAGACGTATCCAAAACAAAACAAAACCGGCCAAGTGCGTGTCGGGCCACGCGCAATATAGGTTTCCGTAGTTTTTTTTTAATTTTTATCGCAAAGCAGGTGTTGACTAAGTATTTCATAACATTCATAACATAAAATGTTTACATCCTAATACTATGCGAGGTAGTAACGCCTGATTGCTACTCTATTTACTTTTTTTCCAATTTTTCAGCTATAGCTCATTAACCTGTGAAGCCTACTTGGCTGTGATAGTTTTCCTTTAAATTTCATCATACATACTACTACTTTAAAGGTTTTCACATTTCCATTAACTACCGTTTACTTGACTCCAACAAAAAATTGCGCTTTCAAGCTGAATATTTCGCAAACGGATCCCTAAATCGAAAAATGATCTTTGCGAACTCACATTATTTTTAATCTAATTCTATCTAACGATACCCCACACAATGGGGCCAACCAAAAAAAATCACCCCCTTTACTTGTAGGAGAGGTACCCTAAAAAAAATATCTTCCTAGATTTTATTTTACCACTTTCTCGGCGTAAATGAAATACATATCCATACTAAATTTCAGCTTTCTTGTACGAAGGGTCTCTGAGCTAAGCCGCGGTCAGACAGACAGACGGACATGACGAAACTACAAGGGTTCCTTGTTGACTACGGAACCCTAAAAAGCTTGTAAAGAGTAACTAGTCGCCTATTGGCTACTCCGAATGTCTTTCGTTGGATTAATCCATCATCACTGTACTAACTTAATACTCAATATTTCTTTGCATTCTAAAATGGTGTACGAGTAACAAAGTTGGTGTCATCGTAAAATTAGTACAATTATTTTATACGCTCTTGGGCACAGCAAAATAACATAACAATAAATTAAAAAGAGTCAGGAGTTATATATATAAAAAAAGTGCTGCAAGAGATGGAACATAGCACAAATTATTATTTACATTTTATCATCGATGTATTTCTTTACGGAGTAGTAGCTCTTATCAATTTAAAATTGTTTAAATTTTTCTGTAAATGTTTCATTATTTGTCACATTTTTAATAGCTTCAGGCAACTTATAAAATATTTTTACTGACATAACGTAAGGGCCATCTTTTTAATCTGGAAACGGGGACTTAATTCCATTTCACGGAATCGGCTAACTCACGTGAGGAATCTGATGAGGGCTCTGGTTTTTTTACAGAGGGCAAACTAGGCTAGCAGAGGTTTCAAGCCGCCAAATGCCTCCAGACTTGGCTTATCAGTGACAGGACCCGGGATTAACGGCTTAACGTGCCTTCCGGAGAACAGAAGACTTTAAACGTATTTTGCGAATAACGATCGCCCATCCAGGTGAAAGGGTGCATAAGAACTCATACTGTACAAAAAATACCGCCCTCGGAACGCTTTCGCTACCGCCTCAGTGTGACTCGGGCTTAAGGGTTCCGTTATTACAATTTTGGTTCCGAGCTCTAATAGTAAAGATTCCGAACCCTAAAAATTAAAAATGTGCAGACCCGCGGGCGAAAACCAAGTACGATTTCCGCAAAGAATTTTATTGTGAAAATAAACTGAGGGCCGGATGTGGGTGTTTCTCATCAGTCGTCGTCATGGCGGAAGCGGGCGACAGGTAACACAACAGGGGCGGACTCAGATAACTGGCCCTGTCTACAGCCCTGGATACATACCAGGATGTTTTAGGGGTCGTAAAATTAGGAATAAAAACCAAAACTAAGCTTACTCCTAGTTAAAAGTCTGTGCTTAAATGGAGTCTCACTTTAGCATAGCAGCACACCCCGGACTCTACATACATCGAGGGCGAATTTGAAATTGGAAGGTCGTACAAAAGACCCTCAGGAGCACCACGCGAATCACGCAGGCGGGTGCGCGCGGGGGTGCGGGGTTGATTGCATGGTGGGCGGAGAGTCCGTTCTGTATGATAGTACTATACTTTATTCTGTCACTAAGCTTACTCCTAATAGTAAAATGTCTGTTATGCTGAAATGGATCTTCAGCATAGCAGACTCTCCGAAACACCGCAAAAGCCGTCACAGTTTTATTAGAAACACCGTGCCCCTTGAATCAGATCCATCAAAGGCTAGGATAGAACTGTGGTCAAAAAGGTACTTCCCTGAAAGCCCGTATATCCCCATTGCCGAAAATCTTCCACCAGGACATGATCTTCCCTGGCCCATATGGAAGTCACTTAATAGACTGCGATCGAGCGCTGGCAGGTGCGGAGAACTGAAGAAGAGGTGGGGCTTCTCTGATAACGACAAGTGTGAGGGCGGCATTTTGCAATCCATGACACACTTGCTTTCGTGCCCTACCTCCTCAGATTCTTGCACACGGGAGGACCTTTTTGAAGGCAACCATAGAGCTATTGCTGTTTAGATTTTGGGCTAAGTTACTATAAAATTATTTGCCATTGATACGAGAAGAAGAAGAATAGCAGACTATTTTCTTCAAAGCAGATGCCACATCCAACCGGATAGGTGGACTAGAGAAGCCACGGAATAGACCGTTCCTATGTCAACAGCCACAGAAGCATAGTCAGTCGCGTTGCATTGTCAAGCTAGACCTGCTCTTGAATGTAACAAAAGAAGGAAAAAGAAAGAAAAAAATAAAGAAAGAAAGAAAGAAAAGAAAAAAAGAGAAGAAAAGAAAAAAAAAGATTTATAGCTACTAAAAATAAATACATTTCTAGGGGTACCACTCCGTTTTACTGTTTCGTGCTTTGAAAGGTACAGTCAAGAGCAAGCTTGACACTGGACTTTGTACCGCTCTTATTTCAATTGCAGTAGGGGCTAGAGTCGAACTACGAGTGTCAAACTTGACCTGCTCTTGACTGTACGTTGAGCCATTGGTCATGATAGACTTAGTCGATAATAATGCCATTTGGCGGCTTGAGAACTCTGCCAGCCATGTTTGTTTTACTAATCTGGCAAAGCCTTATCTTAGAACTGGGTCTGGTTTGCACTTTGGGTTTAAACAAAAAAAAACGGTCTGACTGTTTTTTGTGCCCTTGTCAAATCTCCTAGGGTAGGTAGGTAGCCAACTTCGTAAAACCAACGGAATATGGCTAGGGGCAACAATGATAGCGGTACCAATCCGGGAGTCAACCTCGAGGTCAACCAGCTGGTCTGATTTGGCGGACATTTAGTATGTACACATTAAACAAAGACATTTAAGTATCAAAATCAATTCAATCAAAGGCTGATTAAAATCAAACAAAAATTTTGGATGCCCTAACCTACTTGTTCCTACTCTCACCCTTGCCCGACAGGTATTTTTTTTTTCGGATGAAATATCGACTTTGAAAGAACAAGAAAGGATAGTTTTAGATTGTTCTAATGACTGTTCTAGGTTAAAAATAACAGGTAGAATCCAAGACTGTAAGGGAATTAAAAACGCGATAGATTTTTATAGGTTCAGCATCGTTTGTTTCGGATGGGTGATCGCTAGTTGTCATCACCATATCACAAGGCAATTATCGTGTTGATCGACAAGTCGATGATCGACCTCACAAACCTTGGTGTCAGAGTTACTGAGCCGACAAAGTCTGTAGATAGCCTTTGGGACCAACAAAAATCTGTAGATAGCATTTGGGGCCTTGCCTTCCGCAGCGCGGAATCACCTTATTTTTTATCAAACAGTGCCCCGTTAGTATTCTGTAATGCTCCAATCAAAATAGGAGTCTCACTAAGTGATTTTTTGACTGACAGTGTCCCCACCGGGCTTCGAACCTAGAACCTCCACGGTCGAAAGCTGAACGTCCTAACCACTATACCTAAAAATTTTTAGAATGGCAAACGCTTACCAACACATTTTGCAGCCATAGAACCAGACAAACTACCACGAACCAGACGAACCAGAGTATATTTGACCGAAAAAATAACATTGTTTTACAAACTTGTTTTTTCTGACAGCTTTAGCTGATTACTATTCATCATGGAGCACAATAGTCTTGATATAGCTGCAAAATGTGTTGGTAAGTTGGTAAAATGTTTTGCCATGCAAAAAAATTTTAGGCATAGACAATGGAGGCTGTCCCGCTTGAGAAGAAAATTTGCGGCTCGAGGGTTTCGAATACTACTCTAATTTTCATAAAAAAATATTGATAGCATGTACTCTTCAGAACATTAGCAAGAGACGTCAGTTTACTCATCATCATCATATCCTGTGGATTTTAAGACTGATGACCGACCTCACAAACCCGACAAAGGCCTCTGACGTGGCTTTAACGACTAATTCCGTAGATAGTAGTGCTTTCCGAAACACAGAATCATCTTAGTTTTCAGAAAATTTGATTCAGCCTGCAAAGACCTAAAAAAACTAAGTAAGTAACAGAAAGTATTTTTGTTTGACAGTGTCCCATCGGGAATCGAACCCAGAACCTCCATATCGAGACCACGGAGGTTGTGCGTATATTGATCTACATAAAGTAGGCGAATTAAATTACCAATTTCAGGCCTTATAATGTTACAAACTTCTCTTTCTGATGTTCCCCTTAGGAGTCAATTACTCGAATTCGTTCTTGCTCAGAGTGTTACAAGTCAATAGATTGTAAGGTTGGACTTTGTCACATTTAAAACAGAGTTTAAATAATATTGGACGAAATGGAAAGCTCCACACTTGAAAACATTGTTAAACGTTAACACCTAGCTGAATTCAAAGACTAATTCGGCATACATTGCTGGGAGGCTTGGTTATGTTAATTGCAATATCCTTACTTCAACGAGCAATGTATGCTGAAGTAGTCTTTGAATTCAGGTAGGGTAGGTGTGATCGTGGCTTAACGCGGCTTTGGCGATAGCCGTTTGGTAAATCTTCCTCACACAGCAAATAATGTGTAATACACACTGGGAAAAAATAGTTTCAGATATACTCTTAGGGCCTGTCCGCACAGCGAATTTTCACCGCGCGATATTTACTCGCGCGAATTGTATCCCGTGCTTCAAATTGCAAAAAATCGCGCGTCAAAAATTCGCTGTCTGGACAGGCCCTAAGATTCAATGTGTCACAGAATTGCGAGAAAAAAATTGCGCGATAGAAATTCGCTGTGCGGACAGACCCTTAGTAAATTGTCTTTAGTCTGTAAGTAACCTATACGTACGGTCAACCGCTTGTCGGTAGAAACTTTTTAAACTCTATCACCACGCCATAAGGTCCAAAAGTGTTTCTACTGATGTGCGGCCGTGTGTACTAGCGTACAAACCCTTTACTTTGTGAAAGACTACCAAAAGGAACTCTCTGAACGCTAGGTGATCTGCACGAACATGCTTGTGGGTGGGTAGAAAGACTTAGCCCAAAACAGGGTATCCATTGAAAGACCTTTGCTCTGAAAGCATGTATGAAAGGATTGATGAAAGTACAGGAAGCAAGGGAAGTATGTCAAGATCGTAGCAGGTGGAGAACTGTGGTCTCTGCCTACCCCGACGGGGATAAGGCGTGATATTAGGTGCAAGCCAGACAGAATGGGCGCGGCGTGCATCGGGTGTGTCTGTGGCACGCTACGAGCGCACATAGTTTGCGCCCGTGGCGCGCTTCGGGTGCTACTTCTGAGCCGGCGCGTCACTCACAGCAGACTGTGCTGTGCGGCGGCATGCACCACCGGCGCGCCGCCGGCGTAACCGCCGGTGCGCCTTTGGCATGCCGTCTCGTCGCCTGTTCAAATCACTTGCATACAAAATGTAGGAGAACGACGCGGCGCAGGCCAGACAGAAGAGGTGCGCTGAAGGCGTGCCGTACGGCACACCGCTGCTGTCTGGCCTACGCCTTATTTATGTACCTTTGCTCTGCAATGGGACACGACCAGCCCTTTATAATAAATCGCTTACTAAAGTGTAGTCGCCTGTTAAACATTGAGATTCTTTCTACATTTTGACGTTTTTCAAGACCCAGAACACAAAAACAGTATCCGGCGACAGGCAACAAAGTTAAAAATTCTATCAAAATGTCGTTATAATTTACGACTTGCCGCCGGCTGGGTCGGGTATTAGATTACAGACCTTGTATGAGGTCCGAAATGAAGGAAGCTTTTGATAGGATTCCGTGTCATCGCAAATGACCTTGAAGTGCGGATTTATCTGAGAAAGATTGCGTAAAAAAAGTTAGAAATTGATTGTTGCTGAGGTGAAACAAGAGTACTCGTAGTTTTAATAGTAGTTTAAGTTCCGTAAGTAGGGTTATTACAAACGAGTTGACGTTTTGTAAGCCCAAGACGAAGTCGAGGGTTTACCATCGGCACGAGTTTGTCATAACCCTTACGGACGTGTATCTTACGACGTTTTTCAATACATTTGTGAGAAAACAGGTATAAGTAATACACTTGGTAAAGGAAGCGACCATGGGTACTGTCAGCTTCTTGTCGATTTATGTTCTCCTGGTACTTTCCATTTTATTTTAAATATAGGTAGGCAGTCGTCACCCAAGTAAAACCTCACCACGGTAGTATTTTAACAAAATAATTTTATGATCAGAGTGTAAAAACTCCTTAGTATTATACTGTTTTACTTACCGCACTAGTTCGGTAAGTAACTACTTACGAGCAATGTTTACGTCCTTGTAAGTACGTTTTTCGAGCAAATGTATTGAAAAAAAATATTCCAACTCAGCCTAGATGTAGGACTCTTTTTAGGCTTTCAGAAATATTCTGTCATTAGAACCAATTGCATAGATAGAGTATCATCTAGCTGTTGCAAATATCGCGATTTTTACTTAGGACGTAAATTAAATAAAACACCGATTTTACATTTGTTCCGTACCACTAAAGTAAAAATAGCGTTTTAGTTATAGACGCGCAAAGTGTATTATTTTATTTAATACGATGCCGACACGCACTTGACCAGTTTTTATTATTTGTTGTTATTTAACAGCTTATGCACTATAAACATACTAATTTTCACGCTTGTAAGTGTTCCCGTTTTTACGATAGAGGTAAAACAACAATCGAGCAATAATCGCCTAGGGTTCCGTACCCAAAGGGTGAAAAACTGAACCCTATTAATATGAATCCGATGTTTGTCTGTCTGTTAGCGGGCTGTATCTCATGAAGCGTAATAGGTAGACAGTTGAAATTTTCACAGATTATGTATTTCTGTTCCTGCTATAACAACAGATAATAAAAAAAAATAAAAATTTAAGGGGGACTTCCCTACTAAAAAAGTCGCGTTTGTCTACAGGAGACATAAAAATTAAGTATTATATGTGTAAAATGACAAATAAATTGGGTCAGTTTATATGAAGAACCAAAAGTTTTTTTTTCTTTTTTTTTAAATGCGTAGAACGAAAGTCGTCTTCACATCTTACGGATTATATTGGGTCCTTAACTATGAAATTGCCGTTTTGTATGGCGAATTTTAGGTAAACTCAATTTTCAGTACTAATATTTTTGCATTTTTTTATGAATTAAAATCCAAATGTTTAATATTTTTTTAAGCAGAATTGGAAAGACTACATAGTAAACGTAAAATGATTACTTAGTCATCAATTTATATGATTCTTTCTTAAATGAAAATTTTTGGCCTAGAAAATATCCGAATTACGCATTTTCAATATTGTTACATGAACCACAGTCCAAGATGGTATATTATATTGGCAATGGCACAGAGTAGCCTTGCGATTTTTTGTGTCGAATTAGAAGAGCAATGACCAACGGCTCTGCTTTTTTTACGTACGCTGTTACTAGGCAAGTTTTTTATGAGCAGTAGTTTCGAGTTACGCCTAACTTTAGACGGTTGCCATGCGCAGTCTCCGACCGACCAAATCCGTTTTGAATAAACCTTTCGGTTTATATGCCCGAAAAGGTGTGATCGTCGAATAAATTTTATGCAAATACTGCCCAAATTACAGTACTTACTAAAAACGTTGAACTTTTTATAAAGCTTTTAGTTGGATTTTTAGTACGATTCAAAAATAACAGTAACAGTTTTATTAGAACTCCAATATTAGCCATTTTGGTCCTAAAATACCCAACCAGTTGCTTTTTATAACTCTTAAATTACGAGCTGTAATATAGAGGTCGAAACTGTGCCACACAGGTTATGATTTTAGTCAGTCAGTAGGACAATAGCAAACCTGAGAAACCCTGATGTCTTCGGCTGATCCTTCTCTATAACTAGCAGCTACACGCTCGTCAATGTTAATTTCAACCTCAATTACACGTCAATAACGTTCACATAAGCGTGGCTTGCAACGTGGCTGTTACGACCAACGGTGACCCCGATATTCAAAAAAATATCAAAAAAGTTGAACAACTACAAAATATTGTTAATTTTTATATACTTTTGATAAAAAAATGTAGCAGTAAAATGGTTTCAAATGGGAAAAAATCGACAAAATAATGCTCATTTTAGATTTTTTTTTTCAGTTATACAAATTTAATTAAATTTCTATCTCGACCGTTTGACTTGTTTGTTACTACGTATTTTTTCTGTTAATGTAAATGCCATATTTAACGTAAAAAGTGGTTACGAAGTTATTTAGTCTCAAGGTTATTCAGGGAGGTTTAACCTTAAATCCCAAATAGACTTCTTTGGATAAAATAGAACAGAGAAACGAAAACAAACACCTAGCAATTACAAATAAAGCCACGAGCAAAGACTAATTCGGCATACATTGCTGGGAGGCTTGGTTATGTTTATTGCATTATCCTTACTTCAACGAGCAATGTATGCCGAATTAGTCTTTGAATTCAGCTAGGTGTGATCGTGGCTTAAGTCACCAACTCGGTACCAGGCTATTTCCACTGGTTGCTAGTTGGTAACCAATATCGATTTTCTATTTTTGCCTTTTCAATTCTCCAATCCATTGTTTCTAGTCTTTGTGTTTCTTAACGTTTTATTAATTAACGCTGAAAACAGGGAGGGAGTCCATTATTTAACTTTTAATTAATAAATGTCGCTAACAGCTTTAGACAATTATTTTGTAAGAATAAAACAGAAAGAGTTGTTCCCTAAGTATAATATAATTTCTGTAAAAATAAATAACTTGTATCTAATTAAAAAAAAAATTGTTTAATAAAAAAGGAAAACCGCGAAACCCGACGGAAATATCCTTACTGTAGACATCCAAGATCTAAGTTGCTTCATAAGACTTCTTATCCTTGGTTAATTTACTATTTTAGGCATTAGTTAGTCGTACGAACGAAAACAGAAACTTTTTTTTTTATTTAAATCTATTAATTTGAAATTAATTACATTAATTTTACATTTCCTCCTCGCTGAATCTTTAATTTTAATATAAGATTATGTGCGATTTTTTAATATAAGATTACGTGTTTCTGTACGTTCGTGTGGTGGTGCCGGCACGTCCGTTTGGTGCCGGCAAAGAATAGTACCAACCCATCTCTACTACCCGCTGATGTCGTAAGAGACGACAAAGGGCTTATGAACCGGAGGATGGGCTGCAGCATCTTTCTGGGTATCGTACTATCTTACATACTGCGGTCACCAACAACAGCGGTCGCCAGCCGCATTGTTTACAAGCGTGGTGACTATGGCAAATCCCCTGCAAAGTATCACGCGATTTTGCTGGAATTCTGGAGGGAGCTCCCTGTCCTGTCCTGCACGATTCATGGGATGTTATGATTTTTTTTATAATAGTCAATGGGTTTATTCTAGATTCTAGTCTTGAGGAAATAGACGAGGTCGACGATGGGACGAGCCGTGACGTGTCGTGTTGTGAGGTGTCTCACAAGGCTCGTCTGGCTGTTCATAGAGGCGTTTTGGTACCAACACTGATGTACGACAGTGAAAGCTGGTATGGCAGTAAAAGCATGAAAGTAGAATTAATGCAGTAGAATTAATAACGTAGTGGCGTAAAAGAAGAGGTAGTGACTAAAATTGAGAAAGAGATGCTGAGATGGTTTGGTCATGTAGAGAGGATGAATGAAAAGAGATTGACGAAAGAGATCTACAAGGCGAGAGTGAATGGAAACGTTGGAAGGGGAAGGCCTCGGCGAACGTACCAAGACCAAATTCAGGACGTTCTGAATAAAGGCCAGGTTAAAAGTACCCTAAACCGACGAGCCTGTATGCAAGGATAGTAAGCAAGGGAAGTATGTCAAGATCGTAGCAGGTGGAGAGCTGTGGTCTCTGCCTACCCCGACGGGAACAAGGCGTTATCTTATGTATGTATGTATCAAAGTGTTTCCACCGAGGTGCGGCCGTGTGTACCTATGTAAATTGGGTGTAAAAAAATTGTAAGCACTATGTTTAGCATGTTACTTAGACCATAAAACTGAACAACTTTTGCTTTCCCATACAAAATGCGCAAATGTGGTTTCTATGGGAAGGTGATTTTTTTTTAGACAGTTTTTTAGTTTCACGATCTAAGTAACACCTTGTATAAATGTATATTACCGACGATATATCCAGCACGTATTCAAAACGACTAGATTTTTATCTTAATGATGATGAGCCAGGCACAGTTTCCGCTTTAGTTTCCAAATGTGCACGTAGCAACTACAATCTCAACCGTGACCACTTTGTTGGTAATTGGTATCTCGATTCAAACCGGTTTTAGAAACACGACACGATAAAAAACGACGCACTTTGTAGTAGTTGAGACGACCTACGTGACGCGTTTGAATTTACACAAAACTGAAACATAGAGTCAAATGCAGATCAAACTTTACACTTGCAGTGCGGACACTACATACATCGAGCGCGAATTTGAAATTGGAAAGACACGTAGGCCCGTATATTCAGTACAAAAGACCCTCAGAAGGAGCACGAGAATCTCGCGGGCGGGTGCACGCGGGGGTGCGGGGTAGATTGCATTGGGGGCGGAGTGTCCGTTGTGTATGGTAGTACACACGGCCGCACATCAGTAGAAACACTTTTGGACCTTATGGCGTGGTAATAGAGTTGAAAAAGTTTCTACCGACAAGCGGTTGACCGTACTATTACTTTATTCTGTGCCACGGTATTAAAACAAGAACGGTTCATTCTATTATGTGAAACTTTTCGTGCTGTTGACTGTACATGACGCTGCTTCTGTCCTACTCCTGGGGAAAAAGTAGGGGATGATCCAAAAAGTCGGACCGTCAAACCAGTGGCCAACTGTCTTCTAATCTTTTTATCAGAGTTTTCAGGCCGCCAAATGGCCTCACACATAAGCCACGATCACGCCTTCCTGAATCCAGCAAGTCATTCGGCATATATTGCTGGTTGTAATAAGGATATTGGAATTAACAAAACCAAGCCTCCCACCAATGTATGCCTATAGCTGAACGATCACTGTACTATTATGAACTTTGCCGTTTGTACAGCGCGGAGCGGCCAGTAAAAACCATTCTGAATCCTACGTAGGCGCCGAGTCAGTTTTATTTTTTAGTTAACGCCTAGCAAACAATACTTTTGGTCATCTTTAAGTCACCAGGGCGGACTAGAGCTTAAATTTTTCGATGGCAAGCAAAAATCTGCTCAGTGTTGGTCATGCAGGAGTTACCGAGATAGCAGGCCGCACTTCAGTGGTAACACTTTGACCATGAGCAAGCGGGTCTCTGGTTACGGGCGTTTGTGGCGTAGCGCTGTTTTAGCTTATACTGGTTTTGTTGTCATTCATTTGCTGCCGTGCGTACATCTATCAGTCCGATATAACTAGGTACTGTGCACTTGCGGAACCCTAAAAAATTTTTAAATGCATAAAATACTATTTAGAGGAACTGTCAAAAGTTTAGCTCGATACGATTAGAAAAGAAATATGACAACCGGGGACAGTTGCGGGATAATTGGGGGTGTCAAGTTGGAAAAATTTAGAAAAAATTTGGATAAAAAAAACGGAGGAATTGGTTTCAAGGTTTGGTGAAACCAAATAAGGGAAAATTTGCTAAAATGCGGCTTAGTTGCAGGATGAAATTCATATAAAAGGGTGACACGCAAAAAAATCGTGAAACGCTCCAAATATTCTGGTTGAATCTTTGAGACGTCTGTGAGAGGAAAGACGATAGGAAACTGGATTTCTGTGAGTTATAATCTTTTATTTTGTAGCTCGCGAAAAATAGACATCATACAGCTGATGTGACGAATCTTTTGAAGGAGGCTATGATCCTGGATTGTGGGTTCCTTCAATTGAGATAAAGATAGGGATTGCTCCGTGTAGGATATAGTATAGGAAGGTTTATTTGCGTATAATTTCAAGACACTAACGTTCAGAATTTGATTCCAAAGTGTATAGAATAAGTGGTGTGAAACTAACGTTATGTAAGTATTCAATTTTGTGGTTTTCCATTTTTTTATTTATTTTCGGTTCAAAGTTGTTGTGTGTATATGAGATAAGGTGAAATGTGACTTAATGAAATTTATAGTTTCTTCCAGGTTGTGTGAGCTAAATAACGTTGAGAAAATCAGATTTCAATGTCAAAAGAGGAAGAGTTGAATGGAGAATATTTGCAGCTTTACAGATCTTCCTGCGGGATCATAAGAGGCTTGTACTGTGTGATACTTTAAGTAAATTGTTATTCCCTCTTAATGATTTTCTTTTGTAAACATTAATAACTCTGCGAGAATTATAACATACTGTGTTTCTAATCTGAGTCGTTATGATAGTAATAAAGATTTCCTTTTCCCATAATTAAGTATAAACTAATTCTGCAAATGTCTTTGTTCGCGTATAGCTAGGCAGGATAATGTTCTATTTCTAAACAGGTACAGGAATTACAAAGAACTCTATAGACATGGAATAGCAAACCACAAATGACAAAACGTGAAGGCTAAAAAAGGTATTGCTTGGATTGTAAAGGTAATGTAAATTTCATTGTGATTAATTTTTTCCTTTACAGAGAAATTGATTAAAATAGTCCTTGGTGAAATCATAGAAACTGGACTTTGATGTATATTTTGTCATCGTTTCAAGGTGGCTTTAGATGTTGTATATTTTGTCATCATTTCAAAGTGACTTAAGACGATGTATATTTTTAACATCATTTCAAAGAGACTTTAGACGATATATATTTTTTATTTGACATTATTGTCAAATAGTCAACAAATAAATCATTTTTGATTTAGTTTTACTCAAAGCTAGACGCTATTTTTGAAATCTTTATAAATTTTTTATCTCTTTAACAAAAAATAAATCAAAACCCAAAAATCAAAATGGAAGAAAATATTAAAACATAAAATAATTACCTTTTTTAGAAAATAATATAAAATCTTTGGCCCTAAACCAAAATTCCAGATTTTATATGCTAGTGTCTTCGTTTGATAAAATCAAAAATAAATATTCCGTCAGATCAAAAGAATTAGAACGTCAATTCAAAATTTTAAAATAAAATATCTTCAAACTGAAACTTGGATATAATTTGTGATATTTTATTGTGAAATAAAAAGGGTAAGTTTAAATAGTTTGAAAATAATAAATAATATTATTCCAAATAATAATAAATTGTTTTGAAAGTGATTTTGAATCTTTTGCCTCGATTTCCCAAAATTGGAACATGCTGAGAGCATTACTACATCTCAGTACTCAAGCTCATAGGAGGTGCTTATCTTTCCTTTAACTATCATATTTTTAGGGGTCCCAGATTTTGAGATTAAAAAATACTTGCTCTCAGGTTTATTTAGTTCGACCAAGCATGGATGGATGCCCTCGTGACATGTGTCCCCGATGTCCGCTATATTGGTTGTGGCAAATGTAAGTCGCGTGTCACTGGAGTATCCGCCTAAGATTAACTGATAATATCGACCTTCGGATTTATTTATTTTATTCATCCTTGGGCTGGAGCCCTCAAGCCTAAAAGGGTCTGATATTAAAGTTCTTCTCGTTCTATTTGTGTGAGATTTCGCTGATTCATCCTGATTTCTCCCATCTGTATGTGTGGGATGAATTGGTGTTATTCCGGTACAAATGGAAGGATATTAGCAAGGTGTTTTAACGTTGGATTTTGGAAATAGTGTTTCTTGTGTTATGTGCTGACAACGCTTGCCCATTATTGGTTGCGTCGTTTGAGTGGCATATACCACGGGAGGACCTCCTGATCTATGCGTTGGTCTACCAAATGTAGAGTAGTTAGATAATTTAAAACCTTCTTCTTTTGTGTAGGGACATTCTAGTTTAGTCTAATGACATTAAATTGTTTATAGGGAATAAATTAGAATTGTTCTGAATCAATAGGAAGAATATTCTTGATGGAGACATTACATTCGTTCGTGGGTTGCTTCTTGTAAAGTGTGTTGACGACGTTCGCCCGCAAGGCTGCGACGGCCGTACGGCACTTTGACCTTGGGGGACCTCTGAACTTTATGTGTGTCATCCTAAAGTAGTTAAATAATCTATTTAATCTTCATTGATTCACATAGGAATCTAAACCTTATAAGATTCTAAGTTTTACTTTTCCTTAATAAAACTTGTCATAATTTATCATACTTAAAATTATTCTTTGACTCAATGTGAAACCACCTTTAACATTACTAAATAGATTCTTAAAAACAATAATGGAACGGAAATTATAATGTTTAGTTTCTTTCATTGTAGTTATGTTCCGAATATTTAAGTATATACAATAATCCCATTTTTATACTTCTTTTGAGTCCTCTTTTAAAAAGAACATCGAGTTTTAGCTAGTGTTGTTTACGCTAAATTCTCCCAGTGTTCTTGGTTTTGAATACTCGATGCTTTTGATTTTCCCTTAAGATCTTAAATCATAAATGTTTGGCCCAACCTAGCTTAGATATTACTATCCCGTATCTTCTCGGTTCTGGTCATCATTCTTCACTTTTATTTAAGGATTACCTTCAGTAATCTTTTGTCATACTTACTTCTTATATGTTCTTCTTCGAAATATGCTGGGTAATCCCATTATAGTTTAGATGCAATTCATTTTATTTAAATGAGTGTTTAGACTGGGGTTACTCTACATAATCCTTGTCCAGCGTGGGTTTGTAACGGAAAAGAGATTTAGCTACGCATCACAAGTGAGAGCTATGAAGGATATACAGAGACCTTGTTGGTGCAATAAAGTCACTCAGTGACTGGGGGGAGGGAAGTTGCCCTTCAAACTCTTTATGTCTCTCGTTATAAAACCGTTATTGATCTAGGCTGGCCATGCAAGCAATAATACTATACCCGTATCTAGTACAGACTTCACACTTGGACGTGTGGAGCTGGCTAATTATTTTCAGTTTAACTTATTTCAAAACAAACTAAGGGATTCGATGATGTCGATCATTGTCTGCCCGGAGGGATTACAGGAAGACCGAAGAGCTCATTTTGTAGGAGTGCCTTGTTTTCCTAAAGTAAGACTGTATGCTTCGTGTGCCTGGCGGGCTCGGTGACCAGCTCTGGTATGGGTGACTAAAAGAAATAGTCAAATACCCTGTGAACCCTGGATGAGTCAGTGATTGTCCCTTAAAGGTGGGCCACGTGGAAGTCGGGTTTTGACGCGGGGCATGAACATACCGGGGGGAGACATCATCACCGTCTGGGTTGTACTGTGGTTAGTTGGTTCCACTCTCCACATACATTAACCCTAGTCTTTACTGTAGTTTAAGTTTTCGATGGGAGTTCCAGCTCCGCGAGGATGATCAGAATCCTGACGATCCAGTTGGATTGTTAGGGTAGTTTAGCGTCATATCATCGTGAACTGGGTGGTGATATGCCTCGGACCTAGGACTCAGGGTAGAGGAAGCCTAGGACGAGCTGTTTGGGGCGAAGGTGGTGCTCCAAACCTGGGGATTGTCCCCACATTATTTTTATTACTTCATTTATATTAACATAGGTTTCTTTTCAGAAACCTAACGGCTCTAATATTGCATAGTAAATGAGATAAAACCTTCCCTAAATTGATGAATCTACATGAATTCAGATGAGCTACTCCAATCAATATGAAACTAAATTTAAATAAATAGTGTTTCAATATAGAATTAAATAACACAAATTAGACTTGTACTGAATAGGAATATATTCAAATAAATGTAATAAATTTTCAAGTGTGTTTTTTTTTCATTCTTCTATTACCACTCTCCACCGAGCAGAATCTGTAAATTACAAAAAATATTATAAATATATAAAACGGTATGACGTAGGATTCAGAAAAAAATAATAATATTCTTAAAGGGTATTATTCTAGACGATCAACTTTGGCCAAAACTTTCACGTATCAGACTTGAGGATGACTATATGAGGGGACTTCAGATCTGTACAGCTCCAATATATTATTGATATTATGATATCCATGGACGAACAATAAGAAGGACTGACCATCCCCTTTTAGAAATCGTAACCCGGAAAAGTACAAAACTAGATGGCGCTAATAAATAGTCCGGGAAGTTATTATGATTTATCGAGTATTCTGCTAAAAAAAAACCGGCCAAGTGCGAGTCGGACTCGCGCACCGAGGGTTCCGCACCACCACATAATCATAATTGTATTAGTTGAAATTTCAGTAAGTTAATGTGCTAGATTTTTTGAGTCCGACACGCACGTGAACAAATTTATTATTTGTTGTTATTTTATAGCTTATGTACTATAAACATACCAATTTTCAAGTTTGTAAGTGTTCCCGTTTTTAAATATAACTAAAACAAAAATCGCCTCAACGACCATCCAACTTGACCCCTCTCTTATATGAATGTTCTTGAAACGGGCGCTCACCACAATTGGTTACCATTTGTTGTGAGAAAAGTTGTAATATTTAATGATTTCAGACTTTTCCCATTATTTGTACTGTGAGACCTAGCTTCTTGCCGAATTTCATAATTTTAGGTCAACGGGAAGTACCCTGTAGGTTTTGCATTTTTGAATAAATGTATGGAGAAGAGGACATAAAATGCCATATCTTTTGATTGCGTCGTTGTAAAAAATTGAAATTTTCAGATCTTGTGTGGTTCATGGATCCTAATATATGGTATTAATTTCAACCTGATACCTTTACCCGTTCGTGAGATAAAGGGTCTTGACAGACAGACAGACGGACAACAAAGTGATCCTATAAGGGCTCCGTTTTTTTTTGAGGTACGGAACCCTAACAAACCGAATTTCAATGTTAGCGTTTCTTTACATTGAAATTATGTTGAAATATTAAATGATTTTTTGGCAGAATACTCGGTAGGTCATAATTAATTTCCTGATTATTTGAAAGCGCCATCTAGATTCCATGAGTTTTATGCCTTTCCGAGTTCTAGTATGGGGATTGTCAGTCTTATTCGTCCATGGTGTTATGCAGTCAGTTTACGCGTAATACATTTACGTAATCCGTGCCAAAATTTTAAAGCAATCAACGCAGCTTGATCTAGGCTAACCTCACCAGGCTATTTGAAATGAACACAGAATTGCATCAATTTAAATACCACGCTACGAACTGCAAACAATGCTTCAAATTCTGCGGAGCAACATCATTTTCATACAAAGCATTCGACCAAGGCCGTCAAATGTACTGATTTAATACCTGCTGTTTGACCGGTATACTTTGGTACATGCCACAAGTTTTAAGAGATTGTTAAAACTTTAAAAAGTGTGTTTCAAAATAATCAAAACGATTGAACCATTTAACTTAACCCCCCCGGACACTACATACATCGAGCGCGAATTTGAAATTGGAAGGTCGCGTAGGCGCCCGCACATTCAGTACAAAAGACCCTCAGAAGGACCACGAGAATCTGGCGGGCGGGTGCGCGCGGGGGTGCGGGGTAGATTGCAAGGGGGGCGGAGAGTTTTCGTTCCGTATGATAGTACTATTACTCTATCCTGTGCCCACCCACTCTACCCTAGAGAGACCAAGACACGTATATTGGTTATGGTTAAGTTGCATGGTGCAAGGGGTGCAACCCACCCTTGATCTTACATAGGTAACAGAAAGATAGGGCAAGATACTTTTACGACCGTGTGGTGCCAGCTTAGAAAAATACTACAGTGAACATCCTTTGAAACTTCCACTGCAGGACAATGCTCCAGCTTTTGCTGGAACAATGTGGAGGGGAAGTACCATAGTCGCCACCCTAGTTAACGTTACGGCTGGCACCATGGGCAGCAGCTGTTGGTGACCGCATTATGCAAGATGGTCCGATACAATACACAGGACGCTGCTGCCCATCCTCCAGTCCATACTTAGTTAGCTGCCTCTTATGATACCCACGGGTACCTAAGGATGGGTTGGTACTATTGTTTGCCCACATATATTTTATTAGAACTTTGACTTTTAGACTCCCCGGACTCAAATCGGCTGAAGCAAGAAGAACAATGATGGGGCTACAGCACAGAGTCTGTTCTGTAATGTTTTTCCCCCCTGACCATGGCGCACCTTTAGTCTTGCCCTGTGTGTCCATTCGCATATGCGAGGACCTTCAGAACCCCATCAATAGTGCTGTCTTTGTGGTAGGGTATTGATCCAAAGAAATAAAGCGGGTATTACTAGTTTAGTAGCTGTCTAACTGCATTTACACGATCCAAACTGAACACCCTAGCTGCGCTCCAGCTCAGCTAGTGCTCTGCAGATTGGATAATGTAATGCTTAAAACAGTGCAGGATCTACTTTAAGAAGTAGGTACCTAGTCGTAATGAAATATTTCCAAATGAATTTCATCTATAGAACCGACAGACCTGTCAGATCAGAACCATTACACACCGACGCACGCTAGCATATTCACGTGTCGCTTGCATTTGACAGGTCTCTAATTAAACTGGCCAGGTTGTAGCTGGATTGTGCGTACGCTTAGCAACAGAAAGAACGGCCTTAATAAGGGTCAAATGCCGAAATTTGGGAATGTTTGAGTCAAATTATCTCAAAAACTGTCCATTCAATCCTTACAGAAAAATTATCAATGACTAATCATGAATTAATAGATCATTTCGCTTGAAAGAAAGTGGGTTTTGTGCAACCCTTTTTTAGAAAAAAAATCCTCAACTTGTACCAATCTAAGTCATAATTTGCAAAATTTCGCGAAATAGGCAAAAGCTACAAAGTTAGTTTTCACACCCAAAAGAAGGTCTTTCAAATACTCATATTTTCGCTTGAAAGTTTTATTTAAATTCCTCATTTTATTGTTAAAAAGTAATTTTATCCCGAAAAATGAAGCACATCCGCGCGCGCATGGCTGCTCCGTCGCCCTGTAATCCCCCGCGAGCCCTGACTCAGTCCGTTTCGGGATTTCGTCGAGGCTGGACTGCGCGTCGGTGTCGGAGCAACTTCTGCGGAACATATTTGCGATTTTCATAAACTTCTAATAATTTGTGTATATTAATATTCACAGAATTACTTAGTTTAGTTGTTATCTTTAGGTTATTGGACTGTAAATATAGTTTTCTTCATAAAATTAATTTTAAGTGTACATAGACTAAGAAAGTGTAAGGTACATAGAACTCAGTTTTTGTGTACGTAAGTGTAAAAATGCCTAAACACAAGAAAAAATATCTTGTTAAAAGTGGACGGCACTTACAAAAGTATTGGTGAGTAATTTTTTTTTTACGCATGTCATTACTTTTCGACTAAGAGTTGTACAGTCAACGACCGGTCAAGCTTGACACTCGCAGTGCGACTCTCGCCCGTACGTCTATTAAAATAAGAACGGTACATAGTTCAATGTGTCAAGCTTGATGTGCTCTTGACTGTACCTATAAATTTTTACGTATTTACCGCCAGTTGCACAAAGTTAAAGCTCCTTTAAGTCTATTGTTGACTCTTTCTGTTCTGTTGCAAACAAAGACACGGCAATAGATTTAACTTTAATGAAGCTTTGTCCATCTGGCTGTTAATTGTTTACTTCGGGTATGAAAACCCATAGTCTAAATTAACCTACCTATCTAGATAGGTATCTTCTCTTTCTTCTTAATTTTATGTAAAAGTGTATTTATCGTTAGGTAAATATGCAGTGATACTAAATCAATTTATTCTTTTTAGGGAGCAAAGAAGGGGAAGGGCAGCTCAGGAAACAGATGTCATACCACTGAAAATATTTCCATGTAAGTACCTACTAAAAATTAGGTATCTCATTAATATTATAAACACGAAAGTTTGTGTGAACGTGTACCTATATGTTTCTTATCTCATCACGCCTAAAATTTGGTACACATATAGATATTATAGCGCGTTCAGGATAAATTTGGCTATGATGGTTATTTTCTGCGCATGGGTGACAGGCGGAGAGCCAATGAATATCTCGCCTCCCATGCCGCCGTCACGCCTGTGACAAATTTTTTGGCTTCTACGCATTAACGGTCCCAGCCAGAGTTATTTTGTACGCCGTATAATTTAATTTAACACATACAATATTTTTTCCTGCGAAAAACGTCTATATTCCGCGGGATAAATTAAAAGTAACGCGGGCGGACCGCTAGCATTAATATACCTAGTGTACAGAATAAGTAAAACCGGCTAAGATGCAAAACACTTAATTATTGTTTTAATGAATAAAAAAAAACAATAATATATATTTAAATCTCTTTTGCAGACCTGAGCAGACGCTACCGGAAATGACCGCTGATATTAACGAAGATAATTTACAGGAATTTGAGGTAATTAATCCTTACTAGTTCTGTGTGGTATACCGGCAAAGAATAGTACCGACCCATCTCTATCTGTGGGTGTCGTAAGAGGCAACTAAGGGTTTAAAAACCTAAAGATTGGCAGCAGCGTCTTACCGTGTATCGCACCACCTTACATACTGCGGTCACCAACAACCGCGGTCCATGCTGCCAACCGTAACGCTAACAAGAATGGTGACTAAGGTACTTCCCCTCCACATTTTTCTAGGAGACAGTCCCTGTCTCCCTCCAGAATTTCAGTCTTGTAGTGGACGTATTATGGGATGTTATGTTGAGGTAGGTTATATATATAGTTATAGGTATGATCGAAAATTTGAAAGTGTGTTTGTTAGTTTGCCCCTGTAAGGGTGTTTTTTAGAGGTATACAAGTTTAAAATAAAATTAAACACTTAAAAATAAATTTCATTGTCATGGTATTGATTTTATTTAAAAGATACCATTATGCCATTAGTGCTTAAAAATTGTTTCGGGCACATGGGTGCCACGGCTGGCTCTAATGAAGCGTAAATGGGAAGTCCGATTTTCCGTCTCGTCTCATAATGTTTGTTGTTTTGTTTGTCGTTTTTGTTTGTCGTCTCGTTTGTCGTTAGTTTCTATTTGTCATGAAATTTATTGGGATTGGTAGATGTTACAGAAAAA
This sequence comes from Athrips mouffetella, assembly GCA_947532105.1. NCBI lineage: Eukaryota > Metazoa > Arthropoda > Insecta > Lepidoptera > Gelechiidae > Athrips > Athrips mouffetella. The sequence goes on from OX383976.1 coordinate 24,496,494, forward strand.
ATGGAAACAAACCAAACAAACGAACAAACAAACAAAACAAACATTCAAACAAAAAACAACGGAATGGAACGACAAAGAAGAACGACAAAGTTAAACGACAAACTAACGACAAACACAAACGACAAACATAAACGACAAACAAACGACAAACAAAAGTGACAAACAAATGAAAAAGAAAAATGACAAACATATACGACAAACTAACGAAAAATAAAAACGACAAACATAAGACAGACAAACAAAAACAACAAGCATAAATGACAAACAAACTACGTACAAAAGGGACAAACATAAACGACAAACATTCGACAAACAAACAACCAAGAAAAACGACAAACATGAACGACAAACTAACGACAAACAAAAACGACAAACAAACTACAAACAAAAACGACAAACAAGCGACAAACAAAAGCGACAACAAATGAAAAATGGAAACGACAAGCTAACGAAAAAAAAAACGACAAACATAAACGACAAAAAAAACAACAAGCATTAACTACATACAAAAACGACAAACATAAACGACAAACAAAAACGACAAGCATAAAATACATACAAAAACGACAAACAAAAACGACAAACACAAACGGCATACAAAAACGACAAGCATAAACGACAAACAAAATGAAAAACGATATACAACGGAAAGGTGTGATAATAATGAAGGGTGTGAATCTTCCCATGAAACTAAACAACTTTTCCCGAGGAACATAGGTACGAAAAACGAAAAACCAAATGTGACCCCCCAAACAAACTGCGCTATCAGCTGATGCAGTTTTTAGGGGAGGACAAAAATCTATTTTGTTCTATGACCTATGTTCCTTGGGAAAAGTTGTTCAGTTTCATAGGCAGATTCACACCCTTTAGTATTATCACACCTTTCCGTTACATGCTGTATATAGGGTGACTTTTAATCAGTTGTAGAAAAAGGTATGAATGTAGGTACTCATGATACTGACTGAACAACTTTCCCAAGGAACATATACTTAGGTCGAAATACGAAAATCAAGTTTTGACCTCCCATACAAACTGCATCAGCTGATAGCACATTTTGTATGGGAGGTCAAATTTGGTTTTTCGTATTTCGACCTTAGTCCTTGGAAATAGTTGTTCAGTATCAGCAATAACACGGCGAATGTTGACGGACAGAGGCACACGCGCCTTTACACGAGCCGCGCTGAATCAAAATGGCGCCGAATGTTCGAACAGCTGAACCTTTCTCTGATTTATAACCTCAAAATCCAATTTTTTTTTTTATTTGGACTAGATGCGAAGCCCTTGATTCAATAACAGATTTTTTTTTTCAGACACCGGAAGACGAAAGAAATACTCCTGAACTTCTAATTGAGGAGGAAGAGGTGGAAAAATATATTAAAAAACCAGAAGGAAGACGAATGTTAGATATAAAATATTTCTTCGAAGAAATAAAGAAGATTTCTAGACACGGCCCTCCAGGCTGCGATTTGCAGTGTTTACAACTAGTAGGAGAAAGACAAATTGGATTTAGATCTAAATTCAAATTTAAATGCGGCATGTGTAATTCGATTTTCTATGTTGAAAATGACTGCGACAAATGCGATATCAACAATTCAGCTGTCGCAGGCACGATTGCTATAGGTTGTGGTCACTCACAACTCCAAGAGTTAGCTTCAGCGCTAGATTTGCCGCTGATATCACCAAATCTATTTAAAAAACAACAAGAAACAATTGCGAAAAAATGGGAAGAAGTAGCAGCAGAAAATATGGCTAAGGTAGGAGAAGAAGAAAAGGTCTTAGCTATAGCAGAAGGCAGCGTTGACGAAAATGGGATTCCTATCGTTGATGTAATTGTAGATGGGTGCTATGCAAAACGCACATACAAGAAAAATTATTCTTCTTTGTCTGGGGCCGCCGCTATAGTTGGACGAAGAACGGGTAAAATTCTATACATGGGGATTAAAAACAAATATTGCAGCATTTGTACCCAAGCTGAAAGAAAAAAAGTGAATCCTAAAACTCACAAATGTTTTAAAAATTTTAACGGCCCCTCAACTGGTATAGAGTCAGCTATTATTGTGGAAGGTTTCAAACAATCTCTGGAGCAACACGGACTTATATATGGTAGACTCATATCGGACGGAGACGCTAGTACCTACCAGAAAATCCTTGATGCTCGTCCATACAGCAACGTTACAGTCGAAAAAATTGAGTGCAGGAACCACCTTTTAAGGAATTTGTGCAATAAATTGCAAAATCTACAAGCTGAGACAAAATACCCTATCAAACAGAGGAAACTTATAACAAAGAAAAGAATTTTGACTATAAGAAGGAGTATTTGCGAAGCCATTAAACATAATTCCGAGAAAAATAACTATGACTTCTATACGAACATTCTTTTCGAAGATATTTTAGCTACGCATTTGCACGCATTTGGAAATCACACAAAATGTAAATCCTATTTTTGCAAATCATTGAATAAAGAAGACGTAGTAGTCAATGAAATGCAAAACAATGATATATCAAATGACTTCTTCACAAGTGCTCTTTGGCAAAGGATTTGTTTTTTAATGAGCAATCTTGCTAGCCATTCGAGAAGTTTAATTCATAACGTAGACAGCAATGTGGTGGAACGATTTCACAGTGTTGTTGCGAAATTTGTAGGCGGGAAAAGGGTTAATTACGCCCTACAAGGTGGGTACCAAACGAGATGCACGGCAGCTGCTGTTTCATTTAATACAAAAAGCCCCTATCGATATTATATAAATCATTGGTAGGACAGAGTCCTCGAAGACATAATATGAAAGTCTTAGAGGAAAGAAAGATAAAAAGATTAAATCTTCTAAAGAAGTATACGTACAAGAAACGACGAGTGCCATTGGCGAAAAAAGATGAAAATTACGGAGAAAACAGTCTTAGACCAGATGTACCCAGTGATGTAATAGATAAACTAAAGAAGACCTTCGTTAATAATTTGAAGAAAACAGATGAAGAAAGGAAAAATATAGAAAGAAAAACTATACTGCAAAGCAGCTCCAGTGAATGGTTAGAGCTACGACGGTCGATGCTCACAGCATCAAATTTTGGACGTATCATAAAAAAAAGAGAAGACACGAGTTGTTCAAATCTAGTTAAAGAATTGTTGTACAAAGGGAAAAATTTAGACTTTGTTACGTCTATAAAACATGGTCGCGAAAATGAGAAGCTTGCGATTGACCAATTGTCAATACAAGAAAATATAAAAATAGAACCCTGTGGTCTATTTATAGATCCTGAAATTCCTTTTCTAGGAGCAACTCCAGATGGTTTGTGCGGTGATGAAACAATAATTGAAATTAAGTGTCCAATAACAGCACACAAAATCGGAATAGATCAAGCTATAAGAGAAAAAAAAGTAACTTTCTGGGTTCAAGACAAACAAGGTCGCATTACTATAAATAAAAAGCATGATTGGTACATGCAAGTACAGGGGCAGCTGCATGTCACCAGAAAAAACATTTGCTTGTTCGCTGTGTGGTCGAATCAAAATCAACCACTGAAAACTGAAATCATATACAGAGACGATGATTATTTTGAGAAGGTGATGAAAACTAAACTTCTTGCATTTTATGAAGATTGCGTTCTACCCGAACTTGTGGACCCACGTCATACCAGAAATCTTCCTATAAGGGAACCACAGTACATACTAGATGCAATTGAAAAGAAAAAAAAGATATGTAAAAACCCTGGAAAAGAAATTAAAAATCAACGTCACAAATTAAAAACACAAGAGACCAAGAAAATGTAGATACAAATTTTGATAATGTATTATCAGATCCGCAACCATCCTGCTCACGCGTTGATGAAACACCACCATCACAAATTGAGAACAAAAGAGACCACAAAAATGAAAATACTAATTATGATGATATATTTTCAGATCTGCAACCACCCTGCTCACGCGTGCTAGATTTTAGCAGTTTTTAGTTAATGCCTAAAAATGTTTACATTAATAGGAAGATTCTTTGAAGAGTCTTAGTGGACTTATTGTATTGAAGCAATTTAGTTTTATTTATTTTTTGTGATAAAAATAAAAAGCTGTTAATTTGAAAAAAAGCTATTATTATTAGCAAGGACAAAACAGGATACAGAGACTTACCTTACACATACTTATGTACACACCAACCACACCACACATATACCACGCATCCATCCGCATACTACACATCCCCTACATACACACCTAATTAAGTCTAACAGACACAGAATCATAATCGTACACAAATACTGCTTGTCGTCGGGCAGACACCAGGCATACATGAACCACAACCTACCGCTGCAGAGTGAGCACAACTCTGGGAAACTGCTCTGTGCGGACCCTCAGTGGTAGTAGTTATAAATAGGTAGTATCACAGGACATAATACTTGTTCCCTCTGCAATGTATAATCTTTGTTGTATTTTGAATTAGTCTAAGGAGTACCGAGCATTTCCGCTAGATGGCGTTAATGTCGGCAGAAGACTCTGCAATCCTCGAATCGTCAAGGTCAACGGGACTTATTAAGGCCTTAAAGGAAAAAGTTGTTAGGGAGAAGTATTAACTATTAAACGCTCGTGGCAAAGTAGTGATGGTTGCTCTATCTTTACAATCACGAAAGTTGAGGAACATCGGCCGTGATCAGAACATGGATGGGTGACCGCTCATGATAAAAACCTCCAGTGTTTTTCGTGCTTCGGAAAGCACGGCTATTGTCAATGATAGTAGTAGCCGGTAAGTCAAAGAAGCCATTGGGCGATTATGACAGTAATATTGGCCACTAACCCAGAAAAACCTATTGAATCTCGGATTGGTTTTAGTGTGCCCTCTTCGTTGCACAGACCAAATAGCAGTAGCTCTGTAAACGAGTAGCCTCGTCTACTTTCCTAGATAAAGCCACGATCACACCTTCCCTAATTCAGAAACAAATTCGGCTTACATTGCTCGTTGACGTAAGGATATTGCAATTAACATATCCAAGCCTCCCAGCAATGTATGCCGAATTAGTCTTTGAAATCAGTTAGGTGTGATCGAGGCTTTAACTAGCCGTCTTTTCAAACCCGATAAGACTTCAGCAATGAAAATGACGTAATTAATGTTTATTTGAAGCAAAAAATACGAGGCAAAAAGGCGGGTATAAAAAGGAGGTTAGTGGAAACGGGGGTTCACGACTTCTACGAGTTCGCAGAAGGAAAAATTACCTTTTACCCGTGCACGTGCCGAGCTGTGACACCTCGAGGCTATTATGTAACGATACCGGGTCGTATTCCGAACGGGTGATATGGCATAATTATAATCTCTTGCCGTCGTTTAAGAACTTGTTAATACTATAGGTAAATTCTTCATAACCAAACCTAAATCTACACGCAAAGTTAAGTTTTATAGAGAACTAGTACTAATAAACTTATCAATAAGTCACCAGAAAATAAAAAGAATCGCATCAATTTCTCCGCGTCTTCAACGTCAGAATAATAATAAACTCGTGAGAAATTCGTAGATCCATAGGTCTGTTAAGGAGTGATCACACCTAGCTGAATTCAAAGACTAATTTGGCTTACATTGCTCGTTGAAGTAAGGATATTGCAATTAACATACCCAAGCCTCCCAGCAATGTATGCCGAATTAGTCTTTGAATTCAGCTAGGTGTGATCACTCCTTTAGGAAAGGCAAACACAAGGTGTTAAGTCACGATCACACCTCCCTTAATTCAGAAACTAATTCGGCATACATTGCTCGTTGAAGTAAGGATATTGCAATTAACATAACCAAGCCTCCCTGCAATGGAGCATGTATTGTACGGAAGTGAGACATGGACACTGACACAAAGAGATAGAGAAAGGCTAGAAGCATTTGAGATGTGGTGCTTGATGAGAATGGAAAGAATTAGCTGGACGGAAATGAAAAGAAACGAGAAGGTGCTAGAAATAGTAAAAGAGAAAAGAAGTTTACTAAAAACAATAGATAACCGAAGAGGGAAAATGACAGGTCACCTGATACGGCACGACAATTTACTGAGAAACATAATGAAAGGAAAGATTGAAGGAAAGAGGGGACGAGGAAGACCTAGGCGAAGCTACTTCGACCAGATAAAAGAAAAGGTCAATCTCGTGTCGTTTCAAGAGGTAAAGCAGCTCGCGATGCAACGTGAGGACTGGAAGTTACTCCATCGACATGAGCCAAGCTCTCAAATTGAAGAAGAAGCCTCCCTGCAATGTATGCCGAATTAGTCTTTGAATTCAAGGTGTGATCGTGACTTTAGTTTTGTCGATAAAACGCACGAGCTTGAAAGCGTAGCAAGCGTGCTGCCGCAGCAGCCGGCGAGTGCCAGAGGCGAATTCAGTACAATTTATTATTTTTCGACAGTTTATTAACTTAGGAAGTTACTTACTTAACTTACTTAATATAGGAAGTTTTTTTTTTGTTTAACAGACGGTCTTAAGTAAAGTACTTATATTCTAAACCTGTATAACTCACGGACCTGGAGTGTCCACAAAAGATCTAAGTAGAAAAACAATAATCGGACGAATAGTTAACTATACAGTATTATATTATGTGTGAATAAATCTACAACCACACCTAAGAGTTACCTACCACACCTAGTTAAGAAATTTTAGGTTTTAAAAGTTCAATTAACAACCTTTTAAATTCGTGTGGTTTACTAGAAAATAGATCGATATGAGAAAAAACATTGTTATAGCTAGCCAAGCAGCGACAAAAATAAGAGTTAGCAGTATAATTAGTCGAGAAAATTGGTCAACTTACTATTCCGTGTCAACTTTTGGTGGCATACGAGTATACACAAAATGGGTACATTCAAGCGCACGGCGGTAGAAACACTTTGACGTTGAGATCACCTTTGCTATGTAATAGGAGCGGTGAAATACAAAGTGTAGCAAAAAGGGTATAGCACCCCTGAAGGATGTGAATTAGAACAAGAAACTGAACAACTTTTTCCATGGCATATAATTCAAAGCACGAAAATAACTAAATCGGCCTGAATGAGTACCACTGCATGCCGAAAGCGCATTTTGTATCGGAGGCCTAAAATATCTTTCGTATTTCGACCTACATTCCTTAGGGAAAGTTGTTGATATCCTTCGGGGCTTCGGGCTTGGCTCCCTTTTAGTTACACCTTAGTCGTAATGTGAGTATTTAGCACTGATTTGCGGTTGACTGTACATGTTCCTTCGCGACAGCATACAGTGTGATTTTTTTACGACTTTGTAATGTCACAGAGTACAATCGACACGTTGAAATGGTCTTTAATTTTATTGTCAGGCATCTCTGCACTGTAGACCTTTTTTTTAGGGTTCCGTACCCAATGGGTAAAAAACGGGACACAATTAATATGCCTCCGATGTCTTTCTGTCTGTCTGTTAGCGGGCTGTATCTCATGGACCGTAATAGGTAGACAGTGAAAATTTTCACAAATTATGTATTTCTTTTGCCGCTATAACAAAAAATACTAAAAATAAAAATTAAGTGGGGGGGGGGGCTTACTAATAACGTGTGTTTTTGTGATTTTGCTCGATTTTTAGGGTTCCATACCTCAAAAGAAAAAAACGGAACCCTTATAGGATCACTTTGTTGCCCGTCTGTCTGTCTGTCAAGACCCTTTATCTCACGAACGGGTAAAGGTATCAGGTTGAAACTAATACCATATATTAGGATCCATGAACCACACAACATCTGAAAATTTCAATTTTTTACAACGACGCAATCAAAAGATATGGCATTTTATGTCCTCATCTCCATACATTTATTCAAAAATGCAAAACCTACAGGGTACTTCCCGTTGACCTAAAATTATGAAATTTGGCAAGAAGCTAGGTCTCACAGTACAAATAATGGGAAAAGTCTAAAATCATTAAATATTTAAACTTTTCTCACAACTAATGGTAACTAATTGTGGTGAGCTCCCGTTTCAAGAACATTCATATAAGAGAGGGGTCAAGTTGGATGGTCGCTGAGGCGATTTTTGTTTTAGTTCTATTTTAAAAACGGGAACACTTACAAACTTGAAAATTGGTATGTTTATAGTGCAAGCTATAAAATAAAAACAAATAATAAAATTTGGTCAAGCGCGTGTCAGACTCAAAAAATCTAGCACATTAACTTACTGAAATTTCAAATAATACAATTATGTTTATGTGGTGGTACGGAAACCTCAGTGCGCGAGTCCGACTCGCACTTGGCCGGTTTTTTGTTTTAACTCTATCATTTAAACGGGAACGCTTACAAGCGTGAAAATTGGTACGAGTATGTTTATAGTGCATGAGCTATAGAATTAAAGCAAATAATAAAAACTGTTCAAGTGCGTGTCGGATTCGCGAGTTTTTAATACACTTCTGCGTGACTGCGCGTCCATAACTAAGACGATATTTTTGCCTTAGTGATACGGAACCCTCAGTGCGCGAGTCCAACTCGTATTTGGTCGGTTTACCAAAATGGAAAAAAAGGAATCCTTGTGGTGCGACTTTGTCTGTCTGTCTGTCTGTCACACCTGTATATCTCGGCAACCACTCACGCTATCGACTTGAAATTTGGAACAGTTTTAGAACATGGTTGTTCAACTAAATTGAACATAAAATAATTTAAATTTTTTTTATGATTATTGATATAAAGGGGGCCCAAATAGGGCGGGGGCGAAATTTCAAATTGTTGCTACTAGGTTGAGTGGGGTATCATATTACTTGCACATTCTAAAATATATTTTTGTACTTTTTTTCAACACTTAATTTTCAAGTTATGATGAAAACTGTCAAAAAAAATACCATACCCTCTTATCTCCGAAGTTTGTGGTAGGAAAAATCTGAATTAATTACAGTCGATAGAAATTTATGTAAACATTACAGCAAAAATAAAACGATCTTTCTAAGTGGCACAGTTTTTAGAAATCTACAAAAAACCTTTACAAACAAATTTTGTTTTGTGGTCTTAAAAATGGACTTTATTGCTTCCAAAAGTACTATAGGTATATCGGAACCCTCGGCGCGCGAGTCCGTCTCGCACTTGGCCGGTTTTTTTATTGTAGCTGCCCGTGCGAGTTGGCAGTCGTTAAATGCAACTAAATAATTTGGCACGGTGTTAAAGCAAGTTTTTTATTGTCCTTTTGAACGCAGAGTTAGGTGTCACAGAATTTTTTTTTTTATGACAGTAACACAAGCAGATTGGCCACCTGGTTGTAAGCGATCATGTCTGCCGATAGCACCCTATTTTTTAAATGTGGCGCTTTTCATTCACAAATTAAATAAAACAGCAAAATCACAGTGTCCACCCTGAGAACTAAAAAGATGGAATGTCTCGCGTAATTTTACGGAACGCAAAATACAAGTTGAAAAGTACGCATAGTATCACTAAAAACTACGCGTCTACATAACAAATAGATCTAGTTAATTAAACATGTTCCGAAGCATTTCTAAACAGATGATAGAATTTGGTCTGAGTAGCCGAGGTAAAAAAAAATCATTAAAAATAAATGGTACAGCCGCACTGCACTTACTTTCTCGCAATACTCAAGGAAAAACTATCAACCGCAAACTTAAATTTGTAATGCCCTACACATAGTATGGAAATAGAAACTTTTATTTACGTTTTACCAAAAAAATGTTCGAATGAATAAGAATAAGAATAAGTTTATTACAAAAGAATTACAGTACTTACAATTACAGTGATTGATTATACAATAAGTGTTAGATTATAGAATTACTCAGCGGACCCTGCACTAAGCAAAGCTTGTATCGCAGGGACCCGAATAACTATTACAATAACTATTACTATGAAATATACAGATCAATTCAGAATTCAAATTGTCAAAAATTAAAACAAACAAACCTCAAACGATTTCGAGTAAATCACATGTTTAACTTTTGGTAGTACTGGAACACCCTTTATATGAATTTTCACAGATCAATGGATACTACCGTAGGATACTTGCATGGAGATTTTTTAATTTCCCAAAACATGTTATGGATAATTGTTCAGTTTAGTCTACTGAGCAAACCCTTTCAGTTTTTGGTACACCCTGTGTACAAAATAATATTCAAAAAAATCATAAAGACTATCCAGTCAGGTCAACAACCAATCCAGGATTAATATTATAGAAAATTTTAATAAATTCAATGGATCCAATTTTGGGTAAATCACATATTTACGATTTGGTGGTACAGGAACACACCTTATATGAAATTACACAGATCAATTGATAATGGCGCAAGATATCTTACATGGAGATGCTTGGTCATGCAAAGTTTCATCAAGATTCTATGAGCTGTTTTTGAGAAAATTTCGATTTTTAATTTTCGTTGTATGACAGCATTGACAGCTACCCTCAAAATGAGAGCCAGCAAGAAACCACTTAGAACCCTGCCATGGATTTGCATAAAACTCCTAAATTCAAAATATGGTGTCAATCCGACCATTCGTTTAGCCGCTAGGCCAAAGCGACCGACCGACCGACCGACGGACGGACATTTTTGGGAGACTTGTTTTTTATGATGTATAAGTGATATAGAACACATTTTTGAGAAAATTAGAAAAACTTTTTTTTTCACAAATACAATACCCTTCTCGCTCCGCTCGAAAGTACGAGTAAAAAGTAAAAAATCCCTTGCTTTTTGTAAAAACCAGTGCCCTCGTCAAATCTTCTAGGTATGGTAAGCAATGATAGAACTTTTACAGCCAGTTTCACAAAGCGTCTTTAAAGATACAGCTCCTTTAAATTTATTTCTACACAAACACACATACCTTCACACACGCAAACTTTATTTTTCATTCATATTCGGTACACGTCACTTGAAATTATAGCTGATAAACGCGTTTCTCCTACTGAGGCGACGGCTGAAAAACACCATTTTTGCTCCCTGAGCAAATCTCTATACTGAGCCTTGGCCTTTTTGGACCACGGCACTTACATGTACTTACATACTTTTCAAGTCATAGAAACTGTTTTATTACACATTGTAAATGTAATTTCCGTGATGTTCAAATAAACGTTAATTCATTCATTCATTTCTGACTCTTTCTGTTTTGTTGAAAAAGAAAGTGACAGCAATAGATTTAAAGGAGCTTTAACTTTTAAGAAGTTTTGTGCAACTGGCTGTTAATTATTTCATTTAAGGTGGTTTCTGAGCAGAGGTACTGCCACTTTGAGAAATAAATTTATTGCTTTATACATACAAAACATTTAATAAGAATTGTTTGTTTGGCGGCAATTTGGGGTAGTTCTATATTTTATTATACATCACATCACACCTTGGCTTATCGTGAATACCTTTGTATTGCATAAGTGCCAAAAACGGCCACTTTTAGCACTTTACCAATACAAAGCTATAAATGATAAGCTAAGCTATGATGTTATGGGTTATAACATATATAACTACCCCATATTGCCGCCGAACGAACAATACTAAAGAAAAGTTTTGTATTTGCGACGCAATAAATTTATTTCTAAAAGTAAGGTGCTGCCACTCAGCAACCACCTTAAAGTCTGCTGGACAAAGAGCTCCCCCCAGAATTTCCCGGAAAAAATGCGTGGTATATTTTGGAGATATACCATAGTCATCACGCATCTTTAGCGTTGCGACTGGCACAACGGACCGCGGTGGTTGGTCAGCAGAAGGAGATTGGTGTGCATCCTCTGGTTCTATTTAGTCGCCTTTTAAGACACCCATAGGGAAATTAACCATTCACCAGGTGGTCCATCGCACCGGTTTGCTTGCAATGTTCGGTACGAAAAGAACATGTATTTCTTTGTTTCGCACTGCACACAAATGTGTCCTTTGTCGATTTAAACGGCCAGCAGTTGAAATAAAAAGCGACGTTTAAATTTGCATGTTATGAGGTAGTAACCTCAGAAATAAAGTTTTATAGTTGCATTCAGGCTTTGCAAATGTTTCATTAGTTCTTTTCGCCTTTGTTCCTTTGACTTTGTCAAGTGAATTGAATATTCTGAGTTTATAAAAGAGCTATATGTGAATTAGGTATTCGCCTTTGTTCCTTTGACTTTGTCAAGTGAATTGAATATTCTGAGTTTATAAGAGCTATATGTGAATTAGGTAAGCCCTATTTCATAGAATGGACCCTCTCGCCCCACGTGTTTTGACACGAATAAGATAGCAAAAGAGCGTTGGCCACTCTATTAACTATCATGGGGTGTCTCGCATGTGCCGTTAATTGGCAGAAATTAGCAAGGGGGTGGTGATTTGAATGAATAAATAAATAAGGATTTGACATTCCCAGACGGACGTGGCACAAATGCCCTGCCATCTTCATTCATGGCAAGTGTCAGAGTACGAATTAGTTTATAGTACAAGAAGCACATCTGAGTGTACGCAAGAGCTCCATGAGCTTATTCCGCCATACCCCTTCTACCATCCGGAATCCAAATGCAACGCAGGATATCATTCACACTAGTTGATATTCCATACATTCGCACAAAGCGTTTTGCAACATCCTACTAATCCTATCCTACTAATCCTACTATCCTATCCTACTAATATTATAAACGCGAAAGTTTGTAAGTATGTAGGATGTTTGTTCTTTTCACGTAAAAACTACTGAATGGATTTTAATGAAACTTGGCACAAATATAGGTTAGGTCCTGGAATAACACATAGGCTACTTTTTACCGCGGGAAAACACTTCATTCCCACGGGAAAACGCATTTAATGTTAATGAAAAAGGATGGATTTTTCCTACTTAATATTATAAACGCGAAAGTTTGTAAGTATGTAGGATGTTTGTTCCTCTTTCACGTAAAAACTACTGAATGGATTTTAATGAAACTTTGCACACATATAGGTTAGGTCCTGGAATAACACATAGGCTACTTTTTAATGCGGGAAAACACTTAATTCCCACGGGAAAACGCATTTAATGTTAATGAAAAAGGATGGATTTTAATGAAAATTGGCTCACATATAGGTTAGGTCCAGGAATAACACATAGGCTACTTTTTACCGCGGGAAAAAAAACACTTCATTCCCACGGGAAAACGCATTTAATGTTAATGAAGAAGGTGACTGACATATCAACGCACAGCCCAAACCACTGGGTCTAGAAATTCCAAATTTGGCATGTAGGTTTTTTATGAGGTCTTAGGGTGCACTAAGAAGGGGTTTTACAAAATTCCACCCCTAAGGGGCTAAAATAGGGGATGAAAGTTTGTATGAAAGTCCGTCAGTTTTGTAGTTAGAATCTTCAAACTTTGTATTTAGGCTAACGACTAAAAATTAAAATTTACGTGTCTCAGGGTTTTTGAAAATTCGACAACCTAAAGGATGAAAAGGGGAATGAAGTTGAAAATCCTGTATTTTTAAAGTAAAATCCACATAATTTGTTATTTAGGCATAAAGGTTGTAATTCTTTGCAACGTGGTTGTTATTGAAATTCCACCCCAAATTCAACCCCTAAAAAAGGGAAAAGGGTGAAAAAGTCTAAAAACCGATATGGGTATCGTTTGTATGGTTTATTGGGTTGCTGGTTACGATAACTACAACAATTTTGAAATCCAACGTGGTGAACGTGAAATACCATCATCCCCTGGGGATGGAGTTCAGTTGGGTCGGGTCTAAAAATCAATATGGGTGTTGTTTCTATGATTACATGAGGATAGGGATAGCGGTTAAGATGGCGTTAGGGGTAGGGATAGGAGGGAGGAGAGGGAGGGTTAGGGGGAGGAGGGGGAGAGGGGCAGGGACAGGGATGGTGTGACGGACGGTTGGACAGATGGTTGGACGGACGGACGGACGACAGATAGACGGAAGGGTGGATGGATGGATGGTCAAATAGATAGAATCCCACGCGGACGAAATCGCGGGCAACAGCTAGTCTTTTATAAAGCGCACAGCTAATAGGCCAGCTCGGTCCATCGTCAACCTCATCTTTGTCCTAGGGGCTAGATCGAGGTCAAAATAAACCCATTGACAATAATAAAAAAAAACTAGTTGTAATACCACAAGCGGTCACCCATCCGAATCCCAGCGCAGCCTCCACTGGCGTTGCTTCAAATTAAAATTCAAAGACTAATTCGGCATACATTGCTTGGAAGCTTGGTTCTGTAAATTCCAAGATCCTTACTTCAATAAGCAATCTTTACCGAATTAACGAGCACTCAAAAAGACAAAAATCTTTTACCGACAAGACCCTTTGTACGGTCAACCGCTTGTCGGTAGAAACTTTTTCAACTCTATTACCACGCCAGAAGGTCCGAAAGTGTTTCTACTGATGTGCGGCCGTGTGTACTAGAAAACTGTAATCTAGTAAGGATATATATTTCATCCACGCCGCCGACAAAGTGGTAAAATAATGCTTGAAAGGTTTTTCAGGGTACCTCCCCTACAGTTTTTTTTTTCTCGTCCATCCTATCGTGTAGGGTGTCGTTGGATAGGTCTTTTAAAAATAGTGTGAGTCTGCAAATATCATTTTTCTACTTAGGGATCCGTATGCGAAATATTTAGCTTTCGAGTTGTTATTGGTGTCGGAGGTCAAGATTGGGTCCCTAAGCCAGTGAAAGTATATTAATTTGTGCTTTTTTTTTTAGAAAGTATGCAAGGATAGTAAAAGGGAAGTGGTCTTTTAAGTAACATAAAAAAACATAGACTATGTTAATGTTTTGAGGGTAAAGGGGCCGGGCTCCTAATTCCCGACGGCCACTACAGACTATTGTAGTCAACCCTTTATATTACATTTCCTCGGCCACACCGACAGCCTCACAGAAGCTGACAATCTGCCTAGGATCACATAGACTACCAATTGGGGCTATCAATCTTACAGCCAGTTGCAAAAAGATGTTTTAAAAGTTAAATCTCCTTTAAATATGACACATTCTTTGTTGACAAATATATCTCAGCAATATATTTAAAGGTGCTTTAATTTTAAAAACGATTTCTTCTTGAGAATGACAATGGTTTATCTACAAGAATACATTTATCAAGTGTGTGCAGTATAGTATCTAATACAATCTACAGTACAAGGATGACATTTGAACTAGAATAGTGAGTATTTTAATGATGATTTGCTCCCAATTAATAATAAATGCAGCAATAGCCTTGGTTTCACTTATCTCTTGGCTAATCTGAATATAAATATATTTTACTTTATGTAGTGATTGCAAGCATATGGGCCACTTGATAATAAGTGATAGATTCCTTCATACCAGGGAATGGATGGGTACGGTAAACCTATTTGAATGAAGCTGTTATTTATTACTAATTCAAAATCCGGTTAACAGTTATTTCAGTATGCAGAATCATTTCAGTTAATCAATCCCTAACAAAAGGGGTTTTATTTGTGCAGTTTCTTTATTTTAAAGCAGGTAGATAGCCATTTGTCTTAACAGGTTACCGAAAACATTACCATTACATCATGCAATCTCAGAATTAACGAAGTGTTTTTTTTGTTCACCATAATCTTTTATTTCTGTTAACCATTTTTAGTGTTGACACATATAATAATAATAATAAAGCCTTCTAACAGAAAATAGATTTTCTTTTTTTCGTTTACTACTGTAGTACAGTTTATAATAGATCTCTAATTTCCGAGTGCCTTCTGGCAAAGGCCTCCTCCAGGTTCTTCCAATGACCTCGGTCTAGTGCCACTTGAGTCCAGCAGGGCCCTAAAGTTAATCTGAGTTCGTCTTCCCATCCCACATACTGACATCCTCTTTATCGGTGGCCATCTCTAGGGTACCAAAGTGTCACCAGCTTACTCCACTTTTCTAAATTGCCTCTTAGTAGATGTCCTGTCCATCTCCATTTCTGCTGGTCGATGTATGTGAGTATATCTTTCGTTTTAGTTTTTGCTCTTATATCCTGATTACGGATTCTGTCTTTTAGTTTTACTCCTATCATGCTTCTTTCTATTGCATGTTGACATTTTGCTAGAGATTCTCTTTGTGGTCAGTGACCAGGTCTCACAGCCATATGTAATTAATACTTGGGAGTATGCAGGTGTTAAAGGTCTTCCCTTTGATGTGTATACCTAGTACATATAAGGGTTAACCATTTAAAATGGTTAATCTTATGAATAGGATTTCCGTTCCCTGCTTCATACTTCTCTTGCACATTTTACAATTTCCGAGTAGTATAAGCAACAAGCTTGATATGATAACAAACAAAGAAAAACATTCAATTTGCATTGCATTGTTTAAAAAAATCTGTTGCTAACTGACTTACACGAGGGCTTGTTTTCAAAACATTGCATTTTGGAGTAGTTACATGTTTTCTTGAAAGAAGTGTTTATGGTAACATTGATAACTCTTTTGTATCCATGCGAGATTTTAGTCTCATGCAGATATGATGCATATGAAGTATTGTTAATTATAAGAGACAATTTTTTTTGGCAGCTAAATAAAAGCTTTTTTAGAGTTAAAGCTCTGTTAGATCTATTGCTGTTACGTTCTGCTTTGATGACATAAAATGTGACAGCGCATGCACAGTAGCTAAAATATCATACCCTCCTACTACATTTCTGTTTTCATCTACCTACTATATTTTTAATTTTACGAATTTATTGTCAGATTCAAATTATGATATGAGATAAGATTTGGTGAATTTTATGTAAACCATTTTCAATAAACATAGTTTTATTGTCAAACAAATGTAAATTTAAGTAGGTAATAAAACTGAAAACCCACTGGGATTGTTGTCTGATATGAACCACATTCATCTGACCTGGGGTGAGTGACCTCTGGCAATACTGAATCTGTAACATGTGCATGCTACAGTCCTCATTTTCCTCACAGCTTTGCATTTAAATAGAGAGGCAAAAAAAATCTGTTTCTTGCCAAATGCAGTAAAAAATTTGTGAAAAATTACTTATTGCAGTTATATTTTTTATTACACAAAGAAAGGCGGGCTTATCTCTATTTCTTCCAGCCATGGCAGCCTGCCCATGGTTGTGAGAGAGAATGTTTAAAGCTGTATAGCTAAAGTGCAGTGATGATGAAAATGAAATACGTATTTGTGATGCCTTCTAAAAAATTTGTTGGAATGATGAGTTGGCTATCCGTGCCTGGGCCTGGATGTGATTTCCCAACACAAGATTTTTCTAATGTAAGGGGTGTCAGTACTTCCTGTATTTGGATAAAACCAGTTTCATAAATTATTTTTAGTATCATTAAATTTGTGAAACCAGTGTATAGAGCGGGCAGGCTGTTTGGCTCTGATCGTTAATGCGCATAACACAACAATTGAAACGCAGGGGTGAGGGCGGCAGGTGGGGGGCGAGTATTTAATTAATTGGCTCTCCGCCTGTCACCCATGCACAGAAAATAACCTTCAAAGCCAGAATTATACCGCGCACGCTATACAAGAAGTATTTTATCACCGATCTGAAGATGGAAACTTACCAAGTGCCAACAATCACAAATATAACTTTAATTAGAAAACCTTTAAACATATTAGTAGCTTAAAAAAATTCATCAATCATAATCCAAAAAGCACTTCCTATTCAACCGATTTGTTGCAGCATGGGACAAATTTCTAGTAGAAATAGTTTTAATATCTAACATAAACAGATCAGTGATCAGTGGAAACTGCTTGCCTGATTAAAAAAAAAATAATAATTTTAAAATATAATAATTAGACAAGCACAGAATCCAAAACTTACCTAAAGATACATTAAGTTGTACTTCAAATAGGCCACCATTTTCCTCATTTAAGGGAAGTGATAAGAATAATAGGTAAACTGACCACAGTGATCATTAGTGCAACATTGTTACTATTAGCATATCTTGTATATATGAATGTACATAAATAGATTTAAAAAGAAACTAGATTTTTTTATTTCTGCATATAATAAATAATAAAATGAAATAAAAATGTTTTTATTTCAAGAATCTCAATACAATTAATGCAACAGACTTCCCAGAAAGTAATCAAAAGATACTTGTGGAGGGAGGAACACCTTGCAACTTCCTTTGTGGATCTTTAGAGATTAAACAAATAATAAATTATTTAGCATAGAAACATGCAGGTGGTAAGTTACACAACAGGATGCAACATATAGCATTGTAAATTTTGTCTGAAGAATGAAAAACAATGTTTTTTTTCTATATTTCAGTAATTTTGGCTAAAGATAATTAATGTTGAAATCAAAATAATTATCATACTCCTTATGAATTAGTGGCATAATTTTAGCATCAGCGCATTTATGTGAGAGATCAAAAAAAATTTACTGTGTAGTGTTAACCCGCTGACTGTTTTCAATCCACCAAATAGCGTCTTAAATATGGCTCAACAACCATTATTTTACAACCATTACAGACCCATCTCACTTCTGAGCCATGTCTATAAGCTGTTCTCGAGAGGCATTAGGAACCGTCTCGCGCGCAGGCTCGACGACTTCCAGCCTCCCGAACAAGCTTCAGTACCATAGACCACATACATACGCTACGGCAAGTTATACAGAAGACCGAAGAGTATAACCAGCCACTTTGCCTAGCGTTTGTGGACTATTCTATGTGGTATGTGCCAAGTCGACTATCGGTACATTGAAGTGTTGAAGAATCTGTACAAAAACGCCACTATGTCAGTTCGTCTTCAGGACCAGGACTCGAAACCTATCCAATTGCAGCGAGGAGTGAGACAGGGAGACATCATATCTCCTAAACTGTTCACCGCTGCATTGGAAGACATCTTCAAACTCCTGGACTGGAAAGGACTTGGCATCAATATCAATGGCGAGTACATGACCCACCTTCGATTTGCCGACGATATTGTCGTAATGGCTGAGACTCTGGAAGATCTCGGCACGATGCTCAATTACCTCAGTAGAGTTTCACAACAAGTGGGTCTTAAAATGAACATAGAAGATAAGACGAAAATTATGTCTAACGCCCTTGTTGTACCCACTCCACTCAAAGTTGGAGACTCTACGCTCGAAGTTGTCGATGAGTACATATACCTGGGACAAACAGTCCAGCTGGGTAAATCCAACTTAGAGAAAGACTACTTTGTAGAGAAAGACGTTACTCGTCGAATCCGACTCGGATGGGCAGCGTTCGGGAAGCTCCGCAATATCTTCACGTCCGAAATACCGCAGTGTCTCAAGATGAAAGTCTTTGGGCCAACACACATAGCTCCGGCACCGTAATCATATAAATAAAATTAACTTAAAAACATTAATTAGCATCTAAAAAAAGGACATGTTGCACTCCGGGAGTGCCGGCAGAAGTAAAAACAATTTTTTTTTTAGTTTGACAGCTGTCATCCGACATGTAGATGTCATCGAGACCTATCATTTGTCCGAACACAAGTAGTCTAGGGTCAGTAGTTTTCGAGTTATAGCGGTTTTTAGTTTGACAGCTGTCATTCGAAATGTAGATCTCATCGAGACCTATCATTTGTCTTAGTACACGAGTAGTCTAGGATCAGTAGTTTTCGAGTTATAGTGATTTTTAGTTTGACAGCTTGTGCACAACTAAAAAAGCCAAGACTATGATAAAGACAAAAAAGTTGCTTTGGTCTTTATCACACTAGAACTTTTGTATATGTTGAGCCTGCTCTAACTTGGTATGATTAGTTGCAAATCCGTTTCTATACTTCATCTGAGATCTGACGCGACACAGACAAAAAAGATGTTTTGGTCTTTATCACATTAGAACTTTTGTATAATATTGAGCCTGCTCTAACTTGGTATGATTAGTTGCAAATCCATTTCTATACTTGATCTGAGTTCTGACGCGCCATCTGGTGCGACATCTGATGCGACATCTGATGCAAATCTATCATTGTGATGAGATGCTGGTGATGAGATGCTGGTGAAAACCAAGTTTCACAGTCTGGCCCACCGTCGCAAAGTTGCATGTCTGTCGGTCTTCTACAGATTGTACTTCGGAGAGTGTGCTCTAGAGCTCCACGAGCTTATTCCACCATCTCCCTTCTACCATCGGGAGTCCAGACGCACCGCAGGATATCACCCATACTTGGTTGATGTTCCGCACATTCGCACAAAGCGCTTTGAAACATCTTTTATAATGCGCACGGCTAAAGAGTGGAATTCTCTGCCTGCGTCTGTGTTCCCGAGTTTATATAACCCGAATCTATTCAAGTCGCGAGTGAATAGGCTTCTTCTGGTTAAGCTCGTTCCATCGTCGACCTCATCTCTGTCTTCAAGACTAGATCGAGGTCAAGAGTAAGCCCATTTTCAATTAAAAAAAAAAAATAATTTATGCCCCATATAAAAATTTCTAAGCGCCGCTAAAGAAGTTTTCACTTCAAAAAAAATGACCGTATTTAAAATTTGAATGTTTATAAATACTTCAAAATTATTGTATAACTTATAGACGGAGAGCGCGTGGTCGTCAACCCTACCTCATCGATTACCAAGATGCGACTAATCTAGGGTGATGCACGTTAAAAAGTTAGATCCGAATCAACAGGGTTGCCTGGGCGCAACCTGGCAGGTTTTGTACAGTGGGCAAAAAACTTGTAATTTTTTGGGCAAAAATTACCTCATCGATTACCAAATAGGTACATAGTACATTCGATAGTACTCATCAAAGACTGCCTAAATCAACAGGGTTGCCTCACTCAATCCTGGCACATTCGGGAGTCGGCCTGATTTTAAGGTAGTCAAAAATTACAAAAATTACCTCATCGATTACCAAGTAGGTACTTATTACAACTGATAGAGCTCTTCCAGAAGGGGCAAAATCAACAGGGTTGCCTCGCCTAATCCTGGCACATTCGTGAGTCGGCCTGATTTTAGGTTGGCAAAAAAATACAAAACTTACTTACGATGAGGAGTAATGAATTGAAACTTATACCATTTGAAGGTTCTAGACATCTTAATAATATTTGCTATAGTATGCCGACACTTAAACTCATGTTTCATATTATTATACAGGATAGAAAGTTAAGATAAGGTACACACGGCAGCTACTATATGCATTATAGCTACAAGAAAACTTAGTACACAGACTAACCCTTACTTTTAGGGATATTTCGACCTACATTCACAGATTTTAGAAAAAATGTACAGTCAACAAGAAAAATGGCAATTTCCAAATAATTTCTTTTCATTACATTTGATCTTCTCATTAATAAAGAACATAATTTTCTATGGGGCCAACCGAGGTTAATGTATTAGAACTCAGAAAGCACAAAATTATTTTCACATACATATAATAGGAGAAACAGAAATTTTCATGTACCTTTTTTACGAAACATTCTATCCTCTTGTTACTAAGAATCAGAAGTCTGTAAAAGGTCCACCAGGGTCAAGGTAATTAGAATTCGCAAAGTAAACTTATATGTAAGGTAAACTTGGCTCATAAACAGGAATAGGATCATTAAAGATAAAACTACCAATTTTTTTTCGGCCATGAATGACGAAGTTTTAAAAAATCGTTTTCGTCAAATATCGATAGGTCGAATTCTCAGAAAATACATAATAAATTTTCACCTTACTTTAAGAAACGAAATAAATATCTTGGCGATGTCTATCATTTGTCTGAACATATAAGTAGTCTATTGTCAGTAGTTTCAGAGTTACAGCGATTTTGAATTTGACAGCTGTCAAACAAAATGAATATTTCGACGAGACCTCTCACTTATCCTAACATACGGAACAGTAGTTTCAGAGTTATATGGGGGTCTGTTCCAAATGGCAGACATTGCATCGGCAGACAGATAGACAGCTAAGTAACCCTATAAGTGTTCATTTTTCTTTTTGAGGTACAGAACCCTAAAAATAATCGAACTTAATAATTTACATGAAAATGACTTAATAACATTAGCAAAATAAAATAAAAATGACCACTAATCATTTAAAATTGAATGTTTATAAATGCTTTAAAATTACTGTATAACTTAACAATGTGGGTGAATCAATGAGGTTATTTTAGTGAATTTTGACTACCCTAAAATAAGGCCGACTCCCGAATGTGTCGGGATCGGGGGAACACAACCTTGTTGCCTACACTGTATACCTTATACAGTGTAGGCAACAAGGTTGTGTTCCTATGAGCAAAATTTCAAGTCTCTAGGTCCAGCAGTTTGGGCTGTGCGTCGATATATCAGTCATTCATTCAGTAATAAAATAAAATCAGGCCGAAAGTGCCAGGGTTTGGCGAGGAAACCGTGTTGATATTGCTACTTCTTAAAGAGCACTACATCAACATACACATCCTACACTAAACACACACACAAATCACATGCACACAATCACACACACACACATAGGCACACACATACATCCTTTACATGTACATTCGTACAGGTAATTGTTACCCAAAAAGGGTTTTGCCCACTTAGAAAATGCAAATCACCCTTAAAGTAAAGTGAAAATTTATTTTGTTTTTTCTGAGAATTCTAATTACTTTGACCTTGGTGGACCTTTTACAGACTTCTGATTCTTAGTAACAAGAGGATAGAATGTTTCGTAAAAAAGGTACATGAAAATTTCTGTTTCTCCTATTATATGTATGTGAAAATAATTTTGTGCTTTCTGACAGTTCTAATACATTAAACTCGGTTGACCCCATAGAAAATTATGTTCTTTATTAATGAGAAGATCAAATGGAATGAAAAGAAATTATTTTGAAATTGCCATTTTTCTTGTTGACTGTACATTTTTTCTAAAATCTGTGAATGTAGGTCGAAATATCTCTAAAAGTAAGAGTTAGTCTGTGTACTAAGTTTTCTTGTAGCTATAATGCGTATAGTAGCTGCCGTGTGTACCTTATCTTAACTTTCTATCCTGTATAATAGTATGAAACATGAGTTTAAGTGTCGGCATACTATAGCAAATATTATTAAGATGTCTAGAACCTTCAAATGGTATAAGTTTCAATTCATTACTCCTTATCGTAAGTAAGTTTTGTATTTTTTTGCCAACCTAAAATCAGGCTGACTCACGAATGTGCCAAGATTAGGCGAGGCAACCCTGTTGATTTTGCCCCTTCTTGAACAGCTCTATCAGTTGTAATAAGTACCTACTTGGTAATCTATGAGGTAATTTTTGTAATTTTTGACTACCTTAAAATCAGGCCGACTCCCGAATGTGCCAGGATTGAGTGAGGCAACCCTGTTAATTTAGGCACTCCTTGATGAGTACTATCGAATGTACTATGTACCTATTTGGTAATCGATGAGGTAATTTTTGCCCAAAAAATGACAAGTTTTTTGCCCACTATACAAAACCTGCCAGGTTGCGCCCAGGCAACCCTGTTGATTCGGATATAACTTTTTAACGTGCATCACCCTAGATTAGTCTTATCTTGGTAATCGATGAGGTAGGGTTGACGACCACGCGCTCTCCGTCTATTAACAATGTAGGTAAACTAATGAAAACCAAATTATCGTATTAAATTTTGGCCAAACAATGATTTCCGTTCACTGATTCTGCTCTTTTACGGCTCAATTTCTGTTTATTATTTTCGCATAGTTGACAACACTGTACTTCTACGGCACGGCGCCGCACCGGAGTACGGCACGGCGCCGTGCCGTAGATTTTCACGGCGTGCGACGTGAGTTTTTACGGCGCGGCGCCGTGCCGGAGTCGCACCGGAGCACGGCACGGCGCCGTGCCGGAGCTATGTGTGTTGGGCCTTTGACCAGTGTGTGTTGCCAGTGATGACATATGGCACCGAGACGTGTTCGCTCACGATGAGCTTTAGAATCGCCAAACTGAAGTGGCAGTGGGCAGGGCACATCGCAAGAAGAACCGATGGCCGATGGGGCGTGAGGGTTCTGGAGTGGCGACCATGTACCAGAAGACGAAGCATTGGCAGGCCCCCCACAAGGTGGACTGACGATCTGGTCAAGGTCGCGGGAAGCCCCTGGATGCGAGCAGCGCAGGACTGGTCGTCATGGAGATCTTTAGGGGAGGCCTATGTCCAGCAGTGGACGTCTTTCTGCTGATTGACAAGCCCGTTGGTGTGGTTGGTAGTGAGCCTGCCTCACACGCCGTGGGCCGCGGGTTCGATCCCCGCCCTGGGCAAACATTTGTGTGATGAACACAAGTGTTTGTTCTGTGTCTGGGTGTTATTTATCTATTTATGTATGTATATCAGTCTCTGGTACCCATAGTACAGGCTTTGCCTAGTTTGGGATCAGATGAACTTGTGTGAAATGTCCCCCAATATATATATTTTTTTATATGATGATGAACCATTATTTTAGAGAGTACTTAGCAAGCAGAACATTTACACAATAAAGCCAAAAATTAATTAATTTGTAGTTGAAGTGTTTTGAAGAACCAAAGTGTAAGAAAGAGCCCCACTCTTGAGCTAAGCCTGTTTGAGAAAATATTACCCCTTTGCCTAATTCCGCTGCAAATCAGCAGTGATTGCACTTCTTTGTTTCAGTTCAAAGGGCAAGGAAGTGAAATTAATTCTCAGGGTGGGCATGATTCTTTGCTGTCTTGAAGAATAGAATATCCTTTATTTCGCACATATAACAATTAATTTCTACATTAAGCCAAGTAAACATTAAGGTAGGAAGGTAGCTGTTATTGTAAAAATTATTGTGAAAAAGGACATATTCAGCATTATGCCACAAGTGATGCTTTGGTGTGGATTTCCAGTATTTTTAATGAAAGTAGACCACAAAGTAAGACAGTCGAAGCTAAGGAATGGGGATGACCACTAATCATCAGAAGGCCTATTTTCACATTTACCTACTTATGATGACACAAAAGTTTTAAAGCCGCAAGAGATACTTATTGAATTCACTTTCTCAAAAATCTAAATTGATTTTGAAACATCATTAACTACAATTTCATAATCTTTGATTGTGTATAAAAACTATCAACTTTCATGTGTGATAAAGCGCATTCACTCCAGATAAAATTTAGATGGGGAAGAATCTTAAGTACTAAACTACTAAATTATTGTTTTTAGGAAGTGATTTCAGTATCACACATTTCTAAAAGTTTTAATAGTATTCATTTCATTCACCTAAAGATATATCTACACAGAAGTGTGGTATAGCTCTATAAGTGGCTATAGGTAGTGAAGTATGTACATAGATATAGGTTATGCCTTGTTGCTATGCAAGGTTTCTACTATGTTTGCCTAGATAAACACTTGGTTTACTGTCCATGCTACCTTTATCACATTAATATTAGTATTATGAGCACTAAGATCCACTTTTCAAGGCTTTTTAATCTCATTTTGACATAGTGAGATCCAACTGTATTTTGCATCTGTAGACCTTGTAATGTAACTCTAATACAACTTTTTAAATGACTGGTTTCGACTTTTATGAGTGAATTACAATGCAAATCGCGCATTTTGATGCCTAAATAACCTATAACCTCGAGAAAAATACAGATTATCACCGAATAGACGCGTAATATGAATGAATTTATAGGTTATGAATTGAGTGCCCTTGAAGATACTATAATATGGTCGAGGCGGTTTATCTGCGATATCCTAGCGTCGCTACGAGATATAAGGACACGAGAGGGTCCAGGAGACGTGACCAGCTCTAAAGACAATGAAAAAAAGGATTAAAGGACTCACCCATTGTCGGACATCGATCTTACGGCTGAAAAAGCACTTTTTTACACAAAACTTCACAGAAAAGGATACAGGCTAAGTCCAGGTTGAAACCGTCTTTGATGTACCGTTTCCGGCGCTTGCTGACGATGCCCTTGATAGGGTTGGTCATCTTGATGTTGGATATCGAGTTGGCCATGGCGGGGTCCGAGCGGCGAGGCAGAAGCTCGGCCGCGGCGCCCTTAGCGGGCACTCGGCCTCCGCCCGCGCCCCCAGCCCGCTTGTCTGGAGCCTGCAGGTCGCGGCGCCGGCAGCTCACGCAAATACCCATAAAATAACCTCCGCCGCGCGCAGCCTGCCCCGCTCATCGGGCCGGCGGCGGAGCGCCTCGCGCCGAGCCCTGCGCTCAGCTCGCGCCCGCCATGCCGCCAGCCGCTTGCCGAGACCACCGGGCGCTCCGTACCCGCCGACACCGCACCAGCACCAGCGTAACGCACCACACCGCACCGCCAGCCCGACACTCGTAACCACACAACCACACCACTATAGCATAGCTTCACGACCGGCAACCAGCTTATGCATTCGCCACTACGCGCAACCAGCGAACGGGAACTTATCTCGCACGAATGGCGTCCATCCTGCGAGCACTTAGAACACAGCCGAGGAGAAACAGTTGCACGAGAAAGAAAAGATGGTTATGATGGCCGAAACTGCCGAAAGTGCATTACGCGTCTCGTTCGCGCTACGGCGTACTGTGCGCATGTGTGATAGAGATAGATAAAACACAACCTTAATTCTAGGTGGCTAGCTTGCTCTCTTTGTTCGTTCTGTCTGAACTAATGTCGTTCGATTTCCTATCGCAAGGGGGCGCAACGGAACTGTCAACTGTTGCCGCCAATATTTAAAACTAAATATAATTTACGATTAATGTGTCAAAATGAAGCAATTTATGCGTTTTATAACATTGCGTTCCGCTTAACTACATATTTTATAATTTTACAGCGAATTTTACACTTGTATTTAAAAAAAATCAATGCAAATACGGAACTTTGATAACCTGTCTTGACATAAACTGTCCGCAGATGGCGCCGTCGTCGTCGTGTGTGTGATTTTTTTTTTGGTATGCAAAGGCCATGCAAAAGCATAATGCCTGTCAAGTAGCGGGAAATTTAAAAAGTTTGCAAAGAAAAGTTTGGCGTACATATACAAAATAGAAATATGGAACTCGGTTGAATGAGATGAAAGACTATTAAATTCCCTACACGAAAGCAAAGTATTATACGAATAACTTTGTAAGTAGGTACTAAGTTTTTAAGCGAATAGTATTTATGAAGTCTTAGTTACATTTTTACTACCTACTTAACATTTTGTCGACTAGATAATGACTAGATAGCATAGTACGTACAATATGCAATGCAAGCACGAGTAGCCTTCGAATTTTTACACCTCTAGGCTATGAACACTCTTGTATTTGCTTTCTAGTTTGTGCACTGACGCATTACCTCAACAAATATTTGAAGTTACATTACCATACCGTTCTAGTAAAGGTGGAGGAGGACATTATTTGTTTTCTCACTTTGTTTTAGCGTAAAAAAGAAGCAAACATATGCAAAGACCACCTCAAAGTTCCTGTGGTATGCATTATTTATCTATTTCATGGTAGTATCATAATTTACTTAGTTCTTCACTTCCAAAAGCGAAGGCCTTTTCGTTGCTTTGAAAGGTACTATATCGTATCATAGTCATAAGCAGGTCAAGATTGACACTCGCAGCGCGACTTTAGCTTCTCTTACTATTTAATAAGAGCGGTACAAAGTCCAATGTGTCAAGCTTGATGTGCTCTCAGTAGTACTTCTGATGATTGCTTGTAATCAAATCCACAAATCAAATTACCCAAATCCCTACTATGAAACAAGTACGTAATGGGCTCGGACCATGGAGGTCGAAGATAATTGCTATTCCACGGATGAACCTAATGATCAATTGTCACTAGGCAAACGCTAGGCCTAGGCTGGGCTTGTCCATATCTGATCCGTACGTACGTGTACGAGTACTTATCGAGCTGTACAGATAATAAAAGTAGGCGCGACTGCTTTTAGGGTTGTCGACGGTATCCGCGTCACACAGAGGCGGTAGCGGAAGCGTTCCGGGGCCGGTATTTTTTGTAAAGTATGAGTTCTTATATGCACCCTGTCACATTGAAAAAAAGCGGTCGCGGCGCGGTATTTTGTTCCCGCCAAAACGCCCCGGACCGCTTTCGCAATCATACCGCCTCTGTGTGACTTGAGCTTTAAACGGGCAATATCCTATACTATTAAACGAGCAATATTTGTATATATATATATATTTGTAATCGGTTTCTCGAAAACGGCTCTAACGATTTCGATGAAATTTAGTATACAGGGGTTTTTGGGGGCAAAAAATCGATCTAGCTAGGTCTCATGTCTAGGAAAATTCGTTTTCACCGTCTTTTTTAATATTTCTTAGCGCGTTTATGAAACTAATAGCGCCATCTGTTGTCGAGTAGCATAGCGTGCTCACCCGATGATATTTTAATATTGAGGCGGTTATTGTAGAGCGAAGCTTGTAATTGGTTTCTCGAAAACGGCTCTAACGATTTCAATGAAATTTAGTATACAGGGGTTTATGGGGGCCAAAAATCGATCTAGCTAGGTCTCATGACTGGGAAAATAAGTTTTCCCTGTGTTTTAAGCATTTTTAAAAATCTCTAAACCCACAGTGCCATCTGTTGGCGGGTAGCATAGCTTGCTCACCCGATGATATTTTAATGTTGAGGCGGCTATTATAGAGCGAAGCTCGGTCGACCAGATACTAATTCTATACTATTAGACGAGCAATATTTGTATAAATATATATATTTGTAATCGGTTTCTATAAAATTTACTATACGGGGGTTTTTGGGGGCGAAAAATTAATCTAGCTAGGTCTCATGTCCGGGAAAATTCGTTTTCCCCGTGTTTTGAAAATAATGCGTTTTAGGCAAAAACTTAAAGCGCCATCTGTTGGCGGGTAGCATAGCTTGCTCACCCGATGATATTTTCAGGTTGAGGCGGCTACTATAGAGCGATAGCTCGGTCGCCCAGGGATTCGATTCTTGAAAATCACCGGGTGATAAAATATCACCTGTGAAAATTTTTGTCACCGATGATTTCGAAATCAGCATTCACCAAAAGTCGTATTCTTGAATATCATACCCTGAGTACCAACATGCAGAAACTATGCGGATTTTGACGTTTAGTTGTGTTCCATTTCATGCAGAAAATATTTTTTATCGGTAATTACCGGTTTTTGTTTTCATACAAACTGCTGAAAAATATGATGTGACAGCAGTAGAGCGTGTAATGAAACGCATGTTTGTAAAAATTAAAAACGCCCTAGGTATTTCCCCAAAGAAAAAAAAAAAAAGAACGAATGAATGAATGAAGGGCAAACGCAGACGGTGGGCATCTGTCCACGTTAAATTCCCTGAATAAAAGGCTGTATGGACCTATGATTCTTTTCCATACAGTATAAAAGAAACAATTTCCCTTAATTTGTGGTAAGATCCCCGGCTTTTTGGCGGGAACTCGACATGGGCGTTTGCCTGCTTAGTTGAAATTTTGGTTTTTTGTGCATTTAGTGATTTAGTGGATAATAAAGATAGTGTGTTATGCAGTAAATTTACTACGGAGTGCGCAGCTGATGAAGCTTTCAAGTGATCTCGTGTTTAAGCCCCGTTTGTGTTGTCCCAAAAAGTCACGAACATTTTCCTTCGTAAAGTTCACTATCGCTTTACGAGGGGAGCAAAAAGAAAGATAGATTAAAGACATCAGACATGGCTGTATGGGCTTTGTACTCTTTGCCTTTCCGAAAGGAAGAATGAAACCAAAAAAAAAATGGTAAGATCCCCGTTGACACTTATCTGACAGCTGGGCTGGAATATCCCCGGAGCGTCTTGTTTTGACGTAAATCAGCTGGTGATCAGCTGTTACTTTATCAATATGTCTATTCTTCCGTAGCGTAGAACAAAGTTGAATAGTTTGAGTTTTGCTTTTCGTAGTTCATGGAGATTTCGTGGTAACCTCTCGTTTTGAAAGCAACATTCTAGTTACTCTACAATAAATTCGACTGTTTATGAACAAAGCGGTGCTGTGACTGTGTTAACTTTGATATTTTATACACCAAAACAAACGAGAATCGAGTTCGAGTTGTTTATCAAACTGTGTTTAGGTATTTTTTTATCATATGTAACTACAGTTTTGTAATATGTTAGTTAGTGTTTTTTAAGAGACTATTTTTAGTACATCACTTCAACACTAACTTCGTTGGTTTTAATAAAACTACCTATTCCAACAAAGGCTAAGTACTTATTTATGAGTTTCTTTCTTTTATATAATATGTAACTTTAATATTACTTCTTCAGGTCTTTGATTGAGAATGTTCCTGCTGCAGCATTAAGCTAAATCTTGCGCTTTACCTTCAGTCTATATTTTAAGCTACTACAGTTTCTAGACCAGTCTGCATCAATTATGCAGGTCTCATCCAGAAAAGAATACCTAGTCATAAACAAACAAAAAGTGTTCTCTCTTCAATGTCATAAGGCACAGGTTCATAACTTCTGAAATTTTATACCACAATACATGCTTTAAAATCCAACTAAATATTGGTGTCGATTCTGGCAGACCCAAACTAAGTACTTATAGACGATTGGATTGGACTGCTCCAAATTTTGCTCCGGACCACGATTTTGTCCACTAGCATTGCAGATTGTCCCAAACGACAACTTTGCTATTGGGCAAAATCATGGTACGGAGGTAAATTCAGAGCAGTCCGATCCGATCATCTATTAGTAGTTTTAAATTGACATGTCTAAGTGTTGCCGTCTTTGTCAATCCCTATAGACTAATGAAAGACCATCATTTTCAGATCTGTCAAATTTATTTAGGTTTTAGTCCGCCAGAATCAACACCATTGTGTACTACCCCAACACCAGAATTTGGAGCATGACAGAAGTGATCCTTACCCTGCCTTCATCCTGCACATCCCCTAGTTACCAAGCAGTGACATGCCGTCGACCTATCACCTATCGTTTCTATGCGATAGATTTCTATGTTAGGAAAAGACCTAAGAAACCACAAGTTCTAGCCATGGTCTGAATAACTTTACCACAGGAACATAACTGAATTATGAAAAAAAAAGATATTTCAACTTTCATAAAAAAAAAATTATAATAATTAAAAATAATAATTTATTATAGAAAGTTATTCAATTTCATGGGCAGATTATGAGGTTTTAGGATTACAGTGTTTTACTTACATGGCAATATAAATAAATTACACGAAATTGGTGTTAATATATCTTTAATTACCTGGGCAACCGAGCTTTGCTCTGTTTAATTTTAAAAAAAGCTTACACAAAAGCTTAAACAGATAACGCTGTAGCGTTTCAGAAGTGCACTATTTTCAAGAAATGCTCAAAAACTTGAGAAACTTTCGCCCCCCAAAAACCCCTGTTTTACAAATTTCATCACCATTGTGTATATATAAACAAATATAGGTCTATATCCAGCAGTGGACATCTTTCGGCTGATATGATCATGATGATATACAAATATTGCTTGTTTAATAGTAAATGATGAACTTGTTTATAATAGTTAAAGCCAGCCAATTTGATTTTGTTCTCCCGTCTAGTGGACTGTCTTACACAGGTATTTCGCATGAGGGATAAGATTAGGGAAATTTCTCTGTGTTGGGAGATCACCCAGGATTCTACTTCACTCATTATTTGGCTCTTCTTTATGTTTGAAGGTGTCAAAAATGCCTTTTTATAGATGGCTCTTATTGATTATCATAGTCGTGGAGAGTGCCCTTTGTCTAACTCTTCATAATGATGGAACCCCTTCCATCATCATGGCTGGTTGTTCTTCATGAAAGAAAGTGTTTAGTGCATCATCATAACTGATTTTTTTCATGATTAAAGCTTTGAGAGTGCCTCTACATGTTCTGCAATCTGCTCTACACTACAGGATCTGCAATAAAAAGAAATATAACAGATTCAAAAAGGGTAATAAAGTGTAACTGGAACAACTTTTCCGTGACTTTTCCTAAGGAACATATCCTATGAACATGTATTCCTAATACAAAATTTTTATGCTGTGATGCAGTTTCTAAAGAAAGTTGTTCTTTTTGTAATTTTACAAATTGGGAGTCCATATAGTTTCCACACATTCAAAGTGATCATACAACTGTGTGTAAATGTAAGTGTGTAAGTGTAATACACTGGGTGCTCACAACAATTTGAAAACTTTTGTTGTATAGATTATTTTTATGGTCACTTTGAATGTGTGCCACTATATGGACACCTATTTTTGATACAACTATACATTTAAATTAATTACTGTAATGTGGTTCAAAGAAAATCGAAATTTCATGAGATTAAAATACAGGTGAATAAATATAATGAAAAAACTATTTTCACCGACTTCAAATAACTTACACCCTGTATGTTTATTCTATTAATTATGCAGAATAATTCTTAATTAATTGCCTTCTCTGTTGCGGAGTGAGCTAGTGACCCGTCTGGTTTCAGCAAGTGAGGTAATGTGGGACGGCAGAAGTTTGTTTTAACCAATTTAGATATGGACCAAAATTGTTTACTATGAGAGGGGTAGGATGCAAGTTTGGTCCCTACGCGACTGACATTGTCATAATGTGTCTTTCGGATCACCCTCTTGCAGAACTTTGCAGCAGACTTAAATGCATTTTTCTTCGTGCGAACCCGCCGAGCATAAATTTTGTCATCACGGGCTTGAACCCAGGCTTGGTATGCAGACTGCTTTTGAGCTTCAGTGCAAGCAATGATCCAAGGTCGGGCTTTGAGACCAAGCGGTATGTCAGAGAATGGAGTATTCCATCCCCTGCCATATCACATCCGCAACCGCTTCAGCTAAACAATCGGGATCGCCCGAAGAAAAACACACTAATTGCTGTCATGAGTAGGACGCAAAGAAGTTCATCCCAGTCTGCTGGCTCGTATTGCCAAACTCGCCTTGCGTCTCTTGGGCTATCATCCAGAGGAGAGCTGATCGACACGGACTTCACCAGATAGTGGTCGGATGTTCTTAGTGGGGCTGATACCAACACTGTAGTCAGTTGTAAGGCCAACCAATTAAGAGTGTGTCCTTCAACATTGGGCACCGACGTAGCTACATTCACCAGGTGGCTGAGATCTAGCGACAATGCAAACCTGCATATGTCTCTTCCAGCATGTTTTGAGGGTAAAGGGGCCGGGCTCCTAATTCCCAACGGCCACTGCGACCTGTACAGATCTATTGTAGCCATGGTCATTTCTCTGGTATGGGACCACAAACTCGCTATGGTGGGCCTTAGTCCCTCATATAATGAGGCTACACTTGTTGGTACCGAAGTTGGACACCTTCCGCCTTCTCCATTAGGTGTTCAAAGAGCCTGGTACAATATGTCTTATTGTTCTCACACTAACCTACTCCTAAAATAATATAAAGTGTGTTATTCTTATAATACAACTGTGATATGATTGATAACATTTAATCAACAAAGTTAATTTTGTAATACAACCTGTCATAGTGGAGACCCTGGGTAGTTATCCTGTTTCGAATGTGAATAATTCTAACTCCCATGTTTTTAAAAATTTTGAATTCCATGTTTGATATTTACATCATCTAAGCCATCTGTGAAGAAAAATGTGAAGATTACCTATTAATAAAAATGCACAAAGAATACAAAAATTGAACCAAATAGCAAAAATATAAAACAAAATCAGGTATAGTATCAAAATGTTTTTAATAAGGTACCTGCTTTGAAAAGATTTCATCCAAAAGTCGACGTCTTTCCGCTATATCTGGGGATTGCTGCAAAAATTACAAAGCTGCGAGTAAGGTTATTAACTCGCTCGCCGTGTTCCAAAATGAACAAACGCTGCTAAAAGCGTATACCTACGGTACTGACGGACGGTCCAAATCTCAAACTAAAAAAACTAAAGCCCGTCATATACATATTCTGTATTGCCGGCTCCAGACTCTCGCGACTCGCGAGGCGCCTCGCACGAGGCTCTCGCACGAGTCTTAGCGAGTAAAGGCTGCAGGAGTGCTAGCCATCCACACATTCGATTTATTCAGTTGCCCGCTTCGCCTACTAAAATATGGACGTAATTGAAGTTACTGCGTAAGTCACCATTAATGATATTTTTATATTTAATTCTTTGCTAATCCGATCCCATGCGTCGTTCATTTTATTTTATCCTTGTGATATAGTTTTTTTTATTTCAAATAATTGGTTCTATTTGATAAAATTCCACAAAAGTGGTACACAAGTCATTACTACACCCCGTAGTGATAAAAAATACGTGGATCCTTTTAACAACAAAGTGAGCGAGCACGAGAAAGTGGTCGATTCCCTCGCCTCACCCCCTCGCGTCCTTTGACTCGCGTCTGAAAAACTGACACTAAACGGAGCGCCAGCGAGGCGAGGCGAGGGATGACGAGGGGACACGAGTGCACCGTCCTCACTCTCGTGCTCCTGTTCCCTCGTGTTGCCTCGTGGAGAGTCTGGAGGGGGCATATGAGCTAGTGAAGAAAGCTAGTCATGTACATGTTCTGTATGAGCTAGGAAATCATTAAAAATCTAATTTTAACACCGTTTTTTTCCTGAATGGTAAGTGTTTTCACCAGAAAAACTGTGGTAGTAACATTTATTAGTCCCATGTCACATATTTCTTAGTGTCGCGACCAGTAGTCGCGAACTGTATTTGTAAAAATGTAAATAATAAATTTTGCAACGGGTAACGCCTGAAGTACAGTCAACGTAATGATAAAGATAGTGATTTCCGCCCCGCTTCGAACATTCATTGTGAGAGCCCATTTCAAAGATGGCCACTCTCCACGCCGCAAGCTCAAGAAGCAGTCCCTTAATACCAGTGCAAGGAAGAGATCCCGTTCCCGAGGACGGCTGAAGTAACAAAGTTAAGTGAAGTAACATCCCCATTTTTGTACATTGACATCCTGTCATTTCTCAATTTTGTCGCGTGTCCATTTTACCATGTGTCTCACTAATCTACCTACACCAGATATCATCATATCTTACTCTATTTAAACTATATTTAACAAATCTGGACCATTACATGAAGTTACGGAAATCACACCTTTGAAACAGCAAAGATATGTTAATATTCTGTTAAGCGTCTTTCAGGCCTGAGATGATAAGATCTGTGGAATTACCCACCTTTTTACTTAGCTCGAAACTCCCAGTGAGTTTGGTTTCATTCCTAGTGAAAGGAGAAGTGTCGCACAGCAGTGCGAAAATAAGTAAAAAGCAAAAATTGATGTTTCTGAAATTTTCGAGAAATGAGATTTTTCGTTTTTATAAAAGTGCATATCTCCATAACTATCAGTTCTGGAAACAAAATTTAAATCGTGAATTATAGGAATTTTAATTCTCTACAAATATGTGCAAAAAACATTCGAATTACAGTTTAATTCTCTACCACACTGTGCACAGCACATTTCTGGCTAAAATGCATGTAACCGAAGATATAAGCGAAAGATATGGCGGCGGGGGCGAAGGGGAAGGGGAAATTTTGAATTTTGCACTTAAACACTTACTAACCATCCTAGACAACATATCAAAAATTTGGAGTCGTTGCACCGTTTGTAAGGTAGCCCCCCCTCTATTCAGTGGATTATCCCTCAAAAATGTGCGCCAAATCTATTCTCATTTCCATTAATGACAAAGTCATTAAAAACAAGATTCAGATTCAGATAAGATTCAGATTTCGCCACCAGTACGTTTGGAGACTTCAAACAAGATGGATGACATAGACAATGAAGAATTGTTTGCAACTGCACTTTTACTGGTGCTCGAGAAGAGGGAACGTCGTTATTGGGTGCACCCGTGAATCCTCAGAGATTGGCAGAGAGCTAATTCTATCTCGAGCATTTCTTATTTCGTAGTCGAGAAAAAGCAGGTCGGACTTCCACTCGGCTTGTACTAGCGAGATTCTGAATGAACTGGCATACAGTGGTCACCCTAAGGAGCCCCACTATGGAAAAAGATAAATTAGCGGCTTCTGATCAAACTGGTGCCAATCGAAAGAATACTAAAATACAAACTAAAAATGTCATATGACCAATTGTCCTACCTGATATACTTTCGGAGATATCAAGGTATGAATTTTTTTATTATTATTATTTCTGATAAAACTCGTGCCAATCGAAAGAGTACTAACATACAAACAAAAATGTTCATGACAAATAGTCCTAAATGATTTTCGAAGATATATGAAGTTTCTTTTTTTAAATTAATTTTTTTAGTTCCAAATAATCCAAATTTGTGTAAAAATTATTATTAAAAACCAAACACTGATGTCCAAGTCAGTCAGATTGGCCACAGCCTTAATTTTGGCAAAGGCGAGTGAAGAATTCCACGTTGCAGTGTAATCATCTCACAATAGGGCATTTTTCTTCTCTTTCTTGTTGTATACATTTTTCTCTGTCAGTGGCTACAAAGTTGTCCAGTTTTATCAGTTAAAAAAATATATGTTTTTTTAAACCTTGATATCTCTGAAAGTATATCAGGTAGGACGATTTATCATATGACATTTTTAATTTGTATTTTGGTATTCTTTCGATTGGCATCAGTGTCATCAGCGGCCACAATTATTTCTTTTTTCCATATTAAGGCTCTTTAGGGTAACCACTAGTACGCCAGTCCCCATTCAAAAACGTTCGATGCTCTTTCTGGATGTGTGCGGCGGTCGGTACATTTTGTTCGCAAGCGCTGCTTTCTGAACTTCTTTTTCCGTTCTGAAGACCCGAACACCCAGAAAAATTCAGAATAAAATGTCAGGGCTTTTTCCGTTCTGAAACCGTTAAGAAAGTGTGCGCCAGGTAGAACATTTTGTATGAAAAGCAGTGCGTTCTGATTTCAGAATTTCCGGATGTTTGCGGCCGGCCTTCAATTTCAACTTTTGTATTATGGCAATGGGCCGTTTAGATTACAGCCATTACTGCCAGTGTCTTGTCGACAAGAGCACAGTTTGTAGGGATTGATCGGTTATCAAAAGAGAGCCTAAATAAAAATAGAATTTATTTCTCTTTGAGATGGCACCTGGAACGAAACGGATAACAAAAACATCACAGAAAGCAAACACATATCCGGCAGACAAACTTATAATTTGATATTATTAATATATACATATTTGCAAAGCT
Organism: Athrips mouffetella; assembly: GCA_947532105.1. Classification (NCBI taxonomy): domain Eukaryota; kingdom Metazoa; phylum Arthropoda; class Insecta; order Lepidoptera; family Gelechiidae; genus Athrips; species Athrips mouffetella. The sequence goes on from OX383976.1 coordinate 24,533,176, forward strand.
GGGATAGAAGTTTAGGGTCATAGGAAGCGAGGAATAAGTCTGTAAGCGCACTTTGGAACAGGTGGCCTGTGACAATCCGTTTGACAGATAAGTAATGTTGCCATCTAAAAATCTGTTGTGCCACCACTCACTGGCCAAAAAAATCATGGGCCATTGCGAAGAGGAGCCGTGATGCTTGAGTAAGGCTTTTCCTTATCGCTGGTACCTAAGATTTTTGAAACTCACGCCAAAACAGCGCATGTTCTTCTTACGTCAATAGTTCTTCTTTGTCTTTTTTTCACAATTTTGAATTCTTTTCTGCTCGTCGTCGTCGTCGCCGCGATGGGCCATGCATGTGTTGCTGATGACAGGGCCTAGCGATGGTATCCCATATTTGACAAATCACTGGAGGGTGGACCATTGCCAGGTCGTCTTAGAAAAGGACGATTTCCGTCCTTTTTCAACAAACCGGAAACTATAACATGAATAATCCTAGTCTGCGTGCGTCACCAGCTATCTTTATAGTTTTTCACTTTTTCAGTAGTTTTTTGACGTGGATGCGCTGTGGTGCTTTCGTTTGGGAGGTCCTTTTGTCCGTACGGACCGTCAGTACCGGACATTGACGTAAGAAAAACGCTGCGACCCCTGGCGTAGTTTCCAAAATCTTTGGTACCGGACGAGATCGTGTGTTGTTTTTTAGGGCTCCCGCCCACGACCGTATTTTTGTCGGCCGATTTCTTGTATGGTGATTAGGGAGGTGATCGATCAAAATAATATCGACACACGATGTCGATGATTTTATTTTTTGTTAATAAGATTCCATGAATTATTAATTATATTTAATTTTTACTTTCGAGCGGAGCGAGAAAGGTATTGTATTCGTGAAAAAAAAGCTTTTCTAATTTTCTCAAAAATGTGTTCTATATCACTTATACATCATAAAAAACAAGTCTCCCAAAAATGTCCGTCCGTCGGTCGGTCGATCGGTCCGTCGGTCAGTCTGTCTGTCACGCTTTGGCCTAGCGGCTTTACGAATGGTCCGATTGACACCATATTTTGAATTTAGGAGTTTTATGCAAATCCATCGAAGGTGTTAAGTGGTTTCTTGCTGGCTCTCATTTTGAGGGTAACTGTCATACAACGAAAATGAAAAATTGAAATTTTCACAAAAAGGGCTCATAGAATCTTTTTGAAACTTTGCATGACCAAGCATCTCCATGTAAGATATCTTGCGCCAGTATCGATCAATTGATGTAATTTAATATAAGGGGTGTTCCTGTACCACCAAATCGTAAATATGTGATTTACCCAAAGTTGGTTCCATTGAGTTTATTAAAATTTTCTATAATATTAATCCTGGATTGGTTGTCTACCTGACTGGAAATTCTTTATGATTTTTTTGAATAAAATTTAGTACCTATACAGGGTGTACCAAAAACTGAAAGGGCTTGCTCAGTAGACTAAACTGAACAATTATCCATAAGGAACATGTGATGGGAAATTAAAAAATCTCCAAGCAAGTATCTACGGTACGATCTGTGAAAATTCATATAAAGGGTGTTCTAGTACTACCAAAAGTTAAACATGTGATTTACTCGAAATCGTTTGAGGTTTGTTTGTTTTATTGTTTGACAATTTAAATTCTGAAATGATCTGTATATTTCATTCGAACATTTTTTTGGAAAAACTTTAATAAAAGTTTGTAATTCCATACTATGTGTATGGCATTACAAATTTAAGTTTGCGGTTGACAGTTTTTCCTTGAGTATTGCAAGAAAGTAAGTGTAGTGCTGCTGTGCCATTTATTTTATATCTCGGTATTATCAAAAATGCTTTTAATGGTCATTATTTGTTAATATACAGGTTGTTAGGCTAGGATAACTATACAGCATGTTAGGGTAAGTATACAAGGTGTTAGGTTATGATGACTACTATATGTCACATCTTAAATTAATGTTATATATTAATAATTCCGATGGCACTTTTACGCTAGTAATACTTACTATAAAATACCTGGTTTTCTTAATTTATATATTTTTTATTTGTACTTTCCTTAGTACCTAGATTATTTTCTCAAACTGTTTTTGTACGTACGTGCGTTTAGGAGGAGCGGAGTCTCCTGGAACAGGCTATTAAGGCCTTTAAGGAGGCCCTAGCAACAAGTTTTGCTTAACTTTAAGTTTTTGATAATAAATATTTTACATTTTATTATATTTATATATGTACAGGGTGTTAGGGTAAGTAAACAGGGTGTTAGGTTAGGATTACTATACAGGGTGTTAGATTAGGATCACTATATGTACAGGGTCTTAAGGTAAGTGTACAGGATGTTACTACACAGGGTGTTAGGATAGGATAACTATACAGTGTGTAATGTTGGGTATATTTTGTGTATAGTGATCCTAACCTTACACCCTGTATATTTATCCAAACCCAACGCCCTGTGTAGTTATCCTAACCTAACACTCTGTATATTTACCCTAACACCCTGTATAATTATCCTATCCTAACACCCTGTATACTTACCCTAACACCCTGTACATTTAGTAGTCATCCTAACCTAACACCTTTTATACTGACTGTTACTTACTGCCAGCGGTCACTCAACGAATAGTTCTCTCGAAAGCCGCGGGGTGCGGTGCGGCGCGGTGGAGGGCTCGCGACACATTAGCAAATGCACAGACGAGATTTCGGCATTTGGATCTCGGTACTTTAATTTTCTTTAACCCTAACATCCTGTATAGTTATCCTAGCCTAAAAGACTGTATATTAACAAATAATGGCCATTAGAAGCATTTTTGATAATACCGAGACTTATAAAAAAATATGTTCATGGAATCTTATCTTACTAACAAAAAATACTTAGAACTGATTGTAGGGTTAAGTGCAGCAGTGTTTATAAGAGAAAGTAATGATCACAATAATAAACAATATATTAGTACAAATTTACAGAAAAGTCCATTCACAAGTGACAATCAAAAATCTAACAAAGTACAGTTGCTTAGAAACCAACATGTGACATTGGTATCACATTGTCTTTGCTCTAACAAAAATAAAATCATCGACATCGTGTGTAGATATTATTTTGATAGATCACCTCCCTAAACGTCATACATGAAAATCGGTCACCGATTATCGGTCGTGTACGGAGCCCTAATCGTCTGAAACCCAAATTTTGGTACTGGCAGCACTCACGTGACGGGGACTGACAGGGTTCAAGTCAAGTTCGTTTGATTTCACACTACTTTTTTAAAAGATTGTTTTGCAGTATCTTGAGACGGCCGATTACCATTATATTGAAAGTTTAACTTGATTTGGACTTGGTGAGGGCCTTCAGTCATTGCTTCAGTCAGCAGGGACTTGCTTGGCATATCCGAGAAGGTATCGCGCACTCGTCTTCTGCACTGCTATATCTGGCCTATGTGGTGCTATCGACACATGCTGACTATAAGTTGGACACAGCGGATTACCAATGATGAAGTTCTATGGCGGGTTGACAGAAAACGCGAACTTTTGCAAACCGTCAAATGAAGAAAAGTTGCATACTTAGGGCATGTGTTAAGGCACGGAAGGTACGTGCTGGTGCAACTCATAACCTCTCATAACTTGTAGGAGCAGACTCATAATGATGGGCAAAGTTGCAGGAAAAAGAAGAGTAGGTCGGAGAAAGAAGTCTTGGTTGCGGAACATCAAGGAGTAGACTGGGATTGCGAGTGCTGACGAACTTTCTCGCCTCGCTGGAGACAAGAAGAAATATGCAGAGCTGACTGCCAACCTTCACAAGTTGGAGAGGCACTATTAGAAGAAGAAGAGAAGGAATACAATCAGGTCCCCTGTACAATGAAGTCGCCAAGGATTTAAACGAGCTTGGAGTGTTCAACTGGACGGAATTGGCACAGAACAGGGAAGCCCAAGAACTAATTTGACTCGCAGAGCCACATAGATGTAAACTCATCTTTTGGAATGACTCATTGAATCACCTAAACTGTTCTTAAAGATGATTAATAGAATTATAAAAATATTAATTAATTAAATTTACAATATAATCTTACTTTAAAGTTAATCATGTGATGTAGGTTGGTCTCAACTACTATTTACAGGACATATTAAATGAGCCATGCCAATGGCCTCGGGTCCCTCAACGACTCTGACTCCACAATATGATGATGAGTTTAGCCGGGGACCTATGACTAAATAATAAGTCAGGAAATGTAACTGCGCTCAAAAAATGACTGAACGAAAGACGTTCCATAAGAAGAAGTTGTTGCACGCGTCAATTACTCAACTACTACTAACTGACATAGCACGCGCGCGAACGAATCCCTGCTCTCTTTCTGAATTTGAACCAATTGATTCGTATTTTGAATATACGTCTTTATGGTTTCACGTAGGGCCACTTTTTGTGTGGAATTTGTTCTGAGTTAGAGTTCCTGACTTATTTTTATTCGTAGCCGGGTAGCCGTAGCCTATTTTTAAATGATTAAATTAGAATTATATTCATCTACTTATTCTGGATTTTTTTCTATTTCAGGAGTCAAGTGAAAAGACCAAACATAAAGAAATAAATAAAAGAAATACTGGGCACTGAAAAAGATCATGAAAAACAAAGACCTCAGAATGACTACAAAACGAAAAGCATAATATGGGCCCCAAATAAAGATTACGGGGACAAACAATCGAGGACCTAAGATGTAAAAAAAACCAGCCAATTGCGAAACTGGTTGATGTTGAAGAACTGAGTTGAAGTTCGCATGATTTGTAAAGTACTTTTGGTGTTGAATAAATTTTGGTTATGAGTCTTATGATGTTGCAATAAATGATTGTAATTGTCTATCTGATAATGTGTTTTATTCAAATTGTGAGAAGGAAGAACAGACAGCTCACCTATAAATAAGTGTCCTTGCCGCCAGTATTAGTAGGTCATAGTAGTTTTGCTAAGCCCACTTTCAGTAAGCGCCCATATATGTACTGTGTGAATCATGTAAAAGATTACCAACACCTATACAGACCGGTACAGGTATTGGTAATCTTTCAAACCCTTGCAAATAATTTTCAAATCAGGTGCTTTATTACCTAGTTTATGGGACATACAAGAAGAACAATGTCTTTTATTAAAAAGGCAGATGATTCTAAATCTTAGTGGTCCATAACGTGAGCCAATGGCCTGACTTCAACAATTTCCACTGTTTCAGTCCCGCGTAACCCTTCTCCAGAGAAGACCTGTTGTTAATTTAATTTCATACTCCCATCTAGTGGCCAGTCTTCCCCGCTTTCTTTTGCCAGATCTTGGACTAGTATATGGGACATGTAAACAATTTCTTTTAAAAACAAGACACATGATTCTAAATCTTAGTGGTCCATGAGCCACTGGCCTGACCCTCATTATGGCTTGCAATTATTTCTATGCAATGGAGGAAATAGATAACAAAATCAGTCTTTTATTTAAGTAGGTACTATATTGTAGGCCCCATGTGGTGCCGGCAAAGAGTAGTACCAACCCAACTTTGCCCGTGGGTGTCGTAAGAGGCGACTAAGGTTTAATGTTTCGTATCATCTTATACCACCAGAGAACCACGGTCCATGGTGCCAGATGTAATGCTAACAAGCATGGTGACTATGGTACTTCCCCTCCACATTGTATTAGCAAAAGCTGGCATTTTAGAGGGAGTTCCCTGTACTGTAGTGGATGTTTCTGAGGTACCTATATTACTTCATCATAACATCCCATGAAACATCCACTACAGGACAGGGAGCTCCATAAGTACCATAGTCACCTCGCTTGTTAGCGTTACGGCTGGCACCGCGGTTTTAGGTGACCGCAGTAAGTAAGATGTAATACAAAGGAGGATGCTGCTGCCCATCCTCCAGTTAACCCTTAGTCGCCTCTTACGACACCCACGGCTATGTATGGGTTGGTACTATTCTTTGCTGGCACCCCACGGAACACTATATTACTTAGTTTCTTATAAATCTAAATACTTACATATGACTTGAAACAACTTTATGACATGGAGGAAATAAAATCAGCATTTTATCGAATAATAATCAGCCTTTTATTCTAAACTTCATGTTTTCCAAATGTTTTTCTTCAAAGTATGTCTCTCCGTTCAGTCTGCCTCTTGGCATAAGCCTTCTCCAATCAGATTTCTATGTTTCTGTCCTACAATAACCCTTCTCCAGAGAGGACCTGTTGTCAATTTAATTTCATACTCCCATCATTTCTTCGTCAACAAGTGCCTTAGGTCCATACTCCACATCTACTGGCCAGACACAATCAGTAACAAAGATTTGTAGGCCCGATGCCAGCAAAGGCCTATTCAACAAGAAATTGCGCAGCAAAGTGGCGGTAGATTGGGCATACCCTCCGGTGTAATGACGTAAACGCGGCTTCAATAGCATTTGAGTGGCAGACATAGACCTGGGCGACCCGTTCACTCCTGATGATGTACCGTCGAAAGCGAGCTCAAGGCTACTGGACTGACATGGAAAGAAGGACGGCGCAAGACAGGAGGAAGTGGAGACAGCTCGTGAAGGCCCTATGCACCAGCGGGGTGTCCTAGGATAACAACAACGTCTAGTGGCCTGTCATCCCTGCTTTCTTTTGTCAGATCTTGGATAGGTACCAATTTGTTGATAACTTGCTCCACTCTCCTTAGATATCGGGGATCATATGCCCTGTCCATCTCCACTGTCTTGGTCAATTCTGGTAAAATGTCTGTAAGCATTATTTTGGTAATATCCATCCAGCACTTCGCACATAACCATATTAGTTCACATCAGAGGATTACCAAGATTTATTCATACAAATTTACCCATAAAAGATAGTATTAACCTGAAAAATCACACTGCCTCATTAAGAATAAGATAATAAAGCAATACACCATGATAAATTTATTTAAAACGTAGAAGATCCACTCTAAACACAGATAAATCACCCAGTTGCAAAACTGCTCGATTAACAACTTTATTTTGCGGTCGAAATACCTGGCAGCTATACATTTCAACCGCAAATATAAAAAAGTTCCACGGGGAAACAGACTTCTGTTCAAAAAAGTCAGCTGTTTTATGTCAAATGTATCTACCTCCGGTCGCCCCGGATTTCTACGGAAAACTTTCCAGCTGTCAAGCACAATACGACAAAATCAAATAGACACATAGTTGTGTCAGTTTTCATATAACCAATGGATTACATTGATTTGGTCGGATTGTCACCGGAAATTTTGACTTTTTCGTTAAAAAGCAGCAAAGGAATTAATTAATACAGCCTTACCTAATTAATAGTCACACAGATGAGACAAAACATACGACAGAAAGGAAAGAAATAGTATATTGTATAGTTTTGTCTCACTCACTTATTTGTGTAGGCCAAAATCCTTAAAAATAATAAAAAAGCTGCATAATACTGCATTTCTGAACGAAAACCATAAACAATCCTAAGGATTACGCATACGAGGGGCAAAACGGCTCTACACACGCTTTGCGGACTTCGTGTGCGTGGACCCTAAGCTTTTTCCTCCGTGTGCGTTGACCCTTCCACGTGAAAATAGACTCGGCCTTAAAAAAATAATAACCTAACCTCACCAACCTTGTTTTGAAAATGGTTTGATTATAAATTATAGGAGCAACCGAGCAATTAAGATTGAATTAAGATAAAAAAGCGAGCTGAAAGCTACAAGAGGAGGCACTTTTTATAGATGGATATATGACAGGAGACACCTTGATTAAGTAAACCAAATAATTATAGATACCAAACCTTATTTATCATGTAAGTATATTTTGGAGGAATAAGTAATATTTATAGTAATATTTGCTATAAAATTAAGTTGCTGTTAAGTAGCAAGTATCTAAGTAAAGTATCTCTTGTGATTAATGAAGATAGAGTGAGTAATAAGTAAATCTATTATTTACAGATACAAGAAAAACTTGCTACCTGTTGCGTTTACCTACATGAAGAGAAGACTAAAAAGTTGCTATTCCCATGGATTAGCTGGGGCTCAAAGCACAGGAGTTGCCGTCTGTTCCTGGGATAAAGTGTGAAATAGTTCGGTACATGTGATTTGATCACCTGCCTGCGTGCGTCGCGGTGTCCCCAATAGAAATAATATTATAATTATGTAACGAGATTTTGTGATGTTCTGTAAAAATATGGCACAAAACTTTCTGCTCGTTGCAAAAACTGCTTGCACTGCCTGTTCATAACGCTGCAGGTTTTCCATGCAATAGCTATCCTTACCACAATCTTAGGTTAAAATACCCAACACTGTTTGTAATGGGATTGGATGGCTACGATAGGTTAGAAGTTAGAAGAAAGTTGACCCTAGTTATGTACTCGTATGTATTCAAGGTATTCTGTGGAAAACTAAGTACCGCGCAGATTTTAGAGCATATGGGGTTAGCTGTACCAAATTTGAGGTTGAGACGGGGACTTAGAGATGTGGTTTTTGTTCTCCCTGACTGTAGGACAAATATTTTGAGACATTTCCCGCTTACTACTGTACTTAGAATCTTAAATGCCACATCGGGTAAGTTGGACTTATTTAAATGTAGATTGATGAAATTCTCAGAAGTAGCTTTCAATAACATTAGTAATTCAAATATTAACTAGTTTTACTCTTTTAATTGATTCTATTTAAATTATATTTAATTGTTACAGAATGAATGAAATGTTATGTAATTAATAATTTTCTTATGTCTAATGACGGAATGGATGTACATATAATATATTTTAATGCTTTTTAATAATTTAAATTTTGAGCTTGTTTATGCATCGTTGCCTTGGGTTGACCTGTTAGCTAGGGTGATGCACTTGTGTGTAATTAGATTTAAATAAATGAAATATTGTAAAGTGATATTGTTAAGTGTAGGTAATGTTTTAAAAATAAATAAAAGATATTGATGATCCAAATAAAGAGTTTTACTCCAATATATTACACGATCCAAATAAAGAGTTTTACTCCAATATATTACACTGGTTACTAATAAGTCTATACTTTATTAGCTTATACAAAGCATTGTTCAGCGGACAAATCGCTAGTTGCCGGAGTTTTCAAGTTGCCGAAGGGCTTCTGACTTGGCTCTACATCTAGAACATGTTGAAAGTTGTTGTAGAACATGTTGGAATCATTCTATCACTAGCCGTCTTCTTCTAGGTTCTGACTACAGCCAATTATAGGAAAGAAAGACCCACCAACACTTGCTTCACAACATCATTGATCGGTCAAACTATCATGCTGCTTCTATCTCATAAACTAATGAAGGCTCCGCTTATTATCTGCATCTTGATTACAAGTATAGATATGGCATTGTACCCAACCTTTAGGTGTATTATCTTTCCTGCAGTTAGGTACTTGCTTGCTGTTTTTGCAGGAGAAATAAAATAATACTTAGTAATAGAATGTCACTTTCTGAATAAAGTTTCAAGGTAGGTATGGTCCTTGATGTTTAGGTTTGCCGAGATGCTTCCGACGTTATCTGAAGGTCTTCTCTTCATAACTATCGCCAAACAAGCAATCTTAACAAACAAATATTATTTCTTGGGCCTTGCCGGCAATGCCGCGTCTACTGCTGAGGCTACCGCAAACGGTTTCAAACAATCTTAAACACCTAGGTATTCTTCTATTCATCAAGACTTATTTAACACAGAACACACATTATTTATAACCTTTTATTTTTTTAATGTCAAAACCACCGGTGACTTGAAATCGACTGGGGGGGGGCACTCGATTTCAAATATCATAGGTATGATATTTTATCACCGGGTGATATTCAAGAATGCGACTTTTGAGAAATGTATGATTTTCTCGTTTTTGAGTGATATTTTATCACCCGGTGATTTTCAAGAATCGAATCCCAGGTACTACAAAATAAAAAGTCATCCATCTGTCAAATAGCTTCCAGCATAGGCTTTCGTCAAAGGTCTCCACAACGAAAGGACATGCGTTGCCCTCTTCCAGCGATCGTCGGTGTACTACTTTGTGGAAGATCTTACCTACACTAATCTTTCAGTTCGCGGTTGCTCATCTAGAACCTTTTTGCTCCATCATCGATCGGCCGTTCGGTTTTTTGAGCGATTTGCCTGCCACGCCTGCCCCTGCCCACTTCTAATAATGGCGATTCTCAAAGATATGAACAGAGAGGTAAGAGTGAGAGGAGAAAGCGGAAGAAGAGTATGCTTGTGTGTCGAATCAATTGGGATATCGTTTTTTTTTTATCAGATGATTGACCACACAACTCCTGGTTAGAATTACTGAGCCGCCAAAAGCTTCTGACATTGCTCACTTCTATCCTACTTTAATATTACGAGTATAAACGTGAAAGTTTATAAGTATGGATGGATGGGTGGATGTTTGTTACTCTTTCACGCAAAAACTACTGAATGGATTTTAATGAAACTAGGCACAAATATAGGTTAGGTCCTGGAATAGCACATAGGCTACTTTTTACCGCGGGGAAAACAATTCATTCCCATGGGAAAACGCATTTAATGCGTGCGAAACCGCAGGCGGAAAGCTAGTAGTTAATATCTGCAATCGATGTCTTAACGTGCCTTTCGAAGCAGGAATAACAACAATTTTGGACAATCAGACGACTTATCTTGCAATACATACATACATAACATCACGCCTCTTTCCCGTTGGGGTAGGCAGAGACCACAGTCCTCCACCTGCTACGATCTTGACATACTTCCCTTGCTTCCTGTACTTTCATCAATCCTTTCATACATGCTCGTCGGTTTAGGGTACTTTTAACCTGGCCATTATTCAGAACGTCCTGAATTTGGTCCTGGTACGTTCGCCTAGGCCTTCCCCTTCCAACGTTTCCATTCACTCTCGCCTGGTAGATCTCTTTCGTCGATCTTGCAATGCCCTAACTAATCTGGGGAAGTCACACAAATTTATTTCTGTTAAGGTGGTTGCTGAGCAGAAGTGCTGCCACTTTGAGAAATAAATTTATTGCGTCATAAATACAAAACATTTAATAATGATTGTTTGATTGGCGGCAATTTGGGGTGGTTCTATATTTTATTATCCATCACATCACATCTTAGCTTATCGAGAATAGCTTTGTATTGCAAAAGTGCCAAAAACGGCCACTTTTAGCACTTTACCAATACAAAGCTATAAATGATAAGCTAAGCTATGATGTCATGGGTTATAACATATATAACTACCCTATATTGCCGCCAATCGAACAATACTACTGAAAAGTTTTGTATTTGCGACGCAATAAATTTATTTCTAAAAGTAAGGTGCTGCCACCCAGCAACTGCCTTAAGCTGCAATCATCATTAATTCAGAAACTAATTCGGTAGGTATTGCTCGTTGAAGTAAGGATATTGGAATCAACAGAATTAAGCCTCGCAGCAATGTATGCCGAATTAGACGTAAGGTGTAATTGAGACTTTAGATAGTATCTCGATTCTGAGATTCGAACACAAAACCTCCGGACAGCGAGCCGAATGCTCTAACTATTACTAGACCGCGGAGTTTGCTGTGTTTGTCAGAGTATGAGTTGGGGACAGCCCTAGTATGAATACCAGCATAGCAACTCGGATGGCAACAGGCAGTCTACTGTGTCGCGTTCAATTAACCGTGCCGTAATAACAGCTACATCAAACCGATACCATTATGTGGGATCGCTCGTGTAAAACATCGGAATGACACGTTTTTTCATTTACAAGTGTAGATTGTATTTTTTCTTTTCTTTACCGTATGTAACAGAGGTACAGGAACCTTGAGTTATGTGGATCTGGTCAAAAATTTAACAACTTCCTCCCACTCGGCTTCCTCCAGCGGTTTTCCCTGTATCCTACGACATGGGGGTTTTAAAAAGCGGGTCAACTAAGTCTAAAAGGCCGGCAGCGCACAAGTAACACCCCTGGTGTTGCAGGTGTCCATGGGCGGCAGTGACACTTATCATCAGGTGTGCTGTCTGCTCGTCTCTCAGTTTTCACATAAAAAAAAAATCTTTTCCTCAGAAACAGCAAAACCCACACCTTCCGAAATTCAGACTAAATCGGCATACATTGAGAATAATTGCTGGGGGAGGCTTGGTTATGATAATTCCAATATCCTATACTACTAACTAAACGATCAATATTTTGTATAAATCGGTTTCTCGAAAACGGCTCTATTTCGATTAAACTTACCACACGGGAAAAATCGATCTAGTTACTAAATTCGTTTTCCCCGCGTTTCTAAGCATTTTTTTTTTAAATACCGCGTTTCAGACAGAAACCTACAGCGCCATCTGTTGGCCGGTAGCATAGCTTGCTCACCCGATGATATTTTAATGTTGAAGCGGCTATTATAGAGCGAAGCTCGGTCGCCCAGGTACTTAAATTGTGGTCGTATTCCGCTGATATGATGATGATCACGACTCAAAACGGTACAGTCAAACATTGTAGCGACATTTACCTATGGTTTTGCCTTCCTTTCGATTTGGTTCCTTCCTTTCACAAGAAACACATTGTAAAAAGAGTAGGCCGTGCTGCAGTGGTTTCTTGCCGTTTCTTTTATGCTGCCACAGCACGATCCGAAACGGCGAGACTCGCTCTATTTGCATTGTATTCTGCATGACATTCAATAAATATTCTGTAAAGAATCTACATTAAATAAAATTATCTGAATCTTTCCTTACAAGTGAGCAGAGCATGCAAAAGGGTATCAAGTCATTGTTTTTTTTAAATATTATACAGCATTCTTGGAAAACCTAGATAAGAGTAAGGCCAGCAGTAATATTAGCTACTGAAATATTTGACTGTCTAGTTTTTCAGGGCGGCACTCAGTCTAGCTAGGCAGAAATATCGCGTATTGGTACGGGACCGAAAGATAGCATACATATAGCACAACTAACGAGGGACTCGGACCTGACACTAAAGAGTTCTTTTTTGTTTAACAAGTCTGAGAGTAATTTACCTTCTGCTTAACATTTCCAGGATGATAGAGGAAACAAAATTGAATATTCACAGTAATTTTATAGGCATTATTACTACTGAATTGCAATACACCAAACACTAGAAGATGTCTCAACCTGTCATGACTGTGTCATCATTTGCGACGTACGGCGGTTCTAACTGTTGAACGCACATGGAAGGAGGGAGGCCTAGCTTTTACCAGCAGTAGAACCGATATAATTCTAGTAATAAGTAATGATTAATTTAACTGTAGCGTAATAATTATTATAAAAAAAAAAGCATTTATTCATAGAAATTACAGTACACATTACATATTTATCTTGCGCCAAACTGTACATGCATGTTATGAACTTTTGTTTAACTTCAATAATTATCAGGGTCTGCAAGCGAAAAATTCCCTCATCGATTGGATTAGCTTTGATATCGTGATTCGTGATAGTCATATCTATCTTCGTATGTAGTTATCGAACAACTAGACATTTGATTACACATATTTATAAGCATGTTGTTGGCTTAGGTACAGTAATTATAAATACTTTGCGCACTTCGCCGTGTCGTGTTGTAAAAGGCGATAACTGCGTTGATTAACTTTCGTGTTCGGGAAGAAAGAACAATCATTGAGACTGGCTCACTGGACCTACCGTCTTGCCTACTTTAGCCATGATAATCGATTGTAGAACACCATTTGACTATGAAGTAGAAAATCACAAAATTTCACAACCACAGGCAGGATTCGAACCTGAGGACCAATTCTTGAATAGCACCGGGTGATAAAATATCACTCAAAAAATTCAAAATCACAGATTTTTCTTTTCAAAAGTAGAGATTGATATTCGTTAAATATAAAGCAGTCCTTGATTGTTAATTTTCATGTATTCTGATTTACCTTTCAACTGTTTACGTGAATTATTAAAGTCTCAAAAGTGATATTTTATCACCCGGTGATTTTCAAGAATTGAGTCCCTGCGTCTTCTCCGTCAGTGTATTTCACATCGGGCAGGACCACGGAAGCCTAGTTGGTAAAGTGTATCCGGTACTGATGGAGAAGACGCAGATTCGAATCCTGCCTGTGGTTGTGAAATTTTGCGATTTTCTACTTTGTAGATTTATACGAACACAGGACAGAATAAAATCATTTTCCATTTGACGATGGTTTAAAAATAACTCGAATTATGAATTACAGTCACAACAGATTCAACGTTTCAAGCTTTGATATTAGAAGTCCTAAGCACGTGTCTAGTTTTAACACACAAGCACAGCCATTGAAGTATTATGTACTAAGGTACTAGAATAAACACAAAAGATTCCCGCCGCACTGCGCCGGCTTCATTTTAAATTTGGCAGAATAATTGACAAAAATGACAACTTTCACATTGCACTGACAAAAGTTTCTCCGCTCACAAGTCAAAAGTATGGCTCCGATCGAAGGCAACTCTCCCTACAATATGAGGTTCTAGTGTCATTCGAATGGGTATGGGGTACATTATGCAAAATTGGCCAAAAGATTGTGTCCCGGCCGTTTCGGTGTGATATAAACGATGGCCCACCTAACATCATGTCTTTCTACCTACACGCAGCAAGAATTAATGGATACCACACAGAATGCAGTCCATGTAACCGAATTTTGGGCTAGTAAAATATGACGATTGAACACAAAGAAGAAATCAGTGCAACCCGGCCTTCGATCATACATTGGTAGATGCACGATAATTGCTCAAAAAAATCGCACTATAAAAATAGAACTAAGCCTCTTTTGCTCACAGTGCTCTCAGTCGCTTCTTTATATCAGGAAACTTTTACATTTAATTTTCAAATTTGGAACGCACGAAAATGGGGACACATTTACGTTCGAATCTTGAATGTGACTATGTATCTATGAAAATTAATGATCGTTGACCCCGGCGATACGCAAAAAATTTATTGCATTATGCCTTCTTCTCTAGTGATAGTAACTCAATGCATAAGAACACCTGTAAGAGAAAGCCATGGTTTTGACAAAGATGGCGGCCGCCGCGTGTCGCCTAGAAAACGTACCTAGTGCGACGCCGGTGGCATTCTAAACATTGTCTACCTATACCTAACTAAGTAATATAACAAAATTGTAAATAGATAATGTCCGTACATTAAAGATATTACCAAAAAAATCATCACGTTGTAGTTGTTGATGCTTTCGAATCAAAATCAATATTTTTTGGACTTTTTGTCTGTTTGTTTGTTTATAGGTTTGTTCGTGCATCACACAAAAATTCCTGAATCGAGTCAGGGAACCAATTTTTGAAAGTCACGGCGATTTTCGAGATTTTAAAAATTAAAATAGGTAAGCTCTGTTAAACTCCTCAAAAGTGAAGATCAATATTTGTTAATTATGAAATAATGTTCAGTGTTAAAATTACCAACATATTGAGTTTATCGTGGCTTTCTATAACTTTAAAAATCTCGAAAACCACCCCGTGACTTTCAAAAATTTGCTCCCTGTACATACTTAATCTCACTCTATTGATGGGCAGTTCAGTTCGTGCGGACGAAGTCGCGGGCAAAATCTCATAGGCTATAATAAAATCACGCGTTTAGGTCGGGTCTATGAACTTTGAAATAACCTATTGTCTAGCTATAAACCTTGCGTCAGCCTGCAGTCAAACCGTCCTTAATGGTACAACAATGCTGTTTTCTAGGCGTCTCTATGATTTCCTAAAACAAAACTCTCAATGTTCAATGACGTTAATTAATTAGGTAATGCAAAGTAATTTAATTTGTAGGGTTCCGTACCTCAAATCTGTTGTCCGTGTGGTACCGGCAAAGATTAGTACCAATCCATCTCTACCCGTGGGTGTCGTAAGAGGCGACTTATAAACCGGAGGAATTTTGGTTCGGAACCCTTAAATATTGTAGATCAAGATCTCAACGATATAACTGTAGTTTACGGAGAAAACATCCAAAAATAAGATTATCTTAGCATTTACAACAAAAGTCATAAACATCAAAATAAAAGTAGAATAGGAAGCATGATAATAAATTTACTAGAAGCATAATTTAATGGACCCATAGTTTTACGAGCAAGGTCTAATTAACAACTTTTTCCAAAGAAATTCTCTTGTAATAACTTTAGGGTTTACGGCTTTTAGATTAGCGTTATTTAGTGTTTCCGACTATAAAAATTAATAAGAATTTTTATAGCTATTGTTATTTCATAGTTACAAGAAAATATATTGTACACTGATAAAGAAGTATAGGTCCTAACCTAAGTAACCTTATTATGAATAGAACAGTCGAAAGGAAATCGTAATATTACCGTTTTTAAAAACTGGCCAAGGGAGAGTCGGACTGGAGGGACTTTTTATCGATAGCACCTAGACAAGTGGCTTTCTGGGCGACTGAGATAAACAGCGCCATCTAGTATGGAATAGAAATACTACAAATCATAAAACATTTTGAGTTAAAGCCACTCTTCTTGAATTTTTTTTAATATTTATGTTTTACTCTATAATTTTAGAGAAATTATGGATTTTTTCAATTCAATTCAAAATTTATTAATAAATAAAGATTTACATGTCAGTCAGGGTTACAACAAAATTCATAAGATTTACTTATGAACTAAGTAACATAAATAGTTATAAATTTTATAACGATACTCATGATTGGATAGATGAGATGAAAAAAATCTTTTACTGAATAGTCCTTAATAAGCCTGAATAAGCCTTACTAATCAAAAACTGTTTTAGTTTTGTTTAATCAAATTGCTTCTTCATTCTTAGTGCGCACAGCCAAGGAGTGGAACTCCCTGCCTGGCAAACTGTTTCCCGAAAAATATAACGTGGATCTTATCAAAGCAAGAATGAACAGGCATTGTCTAGGTAAGTATTGTAACGAAGCACTTGCGTTTCGTTTTGCGTTGTTCTAAATTCATACAGCCAGTGTCGGTTTACAATCATCTCGACGTTCTAAATTCAAAATTATATATGTTTTGCCGTTTTTCATCACTTCACATAGATCGATCGTTCATAGATCGATAAATAAATCTTTTAATTTTTAAAATCTGTATTATAAATATTTGTAGACACCAGGGACTCAATTCTTGAAAATCACCGGGTGATAAAATATCACTTTTGAGACTTGTAAAATTCACATTTGCCTAGATAAACTGTTGAAAGGTAAATAAGAAGACATAAAAATTACCAATCAAGGACTGCTTTATATTTTACGAATATCAATCTGTGGTTTTGATTTTTTTTTTGTGATATTTTATCACCCGGTGATATTCAAGAATTTACTCCTTGGTAAGTGCTTGTATATTACTTCGTTAATCTTTAGGAAAATTATCAAAATTATCTGTCTCTAAAACCTTGTATATAATTTCAGGCTTGTATATAGTTTCAGGTGGTGGTAGGTTGCTAGGGTGCTATGATTTTGTACCTTTCGCAGTTGAGACCTCGGGGGTGTGGGGCATAGCAGGGAAGCGTTTTGTGAGCGAAATTGGAAGGCGCTTGAGGGAGCGCGGTAATGACCCCCGTGCCGGCTCGTTCCTGGTCCAACAGTTGTCGCTGGCCATTCAAGGCGGTAACGCGGCCAGCGTCATGGGTACGTTTGGACCAGATGCGAACAGGGACGGGGTACTAGACTAAAGATTTTTATCTGTATGACTATATTTTATGTTCAAATTGTAATCATGTGTTTAATCCTTTAATAAATACGAATTTGATTTCAGGTGTCTACACCCCATATTATAAATACCTTGTAAATATCAATAAAATAACTGTAAGTACTACTAACTCCTTTCTTTGCTCCTGGTCCATCTGCCACATCTCCAACACTGCAACTTCAGAGCTTCTCGAACCCACGAACATCCCCTATACACATTACATAACATCACGCCTTGTTCCCGTCGGGGTAGGCAGAGACCACAGTTCTCCACCTGCTACGATCTTGACATACTTCCCTTGCTTCCTGAACCTTCATCAATCCTTTCATACATGCTCGTCGGTTTAGAGTACTTTTAACCTGGCCTTTATTCAGAACGTCCTGAATTTGGTCCTGGTACGTTCGCCGAGGCCTTCCCCTTCCAACGTTTCCATTCACTCTCGCCTTGTGGATCCCTTTCGTCAATCTTCCTTCATTCATCCTCTCTACATGACCAAACCATCTCAGCATCCCTTTCTCAATTTTAGTCACTACGTCTTCTTTTACGCCACAACGTTCTCTTATCACACTATTTCTAATCCTGTCACTCAATTTCACACCAATCATACTCCTCAACGCTCTCATTTCTACTGCATTAATTCTACTTTCATGCTTTTTCTGCCATAATCAGCTTTCACTGCCGTACATCAGTGTTGGTACCAAAACGCCTCTATGAACAGCCAGACGAGCCTTGTGAGACACCTTCTGACTCTTCATAAAAGCATGCAGAGCATCCCCTGGCGTGACTTTCCACCGTTCTGTACGCTACATCTACGATCCCATCGTCACTTACCACCAGGTGAAATATTGGTCAAATGCTGACCTATTTAGCATAAAAAAAAACCGGCCAAGTGCGAGTCGGACTCGCGCACTGAGGGTTCCGTACCATCACATAATCATAATTGTATTAGTTGAAATTTCAGTAAGTTAATGTGCTAGATTTTTTGAGTCTGACACGCGCTTGACCAAATTGTATTATTTGTTGTTATTTTATAGCTTATGAACTATAAACATACCAATTTTCAAGTTTGTAAGTGTTCTCGTTTTTAAAATAGAACTAAAACAAAAATCGCCTCCACGACCATCCAACTTGACCCCTCTCTTATATGAATGTTCTTGAAACGGGAGCTCACCACAATTGGTTACCATTAGTTGTGAGTAAAGTTGAAATATTTAATGATTTCAGACTTTTCCCTTTATTTGTACTGTGAGACCTAGCTTCTTGCCAAATTTCATAATTTTAGGTCAACGGGAAGTATCCTGTAGGTTTTCCTTTTTTGCATAAATGTATGGAGATGAGGACATAAAAAGCCATATCTTTTGATTGCGTAGTTGTAAAAAATTTAAATTTTCAGATCTTGTGTGGTTCATGGACCCTAACATATGGTATTTATTTTATTTTATTATTTTATTTATTACGCACAAACAGATTGTAGTACAAAAAAGAAAGAAATATACATTAAAGCTGTTACAGTACTTCACTACAACCCAAAAAAAAGTGTACACAACAGTACCAAATAATTTTACAAAAATTTTCTCAGACGGTCACAAGAAAAGCGGGAACTACAAATAAACAAAAAAAAAAATATATTTTTTTTCCTTTACATACTAGAATAATGAGTACGCAATTGTCTTTTAAAAGTCATATTACTGGAGCTGAAAATATCAATTTGGGCATTGCAACGAGTCAGTTCGTTAAAGTTACGACATATTTTAACTATAGGGTTATAAAAAGATGTATTGGTTTTGTACACCTCTAAGCGAAAGATACGAGTATTAATTTCAACCTGATACCTTTACCCGTTCGAGAGATAAAGGGTCTTGACAGACAGACAGACAGACTCAACACCTCTGACATGGCTCATTTACGACTATATATGTAAATATATAGGTATATTTGTAATCGGGTTCTCGAAAACCCCTCTCACGATTTCGATGAAATTCACTCTACGGAGGCTTTCGGGGACCAGCCTAAAATCAATTAATTAAAACGAGCAATATTTGTACATTTGTGTAAGGGACGGCGTACCGAAAAATGAACGGGCGTGCTCAGTCAAGGAAACTAAACAACTTTTCCAAAGAAATATTATGGGACATTAAAAAAAAATTACCTCTCCATACAAACTGTTTGATCACAATGAGCAATTTGTATGGAGAGGTTAATAGCTTTTTTCATTTCCCAAAAATATTTCTTTGGGAAAGTTGTTCAGTTTCGTTGATTGAGCACGTTCTCAGTTTCCGTTATACAGCGTGAATTTTTATTCGTAAATCCCGAAGCCCAGTGATTCCACTCATATAAACAAGCAACATTCGCAAAGAAAAAAAAATTTACTCGAAAAAATTTTTTCGTTTCCCCGGAGTTCAATGTGACAGGGTGCATAAGAACTAAAAATACCGGCTCCGGAACGCTTCCGCTACCGCCTCAGTGTGACTTCGATTCATTTTGAATGGAAGGTGAAATATTTTTTTCGAGTAAAAATTTTTTTTCTACGGTTAAGTTGCTTGTTTTCATGAGTAGAATCACTGGGTTGCGGGATTAAAACGAATTAAAAATTAAGCTGTATATATACTAGATGATCAAACGAACTCCAGGAGTGAAGTTCGATCGTTATTATATGAGTCGCTTCATTCGAAGATATAATTTGTTTACAAGTAGTAGTCCTTAATTCGCCAGGCAGACGATGCACGCATTTAAGAGTAATTCATTTGATTCTCTTATTTAAAACGATTTCCGTCCGTGTTCACTTCAGCACTGTAGCTGACATTCGCTTCATTTTTTAGAGTCTGTACCTATGAACCTTTAAACAAAACTTTGCATTTGGGTGGAAACCACAACTTGTGACACAGTGTTTGGTTTTTTGGGAGGGAGGGTTGTTATATTATTATATCTTCGAATGAAGCGACTCATATAATAACGATCGAACTTCACTCCTGGAGTTCGTTTGATCATCTATTATATTTCGTCGCTTCATTCTTCAGATATAATTTGTTTACAAGTAGATGTTTAGAGAACAAAGTTTTGTTTGGTTACTGTGAAACAACTGTATAACTACTATACAAGATGTTCTAGTTTAACTATCTAAGCCAACGAATTACAAATAGTAATTCGTTGAAAAAATCTGTAATTTGCTGATCCAAGCAGATAATAAATAACCTTTGATTTATACCAAAAGCAAGTATGCAACAAAAATCAACTTATATAATAAGTTACTCATTCGATACAACTGATATTATAAAATCATCTACGTACTGGTCTAATATATCAAACTAATAAAATTGCTAGACGTGCTGGTCCAGCCAGCTGTTTTCACGAGTCGAGGCTGAGAGAGTTGCAATTTTGCAAAGCGGGGAAGATGCATGTGTCGACAAGTCTTCTCTCAGATAGTGTTTCTGGTAAATCAACCAGCTTATAAATCACAGCTGCTTAAGCTGATTAACGTGGATGTTAATTGATATTTACAATTTTCCTACATTGGCAGTTCTTGATTTTATTTTTTGAACAAAAATATGGACAGAACACGAGTGCATAATATATTCAGTTAAATAATATTAGAACAATATCGGCTAATCTTAGCCCGCAGTGGAAGTTTGATTAAATACGTTATGGCTATCTCAACTCCATTATTTGCAAAATAATATAAGTATTCACTTTTTATTATTGAAAATTTTTGTGCCCCATGAGCATATAGTGAAATCGCTGATCTGTTCATTTTATTTTATATCATTAACTCTAAATTAAGGGACTATTTAGATACACACTTATTTACTTATTAGTTGTGTGTCCCAAGTAACTATTACGAGTACTAGGCCGATTAGGCTTGTGATTGTCAGTAGAAGAAGGTTTTAAACCAATTATTGGTTCAAATTCTATCACCTAATAAGTAAGTAGCAAAGATTACGGCAAACGATGATTGTCAAGAGAGCCGTTGTACAGCTGTTCATACGAACCAAACATCTCGTCACGTTGTTTTGTCAAAAATAACAGTAGTTGTTGGTTGTAGGACTATCAAACAAGTTTGCGTTTTTTCTGGGGACAAGCTGTTACCCAAAGCGTATTTTGACATATATTGTTAAATAGGAGCCTCAGACAGCGAAGCTCAAGAGAACATCAGTGCAAGCGAGAGGATCAAGTGGTGCGTGAATGCTACCCGCAGGACCTGTAAGATTAGTTAAAAAGGAACAGTATACTCTGATATGGATTATAAAAGTGTTGAAGGACACTTATTTTGTATGATATAAATAATTAAGATGGGCTAAAAGGCAGAGAAGGCCTTGTGAAAACACAAAATACTGGTGCCTTCGTCATCAGTAATTTTTCCCAAATATAAAAGGAACCGGAACCGCATAAAATGTCCAGGTCAAAGGATAAAGTATCCATAGCTACAGCGTCTGGATCTAGTTTTCATAAAAAAAAAAAACATAAATCGCTAAGGATTGTCGCTAAGAGCAAAACTAAGAGTACAGCGAACTTTAAAGCTGTGTCTTAAAAGTTTGCACACAGAGCCCGGGAGTGACTTTCATTGACTCAGCTGGCACCTGCGGCAATTTGTGTTTCGTAAAATTTAAATAAATAAATATTGTGCCAATCGTACCATTGCCAATTTTGACAAGTTATTTGTACAATATGGTATGGTACCTACATACTCTTTTGTTTTTTTTTTTTTTTTTGTAACCTTAAAACAAATATTTTACTTCTTCGGCCTTCTTCGTAGCCTTTGGTTTTATTTACTGCTCCACACTAGGTACTAGTTAGGGAGTTGTCTGTATTTAATTTCTTTCTGTAAGACAAGTATCTTGTGATGGCCAGGAATTTGTAGAAACATTACCATACCATCAGATAAGATCTTCTAAAATATCATAATATTCATAAGGCACGGTTGTAAAATCGTAAAGAATTATATAGCGTGACTTCTTTCATATATTATGTTGAAAATTTAAATGTAGAAATTTTCGGTCATCTTAAAAACATAAATTAAGAGATGGGCTTTTCGTAGCAAGGAAGCCGTTTTTCAAAACATAATTTTTGAGGCGGTTGAATGACACGTTGCAATAGGTACATTTATTTCTTGGATTTAGAATAAATCGGTTACAGCTATTGCGTTTTGGTGCTTTAAAATTAGGTATCCAATATAAATTCCAATGGAATGTAACTCGTAACGGTTGTGACGCTCTGGAAATAGGAACTTATTCTCCAGTTAAAATCAATATAAACTTTGTATATTGGCTTTTCTTGAGGGTAAATTTTAAACGTGGATTTCACGCTACATTAGCACTACACGGAATATTATTTCCTCGTTTTTCCCAGGTAACACTAGGATACTGTGGTGTTTAGGGTTCATGCTTATGCATGTATTATAGCAACATTGTGGTTATGAAATATTGCGATTTTCTACTTCGTAGAATTATCCGGACACAGGAAGTGTTGAAAAAAAAAAAACATTGTATTATACCAGCATGTACTTGTGTTACGGTTCTGTGCTGGAGCATGAGTTTTGGATGGATTGTAACTTTTAGTCGATGCTGCTTGAGCTTGGGGATAAGGCCAGAGCCTGCCTGTAACCTCGCTCCCCCCCCCCATTTGACGGGTAATGAGGACCCGACCAAGGCTTCTTCTTCTGGGTTAAACGAGCTCCCGACGTTTGAAAAGATGCATCTTTATCTCTCAATAGTTTTATTTGCTTTAACTTTTTTATAAAAACAAGTTTTGTCTTTTACAGATACTTGTACATGCAAGCGGAGATATTTTTATCTAAGCCTGGAATTCAATTAGCAATTTAGTATCGGTGTTTGTAATAATTTACAATAAACCGGTATTAGGTGATATTTGAGAAGTATGTGCTTGTCTATAGGCATGCCTTTTTTCAATATACTTAGGCGTACAAAAGTTCGACAGTGTGTCGTGAATATGATAGAGAACAAGTTTGGCGTATCAAACGTAGACGCCTAAGGTGTCTCGAAGACTCCTCAGGTGTCCAGACCTTAGGTGTCGGTTGGTCCAGGGCTGGCATGATCTTTTGCCTCGTGGACGGTTTTGTTCTCTTTACTATTACTGGCACCCAAAAATAAAATTTTAGTAGGTGGATATTTTACAATAAAAATATTCTGGTTATGGTTAAGAAACAAAAAGGCTTGTTGTGAAAACTAAAGACAATGTATCGCAGACGACACACATAGATGAACTTGATATTATTGTTTTCATTGACGATAAATTTTGACGTTAAGTCACAGTTACCGCCGTCGTAATTGACTCTCGGTCAATGCCGACCTTAACAATAAAAAGTTGACTCTCAGTCAATAGCAATTTTAATATCGCATATTTTAATCATTATTTGGCCTTAACTCGCAGTTAACGCCGTTAAGATTGACTCACAGTCGATTCCGACGTGAAAATAGATAACTTGTATTTTTATGCATGATTTATGCTGATATGGTTTGACATAACTCGCAGTTAAGCCGTCGTTATTGACTCGCAGTCAATCCCGACAACCAACAGATAGTTTGGCGTTAACTCGCAGTTAACACCGTCGTTATTGGCTCGCAGCCAATCCCGACAGACAATAGATAGTTGAATCGCAGTAAAAATATATTCAGATGTCGATTTTTGTCTACATTATTTGGCCATAACTCGCAGTTAGGGCCGTCGCAATTGACTCGCAGTCAATCCCGACATAATAATAGATAGGCAACTTTATACATCACGTATTTTCCGATAATATGTGGCGTTAACTCGCAGTTAACACCGTCGCAATTGACTCTCAGTCAATCCCGACAAGCAGTAGATACAGTTCATATCTACGTAGATATCGCGTATTGTCAATATTATTTGGCCTTAACTCGCAGTTAACGCCGTCGCAATTGACTCGCAGTCAATCCCGACATAATAATAGATAGACAATCGCATTCCATCATATCCATTCACGTAACACATCGTAAATAATATTAGGCGGTAACTCGAAGTTACTGCCGTCGCAATTGACTCGCAGTCCATTCCGACGTAAGTTGTTCTATGATTCACTTGGTAATAAATGTTTAAAACACAAAAAAAAGAAAATATATTTCATTTTTTACTTACCCTCGTAACTTTCGCCATTAGACGAAAAAACATCTAACACACATCATACACACGTATACTTAATACGTCGGTAACGTTTAATTTTGTTACTTTCCTTTATTTTTACTTTGTTTGTCGGAAGGTAAGAAAAGATAAAATTGTATGACGTAAACGAAGGCTAAAATTTTTAAGCCTGTGTAGGTGGTAATGAAATTTTGTAGTAATTAACTACAAAAAAAAATATATTGAAAAGGTTTCAAAATCTCTCGATTAGACAATGTTCTAACGTTTGTCGGAATTATCATAAACAAAATGTCATTATATGGTTTACGTCTATCTTATAAAATTTTCCATAATTTTCGTAAAAGTTCTGGGTGCGACCGATAGGTCATAATCATGGTTGTTACGTTGTCATGTTACGTTTTTGTATACAAAACAAGTAACTGGAGGTATCGGGCCGCAAGATACTTGTAGGCTTCTGTTTAGCAAATTTAAGAATAGAACATGTGGGTAATCTTGAAAATTTTTCTGTCTTAGAAAGAATTAATAATCAAAAACAACACTTACTGAAAAGTTTTGAATCCAGTACAATTACACTAACACACGGAGCAAAAACTTATTTTATCGAAAATAATTTTAAATATTTGTAATTTAACTTCAATATTACAACTTCAGGTATAATCTATCTACTTCTTATTGAACATTGCGCTTCGGCATGGGACGCGTGCGTTCACTGCCCCGCACGAAAAAGGAATGAAGCGAATGTCAGCTACAGTGCTGAAGTGAACACGGACGGAAATCGTTTTAAATAAGAAAATCAAATGAATTACTCTTAAATGCGTGCATCGTCTGCCTGGCGAATTAAGGACTACTACTTGTAAACAAATTATATCTGAAGAATGAAGCGACGAAATATAATTATAATCGGGTTCTCGAAAACGGCTCTAACGATTTCTTGATTTCGATTTCCTCGAACAATCGATCTAGCTACTAGCTAGGTCTCATGTCTGGGAAAATTTGTTGTCTCCGTATTTTTGACCATTTCTTGAAAACAGCGCGTTTCAAAAACCCTACAGCGCCACCTGTTGGTGAGTAACAAAGCTTTCTCACGCTGTGATATTTTAATGCTAAGGGCTTTCCTGCAGTCAACTGGCGCCCCCATCAGTTAAAAAAATATTACTCGCTAAATACAAAACTTATCGAAAATCTGTCTTACCAGATTGAAATAAAGGTACCCTAGTTTACTTAAATATAGTTCAATCTGGTAAGACAGATTTTCTATAAGTTTTGTATTCAGCGAGTAATATTTTTTTAACTAATGGGGGCGCTAGTTGACTGCAGGAAAGCCCTTAAAGGTTTTATAATAATAATTATTAATACTATTTTTATTTGTGTTTTAATAGTTTTTAGGAGTTTATTTAAATTTTTATTATACCGAAAATCGGCCGGTCAAGAAATGCGGTTAGTTTTCTACTCCAAAATAGATGGCGCTGTATGTAATGGCTATGACATTTTTTAAGATTAAACGGAGCAAAGCTCGATCGCCCACGACTACTTTTTAAAGAAACAAGAACGTAAATGATAAATACATTTTATTGAAAAAATAACAACTAAAATATTTACTTACAGTTATCAAAACATAATTTTACTTTCATGCATAGTCAAAGTCTTTTCTATCTCGGCTGACCTTTCCTTTAGAACCACCAATTCTTTATCTGACAATAGTTTATTTTTTTTCTCAACATTTTTGACTAAAAAATGTTGTATAAATAATCTTAGGCTCTCTCTGAACATGTGAAGTTTTGGTGATTTTGATATTCTGTGGAAGGCTTCGAGCGATGTTTGTATGTCTTCGTGCATGATGATGGATAGCAAGATTTGTCTCATGAATTTCACTGTTCTCTTCGTCAGATCCGAAAATTGGATTATCTGTAAACAAGATTGGTATTTATTTTTTTAATTAAATGTGGTTGGCTGTACCCTGAACATATTGGGACATCTGATACGACACGACAAATTTTAAAAAAACTATGATAGAAGGAAAGGTTGAGGGAAGGAGAGGTAGGGGAAGGCCAAGACGTTGCTACATGGACCAGGTTAAGGAAAAGACAAATGTCGTGTCTTATCAGAAAGTCAAACAAGTTGCAGAAGATAGAAAGGCGTGGAACTTACTCCACCAACTAGAGCGTAGCTAATAAATAAGAAAAAGAAGGCTGTACCCTTGATACGACCGTAAGTTTTACGTAGATACGTCTATGTAGGTAGGTAGGTACAGTGAAGAGCACGACAAGCTCCCACACACGTCCTATTCAACCCCCTCCCCACACCCCCCTCCCCTCACCCTCTAACTCATCCAAAGCTCGATGTAGTACCAATTATGGCCGCCAGAGGGCCTATATACACTTTGCACGAAATCAAACGAAAGCATAGACGTATCCACGTCCAAAAAAATACTAATAAATAGGACAGAAAATCTGAGAACACACCCATATAGACACTTTAGTTATATTATATAAGTATGATGTTTGATATGCACTTGACTGTACTACTTACATTAGGTACCTATACCGCTTACAATTAAATAATATTTACATGATAGAACCTACGAGAAAGTTTTTGGGACAGTTAGTCTTCTTGAAGTTTTAGTTACTACTTGCAAGGCTGTACTTGCATGGAACCTGTTTATAATATCTATCATTCATAAATATATTATCATGAATCCTCTTAATTAATATTTATTTATTTTTTCTTCTCTCATATAAGTTACCTACTGTTTAACCGATCAAATCTATATATTTATCATTTTGTTACTTTGATAAAAATATTATTGCTTTATATTACTGCTTTTACATAAGTATCTCCACCTGAGCGCGTACACACACTTAAGGTACTAACAGAATAACAGCGTCGTGGCTCGCTAAACGAATCACGGCATATTGCTGAGTTAGGGCCTTTCTTTGGGTGCGGTAAATATAATGTAAGTCCTGAAAATCTGTACTGCAAACTAGTTTTATTTGTATATGTTAAAAAGTTGCAGTTTAGTAAAACAAATTGTACCGTTCCCAAATAAACGTTTTATCTATCTATCTATCATATTTTGTAAAAAATTCAACTGTGGTCCAAAAGATACCCTTACACGCCAAAAAATTAAATTTGAATCTTGTTATATAACACATGTTTTGAAGAATGTTGTGCGAAATATTTTTTTCTTTAGATTCATCATATAAACTATGAGATCTTCTTCGTTTAAAAAGAAGACGTACGTAGTACTTAGTACTACAGCAAATCTGACTAGAGGGCAGCACTTACGCACGCACTTACTTATTACGAGATTGATTATTTCATAATACATATCGGGCAGGACCACAGTGGCTTAGTTAGTATAGCAACGAATCCGGTGATAAAAGAAGAAGATGCAAGTTCAAATCCCGCACGTGGTTTTAATTTTTAACGTGGATACGTTTTCGTTAGTGATAGGGGTAATTTCGTGAACAGGCTCTTAAAGCTATCTGGCGGGAATAACTGATATTACATCGAGCTTTGGTTGCGTTAAAGCTAAGTTAAGTGTACTAAACGATAACTCTGCTACTTACCAGGAGCGCTAGCATGTAAACTCAATGGGAATCGTCTTGAAGCCGGATCCTTTTAAAAAAAAAAGTTTCATGCTATTTGCGTTTGACAGCTTTCAATCGGCTTCAAAACGATTCCCATTCAGTTTCAATCCTAGCACAGCAGATACAGACAATTTTGGTCTTTTCTCTATAAGTTGATACAAAAGTAGATAAAATTAAACAAAAAAAAAAATTTTTTTTACATGGTCTCTGCCTACTCATATAGAAAAGAGGCGTGATATTATGTATGTAAAAAGTATAATATACATACCTTCAAAACTGACAGCGGTAGACCCTTCTCCATGATGAGATGGACTAGAAACTGGGCGAGGTTTGTCATCGAGTGTTTGGATAAGTTGTCCAGATCCTTTATTTTGTCCCACACCGAGAATTGGAATGATAACTGTAAGAAGAATCAAAATAATCCAATTTATAACGTGTATTAAAGGTTATAATTATAAGAAACACCTAAAGGATATGAAATTGCATTTTAATTTTATTTTGGTATTTCTGTAATGTCTGGTTGGACAGGAAAATATACGACACATTTTTTATCATGCCCTTCCAGTGTTTTCAAAAAGATGCGTCTTTGTAGATACATTTTACATAACCAATTTCATGTAGGCCGTGCTGCAGTGGTTTCTTGTCGTTTCTTTTACGCTGCCATAGCACGATCCGAAACAATAAGCACAGAATAAAGTAATAGTGATATACATGTCGAAGACACCTACTGGGGTGGAAGAGGGATGGCACTATGTGGGTAAGGGATAGTCATCAGGAATAGCAGAGAACACGATATTGGCCGAACTATTTGTAGCAGACATCGATAACATCTTTGACAATCGCCTAATTCAATCGAGTGTAACTTACTTGCATAACGATCATTCATCCTGACTTGCCATTGACCTCTCATACGGTATTCTCCTCAATCACGTCGTCGGTAAACACAGCGGTGTGCAGGACTGCTTGTGCCACCTGTTGTTTTAATGTAAAATTAACTAAGTGGCACAATCCTATCAACCCCAAACGTTGGAGGCTTATTCTAAGATTCTATTCACATGTTCAACTACAGACAACTCACAGTGCACCGTGTTTCACTATCACAAAAGGTATTCGCGTATCATAACCTAAAAATCTCACAGTTTAAGGCAGAAAAGATCATAAACACTTAGCTGTCGTTAAAGGGTCGCTCCTGTCATCGCAGAATTGCCACGGCTTATCCGCCAGCGGCTGCAGGCTTCATCTCGCGACCAACTATCACTTTAGAACTTTACGTGGTAAAATCTCGAACAAGAATGAGC
The DNA here is from genome assembly GCA_947532105.1 of Athrips mouffetella. Taxonomy (NCBI): domain Eukaryota; kingdom Metazoa; phylum Arthropoda; class Insecta; order Lepidoptera; family Gelechiidae; genus Athrips; species Athrips mouffetella. The sequence goes on from OX383976.1 coordinate 24,562,708, forward strand.
TGTTGAAAATGGCGGCCTCGTCTTCACGTTGCTACGTGTTGGCTAAACTGACACAAACCACGCCCCTTTACGCGCCATTCGTAATAGTAGTACCAACCTCACGATCTAAATAAAGACATCATTGCCATCCACACTGGTACGGAAATGCAGTACTAATTTGACGTTTGGCGTAGCTTCGCCGTGCTTGGGCCACTGCATGGGTGCTGCTGGCACGAACGATTGTCTTTGAAAATACCGCGGGAAATTCGAAATGAGAGTCGCTCTACGACACGGCCGTCCTGACGGGTCGCACGTCCTCGTGCGAGTTCAAGTAACTGCAAGAATCAGTCTTCTAAACCACTCGGCGAAACCTGACCAAAACGAATCAAAACTAACTGCAAGAATCTTTCATTAAAATCACTCATCCGCTCCTGAGCAAGAATGTTAAAACTTCAACGTTCTTCCAATCTTTATGACTGTAGTCTACGGGTCAAATCTAAAAGAGCTAAATCAAAACTAATTTTAACTAGTAGGTACTAAAATCACGTAAAATTATCGCATCTTTCTCATATCAAATTAAAAAGTCACTCTTACTCTCTAATAAGTCAGTATCACGTCGTTATGCAATCGTCAAAGTTAATTAAACCATCGATCAATAATTTCTAAATTAGGTGAAAACCATTTTCAGACTAAAGCAATTGATATCAAGTTCTGTAATCAAAATAATTCACCATACACTCGTTAAATCATCGCCTCTATCCGGCAAGTACATCGCCTCCTTCCGGCTAGTACACAAATAAAACGAACGCCTCTATCCGGCGGGTACGTCGCTTCCATCAGGCTAGTACCTTGAATGGCGGGTACATCGCTTCCATCAGGCTAGTACCTTTAAAATAATTTGCTCACAGAACTTCAAAATAAATCAGTTTACAACTGTATGAAACAAAACATAAAATTTAATCATTGATCGACTGTCGATGTACGGAATTCACTATCAGTAGTCATATCAACATAGTAGTTAAATCAAAACAACGTTTTACATCTCAGTATGGTAACAAATCTTCTAGTCCAGGTATCGGTAAAAGTAGGTCACCTCACTGTCTGCTCGCACCAGAGCTACTCTGTCTATAAACTCACTGTTGCTATGCGATTCAGGTTTGTCACATTTTAGCAAAAAATTTCATCTAAAACTATCACATTTACGTTCAAAAACAATCGCAAATTTAGGTTATTTAAACGTAACATCAATTTCAGTAGCAAATATTATCAATTTAGAAACAGCAGCTGTAATGTTGAACAACGCCCTGCTCATTCAAACAACAATAACTAGGTAAAATTTTACAATGCTCAATTCTGACCTCTATCCGGTCATCACAACAATAGACCTCTATCCGGTCTTCCACACGTGACCTCCATCCGGTCACGAACACAACTGGCAACCTCTATCCGGTCACCTCAATCGACCTCTATCCGGTCTTCCACACGTAACTAAACCAGAGCGAACACTTTCAACGCCGTGCAGCTTTGGACCGCCCGAGAGCAAGTCAATAAGAAACGGCTTACGACTCAGAGTTGCAACTGATTTAGTCACACACACACACACACGCATATCCGCCATCCGGGCACAACACCACAACGGTGACGTCCGTCCGGCCACAAACATATCCGCCCTCCGGGCACATCACCACAACGGCGATGTCCGTCCGGCCACAAACATAACTCAACCACTTATTCGATTATGAAAACCAGTAACCTCCATCCGGTTACTTTTGAGCTTTGTAAAACACAAAAACAATCTCAAGTTCTCTTGATCTCAAATCGAATTAAAATTATCACATTAATGGGTTTGTTCAACATGTCACAGGATTAACGCTATAAAATTTCACTGGGCTATTGAATCAGTCTGGTTACGGTCATCCTACTAGGTATGTCAAAATGGTATTCCAAAACAATCGCGAATATTTACTTACGTCCTCACTTGAGACCACAAAACTACTACTAGCACTTGAAAGTTACTGTTCCTTTTTAAAAAACAATCATTATGGTTTGGTAATCACTTGACCAAAATCACTAAAGCACTTGTGTTTATCTTTTATCACGTTATTGTAAAACATTTTGAACTTTATCTCTAAACAACCTTACGAAGGTTATGTTATGAACGCAATCTTTACGCTATAACGAACGTTTTGAACAACTAAAATCATTATTCCAGGACCAAAGAATATTGTGAACGTCATGACACGATCAATATTTACGAGTAACTTCCTATGGTTTGTACTTACGTGGGCGCAATGTCAAATATCGTGTTAAGTAAACAAGAAATCACATCAAAAACACTATGAAAATCGTAGCACTATTACAAAAGCAACATTTACAATGCTTTTTTCGTTTCAGCCTGGTTTCAGCACTACATTTTACTTATCGTAACAGTTAACCGCAATATCATAACTATTTTAGGCAACTAAACGTCACGTCTCATGAAGGTAGACGTTGCCTATCGTCGAGCAAAACATTTAAACTATTGTAGGTACACTAACGCGGTTCAGAACTGTCCCGAGTCAACTATAAACAAACTAATTATTTTCCTACCGTCAACTTTGAACTTTTTTTTTCAGACTACTGTGCATGAATGTAGGTTACCTACCTACACCATCCAAAAAAAAATCATAAACGCTTTACCACTATGCTAAAAAACCTGTTACACTTCACTACTATTCCAACAAAACCGTAAAGGTCACACTACACTACTCGTATCATCAGAATTCGTGGGTGCTGGATTACATCCCGCTTCTGATGTAGAAGACACCTACTGGGGCGGAAGAGGGATGGCACTATGTGGGTAAGGGATAGTCATCAGGAATAGCAGAGAACACGATATTGGCCGAACTATTTGTAGCAGACATCGATAACATCTTTGACAATCGCCTAATTCAATCGAGTGTAACTTACTTGCATAACGATCATTCATCCTGACTTGCCATTGACCTCTCATACGGTATTCTCCTCAATCACGTCGTCGGTAAACACAGCGGTGTGCAGGACTGCTTGTGCCACCTGTTGTTTTAATGTAAAATTAACTAAGTGGCACAATCCTATCAACCCCAAACGTTGGAGGCTTATTCTAAGATTCTATTCACATGTTCAACTACAGCAAACTCACAGTGCACCGTGTTTCACTATCACAAAAGGTATTCGCGTATCATAACCTAAAAATCTCACAGTTTAAGGCAGAAAAGATCATAAACACTTAGCTGTCGTTAAAGGGTCGCTCCTGTCATCGCAGAATTGCCACGGCTTATCCGCCAGCGGCTGCAGGCTTCATCTCGCGACCAACTATCACTTTAGAACTTTACGTGGTAAAATCTCGAACAAGAATGAGCTGTTGAAAATGGCGGCCTCGTCTTCACGTTGCTACGTGTTGGCTAAACTGACACAAACCACGCCCCTTTACGCGCCATTCGTAATAGTAGTACCAACCTCACGATCTAAATAAAGACATCATTGCCAACATCATCGTCCAACATCGACAATCCACACTGGTACGGAAATGCAGTACTAATTTGACGTTTGGCGTAGCTTCGCCGTGCTTGGGCCACTGCATGGGTGCTGCTGGCACGAACGATTGTCTTTGAAAATACCGCGGGAAATTCGAAATGAGAGTCGCTTTACGACATACATATACAGAACGGTCACTCTCCGCCCCCCGCCCGCAATCCACCCCACACCCCCGCAATCCACCCCACACCCCCGCAATCCACCGCACACCCCCGCAATCCACCCCACACCCCCGCAATCCACCCCACACCCCCGCAATCCACCCCACACCCCCGCAATCCACCCCGCACCCCCGCAATCCACCCCACACCCCCGCAATCCACCCCACACCCCCGCAATCCACCCCGCACCCCCGCAATAGTCTTAGCTGAACATTTTTTCCCATGAATCATAGGTCAAGATATGAAAATAAATTTTCATCCCATCTATTCGAAAATCGCTGAACGGTTCGTCAATAAAGGCGAACAAAATAGCTGTTTCCTCCAAGAGACTTTCGTAGCGGGTAAAAATGGGATCTAAAATTAGAATTTTGATTTAGGTCCACCATAGGGATATTTTAGATCAATCATAGAGGTCGAACCAAAATATTGTATGAAAAATGATACGAGTACTGGCCGGTTGTAATATAAAAAAAGAAATATGCTTGAAATGTAAACAAGACTACCAACCAAAGAGTTTCTGTTCCTTATTGATACAAAAATGTCAATAACATTTTCAGTTGTTACAAATAATACTTTATCTACTCCCGTACCGGAATATTCCAAATTCGAAACCAATGACAGATTCGAAATTGAGGTCATTGTCCGCTATCATTTTCATTTCCACACTACGAGCAGTACGGAAATGGAGTATGGATTTTCATTCCGCAACTGTTATAATACATAATTTTCAATCTGCATAGGCTAAGGCAATACTACCACAGTACTACATACAGCCTACTTTAAAGTAATTTTGTAAAAATACTTTTTACTGGGGTGACGACTGCCTACCTATATTTAAAAGAAAACGGAGAGTACCAGGAGTGCATAAATCGACAAGAGGCTAACAGTTGGCTCGCTTCTATATAAAATGACCGTAGCAACAAAAGAAGTGATTTGAACAAAATGGAAAGTATGTACCAGGAGAACATGAGTCTACAAGAGGCTGTCAAAAACCATATACATGAAATTAATGTTAAAGCAACTCCATCCGGATCTGGAATAACTTTAATTAACTGTACTAACTGTCCTCTTAGTTCAATAAATTGATCACTACTCTTTAAAATTTTATTTTATTTTGTCGGTCGTAGATAAAGTTTTGTATGCAACTATACGTAATTAGTCATTTTAACACTCGATCTATACTATTTTGATACTCGGCTGCGCCTCGTATCAAAAACCAGATCTCGTGTTAAAATTACTCTCATTACGTAACAGTTGCATAAATAACTATTATGCGATTTTTAGTTTTGTTTCATCAAGTAATAATAGTGTAATGGTATCTTATATTTAAAATTAATGACGAGTGTGTGTCTCAATGAGCCTCTTATTCTTTTTTCATAGATGGAGATGAAAGTAGAGTGTATTACGCAGCTGCAAAAATATTTTTACCTTTGGCGACCTATTGAATCCCTTAATCTCTGGATTCAAAATAGCGCCCTCGCCTTAAAAATATTATTTTACAGCCTTGTGATACAATCTACTATTTTGACCTCCCATAGAAACTGCATCAGCTGATAGCGCATTTTTATGGGAGGTCAAGTTTGGTTTTTCGTATTTCGACCAATGTTCCTTGGAGAAATTTGCTCAGTTTTATGGTCTAAGTTACATGCTAAAATTATGTTCACTATTTGTGTAGGACCCTATATAATTAGTTCCTCACCTGGTACTTCCTGTCCGCGTCACAGAGCTTGGCAGCCAGGACTCCGTAATACGGATTATAGGTGCGCTCCTGCAGACAACACGCTAGTACCACGTGAGCCACTTCCCTCTGCTGCGGCCCGCGGAGCCCTAGGTGCTCCAACTTCTCGAAAGCAGCCATGTAATCCTGGAAATATACACCAAACATCATACATACATACAGTCTGTCAAAAAAGTCGTGAAAATAATAGGGGCGCCACTTTCTATGCCAAAATTCAACTCAAGACGAAGATAACACTCTACTAGAACAAATTGAACTTGTGTCAGAATCACACACAACAATCATCATGGGAGACTTTAACTACCGTGGAGTAAAATGGCCCCTCCAAGAATGTGAATACTTAACACCACGAGAAGAAAATTTTGTGCAGTGGTACAAGAACAGTAACTTTGAACAGTTAGTTGATAAGCCAACCAGATTCCGAGAAGGAAACCAGCCCTCGTTTTTGGACTTGGTATTAACCAATGATGACTCGTTAATAGCACACATAAAACATGAAGCACCTATAGGTAAAAGTGACCACTCATGCCTTATAGCAACAATTCAACTTGAAGCAAATGAACAAAATAAAACAACCGTAAGATGGAACTACAAAAAGGCAGACTATGATAAAATAAATGAAAAATTACAGTCTATCCTGGGAAGTATTCGAGACCTAAATAATGCTGAGAATCAATTTCAGATTTTTCTAACCAAATTCAAGGAGGCCATTCGTCTATATGTACCCCAAATAAAACTGAGCAATCATATAAAGAACAAACAATGGATAACGAAAGAAACCCAAGACTTAATGAAACAAAAACTAATACTCTGGAACAGATACATGTTAACAGGCTTGGACACAACTTACAAAGAGTATAGAAAAATTAATAACAAACTGTCTAATCAAAGCAAAAGATCACGCATCCATTTTGAAAAAGATCTTCTTCGAGCTGGACCAAAGCGCTTTCACTCGTACATAAGGCAACAAGTTACGTCGAAAGTCAACACGCCCTCTGTTTTACGCAATAAACATGGACAAATAGTTTCGCAAGCTTATGAGATTTCAGAGGCATTTGCTGATCAGTTTGCAGGAGTGTTTCAAAAGGAACCACAGGGCCAACTACCTGTTTTGGACCCATGCACTCGAATACAGGAAAGTATAACAGATGTTACTTTCTCAGTGTCAAAAGTTCAACAAGCTGTTAAAGAAATGAAACCAGACTCTGCACCAGGACCAGACGAAATCCCTGTAACAGTAATACAGAAATGCAACCTTGCAGAGACATTATCAGTTTTAATGCAGACTTCATATGACACTGGACTCCTGCCACCGTTGTGGAAAACTGCATCAGTAACACCAATTTTCAAGAAAGGAAGTAAACTGGAACCGTCAAATTACAGATCTATAAGCCTGACCAGTGTAGTATGCAAAATAATGGAAAAAGTTATAGTTCGGCATATAAGAGAATTTCTGCATACACATGAAATAATTTGTGACCAGCAACATGGCTTCTGCCCTCACCGTTCGACAGTATCAAATCTATTATCTTGCCTAGCATCCTGGACTGATAGTTTCAACAAAAGAGAACCTGTAGACGTCATATACCTAGACTATGAAAAGGCATTTGACAAAGTACCCACTACAAGGCTTCTACACAAACTAGAACACATAGGTATACGAGGAAAACTGTTAGAATGGATCGAGGCCTTCCTGCGAAACAGAACACTGCGAGTTCGAGTCGGCGATACTATGTCTGAAGAAAGAGAAATACATAGTGGTGTGCCACAAGGCTCTGTCCTGGGCCCCGTTCTGTATATTATTTATACGTTTGACCTGCCACATTGCCTGAAATGCAATGTCAGCATTTTTGCTGACGACACCAAGATTTTTGGAAACCCACTCACTGATTACGACAGTCTGCAAAGAGACCTAGATGCAATAGCGAACTGGTCAAAAGAATGGCTCATAAACCTTAATGCTGACAAATGTACTACACTCCACATAGGTAATAGAAACCCACACTTAAAATATAAGATGAATGGAGTAGAACTGCGAGCAGTCAAAGAGCAAACTGACTTGGGTGTTATTATCACGGATAACCTTAAGTGGGAAGATCAAATTTGCACAATCACGAAGAGAGCAAAAAGCTTTATCTATCTTATCCGAAAAGCCTTTGGAATTCTTACTCCAGACATGTTGCTGAATATACACAAGACATACATAAGACCAATACTGGAGTATGCTTTTCAGGCTTGGAGCCCGTATTTTGTCAAGGACATTGAATTATTGGAGAAAGTACAGCGCAGCTTCACCAAAATACCAAGACAATTAAAGAGACTACCATACGATGACAGACTAGAAGCACTGAAGTTATGCACCCTCAAAGAGCGACGGGAGCGTGGAGACCTTATAGAAACCTATAAAATCTTAAACGGCCACTACAATCTGAAAAACCTCCAGACAATGTTCAGAAAGGACAATAATACCCGTCTAAGAGGTCACCACTTGAAACTAGAAACCTGTCTCTCCCACAACAATCCTCACAGAAACTTCTTTGCTAATAGAGTCGTCAACCCATGGAATAAACTGCCCGAAGAAGTAGTCTCAGCACCAAATGTCAACATTTTTAAGAACAAACTAGACAAACATATAATAGAAATTAAGAAAGAGAAAGCACACTAGTTAACTGGATACAGGCATTATCAGTTGTATATCGACTGCCTGCCTGCTCAATGATAATAATAATAATAATAAAACAGATTTTACATGGCATAATTCACTCACTCTTGTATGAAGAAATTAGTGTAAATAGTGTTACCATTAAAAATAATTTTAGTTCCGTTTCATTACTTTTTCGAAAGACTACCATCACGCAGCTTTCCAGTTTTTGTGTTCATTAGTTTTTGTGTGCCGATCGAACGAACATATAAACAAACAAATCGGAAGAAAGTCTTAAAATTTTGATTTCGAAGCATAAAAATACGTGAAGATTTTTTGGAAATATTTTGAATGTTCAGACAGGATTTACTACTTTATAATGGTAGCTGAACCGCCACTTTTACAAAGCGTGTTTAAAGTTCCTTTAAGTCTATTGCTGACTCTTTCTGTTTTGTTGATAAAGAATGTAACTGCAATAGAAATAAAGAAGCTTTAACTTTAAAAATCCTTTGTGCAACTGGCTGATAGATATATATTGTATAGGATTACCTCAGCTGCCATAATAACGCAGAAGATGCTCCTCCGCACATCGGTATTCATCCTCTGTTTCCTCGCGAGTTCTAGAAGCTTCTGGTCACCTGTCGCTACCGGTTTGACGATGGTCTTCTCTTGCTCTGTCCTGTTCCCTTCCCATGCTGATCCTACAACCCACCATTTGCCGCGTTCTTCCGCTGGAAAGGACGAAAACTAATTCAGAATCAGAAATATTTATTATTTTTGAACATCACAACACAATAGTAGATTGTATCACAAGGCTGTAAAATAATTTTTTTAGGGCGAGGGAGCTATTTTGAATCCAGAGCCAAGCGAAGGATTCTTGAGTAGAATCCCGAGCATGGCGAGGGATTCTAAAGTAGAATCCTGAACGTAGCGAGGGATTCAATAGGTCGCCCAAAGTATAAATATTTTTGCAGCCGCGTAATACACTACTTTTCATCTTCCTCTATGAGAAAAGAATAAGAGGCTCATTGAGACACACACTAGTCATTAATTTCAAATATAAAATACCATTACGATATTATTACTTGATGAAAAATAGTAAAAATCATATTAATTATCATTTGTAACAACTAAAAGTGTTATCGACATTTTTGTAGCAAATAGGAACAGAACTCTTTGGTTGGTAGTCTTGTTTACATTTCAAGCATATTTCTTTTTTTATATTCATAATAATTTTAATAGTACAACCGGCCAGTATCATTTTTCATACAATATTTTGGTTCGACCTCTATGGTTGACCTAAAATATCCTTATGGTGGACCTAAATTCAAATTTTAAATCCCATTTTTACCCGCTACGAAAGTCTCTTGCAGAAAACAGCTATTTTGTTCGCCTTTATTGACGAACCGTTCAGCGATTCTCGAATAGATGGGATGAAAAACAATATAGGTGCGACATAGTATGCAATTATATTATTGCACAATATAATTGCAATTGAGTTTTATTTTTTCATTTCAGTTTCCAATTTTAATGTACTACGTTTGAAAAATGTTTATACGAGTATACGAGTACTTCACCTGCTCGGAAAGTACCTAAATCCTTTTTTAAATATGAGGAAGAATGTACGTCATTGCAATCGTACAAATATGCGGGATGGAATATTGTATGAAAATCCAATTCAAACGTGGTGTTTTTTTTAGTTATAAAGAGTGATCAGCGTACCATCCATCGACACTTAAAAAACGTAGTTGACAAACGTAATTTATTTATTTTTTCTTTTCTGTTTAATATTAATAAATTAAATTATTTGTATATCATGTATTGTGATAGGAAATGGCTGTGCCTGATAAAAAAAAATGTGACCTTTTTATTTGTATATCATGTATTGTGATAGGAAATGGCTGTGTCTGATAAAAAAAATGTGACCTTTTTTTAACCTCTTTCCAACGAATAAACTATCTTTATCTTTAAAAAAAAACGTCAAGGAAAACTCCCTATATAATGTAGGCAACGAAGCAGTTGACCCCAACATAATTCTCTCAGGCAGATTTTATATGACAGGATGATAAAGAATCATGAATTAAATGTAAATTCAAAATATCAAAAAAAAATTATACAAAAAATGTTTTCATACATTTTTTGTAATTTTTGTATGGAAAAATTAAAAGCACCGATTTTTTTTTCTTATAAAAGGTTTGTCTCATATAATGTAATACCCCAGCAAAGTTTAATCGACTGAGGATTTAATGTGGGGGTTTTCATACAACGTTCCTCGTCGTTGACTACTATTAGTCAAGATAGCGTTATTTTAAACTATTACAATAAGCTATATGTTATCTTGTTTATTCAAAATCCTTTGAACGGAACGCGGTGGCCACCGATTTCCGAACGAACGAACAGACGTACGAGTATGCTTAAAATACAGCTATAGCACAATTATCTATCTATCTACCAAAATATAAATATTCAACAGATGGCGCCACATGTATTCTGCAACGCGGTATTGGTGTGACTTCTGCGAAACATAAGTACTTACCGCAACAAGAAACGCGCCCGAAATCGTTTTAGCCGTTTTTTTTAAATTTTTGATAGTGCTTGATTGATTTGCTAAAGTCGATACATTGCACTCCATCAACTCCACCAAACCAACTACAAAATAAATACTACAAGCATATATTATAGAGGTGGGTCGTTTTCGTTTTTCGGTATACCGAAACTAGCTAAGCTATCGTTATAGTAGCCGATAGCGGCTTTAGAAACTATTTATTTTATTTTAATAACTAGTTATTTTTTAAATATTGCTTGACGTTCGGAAAACGAGTATCAGAATAACCGAAATGCGTGATGGACGATGGTTATTTTTATAAAATACGTGATTTAGTTAAATTGGGAATATTTTCGGATTTTTGACTGAAACAAGTATCGAAATTAAATGAGCTTCGCGCTGTAATCAAGCTTCGTTCGTTCACGCGTTGAGTCGCGCGATCTCAATGGTTTTCGGTTTTCAGAAATAACTAGTTTTGCTCGATAGATAGTTTTCGCAATAGCCAATAACGTAATGAAGCTATTGCGCCAATAAATAGTTATCAATAGTTATTTATGCAACTGTTGCGTAATGAGAGTAATTTTAACACGAGATCTGGTTTTTGATACGAGGCGCAGCCGAGTATCAAAATAGTATAGATCGAGTGTTAAAATGACTAATTACGTATAGTTGCATACAAAACTTTATCTACGACCGACGAAATAAATTTTTTTTTAAAGAGTTGTGATCAATTTATTGAACTAAGAGGACAGTTAGTACAGTTAATTAAAGTTATTCCCGAAGTTATTCCAGATCCAGAGCTTGTGGATGGCGTTGCTTTAACATTAATTTCATATATATTATGGTTACTGACAGCCTCTTGTAGAATCATGTTCTCCTGGTACATACTTTCCATTTTGTTCAAATCACTTCTTTTGTTGCCAATGTCACTTTATATAGAAGCGAGCCAACTGTCAGCTTCTTGTCGATTTATGTACTCCTAGTCACGCCAGGTACTCGTTTTCTTTTAAATATAGGTAGGCAGTCAAAAGTTTTTTTACAAAATCACTTTAAAATAGGCTGTATGTAGTACTGTGGTAGTATTGCCTTAGCCTATGCAGATTGAAAATTATGTATTATAACAGTTGCGGAATTAAAATCCATACTCCATTTCCGTACTGCTCGTAGTATGGAACAGTGTGGAAATGAAAATGATAGCGGACAATGACCTCAATTTCGAATCTGTCATTGGTTTCGAATTCGGAATATTCCGGTACGGGAGTAGATAATAGTAGTTTATGCAACTGTCATATAAAACTGGTTATTAAAACACGAGTTTGGGTTTATCACACGAGGCGCAGCCGAGTGTGATAATAGCATCAAACGAGTGTTTTAATACCATATTATATGCAGTTACGTATACTACTTTATCTTCACTCATACAATAAGTAGGTACTTACTTATAAAAATTAAAAAAATAAGTAAACAACAAAGGCAACTTATATTATGTATACTACAGTTCTGATATAAGTCTATAGAAGCCGCCTTAATATATCCGCTAGGTCTTCTTTGAAATATACAAGCAGAACATTTCCTTAACATGGTTTTCTTTTAGATTTTCATTCTTTCCCAATTCATTGTAGGTTATGTCGTAAAATGTCCTAGACTAATATGAGAGAAGATCATAAGTTATTGAGTATCTTCTGGTGTGAGTGCAGTATCCTGACTGCACCACTTTATCTACTTTTTCAATAAACTTTCACATTACTTTCACGGGCACAAAATACTTGAAAAAGGTAAATGTTTGAAAATAGCGGCAAATCTAATATCTATTTCCAAGTCCTTTCTAATTTCAGGCTGCGCGCACATATTTTGAGCCACAGATGAAATAATTGTAACTATAGTAACTGTTACTCTAACTGCTCCAAAATAATAGGTTGTTTATATGGTACACTTTGTAATATGCTACTGATATTTGACAGCTACTAAGAAAAACTGATATATTACTAACGGGCTCTCTAAAAGACCTTCTATTCAGTCTTCTTAAAAAAAGTTTAGATTCAAGGAGAATTGTATCCAAGTGTTATGTAATGATTAAAAAATTAAATTACGTAACACCTTTGCAAAATTTTCATACAAAAATCGTTACGTAATGGTAACTTTTTAATTTTTTATATATACTCTGCGTAATATACAGCTTTACGTATCAACTTTTTGAATCATATTTCAAAGTTTACGACATGAGTGTAGATAAAACTATTTACGTTATTTAAAGCCCACCTCTAAATATATTATAAAATTATAAATCGAATACGGACGGAGGCCGTATCGTTGAGTGAGGGTAATAATGAATGAACCCTTTGATAGCAGTCTTCTCCGGGAGTCCAGACCAGACGCACCGCAGGATATCACCCACACTTGGTTGATATTCGCACAAAGCACTTTGAAACATTTCTTATAATGCGCACGGCTAAAAAGTGGAATTATCTGCTTGCGTCTGCGTTCCCGAGTTCATATAACCCGAATCTATTAATGTCGCGAGTTAATAGGCTCGACCTCATCTCTGTCCTCAAGACTAGATCGAGGTCAAGAGTAAGCCTTTTGACAAAAAAAAACATACATTTGGACATCATACGAGTATAAAGCTATCTTGCTGTCAAGGTAACTTCTCAGCGTTTTGAAACGCGCTCTTGATAATTAGGGTCAGGTGGGGTAAGTGAAACATAGAAAAGCCGTACTATTTTCTGTGTTGGAGCATAACGTACTCGTAGCTCATCATCGTATTTTATAGACACACAACTTTCCAGTTATCCATGGGATTAGACTACGGTTCTAACAGGCTAATTCAAAATTAAAACTGACCTATGTATGTTGTATATCAACCTTGTACATTCAAACATATTTAAAAGAGCACGTGGGTTTTTATTGTCGCTTCTTTTTTTTTCCACAATGGCGCCACATTGTTTGAAGCGATGTAGTTTAGCTGACGTCATTAAGAGATTTTAATATCCAACAATGAATAAACGATTTTGATTTGATTTTGATTTGATACTCCTTTAGTTCACTATTTAACTTACCCCACCTAACTTTAATAAAATTCAAATTTATATAGTCAATCTTGAAAATAAAATTACATAAAAAAATCCCCGACAGAAAAAAAAAATGCAAATAAATAATGGTTAACCTGTTGGCGAATCGTTCTTTCGTATTCTAAATTTAGTTTTCATTTATTTACAGCATTAGGTTGATTATAAAAGTTACTCAATATTTTTTTCCTGATAATGAAGTCAAGATACCAGCAATTGGAAAAAAATATTGATTAAGTGTCCAAAAACTACCTGCTTGTTAGTTTTACTTTTAATTTAGTCAAGTTACTCAGTGATAGATGATAAAACGTAGATAACCGTATCGTGTTTACCTTATTTTTAACATATAATAACTAAAGTCGTCACTGACGGTCGCTCAGAAAAGTCGTGTTAGTGTCCGTGCGCAATATTTTATTCGCAATTGCATAGTTAAATTTCTATTAAGTGCCTAAATCTCATATTATTAGACGTGATACTTATGGACCTTGCAGTGATATAGATTTTTGTGGACTTTTTTATTACTTTCGACTATTAAACACTATAAAAGTGACCAGTGATTTGCAATTCTCGAACTGTGTTTCCGACATACCGTCAAATATCTACCGTTACAAAATTGTCAGTGTTTATCAACAAAGGAGATGGCAAATATTATAGATTACAACGAGTTATGCATTTCTTGTTCTGATACACTGCCACAGCGTGACCAGAGGGCTTCGGCTAAATGTGCCTACTGTAATCAATTATTTCATCTTGTTTGCTTGAAGATTGACAAAAAAATATTCACCGATCTTAGAGCCGATGTTAGATCGTCTTGGAAATGCGCAACTTGTATCAATGTCACTTCTCGTCGCGGAGGCAATAACGTAAACACTCCTGTCCGTCAGACAAAAACATTGTCGGATTCCGTAATGGAAAGTTCCGGATTGGATGAATCCGCGTATATTCTGGGGTCAACTGTGTCCAAAACTATTACGTTAGATGACATAGCCCGTGTTTTTGATGCCAGATTAGAGGTATTTAAGCATTCTTTTTGTAGTGATTTGAAGTCTACTATCCTAACAGAGGTTCAGTCCGAAATCAAACAGCTGAAAGAAGATTTTACTGCAACTACCGATTTCCTACACGGCATCCAGAATGATATGCAGTCTAAATTAACAAATGCCGACAAAAAAGTCAACACACTGGAAAAACAAAATACTACTTTGCAGAATGAGATTAGGATGCTGCAACGTAAGATCGAGACTATGGAAAAAATTTCCCGTAGCTTTAATGTGGAGATCCAAGCGGTCCCAGAGTCACGCACTGAAAATATTATGAATATTGTGAAGAAACTTTATTCAGTACTGAATCTACCAGTGTCGGAGAATGACGTCAGCGTGTGCCGCAGGGTTGCTAAACTCGCCACCACCAATGCCAATCGTCCACGAAACATCCTGATAACGCTTCCTACAGTGAGCCATCGTGATGAGCTCATCTCGGCTGTGAGGCGCTATAACAAAGCTCATCCAAAAGACCCTTTAAGCTCGCAACACTTGGGAATATCCGGCAATAAAGTCCCCATCTACGTGACTGAACACTTAACTCTTGAGACCAAGGATCTACACGCTACTACCCGTATTGCAGTCAGAAACAAATACAAATATATTTGGGTTCGGTACGGCAATGTGTATGTGAGAAAGGACGACGAGTCACCAGTTATCCACATTAAGAGTAAAGAGTCTTTGTCAAAATTAATTTCTTAATAATTAGTTAGTGTGTAAGAAATTATTGTACACTTTTATTTGGTTTCCTTTTTGTTATTTTTATGTTAATTTACTACCAAAATGTAAACCGCATGCGTTCTAAATTAACTGATTTTTATCTTAATTTATTGAATAATGAGTACGACGTAATATGTCTCACTGAGACAAATCTTGATTCGGGAGTTCACAATGAGGAGTTTTTTGATGAGCGTTACAACGTTTTTCGTCGCGATAGGCTTGACTGTTCGTACAATAAGCGTAAGAATGAGGGTGGCGGTATTTTGCTAGCTGCTAAGAAATCCTTGAGTATCCTACGTAGGACCTCTTGGGATAGCACTATGGAGGATTTATGGGTGACAATACTTTCGCCGTGTAATAGTAATCCGATCCTTAATATCGGCCTTTGTTACCTACCACCGTATATTGAAGTGGCTGACATTATCCGCTTTATGTCTCATTGTCAAGATATTATGCTTAATAATGCGGGCGTAAATTTACTTATTGGTGACTTTAATATGCCAAATATAACGTGGGTTAACAATAACCATACAAAGTTTGTATGTCCTGTCACTAACGCCACTAAAAGTTCTTACCTTTTAAATACTATGTCTATGTGCGATCTTTCGCAATATAACAACATCAATAATATTAACGGTCGTATTTTGGATCTTGTTTTGAGCACCACTGATAGTATTATTGTTAAGGAAGCCCCTCCCCTGTTAAATCCGGATAGACATCACCCATGTCTCGCTATTTCGTTTAGTGTTCAACAAAATTCTAAATCTGTAAACAAAAACCAGAACATATTGAAACCAAATTTTTATAAATGTGACTTTACTAAACTGAGATCATATCTAGGTAAAATCGATTGGCATAAGCTGTTAGACGACCTTGACACTAACGATGCGGTTGCTACTTTCTACAAAGAGCTAAATAATGCTATTCTTCTTTTTTCCCCACTTAGTAAATTTAATAGTGACACTAATTACCCTTATTGGTATAGTTACCCCCTGAAACAATGTTTAAAAGAAAAGCTCAAGTACCATTACCGTTACAAGAAATTTGGAAATCCTCGGGACTACGACACATTTGACATGCTCAGAACCCGCAGTAAAATTCTAATCGATAAATGTTACAAGGCAATGTTAAATGACGTTGAGGACAGTTTAGATGATAACATTAAAGTTTTCCATAAGTATGTGAATGACAAGAAAAGTAATAAGGGAATTCCCACAACGATAACCTATGGGGTAACGTCTGCATCAGGGCCGGATGAAATATGTGAACTTTTCTCCCAGTATTTCTCTTCTGTCTACGAACCCAAGGATGAGTGCTTAGCATCTCACTTTCGCGTTCCTGAATTCAACCATCTAACTCTGTCTAAAATCGCCGTCTCCCGTGAGGATGTATCAAAACAGATACAGAAATTGAATGAAACGAAGAGTCCGGGTCCTGACGGTATACCTGCAATGCTTATCAAGAGGTGTCATCAGGAGCTTAGTTTGCCATTATATATTATATACAACAAATCCCTAAATGAAGGCGTTTTTCCAACATTGTGGAAAAATGCTTACATTATCCCGATTTTCAAATCTGGTGACAAAACTAAATGCGAAAACTACAGGCCAATCAGCATACTTTCTTGTATGGCCAAGCTTTTTGAGTCACTTATCTACATTACTGTCTACAATCATGTCAAGCAAAGAATCACGTGTTTACAGCACGGCTTTGTACCAGGCAGGTCCACAGTAAGCAACCTTTTAGTATACAAAAATTACATATGTTCAGCTTTAGCTAGGAGATCTCAAGTTGACTCTATCTACACAGATTTTTCGAAGGCCTTCGATAAAGTCTCTCATTACATCCTTTGTAATAAACTCGCAGCATACGGAATACACGGAAGTCTCCTGCGTTGGCTTGAATCGTACCTTTCCCAGCGCAGTCAACTTGTTGCCGTTAAGGGTTATCTATCTGCACCCGTTACTGTCACTTCTGGCGTTCCTCAGGGCTCGCACCTTGGCCCACTTCTGTTCATCATTTTTATCAATGATCTAGTTGATCACATATCTAGTGAGTGCTTGCTTTATGCTGATGACATGAAAATTTTCAGAGTCATTGAAAATAATGACGATTGCCACGCGCTACAACGTGACATTGATGCCGTCCACGCATGGTGTTCTGCAAACAAAATGCACCTAAACGTAGCCAAGTGTTTTGTTCTGACTTTTTCAACTAAAAAAAATATTCATAAATTTACATACTCGATTGATACTCAACCATTAGCAAGAAAGGAAGTCGCGAAAGACTTGGGAGTAGTCTTTGACACTAAGCTAACATTCCGAAATCATTATGAACATTTGATGAGCAAAGGGCACAAGGTTGCTGGTTTTATAATAAGAGTAACTAAAGGGTTTAAAAAACCTTCTAGTATGATACGTGTCTTCCTTTCGCTTGTCAGACCAATACTGGAGTATGCTTCCGTGGTGTGGTCACCCTACTACAAGATACACAGTTATAACATTGAGCGGATTCAACGCTCATTTTTACGATCTGTTTGTCGTAGGTTCGGTTACATTCGACGTCTATCAAATTATGAGACAAGACTTAGGCATTTTAGGATTCAAAAGTTACATGATAGAAGAATGCAAGCTGAACTTATTTATTTACATAAAATAATTAATTCTGCAGTCGACTGTCCGGAACTTTTGAAACTTCTTAATTTTAATGGCTGTACCCGACGTGAGCGGAATCCTCGTATCTTTCGCTTAGAGGTGTACAAAACCAATACATCTTTTTATAACCCTATAGTTAAAATGTGTCGTAACTTTAACGAACTGACTCGTTGCAATGCCCAAATTGATATTTTCAGCTCCAGTAATATGACTTTTAAAAGACAATTGCGTACTCATTATTCTAGTATGTAAAGGAAAAAAAAAAGAAATTTTTTTTTTTTTGTTTATTTGTAGTTCCCGCTTTTCTTGTGACCGTCTGAGAAAATTTTTGTAAAATTATTTGGTACTGTTGTGTACACTTTTTTTTGGGTTGTAGTGAAGTACTGTAACAGCTTTAATGTTTATTTCTTTCTTTTTTGTACTGCAATCTGTTTGTGTACCTAATAAATAAAATAAAATAAAATAAAGTAACTTCCTGAGTTATACTTAAAAAATAATTATTTAATAATTCATGTCGCAAATTTTCTTAAATTTTCGTTTGTTCTCGAATCATATAACTACGAAGCACGCCTAAGGGTGCCAACACTTAGTAAATCAATACCAAAATTGTAAAGAGATGGCGCCACAAGCACTCTGAAAGGCAGTATTGTTGTCGTTTCGGCGAAACATAAGTCCTTTACGGTGTTTAGTTCGCGCAAAGCCAAATCATTACTTATTTACAAATTTTTGACAGTGCTAGCTTGGATGATTCTATAATAGATCAACTTATTAGCACTTTATTACATTAAATTATAAATAATCAAAAATATAATTGTTATAAAATAAAAATAATCTATTAATTTTTAATTTATGATGCAAAAAAAATTAAGAGATCACTTAAACTTTGGCTTGCGGAAAAGTGTTTTTATAACTAACGGGATAATATGGATTGGGGATGACTGCCTGCTCTATATGGGCTAATGAATAAATTAGTATTTTTTAATAGATTTTTTTGGTATAAGTTTTCATCGATTATGACATTTTTCAGTTTATTCAATTTTATTTATTTACCTTGACATAGCCTTTTTTATTTTGTATGTATTTGACATAATAGTTATATTTAATTTGAAATTACGTTTTTGAATTTTTTTCTTTTCTTTTTTTTTCCTGTAAAATTTCATGTACATGCCTGCAAAAGCAGTTTTCAGTGAGACTAAATTTATATGTTCAAATCTTTTGTACCTACTGTAGCATTACTGCTTATATATTTTTTTCTGGTTCGGTACTTTTTACTACTCTCGAAGTATTGACTGGCTGTTTGTATTCATTGACAGCGGATTCAAATTTGAGGTTTTCCATTTTCTGTTTCTATTATTGTTTGGCTGTCTGGATGAAAGACATCAATAGTATTTAAAAAAAAAATATATATTTTTAAATAAATATGGTTAAAGCGGAAAGAGTTTTCCAAGTTACCAATTTATTTCCACACACACACACACACGCGCACAAACACACACACACACGCTAATATAAACTCCGAATGCATACCTATTTATGTAAACTTGAATTTGTTAATAACTTAGATTTGTTAATAACTTCAGCCAAATTCCAACTTGCCGCACCTGACTTGATAGATCGCAGAGCCAAGAAGCTCGTTGGTGATGAGATGCTGGTGAAAACTAAGTTTCACAGTCTGGCCCACCGTCGCAAAGTTGCATGTCTGTCGGTCTTCTACAGATTGTACTTCGGAGAGTGTGCTCTAGAGCTCCACGAGCTTATTCCACCATCTCCCTTCTACCATCGGGAGTCCAGACGCACCGCAGGATATCACCCATACTTGGTTGATATTCCGCAGATTCACACAAAGCGCTTTGAAACATCTTTTATAATGCGCACGACTAAAGAGTGGAATTGTCTGCCTGCGTCTGTGTTCCCGAGTTCATATAACCCGAATCTCTTCAAGTCGCGAGTGAATAGGCTTCTTCTGGGCAAGCTTGTTCCACCGTCGACCTCATCTCTGTCTTCAAGACTAGATCGAGGTCAAGAGTAAGCCCATTTTTAATAAAAGGAAAAAAAGATTATAACCTTTTAGATTACTTAAATACGTGATTGTTAACCTTAGGGGAACACTTTAGCCTGTAACACAGTTTCTACTAGCACAGGCTGCAGGGTTTTAAGAGACATGTATCTGTTGTATTTTTAAACCAATAAACAAATTTACTATTACTACTTTACTATTACTATTTCGTGCGGTTTTTCCCGCTATATTCGTGGTTTCCAGTTTTGGAGTCAGCATTGTTATTTTTTCCTTTTTCTGGTAAGCATTTTTGTCAATCAGTTTAGTGTGTTGCCATTAGGGTTTTCCCTTTCTGATTTTTCTTTTCCTTCCTGCAGTAAACGCTGCCCGAGTATACTTTCGGGCGGCAGGTTCCACCTGGGAACTTAGCGGCAGCTTCAGCATGATATTGAGCTGCAGAGAAGCGTCGGTGACTCCGTCGCTCTCCTTCGCTACAGTTTGGCAACACTGCCCACTGCTACCGGAGAAAGCCAGCTAGTCTGAACATCTAGCGGTGTGGGATCTACGGTGGACGACCGAGCAACAGGATACAATTCCAGATAATTACTTTTATTGCTTCGTCTTTCCCTAAATTCCAAAAGCGCCTCGGTCGCACCTAGTTTTCTTTAGGTTTGGCCATAATTTAACTTTTTGGTAATTAATCCGTGATTCAATGCGGAAGGACAACTGCCTGCATGTTAGTTATTCACATAGGATAACGTTTGAGTGGCCACATAAACGTATTTCTACAGTAACTTTGCAATTTACAAATAAGTTTTACACATAGCGTCTCCTACGCACGGGTTACGAAATAAAATAACGAAATGCCCCAATAGTTACAATTATTCTCACATCACGGTTATAATTTAGACTACCTTTTTCCTTGTTTTAAAAAATAGAGATCATATAAATCAATTTTCTTCTATTCACTTTTTTAAAAACTTTATCTGTGTACTTTTTAAATTATGTTCGACAAATCAGTGTTAATGTGCTTGAATTTTCTTGGTTTATTTTAAGGTAAGTTAGCTCTTTACCTATAATTGCAGTTCCATTCTATTTATTTTTAGTTTCACTGCACTACCTGTTCACTTCACATGAATAAATGAATTATTATGATACAAAAGTGCCATAAACGGCTACTTTGAGTAGTAGACTTTATAATGTTGTTCATAAGAAAATTGATATTTATTCGTTTAATAAATTTGAAGTTAAAAGAAAAGTTCAAATTTGGTTAAAGACTTTGACGTATGTTTGTTGTTTGCAAATAAAAAAATATTTATTTATTATTTATTAATTTTAGCAGCTTTTGTATCTGTAACTACAGTAAATTTATTTTATAGGGTCAGGTGGGGTAAGTGAAACAAAGAAAAGGCGTCCTATTTTCTGTGTTGGAGCTTAAGAGTGCACTCCGCGCACACTAGCGCCCTCATCAGAATTTAATTAATTGCTTTGAATTGGAGACCAAAATGAAAAATTGAAGAACGGCTAAGTGTTCTTTGTCAGGATAGCGTTATTTTAAACTATTACAATTAGCTTTATGATATATTGTTTATTCAAAATCCTTTGAACGGAACGCGGTGGCCACCAATTTCCGTTTTAAGGATTTTGAATAAACAGGATAACATAAAGCTTATTGTAATAGTTTAAAATAACGCTATCCTGACAAAGAACACTTAGCCGTTCTTCAATTTTTCATTTTGGTCTCCAATTCAAAGAAATTAATTAAATTCTGATGAGGGCGCTAGTGTGCGCAGAGTGCAGTCTTAAGCTAGCTCATGATCGAGATTTATAGACAAACAAATTTCAAGTTAAATTCAATTTTAAAGGTTATATTTAATTTTAACGACACCACCTAACAGTGGCGTGCACAGAGATTTTAGACAGGGTAGGCAAAAAATGTTCGATGCTATTACTTACCAAACTACTAATACGTATTGGTTTGTGAGTTTAATTTAAAAATGGGGTTCGAAATTTTCCGTTTTCTTTTTTCTAAAATTATATTTATTTGCCTACTATCGCCAAAACAAATCAAAACAAAACAAACAATGACGACTCAGTATAAAAAATAAATAAAATTTATCATTCAAATACATAGGTACATAAGCACGAAGAAAATAATACTTTTTAAAATTGTTATGTAAGACTTCGGTAACTTTCGGCCAAAGTGAGACATTGCCTACCCTGTGCGATTGTGTGCGTTAATTGTATCATTGTGTGCCATGTATTTATAAGAACGCACACATAGTGCATTCGCATAACCACGTCGGCACACATGCAAACATTTAGACAGGAATAGTATGTGTCTTTGCCGTTAGGCGCGTGGCGGCGCTAGTGCAGCGCAATAATAATGCGATGTGGAATGTGCATACCACAGGTACTTACCGAGGCGATGATACCACTGATACTCGTAAGGTGGAGCTAATTTAAGTTTTTAGAATGTTTCTTTCAACCTATGCTTTCAAGGATGGTAGGTAGTAAATACCACTAATAAATAAATACAATGTGACAAGGTATCCAAATAAAATCCGATTATTTTGTTAGAGTAGGTAGGGTAGGCAGTGTCTTTTTGTCTTTATGGAGTGCACGCCACTGCCACCTAACCTTAATAAATTTTAAATTTCTAAAGTCAATCTTGAAAATAATATTAAATAGAAAAATCCACGACAAAGAAATGAAATCCCAAAGAAAACAAATTGCAAATAAATACTCGTAATGGTTGACCCGTAATCGAATCATTCTTTTGTATTATACATTTAATTTTCATTTATTTACAGCATTAGGTTTATAAAAGTTAATCAATCCTTTTTTCCTGAAATGTTATATTTAATATTCTATTCTGAAGTCAAGATACCAGCAATTGGAAAAAATATTGATTAAGGGTCCAAAAATTACCCGCTTATTTAGGCTTTACTATTAATTTTGTCAAATTGCTCAGTGATAGATGATAAAACGTAGATAACCGTATCGTATTTATCTTATTTTTAACATATAATAACAAAAGTAACTCCCTGAGTTATACTTAAAAAGTAATTGTTTAATTATTCACGTCGCAAATTATCACTTTTATTCATTTTTTTATTTTTATTGATTCTCGAATCATCCAACACCAACGAAGCACGCGTAAGGGTTCCAACCCTTAGTAAATCAATACAAAACTGTTAAGAGATGGCGCCACAAGCACTCTGAAACGCAGTATTGATGTCGTTTCGGCGAAACATAAGTCCTTTACGGTGTTTTGTTCGCGCAAAATCAGTTCAGTAGTTTTTGAGAAATTTTTGACAGTGCTAGGTTGATTCTGTAATAGATCAACTTCATAGCACTTTATTAAAATACTAGCGGTTCGCCCCGGCTTCGCACGGGTAGATATAGGTTCTTGTTGCATCGGGGGTTACTAAAGAAACCAGCCAAGCGCAAGTTGGACTCCCACCGAGGGTTCCGTACCACTAAGGTAAAAATACTGTCCTAGTTATGGGCAGTCATACCATCTTAGTCACGCAGAAGTGCATTAAATTCGCTCGAGCCGACACGCACTTCATCAAAACCATCATAACATCCCATAATACGTCCACTACAGGACAGGGAGCTCCCTCCAGAATTCGAGCCCTTGCTAGAAGAATGTGGAGGGGAAGTATCTTAGTCACCACGCTTGTTAGCATTAAGGCTGGCACCATGGACCGCGGTTGTTGGTGACCGCAGTATGTAAGATGGTGCGATACACGGAAAGATGTCGCTGCCCATCTTCCGGTTTGTAAACCCTTAGTCGCCTCTTACGACACCTACAGGTTGAGATGGGTTGGCACTATTCTTTGCCGCTACCACACGGAACGACACGCACTTGACCAGTCAAATTTTTCGTGTCTATTCTCTGTTGTAGATAAAACCATTACAGTCACTTAGGGCGCTGTTTCTTTAATTTCAATTTTGATAACGATTACACTCATGATAACTTTTGAATGGTATGTCCGATTTGAATAATTCAAAAAGTTATTTTCAGGTACTGATATAGCCTTGAATACGAAATCATTTATTTGGATAAGGATTAATAGGTACGAATAATGTGGCCTATATAGTTTGTACCGGCGTTACTATTACTTATTTTAACATGAAAAAGTAGTTATTGTGACATAGCTGTAATAGTTAGACATATGGTATCGCGGACTTTTTTGTAGATATTGATGGCTTCTATAATTCTGTAGTACATTACTTTGCTCTATTGTTAATAGTTTCGGCAGCGTACTCGATATAAGGATGCTATTTAGTATTTTTTTCACACCTTGGGTTACATTATCGAAGTTTTCATACGGAACACTAACTTTTTTTAAAATATTTTATAGCCTATGTTCATCCCGGATAATGCAGGTTTCTAATGGTGAAAGAATTTTTCAAATCGGTCCATTAGTTTCGGAGCCTATTCATTACAAACATACAAAAATAGGTACAAATCTTTCCTCTTTATAATATTAGTGTAGATAGTGTAGATAAATAAATAATTATAAATTACATGGGGCGGTCTGTTTCATTGACGGTTTAATTAAGTAATTTTATTGAAATGTTATTTATATTTATTTAAATAGATAAAAATAATCTTATCTTACTTACCCTATAATGTAATGTCCCACTGCTGGGCAAAGGCCTCGCTCTCTTTCCTCCATTGGTCCCTTATTCCCTATCTAAAGCCCGCTCTTGACAGGCCTTGCAAAAGGCGTCAAGTAAAAATAATGTATTAGGTAAATTATCTATATAATTAATGTCATCGTGAATCTGTAATGTAAAAAAAGTGCGAGTCGGACACGCACAGGTGCCATACCACGTATTAGATAATAGTAGAATGTATCACAAGGCTGTAAAATTATATTTTTAAGGCGAGGGCGCTATTTTGAATCCAGAGCGAAATGAAGGATTCTAAAGTAGAATCCTGAATGTAGCGAGGGATTCAATAGGTCGCCCAAGGTACAAATATTTTAAATATTTTTGCAGCCGCGTAATACACTCTACTTTTTATCTCCCTCTATGAGAAAAGAATAAGAGGCTCATTGAGACACACACTCATCATTAATTTTAAATATTTTTTTTACTAGCCTATATTGTCCCACTGCTGGGCAAAGGCCTCCCCCATATAAAATACCATTACAATATTATTACTTGATGAAACAATACTAAAAATCATATTAAGTATTATTTGTAACAACTGAAAACGTTATTGACATTTTTGTATCAATTAGGAACAGAACCTTTTTGGTTGGTAGTCCTTCTTATTTACATTTCGAGCGTATTTCTTTTTTTTTATATTCGTAATAATATTAAAAATACAACCGGCCAGTATCATATTTCATACAATATTTTTGTTCGACCTCTATGGTTGACCTAAAATATTGTATGGTCCCTATGGTAGACCTAAATTCATGTTCGAATTTTAAATCCCATTTTTACTCGCTACGAAAGTCTCTTGGAGAAAACAGCTATTTTGTTCGCCTTTATTGACGAACCGATCAGCGATTTTCGAATAGATGGGATGAAAAAAGATTTTTCAACTGCGTAAAGTGTTGTTAAGTCCGACTCGCACTTGACCAGTTTTTAATAATTTTGTTCTTCTATACCTAGCTTACTTATATTTTACAATCATTACAAGTTTGACACTTTTATGATAGAGCATTAAACAAAAAACGCTAGAAACACGTTTCTTGCTTGTATTCTGCCATAATGAAACGATCGTGAAAATCTAGCTGGCAATCACAGTTCAATTAAATAGCCTTTAAAAGTCAGACGGACAGACAATTTATCTGATAAACACCAAACTTGGCATGGTAGTACACACGGCCGCACATCAGTAGAAACACTTTTGGACCTTATGGCGTGGTAATAGAGTTTAAAAAGTTTCTACCGACAAGCGGTTGACCGTAATAATAGATCTGTAAGGATTTTTTTCGAGCGCAGGGAGTTTGGTTTTTAACCCCTCCCTCCCCTTTCACCGACGCCATGTAGAGATTAGCTAGCGGACTTTCTGGCCGAAGTTTAACCAGTGTAGTGTAACAACCATGCAAAGTTTCAAAGGTCTAAGCGAAGCTGGTCAACTCCGAGACGTAAGTAAACGGGCTAAAAGTAGCTATATTACCGTTAGCATCTATGGCAATAGTCCCGTTGAATTAATTAGGTACGGAACCCTAAAACACTACAGTTCAAACTCGCATAAGAGTTCCAGTCGTAGGTTCCCTCAACAAATCGGTGCCTAAACCCAAATAGGTACCAAAATTAAAATTATCAACAGATGGCGCCACAAGTATTCTAAAACGCGGTATTGTAGTGACTTCGGCAACAGATAAGTACTTATCGGGTGTTCACGCGCGCTCAAATCGATCTAGTTAGTTTTAAAATATTTTTGGTAGTGCTTGGTTGAATACATTTCAAATTTTCAACTCATAGCACTTAATTTATATGTTTCACTGACTTTCACTCACAACACAATATTTCATGCAACAAGTAGAGGTGGGTCGTTTTCGTTTTTCGGAATACCGAAACTAGCTATCGTTGAGCCGATAGCGGCTTTTGAAACTATTTATTTTAATAACTATTTATTTTTGAATATCGGTTGACGTTTGGAAAACGAGTATCAGAATAACAGAAATGCGTGTTGGTTATTTTTATGAAATACGTGATTTAGTTAGATTAGGAATATTTTCGGATTTTTGACTGTAGATTTAAACAAATATCGAAATCATATTAAATTCGCGCTGTAATCAAGCTTCGTTCGTTCACGTGTTGAGTCGCGCGATCTCAATGGTTTTCGGTTTTCAGAAATAACTAGTTTCGCTCGATAGATAGTTTTCGCAATAGCCGATAACGTAATGAAGCTATTGCACCAATAAATAGTTATCAAAACTATTTACGTTATTTAACGCCCACCTCTAGCAACAAGTAAGTAACGAATTTATCTCTCTGATTATGTAAGGGTGGTTGGTGGGTTGCACCATCTAACTTTACTTAACCATAAACGAGTATACGCCTCTTGTTCTCTATAGGCTGGAGAGAGCAAGACGCGTATATTCGGTTACGGTTAAGTTAGCTGGTGCAACCCACCCTAAGTAAATGGAATTTTGTATGTAGCAGTCGGCTTAATGGCAGACGGCAGTATTTATAAATCAAATCTCCCGAATTCTCATGTTTTTTTAAATAAAATTTTCTCGTGATTTTTTTTCGGTTGAATCTAAGGGTGAGTTTTCATTAGTGCTGTACAAGGGAGCTGTGAGCTTGAAAAGTCCAGCCAATATGATTGCTCTATTTTTCAAGCTAGGAAAATGGCGCAATTCTATTGGTTGTCATTTTCCCAGCTCATACTCGTAACTTAGCTCCCACAGGACTGGTGGAAAAGCAGCTGTAAGATCGACTCGAGCGCTATTTAAACTATCAGACTATCAGAGACTCTAGACTTTTCGGTATTTCTAAGCGTGTCATACCGAATTGAACCCATTTCATATTTCTACCGATTTTAGAGAATACAAGAGTCATTAGAACATTCAAGGTCAACAGTATTGATTAAGGCATTAAAACGTAACTATTTGAAAGATAGTTCTCCCGATTTCATATTATTTACGAAAATCATCACAAAAATACACCGAATGGAGATCATATTATTTACGAGTATCACCAGAAAAAAATACACCAAATGGATATCAATTTACGAGAATCATCACAAAAATACACCGAATGGAGATCATATTATTTACGAGTATCACCAGGAAAAAATACACCAAATGGAGATCATATTATTTACGAGTGTCACCAGAAAAAAATACACCAAATGCATATCATATTATTTACGAGTATCACCAGAAAAAATTACACCGAATGGAGATCATATTATTTACGAGTATCACCAGAAAAAATTACACCGAATGGAGATCATATTATTTACGAGAAGGCAAATATATAACTTTTGGGGAAGCTAAAACGATAATAGAAACGATTTAGATATTTTTTTGGAATATTTGTTTGTTTGTTTGTTTAGCCTATGATCATCTTCTTGAGATATTTTATGTGTATCTTCTAGAAGAAACTAAGGAATTTACCTCTCAATAAGTCTTTAAGCCTGATGTTAAGCAACACAACGTAGTTCTCAGTTCTAAAGATGATTTTGGTCATCTTTTAGAACGAAGCTAGGGATCAAATTTACCTTTTAATAAGTCTTCAAGCCTGATATTCAGCGGAACAACGTAATTTCCTTTTCTGATGATGCCTCTGATCATCTTCTTGAGTTGTTCCGTGTACGAAGGGTCGTAGTTAGGTATTTTGGTCAGGTTGTTGTTCTTCAGAGCCATCAGAACTTCTAGAAGGAACTTGATACGGGACCTGGAATTTGTACAAAAAGGTTTTTTGAATTTAGTGTTTTTGAATAATCAGCTGATGCATTTTTTGAATTTTGTTTTTGGCTTTCCCATACAAACCTCGCGCCGCCATCGATAATTTTGTATGGAACGGTAATTTTTTTTTTAAATTTTTCAACCAATGTTTCTTCGAGAAAGTTGTTTAGTTTTATCGTTTGAAGTAACATAATCAAATATTCGCAGTTAATAAGGAAACACTGCATATGTTTGTGCTAGTGTCTATCTATTGTATACTCATGCACTTTCTTCTCGATATACCCCTCTCACTCACCCATCAGCAGCCGTGCCGCTCTCTCCCGCGGCGCTCTGTTGCGTATTGTGTATAAAGTTCCTCAACGCTACCGGTTCTTCCTTCAACACTCCATAACACATTCTATAATTTTCTAACAGGTGCTCATAAGAACTTGTCGATATGTCCCTCTCACTCACCCATCAGCAGCCGTCCTGCTCTCTCCTGCGGCGCTCTGTTGCGTACTGTGTAAGTAGTTCCTCAACGCTACCGGTTATTCCTTCAACACTCCATAACACATTCTATAATTTTCTAACAGGTGATCATAAGAACTTGTCGATATGTCCCTCTCAATCACCCATCAGCAGCCGTCCTGCTCTCTACTGCGGCGCTCTGTTGCGTACTGTGTAAGTAGTTCCTCAACGCTACCGGTTATTCCTTCAACACTCCATAACACATTCTATAATTTTCTAACAGGTGATCATAAGAACTTGTCGATATACCCCTCTCACTAACCCATCAGAATCCGTCCTGCTCTCTCCCGCGGCACTCTGTTGCGTATTGTGTATGAAGTTCCTCAAGGCGAGCGGTTCTTCCTTCAGCCCCTCATAACGACACCATTCTATAATATTCTAACAGGTGATCTTTAGAACTTGTCGATATGTCCCTCTCACTCACCCATCAGCAGCCGTCCCGCTCTCCCCCGCGGCGCCCTGTTGCGTATTGTGTATGAAGTTCCTCAAGGCGAGCGGTTCTTCCTTCCTCAACACTCCGCCGGCACTCCGTAAAGCCACCACTACGCACTCTATGTTCTTTTCTGTCAAGGTCTCAGTGAGTCGAGACAGGATATCATACAGAAGTGTTGCGTGGTATATCTGGAATGGTTCAAGAAGTAGCTTCGTTATACAGGGTTATTTTTAGACCTCTGGCCAAATTTTAGTATGTTGTTCAGAACACGTATCTGAACAACTTCCCCAAAGAAACATGGGTCAAAAAACGAGAAAATTTTTGATCACCCCATACAAATTCCACTATTGCCGGCACAAAATTTGTGTGGGACGACCAAAAATTTTTCTAGTTTTTCGACCCATGTTCCTTTGGGAAAGTTGTTCAGATACATGTTCTGAGCAACATACTTAAATTTGGCCAGGGGTCCAAAAATAACCCTGTATATACACCCTTATTTTTGATCACCCGGATATTTTAAGAGGTGGTTCCTGTCTAGGAAACTGAACAACTTTTTCCAAGGAACACAGTTCAAAATACGAACATTTATTTATCGAATTTCCGTACAAACTGCATCAGCTGACAGCACATTTTGTATGGGAAGTCTAAATTATTCTTTCGTATACCTTCTCTCTGGATCAACCTGCACGCGCGCTAAATACCCGACCGATTTAAGTAGGTCAGGGTGCAAGGAGTTTGCAAATTCGCAACTGTCATTGAAAATTGCACGGCTGTTGGTATTTTGACATATGTAACCATAAATATTATCGGTCCTTGACTAATGCTTTAGGAACAAATTCCTATTATTAATAACATAACCGTTACCAAAAATTATATAAAGGGTGTAAAGGACGGTGTACCGAAAACTGAAAGGGCGTGCTCAGCCAACGAAACTGAACAACTTTCCCGAAGAAATATTTTTGGGAAATGTAAAAAAATTTTGATCTCTCCATACAAATTGCTCACTCTGCTCGAACAGTTTGTATGGGGAGGTCAAAATTTTTTTTCATTTCCCAGAAATGTTTCTTTGGGAAAGTTGTTCAGTTTCGTTGACTGAGCACGCCCTTTCAGTTTTCGGTACACCGTCCCTTACACCCTGTATAACTGCTTGTTATAAATCGGTTGGGTGTTCGTATCTGCACAATTAGGCCTGGATTAGTGCGTCGCAGACGTCCAACGCGGGTGGATCCGCGTCACACTGATCCAGGCCTAAATGTGTGCAATTATCTACCGGAAACAGATGATACATACCTTGAAAGTGTAAAGGTGCGCCAGACAACAGACTAAGTTGTCCAGAGTCTTATCGCCGACCGGTTGTGGGGTTTGCATCATATTGTCAAACCTGTTCGTCAACTCTTGCAGAAAATGAGCGCCTGAAATATTAGAAAAATATATTTTTTAGATTATTTAATTCTGCATTTGTGATTTGTAAAAAAGCTTACTATAGATTAGATGACTATATCAATGACAAAGAGGTATGATGCTCTGATATTCCAGCGAAATACAAAAAAACACATAGTGAAATGCAGTGGTTTCTTGCCGTTTCTTTTACGCTGCCATAGCACGATCCGAAACGGTGTAGACTCGCTCTATTTTTGCATTGTTTTCTGCATGACATTCAATTAGTATTGTGTAAAGAATCTACATAGAATAAAAAATATCTGAATCTGCAGTATCCCTTCTTCTTAGCATGTCGATCAATTAGAAAAGCACAAAATTTTTGTAGCTTAGAATGTTGCCAAATTTACATGTGTCAGGACACGCGGGACAGGTTAGGTGTTCCATCGTTTGTAGGGAGGTACCACACTCAGATTAAATTTGTTGTTCGAGCTATCGTCGGTGAAACCCCACCTACCTACACGTGCTGTCTTTGCACTGACCGACCTGTGTCCGTAGTCTGTTTAAAGACATGTCCAGGGGGCCTTCCCCCTGGACAGGACTTGCCCAGACTCTCTGCTGGTTGAATAAACTCAACGAGTGAATGTTCCTCCTCCCACAACTGACCCCTGTCTGTGGATGGGTCGCCGACAAGTGGCTTTGAACATTTACAAAGGCTGTTACGGATTTTTAACCTCTTCTTTACTTGGTGGTGGTTGTGCATGGGGTGCCTATCGTCTCCTTTCAATTTGTCACTGTCTAAGATGAAGAGTTTTTTTTTAAGGGAACTCGGCGTGGGCTCCTGCTCGGTTGAAATTCTTGTTTTTTGTGTATGTAGTGATTTGGTGGATAATAAAGATAGTGTGTTATGCAGTGAATTGACTACGGAGTGTACAACTGATGAAGATTTCAAGCGATCCCGTGCTTGAACCCCGTTTGTGTTGTCTCAAAAAGTCACAGACATTTTCCTTCGTAAAGTCCACTATCGCCTTACGCGGGGAGCAATGAACAATTCCCCCACTCGACACTGGCGGTTCGCCATATTTTTAGCTTATAAAAGCTGAAGAAATTCTAAAAACTGAAGAATGTTCTAGAACACGACCCTGGCAGAAATGTCCCCAAATATGGGTTGACGATTGCCAAATATTAAAAAAAAATGAAGATACCGTGCTTCGGAACGCCGTTGATACCGGCTACTCTCTACGGAAGTCATTAATGAGCCATGTCAGAGGTCTTGGGCGGCTCAACAACTCTGACACCAGGGTTTGCGAGGTCGATCATCCCTCTTACACCTCACGCGATATGATGTTTCCTAATCAGAGGATGGGAAGCTGTAATCTTCTGTATATCGTACTATTAGAAAGGGTGTAAGTGACAGGTAACCTGTCCCGTGTGGTGCCGGCAAATAATAGTGCCATCCTATACATACCCGTGGGTGTCATAAGAAGCGACTAAGGGTTATAAACTGGAGGACGGGCAGCAGCATCCTCCTGTGTATCATACCATCTTACTTACTGCGGTCACCTACAACCGCAGTCCATGGTGCCAGCCGTAACGTTGACAAGCGAGGTGACTATGGTACTTCCTCTCCACATTTTTCCAGCAAAAGCTAGAATTCTGGAGGGAGCTCCCTGTCCTGTAGTGGACATTTCATGGGATGTTCTGATGAAGTGACATGTTCCCGAAAACTGAAAGTTCATGATCAGTCAACGTAACTGAACAACTTTCAGTGAATAAAACTTTCAGGAAATAAAAGAAAAAAATCAGCCTTTTCATACAAATGGTCAAGTTTACAATTTTGTATAGAGATGCCGACTTTACTTTCATTTCCTGAAAGTTTTATTCGTTGGAAGTTGTTCAGTTACGATGACTGATCATGGCTTTTCAGTTTTCGGAAAACTGTCCCTTACACCCGGATCATCAATCACCGTGGTTTCAAACTACAATGCCAACAAGCGTGGCAACTATGGTTCGCAAAGTTTTTGCTGTAAAAATTTAGAAGAAAGGTAAATTAATCCAGCAGTATAAATTAATTGTCCAATTAATTATCCAGCAGTGTAAATTAATTGTCTATTTAAAAAGAAGAAGATTGAGTTATTCTATTCCAAAGCGAGAGCTTCAGCCATAATGATACCTCCTCCACTTCTCCGCTCGCCGGAGTATTGCTAGGGTCCGTTGCCAAGTTTCCAAGCCATCTGCAGGACTCTTGACAAATAGCCAGGTATTCAACAGGTGGTAATTCGCGCGCGTTAGTGGAGTTTCCGAGTTGTGGCGAGAGTTCGAGTCCTTTGTCCTGCTCCTACACTGTCTATATATCCGGACTACATACATCGATGGCGCCACTGTAGCTTCCTTTATTTATTTTATGTATATTTATTTATTTACCAAGCAAACTTAACAGCATATAATTCATTATTACAATTCTTGCCTTAAATATTTACACAGCATGGGCATACTACGTTAAGGTATTTGAAGACTATATCTCTAGATAAACATGTAAGTCGACGCAT
Source organism: Athrips mouffetella (assembly GCA_947532105.1). Taxonomy (NCBI): domain Eukaryota; kingdom Metazoa; phylum Arthropoda; class Insecta; order Lepidoptera; family Gelechiidae; genus Athrips; species Athrips mouffetella. Next base: position 24,596,061 of record OX383976.1, read on the forward strand.
TTAAAATTAAATTAGATTACACAGTTCTTAGATTCGGCAATGTAATACGTAGAACTGACAGCAAAGTTGAAGAGTTAGGACTGTAGAAAAAGCTGCTACTGTTGCGAAGGTTAATTGGTCATTCATTATGAAATATTCAACTATATGCCTCGGATTCATTAGCAACCATCTTGGAATATGCGACAAAATTTGGTGGAGGTGCTGGGATAAAATAAATCAGCAGTAATAACATGATTGAGTAAAGGACACCATTACAATCTTCTTCTTTGCGTGTCGTCATTTTTATTTTATATTTGTTTAGCCCAAAATTCGGCAACATGAACTGCATTTTGTGGCATCCATTAACTCTTGCTGTGTGCAGGTGGAAGGGGACGCAGAACACGATGCTAGGTGGGCCATAGTTTGTATCGCACTACACGTGCAGATCAGATTAGGATGATTTGAGAAACCCCGGCTTTGTGTGTAGTTTCGATTAACATCGAGGGTTTCTCCTTGAACAAATCAGAGCTTCTTTCTGAACTTTGTAGAAAGACGAAATGCGATATTCTCTGAGTACAAGAAACCCATCGAAATGAAACACAAAACCGACCACACGTAGCTGGACTCACCCTTATCTCCGAGACCTGTCACCCAAAACACGGTAACGCAGTGTTTGCTGCTCCCGGAGTAAGAATAAAATCCGCGGAATTTTCTACACAATGATATTGAGGCTATTACTTTAGACCTCGAATTCTGCACACTCACATCTGTGTACAAACCCCCTGGCGTACCCTTCCAGTTTAAACCACCTAAAAACTTTGATGATCAACGTGCCAGAGTAGTGATCGGAGATTTTAACAGCCATAACCCACTTTGGGGATACCGCGACTTGGACACATGCGGTCAAGCAGGACCCAAAACAATCGGCTTCCTTGAACAGCGGCCGATGGAAACGAGGGTACAACCCAGACCTAATTTTCGCCACTTCCAGTATAAGTTACCATTACAATAACCCTAGTATTACAATCGCGAAAACTTTGGGACAATTACACTTTTCCACCTTGGCGCCACCTATTACTCGTAGTTTATGTAGCGATGTAGCTTAGCTGAGGTCATTAAGAGTGGATCGTAGCTGCATTTCTTCCATACAAATTGATACTAATGTATTCCCCTATTTCCTCCCTGGATAATGCCTGTTGAGCGATGGTATCTTGTTTTTTAAATCAAGGTCTACTGTAGACATGCCCCTGTCAATATTTTTTTTACGAAATAGAATTACCAATAAAAATATGACTAACGAAAAATCTGAAATTAAAAAACCGGCCAAGTGCGAGTCGGACTCGCGCACTGAGGGTTCCGTACCACCACATAAACATAATTGTATTATTTGAAATTTCAGTAAGTTAATGTGCTAGATTTTTTGAGTCCGACACGCGCTTGACCAAATTTTATTATTTGTTATTATTTTATAGCTTATGCACTATAAACATACCAATTTTCAAGTTTGTAAATAGAACTAAAACAAAAATCGCCTCAATGACCATCCAACTTGACCCCTCTCTTATATGAATGTTCTTGAAACGGGAGCTCACCACAATTGGTTACGATTAGTTGTGAGAAAAGTTGTAATATTTAATGATTTCAGACTTTTTGTACTGTGAGACCTAGCTTCTTGTAAAATTTCATAATTTTAGGTCAACGGGAAGTACCCTGTAGGTTTTGCATTTTTGAATAAATGTATGGAGATGAGGACATAAAATGCCATATCTTTTGATTGCGTAGTTGCAAAAAATTAAAATTTTCAGATCTTGTGTGGTTCACGGATCCTAATATATGGTATTAATTTCAACCTGATACCTTTACCCGTTCGTGAGATAAAGGGTCTTGACAGACAGACAGACAGACAGACCGACAGACAGACGGACAACAAAGTGATCCTATAAGGGTTCCGTTTTTTTCTTTTGAGGTACGGAACCCTAAAAATACCCCGTTTTTCAGCCATATTTAGACGAATACCAGAAAAAAAATTAAGGTTTTTAAGATAAAAGAAAATAATAGGTGCATCTACTCTTCCTTTAAATTTTATACCAAAAATAATTAAATGCGCTCAGTTTTGGAGAAGAAAACAGGGGAAAGTGGAACGTCGTTTTGTAGGTATAATCGGACTAAGCTGTAGGTTGCCAATATCGCACACTACGGGAGGATTGTTGGGGCGCAGCGAGATAACAATAGTTTGTAAAAATACCTATTTCTCATACTACAATCCCCTCTTAAGAGATTGTTAATATCCAACAATGAATAAATGATTTTGATATGATTTAACTAACAAGTGTTATAACGGTCACTTACCGACCTCCTCCCCAACGTTAGCATGCAACACGGCAACTAACGCAGCGTGCTCAGTAACCAATCTCTCCGGGGTCATAGATGGAGCCACTGTAGCTTCCACCCACAGCTGACAGAGCGCTGAGTTGACCGAGTGGCGACTGTTGGACGAATATAGGGTTTCTATTGATGTGCTCGCCCAGTGTAGGTTTGTGCCGGCAAGCTTGTTCAAGACACCTGGAATTAAGTTTTTTTATTTATGGATTTAGGTCATATTTTTTTGTTTAAACTAAAACTTTTTAACCGTCAATGAAGTTAACGGAGTTTTCATCAAACTTGAAATTTTTGTATGTTATTTAAGGCAATAACGAGATTTTTTTGGCTTGCTCATACAAACCTTAACGAAAAAAGACAACCAAAGCAAGTTTACATTAATAAAATTATCCATATTTTATATTTTGTTTTAGGAATTAGGAAGTCAGGGGGTACACATCTCAACTACCCTCTCCTTGGGAGTTGTTGTATTGTATACGGGTACGCGACCCCGGCTCCCCGAGCTATTACTAACTCATCCTGATCCTTCCGAGAAAGTAATATCCTTTTACCTTATTCCTTTCCTACACCAAGTATTCCTATCCCAACTAACCTATCCCTCCCGTTCCTTTTATCCCTGTCCATTCCGCCAATCTAAGGTTGACCGCGCCGATGGATGCGTGGCTAGAGGCGAGTCTAGTCGAAAGCGGTCACAGGCCCTGGGCCCAGGCGAACCCAGAACTAGGCTAGCCTTGTCCTGGCATGCGGGCTCTGTCAGGATGGACCGTAATCCCTTGCTACTCGTGGGAACGCAATGTTTTTGAATAAAAATAAAAACTTAAAAGGCGGCGGTGTGGTTCGCAACCCATCACGTCACGTTCCTCCCGGGGGCGAAAAGCGGGCTACGGAGAGCCGCTTTGCTACGATGAATGTCAGAGGTGGAATGAATGGCAAAATAGATGAAGTATGTCAGATGATGGATGAAAGGCGTATAGACGTTCTCTGTGTGAATGAGACTAAACGGAAAGGTTGTGACACCACAGAACACGGCCCTTACACAGCGTACTGGTCTGGTGTTCCCAGTACCAGCAGAGGCTGTCAGGGAGTCGGTGTCATACTTTCCGGAAGAATGGTAGAGTGCGTGAAAGAAGTCGAGTGTGTGAGCCCAAGACTCATCTGGGTCAGACTGAAAGTCGGACTGACCCGAATTTTTGTTCTAGGTGCATATGCACCAACGAATATTGGTTCGCGAAAGTCCCTGAAAGCCCAGAAAGAAACAGATGAGTTTTGGGAAAATATGAGAGATACGTTAGAGAAATGTGATCAGAATGAAAGAGTTATCATGCTAGGTGATTTTAATGGATGGGTAGGAAGAAAGCGTGACGGTTATGAAAGAGTTGTTGGTAAGTTTGGTGATGAACGTGTGAATGATAATGGAATAAGTTTGCTTGAGATATGTTTGGAATGGAGTCTTTTTGTGGCAAACACTATGTTTGACCACAAAAGGATCCATATGTATACAAGAGAGGAGGGTGATGCGAGAAGTATGATCGATTTTGTAGTTGTGGATGAAAGATTGAGAAAAAGAGTTCTGGACGCTCGCGCATATCGTGGAGCCGCCATCGACACAGACCACCACCTGGTTGTGACCCGAATTGGTGGTCTATTTAACCGGTGGCGGCATAGACCACAAGAGCAGACGAGCGTTCTAGAACGTATCAAAGTAGAGAGATTGCAAGAGGAGGATGTCAGAAAAGAATACTTGAAAGACTTGAGTGAAAGATTTGAGAACCTGGATGAAGTAAATGATATTGAATGTTTGTGGAATGAATTTAAAGATGGAGTAGTAGGTATAGCTGTCAATGTTTGTGGGGTGTCAAAAAGGAAAAAGGGTGGAAAGAAGAAGAATATGTGGATGGATAAAAGTGTACAGGCAGCTGTTTGTGAGAAGAAGAAAGCATGGTCAGATTGGTTAGCAGTAAAAGCTAACCAAAGAATGCAGAGGGCAACAAGTGATGACGTAAGTGTAGCAAGAAAGGTATATAAAAGAGCGAAAGGTATTGTTAAGGAAGTTGTTGAGAGAAAGAAAGAGGAGTGTAAGGATGAGTTTGACAGAAGGCTTACTGAAGATTTCCAGTCCAACCAAAAGTTTTTCTGGAAATCCATACGGACAGCCCGAGGAAAGTTTGGAACATCGGAGCTGAGTAAAATCAGAAGCCAGGATGGAAGTATTATAAAAGGTGAAGAATGTGTTCTGAGGAGGTGGAAGGAATATTTTGAAAGTCTGTTTGAGAGAGAAAAAGCAGAGGCCAGCGAACCTAGGTCTTCTGTGGAAATGAATGAGAATGAAGAGGAGAATTGTGTAAGTGAGATAAGTATGGATGAGATTATGAAAGCGATGAAAAGTATGAAATCAGGTAAAGCAGCTGGGTATGATAGAGTGTCGGTCGAGATGTTGAAGGCTGGGCGAGGCATTGTGGCTAGTCAGTTGTACCGCCTTTTCAACTTGTGTTGGACGAACGGCCAAGTACCAGGTGACTGGTGCAAGGCTGTGATTGTGCCGCTGTACAAGGGAAAAGGGTCACAACAGGACTGCAAAAATTATCGCGGGATAAGCCTTCTCAGTGTCGTCGGCAAACTGTATGCAAAGGTTTTGATTGAAAGAGTGATGAAAGATACTGACGATAAAATATGGGATGTACAAGCGGGATTTAGAAAGGGAATGGGATGTACAGATCAGGTCTTTTCCTTGCGGTGCATAGCTGAAAAGTTTTTGGCTAAAAACCAAAAAGTCTACTGCGCGTTCGTGGATTTGGAAAAGGCCTATGACCGAGTGGTGAGGAATGAATTGTGGTCAGCATTGTCTATGTATGGGGTAAACGGTCATCTGATTCAAGCACTGAAATCTCTCTATGAGGATTCCAGTGCTTGTGTCAGAATAAACGGGGCGTACACTGAATGGTTTAGCATCGAAAAAGGTGTTAGGCAGGGATGTGTAGCGTCACCTTGGCTGTTTAACCTGTTCATGGATAATTGTTTGATTGATCTGAAAGAGAGTATGTGTGGACTGAGAATGAATGAGTTACTCATCAAATGTCTTCTCTACGCTGATGACCAAGTTGTACTTGCGTCATCTGCTGACGAGTTGCAGGAGATGGTAACAATAATGAATGTGGCTTTGGACAAGAAAGGAATGAAAGTAAATGTAAGCAAGACTAAAGTAATGGTACTTGAAAGAGAAGAATGTATGACAGAGTGTACTATATTAATAGATGGTGAACAAGTCGAACAAGTGAAGGAGTTTGTGTATCTGGGCTCAAAGTTTACGAGAGATGGAAAGTGTGAAAGTGATATTGAAAGAAGAGTGAATGCTGGAAACATGGTGAATGGTGCCCTGCACGCCTTTATGAAGAGTCAGAAGGTGTCTCACAAGGCTCGTTTGGCTGTTCATGGGGGAGTTTTGGTACCAACACTGATGTATGGCAGTGAAAGCTGGGTATGGCAGAAGAAGCATGAAAGTAGAATTAATGCAGTGGAAATGAGAGCGCTAAGGAGTATGATTGGTGTTAAATTGAGTGACAGGATAAGAAATAGTGTGATAAGAGAACGGTGTGGCGTAAAAGAAGACGTAGTGACCAAAATCGAGAAAGGGATGCTGAGATGGTTTGGTCATGTAGAGAGGATGAATGAACGAAGATTGACGAAAGAGATCTACCAGGCGAGAGTGAATGGAAACGTTGGAAGGGGAAGGCCTAGGCGAACGTACCAGGACCAAATTCAGGACGTTCTGAATAAAGGCCAGGTTAAAAGTACCCTAAACCGACGAGCATGTATGAAAGGATTGATGAAAGTACAGGAAGCAAGGGAAGTATGTCAAGATCGTAGCAGGTGGAGGACTGTGGTCTCTGCCTACCCCAACGGGAAAGAGGCGTGATGTTATGTATGTATGTATGTATGTAATTAGGAAGCATACGGTTTAGTATAAGATAGATATATGATGAAGCAAGTATCGGACTTACTTTTAATCTGTCTTTTAAGTTGAACAAGTTCCTTATCGGATGCTGAGTCCCTATTTCTCAAATGTGGTGGTATGTACACTCCTTTTTCTTCCTGAAACCATTAAAAAAAAGTTTTTTTATATGGAACTATTATCAGTTATTTATAGAAGTCTTTAAACAATAACAAAGAGTTATGTTGCTTTGATATTCCAGCGAAACACATGACACATTGTGCAAAGCAGACTCACTCTCTTTGAATTGTATTCTGCACAGGGTTTGATTGGGGTTTTGACGAAAGTGGGGATTTCCAGAAGTAAAAGATTATTTATTTTTCAAATGAAGTTGTGAGATATAATATATTTTTATATTTCGCATATTTTTATCCGGTGCATTATTTTTATTATAGACTTGACAGACATTTACAAAATGAACAAACACACGCATCAGCTCGCATAGCTGCTAGTGAATCAAGAAATAATAATAATAATAATTACCTTAAGTCCCCAATTAATAAGGACAAAAATGTGTAGTGTTAGTACCTAAGTGTTATATTTTACTTATATTTTGGGGGTAAAGGGGCCGGGCTTTTAGTTCCCAACGGCCACTGCGACCTGCAAATGTCTATTTTAACCAGTATTTACTTATGTCAGTTCAGATAAAAGTTATTGTTACAAGAGCATAGAAGGAACCATAAAGGAACCTTTACTTTAAATCCCATCTCATTTAACAAAATGTATAATGTAAAAAAACATTTTGTAAACACCAACAAAAAAAAAACCCTAAAAATCCCCATAAAACCCGAAATAACACAGTGGGTAGATATTTCTTGAAAAAAATCTGAAGTACATTCTGCACTACAAACATTCTGAACTACGAGTATCATGTGAGATGACCACCTGTGAGATGACAGTAAAACAGAAGGATGCTGCTGCCCAACCTCTATTCACGTAACCTTAGTCGCCTTTTTCGGTACTTAGGAGATGGGACAGGATGAATCCTTGACAATTTTTTATAGTTATACCTTATTAAACCAAGCTGTTAGCTTTTAATCTTAAGAAAGTAATAAAACGAATCTAGTTTATAATGAACCAATTTTTTCTATTACTATACTAAAACTGTGACTGTCTGATGTTTATAATAAATTAATAAAAATTTCTCTTACCTTGATAATATTTCCCTCTTTATCTCTTTTCCTACCGTAAATATCCTCCCAAACATCAGGCTTCTCTGTGTTCTTCTTATCGACAGGTGCATCTTTACCCATTTCATCACCAGAAAACCCTTCCAAATCCTCATCATCACCAGAAAGATGTGATACTTCATCATCACTGAAAACTTTATTTAAATCTTCAGCTTTGATTACTTTTTCTCCTTTTTTTGGTTCCGGTTTTATCTCAGCTTTCTTTTGTTCGTCTATTGGTTTTGTTTTCGAGTCTGCTTCTTTGGATTTTGTCGGTTTCTCTGGAAAATATATAAAATGCGTATTATTATAGTTATCCTGAACTATTTGTAGATAAATAAAATTAAACTTTAATTTACCTTCCGGTGCCTCAGATTCATCACTTTCATCAGCTTCTGTTTCACTGCCATCATCATCTTCAACTTCTGAAACACTAGTTTCATTTTCATAAGATTCAGGAGCTATATCACTTCTTTGATCGTCATAAATATCTGAATCTACTTCACCTAACTCCATTTGATTCTCTTCACTTAATTCGTCATTTTCACTAAAATCACCTTCTTCATTTGACTGACTTTTGTTCACCTTATTTTTGACCATTTTCTTGCCATCTCTGTCTTGTTTCTTGCTTTCTTTGTTTTCTTCTTTTCCAGTAACAGTAGCTAAGTCTTCTTCAAAGTCTGATTCATCATCTACATCAGCTAGATGTTTTTCTGCTGCTACTATTTGTTCAGATGTCGCCCTGTCACATATTTCTAGCAAATCTGACATGATTTTAAGAATTCATCATAGTAGTAAATTTTGATTTAATTTTGGCACAAAGTTAGGCTATCTTAGGGCTGTTCATACATAGTAAAAAAAACGGTAACTCAATATTCTACAGAATATAAATTTTTAAGACTTACCCAGTTTTGGAAAATTTAAAGCTGTCAAAAAGATAATGTATGTATTTGTTAGAAAGTTAGTTTTAGTTTTCATGCACCAAACTAATAAGTTTTATTGCTATATGCATGACTTATGAGAAATGAATCACATCATAACTAGGGATGCTTTGCACTGCAGTAAAGTGGTCGTTCACGAGGATGTATATAATATAACCTGCTACAGATTAAGATTTTACTCACTAGCTCAAATTTTACGATTGGATTTTTCAGTTACTCATGTCCAAAAAAGGATGATTGCGACCAACACTTGTTCCTAACTGTTACACTTTATAACGACTATAGAAACAAAGTGTACGTTGTTATACTATATCAAAGTCCTATGTTATAAAAAAAAATGTTTTTAAATGTATATTTAAAGTCCCATAGTCCCGTGTGGTGCCGGCAAAGAATAGTACCAACCCATACATACCCGTGGGTGTCGTAAGAGGCGACTTAGGGTTAACTGGAGGATGGGCAGCAGCATCCTCCTTTGTATCTTACTTACTGCGGTCACCTAAAACCGCGGTCCATGGTGCCAGCCGTAACGCTAACAAGCGAGGTGACTATGGTACTTCCCCTCCACATTTTTCCAGCAAAAGCTAGAACTCTGGAGGGAGCTCCCTGTCCTGTAGTGGACATTTCATGGGATGTTCTGATGAAGTGACATGTTCCCGAAAACTGAAAGGTCATGATCAGTCAACGTAACTGAACAACTTTCAGTGAATAAAACTTTCAGGAAATAAAAGATAAAATTCAGCTTTTTAGGATGATGATGATGATGCATGACAGAGCATCATTTGAGAATGACTTACCAATTTGGCTGATTAATTTTTTGTGTTTGTAATTTTAAGGACAATGTTGGTATAAAAAAAAATATATGGAAAACATTCTTGGAACAAGAAAAAACGAGAAAACTGAAGGTGTTTTTCACTGTTTTTGTAGACATTTTTTTTCAAAAGGATACAGTCTAACCCATCATCAGCGAACAGTCTGTTTTTATTCTTCGCTTTATTCAAACCCAATTGCTTCTCCAACTTCTTTATCATTTTATCCTCTTCTTCATTAGCATGAACCAGCATCTTCTTTCTCTGTTTGTTCATCTGGGAGTTCAAACGTTGTACTTCGTTTTTTTCCTTCTGTCTCTCTTGAGAAAGGATGTCGTGGGATGATGTTTGGTTCAACTGTTTCTTTTTACTCTGTAATTTGTAGCAGATAAATTATTACATATTGTTTTAACTAAAATAATTCTACATAATGTTCCAATTGATTTTGCTGAACTTCATGAGGAAAATTCAGACCTTTTTTTAAGGGATCACTATGGCTATAGATGTTTTCTTAGTTCCTTATTTTAATCTTACAGATTTTAAAGCGTTATGTTTGTTTGTGAAGCGATGTAGTTTAGCTGACGTCATTAAGAGATTTTAATATCCAACAATGAATAAACTATTTTGTCTTTGACTTTAATACAAAAGAAAACAAGCATTGAATAGCACTGTGTGTAATGTGATGAGAATTCGAACTCAAAAAATAAACGCGGCAGAAGGGGAATGAGTACGGGGCAGGGGTCGAATCATGATTGGCTCTCCGTGAAGCTGCCATGCACATCATATAACTATCAGCATCAAAGTATATGTGCCTCCTTCTGTATGTATCTATTGGACTTAACTTAATTTGTACATTAGATTTTATTGAGGACGGATAGATTTTATCAACAAAATTGAATGGTACTTCATTAGTAGATTATAATAATACTAACGTGAATCGCAATGTTTGAGGTTATGTTGTTGTTGTTAATTTTTGTTTATAAATACAATTTGTTAACCTTTTTCTCTAATTCTGGTGCAGGATCATCAGCGGGTCGCTTTACGAACCTCCCGGGGGCAAATTTAGACTCATTCTGTGGAGTTTTCTTCTTCATGTAGTGTTCCTGACGATGAACCTTTTTCTCCTGCCTCTTTTGTTTTCTAATGGCTTTTCGAGTATTTGTAAACCTTGGACGCTGTGCCGGTTTTGTTTTCTTCATTTTGGATTGTAAGCAAATCTTTCGGGCGCACGGAAACGACGAGATTTTTCGAAAAACACAATCTTTGAGGTTATGTATGAATATGATGCACTTGTTTGACAGATGACAGTATTTTTTTATGTGCGCTTGCTGTGCTTGCTTGTTTGGTTTGGAATCAAGCTAGGGTTGTTTAAGAATCGGTATCAGAGCTAAAATGGTAGCCATTTTTTTTGAGCCGTTTTTTTTCAATATCTCCTGTCTTTCCGTAAAACGAGCACCTCAGGGACTCAATTCTTGAATATTTGAGACTATGAAAATTAATATTCACCGCGATAAACCATTAAAAACGAAATTTTATTAAAGATATGTTACTCGTACAATTTACCATTTACACCCTACTTTAGCAGTACGGATTAAAACCTGCTCATGAGCTTTGTGTGCGGTTTTAGCGCGCTAATAGTCGGTTCAAAACTTGCTCGTATTCATTCGTTTAAGCGACGTGACGTCATCAGTGACGTCACTTTAGCGCGCTATCATTGCATACGAAAATGAGGTAGTGCAGCGTGTGCGAAACGTCAAACTCATAAGACATTTGTCATCAATCTCGTTTTCGAGAGATTTTTTTCAACTTTTTTGGGGTTTTAGATTAAATTATCTTGTCGAATAATCATTATCTCTCAATAATTTCTCAAAACGCAAAACAAAATCAAACTTTTAATTTTTCTCAGTGACATTGACATAAGCGCGCTCTAGTCTGGTTTAAAACTGTATTCGATGATATTCGACGAATGCACGCATATAGAAATAAACCGACTATATTCAGTGAATGTGATGTGTGCGTTGATTTCAAGAAACAATCCGTAGTGTAGGACACCTCGGAAGCTCCATACAATCGGGCTCAAAAGTGACAGCTGTCATTTTTACACGCGCAAATGTGTGGGTGGGTTAAAGACGTGTGAGTGTAGGGTTGGTGGTATCTAGAAAACACTTACCTACCCTAGAAAACGTAGATAACAGAACATTAGCATTATACTTTTATTACAGTTTCGAGTTGCACATTTTTCGTTCGACTATAAAGCGACTTACACAATTCACAAACGAATTATAACTTTACTATCACTCGTCACCTCACTTTGTTGTATTTAGTAATCGAATTTCAATTAAAACAAACAAACACACGTTGAAATAATCTCACAAACTCTAAAAACAATCATTTTTAGGGTTCCGATAGCAAAATGGTAAAAAAAAGGAACCCTTATGGTGCCGCTCTGTCTGTCTGTCTGTCTGTCCGTCTGTCTGTCACACCTCTATATCTCAGCAACCACTTATGCTATCAACCTGAAATTTGGAATAGTTTTAGAATATAGTTGCCCAACTTAATTGCACAAGAAAAAATTTTGAAAAAAGTATGATTATTAATATAAAGGGGGCCAAAATAGGGGGGGCCAAATTTCAAATTGTCGCTACTAGGTCGAGTGGGGTATCATATGAAAGGGCTTTACTTGTACATTTTAAAATATATTTTTGTATTTTTTTAAATTTCTTAGTTTTAAAGTTATGATGAAAAATGTCAAGAAAAATACCATTCCCCCCCCCTTATCTCCGAAGTTTGAGTAAGGAAAAATCTGAATTAATTACAGTTGACAGAAGTTTATATAAACTTTACAGCAAAAATAAAACGATCTTTCTAAGTTGCACAGTTTTTCAGAAATCTGCAAAAAACCTTTACAAACAATTTTAGTTTTGCGGTCCTGAAAATGGACTTTATTGCTTCCAAAAATACTATAGGTATATCGGAACCCTCGGCGCGCGAGTCCGACTCGCACTTGTTTTCACTAAACTTCATCTTTGACGGCTGGCTGGTCGCCGCCCCCCGCCGGTGCACCAGGGTGACTATCGCGAAAATGGCGAATCTGCTCTTATCATCACTGCAAAAAAATCTGCCAAACTTGAAAATGAAAAAAAATGCTGTTATATTATTGCTTTAATGTGGAAAGGAATAAATAAATACATACTATTCAAAGCTTTATTTTTTTCATTTAACCCAAAAAATGCTCTACTAAATCTATCAATGAAAGAAATGTTTAAAGGAAAGAAAACATCTGTGTCTACCTTATGGTGTTTATTCCATAATAATTGCTTCTTATTATTGGTTAACTTTATTCCAAATTTTACTTTGTCTTGGAGAGTCGAAAGACAACCGTAAACTGCACAACGACGCACCATTTTTAGGGTTCCGATACCAAAATGGTAAAAAAAAGGAACCCTTATGGTGCCGCTCTGTCTGTCTGTCCGTCTGTCTGTCACACCTCTATATCTCAGCAACCACTTATGCTATCAACCTGAAATTTGGAATAGTTTTAGAATATTGTTGCCCAACTTAATTGCACAAGAAAAAATTTTGAAAAAAGTATGATTATTAATATAAAGGGGGCCAAAATAGGGGGGGCCAAATTTCAAATTGTCGCTACTAGGTCGAGTGGGGTATCATATGAAAGGGCTTTACTTGTACATTTTAAAATATATTTTTGTATTTTTTTAAATTTCTTAGTTTTAAAGTTATGATGAAAAATGTCAAGAAAAATACCATTCCCCCCCCCTTATCTCCGAAGTTTGAGTAAGGAAAAATCTGAATTAATTACAGTTGACAGAAGTTTATATAAACTTTACAGCAAAAATAAAACGATCTTTCTAAGTTGCACAGTTTTTCAGAAATCTGCAAAAAACCTTTACAAACAAATTTAGTTTTGCGGTCCTGAAAATGGACTTTATTGCTTCCAAAAATACTATAGGTATATCGGAACCCTCGGCGCGCGAGTCCGACTCGCACTTGACCGGTTTTTTCAACTTTTGCAAGCGTTGCATATCGCGTGGCAACAGGACGACAAATGGGACGAGATATCGCGCAGGGCCCCGCGGGGTGATGCGCGCGCACTTGAGGTACTCCGATTGGTGGGAGGCGGAGAGCTTCCGTTCTGTATGTAGTACTATTATTAATTCTGTGCTTTAGGTATATTTAACGAATGTTAATCTTCACTATAGAAGAGGAAATTATGTGGTTTTGAATTTTTTGAGTGTATTTCATAGTCCGGTGATATGCAAGAATTGACTTCCTGATTTTTTTAGTCATTATAAAATTTAAAAAAGGAAACAGCTATTATTTATTAAAACAGTGTATTAATATGAATCCTAAAGGAAGAATTAATAAGTTGATCCTTAAGTATAGGTATATCATTTTCACTAGCCTTAAAATAAACTAAAAATCACGTTATGCTCGGACATATAGACAATTTTTGTAAATTTGAAATTGATAATGTGAGATAATAAAATCTAATCTATTGTTATATTTTATACCTACTCAACTATACGAACTGGACACAAAAATATATTAATTTCTTAGATATATTGAATTTCTGTACAATTATTTCTACAATTAAAAAGAATACATTTAATTAAGGAGCGCTAATAAATTATACTCAGGTGGGTTCTGTCTGAAAACACAAAAACGGTTTTGGAAACCGGTACCACATACAAGCACTATTATTTGTCATTTTGTATTTCGCGCGCATTCCCTGTCACAATTTTTTGGAAACTAACCTCTAAACATAATTATTGAAGGTATTTTCAAAAATTCGATTCAAAACAAGTCCTCTTCTTCGTCATCATACGCTGACGAGTACCAGTCTCTGGCCACGTCTTCATAAATAACTCTTTTGACTTCCTCATCGTACTGTGGATGGAGTATTCTTGGTGACCGCGCGCGAAACTCCAGCGGAACATCGTAGCACTTGCAGACGCAGCAGGCGGGGAACTTGAACCAGTCTGCGAAGATGCCGCGGCATTCGTTGCGAGGGTCATACGCCAGGAGGCGGTGCAGGCGGTATTGCTGTTCACATCTGGAACAAATGGAAAGGCGGTGAGTACCAACCTACAATATTTTTAATTTTGTTGACGGAAGCTGTGAGTTGAGTAGGGTACCTTGTATGATATTTTCTATGGCGGAAGAAGCGATCTTCCTGGTCTTATCTATCAAATTCGTTGAAGATTCTGGACTACAATGATTTTAGATAGGTACGTAGGTACGTAATATGATTAATTTTTTTCGTTTATTCCAACGCATAAGTACCCTCGGTTATATAATTGTAATATCATTGATAAGTACCAAAACATTTTACAGCTACTTATGTCAAAAGCAGTCGGCTAAGGCCAAAGATTTTGGAAACTACGCCAAGGGGCGTTTAGAGCGTTTTTCTTACGTCAATGGCTAAGGCTCTCAGAAAAACAAGTTTTTACAACAATGTAATTCTTTCTTTCCTTTCTTTCTTTCTCACATATACTCTGCTAATGAAGTAATGGCTGAAAAATGTGTTGGTAAGCGTTGGTCAGGTGTATCTCATGTTCATCTCCAGGATACTTGTGCCTCATATTACTTGGTAAGCAGACTAACAAACAGGAAGGCAAAAGAAACCTAGAAACCACAGAGAGACGCCGTCAGGTAAAAAAGCGCGTCGTGCTATAGGTCGTGCTTAGTCAGTCATGCTACACTTGGGTTTTAGCTTAGCACTTGTTCTGATTGTACTGGTTTTGTTACTCTTAGTCGTACTTAATCCTGACTTAATCGCATGCTCAAAGCTCTTAATTAAGTTTAGCGCATTGAGGATAAGTCGGGCTATGACGGTTATTTTCTGCGCATGGGTGACAGGCGGAGAGCCAATGAACGATACGCTCGCCTCTCCCCACATGCCGCGCTCACCTCCGCGACTCCTTTTTCGACTTCTGCGCATTAATGGCATGGTCACGGCCCGAGTTATTTGGTACGCCGTATAATAATGTAAGTAGGAACAGCTAAGAGCAGGTCAAGCTTGACACATGCAGCGCGATTCTAGCTCCTAAAATAAGAACGGTATAAATTCCAACCTCAAGCTTGAGGGGGTCTTGACGATACTTCTTTATCATCGATTCCTCATGGCCACACATGGAATCGCACTAGTAAAGTATTCTATACTACTTCTTCTTAGCCGATTCCTCATGTCTGACAATACTCTTAAAGTTGAAAGTAAAACCCACCTGCAACCTTCCCTACAATACATCTGCTTGCGCTCATGGACACACGTCTCCAGGTGAATGTACTGCTCGAAGGGGTACATGTTGAGTAAAGCCAGGACTTCGCCTCGAGTGCTGTTTGCCCAGAAGGGCGCTGCCATTTCTTCTTTGCTCTCACAGGCGTTGCTGGAAATAAGACGGAATTTTTCAGGAAACCTTGCTTATCAGACTTGAAATTAGACGTCGCCCTGCTGTAAATTCTTGAGTTGCTTCTTCTTTGGAGCTTCTAAGAAATCAACTCCTGGACAAGAACAACTGATCTCAAGAGAACTGAAGAGATCTCCTTCCATTATTTTTATAGCAAATAGTTAGTGTGGTATATTTTGGTGATGTTAGCGTGGCGAACGCAGTACATGTTTGGTGACGTTAAGGACTAAGGTTATGGACGTTGCTTTTGGAAAAAAAAAAACCGGTTCATGATCTCTTAGTCGCCCTTTACGTCATCCACGTGAAGAAACGTCGTGTATCTATTCTTAGCAGGCATCACACGAGATAAATCTTATGAAAGTCGAATAATTTGTACATTTTTACTCTATGTTGAGTATACTTACGCTCCTCTTAATTTTATAACTGCTGGCCTTACAGACTCTTGATGTTGTGTTGGTTTAGGATGAAACTCGATCTTTTCCTCATTCAGTTTAGTATCAGGATTCACATTTTTCACTTTCTCGTGCTCAGAGAAGAGTAGTGTAGGTGGAAGCGTTAATGTATCAGTAATCATGGGCTTCCAACCGTCTTTACTAGATTCTGTAGTCGTGTCTTCGTATTGGTCATCTGTGGTAGCTGTTTCCGTTGAAGTTGGAATATTTTCCGTTGTCGTCGTGATATTGGTATTACTAGCAGTAGTATTCTTAAAGTCTGTATCTAAGGTATTGCTTTTAGAACTTTCCGAAGGATTTGGATAAATGCTATTTGTTTCTATGCTCTCTTTTATGACCGCTTCTAAAGTTATAACATCTGGATCGAGATTGTTAATTTCTATGTTTGCTATACTTTCCAGTTTCGTCTTGTATGATATGCCTTTATCGTCGTTTATTGTTTCATTGCTTGTTATTTCTGTTGAATTATCGCTTTGAGTTTTGTTTGCTTTCGTCTGATTCACAGGGTTTTCTAAAGGTTTTACTTTTAGAGTATCATTATCAACTTTTTTGTTTTTGTCAGCGTTTTGAATGGGTCTGAAATGTGGTTTGTTTTTCATGGCACGTCCATGGCTGTTCTTTGTGTACATCATTTTAGTTTTGATGATGTCCTCTGCAAAATCTGCTGCTTTCTTTATATTTCCATCTTCTTCTTCGTCATCCTCTATGAAATTTTCTAGTTCTGCTTTAAGTACAGCTATGTGTCGTTCTTCACCGTACATTCTCTTCATAAGACCCTGGAACAGCAAAAAACTTAAATCAATATAGTACCTAAATCTTAGTACTTATTTGATATTCATCGTAAGTATCGTATTAGGTCACAAGTAAAACGGTCGTGGGCGCGTGGGAAGTGAATGCGCAGGATTTAGGTCCATACGACGTAGAATTGAATCATTTAAATACCTCTCGCTTGTCGTAAAATATGGTATTAACACCAAAGCTGGTATATACACATAACTAATACACATAACTTTGCATAAGATAACGTAAGTAATAATACTGAGTGAACTACATCAGTTTTCTCAGTTTATAAGATAGTTTGTAATCAAAATACGAATTTTACTTTTCATCGTTGCCCTGGCCTAAATCCATTTGCTTTGTATGTAGTCGGCTGCTTTATCCAGGGAATTTGTCAAAATTACTGGTTTTCACTCAGAGTTTCGGCTGTCTGACCTCCGCAACCCAGAGGGAAGACCAGACCCAATTCTTAAAACTTTGCTTTGGTAGTGCCGTATACCTAGTTAAACTTTGGGAGGCCACAAGTCGCGGCGAGAATATTGAAAGCCCTGTTTAAGCAACACTGCCTCTTACCTAATTTGCGAATGATGGCATGTCAAGGTAGCTAATTCTTGAAGTAATGCAGAAGTTATACTTAGAGAGATCACAAAACGTAGGGGTAAATTGTGAGTCCTACACTCCTACCCGAAAGGCACACCTTATTTGATTCTCCCAAACAAATCTCGTAATAGCATGCCAATAATTGCTTTCTGGGGTAGTGCGGCAATTGGACTTGGAGAGGTCGCAAAGTGAACCTTAAGAGTCCTGTTCAAGCAATTCTGCTACTGACAATATTTTCCCACACGCATCTTCTAATAGTGTGCCAAGACAAGAGTAGCTGCTTTCTGGGGTAGTGCAGTAATTATATTTGGAGATGTTGCAAGGGTACAGCTCCTCACCTGATTCTCCCTTAACGAACCACCTGATGGCGAGCTGCTTTCCAGGGTGGTTATGTAGTCTATTGTACACTTGTACTAGAGTACTAAAGAAAGGTGTGGCAGGTGCAGTGTCAGCCCTGATCGAACGGTACAGCTTCCACTTGATAAAGATTAAGATATTTATTTGCTATTGCTTGATTCTCTCTGACGAAAGGATAACCGCTTTCTAGGCTTGTGCCTTTGCAGTAGTTATGCTTGGAAGGTCGGAAGGTACAGCGGTAACATTGCAATCTTCCAAAGTGTTCGTCTCCTTACCTGATTCTCTCTGACGAATCTTCTAATAGCATGCCAAGGATAACCGCTTCCTGGAGTAGTGCAGTAGTTGAACTTAGAGAGGTCGCAAGGCGCGGCAGGAACATTGCGAGCTCTGCCCGATCGGTACGGCCGCGCACACGCCGACGCGTAGTCGAACCCCGCGCTCTGCCCGCCTGTCCATGTCACCTGCGGAGTGCAGCAGTTCAAATTAGAATTAAAAAGTTTTCTGAAACAAGTCAGTTGGATCCTATCACCTTTATGACTATTCCTCTATAATTTTGCTATGTTCAGCAAAGTTTTAGGTACTTAGAAGCAGTAAGAATACATCTTACCTCACCCATGAAAGGTCATCTTACGCATATCATACAGGGTGTTAGGGACGGTGAACCGAAAACTGAAATGGCGTGATCAGTCAACGAAACTAAACAATCTTCCTAAAGAAACATTTTTGGGGAATGAAAAAAGTTTTCGACCTCTCCATACAAACTGTTCGATCAGAGTGAGCAATTTGTATGGAGAAGTCAAAAATAAGTATTTTTCATTTCCCAAAAATTTTCCTTTGGGTAAATTGTTTAGTTTCGTTGACTGACCACGCGCGTTCAGTTTCCGGTACACCGTCTCCTTACACCCTGTATATTTATTTTATCCATAATTAACTATTCTCTGTTGCAAATCATAATTCTGCCTCCTTCACACCTCCTGTGTTATGGCCATTCAATATATTTATTCAAATATTATTATCATACGGCATTTCTTCTTCCCTGCGAGTTAAAAATATCGTTGTTAGAGAGTCATATCTCTGGTGTGAACAGACAGTTGCAGTCCTCCTGGACCTTTCCCTTTTATGCGGACATTACTCTACGAAATATTCAATGTAGTTTACATTAGAGAATACCTTTTAAACATCATACATAACCCGCAAATTAGAGTCTTTCACGGTTTCGGAGTCCTCCCTGTGGTCGTGCTATTGCAGCGTCAAGAAATCGCTACAAACTCTTATGTCTTTCTTGAAAATTCTATGTAGCTGTATCTGTTGTTCTTTTTAACGTCTGAAACGTTCTCACAAATTATTTACAAAACCAGGTAATCGGACAATAGATTAACATGATGCTGTTTGATTTGCTATCATAAAACTAGAGTTAAACAAATAATAGAAACCAGTTCGACTTGTAAAAGGTACTCTTCAAAACGGGGTCAAAATCATTTGAGTGGGTCTAGTCGAATGCGATCGCACCTGTCGAACGAAAGTAAACGCCCACTGTGACTGGATTAATTGAAGACGATATAATAAGATCCTCGCGTTTTCACTTTTAGTTCACAGAACTTTCTACAATACAATCTCTTTACGGAAGGCACGTAGGAGTTGGGGTTGCGCAAAGAATCGAACTGCCGAATAGTAACCATGGTCCTTAAGCAGGAAAGGCAGATGTGACTCATAACGAAACGAAATATGTATGAATATTTTTGCATAATCTCGTGAACCCGTTTGTTTGGGTCGTTGTCAACTGCTTTTAACGGCAATATTTTGTCAGAATAAGGATTTTAAAGTATCTTCAAAGCAAATACGGACTTACATCTTATGGTCTATGTTTATAAAAACTGATCTAAATCTGGAAATTGTGCCCAAAACGAAGATGTTTCTGACGTGATCTCGACCAAATACGTGTAGGCACGCATTACCGTTAAAAGTAAAATGCACAAAAATACGCCAAGGAAACCTACAGCGAATTTAATGTAATGTCATACGCATTTATATACTGGCACTGTTTGTATAATTATTTATGATAAAATTGCGACTTAAGATATTTGGTCGTTATTAAATACTAAACTAATTATTAAAATAAAATTAGATATAGATAAGACAGTTGAAAGTAAAAACGTCACGAAGTTACCAAACAAGCAGAGAGATGAAAAACAAACAAGTTTAACAATAGCAAAAGAGAACCTCGAAAGTGTAACGTATCATTAGTTTCGTGTAACAAAAGTGCTGACAGAAGAGACGGACAGGCACGCAGTGAAAGTGACTGATGGTATTTGGGAGCAGGTTGTGTGACGTCATATCGCAACATCTGTAGATAATCACCTGCGAGAATTGGATCGTAAAGATGTTAACTGGGATGATGTAAACTTGTTAACAAAGTGCGTGCGGCAAACAAAGGTGATAAATAATGTAGATTTTGCCATAACTGACATCGCTATTTGCGTTGGATTAGATACATGTGAAGATACTTAGTGAACAGAAATTTTGTGATAGATAAAGCCACTATACTCTTGTTTTCCTTGAGAAGTCAAAATACACTAAAGAATCGAAGCTAAAATTGGCTTCTTTGTAAGCTAAAGCTGTTAAAAGCTTTGTATGTTGATAATCCTAATAAACAGACTTTTACAGCCATGTCCTCCACAAAGTAGCTATCTGTCAATTTTCTACAATGTTGCAAGGGCCGACGGCCGAAGTTACTCTCTTCTAACCGTTTACAAAATGAGGTTATTTTATTACATGAAAGGAGTTTTTAGAACTTTAGAATGATAAGTTGTTGTATTGTAAGTAATGGTTTTGTTTTAATTAGCATATTTTTCAAGAATTTATTGGTAATGACGAAAATATGGGGATTCAGTTTAAATATTACCTATATGTAGCGAATAGATACTCAACTCAACAGAACTTTCGCTACAAGTCACCCGGGACCTCTAAACAGCCTAATAGCATGTGCCAGAATGATGTAAATCACGATTTCCATGTTTGTCATCTTGTTTGGTAGGTATGTCCAGTAGTTTTTGCGTTATGTCATATTTAGTGGGTTTTTGTTTTGTTACGCAATTTTCTTCTGGTCTATCAATCTTTATTCTTGGTGTTGCATTAGCGATCTGTTCAGAAATTGAATATGTGGTTAATGTGTTGGTAATTAGTTTCTTCTTCATTATTGTAACTTAACGGTCTTGGTAGTTATAAGAATCTAAAGTTGAATTCTTGAAAGTTGAAAGTTGTGTTCCCGAGTTCCTATAACCCGAATCTATTCAAGTCGCAAGTGAATAGGCTTCTTCTGGGCAAGCTCGTCTCATCGTCCTCAAGACTAGATCGAGGTCAACAGTAAGCCCATTGATGACAATAAAAAAATAATAATTGCGGTGCTTTGATAGCAGGTTCAGGATGCCCTTTTGGTTTTTGGTGTCGGCAAAGAATAGTACCAACCAACTCATCTCGTTAGTGAGTGTCGTAAGAGGCGATTACGAGATTATGAACCAGAAGATGGACAGTAAAATCTTTCTGTACCTATATCGCACCATATTATATTTCACTACAAGACACGGTCCATGGTGCCTGCCGCAACGCTAACAGGCGTGTTGAATATGGTACTTCTCTTCCAAATTGTACAGTCAACGACGGATAAAGCTTGACACTCATAGTGCGACTCTAATGTCACATTCGTGGAGTGAAGAAATAGTCTCCCGTCAGCTGGGTTTGTTAGTATTCAGCCGGTATAACATTTTATCGGTGATGGGACAGTATCACGGCTTTTGTTACAGAACTATTCTGACTGAAGAATATTTTTTTGTGACTATAATAATATTCTTCTCCTGTATACCATAAGCTTTCAGAATATGCGCGCAGTTTTAGGTCGCTCGCCCCTCGGACTGTTCGATGGATCGATTTTTCGTAATGATGCTTAGTTAAAGCTGTCAGCATACAGACAATTCACATTTAACTGTCAACATTAATCCGCAACAAAGTCACCGCTTCTCAGGGCAAGTCATTACCCGCACTCATCCAATTAAGATCTCCATTCAAATCTGCTCTCCACAACATCTATATCAATTACACTAATTACAAAGATTCGCCATTCATACCTGTAGTCTGTACAGTCTACGGAAAAGTAATGACTAATTAAAGTGGGCGAGGTGGTACGGCCCGCTTCCCACGCCTCGCGACCGACTGTACCATGTGTCCTGATTTTGCTGAAGGAGTTAACCAGTAAAGCCATACATCATAATCCGACTTGTTTAGAAATGTCGCTACCTGTTCTCCCAAAGCAGCAGATAAAAGTATAATTTATGATTGAGAGGCGTTAAATTACGAGTATATTGACTCTTCATAAATCATTGATGCTCCCAATAGGATTTTGTTTTATTGATTTTTGGCAAATTCTTGTTACGGCATTTCTTATGCATTTATGTCGATGATAATTTGTTATCTCTGCAGCGGCTTTAAAGTTTGTTTATTTAATAAGGTATATTTAGATTTTTGGGAAGTTGATAAGTATATAAATTATAGCTGTTTGTCTTGTTGGTGATATAAGCCAAACTCATTAACTTAGACAACTAGACAGGTTGACGACATCATTTTCGTCTTTTGTCATTTGGTAAATGACAACAGATATTTAAACTTTAATTGTTTGTTCAAGTTCAAGAACTTTTATGCACTTGGTTTTGGTTGGTCCATCACATTACTACTTAAACTCTTTGGATATGTCCTGGTTTTGTAAATTTCATTGAGAGTGTTTACATGAAAACATTTTCCAATTCAACAACTTGACTTAACTCTTGTTTCATTTTTACGGTTCTGTACCTACCAACAGGATTCCAACGTAACATTAATACTAAGGCTATGCTGTCTGTCTGTTTCTCCACCGCCCTTTAAAAGGCTGTATCTTTTGAACTGTAATAGGTATCTGGCAGGTGGAAAATTTCATATTTTGTGTTATTATGGTAGATATCCTAACAAATAATAAATATTGGTCAAGTGCGTGCATGGCCCAACATGGTACCGTCAACCGCACGCCAGTGGAAACAATTGCAACTCTGCCATAAAGTCCAAAGTGTTTGTACTGACGTGCTGTTGTTGAGTTTTAAACCTAGGAGTAAAATTTTGTATACAAATGAATTGGACAGACACATATTAGTGTGTGCTATTACGGAACCCTTAGTATGCGATTCCTATTCGCATTTGGCGGGTTTCTCTATCAGCAGACTGCATTACGTAGGTATGTCTTTTTGTTCACAGAGTTAGAAAATTTGTGTCTCTACATTAAATTTTTCTCAATTTTGCGGTCATGTTGGTTTGGGTTGGTAATTTATTAACTTTTCTTCAAATATAAATTTCTATTGTTCGTCATTTTAGAGTTATTGTAATGTCACTCATACTCAGCAGTGTTTAACAAAAGGTAGTTGTATGTTTGCGGTTTGATGTGGTCTTCCTTATATGGTTATTAGGTCATTTACTTTTTGTAATCACTTCGTAACGTAACTCATCTGGTTGCTTGCTTATTAAAAGTTTGCTCTACATTATTAAAAATATACCACCTGATTTCCCATAGAGCCCTAAGTCTCCGATGGCATAGATTACATGTTATCCAAGAGAGAGCACCCTCCATTAGCACTTTTAACGTAATTAGCACTCACCACAAACAGAAAGGCGATCGCGAGCCGCATTTCTTTAACGAACTTTCACTGTGAACGCGCTTTCTTTCATCGTGGACGCAACCGCTCTGCTCCACGGCTGGGCACCGACTGATCTTGGCTTTCGCAATGCCACTGTCAAGGACTGCAGTCATCAGATGCACTTGATTTTTAATGACCTGAAGGGCCAGGGAAAAGTTACTGGTGTACTTGACGCTTGATTGAAGCAGATCGACGTCGTTGACGGGCGGAACAACTAGCGGTGTCGTCGTCGGTTACTGGTTACTACCGGTACAGCTACTCTTTGAGACGAAGCTTTTGATATTAATCATGAATAATTAGTAAGTAATAGCCAGTTCGTGATTGGTAGTAGGTATCATCTTTTCTATCAAACATGACTATGTAGTGCTGCTATTTATGTTGGGTGTAAGGTACAGTTTTCCGAAAACTTAAAGGGCATGATCAGTCAACAAAACTGAACAACTTTCAGCAAATCAAACTTACAGAAAATGAAAAGAAAAATCAGTACCTACTCCATTCAAACTCTCTAATCGACTTAACAATTAATGTATGGAGAATTGGAGACGGTAAAACACATGAAGTTATTTTGCGAATCTTCGAAGTTTAATTTCGTTATTATCTGATAGTCGAGTAATCTCGTATCATTATTTGATGTAAGTGCAGTCTTCAATCACTATAATTTCTGTTATTTCACGCTATTAATTCGCGAGTGCACCTTATCTCGTGTTACATTGCAAATTCACACGATAGAAAAATTAGGTTCCGCTTGCTCGCAAGAAAGAGTGTGTGCGATTGAGTAGGTCAGTCGAGTAATCGTTTGCCAGCCGCCGTCTGCAGCCATCTTTGTCCTTCTTGAACGCATTCCGGTATGCTTGACGAGGACAGGTAGCGTGCGCGTGCGTCGGACCGTTATCCCGCGACGATATCTTGAATGAAGATGGCGTTTTCTCCCGCGCCAAAACAATGGCGCTCGCAAATTGACCTGCCACTTGAAAATCGAAAGGCGCTTCTTAATTTAATTAATCAAGGTTTTAATTACCGTCACGTTCGTGAGTGCCATACGTATTATCGATGCATGCTTCTGTATTTATTTAAGTGTTGCTGGCGCTTGCATTTGTATTGTTTAGCCTACTTTTGTTTACTTTATTTAAAATATTATC
This sequence comes from Athrips mouffetella, assembly GCA_947532105.1. NCBI lineage: Eukaryota > Metazoa > Arthropoda > Insecta > Lepidoptera > Gelechiidae > Athrips > Athrips mouffetella. The sequence goes on from OX383976.1 coordinate 24,620,787, forward strand.
GTAATTATCGGTGTTAGCTTGCTTCAGTAGCTCGTACATTTTTTGTTTTCTTTCTTTAGTTCTTACAACACTTAATTTACCTAATAGTTGTCCATTAGCTCGAGTTTACGAGTACTTTCTTACCTCTAATGTTAAGGCATAAAATTGCTATTTACATAGCTCAAAGCTATGATATTCTAGCAAGCTGTTCAAACATTGGGGCTATGTGCGAAATTCAAGTGCATATGTTCGTTTCCCACGTACTGCCCCACTTAGTAACATCTTTGTACTTATTGCTATATAACTTGTTTCTTAATGTCTCTTCTCGCGTAGTTTAACTATAATATATAATATTTTCATGGTAGTTTTTCATTCTGTACGTCGTCACTATCAAATTTTTTTAAAGATGTCCCCTCCTGAACGAAAACCTACAAAATAACATGTTTATTTATAATGCGGTGCAATGCAATCAATAGTACACACGGCCGCACGTCGGGAAATACTTTGACCTTGAGCGCTTCTATAGTTTATACTGGTTTTATTTCTACGAGCTTGTTGCCGTGCGTACGTAAAACGTTTGTAACGCGCTTCTAGGCATTTACAAATACATATTTTTTAACTTATTTGTTCTAATTGAATATGTTGATATATATATAATTGTATCTTCAAAAACCAACAAGACTACTAGAATATTTGAAGTTTCAGATTCAAGATTTGAATTTGCAGATTGAGAGAATGTTACCTTAGGTTACTTGCTGTACTGCGCAAATCCAGATTGCCATTTTCCTTATCTCACCGAGTAGAAAGCCCGAGTGAAACCTGCATATCAGCAGTAAATATTAGCTTGATGCACTTTCGTTTTCTCGCCACTGGACTTTCTCAAGGATTTCGCAACATATCATCAAGGATAAACAACAGTGATAGACGTAATATGGATTTCGTAACGGAGAAAGCAGGAAAATTCTTTGCTAATAACATAATCTCTACGCATATTACATTAGCAAGGCTAACAAAAACAATATTGGACTTAAAAACATTAGCAATCCATTTCCCTACACATATTATGTGATATATCAATAGAGGTCAGGTCAAATGAGAGTGGAGTCTGTTAAGGATTCTGTTATGTCAAATAGTAGCTTTATGAATCTACATCTGCACACATTTAGAATCTGAAAGAGCTTATTGAACGTGTCTGTTCTCATACGAAGAAGGTCTTTTTGTCAAAATCTAGGTCGCAAGGAAGAGACAGTCGGGTCCTTTATTTTCGAAAGCAAGTGGGTGAGTACTGTGGGTAGCTTTTGTGATATGCTTGCAATGTTATTGTATTATTATTCAAATAAGAAGAAAATTAAACGATACTTTAGTAATAACAGTCTTTATTGATTGAACTTACTTACTTTTGCCTAAAACATTTCTAAGTTTCTTCCAAAAATCTTCCGCACGATTCTCATTCCATGCGAGGTAAATTTTCGTCTTCAATAAATACTTCAGTGTTGGAGTAAGGTACTTATTTTCTATACTACCAAGTGTTACTAAAACTAGAGGATCATAACTGGTACCATCTTCAAGAAAGAGTCGATGATACTCTGCCAATTGCGTCTCCCATCTACACCATTGTGATTTCAAAAAATTGTTGCTAATCAATAAAATAATGTATTTACTTTCATTAATACCCTTTAGGATAGCTTCAGTTATAAACGAACCAATCTCAAAATCTCTTTCCGAAATACATAGTTTCAAATTAGATGGTGAGTTTTCCAAATTTGTTATCATGTCCAAAACAAAATCTCTGTCTTCAAAACTATAAGATACAAAAGCGTCATATTTGTATCCTGTTTGTTGTACATTTTCAGCTTTCAAAGGTCTTCTTATAAAAGTTCTCCCTACAGCTAATTTTCCTAAAAAGATCCAGTATCGGATGTAGATTCTGTACTTATAAAGAAGGATACCTATTAATAACAACATTGCGAGAGTTATCAATGATGGGGCTGTCCAGACGAAGACCATCATGTGTGAGATTTGACCATACATTAAACAGTTAAGGCTTTTGATAGAAGATAAATAGGCTGCTACTCTTTTGTCTTCCCAGAGGTCTGGGCTGCTACATAAAAATTTTGAAGTTGCAAAGTATGCTTTCAAACCCACCGTGCCGTTGACTTCGAGCCACAAGTAAGTAGAGTACATAGAATTACAGTCACAGATAAAAATATTATCCATAAGATCAATCTCTACATTCGATCGACCTTCTAATAAAAAACTAATATCCTGGATCATCCCAATCGAAAAATGAGATATTTTGTTATTTGTTAATTGTAACTGTGTTGGTCTTACTCCCGAAGCCAGGAATAATGGTCTCCACCAGGATATTAAGAGATTCTCACTTAAATCTAATACTTGTAATACTTTCAGAGGCTTCAAAACTTCAGGAGTAATATAAAATATTTGGTTGTTCTTTAATATGACATGTGTCAAGTTCGGCATCATCTCAAATATGTTGTCTTCATCGTAAAACTTTTTGATTCCACAATTTTGCATTATAAGAATTTCCAGTGCATTAAGGCCTTCAAATTGGGCCGGTGTAAGATTTTGGTTAGCAACCAATGGGTTATTTGCTAAGTTGAGTATTTGCAGTTGTTTGGTTGATTTGAAAGTTCCATTTCCTATGAAATATATTGTTCCATTCTCTAGATTTAGTAGTTTTAATTTTTTTAAGCCTCTAAAAGTATAATCATATATGGATTTTATTCTATTATAAGCTAGATTCAATACTCTTAATTCTGTTGATTGTATAAATGTATCTTTATCTATTTCGTAATACAATGAAGTGGGGTGATTCCCTTTCATATAAGACAAGTCTAAAAGCTGCAGTTGACTTGATAGATGCCTCTGGTGTATTCCTGGAGAATTGTTTCCTCCGAGAAGTAGCACTTTCAAATTTGGAAAAATCGTTGGACTGAAGGCATTTGGTCCAATATTCATAGCTTGCACTTTTCTCAAGTCTAAATGTTCTATGTTCGGCATATAAGGAAATGTGTCGTCGTTAATGGACTCGAACTGATTTTCAGCTAAATTTAACCTTCTTATCGCCGTTACTGCTATGATATCTAGCAAATTTTTCGGTGGTTGTTTTCGAAAACCGAGTCCCGAAAGGTCAAGGTGAGTTATATTGATATCTTCTTGAGCCATCGTCAATAAGAAACTGCCAATAAGGCTTGCATTCAAATCATTATCACTAACGATTAATTCTTTCAGCATTTTCAATGGAAGAAAACTTTTAGGATGTATAAAATCTAGACTGCATAGACTTAAATCAAGTTTTCTCAGTGATGTGCCTTCCATTGGAGAAAATGCAGTTTCAGAGATTTCATCATACCAATTCTCTGATAAATCCAGTGCTCTCAGTGATGGTAGAACGCTTGGACGAAACACAATGGTCAATTGTAGAATATCGGTAAACCCATTGTTAACCAGTGTTAAATTCCGGAGGTTTACCAACCCTTCAAAAGTATCCTCATGTATCGAACGCAGACCAGTGTTGTAAGATATCGACAATTGCTGAAGTTTGGTCAGATTCCGGAACGAGGAAGGCTCTATGTAAGTCAGTTTGTGATTTGCTTCTATTTCTAAAACGGTCAAAAAACCGAAATTGTTTAAATCTCCTTTTTCAATTTTCTCTATAACTGTAGTTCTTACTTTGAGGACGTCGCTTTTCATCATAGCCTGAAAAGATTTATAAAAGATAATTAAACTAAAAGATCTAATTTGTTTTCAATAAATGAATTAATTCATTTTAACACCGTATCACCTAATTGATGGTAACTGCTTAAACAAGGCTTTCCCGTAAGAATATTGCAAACATTTTACGTCAAATTTATTTCCGAAAAAGCTCTGTATCCCGTAAGCTTTCTATACTAATTCAAAATATATTTTAGTTAAAAAATATTACAATATTTTCTTGTGTAAAGTGTTCACATTTTATTCATAGTAGGTAACAACCACTTAATTCTTCAGCTGAGTCAAAATTATTGTCTTAATTTAAAAACAAACTATCTATTTAAACATAGATAAGATTTAGTTTTTAGATTATCTTATTGTAGGGCAAACACTTTGAGGGAAATTGGAGACAATAATATGAAATGTAAAATGTTTTTGTGTTGGTAAAGATATTATCTTGTTTGGAAATGGTTTCAAAGTTTATTTACCCATTAATTTTTATAGCCTTGATTTCTTATAAGTGCATAACCATGGTATAACCATACTTTAGGAGGTGTTTGTGTTTAAGGTTATAAAGCTGGCTACTAAGCTGATAGAATTCCAACCTGAAGTAATGTTTTACAAAATTTTTTACTTAACAAACCTTGGGAAATTTCCTGCATTCGTAGTTCCCGAAGCAAACCACGGTTTTAAGGTTTTTCGTAGCTCTGCAAATGCATCCAGAAGATCGATCAACTCCAACTTCCACTGGCAGAGCTAAACTGGGGTCATCCATTGGGTATAGCACCTCATTAGTCATATCTACAAAGGCGTCGATTATATTGGCTCGGATATTTATGAAACAGAAGACTAGATGGACCCATGTGTTGAGGCTGCATAGCATTTCGCGGACGCCCTGAAAATTTATGAAAAAATTATTATTTTTTTTTATTTTACTTGAACGAATTGTGAATTCCATGTATGAAATTGTCAAGATATAAGATTGAACACTATTAGCATCTATTAGCAAGTCATAAATAAATTGTCGTGTAATAACGATAACTCATGATTCGAATCAAATCAAAGATACCCAGCTCTTTATGGGTATCAAGCGAAATATTTTTTCTAACTAACAGAAAAAGCTTACACCGGATAATATAAAAGATTACATTAACGAAAATGCTAACAAGCAACAAGTAAAATTTCAGTGCGTATATCTAGCTCGATATCACGATGGAGATAAGAAAGACACGGGGGGGTAAACATAACATAAAGGTCTAAATCTTTAAAACAATATTATGTTCGACAGCCGACGTTCTAAGTAAACTGAAGAGTGATGTAAAACTTTGCATCACACCACACAATGGAGAAATCACAGTAAATAGATAACGAGTGGAAATTATTAATGACGATAAAACGTGATATGAAAATATTGATTAAGAGTGAGGTGAGAGGTTACTTATGAACACCATGGTCTTAGAAGTTGTAATAAAATAAATATCAATTGTTTGCAATTAATGAAAAAGAAATTTGGACCTCATTATACATGTGATACAAACTGTTCGATCAGAGTGAGCGAGCAATGTGCAAGGAGAGAGAGGTAATTTTTTTTTGTTTTTGGGAAAGTTGTTCAGTTTTGTTGACAGAGCAATCCCGTTCCGTTTTCGGTATATCGTCCTTTGCACCCTGTAAGCTCATTCACATCCAAAATTGGTCAAGGGCCTCCACACAAAATTCTGCTGCTATGTTTGGCAACTGTAGTGTGATTGCAATGATAGGTACACATAATGATTCTGCTGTTGCTGCTGAGTTGAGATGGTACTTAACTTATACATCTCATATCAGCAGCAATAGCTGCGTTATGCCTAACGGGCACCTGTTGTGCAAATGTCTGTCCTTTGCAGAACAATACCTACCTAAATGAAACAATGCATATTACTAACCTGTTAAAAATAGACGCCTCCAAATTATCTCCCTTCCAGCAGTTTCTGCCTAATCTCTTTCACAAACACTTCGCCAGCACATCGCCGATGGGTTTCCATTTGGGGTGGCAAATACATCAACAGCAAAAGTTATTTCATCATCACATAGAAAACATTCACCAAATAGAACATTCACTGCAAAATAATTGCACTAAATCACAGATCATCTGAAGTTTTCTTCAAATTCTTAATGTACTTTACGATTTTTCCCTAAAGTTTCAAAAACTTTTTTGTGTTTTATGTTCTCTTACTGAATTCTAAGGCTCGACTAGCTTCGTATAAAGACGTAAACTGTTTGCATATAGTGATAATTGCAAGATAGTGCGAACTACGTTTTCGCGATTTGCACAACACATATTTGGCTGAAAATCATTGGGGCAACGTATGATTTTCCTTTCAACTGTTGAAAATATTTTCAAGGAATCAATTTGATATCATGGTGGATGAGGTTTTCAGAAAATGATAAAACCTATGGTCGTATACATATAAGGGAACGTAACTGAAAAAGTGTCAGGAAAGGAAAAAGAAAATCGGCCTCCATACTAAAAGGCAAACTTGATTAAACAGTTTGTATGAAGAGGCCAAATTATTTTTCATTTCTTGAAAGTTGTTCAGTTACGTTGACTAATCATGCCCTTTCAGTTTTCGAAAACCTGTCCCTTACACCCTGTATAAGCATTACATTTTTGAAACCTACCCAGATAGTGGTCCATAATTTAGTGCAAAAGTAGTAGATTGAATTTAATCAACGATTCTCATCGTCACCACTTTAATCCAACTTGAAACAACAATAAATAAAAAATCACTTTTTAAGTAATGAACTACAGTATTATATTACTCTATGGTAATGGACTGATGGAAGCACAGAACTTTATTATAACATCGACTAAAAGATTTTTAAGGATCAGAAATTATTATTACAGGGCTAGGCTTAGCAAACTTAAAAACGCTAGAGTAGATACATATTCGTATGTATCTACATAATAATCTATTAAAGAACGTATGAGAAGTAAATATTATCATGGAGCAAGGCAAACCTTTTGGATTTAATGATGCGCAAACCTATTTCGATCATGTTATTGCCATAAACTAGTTACTCTTTAGACCAGCCAAAAGACGTCCACTGGCTGGATATAGATAGACACAAAATAAAGTAATAGTACTATCAGACAGAATGGACACTCTCCGCCCCCCTTGCAACCTACACCGCACCCCCGCGCGCAACCGCCCGCGAGATTCTCGTGGTTCTTCTGAGGGTCTTTTGTACTGAATACGCGGGCCTACGCGACCTTCCAATTTCAAATTTAAAATTCGCGCTCAATGTATGTAGTATCCGGGGGGTGTGACATTGGCCTACCCTAAAGATCTCCATGACGAGCAGTCCTGCGCCGCTCGCCCTCAGCGCCTTCCCGCGACCTTGACCAGATCATCGATCCACCTTGCGGGGGCCTGCCCACGCTACGTCTTCCGGTTCATTAGACTAGATAAGAGATAAAGAACTCAGAAGTATAACTACTGCGCAACACTTGTTTGCGTTTGGTTAAGCTGCAATCACATCTTCCTAAATTTAAAGACTAATGCGGCATACATTGCTGGGTGGCTTGGTTCTGTTAATTCCAATATCCTTACTTCAAATAGCTTTAGTCTTTGAATTCAGCTAGGTGTGATCGTGGCTTTACCAGAACTTCGAATACAATCACTGATTTAAGTAAAAAAAACCTCTTTGCTAAGAAATAGCATGAACTCGAAGACACTTGAAAGTAGGTCCTCACACGGTCGAGTTCATTTCCAGGAACCATCGATATCGCCACATATCGGCCTAATTAGTGTCCATTGCGACTTGACCGTAGGTGGCGACTATACGAATGCATTTTCTGATCTCAACATTGATAATGCATAGCGACTTTCATTCTTGTAACTTGGGTTAGTCGGAATCTCGCAGAGTTCAGTTTTTGTACTTACCATATACTAATGGGCACAAGAAAACTATCTGCAAATGTTAAAATCAAACCAATAGTTATTCTACTCATAATAAATACATTAGAATTAGTCTTAGAATTTGTGATCGTGGCTTTAGCCACGCGGCTAAATTCATAGGGTATTCAAAAGAGCTTATATTGGGTGCTTGCCTTAATAATAATGATGGTGAAGATGAAACACCTAGTTTAAATATTCACAAAATGCACTATCTTCTCTGATGTGTATCCTTAAGTGTGCCGCGCGTTAGCGACGTTATTCTGATTTCGTATTATTAAGTATTAGCTATATTTTCTAATCGACTTGGCTCTCCTTGGAACAATAATAAACCATTTTTAATAAAAATAATGGTTTAATTCACTACGACAAGTTTCTACCGATGTCCCGATGCACGAGAGGACATCACAACGTGAAGCGGGTTCTGTGGGTAGCTAAAAATATTTTTTTTCATGATTCTACCTAGGTTCTTTGGGGAATAGAAAGTTGCTTTGTTTTTGGGAGACGACTTCTTATGTCCTACATCACGTCTCTTTCCCGTTGGGGTAAGTAGAGACCACAGCCCTCCACCTGCTACGATTGTGATATACTCGTACTTCCCTCGCTTCCTCTCCCTTCATCAACCGGCACATAGATGCTCGTCGGTTAAGGGACTTTTATGGGTAGGGTACTATGCTGTACAACTAAATATATAATTATAAAGAACGAAATTTATTGAAAAATCTTAAATAAAAAAAACAAAGACTACGGCACTTTCTCTTTACAAAGGCGAGGGTAAAGAAGATGAGAGGTTCCTGATGAGTTCTTCCATTTGCACGAGATTGATCTTGGCCTGCTTGTACAGCTTTCCCTCTGGAAGTTCTGGGGGCTCGTGGCGTAGCAAAGATGCTGATTCCAACAGGATCCTACGAGACTCCTGAAAAAAAAAATACATGTAAATATTTCAATTAATAATTGGATTAATAAGTACATCAGCAACTGTTCATTAAAGGCGAAGTTAAAGATTCTTTCTAGCACAATAATTAGCCACCTTTGTCAAAATATCCCACTCGTCACAGAACTATATATCTGTGCCACTCGTACTTAGTACCTATATGTGCCACTGATTTATCTTTTACGAAGACAGTAGCTACAATGACAAATTTTAATTATAATTATTATACTGATAGATAAATCGTTTGTTTATGGGTACTGTCAGGATTAAAAGCAGCTAAGCATTTCAGGTGTTCATAATGATCCCATCACTAATATGCAAATTATTGTTGGCTTCCTGTAACACAACAGATACTCACAACAATTTGAAAAATTTTGTTGCATAGATTATTATGGTCACTTTGAATGTGTGGTTCTATACGGACACCTGAAACGCTTCGCTACTTTGGATGCAGACTGTACAGTAAATGCACAACAAGAAATTAGGTAAAAATCAAACAATTAAACTGCCTATCTTCATTTTATTTAGGTACATATTTAATGTGGGCTTTTTTTATAACGCTGTATCTACTTATTTAAGGTCTATGAGCGGTAAAATAATACCGAATCAAAGACACAGTTTACTAACGAATTAATTCACATCTTGAAATTACTTAATCTGAGTCTTGTTAATAAGAAAATCGTTGCGAACATGAACCAAAAAACCAGTCTACTCAATATACCAGTCCTTTAAGACTTGTTCCAAGCACATTGGGTGGTTTATAACCTGCAGTTGATTAATTACATACAAGAGAACAGACCCGATTCTGACCTAATGAAGTGGTCCAAAATTGGGCCAGTATTTTGAAAGGTGCTATGGGAACCAGGCCATGGTGTAAAAAAAAAACCTTATTATGAAAAACAGGGTTTTTTTTTGCTATCTGTCAATTTAATTATGGAATATTGGCAACATTATTCAACATTTGAAAAGAGTTTTTCCGTTAATATAAATATCAAATATTGGCAACACTAGAAGTTGATTGCTAACTTAGTGGGCGTCAAACAACAACGAGGCCATTTGTCTGATTTAAAGCAAATATCCGGGTGGTAGACCTTTTGTGCAAAGTCCGTCTAGGGAAGCACTTTGCCTGTTTTTACCGAAAAGCAGCAGTGTTCTCACTGCCGTGTTTCGGTTCAAAGAGTAAGAAGCCAGGGAAATTCCCGACACAAGAGACATATCATCTCAATTCTCAGGGTGGGCAACGCCCTTTTCTGTCTTATTAACAAAATTTAGCACTAATAAGACAGTGGATGCTATGGACGGTGGTTTCAATTTACCACTAGGTGGCCCACCTGCTCGTGTGTCTACTTAAGACATAAAAAATAGGCCCCTGAAGTACATAATAAAGTACTTAATAAATTTTTGTTAGGGTTGTTGAACGCGGTTATTAGAAGAACTGTCAATGATACGTCATAAATGAGGGACAAAAATTTTCCGTCTTACTACATCTGTTGAACACTTGATTAAAAAATCGTACCAAATGACTCTGTCTATGTCATTGATGCGCAGAAGTCAAAAATGATTTATTTTCTTATGACTTGACTTCTGCGCATCAACTGACATAGACAGTTATTTGGAACGATTTTTTAAATCAAGTGTTCAACAGATGTCTAACTTTTTTGTAGTAAGACGGTGTAAGTTTAACATTTATTTTGTATACATGCTTGACATTTATCCCACTGGCGATATCCCTATCCTCTCTTATGTTATACTAGCTGTTGCCCGCGGCTTCGCTCGCGTGGACTTCGTACTTATGTTGTTACCGGTTTTCCGAAACAATGAGATATTTTCCCGTCATTTCGGGGTAATTTTAAACTTCGCAGAAGTAATTGAGAAAAACTGTCCCCCTCCCCCTCCCTCTGTCTCTCCCCCTCCTCCCTCATCCCCTGCCCCTTCCTCTCCCCCTGCCCCTCCCTTTCCCTCACCCCCTCCCCCTCTCACTCCCTCTCCCCCTTCCCCTCCTACTCCCTCTCCCTCTACATCTCTACCTCTACCTCCCCCTCCCTTTCCCGCTCCCTCACCCCCTCCCTCTCCCTCTCTCCCTCCCTCTCCCTTATCCCCTCCTTCTAACTCTCCCTCTACCTCTCTACCTCTACCTTTACCTCTACCTCTCCCTATCCCTGCCCCTATCCCTACCCCTAACGCCAATTAAACCTGTATCCCTAACATAGAAACGACACCCATATTTATTTTAAGACATTTCAAACCTATCGCACCCCAACCCCATCCCCAGGGGATGATGGTATTTCACGTCCACCACGTCGGATTTCAAAGTTGTTGTAGCTTTCGTAATCAGCGAACCGATAAACCATACAAACGACACCCATATTGATTTTTAGACATTTCAAACCTATCGCACCCCAACTCCATACCCAGAGGGATGATGGTATTTCACGTCTACCACGTTGGATTTCAAAATTGTTGTAGCTTTCGTAATCAGCGACCCGATAAACCATACAAACGACACCCATATTCACATTTCAACCCTATCGCACCCCAACCCCATCCCAAGGGAATGATGGTATTTTACGTCCACCACGTTGGATTTCAAAATTGTTGTAGTTTTCGTAATCAGCGACCCGATAAACCATACAAACGAAAACCCATATTGGTTTTTAGACTTTTTCACCCCATTTCCCTTTTTTAGGGGTTGAATTTGGGGTGGAATTTCAATAACAGTGATGAACGTTGCATAGAATTACATCATTAATGCCTAAATAATAAATTATGTGGATTTTACTCTAAAAATAAAGAATTTTCAACTTCATCCCCCTTTTCACCCTTAAGGGTGTCGAATTTTCAAAAACCCTGAGACACATAAATTTTAATTTTTAGTCGTCAGCCTAAATACAAATTTTGAAGATCCTAACTTCAAAACTGACGGACTTTCATACAAACTTGCATCCCCTATTTTACCCCCTTAGGGGTGGAATTTTGTAAAACCCTTTCTTAGTGCACCCCTAGGCCTCATAAGGAACCTACATGCCAAATTAGGAATCTCTAGACCCAGTGGTTTGGGCTGTGCGTTGATATGTCAGTCAGTCAGTCAGTCACCTTCTTCTTTTATATTATACTAGCTGTTGCCCGCGGCTTCGCTCGCGTGGATTTAGTTTTTATGTTGTTACCGGTTTTCCGAAGCAATGAGATATTTTCCCGTCATTTCGGGGTAATTTTAAACTAAGGAAAAACAGGACTAACCCTGCGCAAATCAATGAGTATAATTCAAGATCCAGCTGAATTTTATATAATACATATACAGATGTTACTTATAAATTACTCAGAACAGAGGAACTTAGCAGCAGTATCCTAACAAATGTAAAGAGAGAGATGAGAGACACCTTTATGTAATATTTTAAAACAGAGCCAATTCGCAGAAGTAATTGAGAAAAACTGAAACCCTCTCCCTCTTTCTCCCACTCCCCCCTTTCTCTCCCCCTTCCCATCCCTCTGTCTCTCCCCTCCCCCTCCTCCCTCTCCCTCTGCCCCTCCCTCTCCGCCTCCCTCTCTCCCTCCCTCTCCTCCTTCCCCTTCTTCTCCCTCGCTACCTCTCTACGTCTCTACCTCTCTACCCCTCCCTCTCCCTCTCCCCTGCCCCTCCCTCTCCCCTCCCTCACCCCCTCCCTTTCCCCCTTCCCCTTCTTCTCCATCTCCCTCTACCTCTATCTGTACCTCTCTACCTCTCTGCCTCTCTACCTCTCTACCTCTCTACCTCTCTACCTCTCTACCTCTCTACCTCTCTACCTCTCTACCTCTCTACCTCTCTACCTCTCTACCTCTCTACCTCTCTACCTCTCTACCTCTCTACCTCTCTACCTCTCTACCTCTCTACCTCTCTACCTCTCTACCTCTCTACCTCTCTACCTCTCTACCTCTCCACCTCTCCACCTCTCCACCACTCTACATCTCTACCTCTCTACCTCTCTACCTCTCTACCTCTCTACCTCTCTACCTCTCTACCTCTCTGCCTCTCTACCACTCTACCTCTCTACCTCTCTACCTCTCTGTCCCTCTACATCTCTACCCCTCTACCTCTCTACCCCTCTACCTCTCTACCTCTCTACCTCTCTACCTCTACCTCTCTATCTCTCTACCTCTACATCTCTACCTCTACCTCTCTACCTCTACCTCTCCCTATCCCTGCCCCTGTCTCTACTCCTAACGCCGATTTAACCGCTATCCCTAACATAGAAACGACACCCATATTTATTTTTAGACATTTCAAACCTATGGCACCCCAACCGCATCCCCAGGGGATGATGGTATTTCACGTCCACCACGTTGGATTTCAAAGTTGTTGTAGCTTTCGTAATCAGCGACCCGATAAACCATACAAACGACTCCCATATTTATTTTTAGACATTTCAAACCTATCGCACCCCAACTCCATCCCCAGGGGGATGATGGTATTTCACGTCCGCCACGTTGGATTTCAAAATTGTTGTAGTTTTCGTAATCAGTGACCCGATAAACCATACAAACGACACCCATATTCACATTTCAACCCTATTGCATCCCAACCCCATCCCAAGGGAATGATGGTATTTAACGTCCACCACGTTTGATTTCAAAATTGTTGTAGTTTTCGTAATCAGCGACCCGATAAACCATACAAACGATACCCATATTGGTTTTTAGACTTTTTCACCCCTTTTCCCTTTTTTAGGGGTTGAATTTGGGGTGGAATTTTAATAACAGTGATGAACGTTGCATAGAATTACATCATTAATGCCTAAATAATAAATTATGTGGATTTTACTTTATTAATAAAGAATTTTCAACTTCATCCCCCTTTTCACCCTTAAGGGTGTCGAATTTTTTAAAACCCTGAGACACGAAATTATTAATTTTTAGTCTTCAGCCTAAATACAAATTTTGAAGATCCTAACTTCAAAACTGACGGACTTTCATACAAACTTTCATCCCCTATTTTACCCCCTTAGGGGTGGAATTTTGTAAAACCCTTTCTTAGTGCACCCCTAGGCCTCATAAGGAACCTACATGCCAAATTTGGAATCTCTAGACCCAGTGGTTTGGGCTGTGCGTTGATATGTCAGTCAGTCAGTCAGTCAGTCAGTCAGTCAGTCAGTCAGTCAGTCAGTCACCTTCTTCTTTTATATATATAGATAGATTTTAATGTAAAAATTAATGTAATTATGAAATTGATAAGGTGAAATTAATAAATCTAATCTATTGTTGGTTTATAACCTGCAGTTGATTATAATTCATATAGGAGAATAGAACTCGAGTATGCCCAAACGAAGTGGTCCATAAACAGGTCAGTATTTTGGAAGTGAGAACGAGGCCATGGATTAAAAAATCTTATAAAGCAAATGAATTTTGCTACCAGCTGTTTATTAAGAATGGAACATTAGCAACATTAAACGTGAACAAGGGTGTTTACCGCGCACCAGAAGGTACGTTATGGTCCTTCTTACTGTCTATATCATCATCATAACATCCCATGAAACGTCAACTACAGGACAGGGAGCTCCCTCCAGAATTCTAGCTTTTTCTGGAAAAATGTGGAGGGGAAGTACCGTAGTCATCTCGCTTGTTAGCGTTACGGCTGGCACTATGGACCGCGGTTGTAGGTGACCGCAGTTAGTAAGATGTAAGATACAAAGGAGGATGCTGCTGCCCATCCTCCAGTTAACCCTTAGTCGCCTTTTACGACACCCACGGGTATGTATGGGTCTGTCTATATAGTGGGTAACAATGTCAAACCACATCGGGGCTATTCGTTTGATATAAAACTCAAAGCACTTAATAAAAAATCTCGTTGAGATTGATGAGCGCGGTTAGGAGAAATATTATTGGTTTTTGATTACATAAAGGCAAACCTGCAATCACTTTTGAAATCCAAGCGAAATTTAGGCAGCAACAAATGTAACGCCAAAGCAGCTGTAATTGAAAAGGAAACGTTGCAGTAACTATTGATCTTACCGTAACATGTCCGATCAGACACCCTGGCCCCTCTGTCATAGACCTTCTTCTACCAGTCTCTGCTACGGCAGCATGCAACTCGTAAAGCAAAGATCCTCGAAGTCGAGTTTCAGCTGCAATGGAAAAAGGATCTTCTTATTTTTTTAAATTTTACCTGAGTCGGGATCGGGACAGATAGAATTGATTATCATTTCGTTTTGTGATTTTTTAAGCGATTTATGTATTGTATGGTCCGTTGTTTGCCTTGGGCATCCTGCTAGTTCTGTTTCTTGTATTGCTGCTGAATTTGTTTTGGCGAGATTTGCCATCGTTATGTGGCACAAAACAGTTTCGCCTTTTACGTCCCTTATGAGAAGAGAGGAAGTGAGGAGGAGGCTAGAATACTATGTTTATGTTTTGAGGGTAAAGGGGCCGGGCTCTTAGTTCCCTACGGCCACTGAAACCTGCATAGATTATTGTAGCCAACCTTTTATACTACATTTCCTCGGCTACACCGACAGCCTCAAAGAAGCCGACGATCTGCCTAGGACCGAGAGCTTGGGCATCCTCAGGGTGTAGTATATGTCCTCCTGTTTCCCGACTTCTGCTGTGAGTTAGTGCATTAGAGTGGCAGATTAATTATAAGGTGTTTCATCGTCCTCTGCACTAAATCTGCAGTATGGGTTATCGTATAAGCCCATTCTGTTTAGGTGCTTGCACAACCTACTAGCCTAGGATACTAGCTGATTCTTCAGTATTTTTATATCCAGACTCACCTGGAGCCAACGTCTCCAATAGATCAGAGATCTTCTTACACAGCTGTGTCTTCAGAGTCAACCTGTCGTCGGTGACTCCAGCCAGACTGAGCTCGTTCTCCTGGCCTATGATCTGCGCCAGGGCTAAGCTCACATCTGTCATGTAGTAGTGGTTCGGGTGAAGGTAGCTGCTGCAGTGGGCTATGAACCTGTGAGGATTCATTTTATTAGTTGCGTTGAATGATCGGCTTTGATACGGTCAACCGCATGTCAGTGGAAATGATTGCAACTCTATTACAATGCAATAAAGTCTAAAGTGTTTCTACTGACGTGCTGTTGGGTGTAGCTTTCTAAATTACGTCTGCCGCGAGAAAGATGTATTATCAGTTGGATGATAGTGACAGGGCGCAGCTGTCGTATATTTTGCTCGTGTCAAATTATGCGTTAGTTCCGGTTTTATCCACCTGCCATCAGATCTATGACGTTCTCGCAATTTTTTTAAAAGGTATTTCATGACGTCAACTTAATTACAGCGTGTAACGGAAAGGTGTGTTAATACCACAGAAAAATAAGGGTACTTAGAAGGAGGATTAAAGAAATAATTCGTCACAAGGTAGCGAAGGCGTCGTTCTATGGATTTGACGGGTTATTTTGAATATTTCCTAGTGATCACTGATAGTTTGACATAAAATATTGGGACATGTTGGCAGATGTCATCCCATAGTAAAATAAATTAGCAAGGTATCTATTCCGAGCGAAACAAGGAGGTCCGAAATCTTTGGTTAATACTAAAGGGTGTGAATCTGCTCATGAAACTGAACAAATTTTCCCAAGACGCTGTATTGTAGAGCTCACGAAAAAGCGTCAAGTTTTGTAAAGGCAACAAATTAAATGATTCCCAAAATATTTTTTTATACCCCAATACACTTCAGACAAATGGATGAATGTACACCAAATTAGCTGAACGTACACCAAATTGGCTGAACGTACACCAAATTTGGGTAACCGGTTCGGTTAGGTTGTGTTAGGTTATCTTGCGACCACAACGCACGAGCCGAGCGAGAGGAGAGAGCGTGCCGCGGCAGCGGCCGCCGAAGTGCCAGCAGCAAATTTGGTGTACATTCATCCATTTTGGTAGACAAAATTTGGTGAATATTATTTGGTAAAAATTTACTCAAATTTGGTGGCACGTTAATACACAGCCTTTTGTAAACAAACATCTCTTAAATTAGGGTTGCTACACACATAAGAGGGCCGGCATATTCGGT
Organism: Athrips mouffetella; assembly: GCA_947532105.1. Lineage (NCBI taxonomy): Eukaryota > Metazoa > Arthropoda > Insecta > Lepidoptera > Gelechiidae > Athrips > Athrips mouffetella. Next base: position 24,637,333 of record OX383976.1, read on the forward strand.
TCGGCTTTTTTCATACAACAGACCACTCCAGTTCTAAGAAAAAGCCGAACCGAACATGCCGAATCGAATGTGTAGACAGAAATTTCCACATTTTTAATACTTTTACATGAATTTGAGGTTATTATTTAATGACAAAACGTGACGCTCTTTCGTGAACTCTGGCATAAGAACATCGCTACTACAGACATTTCTTGGTCGCTACAAAAATTGCTTCTTACTCCAACTAACCTTTGTACGTAAAAATAAGATACGTACCTTTCGCAAGCGTCAGGATCTCCTTTCGGCATCACGCTCATTTCCCTCCCGATATCCTGCAGCATCTGCTGAATGATGGCATCGGAGACGGAGTCTTTGCAGACGTTGCAGTTCCAGGTCTTGTTGTCCAGGTTTCTGGTTTTAGGGTCAGGGTTCTTCGTTTTGTGTAGGATCGGGACGATGAAGGTTTCAGGCAGGAGGTATCCTTTGCAGTCTCTGCAGAAATAAAAAGAAATTGCACTTCAAATATCTTATCGTCCATGTTCATTTTATTTTGGGTCTTAGCGCGATAATTATAATCAGGCAAAACCCGTGACCACGGCTGATTCAACACAGCCGGAACGTCGGGAAAAGTAAGTTATTATGAGCACGGCTACCTGCGGGTCAGTTTTGTACCGAATATCCTTCGCCTTCGCGCCCTTCCAATTTCATATTCGCGCTATGCAATAAATTGAATTGAATTGAATGTCCGGGGTGTGGCGTTACTTCCTCCCCCTGCCCAGCTATGGACTTTTTATGGGATGTTAATGAATTAATTATACCTACATCTGTAGATCTTTCGTGAACATTCACCTACATTATCTATCACGTGAAGAATAGTATTTTTGGCAAAACGTGACATCTTATCAAGATACAGCTTCAACTGCTGTCGTATAAATGATACAAAACCTTAGGAAAACATTGCATCAGATTGTGTTATCTAGAAGAGATCAATTTGACAGAAAAAGGAGAGATCAATGTCAAGGAACGATCACCGCTTGCAACTTTACTCTTTAGCCACATACGTATAGATGATTTTACAATATTTTGTAAGAATTTTCATTTAAAACATACGTGACAGATCGCAATAAGTAAGGAGAAGAGGAGAGACCCTGTAAGGTCCTACAATTTAGTCTAGTAAGTATTTTTCATAAGGGAGAATTGTCTAGAATAGTTGAACCCGTTACCTGACAAAGCAATAGTCAATTGAGATCGCAGTTTTTTATAACAATTATGTAAATTTCTTGCCAATGAGCAAAATGAAAATGTATGTTTGAATTCTAGTAAAATAATGACCTACTCAGCGAACGAACGTTCTAAGACCAAACAGTCAGGACGTTCTAAAAAACGAGCAGGTGGCAGGTGGTGGTCACCTGGTACTCGTAGTAAGTCGTCACCACCGCCCATGAAACCCACTGTCTTATTAGTAAAGTATTTTGACACTAATGATATTGACGAAAGTAGAGAAAGCGAGAGAAGTATGTCAAAATCCTAGCAGGCGGGCTGTGGTCTCTGCCTATACCCCGACGGGAAAGAGATTCAGATTCAGATAATTTTATTCAATGTAGATTCTTTACAGAATACTTATTAAATGTCATGCAGAATACAATGCAAATAGAGCGACTCTACGCTGTTTCGGATCATGCTATGGCAGCGTAAAGGGAACGGCAACGGCAGAGAGAAGCGTGAAATACATAAACTATGATGAACTGACTGCTTGGTTGGGCTAAACGTTTACAAGACTTACTTCTTCTTGCACTTAATAGCACTGTACATGGTTCCTAACTCGCTGACGTCAGAGCATCTCTCGCAGACGCACTCGAAGAACCATGTGTCGACTAAGTGATGGCGACGAGCTTCAGTACCCCACATCGGGTCGGTGTAGCAGACTGAGATGTGGGACCCGGGGCTAATGGTCACGCCAGCGCTTAGGATCTGCGGACGGCAAAAGTTAAAAAGTCGAATGTGCAAGAGGAATAAGAATCAGAAGTCTAAATTGATGAGAAATATCAGAATCAAAACAAAAAAGTAAACATGCTTTAAGATAAACATGTTTTCTTAGCAGTGGAGCAACATACCGCAGTATAGTGGTTAAAATTAAATTAAATTTAAATTTAAATTAAATATTTATTTATTTCAATGGATTTGTACATCAGCAAAGTAAACTTAAGCAGTACAGGTTCCTTATTGGTTTTGGTTATACTGATAAATCAGTGCAAAGCAAATGAAATGAACTTACAATTTCACCTTCAGAAGTGAAACTCTTATTGCAGTTGGCACGACAGTTGTGCTCAACCATGGATATGCGGTCGAAGACACCAACGTACTCTGGTTCCAAGAGTGGAATTTCATGGCCATTGATCTGAAAAATCGGAAAATTGAAGTGACAATTAATTATAATTGGACATATTATGTAGCTGAAATATGAGCTTTTCCAGAGGATACTTAACGTGCCGACATTACAAACATTTTGTAAGTTAGCTGTAGCCAGTCTACGCCATCTAATTTTGTGTCTTTCAGAGTTAAAAGTTGTAGCAGGTGTTTGCTAGTTCTCTCTAATTATGAATCTATCCTTTACAAAAATTACAATGAGATTAAGTACTTAAATAAGTACCTGTACAATACCACAGCATCTCATAATCTCCTCTTCATTAAACACCGCTTTCAGCTTAAAGAACTTCCATATAAAGTCCATGATCATCTTCTTATCGTTGTTCCATTTGTCAGTGCCCTTGCGGTCTTCACAGTGCGACTGCAGAGCTTGGAGCTTGGCCCATAGCTTCTCGTCGTGGTCTCGTTGGTACAGACAACGGAGGACCGTGATGCACTGGTAGTTGGGATGGGGTATTCCGAAAGTTGATATTGATACCTGGAACATCGAGAAGAATATAGATGGCTCTTCACTATTTGGTCTTGTTTATTACCTAAAACATTAGTTTTGTTTACTATAACTAGTATCGGTATAAATTACTTCGTGTGCGAATTTACATATTAAAGATAACATCACGCCTCTTTCTCGTTGGGGTAAGCAGAGACTACAGTCCTCCACTTGCTATGATGTTTGCATACTTTCCTCGCTTCCTGTACTTTCATCAATCCTTAAATACGTGCTTTTCGGTTTAGGGTACTTTTAAGAAATGTTTTTCAAACGCTGGTTTGGAAAAGGTCAAATACCAAAAAAAATCAATAGCGCATTTGGTGAAAATTCCTTTTTTCATAACCAGATTCATATCCTTCAGGATGACCATCGGTTATACCCTTTTTGTTAATAGCAAAAGAAGCATGAAATTAGAATTAATGCTGTAGAATAAATATATAAATAAATAAAAATATAAATTAGTAGAATTGATGAGAGCAATGAGGAATGTGATTCGTGCGTGGTGAGCGACAGGATTAGAAATTTTAGATTGACGAAAGAGGCGAAAGTAAATGGAAACTTTACAAGGAGAACGCCTCGGTGAACGTTCCAAGACTAAATTCAGGACATTCTTAATAAAGTCCAAGCATGTAAAGGGTTGATGAAAGTACAGGAAGCGAGAAAAGTACGTCGAGATCGTAGCACGTGGAGGACTGTGGCCTCTGCCTACCCCTACGGGAAAGAGGACTTTATAGAAGCTTCATGCAGTAATCTTGGTTAAGATTGTCTTGTTCTTACCTTTTCGCCCCTCTTCTCTGTATAATAGCACTCAGGTTTGTGCTCTTCCTTCTTCGTGCATTCTTCAGAACAGCATGGCCATCCACATTTCTGACATTGTACCGTCTTCCCTTCCTCCAGGAGTTTGTAGCAACCAAGGCATACCGGTGGAGTTACCTGCAAATTTTCAACTATTTTTAGTTTTGTGCTCTTATCTGTTTCGGCAACTACTTTTACGCTTGCTGTGAGGTCATTTCAAGCTCTTCTAACAAAGTTAATTAGACATGTCAGTTGCTTGATGACTCCGAAAGTTCAAATTCAGCTTTTTATGTTTTGAACATCCCTACCATAAAAATTGTTGTTAGATTGGACGTAATATCTTTGAGAATCCTCTAGAACAATTTCTATCTCTTTAATCTATTTCTTGCCAGATATAAATATTCCACTTTAATTTTTTACAGATTTTTAAGGTTCTCTTAGTGGTAAAGAAGCCGACAAAAATTTTTCACGTGATAATCAGGGCGACAAACTTTATGAGAGGATCACGAAAAACTATGTAAGAAGTTCCAGACTGGAGCCCGGTGTTCAGGAGGCCATTGTCTGGAAATGAAAAGTATTTTTTTACGTGATATTCTAGGCGAACGAAAGTGATTGCATGTAACAGAGAAGATTATACTGATAAGAAATACACAAAAACCAGACTAACATCTGAAGACTTTTGGCAAACCAGACCATTAAATTGTTTTCTTTTGACGACTTTCTATTGACGATTAAAATTTAACGCGATAATCAAGGTAATAAATGGTACAGCAGCACTGCACTTACTTTCTCGCAATACTCAAGGAAAAACTATCAACCGCAAACTTAAATTTGTAATGCCATACACATAGTATGGAAATACAAACTTTTATTTACGTTTTTCCAAAAAAATGTTCAAACGAAATACACAGATCAATTCAGAATTCAAATTGCCAAACATTAAAACAAACAAACTTCAAACGATTTCGCGTAAATCACATGTTTAACTTTTGGTAGTACTGGAACAGCCTGTATATGAATTTTCACAGATCAATGGATACTACCGTAGGATACTTGCATGCACATTTTTTTAATTTCCCTCCACATGTTCCTTATGTTTGGTCTACTGAGCAAGCCCTTTCAGTTTTTGGTACACCCTGTGTACAAAATTTTATTGAAAAAAATCATAAATAATATCCAGTCAAGTAGACAACCAATCCAGGATTAATATTATAGAGAATTTTAATAAACTCAATGGAACCAATTTTGGGTAAATCACATATTTACGTTTTGGTGGTACAGGAACACCCCTTATATGAAATTACACAGATCAATTGATACTGGTGCATGATATCCTACATGAAGATGCTTGGTCATGCAAAGTTTCATCAAGATTCTATGAGCCGTTTTTGAGAAAATTACAATTTAACATTTCCGTTGTATGACAGCTACCCTCAAAATGAGAGCCAGCCAGAAACCACTTAGAACCCGTTGATGGATTTGCATAAAACTCCTAAATTCAAAATATGGTGTCAATCGGACCATTCGTTTAGCCGCTAGGCCAAAGCGTGACGGACAGACCGACCGACCGACGGACCGACGGACCGACGGACCGACCGACCGACCGACCGACCGACCGACGGACGGGCATTTTTGGGAGACTTGTTTTTTATGATGTAAGTGATATAGAACACATTTTTGAGAAAATTAGCAAAAAAAATTTTTTCACGAATACAATACCTTTCTCGCTCCGCTCGAAAGTAAAAAACAGATGTGTCAATAGAAACTGCTTCATAAAAAAATCAGGTTGTTAAATTTTATCAGGTACTCAACAGAAAACAATTTAGTGGTCTGGTTTGCCAAAAGTCTTCAGATTTTAGTCTGGTTTTTGTGTATTTCTTATCAGTATAAGCTTCTCTATTACATGCATTCACTTTCGATCGCCTAGAATATCAGGTAAAAAAAATACTTCTCATTTCCAGACAATGGCCTCCTGAACACCGGGCTCCGGTCTGGAAATTCTAACATAGTTTTTCGTGATCCTCTCATAAAGCCCCATCTACTGAGAAATCTCTTTGTCGCCCTGATTATCACGTGAAAAATTCTTGTCGGCTCCTCTACCATAGGGATTCCTGATCTGGTTTCGCCTTAGAGAGTCACCCTTACATTAACGAGTTCAATATTTACCAATTTTCTATTGCCAGTTGTAGTATTAGTTTACTTACCTGTGAAGGGCCAGTAATAATCGGAGCTTCTTTGATAACAATATCTCCAGCCTTTATTTCTCTCGTTGCTTCCAGATATCTTCCGCATCTATCATCTTGTTTCACTTTGGCCGGTGTACATTGATTCTTATGCTCCTTCCAGTGCTTCTTCTGATGGTCCCTAGAACAGTAATGTACTGCTTGGCAGCCAGAACATTTCTGCTCGGCATCAGATAGGCAAACTGCACAAACTGATTTGTGTTTCATTTTCTGAAAGATTCAATAGGTTGATTAAAATATGATCGGTGAAATCATTAAGGGATCCATATGTAACTGTATCGTCTCGTTAAATAAACACACTATAAGCCATACTTTTGCTGTAAAATCACTACGGACACTATGAAATTACAGTTCTCACCTCTATCTATGCAAATTTCAATTAATTCTTTTAAAGAATCTTGAACATAAGCGCTTAAAAATTAAATTTTTTGTTCGAATATCACTCGAGAATTTGTTTTATTTTAAGTCGAATGTATTGTGTAGCGAAACCGGGTCGACTGACGGAGCGGCGTGCGCGCATGGGAGTAAAAATAAACCGCCGGCTGAAGCAGTATGCTTCTAGTTGTTACTCGTACCTTCGATGTATAACAGCGTATGAAACATCTCGAAGAATACGCCAGTATATGGCTACTTGCCATCGGAAAGAGAAAATTCGGGAAGAGTTTGTATATGATGAAATAGGCTAAGTGTTGATTTCTTTTTGTTTCAGAGATGGTGTTGACGATGGAACGAGCTCTCCCAGAGGAAGACTTTAGACTATTCACTCGAGACGTCGAGAGTTGAATAGATTCGGGTTATATGATTTCGGGAATACAGACACAGGCAGGGAATTGCATTCCTTAGGTGTGCGCATTTTAAAATATATTGCAAAGTTCCTTGTACGACTGGATATGTGGAATATAAACCTACCAGATGACGTTGTTATCGGACGTCAAGACTTTAGACAGAAGAAGGGGGCTGGTGGAATTATTAGTAATTCTGTTGAAGAGCTCTTTCTCTATTTTCGTGTGGACGGTAAGGACCACAACATTGACACAGACAAAACCACCAATCGACCATATCGGAGTTCTGGTAAATTTCTCTCAATTTCTGATATTGTAAACGATTTCGACGCAATTCTACTTCGAAACCAATCAAATTTAAAACTTCGTTGACTGAGATAGAGAGGAATATTCGTCGGGTAAGATGGAGGATTAGTTAGACCAATATTCTACTTTATTGTCAGTGAACGAAGTTTTGAATTTGCCGGTTTAAAGTCGAAGCTTATTGATGTAGTTTTGGCTGCTTCCCGAAGCTGGTAATTGGTGGTGCTCAATATATTTTTTGGTGTTAGATACGTTGTAAGGAGAGCATACGAGCTGGTGTGAGTATACGAGTAAGAGCTTACCACCGCCCATAAGGCTTATATTACACTATGCGAGAACTTGAATGAAGATACATCATATTATTATGAAGGTATCTTGGATTAAGATACATCATAAGTAAAGGGGGTAATTTTATTATATATTCTTTATTGCACATTTAACATACAGAAAGTAAACAAACAAAAGGACATTTACAAAGGCGGGCTTATCTCTACAAGAGATTTCTTCCAGCCAACCCATGGTTGTGAGAGAGAATATTCATAGCGGGATACAATAGTGCATGTAAACGGAAAAAAAAAACAAAAATAAATAAATAATACCTACAATTTCATAGTAAATAATTAACGACAGAAGTTATTTTAAGTCTTAACTAAGTGTTTTAGGCAAACGTTTTTGTTTTGGTAATATCGTTGAAATTACCTACCTTGATCACCCCCGTGTCATCATCAATCATCATAACATCCCATGAAACGTCCACTACAGGACAGGGAGCTTCCTCCAGAATTCTAGCTTTTGCTGGAAAAATGTGGAGGGGAAGTACCATAGTCACCTCGCTTGTTAGCGTTACGGCTGGCACCATGGACCGCGGTTGTAGGTGACCGCAGTAAGTAAGATGTAAGGCACAGGAGGATGCTGCTGCCCATCCTCCAGTTAACCCTTAGTCGCCTCTTACGACACCCACGGGTATGTATGGGTTGGTACTATTCTTTGCCGAAACCACACGGGACACCCCCATGTAATAGATATCTATCCCAGAATTATGATAGACTAGCTGGTGCCCGCGACTTCGTCTGCGCAGGTTTATAAATTGTAGCCTAATGTGTTATTCTGATGTATAAGCTATATTATTTATTATTGTTAAGTTTCATTAAAATCCATTCAGTAGTTTTTACGTGAAAGAGTAAATAACATCCATCCATACCTTCTTCTTCTTCTTTCGTGTCGGCAAGAACACAGGCTAAATCTTACTTGCCCAGAAAGCGGCTACCGTGGTAGCCCTCTGGTTACCGTCAAGTAAGTCCTCACGCGAGCAGGTGGTCGGGCACGCGGGACAATTAGTGAGGTGTGCCATGGTTTGCAGGAGTTCTCCACATTCACAGCTGGCGTCTGCGCTACTTAGGAACCCCCACCGGCATAGGTTATCCTTGCTTCGGCCAACTTGGGTCCTCAGCCTATTTAGACTTCTCCAGGTTGGCCAAGGTTCCTTATAGCCAGGAGGCAGGTTTTCGTTGGGGGGGTACAGTGAATGTGGGTACTCGCTTGCCCAAAGTCTGCACCTCACGTCGGAAGGGTTTTGGTCGGTAGGCTGTGTGGATCGCAGGAAGCTTTTGCGGCTTCGCAACCGACCTGCGGCGGGAGAGTGCCCGTAGAGTGGATGTCTCGGGTCGCTTTCCTGTTTTTGTTTTTCAAGCGAACAGGTCACTGCTCTACGGACTCTGGGAGGAGCTATCCCCGCAACAGGGAACAGCATACCGACAGGAGTTGGCTTGAGACAGCCAGTCACGATGCGGCAGGTGTCATTTAGCTCCGCGTCCATACCTAATCCATACATACTAACTTTCGCGTTTATAATATTAGTTCTATAGTTGACAGACAATGGGAAACAAAAACGTCAAAAATCGTTGGTTTGGCTGTATCCTTGACAATAATAATAATCTTTTCAACACATTTGCTCATAAAACAGCTCTATGTGCACTGACCTAAAGTACATAATCCAGCTTATTAAACAAGCGCGCTTTTTCCATTATATTACCGCACTATTTTTAGGGTTCCGTACCTCAAAAGAAAAAAACGGAACCCTTATAGGATCACTTTGTTGTCCGTCTGTCTGTCTGTCAAGACCCTTTATCTCACGAACGGGTAGAGGTATCAGGTTGAAATTAATACCATATATTAGGATCCATGAACCACACAAGATCTGAAACTTTAAAGTTTTTACAACGACGCAACCAAAAGATATGGCATTTTATGTCCTCATCTCCATACATTTATTCAAAAATGCAAAACCTACAGGGTATTTCCCGTTGACCTAAAATTATGAAATTTGGCAAGAAGCTAGGTCTTACAGTACAAATAATGGGAAAAGTCTGAAATCATTAAATTATACAACTTTTCTCACAACTAATGAAAACCAATTGTGGTGAGCTCCCGTTTCAAGAACATTCATATAAGAGAGGGGTCAAGTTGGATGGTCGCTGAGGCTATTTTGGTTTTAGTTCTATTTAAAAACGGGAACACTTACAAACTTGAAAATTGGTATGTTTATAGTGCATAAGCTATAAAATAACAACAAATAATAAAATTTGGTCAATCGCGTGTAGGACTCAAAAAATCTAGCACATTAACTTACTGAAATTTCAACTAATACAATTATGATTATGTGGTGGTACGGAACCCTCGGTGGGCGAGTCCGACTCGCACTTGGCCGGTTTTTTTTTATTATTTCAGAAGGCAGGTTCTATTGACATCTTTGAGCGGCAAAATTTTTGCCTGCCCATGTTATACTATGCTCATTGTGATGCGACTGTGCTTTTCGAACTCTAAGTAGGTACCCTAAACTCATGTACTTCTTGCGGACTTATACCCTACCTTGCTGATACCTCACCTTTCGGAAAGGAACAGTAAATTGAGGCAAGCGGTGCAAAATATTTTAAATGTTGATCTTGATTGAAGGAGATCGTTAGGTCACAGTAGATAGTGTTGGGTGCAGGAAGCGTTAGCGCGCTTTTGCTAGGTCTGTGGGTGCAAACTATAGTCTGCCAATTCAACACAGACTGACACAGACGTAATATGGAGGTTTAGGTTTCTGACAGGTTTGCGACGTTATTTTTCAGGCGTTCCTGGCGCCTGCTATCGAATTTTTGGGGATCTATCTTATAATGGTGGTGAATCTCATACCTCATGATGACCTACCTCGTGCCCCTACTATTCGAAGCACTGAAGCCATTAAGGGCATTTGTTGCCATCGACACGATAGAAGAAGAAGAAGGGCATCACGCACTAAGTCCGTTGCTCAAAGATATTTCCACGGCACCTTTTTATTCGTAGGCACCACGCTCTAAACGTGCTTGTAGGTGTAAGTCGCTCAGATGGAAAAAGACCAGACTGATTAACCATGATAGCGTAGAGCAAGTTCAGTAGGCAGTTACGTACAGTCAACGACAGGTCAAGCTTGACACTCGCAGCGCGACTCTAGCCCGTCCGTCTATTGAAATAAGAACGGTACAAAGATCATTGTGTCAAGCTTGATGTGCTCTTGACTGTACGCTGCATCGCGTTTCAACTCTACCTCTCGCATGGCGTGGAAGCGTCACACACTAGTACGCTGCACTCGAGGTTTCGGACACTTTTTTACTGTGGCGTTTGAGGCAGCGAATCCTTGCGGCAGTGAGGCGAAGGAGTTTGTGAGGGAGATTGAACTTTAAGAAGCAGAGGATGCACGTCGGTTATTTTCTGGTCCAGTGGTCTGTAGTTGCTATACCTATAGCGTGGAAACTTTGCGAGCATAATGGAGACAGCCTAAATGCCTGACGATAACCATTGTTGTTAGTTTGGTTAATGAGTGCCTATACATTTTGACAACTCAATATTAATTTAGATGTATTAATATGATGTGGGGGGCCTGCCAACGCTTCGTCTCCCGGTACGTGGTCGCCACTCTAGAACCCTTACGCCCAATCGGCCATCGGTTCTTCTTGCGATGTGCCCTGTCCACTGCAACTTTAGTTTAGATCGCTAAACATAGCCCTGAGAATCGTCTCAGCTCTTCTGCGGATCTCCTCATTTCTGATTCGATCGCGCAGAGAGACTCCGAGCATAGCCCTTTGCGGACTTTGGGGTCGCGGTAAGCCGCTGGATGCGAGCAGTGCAGGACCGGTCGTCATGGATATCTTTAGGGGTGGCCTATGTCTAGTAGTGAACGTCTTTCGGCTGATATGATGATGATTAATATGAATCTTTTTAATTTCTGCATAACATACCCTAAAGTCGCCTTTAAAATCTGCCGCCCTAAGCTCCAGCCCACTCAGCCTGGATCCGGCGCTGGTGTAGGTACTGCTACCGGCCTGTCTCACTCCGCGTCTAAGCATGAAGTACCGACAGCGCGGCGCGCCCTACGGGCGCTATGTTTTTCGGGCTATCACCATATCGATACGTTTTGTGCCATTTGTGTCAACGTACATTCATAAAACAATTATTATTTATTTTGGTTCCAAGTCTGGGATGTTTTCAGATAATTATAATGAGGAACAGAAGTAAATTTTGTGTATTGGATGCATGAACTCGAAGAAAAAGTAAAATTTTATCTTTTTTAAGATACCAACTGATTGTAATGAGTGTTTTTATTGTTAGGGTTCCGTACCTCAAAAGAAAAAAACGGAACCCTTATAGGATCACTTTGTTGTCCGTCTGTCTGTCTGTCTGCCTGTCTGTCTGTCTGTCTGTCTGTCTGTCTGTCTGTCTGTCTGTATGTCTGTCTGTCTGTCAAGACCCTTTATCTCACGAACGGGTTAAGGTATCAGGTTGAAATAAATACCATATATTAGGATCCACGAACCACACAAGATCTGAAAATTTAAATTTTTTTACAACGACGCAATCAAAAGATATGGCATTTTATGTCCTCATCTCCATACATTTATTCAAAAATGCAAAACCTACAGGGTACTTCCCGTTGACCTAAAATTATGAAATTTGGCAAGAAGCTAGGTCTCACAGTACAAATAATGGGAAAAGTCTGAAATCATTAAATATTACAACTTTTCTCACAACTAATGGTAACCAATTGTGGTGAGCTCCCGTTTCAAGAACATTCATATAAGAGAGGGGTGAAGTTGGATGGTCGCTGAGGCGATTTTTGTTTTATTTCTTTTTAAAAACGGGAACACTTACAAACTTGAACATTGGTATGTTTATAGTGCATAAGCTATAAAATAACAACAAATAATAAAATTTGGTCAAGCGCGTGTCGGACTCAAAAAATCTAGCACATTAACTTACTGAAATTCCAACTAAAACAATTATGTTTATGTGGTGGTACGGAACCCTCAGTGCGCGAGTCCGACTCGCACTTGGCCGGTTTTTTTATATTAAATAGGTATCGTTTATAAAACATACTTACTCTAAATATAGATAAGTCGGCACTCAGAAAATATGAGGTTATTTGTTGATATAGTGTCAAGCTTGGCGTGCTTTTGACTGTACAAGTCCAGCAACATATAATAAATTTTAGTTTGACGAATAAATGAAATAAAATTGGTATTACAGCATTTACAGCAATTTTAGCCGACACTGGAGTCAACCCTGGCAATCGACAGCGTCGACTCGGTATATCAAGCTGCATTGCAAACAGGGCCCTGACGCGTGGAGTTAAGGTGCAATTTAGCTTTGACGCGCTATGTTTAGGTATATAAAAAGGCGGCTTTTTCCAAGATCAAAGGAGTGCGACTTCTGTAAACTTGTTTACTATTATATATTCTATATTCTGTGCTGCTACCAAATAACTTATGGGTGGTTCTTCCCTAGACATACTTCGCACGATAGACTAGGTACCTATAACTTTATTTTTCGTTTCACTAAAACCAACCACCGAGGGTTTTAGGCTACAGGGCATTGATGAGCTGATATGTCGCTTTCAAGAGATTTTGTAAGGAATAAATAAAAAGAAACAACATAAAGGTTAACTTTTTATTAAAATATAAAATTAGTAGCTAAGGGTTTGAAAGAAAATAAATACCTACAACACTCCTTTAACACTTATATTTAAGTTTAGATTATGTCTTTTAGTCGAAGGAATGAATACAATTTTATTATGACGAAAGAAAACAAGTAAAAAAATATATAAAAATCTCGAATATTTAATTATTAACAAGAATATAATACAAAGAAAGACTAGTTATGATGAAAATGGTAATAAAAATAATAAATCTATTAGTAGGTAGTATACGATAATCACAAATAAGGCAACGTTTCGTTACCTAAGGTTGACTGGTAGAGATCTTACCTAGGGATAAGTCCGCCTTTGCTTGTAATTTTTTCGAGAATAGTATTTTTTTATTTTCGTGCAATAAAGATTATAAAACAATAACAACCTTTTAAATTAGCCCACAAAGAAATTCTTATAGTATACTGCGTATAAAAAATAACGGAAATCGAAGTCGACGACGCGACGGCAAAACAATGGTACAGTCAAGAGCACATCAAACTTGACACACTGGACTTTGAACCGTTTTTATTTTAATTGAAGTACGGGCTAAAGTCGTACTGTGAGTATCAAGCTTGACCTGTCGTTGACTGTACATTACGCGCACGCAATCACGCGCGATAAAACTTACGTTATACACGCGACTTCCCATTATACCCTAAGAGCTATCCTATATTTTGGGGAAAAAATTCATATCAGGCCAAATTTTTGTAAATGGCCTTTAAATGTAATTTTAAGAGACTATATTTTTGAATCCTCCAAAATTTCAAACTGGAATGTACCAAAAAAAAGTTATACCACGAAGATGGCGCAATTTTACAGCAAAAAAGGTAGCACCTATATTATCGTGAAAATGTGTCTATGTTCACTATATTCAAGCACCAAAATCGAGATCCACCAAAGATATAAACGGGAAACTAATTATATGAGAAGAAGTTGTTTGTTTCACTAACTGTGCCTTAAACTCTAGGAAAAAAATAATAGAAGATTTGTTTTGGTAATTATCAACATCAAATAACGTTTTAATATACTTTCTTTCAAAATCCAACATTGTTTTTATTTGGGTAGTAGGTAATTCTTTATCAGCTTTTTACATAGGCAGCAAAAAAGTAGCAGTTATAAATTTAGGTAGACTTTTAATATTAAGCCTAGATAGCATAACGAAACATGAAATCCACCAAAAAAATTACGATCTTAATAAATTTTTAAAAGTACATAAACTAATAAGGACTTAAGTTCTCCGTAATAAGTATCATTTTCGAACGCTTACTATTCTTATTAATGCAACCGCGGGCATTCGACTCGGAGCGCGCCAAAAAAAGCCCGCTCAAACGTCCACACCTAAAAATACGGGGTGTTAATTTGATTGCGTGTCATAGCTGATCGGATCACTATCAGCAACTGAACAACTTTTCCCAAGGAACATAGGTTGAAATACGAAAATCAATCTTTGACCACCCATAGAAACTGCGTCAGCTGATAGCGCATTTTGTATTGCAGGTCAAATTTGCTTTATCATATTTCGACCTATGTATGTTCCTTGGGAAAAGTTGTTCAGTTACTGATACTGATCCTGCCCCTGAACTATGGCACGCAATCAAATTAATCAATATTTTTTAAATAGTTTTCATGTTGTTTTATACAGGGTGTCCCATAATTAGGCCGGCACGCTGACATCGGACGTAGATGGACTTAAGGCGCATCAAATAAAAAAAAAAATATTTGTAATTTTTAAACATCAATGAAACTGGTCATACTCAATACTCATTACACTTTTCTATGGGCATGTTAAGCTTATTTGATGCGCCTTAAGTCTATCTACCTCCGGTGTCAGCGTGACGGCCTAATTATGGGGCACCCTGTATGATGATATAAGGAGTCTTTAGCCGCATGTTTTGCAAAAAAATCAACTATTTCTTATCTGAACGAGCCTAAACTTAGTATGTTTAAAAAATCTTTTTTTGGGTTCCGATACCAAAATGGTAAAAAGGAACCCTTATGGTGCCGCTCTGTCTGTATATCTCAGCAACCACTTATGCTATCGACCTGAAATTTGGAATAGTTTTAGAATATAGTTGCCCAACTTAATTGCACATGAAATAAATTTTGAAAAAAGTATGATTATTAATGTAAAGGGGGCCAAAATATGGGGGGCCAAACTTTAAATTGTCGCTACTAGGTCGAGTGGGGTATCATATGAAAGAACTTTACTTGTACATTTCAAAATATATTTTTGTATTTTTTTAAGTTTCTTAGTTTTCAAGTTATGATGAAAAATGTCAAAAAAAATACCATTCCCCCCCCCCCCTTATCTCCGAAGTTTGAGTAGGGAAAAATCTGAATTAATTACAGTTGACAGAGGTTTATGTAAACTTTACAGCAAAAATAAAACGATCTTTCTAAGTTGCACAGTTTTTTCAGAAATCTGCAAAAAACCTTTACAAACAAATTCAGTTTTGCGGTTCCGAAAATGGACTTTATTGCTTCCAAAAATACTAAAGGTATATCGGAACCCTCGGCGCGCGAGTCTGACTCGCACTTGAACGGTTTTTTTTTATTTAAAGATAACAAGAAGTTCAAAATAAATGATGATTAGCGTATTCTTAGAATGAGTACTTTTTCAAAGCCCTCACATTCAATATACCAAACCCTAGGTTTAACATTTTATTTTTGTTTTTCTTAAGTATCTACAATCATAGACTGTCGGCCCACAGTAGCGAGGCCTACCTTACAAAAAAGCAGAACAAACGCACTTTGTAGAGACAGAGGACCGGTTAAAATACCTCATGGAAAAGCAAAATAAAACTAGTCTGTGCTCCTAATCACTTAGCAAAGCTTAAAAAACTTTGTAGGCCTACTTAATACCTGGCAGGTGGTCGTATCTGACCACTTTTATGGTGCCATAAATTTTTTTACATTTTACCTCGTCAAAGTCAAAATCGTTTATTCATTGTTGGATATTAAAATCTCTTAATGATTCTCTCATCAAAAATCAGATTGGCAAAAGCGCCAAATTAGAGCTAAATAAAAGCTAGAGCTAAAATAGTCTTGCAGACGGTCTCCTACATTTTGTCGGAAGCGTGTTTTAGCGTCCGCAATACATTTTTTTGCGTTTTCTTGATATTTAAGGACTCCTGAACAAGATCAGGGAGGGTGTCGCCCTGACATCCTTGAGGATTTTGTATAAAGTCCATGATTAGATAAAAGAAGGGAAACAAAATAAAAATCGTTGTTTAGAGCTCGATGAGAAGATAAATGCTGTATTTTTTGTTTTAAAAAATATTAAAAAGTAAAGGAATTAGATGCCACCAAAGTCAGTTTTTTTTACAAAATTTTGTTTGGGCTGTATCTTATGAACAGTAATAGGTAGACAGTTGAAATATTTACAGATAATGTATTTCTGTTGCCGCTTTCACAAGAAATACTAAAAACTAAAAAAGTAATAAATTGAGGGGGGCTCCCATACCAAAAACCTGTCTTTTTAGGCGATTTCTTCTCGATTTTTGTTTTAGCTCTATCTTAAAAACGGGAACACGAACAAACGTCAAAATAATGTATGTTTATAGTGCATGAGCAATAAAATAACAAAAAATAATAAAAACTGGTCAAGTGAGAGTCGGACTCAGAAAATCTAGCACAGTAAGTTACTACTTACAATATTGATTGTAGGTATTAGTTGAAATTTCAGTAACTTACTGTGAAAGATTTTTTGAGTCAGACTCGCATTTGACCAGTTTTTGAAACTTTTTATTGTTTAACAGTTCATGCACTATAAACGTACATATTTTCACGTTTGTACCTAAGTGTTCCCGTTATTAAAATAGAGCTAAAACAAAAACAGATTAAAAAATCGCCAAAAAAAGACAGGTTTTTAGTTTGGGAGTCCCCTTTAATTTATTACTTTTTAAATTTTTAGTATTTCTTGTCATAGCGGCATACATTATCAGTGAATATTTCAACAGTCTACCTATTACTGTTCATAAGATAACAGCCCAAACAACATTTTGTAAAAAAACTGAATTTGGTGGCATCTAATTCCTTTACTTTTTAATATTTTTTAAAACAAAAAATACAGCATTTATCTTCTCAACGAGCTCTAAACAACGATACCCCACTCGATGAGGTAGGTCAAAATTTTTATTTCGTTCCCCTTCTTTTATCTAATCATGGACTTTATACAAGATCCTCAAGGATGTCAGGGCGACACCCTGTCTAATCTTGTTCAGTAGTGTTAAAACATCATGAAAAAGAATTAAAATATATTGCGGACGCCAAAACACGCTTCCGTCTGAATCCTCCTGACTAAAAAACTTTTGTCTGAGCTCAGGACCAAAAACAAAATAGCGTAAACATAAAAAAAATTACAAACGGACTTTGTAGAGCCAGAAGAACTTTAGCAGCTTTAAACAATCTGGTCGGCCGCGGCATAACTTGGCAGGATTTCCGCAGTTAGCACCCAAACTTACCCGTCCGACCGGTTAAAATACCTCATCGAAAAGTAGAATTGTGGGCTTCTAACCACTTAGCAAAACTTAAAAAACATTATCAGCCTCCTTTAAACCTGGCAGGTTCTCGTGTCTGACTACTTTTATGGTACCACTGAAATGGTAAATTTCACCTCGTTGATAAAAAGGATTGACACAATGCGTATTTATAGCTTAATTTAATTTGTTAACATACGTCTTGGTCGGCCTGACCTCATCTTGGCAGTTTTCCTTGTCTAACTTCTTTTGTCTGTGCCCATAGGCTGTCAAAAAATATGTTTAACTAAACAAAAAACTAAACAATCACACTTTGTAGAGACAGATGACCTTTATTAGCTTCAAAAACATCTGGTCAGCAAACTTAGCAGGTTTAGCGCAGTTAGTGTTAGGGCTTTACTTGTAAATTCCAAAATATATTTTTATATTTTTTTAAGACTCTTAGTTTCGAAGTTATGATGAAAAACCGGGCAAGTGCGAGTCGGACTCGCGCACCGAGGGTTCCGTACCACCACATAATCATAATTGTATTAGTTGAAATTTCAGTAAGTTAATGTGGTAGATTTTTTGATTCCGACACGCGCTTGACCAAATTTTATTATTTGTTGTTATTTTACAGCTTATGAACTATAAACACACCAATTTTCAAGTTTGTAAGTGTTCCCGTTTTTAAAATAGAACTAAAACAAAAATCGCATCCGTGACCATCCAACTTGACCCCTCTCTTGAATGTTCTTGAAACGGGAGCTCACCACAATTGGTTACCATTAGTTGTGAAAAAAGTTGTAATATTTAATGAGTTCAGACTTTTACCATTATTTCTACTGTGAGACCTAGCTTCTTGCCAAATTTCATAATTTTAGGTCAACGGGAAATACTCTGTAGGTTTTGCTTTTTTGCATAAATGTATGGAGATGAGGACATAAAATGCCATATCTTTTGATTGTGTCGTTGTAAAAAATTTAAATTTTCAGATCTTGTGTGGTTCATGGATCCTAATATATGGTATTAATTTCAACCTGATACCTTTACTCTTCTGTCTTGACAGACAGACAGACAAATAGATAGACGGACAACAAAGTGATCCTATAAGGGTTCCGTTTTTTTCTTTTGAGGTACGGAACCCTAAAAATGTAAAAAACATACGTCGTCGTCCCCCCCCCCCTTAACTCCGAAGTTTGTGAAAGGAAAAATCTGAATTAATTACAGTCGATAGAAGTCTATGTAAATATTACAGCGAAAATAAAACAATCTTTCTAAGTTGCACAGTTTTTTAGTAATCTGCAAAAAACCATTACAAACAAATTTAGTTTTGCGGTCCTAACAATGGACTTTATCGCTTCCGAAAATACTACAGGTAAATACTATCGGAACCCTTTGGCGCGCGAGTCCAACTCGCACTTGACCGGTTTTTCCAAGTTGTGCCGCGGCCGACCAGTCGTTTATGAATCTACTTAATGTCCTCTGTCTCTGCAAAGTGCGTGCGTTCTGATTTTTTATAAGGTAGGCCTCTATTGTGGGCCGACGGTCTATCAGTAGTTCAGTCAGTTCTTCTTCCTCAAACTGCAATGCGAAGATGCATCGCCGGAACAGAAAAAACGTGTAGATTTATAATAAAAAAATGCGGGTTTTTCTGGTGTCTCACCGGCAGCAATACGTTTTGTCGCAGCTAAAATCAGTTTCGGATACGTGTATAATTCCGGATTTCTTTATGTAACTTAACATTGCTCAAATTTTGGGATATCAAAAACAATCCTTCGAGTCTTATTTTACTTGATTCGTATACTACCTAGTCTTTGCAGGCCTTTTTCGCCTACAAGCACAATATCAAAACACAATGAATAATTGCATATTCCGCATTTTTCACAACTTATATTTTCTTCCATTCTTTTATCACCTTAAAGTTTTTATAACACTTTGTTGGCAAAGGTAATATTTTTCGCAAATAATGGTGACAATACTGAATGCGCTCACTAAAACAAATCTAGGTACATATCGTCCTGTGACGTGACCTTGCTTGCCCTCGTGCGCCCGCTCGCTCGTTGTTCCCGCCGCCGCCGCCGCCGCGCCCCGCGTATACCCCTCGCAACCCTTTGTTTCTTTGATTCGTGATTATAATTATTACTTTATGTTTTTAAGGTGGATTTTAATTAAGGATGATATTATTTGACCTTAAAGAAAAGTCTACTTAGTTAATTTAACTGCTATATTTTTTTCACTAGTTTTTTATTACCACTAAAATCGTTTTGAATTTCCATTTAGTTTTTTGGGTGGATTTATTACACTTTATGTTAAGGGACGTTAATGAAACAAAAGCATAGAAGAACTGATCTTATAGTATTTTTATCATAGGTGTAATGCAACTTTAAGATTTACGTAAACATTTTTTTTTGATTTAATTGTGTTTCTTTTACAAATATAGGAGGATTATATACTTAAAAAAAAGATATTAATAAAGGTAATCAAATGTAAAGTAAATAATATTTATAGCATTTTTGCCCTTTTTTTGTGGAATTTATAATACATTTATTATTATTTTTTTAAATCCTGCGGTCGTAAATTTGGGTGGATTACTAATGAATTATTTTATAGACCAGCTTATCTAATTTTTGACGAAAAAAAAATGCTGATATGAATTTTTGTTGAATCTTCATACAGTGAAATAGTTTGGCTCTCAGGGTATTAGACCAACTGCTAAGCACAACAGCGGATAGCAAGCGTCGGATCGAATTATTCATCAATAAGGTTGTAAGCCTTTAACATGGCAATTATTAAGTGTGTATCAGGCATTCAGGTGTTCCCTCATGATATGTTGCCGATGATCTGTTCCCAAGTCTTAATCTTGCGCAGCGCGTCCCTCGCGGCGGCGGCCATCAGCCCCTCGGAGGAGTGCGGCGGCTCGAAGCCCAGGATCAGCGCTGACTCCGATAAGTAGCCGACGATCTGGAACATATGAAAGGTCATTTCAGGCATTGTCATCGTTATAACGTGATGGAACATCAACATAACATCCTTTTGAAAGTTGACATTTAAACAGGCTCCTTATAGAACTTTACAGCCACATCGTGGTATATTCTGAAAAGTTGAGTGCTTTTTTTTTCAGTTAATCATTGGTTTTTAGCTTTCCCATGTGAACCTTTTGAATTTTTTTCCGTCTTTCGACTCTTTGCAAAATGGCCGGGGGCCGGAAAATAACCAGTGTAAGTTTGCACCAAGTGCAATCATTTTCCCCGAGTCACAAATTAAAAAAAAAACGAATGGCTAATGATTCCTACCGTGCGCGTAGTTTTAATTAAAACTCTTAATGCAGTAAGACAGTCCCAATATGCAGCAAAACTTGTATCAAGTACAAACTTGTCTATTTAAAAATTTACGCCCACTGAAAGTTACAATCTAAAGGAACGTTCCATATGCACCAGAAACGGTGCAAATGAGGCATGAAATCCTTTTTTTTTCATAAGAATTTGCAACAGTCAAAATTAATTCCACACTTTTTCTTATTTAGACTGGAATACCAGTGTAATTATGTATCAACTAGCTGTTGCCCGCGGCTTCGCTCGCGTGGATTTCGTATTTATGTTGTTACCGTATTTCCGAAGCAATGAGATATTTTCCCGTCATTTCGGGGTAATTTTAAACTAAGGAAAAACAGGACTAACCCTGCGCAAATCAATGAGTATAATTCAAGATCCAGCTGAATTTTATATAATATACAGACGTTACTCATAAATTACTCAAAACAGAGGAACTTAGCAGCAGTATCCTAACAAATGTAAAGAGAGAGATGAGAGACACCTTTATGTAATATTTCAAAACAGAGCCAATTCGCAGAAGTAATTGAGAAAAACTAAAACCCTCTCCCTCTCTCCCCTCTCCCCCTGCCCCTCCCTCTCCTCCTCCCTCTCCCTTTTCATCACCCCCTCCCCCTCCCTCACTCCCTCCCTCTCCCCCTTGCCCTCCTTCTCCCTCTCCCTCTCCCTCTACCTGTACCTGTACCCCTCTACCTCTCTACCTCTCTACGTCTCTACGTCTCTACCTCTCTACATCTCTACCTCTCGACCTCTCTACCTCTCTACCTCTCTACCTCTCTACCTCTCTACCTCTCTACCTCTCTACCTCTCTACATCTCTACCTCTCTACCTCTCTACATCTCTACCTCTCTACCTCTCTACCACTGTACCTCTCTACCTCTACCTGTCCCTATCCCTACCCCTTACGCCAATTTAACCGCTATCCCTAACATAGAAATGACACCCATATTTATTTTTAGACATTTCATACCTATCGCACCCCAACCCCATCCCCAGGGGACGATGGTATTTCTCGTCCACCACGTTGGATTTCAAAATTGTTGTAGTTTTCGTAATCAGCGACCCGATAAACCATACAAACGACACCCATATTGATTTTTAGACATTTCATACCTATCGCACCCCAACTCCATCCCCAGGGGGATGATGGTATTTCACGTCCACCACGTTGGATTTCAAAATTGTTGTAGTTTTCGTAATCAGCGACCCGATAAACCATACAAACGACACCCATATTGATTTTTAGACATTTCAAACCTATTGCACCCCAACTCCATCCCCAGGCAGGGGGATGATGGTATTTCACGTCCACCACGTTTGATTTCAAAATTGTTGTAGTTTTCGTAATCAGCGACCCGATAAACCATACAAACGATACCCATATTGGTTTTTAGACTTTTTCACCCCATTTTCCTTTTTTAGGGGTTGAATTTGGGGTGGAATTTAAATAACAGTGATGAACGTTGCATAGAATTACATCATTAATGCCTAAATAATAAATTATGTGGATTTTACTTTAAGAATAAAGAATTTTCAACTTCATCCCCCTTTTCACCCTTAAGGGTGTCGAATTTTCAAAAACCCTGAGACATGTAACTATTAATTTCTAGTCGTCAGCCTAAATACAAATTTTGAAGATCCTAACTTTAAAACTGATGGACTTTCATACAAACTTTCATCCCCTATTTTACCCCCTTAGGGGTGGAATTTTGTAAAACCCTTTCTTAGTGCAGCCCTAGGCCTCATAAGGAACCTACATGCCAAATTTGGAATCTCTAGACCCAGTGGTTTGGGCTGTGCGTTGATATGTCAGTCAGTCAGTCAGTCACCTTCTTCTTTTATATATATAGATAGGTATCTTAAGTAAAAATTGTCTCAGAAAATGTCTTCCATTCAGCACAGAGATATAATCCATCAACGCCCCAACCCTATGTAGGAGTAACAGCGGTCGCCATGACCGAGCACGGTCGGATGATGATGATTATGAAGATAATCTTTGGGGGAGTCTCCAAGAATGCTCTGATATTTTAGAAGAAACTTACAGAAGAGAAAGCCTGGACAAGTTTAATTGCGTGGCCTATGTGGTAGAGTAAGACGATAAGGCCTGAAATGGTGATAAGAAAAAAGCACAAAGTAATCACCTCTTTGAGACGACTCCTCAGATTCTCTTTAGATATAGCTTTCCTTTCGAAGTCTCTAGTAGTAAGAATCATCAGCGGTGCGTGCAGCTCGTACAGTGTCACTCCTGAAAAAAAATATATATTTGACTTCAATTGGTAACGGAATTTAACTTCAGCCACACCTTGGACAGAAAATCAAAGCCTGTTGAATATGTGGCTGGTTGATGAAACCTCGTCGGCGCGCCCCCTTAACGGCCACGCGGCAAGCGGGGGAGAAGCCAACATACGGGGTGCGGAGACAGTCCGTCCTTTATCATCAGTACTATTGCTTCCTTCTTTGCTTCAATGTTCTTAAAGATTTTAGGATCACATGCTACCTAAGCGACTTCCGATCTAAGTTTGTCGAAACTATCTGTCAACAACCGATGATGATGAGTACTAGACGAGGATCCGCTAATCGTGGCAAATTGGCTTGGCTGATTATCAAGAGAAAAGTTTAAAGCCTTGATATGTTTTTAGGGTTCCGATACCAAAATGGTAAAAAAAAGGAACCCTTATGGTGCCGCTCTGTCTGTCCGTCTGTCTGTCACACCTCTATATCTCAGCAACCACTTACGCTATCGAGCTGAAATTTGGAATAGTTTTAGAATATAGTTGCCCAACTTAATTGCACATGAAATTTTTTTGAAAAAAGTATGATTATTAATGTAAAGGGGGCCAAAATAGGGGGGGCCAAATTTCAAATTGTCGCTACTAGGTCGAGTGGGGTATCATATGAAAGGGCTTTACTTGTACATTTTTAAATATATTTTTGTATTTTTTTAAGTTTCTTAGTTTTCAAGTTATGATGAAAAATGTCAAAAAAAATACCATTCCCCCCCCCTTATCTCCGAAGTTTGAGTAAGGGAAAATCTGAATTAATTACAGTTGACAGAGGTTTATGTAAACTTTACAGCAAAAATAAAACGATCTTTCTAAGTTGCACAGTTTTTCAGAAATCTGCAAAAAACCTTTACAAACAAATTTAGTTTTGCGGTCCTGAAAATGGACTTTATTGCTTCCAAAAATACTATAGGTATATCGGAACCCTCGGCGCGCGAGTCCGACTCGCACTTGACCGGTTTTTTTTGTATTTAAACAAGATCTAATTTTACTAGTCTTGTAGGTGTTGTCAAGCGAGTGACTAGTTTAAATTTTTAAGTCACTGAATTGCCTCTGAGCCCGAAACGTGAGCTCTGACATGGCTGCAACTTTGTGTTTACTTCTATGACATGTTGAAAGGACCTACCTCTTAGCCTGGAGTACCCCGGCTCAATAACATCGAACACCTTCATCAGGTCTCGACAGATCTCTATCTTTCTTTTGAGTTCCGACTCCGGCATCTCATGAATCATGTAGTTCTCCACTTTCCCGTAAAGTTGGCTGAGGGAGTGTTTGGCCGATAGGCAGAGGTAATGCGTGGAGTGGAGAACGTTCCGGTATTTGTTGAGGAAACATTCGTAGCCTGGTACGTCGTTTGCGTCCACGGCGTCGTATTCGTCTGTAAGTCTGGAAAAGAAGTTTTATGTTAGTTCGTTTGTTAGTTTGTCTATGGGTGCGGGAATGGTGGTAAAGGCATATATAAAAGTTGTCTCTTTCACACTCACACTATGATCAACCAACATCCCTGCCGAGCCATATCGCAAAAACTTCCAGCTAAGCGCTAGCTAGACTGTACTTCAACAATGAGTTTAGACCATATCATACATTTTCATTCCCTGTACAGTTGCAGCTTGTTAAATCATATTCGCTATAGCGGCTTCTCATTGTATGTTTACTTTATAAGGAGTTTGAATAGCGGAACATCTTACCTTTTCACCAAAAACTGTTCAGCTATGGCCGATATAGCTTCACCCATTATCTACCTCATTCCTACTAACGGGATTGAGTGCTATGGTCACCAATCAAGTAGTTCGAATCCTCTATGGGATCAAGTGGTGCTGAAGATAGCGAAATGCCTTACCTTTTCAACAATATCTTCACAGCCACGGCCGTCATGGTATAGCTACAACTATTATCCACACAGTGCCTGCATTAAGGTCGAGCGTTGCTGGTGACAACACTCGACCACTGCACTTTGGACAGCGGAACATCTTACCTTGCTCAGCTACGGTCGACATGATATAGCTTCACCCATTATCTACCACACATCTAAGGTATCGAGTGGTACTCGAGATAGCGAAATGCCTTACCTCTTCAACAATATCTGCACAGCCACTGCCGTCATGGTGTAGCTACATCCATTATCCACACAGTGCCAGGCTGCACTAGGGTCGAGCGGTGCTGTAGACAGCACGCGTCCGCTGCACTTCGGACAACGGAAGGCGCTGGCGTAAGTCCCGAGCTCAGTGGGGTCTGAACACCGCTTGCAGCAGCAATCGAAGAACTTGCTCAGTTTTATGTGTTCTCGTCTTTTTAAAGTGCCCTGGAATCACGTCTTCACTTTAGTTGTTAGATCAGTGATCGATTCCTATTACCTATTCTGTGGCACGACTAGGTACATAATGGCCTAAAGGCTTTGGTTACCTTGTTTTGTGGTTCAGACACGAGAAATTGTTTGGTCATTTCATAAAATCAGCTTGTACTGAGATAGAAAACTTATTTCTTGATTCTTGGCCACTGGGGGTTGGAAAAGGCACCAGATCACGGAAAATGAAATAATGTGAGAGAGTTATTTGCGCAACTGAGGAATATTATAAATTTTCTGGAATCTAAAGACGGGCAGCAAAGCAGTGTCCTTCTGTACAACGTCGCCTAACTTCAACGCCGAGGGCAAACATTTTGTGTTAAGAATACAAGTGTATTTTTTTGTTTCGGGGTGTTATTTATCTATTCATGTATGTATATCAGCCTCTGTTACCCATAGTATAGTCTATGCCTTTGTATAGTTTGGGATCAGATGACCTTGTCTAAAATGTCTCCCAATAAGGGAGTCTACTGCAGGGAGCTCCTTCCAAAACTCCAGTAAAAGCCCATGGTATTTTGAAAAATAATTATCATAGACACCACGCTTGTAAACGTTGCGGCTGGCGACCGTTGTTGTTGGTGACCGCAGTATGTAAGATGGTACGATACACAGAAAGATGCTGTTGCGTATCCTCCGGTTCATAAACCCTCAGTGGGGTAGAGATGGGTTGGTATTATTATTTTCCGGCACCACACGGACGAATAAGTGATTACCTGTAGAGTATAAGCGTAGCAGAGCGATATGAGGTCCCCCGCGTGGTGGGGCACGGCGGCGCGCACGGCGAGCGGGCGGGCGGGCGCGCGCTCTGCGTCCGTGTGCGTGGTGGAGGGCGTGCAGTCGTGCGCGAGCAGGTGCGCGCGGGCGTACAGCGCGCGGGCGGTGGCGCCACTGCCGCCTACTTCGAAAGCGTTCACCTGCAAATTTAACATTACTATTTAAACATCGCCACAGATTACATAATAGTAATGACATCGCCTATTAATTATAGCCTCACTCGTTCCCTCCCATGTCTTACAACTAAAGGACGATGGGCATTTTGGTACCCGCTTCAATAGAATTGACTATAGTCTTGTCAAATTGGTCTTGTTGAGATAAACAACTGTTACTATGACGACTTGACCTGAATCTTTGTCCGTTCGGAGATATAGTCATAATAAAATGACAGATTCCATAGAAAAAAATCTAATTACCATGGCGCATGGAATGTTCTTTGCTTATTTTGCAGTAGAATACAAAACCATTACTAAAGTATCATAATATAATATTATTATTATGAACATATATCATAACATTTTTATTGTATTCACATTTTTATACATTACACACTACATAATACGATGCAATTGTATTTTTGTGCACATTTTATTTAGGGATTTAAGTTAGGGGGAGATGGTGTGGGAGGGGTGGGGTGGGGTGTGGGAGGGGGGAATTGGTTAAAACTAATAAAATATCAGTGTTTTAGTAAAAAATGGCATTTATTCATGATGGTCAACAATAATATCGTCCAGAAAAGCTGCAAGAGCAGTAAAACCCTCATGTCTCGCGTATCCCAGATACCATACAATGGATATAATGTGAGCACAGGTGCCCATTGTACGTCGTCCTGTCAGACAGGTACAATAATATTGATCAATATTCTGTTGCTGTTTGCAATATTGTTTTTTACTAATACATAACAATAATACGTTCTTGATCTCGTATGGCGTTACTGTATACGCGCGCGTAATAACCAAACGTCTTCGTTGATGCCGTAGTCTGGCAAGTCTTCTAAAGCGTATATTTCAATTAAATATAAGCCGTTTCTCAAGTGCTCACTGCAGTAGGACCTTGCTAGTTTTAATTGGTATGTTCCCAAAGAAAGCAATATGACATGCTCTTCTGTAAGGTGTGGGAAGTTCGGAAGATCATTTGCTTCTATTCTTTGGAAATCAGCTCTTCTGCTGTTTAGTCTCTTCCTCTCAACATAGCTGTAAAGAAGATTTGGGGAATCCATCTTGTTCCTTATAATATTCAAAAAAGCTTCTGCATAATTGCTATCGGCGATAGGTTCATGAAAGTGATTAATAATAGCTGCGGCGATTTTAAAATCGGTAAACATGTGAGGAAGAGCTTTGTTAAAATACTTTTGCCACAAGAGCTTAAAATCCCGTTTGAATTTTCCGTTTACTACTTCCCCAACCCATCGGCATATCGTCACTGATCTGGCTTCATTAGCCTGCTCTGTAGTCAGCTGTGTTTCGTTTCTGTCTTTTGTTGGTGGCATGTACGATTCGTAGCCACAGGCTCCAATATCATTTAAACTATCCCTGAAGCCTCGGTCTAAAATGAATACATCATTTTCTTGTAGAAAGCAATGTAAAGGATGCTCTTCGTCGTTCATGACGTCACTCATTATATTTGCATCTGTCTTTGTTGCAGCATATGGACCAAGGACGTCTAGTATGTGTCCATCAGAGCATACAATCAAAAATGGTTTGAGCAGTTTTTGGAATTTGTGCAAACTATATGACTGCCTTTGAAACAAAAAATTCGAGCTTTTGTGAATATAAATATAAGTGCCATCACATATCAGTATAAGTTTATCATTTTCTTCGGTGCCAAACAATGCTTTTGGAATTGTGAGGTTCCTTTCTAGTGCCTCGTTTCTGTTTATGTGGTCCACTCCTAAATGTAGTATGACATATTCATTATCAAGACATTCACGCACAATAACCAACAAACACTCCAGCTTTCTTCGCGACATATTAAATAATGTTGCTAACCTCTCGTCTGAATCTCCGGTACATAGTTTTATTCGGTATATTCCTAGAGCAGTTCTAGGTTCTTTACACCTCTCACTTAAAGATGGCACTAGTTCTAGCATGGCATCGAACTGATCGCCAGTACGTCCGGTCCAAAAATGCATTTCCTCATTGTTCAAAGCACCTCTTGTGTTGAAGTCCAGCCTAGGTCCACGTTCTAAAGCCCTTCTCAACATGTCGCAGACGTCAGTAAACTGTTCTGCATTGAAAGTATGAGTGGTATTGCAGGATTGAGGCAGCTCATCCCAAATATTGCTCTCAAGGTGTGGTCTGCATACTCTAGCACCATCGGGAATATATAACTTATATTCACAAAACATGTGAAGTTTGATAGTTTCAGGAATTCGATTACGGGTTGTGTTAAAACAACCGTTGAATATGCAGTGCCTTGGAGTGTTTGGAGCTCGCAGGTATTCTGGAACCTGAAGTTCTTCGACATTCGGTTCCACATCTGGTATAGCAGCAGGTGCCACTGCTACCTCAATTCTTTGCCAACATCGATGACAGACACGTCGAGTATTGTTGAACGCCACCTGAAGAGGGCAAAAGTACGATTTACACGTTGTTTTATTTACCGTGGTTTCGCTGACGTTTCGTTATAAAAACATTAAGTGTGACAAGTGAGATTGGTCCGATTGCCAGGTATCTAGAACAATGGTACAAGTATACCTACTCCTAATGCTTCAAAACAGTAACGTAAGCAGGTAGAAAATGTCGGTCTGGCCAGTGCGTTCACCATAATAATAATAATTGTCCACGTGCACAATAGATGTCAAAATGTCGTGCTATTGTGTGAATTACTACGAACAGAACACCTAATTACAGAACTATATCAGCACATAACATAAGTCATTTCAAATACAATAGAGGGATAGCACTTTAGATTAAGGGCTGCAATGTTAAATCCCACCAAAAACATAACTGTTAAAAAGGGGGCCAAGTTCCTATCGGCTAGTTGTTTGCCTAAAAAAGGGTTGAAATCCGATCCAATGCCAAGTTTAGATGCACTTTAATATCAATCATAATCGTCTTCATCAGCAGCCTGATCCACTAGTAAACATTTGCCATTCCCAAGACTCACCACCACATCCAGTCCTCCGCCTTCCGCATCCAGCTACTGAGCATTAAACAATAATATCAGTTTATTCAGTCAACGACAGGTCAAGTTTGACACTCACTGGGCGACTCTAGCCCGTACGTATATTGAAATAAGAACAGTATAAAGTCCAATATGTCAAGCTTGAGGTAATCTTGACTGTGCCTAAACGATCAAAACTGGTATCCCTCCACAAAAATACCACGCTGAAAAAGGTCTTTCCTATCTTATCGGTTGTAAATACCATCATTATCAGTACGGATTAAAACCTGCTCATGAGCTTTGTGTGCGGTTTTAGCGCGCTAATAGTCGGTTCAAAACTTGCTCGTATTCACTCGTTTAAGCGACGTGACGTCATCAGTGACGTCACTTTAGCGCGCTATCATTGCATACGAAAATGAGGTAGTGCAGCGTGTGCGAAACGTCAAACTCATAAAGACATTTGTCATCAATCTCGTTTTCGAGAGATTTTTTTCAACTTTTTTGGGGTTTTAGATTAAATTATCTTATCGAATAATCATTATCTCTCAATAATTTCTTAAAACGCAAAACAAAATCAAACTTTTAATTTTTCTCAGTGACATTGACATAAGCGCGCTCTAGTCTGGTTTAAAACTGTATTCGATGATATTCGACGAATGCACGCATATAGAAATAAACCGACTATATTCAGTGAATGTGATGTGTGCGTTGATTTCAAGAAACAATCCGTAGTGTATGTTATCGCATAATGACAACCTCAAGTGCTATCCGGCCATACTGTTTGACATAAACTCACACATAAACTATACCTACACTACGGATTGTTTCTTGAAATCAACGCACACATCACATTCACTGAATATAGTCGGTTTATTTCTATATGCGTGCATTCGTCGAATATCATCGAATACAGTTTTAAACCAGACTAGAGCGCGCTTATGTCAATGTCACTGAGAAAAATTAAAAGTTTGATTTTGTTTTGCGTTTTAAGAAATTATTGAGAGATAATGATTATTCGATAAGATAATTTAATCTAAAACCCCAAAAAAAGTTGAATAAAATCTCTCGAAAACGAGATTGATGACAAATGTCTTATGAATTTGACGTTTCGCACACGCTGCACTACCTCATTTTCGTATGCAATGATAGCGCGCTAAAGTGACGTCACTGATGACGTCACGTCACTTAAACGAGTAAATACGAGCAAGTTTTGAACCGACTATTAGCGCGCTAAAACCGCACACAAAGCTCATGAGCAGGTTTTAATCCGTACTGCTAGATAGACCTATGTTTAGTCGGTGTAACGTTGACCAGTCTTGTTGTGATCCAACTAAAGTCTTTAATGTTGCTCAGACATAATTGAATAAGTAAAGATTTTGGGTTCGCTGCTTTACGCCAATTGCATCAAAACTGGACAACATGCGAGCATTTTTCAAAACAGCGCCATTTACTATCACATGTAAGACTAATAATAATGAAGTGAGTACTAACCTCCAAAACAGCGTGATCTTGTATATACGCCACTAACGCTGGACGTATTCCTGGGAGGTCATCAGTTAAAACATGATCCTGGTATCTTGCGCGATATAAGCCTCGCCGGCACATCACACAATTGCGATATTCATCCATTACAACAGTCCAAATCAGTAGTCCAAAACACAAGCCGAAGTTAACGTTTAAAGCCGGTTCAAATGTCCAAAAAAGGGTGCAGTGGTCGGTTATAAAAGCGAGATAAGTAAGTGTTCTGTTAAACAGCAGCGGGGCGTTGTCTTTCGTACGGTACGACTAAACGACTGATAACGCGCTGAATGCCCAAGCGCATGGCAAAGGATCCAGCATACCACGCTCCCCGCCCCACCTCCGGTCGGGATAGTTAAAGGGCCCGCGCACACCAAGAGGCAGAGCAGACAAGAGCAGTTTTTGATAACATTGCAAAATGGACTTTGTATCTAAAAAATAAAATACAAAATTGCCTGAGAGACACAGCCGCAAGCAGTTTTGATGCCTCTCAGGCAATTTTGCATTTATTTCTTAAGATATAAAGTCCATTTTGCAATGTTATCATAACCTGCTCTTGTCTGCTCTGCCTATTGGTGTGCGCGGGCCCCGCGGGAGCTCCCCGCGGTTACCTGCTCACTCATTTAGTTGTTATATCTATAGGTTGTCGTCAATGTAATAAAAAAGGAATTATGTTAAAAATATAACTCATAATATTAAGTAAAATATATGTATATTTATACATAATAATAATTATAGTTAATAATCTATTAACAATGATAGTAAATAATAAATGTCCCATAATGTTAAAAAAAAAACAAATAAAAAGAAAAATCACTAAATAGCTCTGCTCCGTCCCGACAACGAATGATGACAAGCAACCTAGTTAACATTGGTGTACATAAAAAGATCTTTCAAATGTGATATATATTATTTCTATTGAGGCGGGTACCACGTTCCATACATTTTTGCCCATCATCCTACTCGACAACATATTTTTCTCCTTACCTCCAATATCCCATAGACAGTATGAATCTCTTCCGGATCGTATTTGAGCCTCTACTTTTTGATCTACTATACAACCACCTTGTCTTTTTTGAAGATGTCTCCGAAGCTGACGGATTATGAAGAAACTTGGCAACTAGAAGAGCTTGGAATGTACTTGATAACATATTTTTCTCCTTAACTGCAATAGACCACAGACGGTATGAATCTCTTCCGGGTCGTATTTAAGCCCGCACTTCTTAATCCGCTACGCAACCATCTTGTCATTTTTAAAGACGTCTCCCTAACTTACAGATTTTGAAGAAACTTGGCGACTAGATTAGCTTGGAATAAACTCGACCACATATTTTTCTCCTTACCTCCAATATGCCACAGACGGTATGAATCTCTTCCGGATCGTATTTAAGCCCGCACTTCTTAATCCGCTACGCAACCATCTTGTCATTTTTGAAGACGTCTCCCTAACTTACAGATTTTGAAGAAACTTGGCGACTAGAAGAGCTTGGAATAAATTCGATCACATATTTTTCTCCTTACCTCCAATATGCCACATACGGTATGAATCTCTTCCGGATCGTATTTAAGCCCGCACTTCTTAATCCGCTACGCAACCATCTTGTCATTTTTAAAGACGTCTCCCTAACTTACAGATTTTGAAGAAACTTGGCGACTAGATTAGCTTGGAATAAACTCGACCACATATTTTTCTCCTTACCTCCAATATGCCACAGACGGTATGAATCTCTTCCGGATCGTATTTAAGCCCGCACTTCTTAATCCGCTACGCAACCATCTTGTCATTTTTGAAGACGTCTCCCTAACTTACAGATTTTGAAGAAACTTGGCGACTAGAAGAGCTTGGAATAAATTCGATCACATATTTTTCTCCTTACCTCCAATATGCCACATACGGTATGAATCTCTTCCGGATCGTATTTAAGCCCGCACTTCTTAATCCGCTACGCAACCATCTTGTAATTTTTGAAGACGTCTCCCTAACTTACAGATTTTGAAGAAACTTGGCGACTAGAAGAGCTTGGAATAAACTCGATCACATATTTTTCTCCTTACCTCCAATATGCCACAGACGGTATGAATCTCTTCCGGATCGTATTTGAGCCCCCACTTCTTGATCCGCTGCACGACCATCCTGTCGTTGTTGGCGAAGATGTCTCCCGAAGCTCGACGGATCTCGTTGTGCGGTTCCATTGCTGACACTTTGCTCCATTTCTCCGGGTCTGTTGTCTTGAGGAGCAGGCATCTGAAGTTTAAATTGGTTTGTTATGTTCAAGCAAGTAAGCTAATCCTAAAATAATGCGAGGAGCCTTTACTTTCCCGGTTTTAGAAATTCTATGCCAATTTTTCTTTTTCTTCAGCAGGCTAGCTGACTTATATCTAAAGAACATCAAGATTGAATGGTCATACAGCTCTAAGATTGTTATGGGCTGCTGCTATTACCTCAATGGCATCAGAGCGTGGTACGCGTCTTTTAGGTCATCTAGCTTGTTGTAGTCCGGCGGGACTCCTTTCAGTGTATCGCACTCGTAGGTTGAGTGTCCCGTGTACTTGCCCTTGCCTGGGCACGCGCTGCTGCACATCGGCCATTTGCAGCCTTGACATCTGGAAGACAGGGTTCATGTTTGTTTAGCAAAGTTCTGTCAATGCCTTGACAAAATTAATTATGCCACGTAAAAGTTACAAGATAAAACTCCAGTATAAGTCTTCTAGGAAGCCACTTAAAACCAAGCATACTGGAGGTATCAAATGTTATAGTCTTTACATAGGGTACAATAGTCTTTTATTCTATTTTTTTGAATCACAATATTTGTGAGTAGGTCAGATTTGATTTAGAGTTTTAGAAACTTTAGGTTTACAGGTTACTCGTATTTCTGTTATAAGTCAGATAATCTTAGATTTTAACAAGACAGCTTGGCCCAAAACTGCACAGGACGGTTCTTCGTTTCCATGAGCTTTATCTTTGCCCACCAGTGGGATACCTTTTAATTGAGTATCGACGGGGAGGCGTGTCGGTTTCAGCTGACGCAGAGGGAGATTTGTTTCTTTTTTCCACAAGAGCGCAACTTTCTTCAAAATTAAATCTATAAATAAGGAAACCATGGATGACTTATCTATCAACGCACAGCCTTTGACCGTTTGGTCTAGAAACTTGAAGTTCTAGGCGAGCGCTAGGAAATACGTTTGCGAAATTTATGTTATCTATGATAACGGAAATCCACGCAAACGACGTCGAGAAAGTTGTACAAGTTGGATTATTTTTTTCGTTTTTGGATCAAACACAAAAACTGTCCAATGGTGATAAGGTACACTTACTTGGCAAAGTTGTTTTCGTCAAGTTCTCTGTAGCACCCCAAACATATGAGCGCACAGCCGCTGCAGGGACCGACAGCTAGAGCTGGTTCCTCGCAGATCACTTCACCTGGATGAATGTCGCGATTTGCCACCAGGTATCTGTGGATCAAGAGCTTTAGTTAGTTCTGTTTAATTCTTGTGTTAATTCCAGAATATCAGCGACTGCATTGCGACCCGTAGCATGCACGTTGAGAATTTAAACGAATCCAGGCCTACCCAATGATGTCCAGTTACCAGGCACTGGTCAAAAAGTGTTACCATTGACGCAATAGAAGGATAAGAAGAAAAATACTTTACATACGAATTACATGAATGACTATATTGTATCGTGTTACTATTATTACAGTTTGACGGGTTCTTGCTACGATACAGGATCTTGATATGCTCACAAGTGAACATCATTGTCATACTCTTCCTTTATATTATCACTTGTGTGTTAGTTAATATAATTCGTTTGGCTGCTTCGTGTCTAGAATTTAGGTAGTCATAAGTTGATACAAAAATATATTTACGTAATTTTTTTCTTAGCCTACTAGATCCCAATGCTGGGCAAAGGGCTTCCCGCGGTTTTCCATTCACAATAGTTTGTAACCTCTTCCCAATTCTTTGAGAAAACAACAAAACCTATCATAGCAGAGCCCAAAAAACAATTATATAGTAAAGTCGCTTTGCATGACTCACACCAAAATTTTATTGACAACGATGAATTTAAAAGCAGTTCATCACAACTTGTATCAATAAATAACCAAAATCCTGCATCTCATAACTCTATAAAAGGAAGTGGCGAACCAAATGACCTCATTTACCCAGCAGAAAGAAACAAAAGAATCCATGCTTGTTTCTTTGCCTCTGAAACCACTCCGGAATCAGTCAAAACCTATATGGGACAAGTCGGACCAGGGTGTAGCTATGGCTCTGAGAAGTTGAATTTGAAGCACAAACACTATGCATCCTTTATACTAACAGTACCTGAAAGCATGTTCCAGCTATTTATGATGTCAGAATCTTGGCCGGCTGGAATAGAAGTTCGTGAATGGTTTCGAAGACCCGCCGGGTGTGCATCAAGAGTCCGTCGTCACCGCGCGTCCGGTCGAGTTTTCACTAGAAGTGGTACGGCAAACCCAGAAACAGCGTCAAAGTAAACACTTGAAAAATCTAGCCGTCAATATTACTTACCAAAACGTCCGAGGCTTGAAAACTAAACTCCCAGCGTGGCGTCGGAATGTAGCACTCATGCAAGTTGACCTAATAGCCATAACAGAAACAAACTTGGACCCTTCAATTTATGACGGCGAAGTAACACCCCAAGGATGGACTATACTAAGACGAGATCGTGCTTCACGAGGTGGTGGTGTGCTCCTGGCTGCACGACCTGGTCTCTGCTTACACCGATGTCCAGAATTTGAAACCGAAAATGGTGAAGATTTGTGGGCAGTAATGAACTACAGGGATCGCCAGTGTTATATATGTGTTGTGTATTTGAAACCAACCAGCACAGACTCTGACTACATGACATGGTTCACAAAAGTTGAAAATAATGTGTCTAAAATTAAGCGAGGGAAAACTGTGATAGTAATGGGTGATACTAATTTAAACAGCGCTACCATTAGTATTAACAACTACATGGCTTATTTTTTGACATATTGTGAGTTCACAGAGCATAATGTGGTTTTTAATGACTATGGTAGCAAACTGGACACCGTACTGGTCCGTAAAGGTGAATAAAGTGTAACTGTGCAAGCTGCAGTAGATAGCCTAGTTGAACGTATCGATCGGTACCATCCTCCATTGAGTATATCCGTTGAGTTTGGTAGATCGGGACCAGACATACCTCTTGAACCTACTAACATTGACCCAGCGACAGACTGGAATTTCACTAAAGCCAACTTTGATGCTTTATATGAGTTATTGAGTATGACGGACTGGAGCCCGGTGTTGTCTGAGAACGATCTGGACAGCGCTGTGGAAAAAATGTATTCATGTATATACGCTGTTTTTGACTTGTGTGTTCCTAAAAAAAAGCGACCTAAGAAACCTGCGCGAAGGTATCCCACTTGGTTTACTAAAGACATTATTAAAGATCTTGCAATTAAGGGAAATTTGCACGCATTATGGAAACAGACAAATGATCCTTACCTATACAGTTTCTTTAGTGCTATCAGGTTTGACATTAAAAACAGGGTTGACATGGCTTACAGCGCTTTTAAGGAGCGTGCTCAAATGAATTTGGTCAATGATCCTCGTGGTTTTTGGTCTCATATTGCGAGTCTAAGGTCTAAAGGTGGTTTCGAACCATCTATTACTTACAATGGACAAAAACACAATGGCAGAGCTGCAGCAGATGCATTTGCAACTTATTTTAGTAGCGTTTTTCTGTCCCAAGAACCTAACCTGGATGCAAATCTAGTCCAAGGCGTAGCGAACAATTATTATGTGGATATAAGATCATTTACTCATCAGGATGTTGAAAATGCAATCTCTAGGCTAAAACCACGCAGTGCAGTTGGACCTGACAATATACCAGCAAACATGTCACCTCTGCCTTTGTCATGCCAACGGGAAGAGAGGTCCACTGAGATACAGTGCAAACTAGTTCAGTGGGTCTCACAACCTGTTTGTGATGGCCTATTCAACATTGTATAATGCCACAAACTCTTTCGGTTTGTGGGACTATAATTGGCTGTAATGAATTAATGACCATCGTTGTTATTTGTATTCAATAAACACATTTTTATTTATTTTATTTTATTTATTTATATAATAAAAGCATTCAATAGAGATCTAGCTGTGCCCCTAGTTCACATCCTAAACTTGTCACTTCAAGCAGGATTGTATCCATCAAGGTGGAAATTGTCCCGCGTGTCGCCTATTTTAAAAACCGGTGATAAATCGTTGGCTGATAATTATCGTCCTATAGCTATCCTATCTGCCTTCGCAAAAGTATACGAAAGCATTCTACATGAAAAAATCTATGCACAGATTGAGCC
This sequence comes from Athrips mouffetella, assembly GCA_947532105.1. Classification (NCBI taxonomy): domain Eukaryota; kingdom Metazoa; phylum Arthropoda; class Insecta; order Lepidoptera; family Gelechiidae; genus Athrips; species Athrips mouffetella. Next base: position 24,674,485 of record OX383976.1, read on the forward strand.
AAATCTCAGCGAAGCGCAACATGCATTTCGGAAGTGTCGTTCTGTAAGCACAAACTTACTAGGTCTTGTAGAACAGGTAGCCAAATGCTTGGACGAGAACATTCAGGTTGATGTTGCCTACTTGGATTTTCGAAAGGCCTTCGACCAGGTCGACAATGATGTTCTCCTGAAAAAGCTTGGTTCCATGGGCTTCACCCCTAGGCTTCTCCATCTCTTTGCTGATTACTTGAGAGGTCGAAAGCAGTTTGTGCGTTTGGGCTGTTTTGATTCAAAGCCATATCACACTAAGTCAGGTGTTAGTCAGGGGTCTCTCCTGGGCCCACTCTTATTTGCAATCGTGGTGAATGATTTACCTGACTGTCTACATGATTGTATGGGATTTTTATATGCTGATGACTTCAAGATAGTAGTTAGGATAAAGTCGCAAGCTGACTGTCGTATTATGCAAGAAAATCTTGATAGGGTCGCTGCTTGGAGTGATAAGAACCATCTGTACATAAACACCTCAAAGTGCTCGATAATGAGTTTTACCAGATCTCCTCAGGGAATCATGGCGCAATATTCTATTAACGACACGCCGATTGAAAGAAAGTGCAGCGTCAAAGATTTGGGAGTTATTTTTGATCCTAAACTCAATTTCCATGATCATGTGCAAAGCCTTGCAGTTGAATCTTATAAACGTTTGGGCTTTGTAACCAGAAATTGCAAGGATTTTGATAACCCTAAAGTAACAGAGCTTCTGTACTCGGCCCTTGTACGAACAAAATTAGAATTTGGTGCATGCGTCTGGAATCCACATGAAAAGACCTACACCTTAATATTGGAAAAGGTACAGAAAAGGTTCCTGCGTTTTGTTTACAAACAAAGATATGGGTACTACCCCTTTATGTACCCAACGAAGTTCCTACAAGGAACTTTAATGTACAACTCCCTTGAAACGAGGCGACTCTATGACCAGGTTATTACAGCCTGCAAGCTATTGCGTGGCCGCCTCGATGCACCGGAACTGCATAACCAAGTATGCCGTTTCCATGTGCCGGATAAATATACTAGATTTCGTTTGGGATCTCTGCGCCTGTTTGCTGCACCTAATGCCCGCACCGTTGCGAGACAATACCAATACTCTCCAGTCAGTCGAGCCATCAAAACTCTGAATGAGCTCCTCATCTGTCAACCTCAATTGGATGTGTTTGTGGATGATTGGTCTAATTTAAAAAGGAATGTTTTGAACATTTGTGAAGACAATTGATATGAAATTTTCTCTATTATGCGTTGATTTATGTAATAATTGTATTTACCAACTTTTACCTTTGATAAAATGAACGTTTTGGCTAGTCTGTAAGTTACGTTTTTGTAGAATAAATAAATAAATAAATTGAGAAGGCATCAAGATCGCCATCGCTTTCTTGGTCTACGTGCATACGAAATAAATGTAAAAACAGAATCCGAATGTTTTTTGTAATTTTTGTGTATTATTTGTGTAGACCATACTCGTTGCAAAACTCCGAAAGTAAAAAACACACAATCATAATAATTCTCTTAAAAGCTTCTGCAACCAGGTAAATAACATGTCAGAAAGAAAATATGCCCGCCTACTGGCATGACAACCATTTACTGCTGTCCAGTTAGCTCACTCCGAACTCCTGGGCAATAAATTATACCAACGTTTTTTTTACGCCCCAACTAATGAACGACAAAAAGTTTGCAGAGAAAATTTATTGCGTACAGAAAGTCGTTCTGGCACAACTGAGACAAATTAATGAGTACATCGATGGTGTTAAGACACTAAAGATTTTAATGGATGATTAAATCCAGAACAGATGTAGAGCAATGATTGTTGGGATTGGGAGAATATGTGATTTATAATGATTCACTTACGTCGACAACGTTCTTACCCTGTTTTTGCAAAACACATTCGTATTCCTTATTTTCATAATTCACATATAATTTGACAACAGATTCAAATATTTCGTATTAGTTTGGTATTGAAAATGCATGCAGCAGATGATACACAAGGTATAACAGTAACTGGAAAAGCATGATCAGTGAATGATACTGAATAAATTTTCCTAAAAATTTGGTGAAAGTTTTACAATTTCGTTGTTCTGAAAGTTGTACTTCTAGCTGTCTAATCTTTTTTTTACACCTTATAAGTAAGTATATTTTATTGTATCTGGTTCCAACTTAATTGTTATATGTGTATTTGTGATTTATTGGGCTAAAGTATAGTAGTATTTGTGACCATGGGTGTTTGTGTGTTGCTCCTCGTTTTGTATAGTGGTAGCCCTAGTGGAAGACCTTTGTTAGTAAGGGTAACGCACCCACCTGCCCATAACATCTGAGTGTTTCACATCGTAGCACCTCTTCTTCTCTGCTGGGGTCTTATTCGTCTCTTCTTCTGTTTCCTCCGCCTGCTCATTTTCTTTCACATCAGGCTGTTCTTCTCCATCAACAAGGTTCTCCTTGTTGCGCCCTCCATCTCCACGCCCCTTCTTCTTTTGCTGAACAAAAATATACGTGTTACTTTTCAACATACCATCGGAAATCTTTCTGTACGCATTTATTTGACGACGATACTTCTTAAATTTAATTTTAATTAATCTTACACAGAATATTCGCCGAAACATGCGCTCTGTCGTACAAATAAATAAATTATGTGCTTTTTAGACAGTTGTGAACTCGTGAGGAGAGTTTTTATGAATGGAAGACACGACTTCGGAATCAAACAGAAAATGTATACTGGATGACGTGTTGGAAATAGTGAATGAGTGTTTTGGGCCGGTAGGCGGTGTCTAGGTGTATTTCTGTTCACCACTTGACTTGCCGTGCCAATGGCAGACTGTAAAAATCTGTTTCATAACCCTGCCAATGATATTTATGACCGTGAAATCGAATGGGTTAAGGTTTGCGTACATAGGAATGATGCGGAAAGCTCATGTGTCGAAGCTTAGATGGCGTAAAATTAAATCATTCTTCGACAGACAGGATTTGAGATAGCTTGCCAAGATTCTGATGGTAAAAGACTCGTTGAGTACATAAAAAGAAGAGCTTGCCAAGATTCTGATGGTAAAAGACTCGTTGAGTACATAAAAAGAAGAAAAGTTCAGTGTGCTTACACCCTTACCCCGAACACTTGGTGTATTAAGACTTGAATATAATCTACCTAATGTAGAGCTAAGTACTTGTTTATCCTCATAAATTAGACTCGAGGTTGAATGCTCTCCATAGAGATTTATTTATGTTTGTATGCGAATACAGAATTAATATGTTGCTATGCCTAGTTATTTACGTATAGTTTATATATTTATTACCTAGTACAATAATATATTTTATTTGTGAGCTTAGTAAGTTGCGCAGGCTCTATCTGCCTCTAGGTTCGCTGGAAGAAATTTTCCAGTCTAATAACTTAAGCAGTACCTACCTGATCATTTTAATTAAAGTATTACATTGGCCTATGTCCAGCAGTGGACGTCTTTCGGCTGATATGATGATTATGATTACATTGTTTAAAAATATACAAGGAAAGAGAGGTGTATAGGTACACAAAATCAATTAAAATAGCCCTGAAGGGCAAGGGTTCAGGCCCGGGTCACGAAGTTTTGTTCTCTATGTGGGTACCTATGTTTTTTGTGCACATAGAAGGTAAATATATCAATCAGATGTTGTCCTACTACTTTATATTCTGCTAAAATGTTAATGCAAAAGATCTTTATCTGTATGATAAATTGTATGCTATCTGCACCCAAATCTTCCTTCCCCTCTAAGTTTAGCATATAGTGGAGACATATTGCTTTTATTTTTGTACACATTTTCAGACAAGAATTCATTGTTTTTTCGGCTACATTTAGATTTGATTTAAGGTATATTTTCTCCTTTTTGTCATACAAATCATTCGGACCCTATTTCATTATTGTTGCTTTTGGCTTCAGCTTATATCGATTCCTATAGCGATGGACGTGCGGCAAGAGTGCTACTATACTATTAGTACTGTAGTCCGTGGACATTTAAATTACGAAAAAGGTTACCGTTTGTATTTGTGAAATTGTTATAGATTTCGCCATTTCACATACTAAAAGCGAAGTCTTAAAGATCGTAACCCGCCGTAACCATATATAGTGACCAAACTATAATTACATACTCGTATGAGTTAGTTAAATACATCGGTAGGTTACCGCATTGTTTCGTTATTGTCATGTTGTACAGCTTTGTTGAATTACCATACGTAATAGTAAGACTATGAAAATTTGCCAAAAACAAATTTAAGACCAAATGCGTCTTAAAATCTGAACCGGCCACAGAAACCGATTTAAATGTCCACGGGCTACAGTACTATATATTGTCCATCACAATCCCAGGCCATTTTTTTTATCATCTCTTTGTAATTTGTATTGATTAGTATTTCTGTCAATATGTCTTTGATTTTTTAATGTTTATGTTTAAGGTACATATTCAGTCCTACTTGATAATTTTTAACCCACGAACTATCAACAAAAGGGAGAATTAAATAACCTTGAACTGTTTTGTCTCTTTCTGATATCCACTCACGTGCCCGCGCAAAAAAAAAAGTTCAGTAGATTGCCCTTGGGTACCGACCGGTGGTACCCAAAGGTACCACTGGTACCTACCTAGCAATCCATTGAAATATCCCCGACGCCTTCACGAAACCGAACTCCAAGTTTTATTTCTCGGAATGAAAGCCACCGTATGACACCGTAACTAAGGCTTGAAATACCGGTATTTATGGGAACCGGTACCATTTTCCTTGGTGCGATACCAGTACCAGACATAGTACCTGTACTACCTGTACTGGTACTATTTTTAGACAGTATCGGTACTATACCGGTACCAGTACCTGTACTAACCAAATATTTACGATAGAGTGAGAAAGCAGATTAAGTGAAAAGGATGATTTGACCCCCGTTTCGATGTCTATATTATAATATACTAGGTTATTTTTTTGGACCTGTTTTACTTTTGCCCACTTATTAGTGAGGTCAAAAGCAAAAACATTTGTTCTACGACTTTGCTAACAACACACGAAAATTTTTCAACTTCCCATACAAATTGGGTCGGTCACGTGGCCACTTTATTATGGAGAGTCGAAATTTTTTTGTGCGTTGTTAGCAAAGTCGTAGAACAAAAGTTGTTGCTTTTGACCTCACTAATAAGTGGGCAAAAGGAAATCTGGTCCAAAAAAATAACCTTGTATAGGATGACTTTTAATTAGTTCTTGATAGAAAAAGGTATGATTGTATTACTTGGTGGGATTGGATATCTTTCCCCAAGGAACATAGGTCGAAATACGAAAATTAAGTTTTGACCTCCCATAGAAACTGTATTTTTTTTTTTTTTTTTACTATGTATGGGCTTACTCTTGACCTCGATCTAGCCTTGAGGACAGAGATGAGGTCGACGATGGAACGAGCTTGCCCAGAAGAAGCCTATTCACTCGCGACTTAAATAGATTCGGGTTATAAGAGCTCGGGAACACAGACGTAGGCAGAGAATTCCACTCCTTAGCTGTGCGCATTATAAAGGATGTTTCAAAGCGTTTTGTGCGAATGTGTGGAATATCAACCAGATATGGGTGATATCCTGCGGTGCGTCTGGATTCCCGATGGTAGAAGGGGGATGGCGGAATAAGCTCACGGAGCTCTTGGGCACACTCTCCGAAGTACAATCTGTAAAAGACCGACAGACATGCAATTTTGCGCCGGTGGGCAAGGCTGTGAAACTTGGTTTTCACTAGCATCTCATCACCAACGAGCTTCTTGGCTCTGCGATCGATCAAGTCTAGAGCGGCTAGTTGGTATTTGGCTGAGCCATCCCAAAGGTGGCAGCAATTCTCCATGCAAGATCGGACTTGTGCTTTGTATAAAACTAGCAACTGTCCAGGAGAGAAATACCGCTTAACCTTATTGAGGATACCCAACTTTTTGGCCGCAGTTTGAGCTTTTGACTCAATGTTGGTGCCGAAGTTCAGGTTTGCACACAGCTTCATGCCAAGAAGCTCGAGGCTGTCGGTGACCGGTACAGATGTACCTCGAAAAGTAGGAGCCAGATTGAATGGACTCCTTTTGGCAGTGAATAGACACGCTTGTGTTTTGGTGGCGTTGAAACTCACCAGATTTTTGTCACCCCAGTCGGAGACAAGACTTAAGGTTGAGTTTATACGCTCTACCGTGGCCTCTCTCAAAGAACGTATTTCGTCACTGCTGGTTTTTGCGCTTGACATATATCTCTCGACGACAGTACTGTCATCTGCGTACCCAACAATATTAGGACCAAGTAGGTCGTTGATGTGCAGCAGGAAAAGAGTCGCAGAGAGAACAGACCCCTGAGGAACCCCGGCGTCAATAGCCATGAGGTCAGAGGAGCAGCCATCAAGGACTACTCGGATCGACCGTTCACTCAGGAAGTCAGAAATCCATGTATCAGCTGATAGCACATTTTGTATGGGAGGTCAAACTTGGTTTTTCGTATTTCGACCTATTTTCCTTGGGAAAAGTTGTTCAGTATCACGAGTACATGCATATCTTTTGCTATCAAGAACTAATTGAAAATCACCCTATACAAAATAATATGGCTAAATAATAGGTCTTTACCTATGAAATTGCCGAAATTTTCTTACAGATTAATGAGATCATAATTCCTATAAGTCTAATGCTATTTTTTTCATTTGTCTTGTATTTGAAAGTTGACTTCAAGGTTATCAATTTACGCTTAAAATAAAGTTTTTATTTTTAGTTTGATATATAAAATTAAAGGTTCGAAAATTGTTCGTCTTGCATATCGTCCGATTTCATCATTAGATTTGTTATATTTTTTTATAGATAATATTTTTCGAAAATTAAATTTAAGCTTCTGTTAGCTTAATGTCTTCCCAATAATGCTTAAAAAATAAAAAAGAATTGGATTTATAAGTCCTAAGAAAAATGCAAAAAAGATAGTACTGAAAATTAAGTTTACCTAAAATTCGCCATACAAAACGGCAATTTCATAGGTAAAGACCTAATAATATATAAAATAAAAGTATGGAATGCCAACATCGCTCCATACGCGGCCGGTACCTTAATTAGGTACCGGTACTTTTAAGGCGGAGTACCGGTACCCATCTGGAACAGGTACCCAGGTATAGAAATGAAAAAAAGCTCTAAGTACCGGTACAGAACCTGTACTTTTGGTACCGGTTCCAAGCCTTGACCTGCCGGAACACACAGTGAAGTATATTAGGTACTTAAAAAAAATATATGATAATATTTTTCCACATTTGCTCATAAAACAGCTCTATTTGCACTGTATTTAGGTCCATAATCCAGCTTATTAAAACCGCGTGCTTTTCTCATTATATATTATATATTATATAATTTTTGTTTTTTTTTTTTTATATTAACAAAGAGCAAGGAGTTCTAATGTCTAAAATATTTATGACATTCTCGTAAATATATACCTAATGTTGATGAAAATATAATATACAAACAGTTTGTTGCATGAGATTAGTTAAATTTGACAACAAATTAACATTAATTGATTTTGTAAGCAATAAATTTTAAGTTTTTGTACTTTTTCAATAACTACGCTGTTTGGGAGCATTGCCACTGCTTCGTCACAGCTCCTCATTTGGAAAAAGAAATGCTCGCGCAACAAGAATTCCGCGAGCCATTTTTCAGAAGTATTTTCATTTGCTTTGATTTTTGTGACTAACTAACAATGTCGTCGTTGGTTTCAAGCAATGAAGAAGACCCCACAGGAAATAATTACTGGGGCACAAAATTCAAGTGAGAGTATCCTTCCAGCAAAATCAAAGGAGAAATACAGTCTTGCCTACGAAAAGTTCATTGAATGGAAGAACAGCAAAAATGCCAATTCGTTTTCAGAGAATGTCTTTTTGGCTTATTTCAATGAGCTGGCGAATAAGTATAAACCTAGCTCTTTGTGGTGTATTTATTCCATGTTGAAAAGTATTGTGAGAACGAAAAATGGAGGCTCAGGAATTGCAGCCCGAACCGCAAAAAGGTAAGCGAATTTGATTCGTTTTTATTTGTGTTGAAAAACGTCGTAAGAAGCTTGTGCACTTTGGTGATTACACCCTCGGCTCCATTACGCCTTCGCCTGCGGCTCGGGCTGTAATTTCTGAGCCTCGGCCATAATATCCAAAATAGCGCACGTGAATCTTAATGTACTATTATGTATGGTATGATATTTTTAGTAACCGCCTTTATAACAGGTCCCGACGCGACCACTGTGTTTAGATGTGGTTTAAAAATATTTTTTAATTTTTCTTATTAAACATTTTTTCCTATTTGTGTTTGTAGCGTATCTATCTCTGTCTAATGAATTTCTATATCAGATTAATATAGTTAGACAAGATTTTTGGCAGCGTCACATTTTGTCTAGTCTGATAAACGTTACCTTGAACAAAATAAATATCTTACGTTCTTAAATATTTTATTATATTAACTGTTTATTCGTATGTATTGAATGAAATTGAAAAATAAGCTGACTTTAAGAATATGTTTTTGATAATTATTTATTTCACTTTCGCTAACTTACACGCACAAAATAGAAAGACTCCTCCTTGTTTGTGCTCTAATTTATATCTAAGTAGGTACTCATCAATATTCTTTGACTCGAATTCGATCTTGTAAGAGATTTACTTTTATGCAGATTCCTCAAAAGCTAATAACTCATAGCAATGATGATATATTGGTCGTTTTTCTGTAAACATCATAAATTAACAGCCGTAATATTATCGATTGATTCTACTTTACGATGTGGTAGACATCGGGGTTGTTATTTGAGTTTAAAGCCAACAGTATATTTTCTATTAATAATATTATAGGTTGGCTACAATGTTGTTCCTGGCACAAGCTTTTTTACTTTGTTTTACAAATTTGTATTGTTGAAGCCGTGCCAAGGCATAATAAAACGACAAAATACATGATAATGTAAACTGGAGCTAGTTCGATCCAGTTATTTTTATACTCAAAAATATTTTACTTTTAAATACTGGGATACCCTACGTCGATGATTTTTTGTTTCGACTTTCTGAGGGCAACAAATCAAACTGATTTTCGTTACATCTAAACTGATCTTTATGTAACTTTGATGAAGGTATGTGGTTATTTATTGATAGAAAAGTAACATCATCTGCTATCTAGACTCCTGTTTACAAGAGATAGCAGTATGAAAAGCCCAGCTCCTCTTCAAATATGGACATAGAGAAAAACTACAATACAATTACGAGTACAATACTACTCGTATAAGGCCTTTCGTGCTATGCTTCGACTACCAATGGAGGTGCAGTGCGACTGGCATGTATGAAGAACATAAAGGCAAAAATTCCCTAGCCGTTTTAAAAAGGCTTAAAGTTTCCTTCCACAATCGACTGTCTAAATGTAGCAATCCTCTTAGTAGATTTATATTTTAGACTGTGGACGAATTATTTAATCAATCCAATTCGTTTATTAATTAATTAACTTATTAGTTAATTTTATTTTTTTAGTATTGTATTGTTATTGTACTTTCATGTCCCATAACCTAAATATTTTGACAGATATTGGTATAGCTGGAATAATATATTCAATGTTCATTTATAAGAAAACGAATGGATGCCAATATGAAACCAAGATGTTGTCTTGTCATCACCCGACCAGGTGTGGAGAGACGCGTGCCACCTAAATGTGTTTGTTGTTTTCTTAATTATTTTCCGTCATTGATGTGACATTCTTGTATATTTCCCGCGAAATTAATGAATAATGTATTGCAAATTTATGCCTTATCGCGTAAATAACTACGTTTTCTTTTCGATTCCTTCGAATTTTGACATGGGGCTTGAGAGTTTATAGGCTAGAAAGCTTGTGTAAACTCTAGTTACTTGTATGTCTTTTCAGACATTTCAACTTTTATTTATTCTACCTTAGATTTTTGACATAATTATTTGATTTATTTAACTAGGTACCTATTTGTTGCAAAGATATTTTTGATTAAGCTGGGTAAGATTCAGGGGAGAAGGCGCGTTGGAAGACGTTATAATCATGGCTCAGAAATATCGCGACTGGACAGACATACCCCAGTGCAGAAGAACTTTTCGCGTGGCGCAGGACAGAGATAGGATTTGTGAAGCTAACGGCCTACCTCCGGTAGCGGAAGAAGAGGAAGAAGAATTGTTGTAAAAAAGAAAGGACGAGAGATATAATACAGAGACATATTACAGCATAAAATTTATTTTTCATCCCATCTATTCGAAAATCGCTGAACGGTTCGTCAATAAAGGCGAACAAAATAGCTGTTTTCTGCAAGAGACTTTCGTAGCGGGTAAAAATGGGATTTAAAATTAGAATTTGAATTTAGGTCCACCATAGGGATATTTTAGGTCAACCATAGAACTCGAACCAAAATATTGTATGAAAAATGATACTGGCTGGTTGCACTGTTAAAATTATTATGAATATAAAAAAACCGGTCAAGTGCGAGTCGGACTCGCGCGCCGAGGGTTCCGATATACCTATAGTATTTTTGGAAGCAATAAAGTCCATTTTCAGGACCGCAAAACTAAATTTGTTTGTAAAGGTTTTTTGCAGATTTCTGAAAAACTGTGCAACTTAGAAAGATCGTTTTATTTTTGCTGTAAAGTTTATATAAACTTCTGTCAACTGTAATTAATTCAGATTTTTCCTTACTCAAACTTCGGAGATAAGGGGGGGGGAATGGTATTTTTCTTGACATTTTTCATCATAACTTTAAAACTAAGAAATTTTAAAAAATACAAAAATATATTTTAAAATGTACAAGTAAAGCCCTTTCATATGATACCCCACTCGACCTAGTAGCGACAATTTGAAATTTGGCCCCCCCTATTTTGGCCCCCTTTATATTAATAATCATACTTTTTTCAAAATTTTTTCTTGTGCAATTAAGTTGGGCAACTATATTCTAAAACTATTCCAAATTTCAGGTTGATAGCATAAGTGGTTGCTGAGATATAGAGGTGTGACAGACAGACGGACAGACAGACAGAGCGGCACCATAAGGGTTCCTTTTTTTTACCATTTTGGTATCGGAACCCTAAAAAAGAAATATACTTGAAATGTAACAAGACTACCAACCAAAGAGGTTCTGTTCCTAGTCGATACAAAAATGTCAATAACATTTTCAGTGGTTCCAAATAATACTTAATATGATATTTAGTATTGTTTCATCAGGAAATAATATTGTATTGGTATTTTTTTTTTGTTTAAAATTAATGACGAGTGTGATTTAATGAGCCTCTTATTCTTTTCTCTTAGAGGGAGATGAAAAGTAGAGTGTATTACGCGGCAGCAAAAATATTTTTACCTCGGGCGACCTATTGAATCCCTCGCTACGTTCAGGATTCTACTTTAGAATCCCTCGCTACGTTCAGGATTCTACTTTAGAATCCCTCGCCATGCTTGGGATTCTACTCAAGAATCCTTCACTTCGCTCTGGATTCAAAATAGCGCCCTCGCCTTAAAAATATTATTTTACAGCCTTGTGATACAATCTACTATAACCTCACTATATTTGGGAAGATAGTGAGGTAAGAATGTGTTGGCAAAACTCCCGCGTATCTGCTTGACAATCGCGGAAATATAAAGCGAGACATGGGTTATGTTATGTCACTGAAAAATTATCAGCATGATAATTCCTCCATGGTATTTTTTGTGCAGACAGCAACGTCTAATTTGACTCTAAGAAATTCGATTTTTCATATCTTTCTCTATAGTTAGGGTGCTGGCTGCAATTTGGGTATATGATTTGCTCATGATTCATATCAATAGGGATGATAGATCAGCTCAATACAAGTTTAGCTGTGCGTCGTCGGTGCGTTTTTGAGTTAAAGCAAAAAAATTAAAATAAGATACTAAATAATGTTTTTTTTGTCTGCCTTTGTGGCTCCTGTTTAAAATACTTCTGAAGATGTAGAAAATCGAAGAGGCAGACATGCAGAGCTCTGCATTATCACGGGACGAAGTAGTGAATTTTTGTATCTTGAAGCGCTGTAACTTTACGACGCAGGGCTATTATAGCGGCAGACCATTTTTCTGGGGTTTTATACAATGTATTTAATCAGATAGTCATAGTCTGCCAGGTGTACGTTTCATTGTCAAATTTCAAAATAGTTAAAATTTAATTCCTCAAAAACGCAGGGGTGTGGATGTCCGCCAATATTTTTTGTATCTTCTAGAGGATGCTCCTTATCATCAGTCAAAGGGGCAGACATGAGCAAATCATATAGAAATTTGTCCATCATCACCCTTACTACTATCCCTTATAACTCTTATTATAATTCTAAACATATTTTTTTCTTATTATTCTAGAAGACGCTGATTATGATTTTTTTGTACTGGGTTCCTGTTGTTAGCCCCAGTGGCTGTCACAACTTCACCGAACGGTTGGAGAGCGGAAGGCTCTACCCAGGAAACCCTCGCGCGGTTCGGTACTATGGTTGTTGCCGGGGATCGGACAGATTTCGTATTTCTCTCAAGACATGACTCATAGCTTTGCCTCTCGGAATATGTACACAAGCTGGACCGTTAATTAGAACTAAAATTATCGATCATAACTAGGCCAAAATTACAAAAGCCCTTGAGAAGTTGAGACTATAACCACAAGTTCGTCTATTTCGAGATGGTTCTGTTGGCAATGCAACTTGCAAAAATTCCCACATTTTGCAGCCGTTTGCGTTCTCTATACAGAGTGTTAGTGTTTGATGAGGTCGATGCTGGCTTTTTAGAGATTGCTTCATTAAAATACAGTATTGAAAGTTATACAGTCTTTATTTTAACTTGAATTCGCTTCATTTTACAAATCAGTGCGCGAAAGTATTTCTAGTTACAAAATTAAAAATTAACTAATAAAAACGCAATCAGCTGGTGCTACTGCAGTTTCTATGGTAAAAAAATTGTTTTTTATTTCGTCTTGTTCCTTTACGAAAGGTATGTATTCAGTTTTTATTTTTTATGGGTAAATAGGTGAGCATTTGACCCCGATCTTACCTGGTGATAAGTGACGATGGGGTAGAGATGTAGCATTCTTACCTAGACAATACCTATTGACTCTAGCCTTGTAAAGATCCAGATTATACTGTTCGGGGATAACATAGGCGGGGAGTGGGGAGGGAGTTTTACTCCTTGGCCATGCACATTAGGAATGAAGAAGCATGGCGCATAGTGCGAATAAGAGGCATCAGCGACAAAGGAAGGGGTGGACTCCCAACCTCCGGTCAGTTTCATGAACGGAATGTTTATACCCTAACATCCTGTATGTTTCCACGTTTCCAAGAATTACGGTTCGATGAAATATCACTTAAAGATTTATTGTAGTGTGGACTAAATGATAATAATAATATTCCGAGAGAGAATATTAATAGCGTTTTTTGTTAACAGATGGATGGCAGAAGAATCGCGCGCCAGATACCTAGACGACATTTTCTAAGTGCCTTGACGACTTTCGAACTATGAAGCCCAGTTGCCAAGCAACTGCCTTAGGGTAACGAAAGCTGCGTAAATACGTATTCTTCAAAAACTATAATAATTATATTATGAAAGAAGAGAAGAAGTAGAAGAAATAAAGAAAACAGTTCTTTGAATCAGTTTTGTATATCATCATATCAGCCAAAAGACATCCTCTACTGCTTCGAAGCTCTACTGGACGTAGGCATCCTGATACAAAAAGTGTTTTTTTAAATTTCTTTACGTACTTTCAGATTGAATATATTTTTGAAAATGCAATTAGACTAGGTTACTAGGTTATCCACTGTGTCTATAGAGATGATAAGACGTAGAGAAACTTTTATCTCTGATTTTCTATTTTTAAGGTCATTAAAATGTGTTCGCTCAATGAGCCTGATCCCGACCTATTTCGAGGATAAAATAGAGGCATGATGACGCAGAGAAATAGCTTTAGTAATAGACAACCAAAACAGGGGGGTGATCGTGGTAAATTCAACGACATTACCAAAACAAAAACGTTTGCCTCAAAAGTTATTTTAAGTCTTAACTAAATGTTTTAGGCAAACGTTTTTGTTTTGGTAATATCGTTGAAATTACCACGATCGCCCCCCAGGACACGCTTGCAGAACTAACAATAGAAGTGAACTCCGATGAACCCAATAACAGTTGCATCACTGGAAACAGTAGTGACAAGACAATGCACCTAAAAAGACTCTTCGGCCTCATAAATTTGTCCGTTTTGGCGCCATCACCGCTATTGGCGTTGCTCAACTCGATCAACGGGCGTGGCTGCCACTGCTGCCAGGATGATAAGTGCCAACGTATTGGTAGACTTTATTATGCTATTGATTCGCCTTTGAATATCCAATATTAAAACTTAAGTCTTATGCTAGCTTTGACGACTGAGGTTCAGTGTTCTTGCGTTTAGGTTTAAGAACTGTAAATCACGCAGGCGTGGAATCCCGGGAATACAAAACATATTTCCTAGTATTAGTTTAGTGGTACGTTATTACTAAAATAGTAATTAATGTAAGACAAAATATTTAAAACAAACACTTGTAGCTACATTTCGATGCACCTGTCAAGCGTTTAGCTGTCGGGCGGGTAGGTGTTAACCCGTAGAATCCCTACAAGTGATCTGAAGCATTGCTAATAGCTTCAAGTCTACCACACCTGTCCACTATTGAATTGGAATTAGTTGGTAGGTGAATAATAAATAAGCCATTAAATAAATACCTGACCTCTATTTTACTTGACATTCGTTAGGCGGGTTAATTAGGCGCCCAACAAGGGTCAAGATAGATTTTGTAAGTAGTGAAAAAAGATACGACAAAAATTTTTAATATTTGAATTTACATAGGCACATATTCAGATCTTGCAACTTTTGCAAAGCTGTAGAGAGCAGATAAATAAGCAAAATAGAATGGAACATTTTCGAATGTGTTAAGACCTTTGAATAAATAGCACGGTAATAAAATTGTCATAGTAGAATAGTTAGCGAGACTGCAGCTGCCAAATACCAGCAGCGGCAGGCGTGCCTCGCTTGGCACCCGCCAAATTGTGTGGTCGCAGGCGCATTGTCACGCGTGATACACATCATGTACACCCAACAGCACGTCAGTAGAAATACTTTAGACTTTATAACATGATAACAGTGTTGCAAATATTATACAGGGTGTTAGTGTAAACACTGTGATCCTTGAAACTGTGCATTGAGACTTTAATGCTTCTTAAAATACTACAGTTATATCGGAACTCTTGGCGCGCGAGTCCGACTCGCACTTGACCGTTTTTAGGGTTCCGATACCAAAATGGTAAAAAAAAAAGAAACCTTATGGTGCCGCTCTGTCTGTCTGTCTGTCTGTCCGTCTGTCTGTCACACCTCTATATCTCAGCAACCACTTATGCTATCGAACTGAAATTTGGAATAGTTTTAGAATATAGTTGCCCAACTTCACATGAAAATTTTTTGAAAAAAGTATAATTATTAATGTAAAGGGGGCCAAAATAGGGGGGGGGGGGGGGGGGGGCAAATTTCAAATTGTCGCTACTCGGTCGAGTGGGGTATCATATGAAAGGGCTTTACTTGTACATTTTAAAATATATTTTTGTATTTTTTTACGTTTCTTAGTTTTCAAGTTATGATAAAAATGTCAAAAAAAGTACCATTCCCCCCCCTTATCTCCGAAGTTTGAGTAAGTAAAAACCTGAATTAACTACAGTTGACAGAGGTTTATTTAAACTTTACAGCAAAAATAAAACGATCTTTCTAAGTTGCACAGTTTTTCAGAAATCTGCCAAAAACCTTTACAAACAAATTTAGATTTGCGGTCCTGAAAATGGACTTTATTGCTTCCAAAAATACTATAGGTATATCGGAACCCTCGGCACGCGAGTCCGACTCGCACTTGACCGGTTTTTTTATTTTTATTTTATTTAGTTGCTCGTAAGTTTGTGATTATAATAGGTCTTTACCTATGAAATTGCCGTTTTGTATGGCGAATTTTAGGTAAACTAAATTTTCAGTACTAACATTTTTGCATTTTTCTTAGGTATTATAAATCCAATTTTTTTTTTTTTGTGTATTGTTGGGAAGACATTAAGCTAACGGAACTTTAAATTTAATTTTCGAAAAATATTATCTGTAAAAAAAATATAACAAATCTAATGATGAAATCGGATGACATTTAAGACGAACAATTTTCAAACCTTTAATTTTATGTATCAAACTAAAAATAAAAACTTTATTTTATGCGTTAATTGATAACCTTGAAGTCAACTTTCAAATATAAGACAAATGAAAAAAATTGCATTAGAATTATAGGAATTATGATCTCATTAATCTGTAAGAAAATTTCGGCAATTTCATAGGTAAAGACCTATTATATCTCTATCTTAAAGAATACCAACCTTTTTCTTGTGAGATTTTTTGTGCATGTCGCTTCAGTCGGACAACTCTGAAACAAAATCCAAATTTTAATGCGACATCAAAGGCTTGGGATAATGGCGAGCAGCTGTCCGATGCTAATCTTGGATTTGACACGCGTATGTGAGATCTTACATTGGTTTCAAAACGTGGTTTAACAAAAGGTTTTCTTTCAATAGTGAAAACATTACTGTATTGTTTATTTAGCACTGAAAAATAAGGGTAATTAGAAGGAGGATTAAAGAAATAAGTCGTCACAAGACAAGGTTGACGGGTTATTTTGAATATTTCCTAGTGATCATTGATGATTTGACATAAAAATTTGGGACATGTTGGCATTGTCATCCCATAGTAAAATAAATTAGCAAGATATCTATTCCGAGCGAAGCAAGGAGGTCCGAAATCTTTGGGTGTTAGGATCACACCCGAAGAGCCGTTACATCGTTTATCCCAGGAACGGACGGCATGACCTGCTTTGCGTAGAGCCCTATCTCCGAAATAAGCAGTTGAAGCAGAGAATTGTTTGATGGTCCTCATCATGGTTTCCTATTCGGTCCAACCCTTCCGTCTGTCTGGTGGATCAGGCGCGAAGACCTCCTGAGCTGCTCAGTACTATTACCTATTCTGTAGTACTACTCACTCACTGTTACTGTACCAGTATTATTAGTGGTGTAGAGTCCTCCGCTTCACATACTTATCCATATATTAGTGTAGGTAACGAAGTAGTTGACCCCAACATAAATTTCTCAGGCAGATTTTATTTGACAGGATGATAAAGAATCATGAATTAAATGCAAATTCAAAATATCCAAAAAAAAATTACAAATAAAAATTTTTCATACATTTTTTGTAATTTTTCTATGGAAAAATTAAAAGTACCGATTTTTTTATAGAAGGTTTGTCTCATGTAGTGTAAAACCCCAGCAAAGTTTCATCGACTGAGGATTTAATGCGGGGGTCTTCATACAACGATCCGCTTCGTTGCCTAGACTATATCCTTATACAACGTGTATGGAAAGGGTTATTAAACCTAATGAAACATGCGTAGGTATCTGAACTGTTCCCAAGGTTCATAAGTCGTAATACGAAAAAAGAAAATCAACTTCCTTAAAAAACTGATCAGCTGATAGCGCATTTTGTATGGGAGGTCAACGTTTTTTTTATTTCGATCTATGTTCCTTGGGAAAAGTTGTTCAGTTTCATGCACAGATTCACACCCTTTAGTGTTGTCATATCACACATTTCCGTTACACGTTCTAGGTACTAGTATACAAAACGTACCAGGATTTAAGAAGACTTAAGAAGCCTATTCATATAGGTTCGTGGTTTCTTGCTCAGTGGCCTGCGGCTTTTCAATATTAGTTTTCAGAAACTGCTATTTCCAGTTCCCCCGTCTATTGTTGTCCGGAATATTTGATTGTCTGTGTCGTCATCACGCGGCTGTTCTTTTGAAATTGGAACACAAACGTCTTAAAAATGTGACAAAACCTTGGAAAATCTTCTGATTTATTCGGGTTCATAAAAATAAATCATTACAGACAAAAGTCTAGTTTGTCCTCGTCAAATCTCCTAGTTTAGGTAACCGTCTCCGTTTAAACGAAATGCTAAAGCAATGATGTAGTTCTTTATCAACTTATGTTCACCACCATCAAAATATCGTGGAAGTTCGATCGATGACCGGCCTCACAAACCCTGGTGTCAGAGTTTTTAAGCCGCTAAAGGCCTCTGACGTGGCTCATAGACAGTAACCGAACGGCTTAACGTGCATTCCGAAGCGTGGAATAATTTATCTTTTTGGACAATCACCTAACCAAACTGGAAAAGTCATACTGTGTCTTTTGTTTGATAGTCTCCCACCGGGAATCGAACCTCCGGACCGTGCGAACATAAGACCACGGAGACTGTTAAGAATCGGCAAATCTTTACTTCCTTCTATAAAAAAATCAATTAGCTCTGATCGGTCCAATTATCATCGAACTGAAAGATCGTACAAAATTTTGTTACACTATAAAAAAAATCGCATAATTAGAAAGAGCAAGGTTTACTCTATATGATCTATATTTTCGATATATCACAGTACGATACTACTTCGATGTACCTATTATAGGCAAATTCAAAACTTCGTATATCGTATTGGTTGGATAAAGTGTCAAATTAGCAGGGTGTCTACCATAGAATACATGAAACAGAGTGTCTACCACAGAAAAATAAGGGTAATTAGAAGGAGGATTAAAGGAATAATTCGTCACAAGGTAGAGAAGGCGTCGTTCTATGGATTTGACGGGTTATTTTGAATATTGACTAGTGATCATTGATGATTTGACTTAAAAATTTGGGACATGTTGGCAGATGTCGTCCCATAGTAAAATAAATTAGAAAGGTATCTATTACGAGCGAAGCAAGGAGGTCCAAAACCTTTGGTGTCTACTCTCAATTTTCGATATATCGATGCAATACTACTTACTTCTATACAGTCGAATTCATAACTTCGTTCACTGACATTGAAGTAGAATATTGGTTGGATGAATTGTCAAACTAGTAGCAGTGCTTAGCATCCAACCAATATCCTACTCTATCGTCAAGGGACGAAGTATTGAATTTGAATGATTTGAGTAATATCGTATCGATATATCGAAAATTAAGAGTAGACAAATTAGAGTGATATCATCCAACCGTTGGATGATATCACTGCTAATTTGTCTACTATATTGGTTAAATTCCAACCAAAATTCTACTCTATTATTGTCAATGACCGAAGTTTTGAATTTGAATGAACTTTTACAAACTGTTGCAAATATGTTTTTATCGTTGGACATTACAAGTCGGAAATCTTCATTAGGTACTTCATGACATTTATGCTTGAAAAAATTATAACCGTCACCTACTCCCAGCAGAGTCGTATCTAGAGCTACCTTTAAACTTTCCTTCCTTAGCAGCCCATAAACAAAGGGTTACCCCTAGAATTTTCAGAAAGCGGAAAGTATGTTCAACTTAGAGGATGTTGTACCATATTCACCACGCATGTGAGCATTGCGGCTCACGGTGATTAGTGACTGCAGTGCGTCGCTTTTGCAAAGCCTTTCAAGAGAAGAAATTGTCCTTCAACCTCAAACGGAGCAGTAGATAAAGGGTCGCGAGCGAACCTGCGATAGATTCACTATCGACAAAAAGATTTTTCTTCCAATCCGCAGTACGGTCCTGCTAACATTATCGTGAGTTTATTGAAATGATCAGCGCAAACTCATGTTCATCTCCTTCCGGCGCGCACGCAGCCAACATCAAGGCGGGGGACTGTGTTTACGAGGCCATAAACAACAAAGATGGGATGCTTCAAAGAACGCCCTACATCATGCGTCTTTAAAAACTGACAGTTCGTGACTGCGCTCGTGGCTAAATGGTTATTGCCTTTAACGATCGCGAAATTTTATCAACGTTGGACCTGGATTAGTGGGTTACTTCTAGTTACTTCTAAAGTTTTACTCATCTCACTTCAATGCTGCAGGTTTAAATAAGCCGTTTATTTATCGAACCAACCAAGTACCTAAATCAAAATTAAGACCACCCACGTCAAACCACAAGCAAAACGCTAAATAAGAACTGACCGCTTTCCTCCACACGGAACGGGTTGTGAGGTGGTTTCACCTTATTTCTAAATCTACCCTAATGTCTAAATTGACAATCTCAGATAAACGGAGCAAGGTTCCAAAATCTTTGGTTAAGACGAAACATGACAGAAAAAGCTTGTACTATCATGGGCCGATGACCGATGACCGTTAACCGATGGCCGATATGGGTTCTAGAGTGGCGACCACGAACCGGAAGACGAAGCGTTGGCAGGCCCCCCACAAGGTGGTCCGACGATCTGGTCAAAGTCGCGGGAAGCCGCTGGATGCGAGCAGCGCAGGACCGGTCGTCATGGAGATCTTTAGGGGAGGGGAGGCCTATGTCCAGCAGTGGACGTCTTTCGGCTGATATGATGATGATCACGGGCCGCGTCTGTCCCGAAATATTGTGTTCGATAAAGGTCGTAAAACCATGAAACCTATATGCCTTCTCAGTTAAAAACAGACAGTTAATGGGCTTCGATCAGACGATGCTATTTTAGTAGCTGCTTACCAATAAGTATCTACTTACTAACGGGAATGTATGTAATTATATTAGCACTGTTTTATGGGCTTTAACAAGAAAAGCGTACCAGTTTGGCTAAATATCAAGCTAGGATTTCAATAACGAGATTTTTCTGTCAATACTGATGTTACCTACAGAACCTAAATTAAGAAGACTATATTAACCAAAATTGTTGATACACTCAACAGCACATCAGTAGAAACACTTTTGGACTTTATATCATGGTAATAGAGTTGAAAAACTTTCCACTGACGAGCGGTTGACCGTACAAGATCTGAATTAGGACGATTCATTTGATAATGTTTCTCACTTCTTTGAAAACACGTTGGGGCAGCTTTCCGTTGAGAAAGCAAGCTGTGAGCGAAGTAAAATGAACCTAAGTTCGGGAACTCTAGAGCCATCATCGTGATTTGACAGGACCTAAATCAAGACGACCTAAAAAATCGAAACGATCCGCGGCGGATCTTTCCGTCAAGTCTGATATACTAGAGTGGAACTTCCGCGCCGGAGCTTACCGTAAGGTCTTGACACTTGTGAAATTTGTAGTTGCGAATCCTTCCGAAGCGGAAATTCCACTAGTGTATCATACTTAACGGAACGATCCATTTTTGAAAACAGCTTGGGGCTGCTTTCCACCAGAAATAAATGTGCAAGAAAGCTGGCTCAGCTAGCGACGCGAACTAAGACAAATCAACCAAAGAACTTCTGAAACTCTCTAAAACACTGAATCGTGTAAAGCCATCATCATGATTTGACCTACAGTGAACGTTTCCGACTCACCGAAAAAAAAACAGTATTTTTCAGTTTTACAAGATAAATTGATATTATTCTTTAGCAGAGCATTAGTTTTGAGTAATATTTCTGCCTGACTGTTCGCCGATGTGTAAACAAACAAGAAACCGTGACAGGCCATTTGGTTCCCGTCAAAACATACATTAAACCATTGCGATTGCGAAAATACGTATTGAAACAATAAATACATGGCATAGAGATTCGAAATACGAGTATCATTCATCATCATAATAGGTCTTTACCTATGAAATTGCCGAAATTTTCTTACAGATTAACGAGATCATAATTCCTATAATTCTAATGCTATTTTTTTCATTTGTCTTATATTTGAAAGATGACTTCAAGGTTATCAATTTCCGCATAAAATAAAGTTTTTATTTTTAGTTTGATATATAAAATTAAAGGTTCGAAAATTGTTCGTCTTAAATGTCGTCCGATTTCATCATTAGATTTGTTATATTTTTTTACAGATAATATTTTTCGAAAATTAAATTTAAGCTTCTGTTAGCTTAATGCCTTCCCAATAATGCTTAAAAAAATAAAAGAAATTGGATCTATAATTCCTAAGAAAAATGCAAAAATGTTAGTACTGAAAATTGAGTTTACCTAAAATTCGTCATACAAAACGGCAAAAAAGACCTAATATTAGTGTACGCAACGAAGCAGTTGACCCCAACATAAATTTTCAGGCAGATTTTATTTGACAGGATGATAAAGAATCCTGAACTAAATGTAAATTCAAAATATCCAAAAAAAAATTTAGGCACAAAAAAATTTTTTTTTTCATTCATTTTTTGTAATTTTTGTATGGAATAATTAATAATACCGATTTTTTTTTGGATTTTTTTTATAGAAGGTTTGTCTCATGTGGTGTAATACCCCTCCAGCAAAGTTTCATCGACTGCGGGGGTCTTCATACAACGATCCGCTTCGTTGCCTAGACTATATCGTGTGCGTTATAAGATCGACCGATATCTTACAAACCCTGGGTGTCTACTCTTAATTTTCGATATACAGCTTGAATTTGTATTGGTTTCGCAGCCGAAGCCCGATGATTCTGCTCATGAAAAAAGCAACTTTCACGAGGAAAAAAAATTTTTCGCCTCCCCATACACAATTTACTATGGAGAAGCAAAAAAAATTTTGGAAAATTGCTTGTGATCATGAGTAGAATCACTGGGCTTCAGGTGCGAAACCAATACAAATTCACTCTGTATTGATACTATATTGATACCATACTAATTCGATACAGCGTAATTCATAACTTCATACACGGACAATAGAGTAGAATATTGGTTGGATGAATTGTAAAATTTTTGAACTAGTGGGATTTCGGCTTGACAACATTGATTTCTGGATTCTGTGATCTCCAAAACCACATAAAACCTTTGTTGTCGAAAATGGTCCCGTTTTAGTTCTGAGAAAATTTAATTATCACTTATCTCCTACTCTAGGAAGAAGGGACGCAAGGCTGTACCTGCGCAAACCCCTCTACTTTTATTTGACAGGTGTTATCTTTTGCTGTGCGCATTGTATCAATATATCGAAAATTGAGAATAGACACCCTGGTGTCAGAGTTGTTGAGCCACCAAAGGCCTCTGATATGACAATACTTCCCTAGGCAGTAGCCGGGAACAACGGCATTTCGAAGCATGAAATTCATTCTTCCTGCGTCTTACAAAGTAGGTAATGTGTGTTACACAATGTCCCCACTCGAACAACACCCAAGGGTACAGTAAGAACAAGTATTGTTGCTGCAATTCGGACTCAAATTAAACATTTCCATCTTCAAAGAGTTTCGTATGACATGATTAAACAATTATACTCTCAGTCGAAATTAACTATTAGATCAGAACGACCTCCATAGCGTCTAGCCATCAATCATTTCAGATGTGGAGACTGCACGTCGGTACTCTTGGCACAGCCCGCGTTTATCTAATGCATTTCTTGGGATATCTTGATACGGTCCGCAGATAGAGATAGTTTTATAGAGGCTCGAATAAATCTGTTCGCTAAACATCAAGTGACATATTCAGTTGACATTCATCTTTTTAAAGTAGGGCCAATGTAAGAAGTCCGTTTTTCCCAAAGCACAGTACTTTTCAGGTCGTAACTTTTCATACGTTTGACAACCTACGTGTTTCATTGGTTTAACTCCTGCGATGTCTGGTGATTCTACTATCAAAATCAAGCAACTTTTCCAAGGAAAGTTGAAAAAAGTTGCTCGTTTTCATTAGTAGAATCACCTGGCTTCGGGAGTAGGTGTTAAACCATTTAAACACGAAGGTAAAACTAATAAAAAATTATCATGTACATAAGTAATCTAACAAAATAAGTAGGTATTGTCGGGATCGGTGTGCATTGCATATATTTTATGAAGGGACAATAAATTATAGAGATCGTATTGTATTGAATCGAATTCACGGCCGAATTCAAGTTCACGTTTTATTGATACGAACCATTTAAACTAAAAGTTTCTTTATTTCCTTAATTAAAAGAATCTCTTACTTATTTGTATGTATCTGCTGACTATACATTCAATGATATGCGTCCAGCCCAAATGGCGTATTGCCCCAATGTCAGTTCCATAAGCAGATGCGTTTATCCTATTGTAAAAATAGATGCTTCATGGTTTTTTATTTTGTAATAATATACTCGTAGGTAATGATAATATTTTTTGTCCCGTGTGGTGCCGGCAAAGAATAGTACCAACACATACATACCCGTGGGTGTCGTAAGAGGCGACTAAGGGTTAACTGGAGGATGAGCAGCAGCATCCTCCTTTGTATCTTACATCTTACTTACTGCGGTCACTTACAACCGCGGTCCATGGTGCCAGCCGTAACGCTAACAAGCGAGGTGACTATGGTACCTACTACCCCTCCACATTTTTCCAGCAAAAGCTAGAATTCTGGAGGGAGCTCCCTGTCCTGTTGTGGACGTTTTTCTTTTCATGGGATGATATGATGAGTAGGTCCTGTTTTAGCATGTTATTCTTACCGTGAAACTAAACAACTTTTCTTAAGGAAGGTCGAAATACGAAAATGATGGCGTGACTTTTTGGCGGGAATTCGGCGTGGAAGTTTGCCTGCTCGATTGAAATTTAGCTTTTTTATACATTTAGTGGATAATAAAATTGACTACGGAGTTCGCAGCTGATGAAGATTTCAAGTGATCTCGTGTAGAAGTATAAATCCCGTTTGTGTTGTTCAAAAAGTCACGGACATTTTGCTTTGTGCGGTCCACTATTAGGTATACGCTTTACAAGTGGAGCATTGTGCAATTCGTTTACTCGACACTGGCGGTTCGCCATATATTTAACTTCAAATACTTAACAAGTTAATATTCTAAAAACTGAAGAATATTCTACAACACGACACTGGCAGCAATGTCCCCAAATATGGGTTCACGATTGCCAAATTATAAAAAAATACGAAAAAAATATTTTATAGTCTAAGTATTTTATCTTTCTTTAGAAAGTTGCACAGTTAAACTGTCAGGGATGCTGCACCGATAAGAGCCTAGCTCACGGAATTATGCCAAGCTCTTAAATTAAAGAAAAAGAAGAAACAGCACCAGGCATAGAATTATATTTGGCACCATGTGAATGCGCCTTTTGTATGGAAGGATTTTTTTTTATTTTCGTGTTTCGACTTATGTTTCTTAGGGAACTTATGTTTCTTGTTCAGTCTCATGGCCTCAGTACTCGTAATAGGCTGAAATAGTGCTTATTAAAGGTAGGGCTACCGTTATAAGAAGTCCACTTCCTAGTACCTAGGTACTTAAATTCTCTGAGCTAAGCCGCGGACAGACGGACATGACGAAACTATAAGGGTTCCTTGTTGACTACGGAACCCTAAAAACGACTCTACATCAATATTAACAATTAGTCATTTCGATTAGTCCAAATTGAGACCTGGATTTTCGTTGTGACTTTAATTATCTCTGCGTTAAGTAACTACCTAGGTACTATGTATTCAAAAATTATTTAATTAGAAAATATTTGAAGATATTACATACCTTATTCAAAAGTTCACATCAAACACAACACACTGTCCAAATAAATAGCACATAAAAACCGTGGAATAATTTCTCATTTACTTAAAGCCTGGCACTTTTAATTAAAAAGTTCCGTTTCCCGCCAACTTTTCCGCGGGAAAGTGAAGTGACAACTGGGGGCGCGCGACCGTTTTCCCGCGCTTAGCGTCTTGCAGTGCGTCGCCGACTGACAATAAGGCCGACATTAAAATTAAAGGCTTCCTCAGACTCGGTACGACGCGAATTTCGTAATAAACCATACGGGACGATTCACGAGACATTTCCGAGTCCATTTGGCCACAGAAGCATGCCAAATGGCGTTAATGGACGCTGCAGTTATTGTTCGTTTCGAGTATGTTTCACAAATGATGCCAACTGAGCCGTTTGTTATTTCGCAGTAAAGGTGTAATGTTGAAATATGTTTTTAAATACGAGAAATAAGATTCTCAGGTTTCCTCATCATCATCATATCAGCCGACGTCCACTGCTGAACATAGGCCTCCCCTAAAGATCTCCATGATTACCAGTCCTGCGCTGCTCGCATCCAGCGGCTTCCCGCGACCTTGAACAGATCGTCGGTCCACCTTGTGAGGGGCCTGCCAACGCTTCGTCTTCCGGTAAGTGGTCGCCACTCTAGAACCCTTACGCCCCATCGGCCATCGGTTCTTCTTGCGATGTGCCCTGCCCACTGCCACTTCAGTTTAGCGATTCTCAGGGCTATGTCATTCCTCATATATATCGCCCCCAAATTTTTGAGTTTTATTCTGGCTAACATACAACTTCTGTTACTTCTTGAAATGCGCAAAAACCAACTCATGGACCATGGTACCGATCCAAGGAGCATTTTAACGATGAGTCGGAAATTACTTACATAAGAAATTTTCAACAGAAGTGTGACAAAAGTTGTAGGTACTGATATGACAAGGGCACAGAAAAGGATGTACGAGTAGGTGTGTAGGTCTACCATCTACGCGCGAGTATGTTTCTGTTTACAAATACAAAATCATTTATTTCTCAATTTATTAAGTACATAATAGTTCAGGTTTATGTAATTTTTTGGTCTAATTATAAGTTTAGTCCGAAGTCATTATTGTTAAATGTCTTGAATAAATTATATTTAAAGAAAAAAAATCATTTGAGAAAATGGTATGAGCACAAGAAGTGGCTGGTTTTAAGCCCACACATACCTAGTCAAAAAGAGAGAAAATAATAGTAATTTTGAAAGAAGCATTAGATAATTATAATCTTTTTAAATACAAATTTACAGATTTTTCTCTTCAAAAGTTAAGATTGATTTCAGGGGACCAATTCTTGAATATCACCGGGTGATAAAATATCACTCAAAAAATTCAAAATCACAGATTTTTCTTTTCAAAAGTAGAGATTGATATTCGTGAAATATAAAGCAGTCCTTGATTGTTAATTTTCATGTATTCTGATTTACCTTTCAACTGTTTATCAGGGCAAATGTGAATTATTAAAGTCTCAAAAGTGATATTTTATCACCCGGTGATTTTCAAGAATTGAGTCCCAGTCCTTCATTGTTAATTTTCATGTATTCTGATTTACCTTTCAACAGCTTATCTAGGCAGATGTGAATTATTAAAGTCTCAAAAGTGATATTTTATCACCCGGTGATTTTCAAGAATTGAGTCCAAGATCCGATCTCCAATCGATTTCGATCCGAGTTGAGCCATATATATTTTTAATTAGACGGTACCTTCCTTTCAGAAAATGCTCCCCTGTTCTCTACTAACCCTAATTCCGTTTTCGTAAAACGCCATAGACATGTCTTTACGACTAAGGTACCTTCTTCAGGCACCTTCTGAAGCGTGAGTGAAGAGGAAGAGAAGAGCTAAGAGGCAATAAAATCTCTGAAGATTAATCTCCACAATCGCCTTAAAATTTCTTTTAGCTTTCTGAACAGTTCAGTATTAACTAAACTGCAGCGTGTCGAGTAATTTAGCCGAACCAACGTTTTATTCTATTAACATTTTGTGTCGCGCTGAAGCTATAAAACATGTAACTCGTGCAAGTATTGGCTGGAGTTTGATCGCATGTCTTATAATAAAGCTGTCTCCATGGCCGACAGTAGAAATAATAAACAAAGGGGGTCGTTAAAATGGCTATTTTGAAACGGCTGGTGTGCGAGACGATCACTAGGCACCTAACTAGTAACTATTATCTAATCTATGACCTAACAGCTGCGTAACACGAGTGAAACGTCGCTAAAAATTGTCTTAAATAGCGTTATTACTATTAGGGTTCCGAACTTATATGGTAAATAACCGGCCAAGTGCGTATCGGGCCACGCACAGTATATGGTTCCGTAGACTTTTATCGCAAAACAGTTTTGAGTAGGTAAGTATAAAGTCGATGCTCAGCGAGGTCCTAGTGCCTGATTGCTATTTTTATTATTTCCAGTTTTTTGGCTATAGCTCATTAACCTGTAAAGCACGGGTTCCCAAACTTATTTTAACTACTGCCCACTTTGAGAATAAATTATTTTCTAGCGCCCCTATTTTTTCACCTACTTAAAAACCAGTATAACTTCAAATTAAATTAATTAATTATTTTGAGCTATATTAGCGGAGATTAAACATTCATTCTAAACGAGACTTTTACTATAACCCGTAAGAGTTAACTTGAGACCTGAGCGCAGTAGGTAGTACACAACGGCGCTCAGGTCTCAAGTTAACTCTTACGGGCTACACCTCCCAATGAGAACGAAACTAAAAATAAAATGCGGAAGTGTGTCTGTTG
Source organism: Athrips mouffetella (assembly GCA_947532105.1). Lineage (NCBI taxonomy): Eukaryota > Metazoa > Arthropoda > Insecta > Lepidoptera > Gelechiidae > Athrips > Athrips mouffetella. Next base: position 24,702,607 of record OX383976.1, read on the forward strand.
CCTTTTTATTTGTTTGTTTGTGTCTACTTTCATTTCGAAACGAAGCGACCGATTGACATGATTTTTATTTAATTTATTAAATAAAACAGGACAGATATATGATAACTACGTGGACAGAAAAATCGAACCGAGTTTGAGCAATCTCTTAATTAATATTAGTTGATGTTCACAAGTTGTAGTCGAGAACTCAGTCGGTGTCTAAGAGTCATCCTAGCTAGATGAAATTACAAATAGCCCCCCAAGCCTCTACACAACGCCCCCGTTTTTTTTCGTGGTCTCTTATCGCCCCCCTTTAGGCCTGCAGCGCCCACAGGGGGGCGTTATCGCCCACTTTGGGAACCCCTGCTGTAAAGCCTACGTAGCGTGTGATAGTTTTCCTTTTAATATCATCATATATGCTACTTCTGCTGCTGGCGGGGGATGACGATGACGACGACACTGGACTCCAATAAAAAATTGTAGGGGAGTACCTACCCTAAGAAAATATTTTTTTCAATATTTTATTTTACCACTTCGTCGGCGTAGCTAAAATGTATGTCCATTAAATGTATGACAACAAGTCAATTATATAGTGAGTGTTTGTAGTGATAGTACTGGCCTACTAGGTCCACAAAACGATGGTCTGCCAATCCGCATCCTGGCAGGTTTTGAACAGTCGGAGCGAAAAGTGATTACGTGAAAGTGGTTGCATCCTTTTGGCAGATTCGCTAGTCCGACCACTTAAGTCTAGTTTGTTCATTGTTGGATATTAAAATCTTTTAATGACGTCAGCTAAACTACATCGCTTCACAAAGTGGCGCATGGCGCCGTGGTGGGAAAAAAAGAATCTACAATAAAAACCCACGCGCTCTTTAAATATGTTTGAATGTAGGTACAGGGTTGATGAATGTTATTCAATAAAACAACTACTGTATTTACTAATGCTTATATTTCACTTAAGTTTGAATTAAATTAATTTGTAATTAATTAAGAATCAATCCATATTCATTGTCTACAAGAATTATGATAAAAATATTACAGGAATCTCATAATCAGGAGCTGACAATAATTATGGCATTATTAGCATTCTGCTGCAACTTAATACGAGTAAGTAACAAGAGGTTTTCTTCCTGTTTCTTTTTCGATTGTCCCGTTTTTATTTGATCTGAATTTTTCAATGCGTCGGCAATCGAAAAAAAAAAAATTTAGGAACTCATCAGGACAAAGTAACAAACTATCAACATGCGAATTATTGTCAGGTTTCACTCGGATGTTCTTCGCTTATTCTATTTAAAACGGTATTAATGTAAACATTAAATTCATTTTACTACAATCATCACAAAGAGAGATGTTACATTAATTAATACCCCTGTTTCCATTCAGTCAAAGATCAATATTGTTGCAATTATAGGACAAAAAAACTTGATAGATGGCGCCATTTATAACCGCATTTCACAATATTATTTACTAGCTGGTGCCCACGACTTCGTCTGCGCACGTTTGTAAATTGTAACCTATGTGTTATTCTGATGTATAAGCTATATTATTGTAAAGTTTAATTAAAATCCATTTAGTAGTTTTGGCGTGAAAGAGTAACAAACATCCATCCATCCCTACTTACTTAAAAACATTCGCGTTTATAATATACATATTAGTAGGATAGGATAGGATAACTCAGGTGCAAGGAAACATACTACTCTCTAGTACTACGCACCTTGAGTACTAATATGTTACTTGAGTACGGCTACCATCTGACCACAGCTATTGAACTACACTATCAATATTTATTAAATAACACATAACAATTTCAGATGACAATATTTTCTAGTTCCATACTTTTTAGGAAATAGTTAGTAAAAAAAATTATTATTTAAATTATCTTGGGGTTATAAATATGTAATAAAGCTAACGATATATATAAAAGTGCTCAGCACCGTATCATTAAAAATTTTTTTTTACTTCTGTCCTCTAGAGGGCGCCATATTCAATTTGATGTGACATATTAAATCCTATAACCAGTGGATGATTAAGATGCTTCTAATGATTTCTCAAATTACGATAAGTAGTTTAGAAGTTATGAGGGAACAGATGAACATACATACATACATACTGGTAAAAATCATAACCATATTTTTTGTTGTAGTGAGGGAAAAGTTTTTTAAAAACATTTAGTGATCCCTTAAAAGTCAGTTTCAACCAAGCTCATAAATATAGAAAGTCTACGGACAGGTCACAACAGAACCAGATAAAAACAGCGAACGCAAAATTTTTCGTTAGAAATAATGCAAATTGACAATAGTACAATTTGATGCAAGTGCAGAATGTTTTGTCATCCCTTCAAGAGTTCTAAAAACTACAAGACATCATTGGGCTGTGCAGACTGAGACCACCCCAGATAAAAATTATAATGTGCACTTTGAATTTCACAAAATACAAAGTATCTATCTAGAAGAAAAACTAAAACAGTATGCAGACATTTTAAAACAAAGTATCCGTTGGTGTTTCTATTTAATTTAGAAGTTGTTACACTAAGTTGAAACACAAAATCTCATATGGTAATAAAAAATAACATATGGTATTAAAGATCTTCGATTTTGTGTTTCTTTTTTGCAGATGAATCTAATGATTAGGGCCATCTATCAATATTTAGTTGTCCAGAAGGTTACAAAATTCGATCTAAATTGGGTCCCATTTCTCCACGTCAACACTGGCTGTATCCCTAACGTCCCTATGTCACAAGTCATAGTTAAAGTAATTATGTTGACGCTCTAAGTCTCTTATTTCAACAATATCAGTTTTTAGTCGTAGTTTCAGGATTTCTCGCCAGATGGCATCGCGGTGTTCTCTATTAGTTATACCCATTCGGAGTAAGGTATTGTCGTTGATCCGAACTAGAGCTCTTCCTGTAATATCATGCTGCAAAGGAAAATATAAAAAATTAAGTATACTAATAAGTATGAATAGAATAGAAATGGTTGTTACAAATGAATAAATCTAAGAAAAAATTCTTTTAATTTTTCTAGGTATTTGCCCAGCAGTGCAGTGAGACAACCATGGCTAATAAAATAAGATTACATTCCATATAATGTCGGCAAGCTTTGGGCAAGCTTGACTGAGCTTGACCCACCAAATAGCCTCTAAAATAGCTTATCAACAGAGGTTGGAATCTGTCGCTGATTCCAGGTCCGTACTTAAGTGATATGATTGGGGCCCTCTTTTAGTCTTAATGACTATACTTTTACTTGACTTACTTTTATTGACTTTGCAAGAAGTGCTTATATATTTATAATAATGAATTCCTTGTTATTTTCAGATTCTAAACAAAGCCAATCCATAGTTGCTCCCCCCTGCCACTGACACAATCAATTTAATAACAGGGCCCCATTCATATCACTTAAGTACGGATCTGGAATGACCAGCAGATTCCGACCTCTGCTTATCAATGAGTCTTCTTCTTAGCCGTTGATCAACTATAAATAACTATATTTTTGTAATCCAGAATGATGCCACATTTACTGCATTATTTGTGTAAAAACAAAATTTCGATTTGTTAGAAACATACTTAGCAAAAATCTTTGGCCTAGCTGTGACTTCTAACTGAAATCTTCACACAGCTGAAGCTTACCTCGTGAAATCTTTCCCAATAAAGATTATAATAATCACTGCAGTGCCTTCTCAACCACTTTTGAACATCAGCTTCAGTCCATAAGTATACTGCTTTGGGACGAGTGGTTTTTGTCTGAAAATTCAAAGAAAAAATTAAAATTTACAAATCAGTGGGTGAGAAAGACTAGAACCATGTCGATTTTGTTTATAGCCAATAGGCTTACTCATAACAATGAGTGGCTGCGCAGAGTCGATTTTACATACGTGCGGAAAACTTCCCACCACGCGATTATTGTTCAAGTTGTTTGCCCCGCACTATACCTATCTATAAAGCATCAATTTGAATGAAACAAGTTGTTAAGTGGATATTTTGTTCACACACCTTTTGTTCCTTTTTGTTGGAGCTGGTATCTTCAACCATTGCTTTAAACTATAGCAAAATGTTGCCGTGATATAAACCTACAACAAACTGACTATAATTATATCGTAACAAATCGTATTTAGTAAATATTGCGAATCCAATTTGCGTTCAGTTGACGTAAACAAGACACTACGGATTGTTTCTTGAATTCAACGCACACATCACATTCACTGAATATAGTCGGTTTATTTCTATATGCGTGCATTCGTCGAATACGATCGAATATAGTTTTAAACCAGATTAGAGCGCGCTTATGTCAATGTCACTGAGAAAAATTAAAATTTTGATTTTCTTTGGTGTTTTTAGAAATTATTGTGAGAGATAATGATTATTCGATAAGATAATTAAATCTAAAAACCCAAATGAAAGTTTAAAAAAATCTCTCGAAAACGAGATTGATGACAAATGTCTTATGAATTTGACGTTTCGCACACGCTGCACTACCTCATTTTCGTATGTATTTTTGTATTTTTTTTTTGTTACTCTATGGAGGGGGGGCTTTTTGGCGGGAACTCGACATGGGCGTTTGCCTGCTTAATTGAAATTTTGTTTTTTTGTGCATTTAGTGATTTAGTGGATAATAAAGATAGTGTGTTATGCAGTAAATTTACTACGGAGTGCGCAGCTGATGAAGATTTCAAGTGATCTCGTCTTTAAGCCCCGTTTGTGTTGTCCCAAAAAGTCACGAACATTTTCCTTCGTAAAGTTCACTATCGCTTTACGAGGGGAGTAAAAAGAAAGATTAAACACATCAGACATGGCTGTATGGGCTTTGTACTCTTTGCCTTTCCGAAAGGAAGAATAAAACAAAAAAAAAAAACTCTATGGAGGGTATTTTGGCGGGAACTCGACATGGGCGTTTGCCTGCTTAATTAAAATTTTGGTTTTTTGTGCATTTAGTGATTTAGTGGATAATAAAGATAGTGTGTTATGCAGTAAATTTACTAAGGAGTGCGCAGCTGATGAAGATTTCAAGTGATCTCGTGTTTAAGCCCCGTTTGTGTTGTCCCAAAAAGTCACGAACATTTTCCTTCGTAAAGTTCACTATCGCTTTACGAGGGGAGCAAACAAAGAAGCAAGGAGGTTTTTGTTCTGAGGGAGCAAAAGACATCCGACATGGCTGTATGGGCTTTGTACCCTTTGCCTTTCCGAAAGGAAGAATGAAACAAAAAAAAATACTCTATGGACCTAACCTGACACTTGTTTGACATTGACATGATATATTTTTTTAATTTCTTTTCTGGGCTTGCTTTTTAGGCACAGATGCTAGATTATTAGTCAGAAGTGGTAGGAATAAATAAAAAATTACCAAAATACTACGATAATCTTTTTGATTTATTTTGATAAAGCTGAAACTATTGACACAACAACTCAGGATTGCGGGTGAAATGTAGGTAGCGTTGCTTGTATATACATTTCACCTTCACCGTGCTTTCATGGAAAAGTTTCAGACAGAAATTACTGAATATCTCTGTATTACGGTATTGAGATTACTGAAATATATACATTTGGAAGTATAATAAATAATGACTCTTGATGCACACAAGACATAATAGCCAGAATTGCAATAGCCAAACAAGCCTTCAACCGGAAGAAACATATACTTAAATCTAAAAAGATATCACTAAAATTAGAAAAAGGTTTATTAAATCATATATCTGGACTATCGCACTCTATGGGGGAGAAACGTGGACAATGATACAAAGAGACAGAGAGAGGCTGGAGGCGTTTAAGATGTGGTGTTGGCGAAGGATGGAAGGTATAAGCTGGACAGAAATGGTACTTGAAAGGGTTAAAGAAAAGAGATCTATCGTACAAACTATAGAGAACCAGAGAGGAAATATGATTGGCCACCTAATACGACACGATTCGTTTATTAAGAACATCATAGAAGGAAAAATTGAGGGAAAGAGAGGCAGAGGCCGACCGAGGAGAACCTTTATGGAACAAATAAAAGAAAAAGTACAGGTCGAGTCGTATCAGGAGGTGAAGGAACTGGCGGAAACAAGGAAACATTCAAGTTTCAAGTTTTTTTTCAAGTTTATTTCGCAAACAATAAATTGTGTTCGAAAGCATGCACCTATGATCTAAACTATTAACAATACTTCTGTTTTTGTCTTAAGTACACAATTATCAATTAAAAATCCACATAAAAAAAACATATTAAATTCAATTCAAGTAAAACAATGTCAGATCCATTCGATTCAATAAAAACTAAATATAAATATATTTTCTACAATAAATAATAAGTTTCTTTAAAAGTTGAAATTCAAATAGGAAAAATTAAGTAAATTATAAGTTTCTTCAATAGTTAAAATTTTAATAATTAATAGTTCTTTTTCGTTATTTTAATAGTTAAAATTCGTCAACAGTGTAGCAACACTTTTCTATTAGAAGCGTTTTCAACTTAAGTTTAAAAGTATTTACACTTTGAATTTCTTTCATCTCTTCGGGCAATTTATTAAACAATACTACTGACTGATACCTGGCACCATGCTTCACAACCTCAAGCTTTGGCTGAAATTTATTACATAAGTCTTTTCTTCGAGTTGCAAGCCTCATTTCCATTTCCTTCTCTGATTCAAAAATGTGTCTGTGCTTAACCAGATATGTTAGTAATACCATTATGTATAAGCTGGGTACAGTTAAAATGCCTAATTCCTTAAAATGATCTCTACAACTTTCCCATGGAGGAATCCGGACCATGGTTCGAATGGCCCTTTTTTGTGCTACAAAGGCTTTACTTACATTGTATTTGTAACTTTTACCCCACACTTTAACACTGTATCTAAGCTTGGATTCGATCAGTGCATAGTACACATTCTTTAACTGTTCTATATTGAGTACATCCCTAAGGCTGCGAAGTGCATAGCACGCTGAACTTATAGAACCAGCAATGGCATCTAACTCCGGTTTCCAACTTAGATTTGAGTCAATATGTATTCCTAGAAATTTCACGTCGTCGACACATTTTACAGGATCACCATTTAGGGAAACAGTTAAGACCTCATTTTTCCGAGCCGTTGTTTTAAATAAAATCATGTTAGTTTTACTAGTATTTATCATAAGACCGTTAAAATGGAACCACTCATAAAAAACTTTTAAAGTCTTGTTAATTTTAGCATTCAAATCTTCCGTACTTTCACTAGATAACACCACATTTGTGTCATCAGCAAACACAACAAGTTTTATTCCAGGAACCTGGTTTGTCACATAGTAGATTAAATCGTTGATGAACAAAATAAAAAATATGGGACCCAACACTGATCCCTGTGGCACACCTCTTTTGATCGTTATCATCTTGGAATTCGCATCTTTTTCCGTGTTACCATCCAATTCTTTAATTGTGACAAACTGCCTTCTGTTAGTTAAGTAAGATTTGAATAGGTTCAGTTCTTTATTCCTAACACCGTAGTACTCCAATTTAGTTATAAGGATATTATGATCAACAGTATCAAATGCCGCGCTTAAATCTAAGAATACTGCAGCCACTCTTCTCTTTAAATTAATGTTTTCTAACACGTCATGTATCAAAGTATCTATTGCATCGCTGGTACCCAGGCCATTTTGATAACCATATTGTCTTTGACTTATGACCTGATTAGTATGAAGATGTGTAAGAAGCCTAGACTTTAATATCTTTTCAAAAATTTTGGACAATATTGGAAGCAAAGAAATCGGCCTATAGTTCTTAACGTCCGTTTGACAGCCTTTCTTATACACGGGTATGACTTTAGCAATCTTAAGTTGTTCCGGAAAAATGCTTTGTTCAATGCATAAGTTATAAAAGTATGCCAAAGGTTCAGCCAGTAAATCAATGTTTTCCTTTATCAGGGTAACCGGTATTTCATCATAGCCAGAGGACTTTTTAGATTCCATGCTTCTGACTATTTTAATTATTTCAATACTGTTTGTCAGCCTGCATTCCATGTCGATTTCCACTCGATTCTTATTATGCCCTATCAAATCCGTAGCCCTAGTTTGATCAGATGGTGTGGACATAGAACCTTTATCAAAACTTTCATTAAATTTATCTGCTATGTCTTTCTGGTTAACTATTACTTTATTATTAACTCTGAGAATCGTATTTTTTTTTTTAGAACTTGCAGTTTTTCTGTTGGTATGCTTGTTAACTATAGTCCAAATACCCTTTACTGAGTTTTTGGCTTTTTTTATTTCAGACTGAACACTAAGACTCCTAGCTTTAATTAAAACTTTCTTATAAATTCGGATATATGTTTCCCGATATTTTGATAAAGATTGATGCAAATTATCTTTATTGACATTACATAATACTCGTTTCATTTTGCTAGATACCCTGATTCCCTTTGTCAGCCACTTTAATTTTCTACATTTAGTAAGGTTTAGTTTTCTTCTGATCCTCCTAAAGCATTTGTCAAATAAAGTTTTAATTTTTTTCAAAAATCCGTTGATACCTTCACTAGTCCAGTTTGTTTCCTTAATTTGTTTGCGAAAGTTATAATTATTTATTTTATTAAATATTCTTTTCCAAATCCAAATTATATCTTCTTTATGATTATCAGTATTCTTAGTTTCTACTTCTAAACCAACAGATACTGCAGCATGTCCATCAGAGAGTCCATTATGGTCTACTTTTATATTTTGTATGTCATCTTCTAAAATATTTGTAAAAACATTGTCTATACATGATTCTGAGCTGTTACGACTAAAAGTTACTTCATTTACAAGATGCCTAAAGTTATAACTTTTTAAAAGAGTCAATAGTTCATTTCTTTGATTATACGATTTCATCATGTCTATATTAAAGTCGCCACAAATCACACATTTCTTGTTAAAAAAGTGTTGCAACATCAATTCCAACTTTTCAAAAAACATGTCAGGTTTCTTATTATTCTGATAACAACAAATTAAATTAACATTCGTGTCAGCATCCCTAATTCCACATATCTCAAAACATTCAAGCTTACAATTTTTTTTACAATAGTCTAAGATTTCAAATTTTCGACCTTTCAGCGACAAGATTAAAGTTCCTCCCCTTAATTTGTTTGTTCGGGTATAGTATGCTCCTAATTCATACTCTTCAAATTGCAGTACCTTAATTGATTGTTCGTTTAAAAAATGTTCACTAAAACATACATAATCTAGCTGAGGTTCTACTTCATGTAAATGTAATTCAATCTGATCCTTTTTATTATGAAGACCGCAAACATTTTGATGTGAAATATTTAAACCTACTTTCCGTACAATTTTATTCACGAAAAAAGGTATCTTCTGTTTGCGTTTGAATACTATTTTCAGCTCTACTATTGATATGATTAGACGCAACCTCAAAGTTATGGTTGGTGTTACTTGTTGCATGTTTATAAAAGTTGGTTTTATAGACAATGTTTAATATGTCTCTCAAAATTTCTCGCGATAGATTTAATTTACTAATTCTGTGTCTATCATCACTTGATAATTTTACTAGTCTTACGTTGTTATACAGGGAGCACACCAATCTATAAACATGTTGTAGTTTCATTTCACTCAAATATCTACTCCTGCATACTTCACCAATTATGACATTTGTGTTTGTCAAATAATACAAATATTTGTATAAGTCAGATTGCAATTTTATAGGGTTTTTATCATTACCTCCAGCTAGAATTATAAGAAAATCATCTTTGGTGAAGTCTTTGCAAAGGCTGAGACTGCTTTGCAGTACCTGATCTAATGTCGCATTCGATTTAACAATTGAAGTTACGGTATATGTGTCACCCAAAAGATTCCTCAATCGATTTACCAAGTTTTTGCCAGTCTCATCCGTTAACAATAGAACTTTGTGTATAGGCCTATCAATTTCCTTATGTTCTCTTTCATCAATATTTTTTGTAGCCTGGGTTTTGTCTTCTTCGTAGACTATTTCCAGACTCTCGTCATGTTCATGATCACTTGGAAGTTCAGAATCTTTCTTGTTTTCGATGATAGGTTTATCCTTGTCTTTACTTTCAGTTAAATTTTCCTGTTTATTTTCTTCATCACTCTTAGGATGATCATTTGCGTTAAGTTTTAAATTAAGCGATGTATCGCTGTTAGATAGTGCAGTAGACCGTTGTCCCTGTGGCGTAAAATAACTTTTCTCTTTCCTTCTTTTTTGGGGGGTATTTGTTAATGTTGAAGGCGATTTACATACTCTTTGTAGCACTTCTATTATAATTTTGTCTTGATGCACCTGTTTCTTGAGTGCATAATTTTCAGTTAGTATATCTTCAATAGCTGTATTTGCTGAAAACAGCTCTTCTTCAAGATTCTTAATTTTGTCTTTAAGTTCCGCAACTACTTCAGCGTCGCACGATATCACGGCTGGGCAGCTTCTATTCAATGCACTATTTTCCAGTACTGATTGATCTATGTTCTCATTAATCTTGTCATTATTGGTGACGTCATCTTCATCCTCTGACAGCGAAGAAAAAGAATTGTTGGTAGGTACATTGATCTGGAAGTTCGGTCTAGTTGTGATATTTCTTAAGCTTGTTGGTGTTATAACTACAGGTAATGATCGTTTTTCCGAGGAGCTATCGATATTGTAGCACTGTTTACATTTCCAATTCTTTTTATTTTCTGAAGTCATGATACGATAGCGCTGAAACGTTTCATCTCCACATTCAATATGATAAACCTGTTTACATTGAGTGCATGTTAAGAATTGCTTATTTTTCAATGTGAGGTTACATTTTGCACACAGAGGCGCCATCTCTTAACGATTTCTTGATGTTTGTTCTTTTATTCACTTGAATTTCCTTTTTTTTTCTCAAATCAGAAGGCGTTTCAGGTTGACTGCTCTCGGGCCATTAAGGTAATTCTTAATAGAGTCCAAAGTCCATTTTGAACCTAATTTGTCACCGTCAAAATTATATTCAATTACCTTAATAAACAAAACTTTCGCCACTGGGTCTCGACCCTGGGTAATGTTTTTCCAATTAAAAAAAGAAAAACAATGTAAAAAATAAAACAAAAAAATAAATATTTTTCTTGAGGCTCGAACTTGGTTCTACTAAATCACTTATCTTTGTAGGTTGAGTCAACTCCGGACGATGCTACACGACTTGTTACAGTTGAGGCGAAATAGCAATATTAAAGCGTGCAAGGGGGCGCGCAAGAAAAAGTGCATGTGTAGGTAGTTAATCGATAAATTATCTGCCTCAATGTCGGTCGTACAAAAAATCACTTATAACTGCACTAAGGAGACATTATTCACGAAAATTTCAAATTATGCACTATTGCTTTGTGTACACTGATAAATCCTTTTGTATTATTGATTATTCCTCACTATTACTTTAATGTTTAACCTAATTTATAAAGATATTTGTTGATTTTTGTCGTTCACTGCACCGGTTCTTGTTTCTCAAATATTATACGTCTATCACAATATAAATTGTCACAAATAATAACACTTGGTAATTATGTCACTGTTGCTTGATTTTTGATGTTCTTGTTAATTAGTAACTGGAATAAATATTTTTAACTATTGAAATACACGGACACAATGTATACTTCATGGCGCCACCTGGCGTGGTGTTTACTCCACCGACAAGAGCACAGCTCTTAAGTTTAAAGAAGAAGAGTATGTCTGAAACTTTGGACTTTTTGTATTGTGTGTGATTATTTTGCTTTGTGTCGGTAGTTTATTTAAAAACGGTCACACCTCGCAACCCTACACTACGGTTCGTCACCCGCATATGAGCACTGTGTGCGGTGTGTGCGCGCTCAAAGTCGGATCATACCTTGCTCGTATTCACTCGTTCAAGCAACGTGACGTCATCGGTGACGTCACATTAGCGCGCTATCATTGCATACGAAAATGAGGTAGTGCAGTGTGTGCGATACGTCAAATTAAACGTCAAAATTAATTTTGGTTGAGTTTCGTGGGATTTTTTTCGGTTTGTTTGGAGTTCGAAAGCAAACTAAAGAAATGGATACAATTCACAGGGTCCAAATACTTTGTGGCTAAAAAGTACTTTCACTACGGATTGTTTCTTGAAATCAACGCACACATCACATTCACTGAATATAGTCGGTTTATTTCTATATGCGTGCATTCGTCGAATGTCATCGAATACAGTTTTAAACCAGACTAGAGCGCGCTTATGTCAATGTCACTGAGAAAAATTAAAAGTTTGATTTTGTTTTGCGTTTTAAGAAATTATTGAGAGATAATGATTATTCGATAAGATAATTTAATCTAAAACCCCAAAAAAAGTTGAATAAAATCTCTCGAAAACGAGATTGATGACAAATGTCTTATGAGTTTGACGTTTCGCACACGCTGCACTACCTCATTTTCGTATGCAATGATAGCGCGCTAAAGTGACGTCACTGATGACGTCACGTCGCTTAAACGAGTGAATACGATCAAGTTTTGAACCGACTATTAGCGCGCTAAAACCGCACACAAAGCTCATGAGCAGGTTTTAATCCGTACTGTTTGATTCGAACAGTGACATTGACATAAGAGCAGTCATATCGGATCGTTTAGATATTCGATTGTGTTCGACGTTTGCACGCTAATGAAAACGATCCGACTCGAATGCGCCGATTGCAGCGTTGGTAAAATATTTCCTTAATGAACCGCACTGCGTTAACTGTCAAAGTTTTGGTAGAATGGTAGAATTTGTGATGTCACTCCTTCCTGAGTATTTCTCATATTTCCTCATATTATTATACTAATCTGTGATTTCCTCCATATATTTTGTTGAAATTGAACGTTTTAAATTGTAGAATGTGTGTGTGAATACTTTAAAATGTCGCAAAATTTACAAAAGAAGCCCTCGAAGGGCATATTAAAGACATCTCGGAGCATGGACACCGCAGATCACAATGCTTCGACGAGCAAGCGCCAGAAGGAACAGAGGTTCGATGAGACTAATATCATGGAGACGTTTCACCCGGCTAATAAGGATTACGGGCATATGAAGATAGACGAGCCTAACACTCCTTACTCTGAACCGGTGGATGATGAAGCGGTGCCCAATGATGAGGTAGACGCGAACATTCTCGCGGCGAAGCTAGCGGCTAGTATGAACAAGCCTCCTAAGTGTTTGGATGACGATCCTGGCGATGAAGAAGACGAGGAGGCGAGGAAGAAGCGGAAAGAGTTCGAGAAGAAAAGGAAAATGCATTACAATGAGTTTCAGGTACAGTTTCATTCACCTATTGTTTAATTGTGTCAAGTCTATTAATACCAGAAACTAAAAGTAAACAAAAATGCCTTCCAATATAACCTACAAATTTTGCTTGTAATTAGTTCTGTAAGATGTTCAAGCCATAAAAATGAATCATGAAGCCACTACTTTCTTGGTCATGGTAAATTGCCATTGTTGTACTATAATTTTGCAAATGTTTGAAAATATATTATTTACTTCCACTAATGTGTGTAAATAGATAAAACCTAGTACACTCAACAGCATGTCATTAGAAACACTTTTGGACCTTATGGCGTGGTAAGAAAGTTGAAAAAGTTTCTACCAACGTGCGGTTACCCAATACAAGTCTGTAAATTTATTAGAAATAGAGCAGTCACATTATTATTGGTTACATAACCACTTGTTCTAGTAATTTCTTTTTAATTTTCCAAACCATTCAGTTTAATGGCTCTGCCTAAACTCAATAATCTTTAAGTTCATTAGTGTAGAACCAACTCTCAGTGCAAATAAAACTGATTTAGAGCACAAATAGACATTCTTATCTTATCTGGAAGTTTATTAGTTAAATAAATAAGGAGGACATTGTCACAGAAGATCATCTGATACCTAACTAAAATGGCTTGGACTATAGTTATCAGAGAATGAGTTATGTAAATAAATAGATAAATAACACCCACACATAGAACACACACTCAAATGTTTGCCCTGGAAGAAAAATTTAAAAAATTAACATAAAACGCTGTTTTCATTTAAGAAAAAAGTCATTAGAAATTGATGAAAATAGACACGTAGAATTTTGTTATTATAACAAAAAACAGATGGTCTGGCCGGCGTTGAAACAACTTATTGAGGCCCTCTGCACCAGCGGGGTGCCATAGGACTACAACAACATTATCCTATACTATTAAACGAGCAATATTTGTATATACATAAATATATATATTTGTAATCGGTTTCTCGAAAACGGCTCTAACGATTTCCATTAAATTTACCATACGGGGGTTTTCGGGGGCAAAAAATCGATCTAGCTAGGTCTCATGCCTGGAAAAATTCGTTTTCCCCATGTTTTCAAGCATTTGCATTTAAGACAAAAACCTACAGCGCCATCTGTTGGCGGGTAGCATAGCTTGCTCACCCGATGATATTATAATGCTGAGGCAGCTATTATAGAGCGAAGCTCGGTCGCCCAGGTGCTTTATGTATAATATACATATGTATTTTATAATTATATACAAATATATATCATTTATTTAATTATTTTTATTTCATTTTTTTATTTGTGTAGTATACTTACATATTTTAATTAGATATGTATGTGTAATTTATTGTTGTTACTTCTATATAATTTTTGAGCTAGCGCACAATCTATCTGCCTTCTCCGATACACTCGCCTAGGTCTGCAGGAAGACATTTCTTTATTGAAATAAGTAATACCTATTGTGTCGTCTTTATATATGTTGTCCAGTGTATTTTCTTGTGTGCAATAAACATATAAATAAATAAATGGCTTGTTCATACAAAATTTGAACCCTTTATTTAGAACAATATTCGGAGGCAAATTCACTGATTATCAATTTTCGAAAGTTGATAAATTTACGATGAAATGATCAACTTACAATTACTTGTTATTTTCCTGCGAAATAAATACAGATAAATGTAAAAAAATTTGAAAATCATAGAAGTAATGTTGTAATCATTCAAAAATTTCATGACACATCCATTCTGGTGTCCATTAAAGAAAAGCTCAATTGTAAACTTAAAGATTTAATTCTTTACAAATGCCTTCTTCATGAGTCTTCCATATCTTTTTTTACAACAAAGTAAAAATAATAAATGAATGGGTTGTTTTTATATCCAAAAAGGTCGGGAAACTACAGCACCTTGCTATCAATGTCATCCATATTTTCACACATATGAATACCCAGATATAACGTACTAGCTTTCCGCCTGCGGTTTCACCCGCATTAAATGCGTTTTCCCGTGGGAATGAAGGGTTTTCCCGCGGTAAAAAGTAACCTATGTGCTATTCCAGGACCTAACCTATATGTATGCCAAGTTTCACTAAAATCCATTCAGTAGTTTTTGCATGAAAGAGTAACAAACATTCATCCATACTTACAAACTTTCGCGTTTATAATATTAGTAGGTTAACTTACGCACTTTGTATACATGTATATTTTATTCCGGGTCTTAGCGCAACTGTCTTCCTGAGACCACGGCCGATGCAACTCGGCCGAAACGTCTGGAAAAATAAGGTAATTTAGTTTACCTAGTTATAATATTGCGCTAAGTCCCGGAATAAAATTATGTAAGGGACAGCTTAGTGAAACTGAACAACTTATAGACCTGCCCAGAAGGTATAAAGTTATCGCGGTGATTTAGGCCATGTTCAGATGACAAGCACTCAACGCGCGTTTTGCTAACGCGCGCTTTGAGATCATTGGTTTTCTATGTATCCGTCCGTTCAGTTGAGCGCGCGCCTTCTACGCGGAGAAACGTATTTTAGGGTTCATCAGTCCAGAAATCGTCAGAAATTTATTACGGCAACGCGCGTTTATCGCCTGACAAGCGCGTGTCATGTAAACACAATCAGAGGCGGCTCGTGACATTTGTTATGGGTGTGCACAAAAAAATAAAATAAATAAATTGACTTAGGTACCTATCATTTATTGATGAAATATTTTTTATGGCTTTATTGTTACATTATGCGCGCCAGCTTCAAATACTAGACACGGGAAGTCGGGAAACAAAACAATTTATTTACAACCTCACATCCAAGGTGTTTTTAAATATTGTTCTGGTTTGAAAACAAGATTAAAAGTTAATTTTTTTGTACTACACTTTTGAACTAGCGCGATTTCAGGTCGTGACGGCCCCTTTTCATTGAGTTCAAGTCGTATTTTTAAAGTCTTTTTCGCATTTTTTTATGTAAACGACACTGTAGTCGTCAATTTTTACAGTAACTAGGCACGTACACTACTTAAAAACAGTTAATTCTAAATTTTCAAGCAAAATTGCGAACAGTAACTGAAAGCTGTATACGAAAAGTTTGTTTACGTATGATCGGCAACAGCGCCTTGTCACCGAACTGCATGGCGAGCTGGCAACGTAGCATTGAGCAGCGCTCCTGATGAGGCTAATTTCCACGGAGTAAAGAAGGTACTGAATATTTTTTCATAGGAGCACAATCGCTGGGCGCTCCACTTGGTACAACTTGACTACGTAAATTGTTGCGTAATTATTTCTTAGGCTATTATAAATGTATACAACGTATAGGGTTATGAAAATAGGTATGTAATCGTATGTAACTTAACTAGGTAGATAATACATCCTAAGTTTGAGTTTTGTGAAAGAGGGAGTGCACTGCACCAGTGCTCTTTAGGACGAGCCGCCTCTGAACACAATACAAAAAATTTGCGCACGTTTAACGCGCGTTGAACGCTTGTCATCTGAACTTGCCCTTAGCAGGCGACTTCGCGTACAATAACGTTTTGTTTAGCTGTGCAGGTGATCAAATTGTTAACGATTACGATAAAACGTGGCAAACTTGCGCGTACATCTGGACAAGGCCTTAGTTGCTGATTGAAACTTTCTCATACAAAACTGTAAACTTGATTTGACAGTTTGTATGGAAAGGCCGATTTTTCTTTCATTACCTGAAAGTTTCATTCAATGAAAGTTGTTCAGTTTTGTTGACTTATGCTGGTATCTGTAAATCCCTCTCAAGTCAGAGATTGCACTCAAGTACATCTTGAGAGCAATTTCGCACTTGAGGCACTGATTTATCGATAAGACTTTTAAATGTCACTGTCCACATACGCCGCACGATATCGGCTAGATACATACATACATAACATCACGCCTTGTTCCCGTTGGGGTAGGCAGAGACCACAGGCTCGATAACAATATTAATCACTTGCTTGTATCTTGCATGCATCCTGCATAGCAACATACAAAACTGTCCACGTACGCCGCACGACATCACCTAGCGACATTAACCACTCAAGCGATATTAATCACTTTCTTGCATTGCGACTGCAGATGCTTACCCGCACATCCTGCCATTGACTATTATATCAGGACAGAAAGAAAAAAATGTTGAGTCATGCCATTTTTTCCAGCGAATTTTATCCGTGACCCGCGCAGTCCATATACGGTTAGGTCACTGTTTTATGGCTTCCATGTCGATTGCATGGACATGGAATCTTGCAGACCTCATTTCATTAGGTTAGGCATACTTACGGCTCCTTCGCTGTACATATTTGTGTTGCTCTTAAACTTTAAAAGCAACCTCTTAGGTGAAGAGAGTGAAGAAGATAGGGTCACTAGGATTGGTACTCGGAGACGAGATGTGGCACGTACAGCGCCGCCTCCACGTCTTGACGTAGTGCGCCACGGAACCACGGTGCACGCTACAATGAGGTGCGTCTATTTAGCGCGCTGCCGGTAGAGTTGAAGGGTGATCTCACGTTACTCGGCTTCAAATCAAAACTAAGGGCGCTCTAGCTGAAGGAGTGCTTTTACGAATTAGACTATTTTCTTAGGTATATGCATAATTGACGTTAATTATTATTATCATTCTTTTTTTTTGTAATACATACAGTCACGGCATACAATACATGCATGCATGCAAACAATACTTGCATGCATGCATACAATTCATGCATACATGCATACAATTCATGCATACAATAATACATACATGCATGCATGTATGAAAGGATTGATGAAAGTACAGGAAGCAAGGGAAGTATGTCAAGATCGTAGCAGGTGGAGGACTGTGGTCTCTGCCTACCCCGACGGGAAAGAGGTGTGATGTTATGTATGTATGTATGTTTTTGTAATGATGAGATTTTGGTTTTATTTATTGACCATTTTAGATAATTTTTATTTCAATGTTATCATTTTGAAAGAATTCGGAAATAGTCGTAGATTTAATTTAGATATTCGTATTATTATTTTTTAGATTGTATTATTTCGAACACAAATGTTATTTTGTAGCGGAATATAAACAAATTGAAACTGAAACTAATCTAAAATGCAAAAGATATTTGCAACAAATATTGCCGTTGTAGACAATATATGTCCCTAATCAGTATTCTCAAAACACACACATAGACTATTCAGACTATGACAGAGTAAAATGTTTACTGTTTTGAGTGAACTTTCACCTCAATTGAAGTTGATTAGGATAAGAATTAGGGCAGCTTTATAAAATTGCCAACTTGGAATATCATTAACTAGAATTACGCACAGCAACAAGCACATAGAAACAAAACCAGTGTAACATAAACCACCGCTGCACTGCAAATGCTTGAAACCAGAGACCTGCTAAAGGTCAAAGTGTTTCCCCTGATGTGCGGCTGTGTGTACTAACTACAAACTTAATCAAATTAATATCCTTTAAATGCATAAGGACCAATACAGATAAAAACCAATATGCATATGAATCAGTACCCATTTGGACCAATACATTACACTTCAGTGTGTGACAGTATAATTTAATGTATTGAAACAAAGAAATCAAAGAATCCATATTAAAATAATTTCAATTGTAACATTGGATTGGATGTTGTTGTGTTATATGTATAGGTAGAATAATTTTAATCTATCGAATGAATCTGTTGAATCTATATTGCTACACCAAGATCAAAGCAAATAGATAGATACTGAATGATATGATAAGATAAATAGTTATGAAAGGTGTAAAATATATAGCTTGATACTCACACATAGACATCATAGGTCGATCGAAATAAAAAATTGCAGCTGAGCAGTTGATAACACATTTTGTATGGTAGGTAAAAATTTTTTTCTGAGTTTCAATCTTTGTGCCTAAGGGAAAATTTTTTATAGATAAAAAGATATATATTTGCCAAATTAGGTAGATACTAACAATATACAAACCGCATTACTATTTGTGGTCTAAGTAACAGGCGAAATTATTGCTTACCATTTTTTAAGCTCTGTGTACTGTCCACGCCAGACGATCCAAATTGGATGTGGAGCGCCGATCTTGGAAATCGGGTCCGTTACGGACGTTCCAGTGCGCACCGATCGGACATGCGTTTATATCGCGCTCCAGTCGCGCCCGATCGGAGCGCACTTGATCTTTCTCGTTGGTTTGGTAGTTCTCAATCATAAATATATCCCAAATCAAGGGTGTCCAAGGTCTTTTAGCGCAGGGCTTTCCTAGTTTAAGCTCCCATCTCCCACATATACAAGCTTCCTTCTGGTACTGTGTAATATTCACAGGTAGATTTCTATGTTTTCTTTGTATTGATTTTGTGTATGAAAGGGTTGATGAAAGTAAAGGGAGCGAGGGAAGTTTGTCAAGGTGGAGGGCTGTAGTCTCTTCCTAGCCCGACGGGAAAGAAGCGTGATTTTATGTATGTATGTATGTACAATAGATGGTTCCACTACTACTTCCCCTCCAAACTATATCACGCGTTTTTGCTGGAATTCTGGAGGGAGATCCTGTCCTGCAGACCCTGCAGTGGACGTTCCATATGGGATGTCATGATGATGAAGATTGTTTTCTATATTTCAGGCATTGCAACTAGCAAGACAGTTAATGGCTCAAGATGAGGATGAGGATGAAGAAGAGGGCAACCGACCGAAACGCGCGACGAATCCTACCTGACTGCTGAATGACACATCGTGTAAATATTACAATGTACCAAGCTGCTCACTCTTAATGCTAGCTTAGATGTTACAAGTGCTTTAATATAAAAATAATGCTTTTCAAGTATAATAATAGTAGATTAGTAGCCAAGGGCTGTAAGGCATCAATTGCAGCCCGAAATATTTAGGCGCACGAGCGCAGCGAGGGCGCCTATAGTTCGAGGGTGCAATTGATGCTCACACCCGAGCTAACTACTCTGCTTTACACCTCGATTGTGAGGTAAGTAGGTGCTTATTACCCCAAATGGGGCTTGTAGGTTACCAATTAGCGCTCTAGGGCAATAATGTAGCTAGAAAATCCCTAGGGCGGTAAGTAATAAAAAAAAAAACAATTACTTACCGCCCTAGGGCTTTAAGGTAAGTACTTACTTACCGCCCTAGGGCTTTTCTAGCTACATTATTACCCTATAGCTCTAATTGCTCACCTACAAGCCCCATTTGGTGGTAATAAGGACCTACTTACCGAATATGAGAGATGTAAAATAAGTTTAAAAGAGAAAATCAATTTTACAATAGATCACAACACAATTTTCCAATTATTTGTTTTTGAAGTTTTTCAATTTGTTGGTGCAAAACAAAAACTCGTGCCAAATATAGGGTTCTACACCCTTCCTTCCGTTCCTTGTCATTTTACGCACACGTGTAATTGTCTGAGTTTTAGGTTGAATTTTGAATGTATACAATTTTCTGTGAATTCGAACATGCATTTATTATTAGACTTGACTTTGAGAAGGATTAACGTAAAGAAGTTTTCTTAAAGTGACCATTTTGTCAAGCTTAGCGCATTGATTGAAGAATTTGTTTTGCAGCAGCAATACGAGAAAATATAGGGTGCATATGAAATTGTGAACATAATTTTAGCACGTTAGCACTTACACCATAAAACTGAACAACTTTCCCAAAGGAACATAGGTCGTAATACGAAAAGCCAAATTAGATATCCCATACAAAATCTATCAGCTGATGCAGTTTCTATGGAAGATCAAAAATTGTTTTTCGTATTTCGACCTATGTTCCTTGGGGAAAGTTGTTCAATTTCATGGTCTGAGTAACATACTAAAATTATGTTCACTATTTCATTAGGAACTTTTATACTTACTTACTAGCAGTTGAAGTAACTTTGAACAAATAGATTTGTTAAATTTATTGCTTTCACTCTGATGACAAACAAAATGTTAACAATATATTTAATGTAGCTTAATCTTTAAAGACGCTTACTGCAACTGGCGATCAATAAAACAGCCTATCGATTTATTTAAGAAGCACTTATAACATCTAGTCTCTATGTTGGGTTAAGTATTATATAAACCCTAAGTTTCTATTTATTTACATATTATGTATAGACTTTAAATAAAACCATTGTTATAATAATAACTGTGTATTTTTATTTCTTTTGTATAATTATTAATAAAATACACAGTTAAAATGGTTTTATTTTGTAGCATGTGCTTGGAAAAGTTTATTTATAGACTTTATGAGCACTGCATGTTATGCTACGTCATCGAGTACAAGAAGTTTGCAACTTTGTAGCGATAATAGTGGCCTACTAGGTCCACAAAACGTTGGTCTGCCAATATGCAAAAACAACAGGTCTGCCATGCATCCTCATTCGCCAGTCCGACAAAATTTGTGGTCCGATCACATCCGACCACATTTGTGGTCCGATCACATCCGACCACCTTTGTGGTCCGATCACATCCGACCACATTTGTGGTCCGACTAGCGAAACTGCCAAGAGGATGCAAAGCAGCAGACCTGTTGTTTTTTACTTATTTAGGTACCTTCTATTTCTACGAATAGGTTTCATTCGTGTACTCCGCTCCGACTGTTTTGTGGACCTAGTAGGCCACTACTATCGCTACAAAGTTGCAAATTTCTTGTACTCGATGACGTAGGATAACATGCAGTGCCCTTATAGGCACAGATCACAAAATTATTGGATTTGAGACAGTAGTTCTTTGAGTAATTATTGCGAGTGTGGAGTTGTGTCAGATATAAAAGTTGTGTGCATATCCCATAGCTGAAAAATTACCACAGATTATACAGCGAGTAACAGAAAGGTGGGATAATACTAATGGGTGTGAATCTGCCTTTTCCCAAAGAACAATGGTAAAAGAACAAAATATTTTTTTTACCTCCCATAGAATCTGCATCAGCTGATAGCGCATTTTGTATGGGAGGTCAAATTTGGTTTATTGTATTTCGACGTATGTTCCTTGGGAAAAGTTGTTCAGTTTCATGGGCAGATTCACACTCATCAGTATTATCACACTTTTCCGTTACACGTATATGGATATTAATCGACAAATTGTTGGCATGTTACTTTGAATTTTAGTAGCTTCTCTTCTCACTAGTACCTTTTTTTTCAAGTAAGTATACAGGGTGTTAATTTAATTGCGTGCCATAGCTTAAGGGGTGTTTCAGTTACGATAAAGAAACACAAAAATTTTTTTTAAAAAAATCCTGAAAAAAAAACTAAAACTGCATTGAAACTTAACTAACGCGGAGCAACGTCCCTAGCGCGCGAGTATCAGTGAATAAGGTAGGCACATCATCATCATATCAGCCGAAAGACGTCCACTGCTGGACATAGGCCTCCCCTAAAGATCTCCATGACGACTACATAACTGAAACTCTTTCGCGCGCTTTTGATAGCGCGCCCATTCGCGCGGTCATTGCCCTCCGCGTTAGTTTAGTTTCAATGGAGTTTTAATTTTTTTTTGTTAGGATTTTTTTAAATATTTTTTTTGAGTTTCTTTATCGTTACTGAACCACCCCTTAAGCTGTGGCACGCAATCAAATTAACACCCTGTATAGGGTGACTTTTAATTAGTTCTTGATAGCAAAAGATATGCATGTACTCATGTTACTGAACAACTTTTCCCAAGGAACATAGGTCGAAATATGAAAAACCAAATTGGACCTCCCATATAAAATGCGCTATCAGATGATGCAGTTTCTATGGGAGGTCAAAACTTGATTTTCATATTTCCATCTATGTTCCTTGGGGAAAGTTGTTCAGTATCATGAGTACATTCATACCTTTTTCTATCAAGAACTAATTAAAAGTCACCCTATATACAAATTCGAGATGGCAATTTTTTTGACATGTATTGTAGTTGTAATCATTACTCAATGGGGTATTGTTAGATTGTTTGAATAGCTGCTTCAGCTTGGAAGTAACGTTATGCCTTGACAATATTAACTAAACAAGCTGCCGATTTACATTTTATGAGTTACCTTTTTTATGCCACAAGTGGCTAAACGAGCAGGTGGACCACGTGATGGTAAGTGGTCACCACCGCCCATGACACCTACTGTCTTATTAGTGAAATAATTTGATACTAACAAGACAGCCAAGCGCGTTACCCACCCTGAGAACTAAGATGGTATGTCTCATGTGCCGGTAATTTCACCGGCTCCCTTACCCTTCAAACCGAATTACAGCAGTGTCAACACTGCTGCTTTACGGCAGAATAAGGTAAGGGTGTGGTACATGCCCAGACGGACTTTGCACAAAAACCCTACTAACAATAACCTTAATGTCAACTTGGAAGCAAAACCGTTCTGACATGGACGAATAATAATAGGACTGACAATATTAAAAAACGTAATCTGGAAAAGCATAAAACACATTGAAACTAGATGGCGCTTTCAAATAATCTGGAAAGTTTTTATGGTCTGAGTAGTACGTACATACATAAATAACATCACACCTCTTTCCCGTCGGGGTAGGTAGAGACTACAGTTCTTCACCTGCGCGCTTAGCACGCTGCCCGAGAGAAAATATATCTCAGAGAAATGTCACTTTATTTGCGGAATGATGTCATCTTATCTACCACCTCTAAACGCGAAGAAATGTCAAACGAAGAAAATGTTTAGCAAACCCACAAATAACGCTTTTTGATATTTTAGATAGAGATTGCTTTATACACGAATACATGTAGCCGTCCTTGTCTTTCAAAATGTGTTGCACTGCTCAGCTGTCAATAAAACGTGAGCATGCTTAAAGTCAGTAAATTGGCAACACTGGTACATTAATCTATGGGCCTAGATAAACTGACAACTGCAGCGTGCTAAGCCGGCAGCTACGATCTTGACATACTTCCCTCGCTTCGTCTACTTTCATCAACCCGCATATACACGCTCGTCAATTTATGGTACTTTTATCCTGGCTTCTGTTTAGAACTACCTAAGTAGGTAATACTTTAAATTTTCACAGATGATACTAAAAAAAACCTGTATATGAATATAAATAGACAGGTTCAATAAACTTTGCTGGGAACAGATCGCAAGACCAAATTAGTTGCCAGGAATTGTCTTCACTTACTGCGAAAACGTTTATCAGGCTGAAAGTCCAATGACAATATATTTATTTCTTTATTTATCTTTAATTATCATTGTGTAGACATAATAACAATTTATCGCACTGCAATGCAATAGGGATCTTTATCGGCAAGTGTTACATACCTATGACTTTTTTATGAACATTGATTATGAAATATTTTTGCTTGTAAGGATTCTTGTATAAAGCCTGCATGAGAGAATCGAAGTAAACAAGAATTTTTAATATTTTAATTTGCATGCCAAATATTGTTGTATAGTATGAAAGAGTAACTTTGGTTATGATTATGACATCTGTAAATTACCATTTGACGCAAATAAAGATTACGATAATGATTTTTAACAGCTAGACGAGATTTCTTCCCAATCACACGAGGCACACGTTCGTAAATCACAATACACGCCATAGAATTCCTTTGGACTATCGTTTAATTAAGACTTGACTAGTCAGAAATATCCACAAGTTAACCACTTTTTACATTCAGTTTTGTTAACTAAACTTCCTTTGTGGAATATGCTTTTAGTGAATAATTTTCTTTACTGCACTAATAGATGCCTGAAATCATTTTTTACTGGAGCAAAACGTTAACTATAGTCTGACCTGTCACCGCTGTACTGCTGTAGGTATAGGTAAGCTCCCAGCGAGACGGGGGGGGGGGGGGGGGGGGGAAGGGGGCATCGCTCACGGCGGCAACTCGTTCTTGCTCTTTCCTTCTCAATTTCTCATACCCCACCTCCCCGCCACTACCTAAACAGCGGTAAAGCGGTTGCGGTGAGGCAGGTAGTTGAATATTTTGGAATTATAGTATTACAGGTGTCGTGAAAGTTTCACCATGACTATTTTCTGTATCACTTTAGATAAGTATTTACTAGCCAATAAAAATCATAGTGTAATACGCTTGCTTCCATAGTATTAGTGTCATAAATAGTTCTGCAGTATAATAGCATACAGAGAGAGAGAGACAAAAAATTATATTCAAATTCTATTTAATATGTATGATTCCAAAAGTATAAGGAACAAGTAGACAAATACCTTAAGTTCATGATCTAGAAATTATCACCGGAAATAAAAAAAATCACCTTCTTCATACTATGGCTTAGTGGATAGTGGACAGCTCGATTTTATAATATTCCGTTGATGGTTTATTGGGGAAGATTGTCGCGTACTTAAGCTAAACTGTGAGCTGGAGAATTCCAACCTATAGAATTGCTCCATTTGACAAACTATGTAAATGTAGCAATCCAGCTGGCTTAGCACGCTGCCCGATAGAAAATATATCTAGGAATTATGTCATCTAATCTATTACCTCCAAGCGCCAAGAACTGTCAGTGGAGGAAAATGTTTAGCAAATCCACAAATTACGTTTTTGATATTTTAGACAGAGATAGCTTTATACACTAATACATGTAGCCAACCTTGTGTTTCAAAATGTGTCGCACTGCTCGGATGTCAAATAAACGTAACCATGCCTTTACTGTTTAGGCTGAAAGTCTAGTTGCTAAAGCCTGTAATAAATGAAAAAAAGTCTTTAATCTATGGGCCTAGATAAACTGACAAGTGAAGCGTGCTAAACCGGCTGTTGGTCGGTTTTTTCCAGCTTATAGTTTAGCTATCTAGCACAAATCTATAGTCTGACCGCAACCGCTGTATAGGTATGCTCCCGGCGAGACGGGGCGGGGGGGGCATCGCTCGTCATCGCTCCCGGCGGCGGCAACTAGTTCTTGTTCTTTACTTCCCACTTCCCCACCTCCCCGCCACTATCTATTCAGCGGTATAGCGGTTGCGGTCAGACTATAGCACAGCTCTGGTGGAAACTCACCCGAAGGCTGGTAAAAAAAAATTACTAACTTAAAAATGTCATAGACATAGTTTGTTCCTGGATTTGGCTGTTTATTTAGAGATGTGATTTGATCATAGTTATTTATGATACATGGTTGTTTAGGCTAAGGTCGCAGGCGGCTTGCTTAGCGCCAGGAGTTTGAAGTTGAAGCTCATTCATGTTCAATAATGAGCATTAAATGACATTCAACTCAACTCCATGGTCCTTGCATATGACATCTTTTATTGGGCTTCAAACCGATCAAAGATGTAATCAATTTAGTTTCGCCGTTAGAGCCCTTGCGGGCTTAGCACGCTGCCCGAGAGAAAATATATCGCGGAGGAATGTCACTTTATTTGAGGAATAATGTCATCTAATCCATCACCTCTAAACGCGAAGAAATGTCAGTGGAAGAAAATGTTTAGCAAACTCACATATAACATTTTTCATATTTTAGACAGAGATAGCTTTATTCATGTTGCCGTCCTTGTCTTTCAAAATATGTTGCACTGCTCGGCTGTAAAAAAAATATACCATGCTTAAAATCAGTAAATTGGCAACACTGTTTCTTTAATCTATGGGCCTAGATAAACTGACAGCTGCAGCGTGCTAAGCCGGCAGGAGTCTAGTCAATCGCCTGGTTTCCGAGTTAGAGTCATTGTCCACAGCGGTGATATTTGTCGAATGCATGAAAGCTACAAATATCGTTTGCACTTTAGTTCTCTCCACGCAATCGACATGCAAGCTACAATCGGTTTCACCAGTCAATGCAAACGCTTACCATTTTGCAGCAATAAAACCAGACAAACCACCACGAACCAAAGTACCTATATTTTATATATTTAGGTACAAACGGTAACGGTATATTTTACGGTAAAAATAACATTGTTTAACAAACTTGTTTTTTCTGACAGCTTTAGCTGATTACTATACCCCGTTATCTGACGCTCAATTTGGTGGCACGTCAAAATAGTGCTGTAGCTTCACATTATTTGTTGATTCATATTTACTTATAAAGAGTTATTTGTCAAAATAAAATTGTTTTTTTGTGAGTATTTGATCGGATAGGAAGGCGACAATTATTGAATAGTATGATACGTTACGTACGAGTAGGTGCCTACTTTAGTTCGAGCAGTTTATTTTTTTATAATCAATACATATAATAAAGTTTTAAAAATAAATAAATAAGTAGTAGGTATTTCTTTTTCTTTTACCCGTCGAGCCCCACTGGGTCCGTAGGAACCACTTAACAATAGGTTTTCTATTGTCTAGTTTCCCGTGGCTTGACAAATCATAAAATCTTTTTCATGTCTTCTAACCTTTTTTTATCTATAGTTTTCTTTGACATATATTATTTCTTCTTCTTTTCTTTCACGTCATTCATATAAATAACTATATGTGCCTCAAAAAATTTTCTTTCCTCATTGATATGTGCAGTGAGAAAATTCTAAGCTGTAGTCTGTGTTTGATAAAATAATAAACCATGGCCAATCTTTTACCTGATATTGATAGAAAAAAAGGAAGTTGAAATTGATAACAAAATTGTAAAGAAAAACTGCATAGAGCAATACAAAAAACTACATTTTTTGCCAGTTACATCTGTGGAGGTCGAAAAATCATTTTCATTTTTAAAATGGATATTTACAAGCAGACGACGAAGTTTGACTTCATATAATCTGGAAAAAATCTTATTAATTTACTATGAAAGCTACAATCATAAATAAATAAATAAAAAATCTTAAAATTTCTTAATTATCTACATAAATCACTATAGCAAAACTCTGTTGAGTTTGAATCAACTCTTTTGATATGTTAGTGAGTGAATCAACTTCCTTTTGTATCGATTCAGATTATCAAAATTGCCCCATCACTTGCCACCAACCTGAGCGTTAGATAACGGGGTCTACTGATTACTATTGATCATGGAGCACAATAGCCTTGATATAGCTGCAAAATGTGTTGGTAAGCTTTGGAATTGACTCTTGAAACGGATAATACAAAACAGTGACTTACTTAATGATCTATGGACACCGGGTCACACAGAAATAAAACACGCCCTACAAAACGGTAAGAAATTATCCTGACAGCAAGATGACTTTATACATACATAACATCACGCCTCTTTCCCGTTGGGGTAGGCAGAGACCACAGTCCTCCACCTGCTACGATCTTGACATACTTCCCTTGCTTCCTGTACTTTCATCAATCCTTTCATACATGCTCGTCGACCTGGCCTTTATTCAGAACGTCCTGAATTTGGTCCTGGTACGTTCGCCTAGGTCTTCCCCTTCCAACGTTTCCATTCTTGATTTGACTTTATATGACGTTCTTAAGTGTGGTCGAGACAGACTGCTGTCAAAGGGTAATTATTACCTGTTTAGGTTGTGTTCCAAATCGGGTAAACATTACTCTGACAGCTGGATAGCGTTATATGACGTCCATCGGTGTGGTCGAGACAGACTGCTGTCAAATGTTGACTATTACCGTTTTGGAACTCACTCTTAGTACTTCAAGTTTGATAAATAATAGAGTGACAGCTTGGATTCTTGAAATTACTAAAATCTAAAGAATTTATGAGTCAAAATTGGCTAAGACATATTTAGAAATGTAATCATAAAAGTTAATGTTTTCTAGGGTTGATAAATGTTTAAATACAGGTCTTTTAAACAACTAGAGGTAGTGGCAGTATTCTTGTAAATTTCTAAGAATAGAAAGGATTTGTTACAGTTGGCAACATTGCGGAATATCCATCAATGGGTTATTATTGTCATAGATCACTGTATCCGAGAAGTTAATCTAAAACTTGATGCATTATATGTGAATTAAACGATTTTCCCTCTGGCGGCAAAAATTGGTACTACATCGATCTTTGTATAAGTCAGAGGGTGAGGATGGGGTTAGAGTGGGAGTAAGAGGAGGGGTAGGGGGTTAAGGGGAAGGGTGAGAGGACGTGAGTGGGAGCCTGACGCGCTTTTCGTTACATAGAGGTATCCACGTACAACTACGGCTGTATAAAGGATACAGTTAATCTGGAATTTTTTAAGCTTTTGTTATAAACCTATAAACTGTCGCTATATTTCTCGGATACAGCATGTGATGTCCTTATCATTGATCTCTAATAATGTTACAAGAAAGCCCACAGTATAATGACAATTCTTTAATATAATCAATAGAAGTAATCGAAATGGAAAGGCAGACGCAATTGTTTTTTACGCTTTTGTGAATAATAAATTAAATTTGAGCTTGGATCTTGGAGTTAATTGATTGGAAGAATAACAGATTCTTTTTCTAGATTGTTGTACAGTCTGACAAAAAAGAGAGTTTTATTAAATTATTTCTGACATGTTGCCTTGAACAAATATTTTTGTAAAGAAAGTGGCGCCCCGATTTTGTCTACTCTTTTTAAAAACAGACTGTACCTAAGTATGAGGCAAATAGTATTTCACGAAATAATATGACATTTAGTAACTAAACATTTTACAGTTTTAAAGGTATAAATTTATTATCACGGTTTGTAGCTAACATACGCACAGAAAAATACTTTAAAGTATAAAGGCAACTCTCTTATATCTACTGCATGTTACCATATTCAATAAATATTCTGTAAATAATCTCCATTGAATAAATGAATCTGAAATCATACAACTTGTCAGAACTAAAAAAATCTACATTTTGTAAAAAAATTTTAGGTTGTTTTTTTTTCGTGGAATGAACTTTAAGTCCCTTTCTTGAAAGAATTTTCGATGTAAGTGTTAAAAATCTTGATACTTCTAACTAGGGTTGCGTTCCAAATCGGGTAGAAATTACCCTGACAGTAGGATAGATTTATATGACGTCCATCGGTGTGGTCGAGACAGACTGCTGTCAACATGAAGGAAAAAAAAATTACGCGCCCAGATGGAGTAGTAATCAAAACGTACTATTATGGGTGCCAGCTATGATACAATTGTGTAACTCACACACACATTCACACTTTTCTTCCAAATAGTCGTTCACGGCATGTGACATGGACAACATCTCTGTCATAAAATATCAGAAATAAAATAAATAACACAAAACATTAATAATTGTGCGGTGAAATTGTGCCGAAACCATGCCGCAAGCAAAACTACAAAGCTTGCTGGTATCACATTTTTCTGGTGAGTAGTAAACCGCTTGGTTTTTACAATTTTCGTGGTCAAATTTTTTGTAGAAAATTGTGTTGTTGATTTTTAGTGATGTGAAGTAGTCGATAAAAAATACTATAGAATCGAGTCGTCGTTATAATTTTATTTCATTTATTTATCGCAGTTTTCTAAAAGATCCGGCGCAAGAACGTCAATGGGTGCCAACATGCGGGAGAGACCAAAATTGGATTCCAACCAAATATAGTAGAATCTGTTCAGCTCATTTTAATAACAGTAATTACGAATTAACTGAAGCCCGCAGAAAAAGACTTCATAAAGATGCCATTCCAACCGAGAACCTATGTCACAAGGTAAATGAAAAACTAGTTTTTTCCATCCTCAGAAATCCATAATCTCTGCAAGCTATCCCATCTGAAAAACAGCTGTATGTACGTTTATAACTCTGTGCAGTGTCTTGTTAATATTATTAACTAGCCCCATACAAACTTTGGACCCCCGTTTCACCCCTTCAGGAGGTGAATTTTGAAAAATTCTTTCTTAGTCAGCCCTAGATCTCACAAGGAAGCTAAGTGACAAATTTAGAGTTTCTAGACCCAGTGGTTTGGGCTGCGCGTTGATTCTTAGTCAGTCAGCCATTCATTTATTCATTCAGTCAATCAGTTTCTTCTTTTATATATCTAGATTTGACTATTCGTAACGATGGCAAATAGTTAGGCAGACAGACCATACTGAACGAAGTATTGGTGTTATATTAGCTTCAGCATTATCTCTTTATCCAAATAATATATTTTCATTCTTACAGGTTGATGAACAAGTGCTTCCCCCTCAGAACTCAACGATACATGCTTCCGAAGGTAGCTCTACATTGTCAGAAACAAGATTAAAATATAAAATTGAAGAGCAAAGGAAGAAAATAAAACAATCAACTATGGCATGTGTTACTAATTCTATTACATTTTTAATTAGACTACAAAACATTGTTTTCTTTTTTATTGTTAATAATTTACATTGTAATAAATATTATGTCAATATCAATGGTGATTTACGAGAATAATAGGTGGTCAAAAGTTATTTTACACGTAATGTAAATACGTTATACAATAATTTAAATAGTTCAAAATATAAATTAAAAATATTGTTTAAAAATTTGTAATGTATTTTTATTTGTTTATGTTTAATTTGACGTGGTCCTTGCAATTTTATATTTAATTCCGATAAGTGATAGATTTCATCCTCACCACCTGGACGTCTGATCTCGAACTGACGTACGTGGATAACGCTTTTACCGCTCACGTGCAAGGTGTGGAATGATCTCCCTCTCGAGGTGTTTCCTTTGCACAACAATTTAGGGTCCTTCAAAAGGCAAGTCTACAGACATCCCAAAGGCCTGCACCGTATCTGCTCCCCTAAGTTGCAAGATGTCCTAGACGACAGTGACCACCTACTATCAGGTGGGCCGTCTATCCCTGTGCGTCTCTCGGTAGTTCGCTCACTCTAGGAAATAAAAGATATATTTGTATGGAGAAGCAAAAAGACAAAATACCAAATGCTCAAAGAGGTAAGCAGTTCCCAATATCATTGCAAGTTGAAAATTGATCACCATTGTATATGAGAGGTTCGATAAATAAGTCCAGGAGCCATGTGATAAAATCATTGACGTAAGAAAAACGCTGCGCTTCTAAAGGACCTGAAGCTATTGTCTATGGAAAACTTAACTGATAAAGTTAATGCTATTTCTTTCTAACTAATCTTTGTTTAGAAAGGTTGAAAAAGTACAAAAATATTTTATCAGTGTCGAAACTTTTTTTTCCGATAACGCTTTGTCGCCAGTTCGCCATTTTGATAAACGGTATACGACAGTACGTGGGCTGTCAGATCCGTGTATACGTGTTCGACGATTTTATTATTGTAAACAAAGAAATTAGTTTCAGAGTATTTTATATAATTTGATTTCTTTATATAGGCTTTGGCAGGATGCCTAAGTGTTCCATTGTGTGGTGTGGTGCAAGGAGAAACAAGAACAACCCACAATTATCTATACACAAGTCAGTTGGTGTTTATTTCCCTTTTTGACTACTATTTCACATATTTGTCTGATCAAATTTTTAGGTGTAGCGGTATTTAACTATAAAGTAAACTAATTGATATTTATTTTATGTTTTCAAGCCGCTATCGGCTTTATTTCATTAAAAAATGTTTACATACAAACAATATAAACACATAGTGATGTATAATCAAGCGCAGCTGATATCGATATTACAATATTCTCAAATTCTCATATAAGTAAAGTAAGTGAGTAAAGTAGCCTGTTCGCACGACCTGATACCACCATCCCCCTTCCTCCAACGTGGGAATAGAAGTGGGTTGGGGTCCCATCTCTTTGTCGTTGACATACCTCTTATTCAAAGTGGCGCCATTGTGGGAAAAAAAGAAGCGACAATAAAAACCCACGGGCTCTTTTAAATATGCTAAGGAGTGGAACTACCTCTCTGTCGATCTTTCCCAGAAAAATATAATGTGGATCTTTTCAAGGCTAGAAGGAACAGGTAGGTGAGCATGTTACATCTTCGATCCCATCGTCACTTACCTCACCTATTCATAAAAAAATATATATTTGGCACTAATATTCTGAATGGGCATATTTGGTTAATCAGATATTGATATATTTATTTTTAAAAAAGAGGCTTAACAATTAAACAGATTAAAATATAATTAACGGATTATATTTTTTATAACGGCCAGTTGGACAACTCTTTTTTTTTATTTGTTTTGAAATTAAAACAGAAAGAGACTGCAAAAGATTTAACAGAACTGAGAGGCTTTGTGCAGCAGCAGTCCGAACAATATTATGGATTAAATGTACAGGAATTTAATAATATGTCTAACCTTTTCTTGTAGATTCCCACGAAATGAAGCTTCTAGAAAGAAATGGACCGATATTTTCGGTTTGGATAACATAAACACAAATTTACAAAACACATTTATTTGTTCAAAGCATTTTGAGGAATCGTGTTTTAACAGAACCCTGCATAAAATACAATTACGTGATGGGGCTGTACCCTCACTACCCCATGCGGTTTGTATTTGTAAAGTAGTATACTATCAACAGGTATAATAATGTGTTTGGCTAATGGTTATATTTTATTTCAACTATACATGATGAAAAGTCGAGATGGAGCACACATGGCAGCTACAACAGGGTCCAAAGAAAGTGCTTCTTTTCTATGTGAAATTCTGAAAGTGCTTCTTTTCTATGTGATTTTTGTATGTTATTTGAGTTTTGTATTCTTTCCTTGCAATTCCGGGGCAAACCGCTAGATACTATTAAAATAAATGTTGTGTTTTCCATATTAAAAGTTCGGTTCCTGGGCCTTGCACAGTGGACAATAATTCACCATCTACTTCTGATGTACATGTATTACAGCACATAAGAGTATGATAACAGATCCATCCCCTGGCACCTCCTCAAAACTCGTCTTGCCGATTAATCCTGTGTTGGTTACGCTCAACGATGCTTAGTTGAAAATTTTATTTATTTTTTGTAAAATATAATGTTTAATGTTAGATATAAACTTTCAAATTAAAGGTTTTATCGAAATGGGTTCAGCAGTTTTTTGTTTTATTTCATATTAGGCCTTACTGTAATTTCCTGAATTTTGGTATGAAACCTATACAGGGTGTCTCAGGAAACTTGTACTAGTGAAGGTCTAGAGTTGGCGGACCTTGGATGGGTTTTATTGAATAGGTATTGAGGTATATTCGCTGGTACAGGTTCCCTGGAACACCCTGTTTAAACAAATTAATTAAACAAGATTTTGTATATAATATGTTTTTATCAAAACTTACATTTAACTTACATTTACAAAAATTACATTGTGTAATAATATTAATAATGAAACTCGAGTTACATAATTATTATTATAATACAAATATTTTTTTTATCATCATCATAACATCCCATAAAACATCCACTGCAGGACAGGGGGGAGCTCCATTAAAAAAAAAAACGCTTGGTTATTTGGAGGGGATTTACCCTAGTCACCACGCTTATAAGCGTTGCAGCTTGCGACCGCTGTTGTTGGTGGCCGCAGTATGTAAGATGATACGATTAACAGAAAGATGCTGCTGCCCATCCTTCGGTTCATAAGCCCTTACACATCATCAAGCTTGACATATAGAACTTTGTACCGTTCTTATTTCAATAGACGTACGGGCTAGAGTTATAGTACTAGGAGATAAAAGTACTGATTGCGCGGCGAGTGAGCTGGTCTGTCAGCAATCTATCTATCTATGTCTAATTGTACGTCTCCGACGTCGTCTGCCGGCCCGCATATCGATAAAATATCGATTACAAGTTAGACAGCACTACTAAACACCGCCATGGTCATGTTCACTTTTACTTTTACGTGGCACGCTTTTGCCGAGTATATGGCATATCTATAAACGCCCCCTGGCGTAGTTTCCAAAATCTTTGGATAAAATGTAAGTAAATAATCGATAAATATACATCACATCACTATTTTCAAATTCAGCAACCATAAAGTTTCTTGTTTTTTACATGCCAAATAAAGACAAATAAATGTCGTACTTTATTGATATTTTGTTTTTAATTGGGCATATCATAACATAAATGTCTCTATCTTTTTCTAACGTAACGTATTCAAAGATGTGTGATAGAGTTAAGAGGCAAACCCCGTCTCCCGCTTCCACCTACCCTCCCACCCCTCTGAGCGGCCGCATAGGTTTCGATACAAAATGGGCATGATTACTACTCCATCCGGGCGCGTAATTTTTTTTTCCTTCATGGCTGTCAAATTTTAACTATTAGCGTTTTGGAACTCACTCTATAGGTAGTTGTAAGGAGGCAGGTATAAATGATAGTCGAAGTGTTTTCCTGTGCATGTGTAATGGCTACAAAAGTGTGCCTCGTGAAATGAAGAGAAATCTCTTAACTGTTAAATGTTTGTTTGTTCAATATCCTGTTATTTTATGGAATAGATCTAGTATCGCGGTGAAGTTTAGGATGTTCTAACAAGTGTAAAGTAGGCTTCGATGGTAGTACTTAAAGGTGAAAACTATTGTGATGTGATATAGTTATGAAAAAGTTAGGAGATATTTGTAATTACCGTGATTAAGTGACTATGTATAATCAGTTTCATGAGTCAATGCCAACGCTTACCAACACATTTCGCAGTCATGACCCTAAAACCAGAGTATTTATTTATTTTTATTTTCTTATCCTACTAAATAGATCCTACTGCTGGGCACAGGCCTCCCCCGCGGCTTTCCATTACTATCCTCTTCCCAATTCTTTAGGAAGGCATCAAGATCGTAACCAAGCATTTACTTATATATAAGCACTACTAGCCCATCGGCACGTTACAATGTCCCCAATTCGTTGGTCCGAAATCTGACGTTTAGGACCAACAAATGTCAGTCGTTGTTAGTCATATTGTCAACATTGGATTGACATTGGATGCCAATACACTTACCAACAAAATGGAATGTTCTTAGTTGAAGAAACAATATACTGTTAAGTAAGTGTAAGTGTATTTGCATCCAATGTTGACAATATGACTGACAACGACTGACATTTCTTGGTCCTAAACGTCAGATCTCTGGGGGACATTGTAACGTGCCGATGGGCTAGTACTCATTAAAATACAAACATGGTTTTTCTGCTTTAGCTAATTACTATTATGTTGATATAGCTGTAAATTGTGTTGGTAAGCGTTGGCATTGACCCGTTAAACGGATTATAGGTGTTTGATCGTAATTTTTTTGACTATTTAGCCACGTTTTTCTTGGTAATCTTACAATAAACTTTAATACCGATAAAGGCTATATATATTGGCCTTATCCAAAATGTTGTTCAATTTGAGATGTACAGATTATAAGCGGTGTTCCCTAAAATGTATGTGTAAATAGTAAAAATAAAAATGTAATACATTAAATAAGTTGTTGTTATTCAGTCAATTCAAACTTTGAGATGCCGAGTTAAAAGAGAATCTGCAGATCTACGAGGCTATAGTATAGTTCACGAAATAATTTGGCTTAACGTCTTATCTATCAGAGAAAAATAGAACAAAATATGTTAAAATAGGACGGACCGGTCGTCATGGAGCCGTCAATGAGGCCTATGTCCAGCAGTGGACGTCTTTCAGCTGATATGATGATAAAATAATCCGTTCAAGGCGTGTGCTAGTATTAAACGCTCACATTTTTTGCTAAGAGGCGTAGGTAGTTTACGCTAGTTACCCTTTTATATGGGATTCGTTTAGTGATAAAATCCATTGGGCCAAATAACTACCTATATTTGATCCCAGGTAAGTATACTGAGTATGTTCCATCCTTGACTATAATAAGGCAGAAGATACAAAAGGCGCCGCACAATACGGCCACCAACCGACAATAAGATGGTTCTGGTCAGATTAATAATTTAGCAAAAGAAACATTTTTGTCAGACCATATACACCATGGCTATAAGCTCGGACAAGTAATGCACAGATTAGATAGACGTACCTGGGCGACCGAGCTATGCTCTGTATGATTAAAATATCATCGGGTGAGCAAGCTATACTACTCAACAACAGATGGCGCTGTAAGTTTCTTGAACGCACTAAAACGCGCTAAGAAATATTTAACAAGACGGTGAAAAAGAATTTTCCCAGATTTGAGACCTAGCTAGATCGATTTTTTGCCCCCAAAAACCCCTTTACACTAAATTTCATCGCAATCGTTAGAGCCATTTTTGAGAAACCGATTACAAATATATATACAGTACCTGGGCGACCGAGCTGGCCGCATCAACCTGACAATATCATCGGGTGAGGTAGGGACTAGATAAATATTATACGTACAATCGGGTGAGCAAGGTATGCTACTCAACAACAGATGGCGCTGTAAGTTTCTTAAACGCGCAAAGCTATTAAAAAAACATTGGAAACGAATTTTCCCAGACATGTGACCTAGCTAGATCGATTTTTTACCCCCAAAAACCCCCGTATGGTAAATTTCATCAAAATCGTTAGAGCCGTTTTCGAGAAACCGATTACATATATATTTATATATATACAAACTAGCTGTTACCCGCGACTTCGTCCGCGTAGATTTTATAAAAAAACAACTCGAACTTAATTGAAATATATTTTACGGAGCGCTTATCCTTCTTGATCCCTACGTAAAAGATGCATTTGTACTTATCCAAGTTGAATAAATGCATCTTACTACAAACTTAATTATCTTTTGATTTTATTTAACTGGTAGGTAGTGCGGAATTTTCATTGTCAACCGTTACAGGCGAACTTAAAAAAGAAGGCAATAAAGGGAGTGAAGTGAATGGGTAGCGAGGAGGTATTCATAAAAGTAAAAAAGGTCCCTATTCCTCCCTATCTATCCTTTTGTATCCCCCCCCTACATTCCCACTCCCCCTCCCTCACCCTCTCCCACTCTCTCTTCCTCTCCCTCGCCCCTCCCTCTTCCCCCCCTCATCCTTCCTTCCCCCTCCATTTCCCCCCTTCCCCTCTCCCCATCACCCTCCCTTTCCCCCCTCGCCCTCCTCCCATTCCCCTCCCTTTCCCCCTTCCCCTCACTCATCCTCCCCTTCCCCCTCTCCCTCCCTCTACCCCCCCTCCCTCTACCCCCTCCCACGCCCTCTACCCCTCCCTCCCCCTTTCTCTCCCCTCATTTTCCCCTCCCTTACACTCTCTCCCTATCCCTCCCCCT
Organism: Athrips mouffetella; assembly: GCA_947532105.1. Taxonomy (NCBI): domain Eukaryota; kingdom Metazoa; phylum Arthropoda; class Insecta; order Lepidoptera; family Gelechiidae; genus Athrips; species Athrips mouffetella. Next base: position 24,740,477 of record OX383976.1, read on the forward strand.
CTCCCTCTCCCTATCCCTGACCCTACCCCTATCCTTGCTTCTACCCCTAACGCCATCTTAACCGCTATCCTCATATTGATTTTTAGACATTTCAAACCTATCGAATCCCAACCCCATCCCAGGGGTGGTGGTATTTCACGTCCACCACGTTGGATTTCAAAATCATTGTAGTTTTCGTAATCAGCGACCCGATAAACCATACGAACGACACCCATATTGATTTTTAGACATATCAACTCTATCGCACCCCAACCTCATCCCCATGGGATTATAGCATTTCACGTCCACCACGTTGGATTTCAAAAAGTCCCATCAAAATCGGTTAAGTAGTTTCGGTGTGCTGTAGCAGATACAACCCCGCTAGAGTATTATTGTATGTGTAGATTCCCACGGGAATAAGATATTTTCCCGGGGTAAAAAGTAGCCTATGTCCGTCTCCAAGTTACCATCTATCACCATACCAAATTTCATCAAAATCCGTTTAGCCGTTTAGGCGTGAAAGAGCAACAAACAAACAGACAGACAGAGTTACTTTCGCATTTATAATATTAAGTATGGAGTATGGATATTGCTCTTTTAATAGTATAGGATAGTTATATAGTACCTGGGCGACTGAGCTTCGCTCTATAATAGCCGCCTCCCTCAATATTAAAATATCATCGGATGAGCAAGCTATAGTATAGGATATGTCATATACGGAAAGTAATTACGCATTTTATCCCTTGTTTTAAAGGCCGACAAGAAATTATTTTGATTGAAATGGCAATACAGCCCAAATTGGTGCTTTATGATTGGCGTTTCTGTATAGTGTTACCATGCCAATAACACAAATGGGAGAAAAGTGGTTCCATTACACGCTGCTTCCCAAACAAATCCTCTATTTGGTGTGTGAAAGAATAAATAAAAATCAAAAATTAATTTTAATTTGGGGGACGGTTATTGATAATGTAATAAATTGGACTAAATATATTATGTAGTTGAGTTTGTTTTATTTTCTTAATTGTGAAAAAATCCTAGATGATTCCATTCTAGCAACAACATGGAACGAAACGTAGATGTAATGGCGTTTGTATTTTGTTTGAAATCGAAAACGTCGTCTTGACAACGAAATTGGTAAAAAATATAATAATTATTTGATTGATTTTGCTATGAATATGTTAAATTATGGGTGATCCTCACGAGCTTCTGCCACAATCGTCTGAAAGAAAGGTAAGTGTATCTTTGCCGATAAAATCGGCCTACAATATGAACGATCTTACAAAGATATTTTTACTTGTGTCTACGTTAAAAATAGTACAGAAGTGCATAGCCGCTGCACTAAACCAGCCAAGCAGGTTAACCTACTCTCTATTTAACCACAGCTACCCATTGCAATTGAAAATTGCGTCCAAAACTTTGTACAAAAGATCGACGTCCTCCAGCTCTACAACATCGAACTTTCACCTGTTTTATTTATATTTTTGTTTATTTTTAGAACGTTCTTCCGGATGTTGTGCATTCTCGACAGATTCCTGTTGTGGGGACCGCTGTAGCCGAGGTGTCGGAAACTGCTCAAACTGATACTGCTCGAAATACAGACAGTGAAATCGCAGGCAGTCAGGGTGTTGAAGTTTGCGACACGGAGTCAATATCAGAGCATGTACCTTCGAAAATCGAATATTCAATCTCAGAGTCAGATAATGTTGTTAAAGTTGACGAGACTGAAGTACAGTCCAAGGCTGAAGGAGATGCTGCAAAAGTGTCTAAACATAGTTCCTTAAATGTACCTATTCCATATTCTTCTTTAAGTGAAAATGCTGCAAATGATGAAACACATCATAGCTATTCATGGACGGAAGGTCAACCTTCTGACATTCATCCTCTAAGTGAAGAGAGTCCAGTGATCCTGGCATCTTCAGATTTGTCTAAAGAGGGAAGTACTAATGAAAATAAATCGCAAGAACCTACACCTCCAAAAAGTGACGAAACCACCCCTAAAGTATCTCCAAGAGAAGAGGACAGCTACCTCGATTCTTTAAATGAGGAAGCCGGTCAAGCATCAAATATTTCCCTTGGTCAGGAGGATTCACTTAATTCAAATCAGTCTGGAAATATTGGTACAGATAAATCTTCAGGTTCTGAAGAGATTATTAAGCTTGACATTAGAGGGAAAGCGGCTCATAAGTTTCCCCTTTCCGCTGCCAAAATCATCTTTGGACCTCCCCCAGAAGGAAGCAATGTGGTTGGTCCACATATTGAATCAATCCCGGTGTTCCAAAACCTCTTATCCCCATTTCTTGTTGGTGCTGGTGACTTGAAGGTTGAAGAGGTATTTGACTATGATGAGGTGCAATATAAAGACCCATCATTGGAGCGATCTCCTGCACAGACACCTTGTAAAGAAATATCACCGGAGCCCTCTCCAGAAGTTTCACTAAACCAGAGCTTTTCTAGTGATAAAGTTGAACAGGACTTACTCATTGAGGAGGTGACTGTTGACAATTTTAATGAAACGAAGGAGAAGGAGGAACCAGAAAAAGATGATGTTTCTATTCCAACACAGCCTAAGTCAATGCCAGCTGATGAGACAATGTCTTTCAGCACACTAACTACAGATTATAAAACTATTTGTGAGGAATATCATGTGAAGGTACTTGTTTTCATCTACAGATTTTGTGTTTGTGTTTGGCTGGTCTGTGCTTTGGTCCTGCTTTGCATATTAATGCTTTTACTGACACCCCTGGCTTGCTATGTTTTTATGTTTTATAGAACACATTTTTTGGTGTATGAGAAGGTATCTAGGTATTTTTCAAGTGCCAATGTCTGAGTTGTCTTAGTAGTTAAATTCTTGATAGAAAATAAATATTTTACTTCTTTGTGTGTTTTTGTTATTTAGGTAAAAAATATTTTATGGGGTAGGTACCTATGACAGGTACTTGAGTTTAATTAATTGCACAGTATTTAGACAATCTTACTCATAGGCACAGATGTAAATATAGTAACTATAATATAGTAACTCAGAGGTCCTCTATAAATGATCGATTTATTATTATAAATACATATAAATCATCATCATAAATTAGTCTCTTTATTTATAAATTGGATATTAGAGATTAATTAAAGTAAAAATAGTATCATGGAGAAATATTTTCTTGGAATAGTGAATGTAAGTACTTTTTACATGGAAGACCTATTCACATTCACAATCCTACATGGAGTTTTTAACCTAAATCAAATGTAATTTAAAAAAAATATTGTCAAATCTTTATCAACAACCTGTCAAAAGTGATACAAGTGTGTTTTCCACAAAATTCTTATTTATTTTTGCAATGAAATGATATCTGTGAGCATTATTTTTATTTTTAAATTATTTTGATTTAACTGAATGTGCTTTGCTTCTTCTGTGTACATGTTTCTTTTTGTCCTTTCAGCTTGTGCATTTGGAAGATGCTATCACGCAGCGCGATGAATTAATCCAAGAACTGACCGTCTCGTTACAGCGTTCTGTGAAGGATCAGGATGAGTTACGTAACGAAAATGCCCACTTAACCGGTGAAGTACAAAGTTTACAGCACAAAGTTGCTGAACATTCCCAATCTGATCATGATACAATTAAAGCTCAGCTGTCAGACTTCATGAAATATGAGAGTATGATCAAAGACGACAGCACCAAGTTCTACTCAGCCTTAATGAGTGGAGGGTCATCAGAGAGAAGCTCCAACTCTAATGGAGAGAAAGACAATGATCGAGAAGAGATTACTGTCACATATTCCCGCTCAGATCTTAAATCAGGCTCTTCTGATGACTTCCAAACAGGATTTGAGAATAAACTAGCAACAATTATTGACAAATTTGATGAATACATTGAAGAAAATTTACGAAACAAACTTAGAGAAAGCATAATTCAAGTACTATGTAATGAAATAGGTAAAATAAGGCTAGAAGCAGACACCGAATTGAGAGATGTAGAAACTCAAATGCAACAAGATAAAAATTCTTATTCTAATGAAACTAGAAAACTTAGAGAGCTTCTTACTTCAGTAAAAGCTGGTAATGCTGATATAGATGCTCTGAGAGAAGAATTGAATATTAAACATGAGAAAGAGATGGAGAACTTGAGGACTTATTTCGAAAAGAAATGTTCTGATATGGAAAGGAGGTAAGAACACATATTTACATAAATTATATAATTTGTATTTCCGTATCAAATGAATAATTTTTGCTTTAATTTTTTGCAACCAAGGCCTAAATGGCGGTAAGTTTTTGTAATTACACATCTTTCAGCTAGTTTTTACATTAAAACTCTGTAAATCACATGTTAAAAACATTATATGCTTCATATTTTATTTTTGGGATTATATTTAAATAATAACATCCTGTGTGGTGCCGGCAAAGAATAGTACCACCCATACCTACCCGTGGGTGTCGTAAGAGGCGACTAAGGGTTACAAACAGGATGGGCAGCAGCATCCTCCTGTATATTATACCAATACTAACTAACTTACTGTGGTCACCTACAACAGCGGTCCATGGTGCCAGCCATAATGCTGACAAGCGAGGTGACTATGGTACTTCCCCTCCACATTTTCCCAGCAATAGCTAGAATTCTGGAGGGAGCTCCCTGTCCTGTAGTGGACATTTCATGGGATGTTATGATGATGATGATTTGAATAATTGATATAAAGTTTTTATTTTTATTAAATTCGGTAGTTTCATAATAGCCAACACATCAAAGAATGTTTATTTTTAAGAAGGCATAGGTGCGACAGGTTTCGATCCAATTTTCGGATCTTCTTCACATTTGAAGAGGTCTGCAATCAATCAGGTGTTTTAATAACATTTGCAGTTATTCAGAAGAAGTTTGGCGTGGTAAGGCGTGCGCTTCTCCACTATCCGCGTCTTCCCTGGACGCACCGGACGCCGCGGGGGACTACAACCGGCGCCGGACGAGGAGCGCCGAGTTCCCTTCTCTCACTATTGAGGTGGGCAACACTTTACATAAACACTTTACATTTTAGTCGCATATATTAACAAAATATAAAAATACCTTGGTAGAGATGACAAAAAGTTAAATTAAAATTTAAAGTGGCTATAAAATACGGCTGGAAGAATTTAAAACCATTAATTACGCGCCGATTAGACAGAGATCCAACATAGACAGTGACGTCACATGTCACTACGGCCATATAAACTCCGTGTTAAATTTCGTTATACTAAAAAGAGACAAAAAAAAATGATGGCTTATAGCTTTTTTAATTTCATAGTTATTCTAAAAATTGTTTTACTAAACTGTTTATTACATAAATATGTATAATTTTTTTAATAAAAAAATCATGCATATTCTATCACAGTCCAAATAAAGGCCGGTTTGGTTGACGCTAATTTAGCTCGCGCAAGTGGGTCAAAAGTTAAATACAAAAGGGCATTTCTTTCACAAATGTAGAAAATCGCAAAATTTCACAATTTTGTAGATTTATCCGAAGTTAAAACCCAAATGGGTGGAATGGGTTATACACACTACCCATCTCTAATCCGAATGCAGGAAGTATTAAAATAAAATCATTTTTACATTTCTTTTACTTTTTTTTTTTTTAAACTGAATTATTAGTTTACAGACAACATTTGCCTTTTTATCATAATCATAAATCTTTATATGTCGATCATAAAAATCTTGAATTGCACTTGCGAGACACCTAAATATATGTCCCGAGCTAGTTAGCAAGCTGATTCAGCGACGTGTGAAGGGACCTTAATGTATTTTATCACTAAACTACTCGTGAGTGTTATATATAGTTGTTCTTAAACGGATAAATTCACATTTTATATTGAGAGCACAGGGCCGACCAGCTTTTGGCCTGATTCGGATGCAACATACACCGAGCGCGAATTTGAAATTGGAAGGTCGCGTAGGCTCGCATATTCAGTACAAAAGACCCTCAGGAGCACCACGAGAATCTCGCGGGCGGGTGCGCGCGGGGTGCGGGGTGGTGCGCAAAGGGGGCGGAGTGTCTGTTCTGTATGATAGTACTCTTACTTTATTCTATGGCTCGGTCCTGCTGCCATTTTAATAGCTGTGTCTACACTTATTAGTATAGCTGTGCTCCATGGAGCGCCGATCCAAATTTACATTATTTCGACCTGCTCGTTCGCTCACTTGTCACATAAAAAAAAAGCAATATATAGTCCGTGTGGTGCCGGCGAATAGTAGTACCAACCCTTCTCTACACGTGGGTGTCGACACTTTTTGTCCAGGGTATGGTCTCCTATAGAGCACTGGAAGTTAGGTGAAAACTAGCGCTTATCAAATACTTTTACTACCTACTCAATGGTAAGACCAGCAACCCCTTACTCCTGGCGCAAATACCATTTTATGTCCCTCCACCTCAAAGATACTCCCTACGGCCGCGCCGTCACCCCTTATTTGTAACAAATATTCCTCGGAGGAGAATGCTTGAGCACACCCCATTCTACGAAAGCCTAGCACTCATAGACAGCCTTGTTCTCGTGAGTAAGGTTGATCTATTCAGTGCACCTGAGACGAAGTTTCTTACAACCGCCGGCTGCTACCTGGAGATGATCACTGTCCGAAGCTCACTGGTTGAAATACCGCATCCAGTGATACCGGACAGTGACCGTCTTTAACGCCTATGACGCCTTTTCTTAGTATATAATATAGAAATTGACTATGGCTTACATGTTTAGTTTTTAAGACTGTTAATGTAAACTGTATGAATAAATAAATGAATGAATAAATGAATGTCGTAAGAGGCGACTAAGGGCTTAACCGTAGGATGGGCAACAGCATCTTTCTGTGTATCATACGATTTTACATACTGCAGTCACCAACAACAGCGGTCGCCAGCCGCAACGCTTACAATCGTGGTGACTATGGTAGATAAAGTGCCACGCGTTTTTTCTGGAGTTCTGGAGGGAGCTCCCTGTCCTGCAGTGGACGTTTCATGGGATGTTCCGACGAAGCAATATAGGGTGACTTTTAATTAGTTCTTGATAGAAAAAGTTATGAATGTACTCATGATACTCAGCAACTTTCCCCAAGGAACATAGGTCGAAATACGAAAACAAAAAAGTTTTGACCTCCCATAGAAACTGCATCAGCTGATAGCGTATTTTGTATTTATTTTATTTATTGAAAAATTACAGAAGAATTTTTTTTTACAGTGTTGCATAAACCTAGTTAGGTTTTTCCGTACACTGTTAGATACATTCATTGCGCGACAATAGTCGGCGATCATTACTACAAAACTAACTTAAACATTATACGTAATCTATCTATTGCGATTTATCGGGAGGTCAAATTTGGTTTTTCGTATTTTGACCTATGTTCCTTGGGAAAAGTTGTTAAGTTTCATGAGTACATGCATATATGATATGTATTTTCAGCCCACGCAATTGGAGCAAGCCCTCAAGCAAGCCAGCAGAAGGTATGAGCTGCAGATTGAAGAGCTGAAGACTGAGCAAGCTGCCTTCGTGAACGACCTTCAAGCGCGGCACGGCGAAGCCACCGCCGCTTTGGAAGAACAGGTACAGTGCGTGGGTTTTTTGGGTATGTTGAAAATCAGACCCAAAGAAAATAAAGGTAATTAGAAGGAGGATTCAAGAAATAATTCGTCTCAAGGTAGAGAATGCGTCGTTCTATGGATTTGTATTTCCTATTGATCATCGATGATGGGATTGGGACATGTTGGCAGATGTCATCCCCTACTAAAACAAATTAACAAGGTATCTATTCTGAGCGAAGCAAGGATGTCCGAAATCTTTGATCAGACCAATAGGGAATATGCATAAATTTTTACTATCGCTGTTATTAGCAATAAAAAAAGAAAATACCATAGTAGAGATGACAAAATGTGAAATTAAAATTTAAATCTTCCAAGAAATACGGCCGATATAACCGTTTTAAACTATTAATTACGCGCCGATTAGACAGAGAGATCCGACATGGACAGTGACGTCACATGTCACTACGGCCATATAAACTCCGTGTTAAATTTCGCTTTTCTAGAAAGAGACAGAAACAACACTTCGATGGCTTATATCTTTTTTACTTTTATAGTTGTTCGAAACATAGTTTTAATAACTGTTTAAAAAAAAAACATGCATAGTCCCTATTGCAATGGCTTAATTAAGCCGATCACGCGTCACCGCGGTCTGTAATCTGATTGTTCTAATTTTGCATGTTCCTTCTCTGTTTCGTATTAATAGAAACAAACTTAGACGGCTTGCAAAGGATGATATTGCCTCAAAACTTGAAACAGGTCTAAAAAATAATTAAAAATAGATAGAGAGTACTATCCGACCGTGTGGTGCTGGCAAAGAATAGTACCAACCCATCTCTACCCGTGAGTGTCGTAAGAGGCGACTAAGAGTTAAGGGGCTGATCAGAGCTAAATACGCTTCACTTGAGCAGGTTTTTAACGAAAAGTGATGAATATATGGCCGTGAAAAAAAATTATGTGATAATTAAGCATCTTTACAATATATGGCCGACTCTGAAACGATTAAATATATTTTGTACGCCATAAAAAAAATCCAAAGTTACCTCTGCTTTTTGCTTTTAAACCGTTTTTCTTTAGTACCCATTAATCTATGATGCCAAAGCTTTTACAAATTATTCAATACATTATGCATAATAATATAGCTGTTTTATAATTAATATTATGGGTACAGATTTTGAGAAAAATGCAAAAATGAGCGAGAAACGTAAAACAGCGCGAATCTGCTCCGTTCTAGCACGCGCATTTTGCCCTTTGTTAGAAAGGGAGGTAGCCCCTTAATAAGCCAGAGGATGGGCAGCAGCATCCTTCTGTGTATCGTATCATCTTACATTCTGCGGTCACCGACACCCGCGGTCCATGGTGCAAGCCATAACGCTAACAAGCGTGGTGAAGTACCAGTACTTCCCCTCCACATTGTTTGAGCAGAAGCTGGAATTTTGAACCGAGTTCCCTGACCTGTAGTGGACGTTTCATGGGATGTTATGCTGATGTTGAGTTTAATGACCTGAAAAAAATTTCCTACCACCAGATAACGCAGCTCAAAGCACACATCCAAACGGCGGAGAACACAGAAGCTAATGTGTCCTTATACCAACAGGATATTGACTTGGAACTTGAAAAGGTCAGTATTTCACTAAAGCCTATCTACACTCTCGCCGAGAAGCATCGAGAACACCCGAGAAACGTGGATCTAAGTGTAGTTTCTCGCAGCTTTGTTCTCTTCTTCGAAACTTTTCGGCGTGAGTGTGGATGTGCTTTAAAATTATATTCTGTGTAAATATACTTCTTTTCATTGTTTTTCGTGTAATCAGTGTGGCTTCATTCTAAAACTTAATATTGTGTGGTAAAAGTTTTTTTAACAAAGGTGCTTACCTCTCTGTATATTTTCAAATACATACTTGATCATACCACCATCTTACTTTATCAAAGTACTTTTGACATACGTTGCTGCTTGTAACTTGTAATGCAAGAGAAAAAAATTATCCCATAATAAAACCATACTACCATGGACGAAAAATAGGCGATGAGCGCACAGTTGTCAACCCTACCTCATCGGGTAACAGCGACAACAACAGTGACCCACCACAATGAAATGGTAAGTCTAAAAAAACAGGGTTGCCTGGGCGCAACTTGGCACGTTTAGTACAGTCAACAAAAAACTGGTTATCTTTTTTACCACCTCATGTTCCAAGTAAGTACATAGTACTTGCATAAGTATAAAGTAACAAAGTAATATGTACCACATAGCCCTGAGAATCGCTAAACTGAAGTGGCAGTGGGCAGGGCACATCGCAAGAAGAACCTCGGGCCGATGGGGCGTGAGGGTTCTGGAGTGGCGACCACGTACCGGAAGACGAAGCGTTGGCAGGGGGACCCCCACAAGGTGGGGGGACGAGCACGAGCTGGCGGCGGGCGCGGGGAGCCGCTGGTGCGAGCCGAGCGGGACCGCGAGGCTTGGAGATCTGTAGGGGAGGCCTATGTCCAGCAGTGGACGTCTTTCGGCTGATAGGATGATGATGAATATGGACCAAAATAACCAGGGTTGCCTTGCCTAATCCCGGTAATTTAAGGAGTTGCAATGTCATTTTAGGTTATGCCAACTCACTAAGTATTCATGGTTAAGCAAAGCAATCCTGTTGGCTTTGGTACTTCTTAATTAGTACTTTTATTTTATATGCACTATGTGCTTACTTGGTTGGTATACGATTTAATAATAGTAGTTTAAGATACAAGTTCCGTAAGTAGTGTTATTTATTACAAACGAGTTGACGTTTTGTAAGCCCGAGACGAAATCGAGGGTTTACCATCAGCACGAGTTTGTCATAACCCCTTACGGACGTGTATCTTACGACGTTTTTCAATACATTTGTGAGAAAACAGGTATAAGTAATACACTTGGCAAAGGAACCAACCATGGGTACTGTCAGCCTCTTGTCGATTTATGTTCTCCTGGTACTCTCCATTTTATTATAAATATAGGTAGGCAGTCGTCACCCAAGTAAAAATCACCATTGTAGTATTTTTACAAAATAATTTTATGATCAGTGTAAAAACTCTTTGGTATTATACTTTTTTTACTTACTGCACTAGTTCGGTAAGTAACTACTTACGAGCAATGTTTACATCCTTGTAAGTACGTTTTTCGAGCAAATTTATTGAAAAAAAAAAAACAAGTTTTTTGTTGCTGTACAAAACGTGGCAGGTTGCGCCCAGGCAATCCTGTTTTTTGTAGACTTACCATTTAATGAAATAGAAAGGTCGCTGTTTGGTATCCGATGAGGTTGGGTTGCCAACTGCCCGCTCTTACTCTATAATAAGGACTGACTAACTGACTATCCCTTTATATAAATTTTAACCCGGGACAGTATAAAACTAGAAGGCGCTAATAAATAGCCAAAGTCAAAATCGTTTATTCATTGTTGGATATTAAAATCTCTTAATGACGTCAGCTAAACTACATCGCTTCACAAACTATGTGAGAAGTTATTGCGATTTTTGCGAACTATGTTGAAATTTTGAACGATTTTTAGCAGAATACTCAGTAGACCATAATTAATTTCCAGATTATTTATAGTTTTAATGAGTTTTATGCTTTTCCGGGTTACGTCTCCTAGTATAGGGATCTTCGTCCATGATACTACTACGCTTTTGGTGACATTATAAAACCTATTTCAAACATACTTTTTACAAAGAAGCTTTTGGTGGATTTGAAATTGTAAAAAGCCATATTTTAACTCGCTTATGCATGGAGAGAAAACTTGTACATAAGAAGAGAATAATAGGGTTTTAGACTGAGATTTCTTTGGGACAATACCAAACATCCTGGTCCTAAATTATTAAGAAAATGTTATATCACTCGTATATAACAGTATTTGCCAAATAGTGAAGGTAACTGTTCCAAACATAACAGCATAACCCCGCAATATAATTTCTACATTGATTATACTCTAATCGGAATCCTATACTGCGAAGTACTCATTTCATTTTACGGCGTTATACGATTATTTGTCGGACTAATGGCCGTTACATTTCTGGTTATTGGCAATACTGTTTCGGCTATTTACCTACCTACTAAATACAATTTCGCCTAGCGCTCATTCTCATATGGGCTGTAGTATAATACTAAAAATTGCACAGGAGTCATAATCTGAATTCAAACGAAGCCCGGTCAACGAGTTGTGGTGATAAATTACTCATAAATATCAAAGATAAATATTTTATTTCTAGATAAAAATATCCCAACTTTTATAATGTCTATATTAACTTTTCTGTCTTGGTTGTGTAACTCACACTTTCAATGATCAAACACAATTTCTTCCCACCAAGTCACTTAATACACCCTATCCCACCCTGTTTTGTACATACTACCCCTAATACAATGTTCTCTCCTGCATGCTTGGTATGCACTAACGTGTGTGACTAACGGGTGGTCCCTGGTCGTCCACCTGCGACCCTGCACCCTGGCTGGTGTTCCTCTGCGGAAGTAGACAGTGCCGGTAGACCTCGAGAAGAAGCTGGAAGAAGTCAGACAGGAAGTGGCGCAACAACTTCAAGATCAGATTCAGGTATGTGTGTCAGTAACATTTTAACGGCCAGTTGCACAAAGCGAATTTAAAGTTAAAGCCTAGCCCCTTTAAATATAATGCTGTCACTTCTGTGTATCTTATCTTATTACGTGGGGCTGAGTTCCTTGATGGACCTCAGAGCACTTCGACCCTATGGGATCTTTTGTGCTTCCCCTGCCTTATTGCTCCTGTGATCTTCCGCTGTCTCCGAAGATGCTCGTTATGAGCTTCGATATAGATTACAGCGGAAGGAGCTGTAGTCTTCTGGTGTCGGATAAGCCTGGCCCATATAAGATGCTCCATGCGTTCGCTTTCTTCACCACATGCTCTGCAGGTAGTTGTATCCGACAGACCCATCTTGTGCAGGTGCTCTCTAGTGCCAAAATGGCCGGTGAAAGCACCTACAATATTACGGGTCTGGTGCCTGCTTAGGTTTCGTAGATATTTGAAGTAACCTAACTTTGTGGTCCCTAGAAATTTCTTCGAATGAGTAAGTCCAACAGTGTTTGCCCACTCACTGTAACTTATCGTTAATCATTTTTATGTAATCACATTTTAGGTGGTTTTTTGTGCAAAGTCCGTCTGGGGAAGTACCAACCCCTTGCATATTTCTGCCGTAAAGCAGGAGTGTTTGCACTGTTGTGTTTCGGTTTGAAGACATATCATCTTAGTTGTAAAACTCATTCTGTAAAATGTATGCTTACCTCAGTTGAAATAAATTAAAAAAAGAAAAAAACAAAGAAAAAGTTCTCGGGGTGAGCAAAGCGCTTTGCTGTCTTATCAGTGTCGTAGTATGACACTAATAACAGATTGGGTGCTATGAGCGGTGGTGACCACGTACCTTGACACGGCCCCCTGCTCGTATGCTCACTTATAATAAAAAAAAAAATACGTATGCTCTATGTCTGTTCACTACAGTCATTATAATACAGGGTGTGAGGGACAGCGCTCCGAATACTGAAAGGGCATGATCAGTCAACGTAACTGAACATCTTTCAGAAAGTAAAATTTCAGGAAATGAAAGAAAAAATCGTCCTCTCCATACAAAATTGCAAACTTGATTGGACAGTTTGTATGGAGAGGCCGATTTTTTTTTTCGTTTCCTGAAAGTTTTGTTTGCTGAAAAGTGTTCAATTACGTTGACTGGTCATGCCCTTTCAGTATTCGGAGGGCTGTCCCTTACACCCGGTATAGCTTGGTTAGAATGAGAGCAGAACGAAGCGATGCGTAAGATATTGGAACGACAGAGACACGTATCGCTCCGTCCTGCTCTCACGCATATTTACTGTCATTCTATCAAGCTACATTTTTTTGACTGAAGACGGTGTACCGAAAACTGAAAAGGCGCGGGCATGCTCAGTCAACGAAACTTAACAACTTTCCCAAAGAAACATTTTTGGGAAATGAAAAAAAAAAAAATTGAACTGTTCATACAAATTGTTCACTCTGATGTGCGCGAATTCGGTACCTATTCTTGAAAATCACCGGGTGATAAAATCTTACTCAAAAAATTCAAAATTTCTGTTTTTTTCTTATCAACAGGGAAAAATTATAATGCATAAATATAAAGTAGTGTTTGATTGTTAAATTTCATAAAGTATTACTAACATTTTAACACTTTCAGGGTAAAATTAAAAAGTTTAAACCTCCAAGCAATGTTTTATCACCCAGTGATTTTCAAAAATTAGACCCCTGTTTTCTTTACGAAGTGGTTGGAAGTTTTAATTGTAATTTTGTTGGTGCGTGCTTTTTACAAAAAATGTCGTCAAATAGTGACAGTGATGAAGAGTTTTTGACGCCGCGCCGCCAGAATTACAAGAAAGTGCGCAAGCGGTTATTGAAAACCTATTGCCTGAAAAATCTCGAAAAAATACAACAATGTATTAGATGATTTTATACCTTGCAAAAGCGAGAAAAATGCGCATTGATTTTCAGAAACTGTTTTTCTTGCTTATTTTAGTGAAAAAGCGCATAAATATAAGGCAAGTACCTTATGGTCTTTGTATTCCATGTTGAAAAGTACCATATTGGCAAGACATGATATCAATATAATGGAATACAAAAAACTTACATAATATCTGAAAAGGATATCGGAAATATTTTCCTCGTAGGTGAAGTATAAAGCACTATGTATCTATCACTCGAAAGAAAGTGCGATTCCCAACTCGGGTGTATTGAGCCCTTCGGCATCGCCTCAGGGCTCAAACGACACCCTTGTTGGGAATCGGTCACTTTCTCCTCTCGATGAACAATGTACTATTGCTGACTCGGAAACGGGAAGAATCTCATAGGGTGTCTATCTTAAAAAAACCGGTCAAGTGCGAGTCGGACTCGCGCGCCGAGGTTTCCGATATACCTTCAGTATTTTTGGAAGCAATAAAGTCCATTTTTAGGACCGCAAAACTAAATTTGTTTGTAAAGGTTTTTTGCAGATTTCTAAAAAACTGTGCAATTTACGAAAATAGTTTTATTTTTGCTGTAATATTTACATAAACGTCTATCGACTGTCATTAATTCAGATTTTTCCATTCACAAACTGCGGAGATAAGGGGGTTGTAAAAAAATAAAAATTTTTTTTTTGAATGTACAAGTAAAGTCCTTTAATATGATACTCAACCTAGTACCGATAATTTGAAATTTTGCCCCCCCCTATTTGGGCCCCCTTTACATTAATAATCATAATTTTTACTAATTCTTTCACGTGCAATTAAGTTGGACAACCATATTCTAAAACTATTCAAAATTTCAAGTCGATAGCATGAGTGGTTGGTTGCTGAGATATAGAGGTGTGACAGACAGACAGACGGACAGACAGACAAAGTCGCACCATAAGGATTCCTTTTTTTACCATTTTGGTATCGGAACCCTAAAAACGGATATTTAGGTATTTTTCAGTCTTATGTTTTTAAATATTTTTAACGTCATGTTTTTACGATAAATTTTGTATCAACCTTGGGATTCTGCTCATGAAACTACTACTAAACTACCAAAAAAAAAATGCGCAATTAGCTGATGCGATGTCTAAAAATAGCTTTTTGTAAAACCTCGCCACTATTTCGTTCGCCCAAATCACTATTGATAAAACCACTAAGCATAAAAAAAGGACGGGTTGCACTCCGGGAGTGCCAGCAGAAGTGAAAACTTAAACATCAACGTAGTGCATTTTTGAATATTTTGGAATGGTTAGGGAATAATTTCGCACGAATTGTTTTATTTATCAGTATAAAAGTACATTCATTTATTGCGCTATCATAGACAAACATGACAATTTATATTACATATAGACAATCTTCGTCAGATCTGACGCGACATCTGACGTGAGTTTAACATTTTTTACCCATCTAAAAAAGTGCCAAGCGCCGCTAAAGAAGTTTTCACTTCAAAAATATTTCGCCTTTAAAATTGTGCACCAAAATAATCCCAGAAATTACATTTCTCTATCTATTTATATCGCAGCCCTTCTACAAACTGCCTATTTCACGCCCTACTTTAAAAGACGTAAATCATCATATTTTATAACCGCCCGTAAAATTTGTACTTTAGATTGACGATATTTATGTGTTTCTAAATACTATGTGGAAGCTTTGTAGTATTTGTGGAAAGTTGCGAAACCAGCGTCTATAATTTTGTCGAATTTATGCGATTTCTTAGTGTGTTTTCTATTTCTATTCCTTATTTTAATCATCTGATTAAGTTTCTCTGGGAGGCAAGTTAACAAAGCGAAGGCAAGTTAAGGTTCCCACGGAGTGACGAAATCCTATACAAACATTGTTTGGTTTTAAGTTTTGAAAGCTAAGACCAAACTTTACCAAACTTCGTAGACATAATCAAATGCAATATATCTATGCTTTTAATAAGTTTTGTTTGAAAATATTAACCAAAAACAAAATTAGAGCGAATTTAATTTCCGACAAATTTCACGCAAAATACGTGTCACTTGAAGCCAGGTACAACATACGTAATACACTTTTAAATTAAATGGAAACAAATCGTAAGCATTGATTTAATAGTGTACTTTGAAAATAAACTAACAAAAAATAAATAAATAAAATATTATGTTAATGAAAACGAAATAACCACAATGTTTCGATAAATAGCAAATTTTCGGCCCGTTCGCTGCAGCTTCTCTCTCGTTAGCGGGGGTGTGCAGGTATAGAGCGGGGTCGGGGGAGGGACGTCTAGCACGGACTGTCTCCGCCTTCGATTTTCTTTGTTATCCTTGGTGTCTACTCTCAACGTCCGATATATCGAAACGATGCTACTCGAAACATGCAAATGCATAACTTCGTCCCTTGACAATAGAGTAAAATATTGGTTGGATGAATTTTCAAACTGCATCCAACCAATATTGTACTCTATTGTCAAGGGACGAAGTTTTGCATTTGCATGTTTCGAGTAATATCGTTTCGATATATCGGACTTTGAGAGTAGACACCCTTATCAGTGCAGTGCGTCGTTAGCTCTCCGCGCGATTGCACTGAGCGTATTCATTTTACGTGCTTTTCGATACTCGATACAGCTTATGTATTTTATACTGGAAGATAGCTTTGATTACGAAGCGTTATTTCACTATTGGTTATTTGACTAATTTTTTTTATATTTTTTACAATGAAGCTTTTTTACCTCAGGAATAGCCTGCTATAAATAGATTTAAATCTTTTAAAATAAGGAAATTGTATATCTTTTAAAATAAGGAATTAGTACTTCATGTTAATTATTATATTATTGTAAAAGCTCACTGACTAACTTTTCAAGGAGTCATCTCTGTTTGTTTTATATTGGGTATCCCATACTATTAAACGAGCAATATTTGTATATATGTATATATTTGTAATCGGTTTCTCGAAAACGGCTCTAACGATTTCGATGAAATTTACCATACGGTGGTTTTAGGGGCGAAAAATCGATCTAGCTAGGTCTCATGTCTGGAAAAAATCGTTTTCCCCGTGTTTTTAAGTATTTGCGTTTTAGCCAAAAACTACAGCGCCATCTGTTGGCGGGTAGCATAGCTTGCTCATCCGATGATATTTTCATGTTGAGGCGGCCATTATAGAGCGAAGCTCGGTCGCCCAGGTACTGTTAGACTTAAATAACTTAGGTACAGTCAAAGTTTTTATTTGCACTTGTGTCATAAATAAAAGGCGACTAAGTGTCTTAATCTGTCCTTGAGCGATAAAAGGTGACTAACTGTCTTAATCTGTCCTTGTGTTATAGAAGGCGACTAAGTGTCTTAATCTGCCCTTGCTTGATAAAAGGCGACCATGTGTTTTCATCGCCCCTTGTGTCATAAAAGGCGACTAAGTGTCATTATCTGCACTTGTGTCATAAAAGGTGACTAAGTGTCTCAATCTGCCCTTGCATGATAAAAGGCGACTAAGTGTCTTCATCTGCCCTTGTGTTATAAAAGGCGACTAAGTGTCTTTATCTGCACTTTCTTTATCTGCACTTTTAGGGTTCCGTACCTCAAAATAAAAAAACGGAACCCTTATAGGATCACTTTGTTGTTCGTCTGTCTGTCTGTCTGTCTGTCTGTCAAGACCCTTTATCTCACGAACGGGTGAAGGGATCAGGTTGAAATTAATACCATATATTAGGATCCATGAACCACACAAGATCTGAAAATTTAAATTTTTTACAACGACGCAATTAAAAGATGGTATTTTATGTCCTCATCTCCATACATTTATTCAAAAATGCAAAACCTACAGGGTACTTCCCGTTGACCTAAAATTATGAAATTTGGCAAGAAGCTAGGTCTCACAGTACAAATAATGGGAAAAGTCTGAAATCATTAAATATTACAACTTTTCTCACAACTAATGGTAACTAATTGTGGTGAGCTCCCGTTTCAAGAACATTCATATAAGAGAGGGGTCAAGTTGGATGGTCGCGGAGGCGATTTTCGTTTTAGTTCTATTTTAAAAACGAAAACACTTACAAACTTGAAAATTGGTATGTTTATAGTTCATAAGCTATAAAATAACAACAAATAATAAAATTTGGTCAAGCGCGTGTCAGACTCAAAAAATCTAGCACATTAACTTACTGAAATTTCAACTAATACAATTATGATTATGTGGTGGTACGGAACCCTCAGTGCGCGAGTCCGACTCGCACTTAGCCGGTTTTTTACTCTTTCATGTGCATTTAAGTTGGGCAACCATATTCTAAAACTGTTCCAAATTTCAGTTCGATAGCATGAGTGGTTGCTGAGATATACAGGTGTGACAGACAGACGGACAGACAAAGCGGCATCATAAGGGTTCCTTTTTTTACCATTTTGGTATCGGAACCCTAAAAACAGTAATTAATGTAGTTCCTCAACGTAGAAAATACTAAGACACGAAACCCAAGTCTGGAGAATCGGGTGTACACTCGACAGCACGTCAGTAGAAACACTTTTGGACCTTATGGCGTGGTAATAGAGTTGAAAAAGTTTCTACCGACGAGCGGTTGACCATACGTTGTCCACGTCTTTTCCTTCGGGAAAAGAGGTACCTAAGCAAATTTTACTTGTTTTTATTCGCAAATGTGTTGAAAAACGTCGTCAGAAGCGCGTGCGCTTTGGACATTACATTACAATAGATGTACTTGCATCTTAATGTCCTATAATGATTTTATTAAAATATACTATATTATGATTTAATTCTCGAATAATTAACCTGGATTTTTATCAGTAGGTTCGTTATTATTGTTTCTTCGCCATTCACCACACAGTTCATCATTCTTAGAAATAGTTCAGCTGTAGAAAAATATGCCGTCAAATATGAGCGCAAAGCAAGCAAAACATTACAAAATTATTATAAAGCTATTTGACTAGGCTGCCCGTTGGTCACCCGCCCCGCACGCCGCGCCCGTCAAGACCCAAAAACTGGTTTCGCGAGACAATATCGTGCTATTGCTCTTTTAGCGCCCTGTCGCACTCAGGGTGAGACAGCAACAGAAGAGAGCACTCGGCGCATGATCCCAGCGCGCGATTTCTCGCTCGGTTCGTGGGGCTCTTAAGGAAGCGTTTGGTATGATATGGTATGGATATATTATGAGGAGAGAAATCCAGCATGTGACAAAGTGAGTGATAAGTGTGGAAGTGGATACAATAATAATAATAATAATAATAATATTCATTTATTTCGGAAAAATATCCATAGTTACAATTAAAATCAAATTAGACAAATAAATAAATAAAAATGGTTAGTACAATTGGACTTAAAACTATGTTAGTAAGACAAACAGGACTATCACATAAAAATACAGCCAAGCGTCAATGGACGTACTCCAGAGACATTGGTGCATGCATCGACATCCAATGCCTCTGGAGCGGGCTGTCCATCCGTCCGGAGACCATCATCAGGAGGCTGTTGCGGCTGTCCCGTATTCTGCGCGCGATCGATGCCACTCTCTTCCGCATGGTGGCGTAGAAGCAATCCATGCGCGCCTCCGCGAACATGCCTGAGGCGCTACAGAAACGGGGCAATCGCAACAGCACCCTAAAGGCGTTGTTGAACTGAACTCGGAGGGCACTGTAAGATTTCTGCGTGAAGTTTACCCACAGGCTGCTTGTATAGAAGGACGTACAGAAGGCTCGGAATATCGTAATTTTAGCTTCCTTCGAGCAACGCTTGAACCTGCGGGCGATCATATTCGCTCTTACTGACAGTGCCCTCCTTTCGCGCTCCATATCCACGTCGTCCTTCAGGTCGTCGGTCACAAAATGACCAAGATATTTAAATTTATGTACCTGCTTCAAGGGTATACCGTTCAGCTTGACAGGCGGCACTTCCAGGGGAGTTTTCGTCCCAACAATGAGAGCGCGAGGTAAGCCGAAAAAAAAACCGGTCAACTGCGAGTTAAACTTGCGCGCCGAGGGTTCCGATATACCTATAGAATTATTGGAAGCAATAATGTCCATTTTTAGGACCGCAAAACTAATGTAATTGTTTTTTTGCAGATTTCTAAAAATTGCAACTTAGAAACTAGTTAAATAACCTCTATTGACTGTAATTAATTCAGATTTTTGCTTTTGCAAACTTAGATAATGGGGAGGAATGGATTTTTTTTTTGTAATTTTTCATTAATACTGGAATAATACTAGTTACGATTAATAACTAATACTAGTTACGATAATTTAAAATAAATAATACTAATTTGTATTAGTAATTAATACTAGTTACGATAATTTAAAATTTACAATAATAATAATATATATATTTTTTGTTCTTTTGTTTGAAATTAAGTTGAACAATCATATCGTACAACTATTTCAAGTCGATAGCATGAGTGGTTGCTGAGATATACAGGTGTAACTGACAGACGAAGTTGCACCATAAGGGTTCCGTTTTTACCATTTTGGGTCAGAACCTTAAAAACGAGGACTGTGTGAAAAATTATATGAGAAAAAAGAACGGAATACTGAGATGATAGCGTTATTTTAAACTATTACAATAAGCTTTATGTTATCTTGTTAATTCAAAATCCTTTGAACGGAACGCGGTGGCCACCAATTTCCGTTTTAAGGATTTTGAATAAACAAGATATCATAAAGCTAATTGTAATAGTTTAAAATAACGCTATCCTGACAAAGAACACTTAGCCGTTCTTAAATTTTTCATTTTGGTCTCCAATTCAAAGAAATTAATTAAATTCTGATGAGGGCGCTAGTGTGCGCGGAGTGCAGTCTTAATAATTGACTTCAGGATTTGTGAGGGAGGTCATAGTCAGCTCACGCGATACGATGATTTCGAATGACCACAATTTACCCCTAAGATCGTAATATTAAATATTCTTTGCCCGAGACCAGAAAAGTGAACTTACTAATTTTCCACGTGCTTTTGAAATGTTGTCAATTGCCTCATTTAATTTCAATCAGTTGACAGCCTAATCAATGAGCCCTTTACGCATTGGCAAGCCGCCAAAGTTCAGGAAAGTAGGTCCATGTGATGTAAGAAATTCTTTACATTTTTATTCGTATAAAAGGGACGAGCTCGACACTTGCGCGAATAACTGGAAGGAGTTGGCCCAGGAAAGGGAAAAGCGGAAAGGTGGGGGAGAGGCCTTTGCCCTGCAGTGGGACACCACAGGCTCGTAATAATAATAATAAAAAGGGACAGTTTGTTAAAAAAATAAATTCCTTATTCTTATTCATTATCCTAGCTCAGGGGTCGGCAACCTTTTGAGTCGGAAGAGTAAAAAAATAAAATTTACAAAATTTTGAAGTTTTTAAAGAGCCGCAATATTTTTTCTAGCCAACCATGAATAGTTCTTGCATAAATAAAGCTTTTTGATAAAAAAAAACATCTATTTAGGTATTTATAAGAAAAATATATTTGTTCATGTTTGTTTTTTTTTTCTATATTAAGTTAATAATATTTGCGTATGGAACTAAAAAGCCGCAGTTTCACATCCAAAGAGCCGCATGTGGCTCGCGAGCCACAGGTTGCCGACCTCTGTCCTAGCCGTATTTCGGAGTCGGCTACCTAACTTAGGGGATTAGATTATTAGGGGGTTATTGGGGGCATTTACGAGGGCACTAGTTTTTACAAAGAGCGACTGCCAACTGACCTACGCAACAAATAGGTAGGGTGATGGCCTCCAGCATTTCTATATAATTTGCACATATGGCAGACGTGGATCGTTCGATTAAAGACGATGAGTAGAACCACAGAAAAATAGTCTGCCACCTTGGTAGCGCTGCGTTATCAATTAACAGGGCTTTAAAAATGTAAAAAAAAATCATGAGCTAAATCATTTGCTCATGTCTGCCGCTTGCACTGATGGTCAGAATCATCCTCAAAACGATGAAAGTTGAAGAGGCAGACCACCACACCTCTGCGTTTTGAAGGAATATTTTTTTTAGTTTTTTGTTAATGATATTAAAACGTGTATATCATTTGCTCATGTGGCAGACATAGATCGTTCGATTAAAAACGATGAGTAGAACAACAGAAAAATAGTCTGCCACCTTGGTAGCGCTGCGTTATCAATTAACAGGGTTTTAAAAATGTAAAAAAAAAACACGTGCTAAATCATTTGCTCATGTCTGCCGCTTGCACTGATAGTTACAATCATCCTCAAAACCATAAAAATCGAAGAGGCAGACCTCTAGACCTCTGATTTACCAAAGGCAGACCATTTGATTCATAGTATTATATATAGGGTGACTTGATAGATTTATATAGTCAAGATAGGGTCTTGGGAACAAGCGGTTCAAAATTTCCCCATACAAGAAAAAAAAGCGCCATCTGTGAAAGATCGCGTGAACTACGTAGTGTAGTACTTCAAGGAGGTCTTTGTTCTGAGGTCGCTGCTAAATACACGGAATGGAAATAATATGGCGGGAAAAACAAAACAAAGTCTTTACTGTTTATACGTGACTTAGGCCTGGTTTTCCGGTGTTATTCATTAGATAATAGTAAAAAACAATAAAAGTAAGTAATTTTTTAACTAAGAAAATGAATCATCGTTTCATTTTTGTATTAGTAAGTTTGTTGTTTTTTATTTGGAAAACTTACATCTGTTTATTGAAAAGTCGCGTCTTACACGAATTAATTGATCCATTTTTACTTATTTACTTTTTACATCTTAAATCTTTTGCTTTATTTACTTCTTCTATCATCGTTAGTGCACCCTTTTATGCAACAGGCTGGCATTTTTGTATGTAGTCGCGCGTTTCGCGTGGTCCGCTCCTCAGAACAAAGATCTCCTTGCTCGTCCGCTCAGATAAAGTTGACAATTTGTGACTGACATTTGTTGGTCCACAATGTCAGATTGTGGACCAACGAATTGGGGACAGTGTAACGTGCCGATGGACCAGTACTAAAATATAAGTAAATGTGACTTTTTTTGTATGTTTAATTAGTTCTTGATAGAAAAAGGTATGAATTGATACTGAATAACTTTCCCCAAGGAACATAGGTCGAAATACGAAAATCAAGTTTTGATCTCCCAAGGAAACTGCATCAGCGGATGGTGATGGAGGTCAAATTGGGTTTTTCGTATTTCGACCAATTTTCCTTAGGAATAGTTTTTCAGTATCATGAGTACATGCATATCTTTTGCTATCAAGAACTAATTAAAAGTCACCCTAAACAACGTGTTAATGGAATAAGCGAAACCCTCATACACTCCAACTGATTTTTATTAAAATAAATCCATTCCCGTAAAAAAAATCTTAAAATTTTTTTTTTTCTAGATATTGTTATTTTAAAGTTTCATCATAGTTCTAGTTTTATCGTTGTTCTAGTCCGCACACTCCGCGCACGCTTCCCTCCCCTCCTCACCGCTCATGGTCCGCGCGGCACCGGTCGGCAGCGCGCTTATCCACAGAAATGTTTAGAATAGAAGCGGCAAAAATTTAAGTAATAAAAATTCAAAAAAATCACCCCCATCAAAAACCCGTGAAATTGATTCCACTCTCGATTCTGAATAAACTATTTTCTCAGTTTCGCTCAAAGATTTCGGACCTCCTTGAGTACCTTTATTTTTCTGTGGTTTCGCTTACTCCGTTAACACGTTGTACTCGTATAGGGTACTTCCTAATCAACTGCGTTCCTTTGAGTGTGTTACTCTGACCATAGAACTTAACAACTTTCCCTAAAGTACGACAAAAAAATTACAAAAAAAATACTTCACTTAGTTCTTGGTTATAAACTGCTACGGTTATTTTGTAATTTTTAGCGCTAATAGAAACCTTGAAATACTTTGAAGGAGGTGTGTAGTTTTTGTTATAAATATTTTTATTTTACAAGTTTTAGTGTTAAGCAAACATCGTAAGGTACAGGCACCAAAAGGTGGTTGGTAACCCTAACTGATCTAAATTGACCTGATGATCACTCCTTCAAAGTGGTAAGGACAAACAACTGAAAGGCCTTCCGAAGCACGAATGACGTAGTGTTGTCATACCACTACAATAATGATGTCTCTAAAAAAGTTCGATCATTTCATGGATAGTCTCTAAAATTGATGGTCAGTAATAAGTAACCAACTTATAGACAGGTAAGCACTTCGGTGGAAAGAATTTGACCTTGAACGAGTATTTTCTTTAAGGCGTTTGTAACGTAGCCACAGAATATTCAAGCAATATTTATATTTGTAATCGGTTTCTCGAAAACGGCTCTAACGATTTTGATGAAAATTACTATATGGGTTATCGGGGCGAAAAATCGATTTAGCTAGGTCTCATGTCTGAGAAAATTCGTTTTCACCGTCTTTTTAATCATTTCTTTGCACGTTTTACTGCGTTTAAGAAACTTACAGCGCCACCTGGGTTTGAGTAGCATAGCTTGCTCACCCGATGATATTGTAAGGTTGAGGCGGCTATTCTAGAGCGAAGCTCGGTCGCCCAGGTACTATAATAGTAAACAAGTTCAGCGTAGCGCTGGTTCGGCTGACTACAGGTTACACTGGTTTTGTCTCTACGTGTACAATGCCGTGCGTTCCATGGCATGGCATCTCTAAGATGTTCAATTTCCTGTGTAGAGCTTTCACCTGAGAGATTTTGCATTATTTACCTAACGCGTTGTTTTAAAACACGTAGGTAATCGTGCCTATAAAGTTTGAGCGTTGCTTTCGATTTCCCTGGGATCCCATAATGAGATCCTGACTTGGTGGCCATGGGACAACTTCAGAAGTATGTTTGGTCGGATAAAAAAAGAATTTTTAAAATCGTTCTATTATTTGACAGAACGTTCTAATTGGTGTGCCACTAGCGGTCACACACCACGACTAACGTTATTTAATTTTAGAGATCGCAAAGAAAGACCAACTTCCACTTGGCCACGAGCGCTTCAAACTTTCGATCAATACGTGACTAAAATTTTGAAGAATTATCCTCCAACTCCTAACCGTTAAGGAGTTGGACCTTCCATCATCAGACCATCAACATGAGATGATGACTACCAGACGCAAATACTTGTGTAGCTTTGAAAAATATATGAAAAACGTTATACCAGGCCACTCAGAAAGTATTGCGAAAAATAGTTTTTATATATGGGAGACTGGCCGGTCAGAATCTTTTTCGAAAATATGATTACTTGTAAGTAAAAATATGTGTGTTCCATTTTCAAAATTTCCCTCCACATTTTTTGCGAGCCAATTCAAAGTATCGTGTCTTACTGAAAAATGGATCTGCGCCGGGAACATTTTAGAGCTATGATTTTTTACGATTTCAAGTGTCGCCTGAAACCGGATGAATCGTTCGATAGACTTCAAATGGCATTTATGGATGAAGGCCCCTCCAAGGCAACCGTGTATCGTTGGTATAACGAATTTAGGCGCGGTCGACCAACCTTGGGGGATGAAGAAAGAAGCGGTCGCCCTTTGACGGCTATTACGGAAGAAAACGTGCTAGCAGTGAAAAATTTAATCCAAGATAATAGGCGAATTACATATCAGGAGATTCAGCACATATTAAAGATTGGATCGGGAAGCGTTCACGAGATTATACACGGGCATCTTCGCGTGAGGAGGATAGTATCGCGCTGGGTGCCGCACTACCTCACCGACGCTCAGAAGCAGGCCCGGGTGGAATGGTGCCGTGATATGCTGAACAAATTTAAAGCAGGCTCGTCTCGGCGTGTTTACGACATCGTAACAGGTGATGAGTCCTGGATTTATCAATACGATCCAGAAACCAAGCGCCAGTCGACAGTTTGGGTGTTTCAAAATGAACCAACGCCTACCAAAGTGAAGCGATCTCGAAGCGGGGGGAAGATTTTGATCGCCAGCTTTTTTAATTTGACTGGCCACTTGGCCTCAATTCCCTTACGAGATCAAAGAAGCATCAACGCCGAATGGTATACTACCAAATGTTTACCAGAAGTTTTTTCTGTTGTGAGCAACAAGCGACCAAACACAGGGCTCCGCGGACTACTGCTCCACCACGACAATGCGCCTGCACACACCGCGCTCAAAACGAGGGACTTCCTGGACAGCACACCAGTCAAACTCCTGGGTCACCCTCCTTACAGCCCTGATCTAGCACCGTGTGACTTCTTTTTATTTCCAAAAATAAAAAATCAGCTCAAGGGGATACAATTTTCGTCGCCGGAAGATGCGCTGGCTGCGTTCGAGCAGGCTGTAAACGAGGTGTCTACGGCGGACTGGAAAAAGTGTTTTGAAAACTGGTTCAGACGCATGAATCTTTGTATAGAGGCTGGTGGAGAGTACTTTGAAAAGATTTAATAAAAATATATGTACCTGTAGAACAATTTTTTTTAGTGTCGCAAATATTTCTGAGTGTCCCACGTACGTGCCTATAAAATTTGAGGGTTGCCCTCGATTTCCCTAGGATCCCATCATCAGATCCTGACTTGGTGACAATGGGACCACCTCAAGAGTATTTCCTTTCGGATAAAAAAGTAATTTGCAAATCTTTAACACTTGACGGAAAAATAGGTGGACATACATAAAAAAAAATACATACAGTGGAACATAGAACCTCCTCCTTTTTTGAAGTCTGTTAAAATTAGGCTTAGTTTCCATACTCCTGATAAGCCCATGTATTTACTGTGCCTCTGATTTTTTATTTTTAGGGTTCCGTACCTCAAAATAAAAAAACGGAACCCTTATAGGATCACTTTGTTTTCCGTCTGTCTGTCTGTCAAGGCCCTTTATCTCACGAACGGGTAAAGGTATCAGATTGATTTTAATACCATATATTAGGATCCATGAACCACACAAGATCTGAAAATTTCAATTGTTTACAACGACGCAATCAAAAGATATGGCATTTTATGTCCTCATCTCCATACGTTTATGCAAAATAGCAAAACCTACAGGGTACTTCCCGTTGACTTAAAATTATGAAATTTGGCAAGAAGCTAGGTCTCACAGTACAAATAATGGGAAAGGTCTGAAATCATTAAATATTACAACTTTTCTCACAACGAATGGTAACCAATTGTGGTGAGCTCCCGTTTCAAGAACATTCATATAAGATAGGGGTCAAGTTGGATGGTCGCGAAGGCGATTTTTGTTTTAGTTCTATTTTAAAAATAGGAACACTTACAAACTTGAAAATTGGTATGTTCATAGTGCATAAGCTATAAAATAACAACAAATAATAAAATTTGGTCAAGCGCGTGTCGGACTCAAAAAATGTAGCACATTAACTTACTGAAATTTCAACTAATACAATTATGTGGTGATACGGAACCCTCTGTGCGCGAGTCCGACTCGCACTTGGCCGGTTTTTTTTTAAAGCATCGGCTACTTTCAAAGCAACCTTTTTAGTAAGATGCTGGCTGGTATTTTGATACATAATTTTTTCATGTTCATTTGTTCAAAGTTCTGTCAAGATTTGAATGGATGACATCAATCAAAGACATAGCAGTTGCAGTCTCAGGAGACGCATTTTTGAAGCGTTCGTATTGGCAAGATTCGTATACGAATCAGTGATATCGCTATTTTTGAATATTTATACCTGTGAATTCTGTCTGACCAAAGATTTTGCAAACTACGCCAGGGGGCGTTAGAAGCGCAGCGTTTTTCTTACGTCAATGGGTCTGACCCACTCGTTTTGAGCACCCAGTAGACGTTGGCCCAACCGTTGGCCGCGCCGCGCCGGCTCGGCAAGCTTGTTGACAGCTTTCACACGTTGGTGCGGCTCATTCCGTGTAGGTCTGTCAACAGAGGCGGCTCGTGACATTTTTTTATGGGTGTGCACAAAAAAATAAAATAAATAAATTGACTTACCTACCATTTATTGATGAACTATTTTTTATGGCTTTATAGTTACATATTATGCGCGCCAGCGCCAGCTTCAAATACTAGACACGGGAAACAAAACAATTTATTTACAACCTCACATCCAAGGTGTTTTTAAATATTGTTCTTCAAGATTAAACGTTATTTTTTTTGTACTACACTTTTGAACTAGCGCGATTTCAGATCGTGACGGCCCCTTTTCATTGAGTTCAAGTCGTATTTGTAGTCTTTTTCGCATTTTTTAATGTAAACGGCACTGTATTCGTCAATTTTTACAGTAATTAGGCACGTACACTATTTAAAAACAGTTAATTCTAAATTTTCAAGCAAAATTGCGAACAGTAACTGAAAGCTGTATACGAAAAGTTTGTTTACGTATGATCGGCAACAGCGCCTTGTCAACGAAATGCATGCGTATCGCGAACTGGCAACGTTGCACTGAGCAGCGCTCCTGATGAGGCTAATTTCTCATATAAAATCTTTTGTTTCACGCGCTCGAGCGTGTTGATGTTTCTCTTTCACACTCATTGAATTCTGTATTAGGAATTGTACTGAATATTTTTTCATAGGAGCACAATCCTTGGCGCTCCACTTGGTACAACTTGACTACGTAAATTGTTGCGTAATTATTTCTTAGGCTATTTTAAATGTATACAACGTATAGGGTTATGAAAATAGGTATTTAATCGATCCGATTCTCTATTCAAAGCAGACCTGTTGCTGTTCCTCGTACCTTATAAATTCAGTTTTACATGCAAAATATTAGTTATTAATCTAAAGTTATATATCGTTTTAATGGTCGTGATACAAAGTGTCTAGTGGTGTAATTTGTTTCTGAAAATTCGTGTGAATATTCAAGATACAAGTGACTAAATTTCAAATCGACCGTTAACAAAGTATCGTCCACCGCTCAACAACTCGCACATCGCTCGCTGAGGTGACTCACCGCGCACACTAACGGCTGCGGTCACTGAACCCCATCTGACCGGCTGACAAGTGCCTGCCAAACGGTGCGTAGCAATAGCGTAGCGAACCTTGCTGTACTACTAGACGAAGGAGCTTTAAAAATGCAAACTTGTGCTGGATGCATCTATAACATCGACTCGGATGAACCATGTATGAAGTGTACGAAGTGCAACTGTACTTACGATCTGATATGTGCTGGGCTAACATCTGACACATATGTTTCTCTTACTGATGAAGTAGTGCAGATCTGGACTTGTACGTCATGCCGTAGTAAAACACCTAAAACCGGCAATACAAATACCCCAGTTCGCCATTTGATGAGCACATCCCATGTTAATGAAACACTGGCTGATACTGTTGATACTTCTATAGAAACGTCACTCCTGGATTTCGACAGTATAACCTTTCGACCGGGGCAGAAAAAATCAACCCAAAACAACGTAAAATTGACTAGTAGTTGTGTTTGCGGGGACTTAACTGTGCTTAGAGCAGTAATCAAGGATGAACTAGAAGCTCTGCTTAAAGGACCCTTATCTATTCTCTCCAAACTATGTCAAAGTTCTCAATTGGAAGCAGTTCAGTCTTCAATACTATCGAAGCTTAATGAAACTTCTACGAAGGCCAATGAAAACTTAGATTCTAGACCTGAACCTATTTTGAATCCCATCGCTGACACACATACAAGTAAACAGGACCAAACTACTAACCTAGAGTCACAGAAGACGTATAGTGAAAGCGTGAAGCAAAAAAGAGACAATAATAATAAAACTAATAGGAAATCCAACACACTGAACAACCAGGCTACTAAATCAGACGTCCGGCTTTCAGATAATGTTTCGACAAACCTCTCAACGCCACCTCAGCAAAAAGCTAAACAACGTCCTGTAGGTGCTGCCCGACCAAAAGCCACTAAGCCGTCGGAAATTAATCAAAGTTATTGTAATAATAACAACGACGCAAATGTTGATACCGATGTCATCGCAACTACATCCCAAAACACTAACTGGAATGTGGTTACATACAGCAAAAAAGCACGCTCGAACAAAAGATCAGTCGTTAAAGGAAAAGGATCTACTGATCCCGATATTCAAACGGTGGAGCGAACTAAAAGAATACATGCTTGTTTTTTTAAACCTAGCACTACCGCAGAAAACCTCCTTCAGTTTATAAAAAAGAAACTCCCCAGTGATGAATACAAAGTTGAACAATTAAAACTACATCACAGCTACTACTCTTCTTTTAGTATCACTGTGCCAAGCTCATTGTATGACAGCTTAATGGATCCCAACATATGGCCACCAGGTACCGAAGTCAGTCCTTGGTTTCGATTCAGCAATAGGCGAGCGAAGCGTTCGCCTAAAAGCGCCCCCGCTGGAGGCACAGCGGCTCCACGCTAGAAGTCATTATAAACCAACTGAGGTGTCTGAACCCACGAAGAGCCAGAACTTGATCATAATACATCAGAACATAAACAGACTAAAAAACAAAACATTCCAACTCGAATGTGAGCTACAACTTCAAGAAAAGACGCCTGATGTTTTATGCATAACTGAAACATTTCTGAAGCCGTATGAGATAACGAGTGTTTGCTTAATGGGTTATACACTTGCTGCGCACTATAGCAGGACGTCGCGAGGCGGAGGCGGGTGCTGCATCTACGTCAAAGACTCGTTACTAACAATCGAGCGGCGAGAAGTGACACAACTATCCGTGGAATCAAACTTTGAAGCTTGTGCAGTGGAATGTGTGGGACTGAATGTCATTATTATCTGCATCTACAGACCTCCAAGTAATCCAAACTGTGCCACAGGTGACTTTGACATATTTTTCTCCCAATTACACAAGTTGATGAATTTAAATGTTATAAAGAACAATAACGTAATTATACTAGGTGACATAAACATTGATTTATTAACAAAATGTGTCAATACGAAGCTTCTTACTGAAACTTTAAAACACTATGGGATAAAGTCGTTAGTAAAATTCCCAACCAGAACTTCGAAAACTACAAGTACTTGTTTAGATCACATTTACACCAATATGAATAATAAGTATATTTTAAATATCTCCCCGATAGATTTTTCTATATCTGACCACTTCGGTCAATTGATTGTTATTAGTACTGACAAACAAAAATTGTGCAACAAAACAATGTCAAAAAGACTATTTTCTAAGAACAATATCGATAGTTTTACTCAAAGCTTGACATTATATAATTGGAATTTTATACAAACAACAGTTTGCCCTTGTATAATTTTAGAAAAGACATTGCATGTAATTAAACATTTCTATGACACGCATTTTCCTCTGCGAAAATGTCCTATCCATGGCAACACGAATGATTGGGTAAATGAGACGGTCAAAAGTACAAGGCGAAATATCCAAAATCTAAAACAAACACTTTTACAAACTGTTACGTCCACAAACTCTGAATTGTATGACAAGCTTTTACAACTCGAAAGTCAATATTACGTTGACTTAACTAGCTCGCGTCGTGACTACATAAACAATGTAATAAGTAATAGTCGCTTAAACATGTGTAGAAGCGTGTGGCGTGTGATATCAGCTGAGACCGGCCGTGATAAAAGCAAGTGCAGTGCGCTTGACGTACTAGTGCAGAATGCGACAGGCGAAAGTGATGTGGATCGCGCCCGGAATACAGCTGAACTGTTGAATAGCTATTACAAACAAGCAAGTATAAATTCGACTTCAAAACCGGTAATAGCAGGCGCACTTCTGTACCTTCAAGAATACGTTCAGTCGCTCCCCACAACGGCTGATTTTCAATTTATTTCTTTTTCCCTGAATGAGGTAATGAAATCATTAAAAACCATATGTCGCAAAAACACAAAGGACATAAATGATATGTCTACACATATCTTAGACTATTTACCACCAATAGTTATATCTGTGTTCTGCCATCTATTTAATAAATGCGTAGATGCCGGCAATTACCCAAGTGCTCTGAAGCTGATCAAAATACAGCCGATATATAAAGGAAAAGGAGAGATGAGTTCGTTAAAAAACTTTAGACCAATCTCCCTAATTCCAGTAATATCGAAAGTTTTTGAAAAACTTCTAAGCAATAGACTTATGTCATTTTTTTGTGGAAACGATCTCTTAAACTGTCAGCAATACGCTTACCAACGTGGTAGATCCACGGTAGAGGCAGCGCGCGACGTAATGTCAAAGGTCATAGGTCATTTGGATTGTGGCAGGCAAGTCGCAGCAATATTCTGTGACCTATCCCGTGCATTTGAATTGGTAGACCACCAGCTCGTATTGAGCAAACTTCAGATGTACGGGATTAAAGGTTCATTCCTTAATACGATTGCCTCGTTTTTAGCTGATCGAAAACAGTGCACCTATGTCAAGACCGCAAGGTCTGACCTCGAAAGTACTGGAAATAGCGCTGTCCCACAAGGATCAATAATGGGCAATAATCTGTTTTTAATCCTAATAAATGACTTAACTATGGCCAGTAGCGATGCTGAGTATGTCATATTTGCTGATGACGGCTGTGTTATAGTCAACGCTGAAAATTATGATCAACTTAGATCAAAAACCCAGAAAGTAATGGAGTGCTTAGCAAAATGGTTCAGTACTAACGGTATGATCTTAAATGTCGAAAAAACTAACATAATGCACTTCCAGCTACGCAAAACAAAAGGTCATGACCTCAACATAACGTGCAATGGAACCAGTGTACCGCAAGTCGATACGGTAAAATACCTCGGACTAACAATTGACGCAAGCCTAACGTGGAGTGTTCACATTGACTTACTCTGTGATCGCCTTGCCTCAGCATCTTTTGCCCTATCTAGACTTAGGCCGAGCTTAACCGATAAAAATCTACTTAGCGCGTATTATGGATACTTCAGCTCACTACTTACATATGGCATTGACATATGGGGCGATGCCGCTGAACGCATCAGACCTTTCAGGATGCAAAAACGTGCCATTCGAACAATCGCACGGGTTGCCTGGGATCACCCAGCCCGTGACTTGTTCATTAAGTACAACATTCTCACTTTCCCCTGCATTTATATCTTAGAGGTAGCAAAGTACACAAGGTCAAATCTGAACAGATTTTCAATTAATGCTGGAAGCCGCACTAGACGTTGTAACATGCTCATTGTACCTGCAACGAAGCGTGCAAAATCTGACAAGCAAATAAGTGTTATCGCGCCTAAAGTCTACAACAAGCTTCCGGACGAAATTAAAGCTGCACCCAGCAACCCAATTTTCATCACTAAACTAAAACAGTTTTTGATTAGTAAAGCCTTTTATTCGGTAAAAGAGTTTTTTGAAGACAAATAGCTGACCTCATCTATCCAATCATAAGTATTGCTATAAAATTTATAACTATATATGTTACTTAGTTCATAAGTAAATCTTTTATTTTATGAATTTTGTTGTAACCATGACTGACATGTAAATCTTTATTTACCAATAAATTTTGAATTGAATTGAATTGAATCGTATGTAACTTAACTAGGTAGGTAATACATCCTAAGTTTGAGTTTTGTGAAATAGGAAGTGCACTGCACCAGTGCTCTTTAGGACGAGCCGCCTCTGTCTGTCAAGCAAGCAAGATGGACGTATACGCGGAGACTATCGCTGCCGCTGAAATATACTTATACAGTGCTTTTAAGTTTTGTTTCCAGCTGCACCATATTTGAAAAAAAAAATATATATTATTTTTACTTATTTAGAATAAAATAAAACGTCCCTCTGCTCCTACGCACTTATTTGAAATAAAGGCACGGCCAACGTGTGAACGCCGTTTGCGGCTCGTCGTGTAGAGCCCGTGTTGGATTTCTACCCTTGAACAATTCTACCACTCGAAAGTATATTTAATCTGTGATAAGAACGATATTGGCACGCACATGCACACACGCACACATCAAACAGTTTCGCGATCAGACTCCGCGATCATTATTATTTCTCTTTCTTTCTTATAGCTGCATCTCTACCAGATCGCAGGATCGCGGATTTAACGTGTGCGGGCACCCGACGTTTCCTTCACACATTGGGTGCCCGCACACGTAACATCCGCGATCCTGCGATCCGGTAGAGATGCAGCTATAAGAAAGAAAGAGAAAGCAATCATCTTGAGTAATGTATTTATTTTATGTATTATTATGTATCATTATATAGTATGTCTATGTATTATTTTTATGTATTTTATAAGTAAGTTTATAAATTTTATATATGCCTTAATATTAATACTGTTATTAGGAATATAAGTATATTCGTGTGTAGTTTAAGTAGGTTTATCCCTATTTTATATTACACTGTATTTTGAAATTAATTTTAATTTAAAAATGTATTTTAAAATTTCTTATCACGAATATTAATGCACATTCCTGTGCCCGCTTTAATGACACTCTTCCACACCTAATAGGTTGGCTGGAAGAGATCTCTTAAAGAGATAAGCTCGCCTTTGTAAACAGTTTTCATTTAAAAACTGTATTTTATTTGTGTGCAATAAAGAATATATATAGAGAAAGCTATAAGACCATAGACACACCATAGATACACCTAGTCTATGGTCCTATAGCTTTCTCTTTCTTTCTTATAGCTGCATCTCAGCGGATCGCAGGATCGCGGATTTAACGTGTGCGGGGACCCATTGAGATATCAACTTTTTAATTAGCGTTCCATTCCTACGCAATTTATTACCGGTTTTTAAAATCAATGAATAATTTCTTTCCGGTGATTATTTTTTTCTGAGTGAAACGAAATTATCTATGTACAAGTCAATGATCTTACATTTACCATGATTGAGGACTCCTAACAATTTGTACAGAGGCAAAACGAGCAGAGCAAGACATCATAGTCGATGTACTTCGTCCCTTTCTAATTGTTGCCATACTAATGAAGTTTGCTCAATTTCCGTGAAAAAAGTTAAGTTTTATATCCACAAATTTTTATTTATACGTATTTTTAAATACTCATTTAAATAATTTTCAACGTGCAAAGTATAAACTTCTCTCTTAGTTTTCATTAAATATTTATAAATGCAGAAAATCATTTTCTTTTGATTTATCTGGATTAAAAACTCTTTGGTAAAATGATTTTTAACAAAGATTTTGCATGACATTTTGTTGATGTTGTCATGGTAACATAAACAAAATGTCATGCAAAATCTATTAGAAAGGGAAGCTTCATCTCTTCTTACGTCCTACTCTGCTCGCTTAATTTTTGGAAGAGCGCAATCTGGTTAAAAGCGCCGCGCGCGAAGTATTAAATCTATGGTACAAGTGCGACAAGGCTTATTATGAACGTGGCAAAAAATGGAACTAACACCGCCACCTTGTGAAACGTCACTTTTGAGTGTTCTCCTTATACAAGCCAGCGCCCCCACCCGCGTTCATTATAAGCCTTGTCTACTTGAAAGAAGAAAGTGAATTAGGACGCACCCTATATTGGGGATATGATTGATTTAGTACGAATTTATAAAAATTAATATTTCTTAAAATCAGTGAGTAAATCGTCTGCCAACTTTTTGTTGTCTTCAGTGAAACCAAATGAAGCGAATAAAAGCAACTAGAATGATGAGCAAATGGTTTAGTAGAGCCTTTTTTTTTACATATTTACTAGTACTTCCTGTGATAATGCAGAGCCCTATACGTCTGCCTCTTCGATTTATTTAATTTTTAGGATGTTTCTGACCAGCAGCTCCATTGGCAGACATGAGCAAATGATTTAGTACCCTTCTTTTTTTTACATTTTTGAAAAGCTGAAACTCAAAAACGCAGCGACGGACAGAAAAACTTTACTGAACCAAATCAATTTGTAATAATCTAAACTATCATCTCTAGCGATATGAAATACGTGCAAATCATATAGCGAAATATTTTTCACCTCCCTTACTAAAACTATTAGCTATCAAACAAAAAAAGTTTCGTTAAAATCGGCTCAGTAGTTTTTGCGTGATGCTCGAACAAATAAACAAACAGGCAAAACGTCCAAAAATTTGTGATTTGGATTCAGGGACATCAAAATAGCATAACGTGATAATTTTTTTATAAATATGTACATATAAAATTAATTAGTTTTATAATAGTCCAGAAAAGGCTTTGCCAGTGGCCGACCTGACGCAAATGGACCCTGACTTAGCTAAACGACTACTATCGTCAGTGACAGTAGATGGGACCAACTGACTTGTCTTCCAAAGTATATCCGAGGTATCAGTCGCTCTGAGTAGACGTCGTAACGTAATACTAACTATGACCGTTAATACATAGAACTCAAAAAATTAACCCGCGGGGGTGAGATCGCTAGGTGAGGGGAGGTGAGCGAAACGTTCATTGGCTCTCCGCCTGTCACCTATGCGCAGAAAATAACCGTCAGAGTCAAACTGTGTTCTCGTCAAATGCTTTAGGTAGCCCACTCCCCTACAAACGGAGGTCAGGGCAATAATGATGATGTACATATTTAAAAATAAGCCTTTATTTGTACAGTTAAGAAATCGTTGCGTCAGGCGTCGAGAGCGCTTCAGGCTTGACACATTCCCATGTTTCTAGTATTATATGATCCAGGGTTGCGCTGCCAATGTAAAACTGTACTTGGTCTTGACTGTACAGTGCCTGATCTGCCGAAACGCTTCGTGT
Organism: Athrips mouffetella; assembly: GCA_947532105.1. Taxonomy (NCBI): domain Eukaryota; kingdom Metazoa; phylum Arthropoda; class Insecta; order Lepidoptera; family Gelechiidae; genus Athrips; species Athrips mouffetella. The sequence goes on from OX383976.1 coordinate 24,776,825, forward strand.
GTAGAGTGCCCTGGTGACGCGATGACAATATTCCGAAAGCCCTATCGTATTGGCGGAACGCCAGAGCTTTGGAACTGAGCATACTAGTACTGAAACCGCACTTGTATCTAGCACAAGGTTCTTATTAGTTGTCTCGCGCGATTTACATTACAATAAATATATACCTCTCTACATTAGCTGTATAACTCTGGGCCTTTTTATCAGTGCTTTTTTTTTAGACTGAATTTTCATCTGTTTGAAACCTGCAACTCAGTAATTCTCGTAATGCAAAAAAGCAACTTTTCCGAAGAAAAATAATTTAAATCGACCGTTTTTTTTTCGGCTTCCCGTATGAAAGTGGTCACGTAATCGACACGTTTAGTATGGAAGTAATTTTTTTTGTCTTCGCGATAGTTGATTGTTTTTATTACAAGAATAACTGGGTTTTGGGTTTCAAGTATGTATGATAAGAGTTAGTTGCTTAAAGCGTTTCTTTAGTTACAACTATTTTAGAACCATTGCTGGCGGTGTTGTTGGCAAAGAATGTGTTTAACTGAGTTTATCGACTGAGACGATCAGCCATGCAACTTTGTTTTCCTCAAACTTAGATCGAAAAAGAGACAAATTTTTGGCCTTTCCATATAAACTTTCGCCTTTATAATATAGTGTTTATTTTGCTGATTAAAGAATAAGCCGGTGATATACGGATTAATAGAAGAGATGAATTTTTCAATGAAGTTCTGAAAACAATATTCGTTCAAAATATGTTGACTTTGTGAATCGGATTGTTTAATTGACTTTAAAAATAATTTTTAAGTGTTTGTTTTGACTGGAAAGTTGTGTGTGGTTGTGATGTGTTTAGTAATACAGTGTAATATTGAGCTGAAAATGTGATAAGGAATGCCTGACCGAAACCATCTACCATTTTCTAAGCGCTGCGTAAGTGTTTTTATTTATTTAGAAGAAAGTGTGACAGCGAAGTTCTTGATTTACTTTTCGCGATATCGTTACTTTAAAAAAATATCTGAGTAAATATCGCTTGTATTGTAATTTGTCTCGTTTGTTTTTTTCCTTTTAGAATTACAAAATTAGGCAAACTGCAGTGCTAGTATGAGCCCCCAGACAGTAATTTATATCTAAGATAAAATTGTTATTTTTGACTTTTAATATACAGAGACAACGTCAGTTTTGTGGCGCGATAAGAATTAAAGCTTTTATCTAAGGCCTGATGCTGGCGCTCCTGCAGTCTCAGCACGATGCTCTAGATAAAAATTATATCTAAAGGCAAATGTCACTTTTTGAAGTTTGCTCCATACATCAAAATTGCCTTAGATACATTTTTTATCTAGGGCTTCGTGGTGGAACTAACCATTAGACGCCGTTGTTTTTTTTGTGTGGTTATAACGCTATAAGAGGGTGGCTTACTTATAGCTGTGCGAGTAAGAAAAAGTGAGGGAAAAACCAAATTGAATTGAATTTAAAAATGGTTCAAAAATGTGATATTTATTTCTTTGTGTTAAACAATTATTCAAAGGTTTTTCTGTGCGTGCGTTTATTGTATTTACAAACGTATGGGTCATCTAATCGACGAGAAATCTCTCCTTGCCGGCTTGGTTGGTTGATTTTTTCTTTATTTCCGCTACTCTGAAAAGCAACGCATTAAAAGAGATCCCCAAAATTTTTTGTGGTAACGTAACTTTTGAAACAAACCCCTCTCAACAACTTATACGCGGAACCCTAACCTTTAGTTCGAATGTGCTTTTAAAACGGGGTCACCGTGTGAAAGAGCTCGGGAAGTATTTGGGGCGACACCTGGCTTGGTGCCAGCGTCACTTGTGTTGTTTGAGAGAGGTGACGACGACCGACGACCTCCCGGCCAGACGGAGCGACTGCGGGAGATATGCTATCATCGCGATCGTCAAAACAAATGATACCTACCACCTCATTCATCATAACATCCCATGAAACGTCCACTGAAGGACAGGGAGCTCCCTCCAAAACTCCAGCAAAAAGGTGTGATATTAAAAGGGGTTTTATCATAGTCACCACGCTTGTCAGCGTTGTGGCTGGCGACCGCTGTTGTTGGTATGTAAGGTGGTACAATACACAGAAGGATGCTGCTGCCCATCCTCCGGTTCATAAGCCCTTAGTCGCCTCTTAAGACACCCACGGGAAGAGATGGGTTGGTACTATTCTTTGCCGAAACCACGCGGGCAGCACCTCATTGCCCTAGCCTTATTCCGAAGTACCTAAATCAAGTAAAGTCACAACAATGGTAAATATCATCATCATAACATCCCATGAAATGTCCACTACAGGACAGGGAGCTCCCCTCCAGAGTTCTAGCTTTAGCTGGAAAAATGTGGAGGGGAAGTACCATAGTCACCTCGCTTGACAGCGTTACGGTTGGCACTGTGGACCTCGGTTTTAGGTGACAGTAAGTAAAATGGTATGATACACAGGAGGATGCTGCTGCCCGCCCATCGTCCAGTTTATAACCCTTAGTCGCCTTTTACGACTCGCACGGGGGTATGTATGGCATGGCACTATTCTTTGCCGGCACCACACGGGACATGGCCTTGATCGTCTAGTGGCTAGGATCCTACGTTATGGTAAATGTAGTAAACCGTAAATAATTATTGAATAATCCTTAAGAACAGCTTTACAAAAACAAATTACCTGATCACTTCTCAACCATTCTACTTTACAAACAAAATTATCTAATTACCTATAATTAGCTCAAAATGTAACAAAAATAATGATTAACTATACAACAATAATAAATGTTTACTCGCTCAAATCAGTACTTTCGTCGATAAGGGGTAGGAAGGGTCATGCGTTTTCCTTAACTACTAGTACAGTTTTATTTATACTGTGAACTAACTGTGTACAACACACTGTCTTGCCGTGTTGTAATTTGCTATTTTGTAAAGTGAAGAGTGAAGTTGTTTTTTTTTAATAGTGAAGTTAACTTGACTGAAGTGCGTTAAAAAGTGAATAATGGGAGATTTTTTAGTAGTATTAAATAAGGTCAGTTTGTGTAAATTCTTTTTCTAGAGTATTTATGTTTGTATTGCGGCTTGGCACGCATTTGACCCGTACCCGTACTTACTTCATACGAAAGTACCATAGAAAAAAAAACACTTTAGCTTTTCCCGATCTCGATTTTTTCTCGGAATCTTTTCCATAATAATATGTTTTTTGCATATAAACATTGAACTTGAAGTTACAAACAAATAATGCTTAGACAACCAACAGAACGTAAGTAGAAAAACTTTGGGCTTTATGGCTTGGTAATAAGGTTGCAAATGTTTCCACTGACCTGTGGTTGACTGTACCTGAAATGGTAAACCATTTTGCCTGATTTTAATTGTGATCTCGATTATCGGACTAACACATATGATTAATTTTTTATGTCTTGGTCAAAGTATGTGATTTGTTTGTATTATGACCTAAGTAGACTCGAAAACTGATTCGTAACCCTTTTTGTTTTACGGTAAATTTTTAATGAAATTCAATACAGGGCTTTTTGGGGGCGAAAATTTGTTGGAAATTCGTGTATGTACTCTGTGTTTTTGAGTATTTAAAGGAAACTATATCGCGATACAGGAAACCCTACAGCGCTATCTATTGCCAGATGTCAAATCATTTTTAAACGAGCATAGTTCGATTGCCCATCTGACTCAGTACGAGCCCCTAAAAAAATATATCTAACGCCAAATGTCACTTTTTGACTTATAATGTATGAAGAAAACGTCAAATTTCTTGCGCGAATGAATGAAATGCTAGGGGATCGTGCTACCGCAGCAGGTACTACATAACAAATATAAGGAAAACCGTAAATATTAGCAAAGTAGTACAGGTTGTTAGTCGGGCAAAGAATATTAACATAAAACTACGAAACCGATTTTACAAATTCCTCCACTTATAGAATTTTTCGCTATTTCTGGTCGGCACTCCTTTTTATTTCAAGAAAATGTCTCTTTCTGTAGTATATTTTAAATAGAAAAATCCAAACGATTATTATAAATGCGAAAGTGATTCTTTCTGTTACGCTTTCACGGCTGAACTGCTGCATCGATTTTGATAAAATTTGCTTAGCATGGGAAAGGACATAGGCTACTTTTTATTAATACCTCGCATGCGAAGTCGCGGGCAACAGCATAAATGATCATGCATCATCTGTACTATCTGAAACCAATAAATTACACATTTGAGATACCACGGTCAAGAGCATCCCAAAGTTCAAGTCGTCAATAAAAATAAAAATATACAACATACATTATATTGTTTTGTCTGTAGTCTGTGGGAACTTAAAGAGGGTAACATATGGTCACAGATACAGTACAGTCAGCCGCACGTTATTGGTGACAACACTTCTATTACGACTAAGAGTCCTCGCACACCAAAAGGCAGAGCAGACAGGAGCAGTTTTAGATAACATTGCAAAATGGACTTTATGTCCATAGAAATAAGAAAAAGTAACTAACTAAAATTAACTACTAAGAACAATTTCAATTATGAATATGAATTTACGAAAAAAGTGTGATTCGGTCTTAACAATTTACAAATTAGCCCTTTTCGAGTTAATTGCAAATCGTAAAAAATGCTATATTTATTTAGCCCAAAAACGGTCAAGCAGGCAACGCTGCAACCTTGCGTCAGCGCGGCTGCTCGCATGTGCTCGAGCAGCCGAAAGCAGTTTTTATTGCATTTTATTTCTATGAATATAAAGTCCATTTTGCAAAAACTGCTCTTGTCTGCTCTGCCTTTTTGTGTGCGTGCGGACCCCTTCCGGCGCTACTGCTATGTAAACGAAAAGATGGTTAGAGAGGGCAAATGATGACAGACAAGTGATCACCTCCACCCATGGGAACAGTCAGAAAGTGTAGACACAGCCGCCGCGGTAAATACATGCTCATAGTCATAGCGTGGTCATGTGCTACCGCTCACGTGCGGCCCACTGTACAATGTGTACTTTATCTTGTCAGTTTTGAATTCGTAAGATAAGAGAGGTGAACGTGCTTATAAATGTTTTCATAAATCGATATTGCACTTTGCGCTTTTAAGTAGCAGATTCCATTAAAACTTTATGTCGTCACAAGTAAGCAAATGAGCGATCGAGCAGATAGGCTTCCTGATGGTAAGTGGTCACCACCGCCCATAGCAACTGCTGTCTTATTTGTGGCATATTTTGAGGCTAATAAGTCGGCAAAGCACGTTATTCGCCCTGAGCGCTAAGACAAAACGTGCTGGTAATATCCCTGTCTTCCATACCCCATACCCTTCAAACCGATACACGCCTCAGTGCTTGTACTGCTTTACGGCAGGAATGGACGAGTGGGTCGTCGGTCAGCCCCGAAAATCGCTTAACAAATTCATATTTCCAAAATCACTACCATCATCATATCGCATGAAACGTCCACTGCAGGACAGGGAGTTCCCTCCAGAAATCCAACAGAAATGCGAGGTACTTTGAGAGGAGTTACCATAGTCACCACGCTTGAAAGCGTTGCGGCTGGTGACCGCAGTATGTAAGACGGTACGATGCACAGAAAGATTCTGCTGCCCATCCTCCGGTTCATAGGACCTCGCCATAATTTAGTAATATTTCTTTTACTTTTACACTAGCGAAATAAGACTTTTAATGAGATGTGATGCTATTAAATGATATCTATCTAAGCCTTTAGTCGCCATAATAAGAGTGTTAAAACAACCAAGAAATATCCAATTTATAGTGATTTTGGAAACCTGAATTTTTCAGCTACTTTTCGTACTGACGGTACTTCCCCAAAAGCCTCGCCATTTTCAGAGTATTTTAGAATATTCGGACCAGCTTTTACTTTACATGTGAGTGCCAGGATCTATGTCAAAACGGCCCGAATAGGCCGCCAAATGTAATTTAAGAGGAAAGTAGTAACAATTGATGACTTTGCAGGTGCTGCTATCAGACCCTGATGCTGAGGTGTCCAGCTGGCCGGTGGAGCTGGTAGCGCTAAGAGACAAGCTACAGGATAACAGGAGCCAGCAGGAGAAAGATGTAAGTGTTTAGTATTACTAATTTGTAACAGCTTGATTAGCAGCAGTGTGACAAAGGCGATTCCTCCTGTTCGTTGTGTGAACCATTTTACCCACGCGAAGTCGGATTCAGATAATTTTATTCAATGTAGATTCTTTACAGAATACTTATTGAAGGTCATGCAGAATACAATGCAAATAGAGCGAGTCTACACCGCGCACCGTTTCGGATCGTGCTATGGCAGCGTAAAAGAAATGGCAAGAAACCACTGCAGCACCGCCTACTTTAAGAGTCGGCTTTTTACTATGTGTTTTTTGTGTTTCGCTGGAATATCAGAGCACCATACCTCTTTGTCATTGATATAGTCATCTAATATATAGTAAGCTTTTTTAAATAACGTTTGTATTACACATTCTAACTTTTTCTCAGGTAATTGCACTACATTGTCAGGTATTTTTTTGTAGTATCATACACACAGACCAACGAAAGATGTATTGACTTATTGCTAATCTAGTATACGGTTGATCAAGACGATGCAGGACCCTCCATGAGCAATTCCAAACCCTGCAGCCATTGGCGAATTCAAAAAAGCCCGCGAACTCTGTCTGCGACTTTAGACCGCGGTCTTGTTTATTCATTAAGGAATAGAAAGACGGAGCGATTCTAAGATATTGAACAGTAAGAGACAAGAATCGCTCCGTCTTGCTCTCACGCATAGCTTTGTCTCGCTGTCATTTTAACCTGACCCACGGTGAAACCCAAACACGATGTTTCAGTTTCGAACCTTTTCATGGGCGTAATGTTTTGGGAGTAAAAGTGTTGGGCTGTCAACTGCCACTTCGACCCATAACAGCGGTAGTTTCTAATACAAGGTTCATAAGTAGGGCTATCACAAACAAGGTGAGGTTTAGTAAGCTCGATGCTAATTCGAGGGCTTACTATCGCATCGTCACGTGTTTGCAACAACCTTTATAGCCGTTTATTAATATACACTTCCGTAAAGGTTATTATTGCAAATACATTTGTGAGGAAATAACAAATCACTTCATATACCAACGTTTTAATGTGTAGGAAAGTTGGCAAAGGATACTGAGACATTCAGCTCTGACGAATTTTCGAAATAAATGTGAATGGGCTAAAAATATCCTGTGATTCAATACTGGTCGTTATAATTGCAATTAATTTTGTAAATAGGTTGCTTAATTTTATTTATTTTTGGTAGGTATAACTTGCTTAATTTTTAGCTTCAGGATTGAAAATTCCTTGCTAGTATACGTTTTTATTGGTCTTTTGTTTCACTGGTGCAGTAAAGTACCCAATAAAAGGTTTTATGAAGTACAATTTAGACCGATTGTACTAAATGATCTATTATCCATTCCAGACACGCCTATATTTTAATGGGCCCTAGCTTAAAATCATTTAGTAGAATCCATGAAAGCATAAAACGCAAGGAATATATATATATATATAAACGCTATAGATGACATGTGTCTGGCCCATCTGGGAGTATATTTTTTCACAGTAAACACCACAAACCTAAGTTTGTCCGCGTGCAGTAGTTTCCTGCATCTATTTCGGCCACTACCACGAACATGGCCATAAATTATCATGAGTCGCATGCGCAGGATTATTCTGGATCTTTCGAGTTCCGTACTGCTTAGAGAGATAGGTGCAATACTGCTTTCTCTTGCTATAAAGAAGTTCTTGACCTCCAACTCTATGTGAAGCTATTATTCCCTGCTGTGGACAATTTGTTCTCATGACATTTGGCTGCATCAGCATGCGTAGCATAGCCCACATTCCTAGCTACGAGTCAGCTCACGAGTACTTTAAAGAATTTCGCATTATGGCCATGCCGTGCATATTTATATCGCAAATGGCAGTTTTTGTACATCTAAACAGCAACGCGTTTGATCGTAAGGGTTGTGTTCCCACCGCGACCGCCGCGCCTGGTGCCGCCCGCGCACAACTCGCTCGCTCGGAGCAGTCAGTGTACGTGCTAGGTCCCGCGATATACAACCGCCTACAATGCGCGCAACGAAAGAAGAGCCTTGACGAATCACGTGGTTAACCTGCGCAGTAGACAGTTCGCAGGCCATTTTGGCGGCAATTGGGGAGGGACTCAACTGACAGGGTTCTTCTTTCGTTGCGCGCATTGTACCTGACTCGTGCAATGATTTAAAAGCCGGGTCCAATGTTGGCTCTTGAACAATAATTTCTACTCCTTTAAGGAGATGTTAGACCTGTCTTTAGTGACCTGATTTAATAATTTTTAAAGTCCATCAATTAATTAATTGATTAATAGATTTTTTAATGCTTCTAAACAATTTATACATTGTATAGCACTGGTCTGACGTTACCATTTAAAATGAAAAAAATATACAAAATATTGTGTCAGAATAAGTCTAAGAGTAAATAAATAGGTCACAGGAATCTCGTCCGGTTGTCTCGCTATCAATCTGTTTACACATTTGGTGATTTTGTTTATAAACTTGGTATTAGGTGACTTTATTACAACCTTACAGCGACTGCTGCTCGTAAAAGCCTGCTGGAGAGACGGTTTTAAATAGTTGCTTGTGTAATATGATATAGTTTTGAATGATAGCTGTCTTATATAACTTTGTAACAAAAACTGGATAAAGTTAGGTATCGTGTAGGCAACGTCAGAGTGGTAAGCCTTAAGCCGAAGATCTCGGGTGCTAAGCCAAAGATCTCGGGTGATGCGTGTGGTGTGGGGTAGATGTTTGTTTTTGTACCCGAGTGTTGGATCTTTGTACAGCGTGAATTTTCATTGGTTTTTCTCCCCAATCCCAGTGATTCTCATCATCATCATCATATCAGCCGAAAGACGTCCACTGCTGGACATAAGCCTCCCCTAAAGATCTCCATGACGACCGGTCCTACGCTGCTCGCATCCAGCGGGTTCCCGCAACCTTGACTAGATCGTCGGTACACCTTGCGGGGGGCCTACGAACCCTTACGCCCCATCGGCCATCAGTTCTTGCGATGTGTCTTGACCACTGCCAATTTATTTTAGCGATTCTCAAGGCTATGTCAGTTACTTTAATTCTTTTGCGGATCTCTTCATTTCTGATTCGATCCCGGAGAGAGACACCGAGCATAGCCCTTTCCATGGACCAGGACATGGCCCATTGTGAGCGGCCACGTCTCGGTGCCATATGTCATCACTGGCAACACACACTGATCAAAGACATTCGTCTTGAGACACAGCGGTATTTTGGACGTGAAAATATTGCGGAACTTCCCGATGATGTGATTCTCCTCATGAAAAAAACAAACTTTTCGACTTCCCATACAAAATATATCACGTAACCACTTTAGTATGGATGGAGAGTTCAAAAATGTTTTTCGCGTAAAAAAATATTTCTTCGGGAAAGTTGCATGATTACATGATTTGAATCGCTGGGCTTCGGGAGCGAAAGCAATGAAAAATTACGCTGTATGCAACGTGAATTTACGTTGGTTTTGCTCACCAAGTCCAATAAAAAAATAAATAAAAAAACCGGTCAAGTGCGAGTCGTACTCGGTTCCGATATACCTGTAGTATTTTTAGGAGCACTAAAGTCAATTATTGGGACCGCAAAACCAAATTTACGAAAAATATACGAAAATATATTTTAGAATGTACAAGTAAAGCCCTTTCATATGATTCCCCACTCGACCTAGTTACGTCAATTTGAAATTTTGCCCCCCGTTTTTGGGCCCCTTTTACATTAATAATCGTAACTTTTTAAAATTCTTTTATGTGAAATTAATTTGGGCAACCATATTCTAAAATAAAACTATTCCAAATTTCAAGCCGATAGCATGAGTGGTTGCTGAGATATACAGGTGTGACAGACAGACAGACAAAGTCGCACCATAAGGGTTCCTTTTTTTACCATTTTGGTATCGGAACCCTAAAAATTACTAAAAAAACAAATTTAAAAAGCTTTTGCCATTTTAGTATACAGTCAATTATATTGCTTGGTTAGGTTAGGTTTAGGTTTGAAGTTCAGGTTTCTCTCTCTTTTTAGGGTTCCGTACCTCAAAAGAAAAAAACGGAACCCTTATAGGATCACTTTGTTGTCCGTCTGTCTGTCTGTCTGTCAAGACCCTTTATCTCACGAACGGGTAAAGGTATCAGGTTGAAATTAATACCATATATTAGGATCCATGAACCACACAAGATCAGAAAATTTCAATTTTTTACAACGACGCAATCAAAAGATATGGCATTTTATGTCCTCATCTCCATACATTTATTAAAAAATGCAAAACCTACAGGGTACTTCCGGTTGACCTAAAATTATGAAATTTGGCAAGAACCTAGGTCTCACAGTACAAATAATGGGAAAAGTCTAAAATCATTAAATATTATAACTTTACTCACAACTAATGGTAACCAATTGTGGTGAGCTCCCGTTTCAAGAACATTCATATAAGAGAGGGTTTTTATTTTAATTTGTTCCTTGTTTTAACCCAACACGTGTTGATTTGAGAACAGTCTGTATTTTTCTTGTTTCCACTTGTATTTTATTGTCTGTCTAGAACTTTGACACTGGCGCCAAGTTGAAACACGCGGGGTTTCTAAAAATACCCCCCTCCCTCGAATTCCCTACGCGTGAGCTGGATTTTCCCGCCTACCGTCGTAAATCTAAACGCGGGCTAATGATCGCGTTCACTGCTTTTTACTAGGGGTGTTGTTTTCTGTCTTTTTGTAAGATTAAAACAAGTAATAACGGTATTACAACTGTAGAAATATCTTTTGTTATGGATATATGAGACGTCATATGGTCCCTGTGATGCCAGCACACAATATTTCCAACCCATCTCTACCCGTGGGTGTCGTAAGAGGCAACTAAGGGTTAATGAACCAGAGGATGTACAGCAGCATCCTTCTGTGTATCGTACTATATTACGTACTGCGGTCACCTACAACCGCGGTCCATGGTGCCAGCCGTAACGCTGACAAGAGTGGTGACTAAGGTACTTCCCCTCCATATTGTTCCAGCAACAGCTGGAATTCTGGTGGGAGCTGTAGGTAATGAATGGGAGCGTTCTGTAGGTAATGGACGTATTATGGGATATTATTGTGACTCGTTGTGACACTTCCTTACTTTGTGAGATGTTCTCCCTTTTGAGACTTCCCAAACTAAATGGATTGTGGATCTTTGAATTAATCCCAAGAGACGCATTTTTGGACCGTTCGAACTTCAATTTGCATTCATATTGGCAAGATTCGTTTACGAATACTTGTGAATTGTGCAACTCGTTTTGAATTTCTACCACTTGAAAGTATGTATTATAATATACAAATTTATGTGATAAGAACGACATTGACATTTCCTTTACACATGACATACATATCAACTTTTAAATTTGCGTTCTATTCCGTCGCTATTCATTATTGGTTTTTTTTAAATCAATGAGTAATTGCTTTCCCGTTTTTGTTTTTTCTGCGTGAAACGAAAATTGTTTAAGGATTTGAATTTAATGGCAATACCGCTTTCGAATGATTCAAAAATTCTTTCACTATAAGTTTTCGTTAGTGAATTAAAGATTCACTACGAACGCATTAAAAATGCTTCTACAGATCCTTCGTATGCTCTACAAATCGATTCCTGGCGAATATCGTAACTGTAGTAGGTGGCAATCTAAACTTGGAGTAATGATCTTGTTCATTGCTTTTTACAAGGGGGTTACACTTGCCTGTGAAGTCTTTGGTGGTTTTTTGATCGTCGAGTGCTTTGAAGTTTTGCATTTTCTTTTTATTGCAACTTCTGTGTTCTAGCGTGGTTTTAGGTGTCACTAAATACACTTTTGGATTGTAACGTACTTTTTGTATGTTCACTGTTTGGATTTTGTTTACTTGCTATGGGCTTACTCTTGACCTCGATCTAGTCCTGAGGACACAGAGGACGTAGATTATGGAACTCGCAACTTGAATAGATTCGGATTTGATTGATTCTTGATTTGATTACTGAAGAAACAAAATTAACAGATTTCTTCATTTCTATAACCCTGAGGTTAGAGATGACGTCGATGATGGAATGAATTCATCCAGAATTCTCTCGCGACAGGAATCGTGACGGGTTATATGAACTCGGGAACACTGACGCAGAGGGAGACTTAAAAGTATGGGCTTGCTCTATCTACACCTCAATGAAGCCCTAGGGACAGATATGCGGTCGATAATAGAAAGAGCTCACCCAGATGCCTATTCTCTCGCGACTTGAAGAAATTCGAGTTATATGCACTCGGGGGAACACATTTACGCAGGGAAAGTAAAGTTACGCAAGAACCACCCTGTGTACAGTCAACCACAAGTTAAGCTTGACACTCGCAGTTCGAATCTAGCCCGTAAGTCTATTGAAATAAGAACGGTACAAAGTTCAATGTGTCAAGCTTGATGTGCTCTTGACTGTACCTATATTTAAACGCGTTACGCTGTACGTTTGTCTGCAGCTCAATTGAGCTCGAGACGGGGACGGGTGACTGAACGCAGCTAATTATACGCACTAGCATTTATTTACTAGCACACTATGCATTATTGTGCATGCGCACGATTGCCTTTAGGATTTTTTTGGTAAAACTTTAGATTATGGACCGTCGAATTGAAAGCTGATTTTTTTTTGGGAAAGGGTCTTACCATACCTAGCCCACCTGCAAAGTTTCAACCTGCGCAAATTTCTAGTTTTTGAGAATAAAAATATTGAAATTTAAAGTACAATATTTTCTTACCATAAAACCATCATAAAACCCACAAATTACTGCCTAGAGTTTATATAACAAGGCTTAATTCGTTTCTGGCATCGCAAGACAACCTAACCCAACCTAACCGATCCCTTTAGGGATCGGTTGGGTTTTCCTTACCTAACGAACCTATAAGCCACCAAGGGTGATCTGAACTAATTTTCAACCCGCCCACGGCGTTTTAAATTTACTGTCAAGATAACCTCAAAATTATCCTACTCGGTGGGTCATAATGTATGGAACTTACGATTTTCAATATTTTTTTTCTCAGAAACTAGAAATTTCCGCAGGTTGAAACTTTGCAGGTGGGCTAGGTATGGTAACACCTTTCCCCAAAAATAAATCAGCTTCCAATTCGACGGTCCATAATCTAAAGTTTAGCCACGCTAACAAGCGAGGTGACTATGGTACTTCCTCTCTACATTATTCTAGCAAAAGCTAGTATTCTGGAGGGAGCTCCCTGTCCTGTAGTGGTAGTTTCGAGCCGCCAAAAGCCTCTGACATACCTAAGATAGTAGAGAAGATAGTAGTTGGGACGAATGGTTTAACGTGCCTTCCGAAGCATGGAATCATCTTACTTTTCAAAAAATCAAGTGATTCATCCTGCAATGTCTGAACGGCGGAGCTGAACAGATTTCAATGCCATTTTGCAGGAAGATAGCCTATGACCTAAATTAGCATTAGCTGTTTGGGTATACCATGGTTAAAAATACCAAAATATCTACAGGGTTTGTTTTAGACTTTCGCACTTTTCAATCATGTTTATTTTGTTTCGGGTCTTAGCGCGATAATAGTTATTAGGCAAAATAAATTACCTTATTATTCCCGACGTTTCGGCTGCGTTGCAACAGCCGTGGTCACGGGTAGACTGAAGAGAGGTGAACTACGTAGATATTATTGTGAGGGTAAACTAAAATTGTTATTGTCTCGCACAGGAAAGTCACGACACACAACACTCACAACGTCCGCGGACCGGTCCGAAGATGCTACGCGCGGTTTTATGCGATCTATCACTGGGTTCCATGTCACCGATAATTTAAAACCATCTTCCCTAATGAAAGTTTTGTATTTCTTTATTTCAATAGCTTCACGGACCATTCTAGGGAAATATTGACGGTCGGTGGAGAGAACTTTCGGCGCATGTAACTCTATCCAGTGGTTAGTTCCGGAATTCAGCAGATGGTCGGCTATTGCGGATTTGTAAGTTTGTCGGTTTTTTACTGCCGTAATGTGCTCCTTAATTCTTTCGGCGATAGCGCGTTTTGGACTATTATCTACAGGGTTATCTGTAAGCTATTCTCTGCCCACGTTTAGTTAAGTTTGTTTTTTCTTTAGCAGCGTATAGGCGCTGTTTGTTTCTTCCTCAGACGCTTTCGGGACTATGGAAATTTAATGTTTGTAAAGTTTGATAGCTATGTAACTTGGCTGCCCTACAAAAAGGGCGTAGGTGTAGATAACTGTTAACTTGTCCTATTTAACTGAACTACCATATTACATTGGTGTGAACTTGCAAACGCCTCTAAACGTATCTAACATGAGGTACTATTACTAAACATTACCCAATTTTGTGGTGTGAATTGACCCTTATACCACGTGCCATAGATAACAGAAAAGAAAGAGATCACACAAGACACCGAAGAATACTTAGCCTAATACTTAACTTTAACAGGATTTTTGTATTCCTAATTATAGATGGACACAGCATCAACACTTAACGTTTACTGCAGTTGAAGCAAAATTTTGAAATAAAAGTTTACATCCTTCAGATTTATACGTTTGTGTCAAAAAAAAAACTTCTACTGTTCACGTACCTACGTAGTATATATTATATGCTTGCTGGGCATACAACTATGACTTGTCCTATCTCTGATATTTTCTTGCTCTGAGGCGCCCACAATACATTTACTTTCGTAACTGCATTCTAGCTGGCGCCAAATATTACAACAGGATGTACTGGAAATATTTCGAATAACTAGAGATTTAAGCTTTATTTCAGAGGCAGTGAGAATGAAAATTGATTGTTAATCTGATGTGTTCCAAAAATTCTAAACAAATATGTTAAAAACGCGTAAAATTAAATGATGCAGCAAATTCTTGTGAAGTTTCTGGTGCAACGTCTTTAGGAGTTTATACCATTAGTTTATTTGAAAGTTGGTTGGAGTTTAAAGAATGGACATAATTATTTATCAAGCATTCATTTATGAAGCAGGAACGATTTTTAGGGTTCCGATACGAAAATGGTAAAAAAAAGGAACTCTTATGGTGCGACTTTTTCTGTCTGTCTGTCGGCAACTACTCATGCTATCGACTTGAAATTTGGAATAGTTTTAGAATATGGTTTTCCAACTTAACTGCACATGAAAAAATAAAAAAATAAAATTGTAAAACTGTAAAGGGGGCCCAAATAGGGGGGGCAAAATTTCAAATTCTTTTACTAGGTCGTAAGTTTTTTTTTGTTGATGCAACGTATTTTGTCAGTTTTGATTGTAAAGAATGCAATTCACTTTTTATGATCGGTACGAACTGTCAATAAATATTATATCATTGCGTTAGCCGCATTTCGATCTACGGATTCGGCGTCTTGACCAAGGCTTGGGACGATAGCACTGGCTTTTACACAGAGCCACTACCATGTGACCTTAGAAACCCAGACCCAATCCTAGATGAAACCCAGAGACTTAACGTGCTTTCCTGGTTGTTATTCCACTAGCAGCGCAAGCACCATGCGGTTTCCCGGTTAGGACCAACCAACGTTGCTTGACTTACGTCATCGAAAAGGAAAATCCATCGGAACTAACGAGAGCTTTGTAATTAGTTCAGATACATACATAAGTGAATTGCATCGAAATTCTAAGTGTACAGTCAACCTCAAACCAGTGGAAACAGTTGAATTTACGAATATCAGCGCAACTGCCACATATTAAACTCGGACTCAAACTATGAAAGTTTTTCTATGACATGTTGTTGACTGAACGTTATCACAAACTCATATTGGTTTAAAAAAATACTCGCCTGTAATAAGTTTCTTACGCAATTTGTGTGTGTGATATAAAACATGTGTTTAAAGAGCTTGGCTTAATGGATTGAACCAACCTAACCTAAGGTGGTTTGGTATTCCGTCTGGTGTTCAAACCATCAGGATATGGGTTTTCGCAAGTGTCTGAAAAGTGAAACGTCTGTTTCGTATCGTATTCGATGCTGTTTAGATATGACGGTGAATGAATGAGTATGAATGAAAACAGATACTGGAACTATTATGATTGCGTTTGTTTATAGGGTGTAAGGGGCGGTGTACGAAAACTGAAAGGGCGTGCTCAGTCAACGAAACTGAACAACTTTCCAGCTTACCCAAAGAAAAATTTTTGGGAAATTAATAGAAATAATAAAAATTATATCATAGTTGGTAGGGCTTTTGTGCTAAGTCCGTCTGGGGAAGTACCACCCCCACGCCTTCGAACGAAGGGCAGGGGAACAAGGGATATTACCGGCAGATGAGACACACCATTTTACTTTTCATGGTGGGTAACGCGCTTTGCTATCTTATTAGTGTCAAATTATTTCACTAATAAGATAGTGGGTGATATGGGCGGAGGTGACTACTTACCATAAAGTGGCCCACCTGCTCGTTTGCCCACTTGAGATATTCTTGGTATGGTAATAGAGTTGCAAACGATTCCGCTGACGCGCGGTTGACCGTACTTTTCTAAGACTAAAACGCACCAAATAAACGGAAGATATAAGTTCCATCACATTAGCAAAGAAAGCGATGCACTTCCCATAATCAGAGACCACAATGACCAACATTCAGACGCATCCGTTCAGAGATAGTTTTAATTAACCGCGCTGCATATTAATGAGAGCAATGGCCGAAGACATTTTGATAAGTCTTATTCATGTCACTGTGCTAAAAGAATACGATAATTTTAATTGGCACAAATGTATTTGCAAATTTTGTGACTCTTTTTGGCGTCTATAGACGATCTTCAAACAATCTATGGTGAATCTATAAATTTAAATTTACTTAATCTGATTGAAATTGAACGCAATGTTTACAAAAAGCGGTAATATTATATTAAACACACCATAACATTTACTATGTTTATGCGCAACAAGCTTTGAGGATGCACCTCTGCAGGCATTCCATCTCATCCAGCTTCCGTATTCAACTGTAGTAAACATCAACCGATTTGTTTACGTTAAAATTTCTTTGAACTACTGGGATCCGTCTTGTATGAATAAAAATAACGATCTAACCGTAATCTAATTTAGGCGGACCTTAGATATTAAGACGCTTCTTACAATAAAATTAGCAGCTACAAGCTCGTCAATGCACAAGTCGATCTCATGTACTCGTCAATAACGTTCGTATTATAGTGCTCTGCAACGTGGCTGTTACGATGGTCGTACAGGCTAATTGGTCGTGCAGAATGAGAAAAATTAAGATTTACGTATCAAGACATTGACTGATTTTAAAACGGTATGTACAGGTTAACATCGAAGTTATAAGACGATATCCTGTATGGTTTACATATGAGATTATTAAGGATCTTGAACGTAAAGCGAACTTGCATCTTGAATGGAAATTTACTGGAAATAAAGAAGTGTACAAAGCCTTCAGCCAGCTCAGAGCAGATATTAAGTTGCGACTGTCTGTAGCTTACGATTCCTATATGCAACGAATACAAAATAAGATAAAAAATAACCCGCAGGAGTTTTGGGGATATATCAACAATCTTAAAACAATGGGTGGTTTTGTATCTCGAGTGTCTTACCAAGGTATAGTTTCCGAAGGGCATGAGGCTGCCAATGCCTTTGCAAGCTACTTTGCTAATGTCTTTCTAGCTGATGAGCCTAATTTAAATACTGACTTTGTGCAATCAAATGACAGAAGTTGTACTTCGAATTACATTCACATCGACAAAATATCATCATTTGAATTTGTAACTGCGCTTAACAAGCTGAAACCAAAAAGCGCTGTAGGTCCCGATGCTTTGCCAGCCTATATTCTAAAAGGCTGTAAAGATCACTTCATTATACCCATACTACACATTTTTAACCTCTCTCTAGCCTCATGTAAATACCCAACTCAATGGAAAATTTCTCAAGTCACCCCTATTCCAAAGAGTAAAGACAAGACATTAGTAGAAAATTATCGTCCAATAGCAATCTCACCGGCAATAGCAAAAGTCTTCGAAATAGTCCTTCATAACAAATTAATCAAACAAGTAAGCCCTTTCCTGAGTGATTCACAACACGGCTTCCGAACTGGGCGATCTGTAAATTCTAACCTTCTGACGCTAGTTGACCTTATTTCATCCAATATGGACAAAGCCGCCCAGGTGGACGTTGTTTACTTTGATTTCGCTAAGGCCTTTGACTGAGTCGATAATGACATTTTACTGCTTAAACTTTCTATCATAGGATTTTCACCGCACTTACTGCGATTCTTCGCCGATTACTTACATAACCGTCGACAATATGTGCGACATGGCAGTTTTGTCTCCAAATCTTATCACACCCGCTCTGGCGTCAGTCAGGGTTCTATCCTTGGTCCTCTTCTTTTTATCGTGATGATAAACGACTTAGAATCAGTTTTGGATTACTCGACGTGCCTTTTGTATGCGGATGACTTGAAGCTGGTGCGAGTTGTGCGAAGTTTAGAGGACTGTAATAAAATGCAAGCAGATATTGATGCTGTACTTCAGTGGAGCATTACTAACAAACTCAATTTCAATTCTGACAAATGTTGCACTATGTCTTTTACTCGCTCCTCTCAACCCTTGCACAATACGTATTGTCTGGGTACAAATAATATAAAGCGTGTCGACACGATCAAGGACCTTGGTGTATTGTTTGATACAAAACTTACTTTTAATGGTCACATTGGGGCTCTAGCTGTTGAATGTTTCCGTAGACTGGGTTTTGTCATTCGTAACACAAAAGACTTTACTGACACATATACTATACAACTATTGTACTCATCACTTGTTCGCAGCAAGATTGAAAGCGCATCTGTGATTTGGGGTCCACACGAAAGCTCATATATCCTGCTACTCGAAAAAGTTCAGAAGGCCTTTTTACGCTCCCTGTACAAAAAATGCAATAATTATTACCCATTCCTATATCCCACAAAGTTTCTGCTGGGTACATTGGGTTTTAACTCTTTAGAGACACGGCGAAATTACCATCTAATAATCGCTACCTGCCGAGTATTACGGGGTGAATCAGACTGTCCAGCATTAGTGACTCAAACTTTAAGACTCTATGTACCGGACAGATATCTGCGTGGTCGTGGTCACCAACTACTATCCCTGCCAGAGTGTCGCACGGTGTCGCGGCGTCAATCCCCAGTTCTGCGCGGACTCGGTCTAGTTAGGCAGCTCATAAATACAAACCCGGATCTTGACATTTTCGCCGATCACATGTCCAACATTTGTAAAAAATGCTTTTTATTTTGTGAAACTTACAAATAAGTTGCTATTGTTTATATTTTAAAAATTCTTAATAAGTGCATAAGTAGTATCTAGATATTGTTAGCTAATTTAGACTTAATTTAATTTTATTGTGTTAATTTTGTTCCTTGCATGAAATCTTAGGTTATTCCTGTAACCATGCAATGTTCTTTGAAATAAACAAATAACAAATAATTACCTGCAAAAATTATGTAAATCCATCTATTCGTTTAGGAGAAATATAGAGTTTAGTGTGATTTTGGAAGAAAAAGCTCTTTGCTTTATTATTTTTTTCTAAGGTATTTTAAATTGTGTGAAAAAGATATATGTACAAATTATAGCTTAAACATGTATGTCAACATAATATTTTTTTCATATTTATTTCTTGAATAACGACCTACTTATACCGTCTGAAAACACGCCTAAATTTGCAAAAAAACAGAGAGAATCGCCTTAACCTGTGGGACGCCCCCCGTTTTTCTTTACACATATTCTGTGGAAATTTCTAGGTAGACATTTATTATGATAACAGAATTACGGGTTCTCACCACAATATGGGATTTTAATCATTATCTTCATAACATCCCATGAAACGTCCACTGCAGGACACGGAGGTCCCCCAGAATTACAGATTTTGCTAGCGCACCAGGCACCATGGTCCGAGGTTATTGGTGACCTTAGAAAGTAAGATGGTACGATACACAAAAGGACGTTGCTGCTCACCCTCCGGTTCATAATCCCTTAGTTGTCTCTTACGACACCTACGGATAGAGATGGGTTGGTGCTCTGCCGGCGCCGTGCGGGATTTTAATGAGCTCCCCATGTTTGCAAGCACAGGCCACCTATTACAGAATATCAGATAAAAGACCGATGACGTAAGCATAGTACAGAGAACCCTAAAAACTATGGAAATATATGTAAATGGCTAGCTAGATAATAAGGCCTTCTGTTCATAATCTCAAAACCTCTTGTCCACAAGTCTGTCTAGTTTAGTAAATTATGAATGGCTCCAGATGTTCAAACAAAGCTCATTGTTGACACATGACAGAGCTTATGTTCTCATACTGGTCGTTATTGAGTTACCCTATTCATCAATCACTACACTAATCTACTTGTTGGCTATGAAAAGGAAGTGGCTATTTATAAATCATAAAAACGTCTACAATAAGACTTGCTGTTTGGGTGTCTGTCGGGTCTGTTTCTTTTCTTTTTTGCCGTTTCTTTTACGCTTTCATGGCACGATCCGAAACGGCGTAGACTCGCTATATTTGCATTGTATTCAGCATGACATTCAATAAGTATTTTGTAAAGAATCTACATTGAATAAAATTATCTGATTCTGTATTTTCAAAGCTTATCGAAAAGTAACATGCTGTAGAATACACACTCAACGCAGTTGATACATAAAAAGTTTAGCTTCGATTTTAAAGTAATGAGGTGGCACCTCCTATAATAGTATTTATTTATTGTAATAGAATTGAAATGATATACAAATTACATTTATTGTTCAGTCACGGTTTATTTATCACTTATCAGTACAATAATGTAATAACATCGTATTCATATTTAATAGGTCTTTACCTATGAAATTGCCGAAATTTTCCTACAGATTAATGAGATCATAATTCCTATAATTCTAATGCTATTTTTTTCATTTGTCTTATATTTGAAAGTTGACTTCAAGGTTATCAATTTACGCATAAAATAAAGTTTTTATTTTTAGTTTGGTATATAAAATTAAAGGTTCGAAAATTGTTCGTCTTAGATGTCGTCCGATTTCATCATTAGATTTGTTATATTTTTTTATAGATAATATTTTTCGAAAATTAAATTTAAGCTTCTTTTAGCTTAATGTCTTCCCAATAATGCTTCTTAAAATTTAAAAAATCTGATTTAGGTATAATTCCTAAGAAAAATGCAAAAATGTTAGTACTGAAAATTGAGTTTACCTAAAATTCGCCATACAAAACGGCAATTTCATAGGTAAAGACCTAATATTTGCTTTCACCGTAAAGGTAAAGACCTAATATTTGCTAACGTTCTTGACGCTTTTAACAAATGGTTCTTAGCAAATAATATGGTAATAAACGTAGTAAAAACAAACATCATGCTTTTTAAAACAACAGCAAAAAACAATGAAACTTTAAGCGTATTCTTAGAAGGGCAAAAGATTGAGCTTACTTGCAGTGTTAAGTTTTTAGGTGTAAACATAGACAATCTATTTAATTGGAAAGAAGAATTAAACGAAATTGAAAACCGTATCAGCTCTGCGTGTTACGCTATAAGAACCCTACGTGATGAAGTTACAGAAAAACAGCTTTTAATCGTTTATTATGCTTTAGTGGAATCTAAATTACGATACAGTGTCAAATTTTGGGGGCATAGCTACAAGTATAATGAGAGAAAGGCATTTATCGTTCAAAAAAGAGCAATTCGAACAATCGTGAGATTACCTCCATGGGAATCCTGTCGGGACCATTTCATTAGATTGGGTATACTGACACTCCCATGTTTGTATATCTTCGTCTTACTTGTAGACTTCAAAAAGCATCTAATAAATAATGAACCTGATAATGCGAGAATGTTAAGAGAGAGCACACGCAGGAAAGATATAGAAATAAAAATTGCTCCTAAGCTGAATGTAGCGAAACACAGCACCGAATTTAATGAGGTCAACCTATTTAACAAGCTGCCAGTTGAGTTAAAGGGAAACATCACGCTCACTAGTTTTAAACAAAATCTGAGAATCTTCTTGTTAAAGAAGTGTTTCTATTCAGTTGATGAATTTATTAATGCAAGACCTGAACCGATAAATTAATGTTTTTTTAAATTATTTTTCTTTTTAGTTATTTTATTAGTTATACTTAGGTTTAAATTTTTAATTTTTTATTGGAAATAATTGTTAATGAAATTACTGGAATACCCGGGTAATTAACATATAATTAGATATAAGTATATTGTGACATTCAGGTTATATTAGTTAATTGTTTTTGTATGCTTTCGAACACAATTTTTTTTTGTTACCGAATAAATTGAATTGAATTGAAATTGAATTGAATTGAATTCAAATGGTACATGGTGGTCTTAGGTATCTCACTTGATGCCTTATATAGGCGTAGCAAACACTGGCTTAATAATTATATAAATTATTATATAAATGAACGGCTGCAAGTAGGTGCAGGAAGGCCCAGACGTTGTTACATGAACTATAATTAAGGAGATCTGTGACGGCCAGCTTAGCCCCGAACGCAACTAGATGGAGCCACTGCTGCAAACATAAGGTTTTATTTTTTAATGCAATAAGTACCAACTATATATGTGCAAAAAGTTGATTCGCGTAAATTTCATCCTGCAACTTCAACGTCTAACAAAAATTTCGATAAGAAAAATATCTTCATATGTCCACTAAAGTCAATTACTCTCGTCAGTCCGTGTTTACATGAGTACGATCACTCACACATGCACACAAAGCACAACAGTTTACGACCGCACGCACTCCCACAATCGTAATATTGAACCAAAAATTGCTAACAAAATTAGTACTTTCAGTACATTAACTGTATTTTTGTATTAATTAGCGAAAAATTTAACTAAAAATAGCAGTATTCGTTCGTTTTTCAACAGAATTTTATATCCCGCGTAAGAATGCAAGTCATTTGAATTTTTGTATGGAAAACGGATCACCTTAAGGAAAAGACGAATATCATGTCGTATCAGAAAGTCTTGGAAGTTGCAAAGGATAGCTCTTTAATAATGGTTTTAAGTCTATGGTTTTAAGGGTTATCGCTGGTTCAACTTTTACTAGTTTTATTATCACTTACTTTCTGTTGTGTGCCACCCTTTCTCTTGCCGTGGCTGTCGTCTCGTAAAAGATGTAAAGGGATGTTGTACCGAAATATCGGCAAGTACGTACTTCTGCAAATGGTTGTGATGATGATGAAGTAATGGGATTCAGTGAATCCCTTCTATAATGCATTTTTTAGAGGTAAGTCTCATAGTCAGCTAGGCAACAGCTGTGTGTGGATGGTACTAATAAAATAATTGTTGTAATGTTATTTCTGGATTTAAATTTACTTTCCACCTTGAGCGATCTATTTAATATCCATTCACATATTAGAACCGTACACGATTGATACTAGATTGGATAAATCTGTACTCTGCTGTGATTTGATTGGCTGTAACCTGATAATCGAATGAGACAGGATGTTAGCGGTTAAATTTAGAATGACGGCGTTATTAAATTAGACGTTCAGGGATAGTAGGAGATTTCAAGAGTAGATTTTAGGGATTTTTTCTGGTTTGCTTAAATATATGAACTGGACGTGTGCCTAGATTTCGATTCAAGTTTTCATCCTCTATACAGCCTGTATGACAGTGGTTCTTAACCTTTTAGACATGAAGGACCATTTGACAAAATTTCTGTCTTGTCACGGACCACCTAGTAACTAGGAACTAGTAAAGCGATTGCTTTTTGGCTCCAAAATCTTCAAGATTAATTCCTAATTCGAATGTATCTTGTTATTGTCGTGATGCATTTCTATCACTTCTTCTTGAATTTCATCATGCACCTTTGAAACGTTTACAATGAAAGGCTTGCGGATCAGTTTTTGAATACTTTTGTCTTCGCAGTCAGGAAAATAGCGATTCAATAACTTTTTAAGTTTTTCAAATGGAGTATCATGTTCTTCTGCATTTCTCTTTTAATAACAGCATTCTGCCCGTCAATGATTTTATTGAGTGTATCAAATGTAGAAACGTTTTTCTATCGACCTTGTTAATCTTGCGTGGTTCCGCGGACCACTTGGGATGCTTCCAGGGACCACTAGTGGTCCGCGGACCACCGGTTAAGAACCACTGCTCTATGATCTAGTGGTGAGAGCGCGCTTGACTTGGAAGTTCTTGGTTCGATTCCCTGTGGGGCAGATTCACATCTTTCAGGTTTGTTAAAACCTTTTTATACACTGTCTGGATTTTATTGTGTCTTATTTTTACTAATATTGTCAGTATAACAGGTGGGACAAGACAGGACTGACATAAATAATTTGTTTAGTTGTAAATCTCGAAGTCAACGACGCGTGCTCAGCGCTGTACTAGTATAGACATTTGGGACTATTTCGGTACACTGGGAGCTTCACCCCGCCCGCGCCCTGTCACAAGTCTGTGTGGCCAATGTTTACTGTTCTTGTTTGGTAGGTCGTTAATCGACCTAGTGCAGTCTAAAGCCACGATCCCTTCCCTAATTCAGAAACTAATTCGGCTTACGTTGCTCGTTGAAGTAAGGATATTGCAATTAACATATCGAAGCCTCAGCAATGTATGCCGAATTAGTCTTTGCATTCAATTAGGTGTGATCGTGGTTTTTGGGGAAGTAGGGAATGGACAAAGCATTTTTTCTGAAAGTAACATCTCGTTCTGCGCTCGCCAACACGCCAATCCATCAAGGGAGGCGAGTTTTATGCGGTTCAAATGAGAATTGGACTGGTCAATGGCTAACTTCATAGTGTGGTTTCCCGTGGCTATGCAAAACTAAATCGAAACAAAGTGTATTAGTTAAGCAGCCACTTCGTCAGATGATTGCGGCCGAAAAGTCTATACTTAGGCCTGAGCCTGGTTCTAAGTTTCTAACTTATTTTTTTATCTCCCTGGATATTTTGAGAGTTGGTTCTGTCCAAGAAACTAAACAAAACATTTTGATTTCCCATACAAACTGCATCAGCTGACAGCACATTTTGTATGGGACGTCGAAAAATGTTTTCGTATTGCGAACTAGGTATGTTCCTTGAGAAAAGTTGTTCAGTTTCATAGGCAGAACTACCTCTTAAAACATACGGGGTGATAAAAAAATTGCGCTGTATGACAAGTCCCCCTCAATTTCAATTTATTTATTTTTTTAACTTATGTTCTCTTGTCTTTTTTGACGTAGTGTATAATTTTATGTGGATACTTAATTGGCTTATGTGATTACCTGTAACATTAAGTTTTATGTATTTATTATAGCTGTATGTTTCCCTATGCTTAAATAAATAAATAAACAGGGTGTCCCGCAGCTAATATTTGTATGGAAACAAGGATACTACGTATTCCAAGCGTGGGGATTAAAGATCTTTTGATTTATTTTCAAAAACATTGAAGTTATTGACTTTCGTAACGCAAGCTCCCAAAATCGAAACATTAACAAATAAAATAGCTATCAAAACGCCATCAAATCAGCATCAATGTGCCGTAAAGCTGCGTGCGTAAACATTCAGTGCAACGCGCATCGCGGCGATAGACGCACGCGCAAGGGATACGCTTTAAAACGCGCACGGAACGGAATCTTTTTGTAGTGAAGTGAAATAACAGAGAACGTTTATTTGGTATAAATTTATGTGACGAAAAGTTTATTTTTTGTTGTTGTTCCGGGATTTTGGTTTTTATAAAAAGTTATGTGTTTGTTGTAAAAAGTTGTTGCAAGTGAGAAAAAGATGCTCAGTACCTAAATAAGTGATTCGCCGATGCAAGTGGCAAGGAGTCCAAGAGCACATTTATTTTTATCGTTTTTGTCAGTTAAATTAAAAGTGTATTTTTAGCCATTGTAATTAGGTAGAAATGTTTATAAAACAAATCAGGAGATTGCCAAGTAAAACATTACGAAGCCAAGGAATAACTCTATGCAGCATTTTGAAGTATCAATTAGGGCCGGGTTCAAAAACGGGTAATAATTAGTAATTTGACAGCAGTCTGTCTGGACCACACATATGGACGCCATATAAATCTTTGCCGATGTCAGGGTACTCACTGTTTTGAAACGCGTCCTAGGTTCAGTCGTATATTTTGTGGGTTTTTGTATCAACACTTACTGTCAGCTTCACAAAGCGTGTTTATGGTTAAAACTCCTTTAAATTTATTGATGTCAACAAAGCAGAAAGTGACAGCAATAGATTTAACAAAACTTAAACTATTGAAGCTTTGTGCTGCCTGTAAGTAAGATAGTCGTTATCAATTAAAATTTTGAATTATTTCGATTTCTTGTCACTTATCGTCGTATTAAACCGCTGAGCTACTTAGGTCATTGTCATGTTTAAAGTATGCCGTAATAGGAAAGATTCTTGTTAGAATCTATTCGATGTTGTATCCGGGGTCATACTTGTTGAAATGTATTCATCAAATTAAGATTCTGTTTCATCTCGTGTCCAAGGTTTTATTAGTTGAAACTTCATCAACTCAAGATCTTGTTTTCTCTTCTGGTCATAAGGCTAGTTTATTCTTTCTTTATTTTATTGACTTTATTTCAAACTTTCGTAGGTACTCGAATACCAATTACATGTATACTAGCTGGTGCCCGCGACTTCGTCTGCGCAGGTTTATAATTTGCAGCCTATGTGTTATTCTGATGTACATAAGCTATATTATTGTAAAGTTTCATTAAAATCCATTCAGTAGTTTTTACGTGAAAGAGTAACAAACATACATCCATCCATACATGTTTACAAACTTTCGCGTTTATAATATTAAGTAGGATATAATATTAAGTAGGATTCTATAGAATGTTCTATGTTGGTAGGAAGTTATGGATGTAAAATGTTTTTATTGAACAATGGCGTTTACCGTGCTTAGGAAGGTTATCGTTAGCTTTTTCCTGCACCTTTTAGTCTAAGAGGATCGTGTAGAAAATCGAGATTATTTGGCGTTACATATTAGGATTGTGTAATATACGTACACTTGTTGACCAATATGACTCGGAGCACCGGAAATTAAATTGATGTATGGGAGAGTTAAGATGTCATAAATTTTTTGTATGGATATTTTTTTTTTCACAGAATCCTATCATGTGGGGTATCTAATGAAAGAGCTTTATGAGCCGATTCTAAAAATATAGCACATCTTAATATTCCAGTCACTAGTTTGCTAAAAATTTGAAAAATATGTTCAAAACACACTAAGTTTGGGCTTTTCCTGGTCGAAAATGGCTGAATATGTAAAATATTCATGAAATGACTCCTAATATCCTCATATCCAACGTTATGAAAGCATTTTTGAAAATATCAATAAGAACTATATTTTTTTTAATAAGAAAACTATTTAACCAGTAACTGAAATGTAAGATAAACTATATTTCAAGAATTAGCTTGAGGAGCCCTTTCATTGGATACCCATAAAGATAGGTTTTTATAAAAAAGAATATAAAATTCCGTACTAAATAACAAACAAGTTTCTCCCTTCTTATTAAGAAAAAAAAACATAGTTTTGATTAATATTGAAAAATGCTTTTAGGAAGTTTGAAATGAGGATATAACGATTCATTTGATTTATATTTTTCAAAAGTTTGTTCAGCCATTTCCTACCAGGAAGAGGCCTAACTTGGTATGTTTTGAAAATACTCGTATTTTTCAAGTTTTTAGGAAACTAGTGACTGAAATATAAATATGTACTATTTTTTAGAATCGGCTCAAAAAGCCCTTTCATTAGATACCCCACATGATAGGTTTCTGTAAAAAAAAAAAAACTATACAAAAAATTGATGACGTCATAACTCTCCCATACATCAATGAAATTTCCGTTGCTCCGAGTCATATTAGTCTAATAGGACTAAGAAACAAGTGTTCGAAGTTACACAATTCTAATATGTAACGCCGCGAGATTACACGATCCTCTAAGACTATTTAGGGCGCTTATTTTCCCGGTTTCATTAAGAAATACTATAATATTTCTTATTGCATTTGTGAAGCTTGAAACTTGTTCATTCGTTTGATGCCTTTACCATAATTACATTTCTAATGATTACGATTCTAATTTCCTCTACCGCAGTATCTGTAACTTTAAAACAGAATCCCATAAAAAATCTCCCCCTCGGTAAAAATACGTCACCATTCACCAATCGCAATCACCATGGACTATTACCCCGCGAGACCAAATCGTAAATACCATAAATCATTATTACCCCATACGCCGTTGACTGCATTCATTCAGCCATATGACTAGGGCACTGATATGATAACATAGGGTTTTGATTCTTTTCTGTACTTATAACCTTCTAAGGCTCATTCTGGGAATAATTTCTGTATCACGAATTTTCAAAATGATTCGTCAACTAGGTATACCCTTTCCAATAATTTATTTTCTCGATGACAGCGAGTAAGAAAGATACGATAAAAGAGAGTAGGAAAGAGATAGATTGAACAAAATGTATGAACTTGACAGCTGTCAAAAAGAAAAAATGCTTGGAAATAGTATAGTTCAGTCTAAAAACCTTTTACTGGCCCGTCGGTGTGGTTGCTAGTGAGCCTGCCTTCAACGCCATAGGCCGCGGGTTCGATCCCCGCCCAGGGCAAACATTTGTGCAATGAACACCAGTGTTTGTTCTGTGTCTGGGTGTTATTTATCTATATTACGAAAAATTAAATATTTTTTTTTATACATTTTGAAGGCGCTTAATCTAGAATTCAATTAGATTATGTGCGCCCAAAGAGTTATAGTTAGTAGGTATATCAATCTCTGATACCCCATTGCACAGGTTTTGCCTTGTTTGGGATCGGTTTACCTTGCGTGAAACGTTTCCAAATATATTTAAGAGAATTTCTAAAAGTCGTTGAACGAAAGTTGATGCATGTTGCCTTATGATAAATAAATCATTAGCAAAGTCGGACAGACAGACAGACGACGTAGGCTTAGTAAAGGATCCTGTTTGTCCCCCTTCAGTAAGGAACTCTAAAAATTAAGAACATCGTACTAACATTTGTTTATAAACATAATACCTCTTTCTCGTATGAGGCAGATACTAAATCTTTCTCCCTACCACCTACTACCTATCCCTACTATTTTGTAACATCCTGTGTGATCTAGTGTTTAGAGCGCTTTTCTTTCGATGCTGAGGTTCTGGGTTCTATTCCCGGTGAGGACAATGTCAAACAAAAATTATTTTGTGCGACCTTCCCAGTTTGGTTAGGACATTGCAGGATAAATCACCTGATTGTCCGATAAGTTTGATGATTCCGTACTTCGGAAGGCACGTTAAGCCGTTGGTCCCGACTACTATCTACTGATGTAGTCGTTAATGAGCCATGTCAGAGGTCTTTGGCGGCTCAACAACTCTTGACACCTAGGTTTGTGAGGTTGGTCATCGACCTTGCTGCTTACACGATATTGAGGATACCACCTCCTTCGCTTCTTCTACTCTCATGAACGATTTTATCTTCTAAAGTAAAGAAGTAACAAGAAAAATGCCACTAAACTTTATGACATATAGACTAAGAGCCAAACGATTTCACTTTATGAAGATTCAACAAAAATTCATATCAGCAATTTTTTTTTCGTCAAAAATTAGATTAGCTGGTCTATAAAATAATTCATTAGTAATCCACCCAAATTTACGACCGCATGATTTAAAAAAATAATAATAAAGGTAATGTAAATTCTACAAAAGAAGGGCAAAAATGCTATAAATATTATTTGCTTTACATTTAATTACCTTTATTTTTATCTTTTTTTAAGTATATATGTAATCCTCTTATATTTGTAAAAGAAACACAATTAAATCTTAAAAACAAATTTACGTAAATCTCAAAGTTGCATTAGACCTATGATAAAAATGCTATCAGATCAGTTCTTCAATGCTTTTGTTTCATTAACGTCAATTAACATATAGTGTACTAAATCCATCAAAAAAAAAATGGAAATTGAAACCTCCAGATTTTGCATTGCATTTAAAAGCCGTTTACAAAAATTTGGCCCGATATGAATTTTTTCTCCAAAATATAGGATAGCTCTTAGGGTAATAGCAGTTAGTCTACTTCGAGTTTAAAAGTCCTCTGCAATTACAGCATATAAAAATAAACTATCTTAGTTGGTTTATTGAACTTGGTTTACTAATTTGAGCAATCAAGCTAACTTATCAGTGCACTTAAAAACAATTACGAGTATATGAAAGGGCGAGTTTGTCCTTTGAAGAGCATGTAATCCAGCTTCCCATAAAGTAGTAAACTTATAATTTAAGTAGTAAAAGTTTTTTTTTTACTTTTGCGGGCGTGCTCTTGACTTCAGTCTAGCCTTGAGGATAATATTATGAAGTCGACGATTGTACAAGCTTACAGTAGAAAGAAAGATATTTAAACAAAGGGTTTTATGAATGCAGCAACACGTGCGTAGGCAGCTTTTATGTAAAAAAAAAATATTTCAAGAAATGCATTGCATGCTTCTGCGCCCATTGTATTCTTATTAATAATTTGAAGTTTGTAAATCTTAATATTTCTTCAATATTTAACCAAATCTAAGCAGTAAAAGCATCTAGCTGTCGTACAATACTTACTAACCAGCCCTACGTCGACATCTATTCAACTAAATTAAATTACAAGAGCTCTCGAGTCCACGCCACGCAATGTTTACAGTCCTCTAATGTGTTTATGATCGATTTGATTGTATTATATTACTGTAGGGAGAGTTAATGGTTCAAATTGTTTAGATTCAATGACGAGTTACTACCGAGTATCTGTTTTCCATACTAAATTCAAATGACTTGCATTCTTATGCGGGACATAAAATGCTGTTGAAAATTGAGTGTATACTGCTACAGTTAAATTTATCGCTGATTAATACAAAGATACAGCCAATGCACCGAAAGTACTTCTGTATAGATCGTACACCCACAATGACAATATAGAACAAAAAATTGCAAACACAAAACTAGTACTTTCGGTGCATTAGCTTCTATCTATAGTATCTTTGTAATAATCAGCGAAAAATTTAGCTGAAAATAGCAGTATACACTCGTTTTTCAACAGCATTTTATGTCCCGCATAAGAATGCAAGTCATTTAAATTTAGTATGGAAAACGGGTCGCCTTAAGACCGGGCAAAGTGGAGAAGATTAAGCTGGAAAGAATAAGCATTCTAATCTCTGCGCTTTATTAGTTCCCTTCTTCCTTCTACCATCGGGAGTCCAGACGCACCGTAGGATATCACCCATACTTGGTTGATATTCCGCACATTCGCTCAAAGCGCTTTGAAACATCTTTTGAGATGCTTACGGCTAAAGAGTGCAATTCTCTGCCTGCGTCTGTGTTTCCGAGTTCATATAACCCGAATCTATTCGAGGCGCGAGTGAATAGGCTTCTTCTGGGCAAGCTCGTTCCATCGTCGAGCTCATATCTGTCCTCAAGACTAAATCGAGGTCAAGAGTAAGCCCATTGACAAAATAAAAGTTAAACGTAACTTAGGATGTCATGTGACGTAAATAAGGACCTTTGAACATTTAAGTGCAGTTTCTAGTAGGTATTTTGCCATATCGTACGAAATCAAGAAACAGTGTTTTGTACCTATCTATGAATCTGAATGATTTAATTATCTTACTGTTGTCGGGCTGGTATACGTAAATCGGATTTCTTTATGTGCCAAGAATTAATTGTAGATCCGGTATTCCGAGAAAAATACAGCCGACAGACTTCTGAGAAGCCGTTTCGAGTACATTTCTTTCTTTATTTCTGTCTACCAATTAATGTGTTTCTCATTAACACTGAAACGCCACCCTGTTACTCGTAGTACTTTTGTATCCCTTTGATTATGCCTTCGCCTCGGCTGAAAATCTTACCAGACTGTAACCAGCCGTAACTGACTGTGTGTGAAATATAAGTCAAACGAGCTGAAGTCTTATGAGACCCAAGAGTAGTTGATCGCTTGAGCATGATTGGAGCAACTCAGTTCAGTTGGTCGTTCAGTGTTCATTGCTGCTTGCGATACCTGTAGGTTCTTGCTTCTTTACCTTATCTATCGATCTTGGTTAGGTATGGTGTTTTGATATTCCAATATGGCCAAAGAAACCAGTGTGTTGACAAATCCTAATTCTAATTTTAAATAAAATATATACACCATTGTGCAGACGCTTCTCTTCATTTATTCTTCTCAACAGTCTTCTTTACTATAAAATTGCAATTGATTTTGTCTATAGGTACATTAAAGATGTTTATAAAATAATTCTGGTAATAATTAAGGTCCTGTGTGGTGCCGGCAAAGGATAGTAACAACCCATACATACCCGTGGGTGTCGTAAAAGGCGACTAAGGGTTAACAGGAGGATGGGCAGCAGCATCCTCCTTTGTATCTTACATTTTACTTACTGCGGTCATCTACAACCGCGGTCCATGGTGCCAGCCGTAACGCTGACAAGCGAGGTGACTATGGTACTTCCCCTCCACATTTTTCCAGCAAAAGCTAGAATTCTGGAGGGAGCTCCCTGTCCTGTAGTGGACGTTTTTCATGGGATGTTATGATGATAAAATAATTATTACGTTATGCAATTTTTTTGGTAATGGGATCGGAGATATAACAATTTTGTTCCCATTTCGTTTAGTTTTTTACAATCATTTAAGATGCGGACGAAGTTGCGGGCAAAAGCTAGTATATCATATCGATATGTAAAGAATAATCTCAAATCAGCAATAATCTATATTATATTATAATAAGGATCAAACTCCAAATCGGTAGGTGTTGTGCTGTCCTTTGTGACAAAATTAAAATTAATTTCAAATTACGCTAAAATTACCCTTAATTCTAATTCTATAAGAGCGACAATACATCTTTTGTCCCTGACGCAATATGCATGCATCCGCCATCTCACACGTGGTCTGTATTTTTTTCTCAAA
The DNA here is from genome assembly GCA_947532105.1 of Athrips mouffetella. Lineage (NCBI taxonomy): Eukaryota > Metazoa > Arthropoda > Insecta > Lepidoptera > Gelechiidae > Athrips > Athrips mouffetella. The sequence goes on from OX383976.1 coordinate 24,809,643, forward strand.
GTCTCAAAGCTATTTCTGTAAACAGCTGCCTTTGTTTTGTTTCTGTTAAAATGTGGGTAGTTTGTTGATCAGTTTTTATGTAGCTGTCAAAGTACAGGAAATGTGTAGAATACGTGGTGATTTTGTTTTTTGAATGGTATAAATTATGATAGTCTGAATGGTTTTAATGTGTCTAGTGGTTGCTGGTTGGTTGCTAGCTCAAACGTTCAAGGTTCGTTGGCTAGGAATATTTTGGGTGTAATTTTTTTCTGAGGTATGTTTTTGAGACTTCATTTAGAAAGCGTTACCTCCATTGTGACAAGAAAACAACGTTTTTCCTTGAATGATTTACGTACATGTTTACGTGTTAAAATTAGTGAACTCCACACACCCAGGCAATTAGGGTAAGGCAATAATAATAATAAAAAGTGTACATCTTCTCAAGTGAGGTAGGTCAAGGGAGATCGCATCCTTTTTCTTGTCACTACTTAGCCTAGCTAGAAAGTAGTAGTTCTTTGTTTAGCCTTAGCCTAGTTTTGACTCTTAAAACTTTGACTGATTGTTAGGACGATTTAGTCCGCAGATCTTACGCGAATATATTAGAGATGTGAGTGAATAGGTTTTCTGTGGGTAAGCTTTTTCTAACGTAATCCTCGTCTGTCCTTAATTCAGAAACGAATTCGGCATAAATTGCTCGTTGAAGTGTTGAAGTAAGGAAATTGGATTTAACACGACCAAGCCTCCCAGCAATGTATGCCTAATTAGTCTTTGAATTTAGGAAGATGCGATTCCGGCTTTAAGAATAGGTTAGGAATGGATTAAGGTCATAAGCAAACTCATTTATTAATGGAGAAACAGCATCCTGCTCTTCAAACAATTGAGTGAAAATAAAAGTAAATAACTGAACGTAAGAAATGTGCAAAGTGTTAAAATGTAAAAGACTGTTGTTAGTAATGACAATAAACGAACTGTCAGTGCCTCGTGGCGTACGTTAAAGGAAACATGTGACCACACGATATGGTGATGTTCAGGAGATTTGTGGTAAGGAATATAGTCAGCTCCTATTAAGTAGTTAGTAAGTAGTGACGCAACTATGATCGTGTCAGGCAAACTTGTGTTTTTAATGTGTAAAAAAATAGTAGAATAATAAACAAGAATGCTGTTACCCATTTGTACAGTCAAGAGCAGGTTAAGCTTGACACTCGCAGTGCGATTTCTCAACTCTGACACCAGGGTGTCTGAGATCGGTCATCGACCTTGCAACCCACGCGATATGATAGTCTATGCTGACTAAGAAAGAGCGTTCTAATATCATAGCATAATACCTTTATCTGCCATTGACTGTACCTTAAGTTCGCGGTGCCAAGGAGTCTTAATATTTCAGTGTTGTGCAATCTGAAGTGTCCATGTGTTGAGTCTATCGAAATGGAGTAACAAACGTTATAATAGAATGAGTCATTTCAGTTCTAACACTACATATCTGGATTTGTTTGTCTGAAAAAAGATACGATCTTGAAATGCGCAGGACGAATATTTGAATTTAATTCATTCATAAATGTTTTTATTTTTTGTTATATTTATAAAAAAATGATCATCATAGTCAATAAGTCATTATAAATAAATAATGTAATTTAGCGTGTCCCCAGAAGGAGTTAGTACACACGTTTTATATGAAAATTTTAAAGAACGGGCTAAATTGGGCTAACAAAGTCAATATTGTTTTGGCTTATGTTTATCGCTGATTGGAGTATTTATATGAAATGTTGTTGGTGCAGCTATCGAGTTTGCGTGAGGAGTCGCTGGGAGGTGATGGTGACAAGTGGCGTCAACGGCGCAACCTCAGCTTCGACCAGAACAGGCAGCTAGAACAAGTTACCAAAGAGAGGTAAGTCAATTACAACATCCCATCCTAATAGTTAGGGTGCTGGCTGCCATTTGGGCATATGATTTGCTCATGATTCATATTAATAGAGATGATAGATCAGCTCAATACGAATCGATTTGGTTCTAACAAGTTTTTCTGTGCGTCGCTGCGTTTTTGACTTAAAGCAAAAAAAAATAAAAATAAGATATGAAATAATGTTTTTTTGTCTGCCTTTGTGGCTGCTGTTTAAAATACTTCTGAAGATGCAGAAAATCGGAGAGGCAGAAATGCAGGGCTCTGCATTATCACGGGACGAAGTAGTGGCTTTTTGCATTTTAAAGCGCTGTAACTTCACAACGCAGGGCTATTATGGTGGCATACCATTTTTCTGTGGTCCTATACATTGTGTTTAATCGGACAGTCGTAGGCTGCCAGGTGTACGTTTCGTTGTCAAATTTCAAAATAGTCAAAACTAAATTCCTCAAAATGCAGTAGTGTGGATGTCTGTCAATATTTTTTGTATCTTTTAGAGGATGCTTCATATCATCAGTCAATGAGGCAGACATGAGTAAATCATATATAAATTTTGTCCGTCAGCACCCTTACTATAACTATCCTAAATAGAGCCCAAATAATAATTTTATTAATGCGAAAGTAACTCTGTCTGCTTGTTACGATTTTAATGAAATTTAGTATGCTGATATTTTGAACCATGAAAAGGGAAAAGGCTACTTTTTCTGCATTCCAAGTGTACGAAGTTGCGGGCAACAGCTAGCATATGATAAGTTGATAACTTCAATAATTAGTCTCGTTTGATATGTTACTGTATTAGTTCGAACCGTGGTTAATTCTAAGCTATCATGATAAGTTTATAACCTTGCGATCATTAGTCTCGTTTGATTACTGTATTAGTTCGAACTGTGGTAGATTCTAAGCTATCATGATAAGTTGAAAACTTTGCCATCAGTAGTCTCGTTTAATTACTGTATTAGTTCGAACCGTGGTTAATTCTAAGCTATCATGATAAGTTTATAACCTTGCGATCATTAGTCTCGTTTGATTACTGTATTAGTTCGAACTGTGGTAGATTCTAAGCTATCATGATAAGTTGACAACTTTGCCATCAGTAGTCTCGTTTAATTACTGTATTAGTTCGAACCGTGGTTAATTCTAAGCTATCATGATAAGTTGATAACTTTGCGATCTTTAGTCTCGTTTGATTACTGTATTAGTTCGAACCGTGGTAGATTCTAAACTATCACGATAAGTTGATAACTTTGCGATCATTAGTCTCGTTTGATTACTGTATTAGTTCGAACCGTGGTAGATTCTAAGCTATCATGATAAGTTGATAACTTTGCGATCAGTAGTCTAGTTTGATATGTTACTGTATTAGCTCGGATCGTGGTAAATTCTGTTCTGCGCGCGTTCGCTATGCTCGGGATTCACTTTTAGAAGCCTTCGCCGCTCTCGGGATCCAGCTTAGTCCCTTGAAAGGAAATTCCTTTTTTTTTCACTTGTTAGGTAACCTACTAATTCTCTATGTTAATGGTTTGGTTGTGGTGGCAGGGACGGGTTGCGGCGCGTGGCGGTGACGCTGCAGCGGGTGGTGAGCCAGCTGGTGGCCTACTGCGCGTGCGCGGAGGACGAGCTCAACCGGACCGTGCTCGCGCAGCTGCTGGCGCGGCTGCATAGTACCGACGAGTGAGTGTGCTCCCTGTGTAGCTGTGTGTAGCAGCGGGTGGTGAGCCAGCTGGTGGCCTACTGCGCGTGCGCGGAGGACGAGCTCAACCGGACCGTGCTCGCGCAGCTGCTGGCGCGGCTGCATAGTACCGACGAGTGAGTGTGCTCCCTGTGTAGCTGTGTGTAGCAGCGGGTGGTGAGCCAGCTGGTGGCCTACTGCGCGTGCGCGGAGGACGAGCTCAACCGGACCGTGCTCGCGCAGCTGCTGGCGCGGCTGCATAGTACCGACGAGTGAGTGTGCTCCCTGTGTAGCTGTGTGTAGCAGCGGGTGGTGAGCCAGCTGGTGGCGTACTGCGCGTGCGCGGAGGACGAGCTCAACCGGACCGTGCTCGCGCAGCTGCTGGCGCGGCTGCATAGTACCGACGAGTGAGTGTGCTCCCTGTGTAGCTGTGTGTAGCAGCGGGTGGTGAGCCAGCTGGTGGCGTACTGCGCGTGCGCGGAGGACGAGCTCAACCGGACCGTGCTCGCGCAGCTGCTGGCGCGGCTGCATAGTACCGACGAGTGAGTGTGCTCCCTGTGTAGCTGTGTGTAGCAGCGGGTGGTGAGCCAGCTGGTGGCCTACTGCGCGTGCGCGGAGGACGAGCTCAACCGGACCGTGCTCGCGCAGCTGCTGGCGCGGCTGCATAGTACCGACGAGTGAGTGTGCTCCCTGTGTAGCTGTGTGTAGCAGCGGGTGGTGAGCCAGCTGGTGGCCTACTGCGCGTGCGCGGAGGACGAGCTCAACCGGACCGTGCTCGCGCAGCTGCTGGCGCGGCTGCATAGTACCGACGAGTGAGTGTGCTCCCTGTGTAGCTGTGTGTAGCAGCGGGTGGTGAGCCAGCTGGTGGCCTACTGCGCGTGCGCGGAGGACGAGCTCAACCGGACCGTGCTCGCGCAGCTGCTGGCGCGGCTGCATAGTACCGACGAGTGAGTGTGCTCCCTGTGTAGCTGTGTGTAGCAGCGGGTGGTGAGCCAGCTGGTGGCCTACTGGCGCGGCTGCATAGTACCGACGAGTGAGTGTGCTGCCTTTTCAACTGTCTCGGTTTAAGAGAAACTAATAATATAATAATAATAATAATAATATAATAATAATAATATAATAATAATACAGGGCAGCTTTGGCAAGCTGTTGGTGTGTGGCGACACCACGGACCCGAGTACTCCTGGGTGGCCCTTTATGGGAGCCCGCCTCTGGCTTGCCTTCACCGGCTGGCCAGAGTGGAGGCGCAAGAGTTTTAACTCGAAGGGTGGAAGTGCTCAATCTGCGTAATAACGGGGAAACCCGCTCCGGGGGGCGTTTAGTCACCCGCGATGGTGAAACCGGTGCACACCTCTCAATACACCCTTAGCTACCCGCAGGGCAGCTTGTGGCGAGCTGTTGGTGAGTGGCGACACCACGGACCTGAGTACTCCTGGGTCCTACAAGGCACCCGCCTCTAGCTTGCCTTCACCGGCCGGCTAGAGTGGAGTCGCAAGAGCTATATGCTCGGGAGTGGAAGTGTCTAATGGCGTAATAACGAGGAAGCCCGCTCCGGGCGCCGACCCGCACCAGGTGAACCGCCCGTGATGGTGAAATCGGGGCCGCACCTCTCGACACTCCACAGCTGGTAACACCAATGTTGCGCCCAAGGCATGCGCCACTATTTTGGGGGCCCATTTAGTTACCGGCAAGTCACCGTCTGCTTAGCTTTCAATTTGTGAGATATTGATACAGCAGGCGTCCGTTATCTCATCCCATAGCCCAGTACTCCAATCCATAGCCCCTCCTCCATAACCCTAGTAACGTTAGTTTCCTTTTTATTGCAATAGTTTACTGCACCCATCGGGTATTACCTCTGATGCATTTTATGGGTGGGTGTACTTAGAGGTAAGACCCGAAAGGTCAGTTCCATCTCACAATTTAGATTAGTGTCTCAAACGGCCTCTACGTGTTGGACCCATGTCCCCACGCAAGCCTAAGGCCCGGGTTTCGGCCCGTGAACTCCAGCCAGAGACTACATTAATAATTATTATTATTATTAGCACTTGGCTTCGGCCCGTGTAAAAACTACCTCCTCGGAGAGACTAAAAAGTATACAAAGAAAATAATAATAATAATAATAATAAAAGCTGTTGTTTTGAATACTTGCCGCATCGTTCGAAAGTTCCTTTCAGCCTCCACCTAAAACACCAATTAATTCTTCTATCCTTCTTCTTCTCCTTTTCATTTCTTCATTTTCGTTTTGGCCAAAAGCCCGCGAAAGTGTCGTATTTCCCCACAAAAGGGTGAATAAAAACAAAAAAGAAACAAAAATAATAATAATATAATAATAATAATAAAAATGTTTATTTCTCTCACCACAATAGTACAAAAAAGTGTCGTATACATTCTTAGAGTAACTATGAGTTTTTGGTGAGAGCTGGTTCCTGTTGAAGGCATCAGGGCCTGTATTACAGGTAACCAGGTCCCCACCCCTTAGAAAAATATCAATTAAACTAAGATGATCCTATAATATAAAATATTGATATGGTGTAGCTAACTAGAACATTACAAATTTACAAACCATATTTCGCATGCGGTAGGTAACCTAACAATACAAGAATGCAAAATTACCAATGATAAAATAAAAAGGAAAAGAGAAAAGAAAAAAGAACAGTATCGATATGTGTATGTGTATGTGTATTTATTGATGTGAGTGTGTATGGATGTGTGTGTGTGTTTGGGAGAGAGCATAACCAAGCACAAGCTATTTAAAAGGGTGAGTAGAAGACATATTATTATTGTTTACTTAATTGGGATAAGAAGTGCTTCAGTCTCATCATAAGGCAATCCTTGTAGCCATTTAACTAACCGTCTTTTGCATTCATAGTTATTAAGGTTATTTATATCAAGTGTGGCGTGGACTTTGTTATACAAAAAGCAGCCAAGAAAGCAAAAGAATCTATGACTAAAGGTTGTGCGGGGATAGCAAGACATAGGTGCGACCAAGTGATTACGTCTTGTAGATTTATCGACAACAGGAGTTATTTTGTGTTGCATTAGGATGGTCTGCAAAACAAATAATTGCCTGACGGTGAGCACCTGACAAAATGCGTACAAGTCAATAGTAGGAAAGCGATATGGTTTAAAATAGGCCACTTTGAGTATGACTCTTTGAGCGCGTTCTACTTGGATGAGGTGAGTTTTAGCTGCACCACCCCAAGCAGAAATACAATACGTCAAGACAGATTGACCAAGTGCATAGTAAACCATTTTTAGAATGTTATTGTCTGCCACATGTCGAAGTTGTTTAAATATGAAGATAAGCTTCCTCACGCGGCCAGACAAAAGGCTCAGATGTAGATGAAAGTTTAGATTGGCATCAATTTGAATTCCGAGATATCTAATGTTATTTGTTGTATACTACTGCTAGGATACGATTTTCTTGGCTCTCTCTAGGTGTGCGTCCACAGTGAACCTGCGGTGGCTAAGGGCTGTGGCAGGCGCGACGAGCCTAGAACACAATTCTTGAATATCACCGGGTGAAAATATCACTCAAAAAATTCAAAATCACTGATTTTCCTTTTCAAAAGGTCAGATTGATACTAAACTTATGTTGTTTTGTTAATTTTCATGTAGTATGATTTACGTTTTAACAGGTTAAATTTGAATTTTTAAAGTTTCAAAAATGATATATTATCACCTGGTGCTTATTAAGAATTGAGTCCGTGCGGTGGCCACAGTAACGTAAGCTGTTATGGCGTTGACACCGAGCGAGCGGTAAGACCGGACTGGTGTGTTCTTCCCGCCACCCGCGCATCAGATCGCTCGCTCGCTAACTGAGCTCGTAGTGCGGCCTGTCTATTGACGCGGAGCGAGCTGGCGGAGCGAAATATTAACCAATAGGATTGCATAAAATCTCCGCTCCGCAATCCTATTGATTAATATTTCCTCGTTTCTCCGCTCCGCCAGCTCGCTCCGCGTCAATGGACAGGCACCCTAATTCGTGGATAGGAACGTTTGTAAACTACGCGTGCTATTTCGCTTAGTTCCGTCGCGCTAGGCTCCCGTCACTACAACTACGGACGCAAGGACGCGTTTCATATGTTTAATAATTCGAACCCTAACAACATTTAATCTTCCTTATAAGATACGATAAATATCAACCTTTTGACTTCTTGATCTGTATTCAGCTGAGTCACAAACGGAAGCACAGATTTAGTATGTCTGTAGGTAAGTCTAACACGATCTAAAGTTAGCTATTGCACCCGTCGCAGCGTTATTTTAGCTCCACTGTATAATTGCACTGAGTTTCTTGACAAATCGTATCGTCCTGGATTTAGGGAACGGATTTGGACATTTTCATTTGTAGAATGAAAAGGATTTTTTTGGTTTGATACGTATGAGTTCCAAAGTGAAAAACTATGTAAAAGAGGGAAATCTACAAATATCTTGTTCTATATTTTCAGAATACCGCCGGCCAAATTCTAGTCTGTTATTATATTGCTCAATTTTTTACCCGTTTCTTTGTTTATATTGAAAAGAAGACAAAAAACTAGCAGTATCCTGCGACCGGTCCTGCTCAAAACCAAACTTGACAGATTGCCAACAGTTGTGCCCTTTCTAGATTATTAATGTATCATTCAGCGAAAATACATCCCTAAATTTTGCGCCTAACTGAACCGACAGACTAAATAATCATAATCATAATAATTGACTTAGCATAACTAGATCAAAATCTAGAAAATTGTTTGGGGTTTAAGGGACAGCCTTCGTAATACTGAAAGGGCATTATCAGAAAACGTAACTGAACAACTGAAAAAAAAATTGGTCTCTGTAAAAAATGGCAAACTTGATTGGACAGTTTGTATGAAAAGGCCGATTTTTTTTTCAAATGTATTCCCTGAAAGTTGTTCAGTTACGTTGACTGATTATACCCTTTCAGTATTCGGAAGTCTGTCCCTTACACCCTGCCTGTATGGAAGGGGTTTGTAAATATATATAGGATACCCTCAAAATTTTCAGATTCATAACTCTTTCCAGCTTATCTCCTCACCACCAGCAAATCTCCTGACCACCAGTATACCTCCAAACCAATTGTTGTGATGTCATTGTCAGTGTCCTCTAGATCAGCGGTTCCCATTTTGTTTTGGCTTTTTGATCCACCTGTTTATGGCGGATCCCTAGCTCCACAACAAAGAAGTAAATTAATAATTATGTTATTTATCCATTAATTTTGTTTTACAATCTTTACATGTTGTAATATGCGACTTAAAAATAGGAAATATTTTCACAGTATTTTTTAAAATGGCTCTGGAATTAAGTTTAATGACCGATAATTGAATAAGAAGGTCTGGAGCAGCATCCAAATGCTGTTGATATTCTTGGTTTGGTTGGATTGCGAATTGATTCTGTATCCAGTCGATATTCCTTAACTTTTCTCGAAAATGTTGCTTAAATAGCGCGACAATACGCCCTGATTCGCGGAATCCCTGTACCCTTCCGTGGAACACCATTTGGGAACCGCTGCTCTAGATATTGCGCCCTCTTGGTCCGTAGTATCGGAACCCAGCAATAGCCACGTAACCAGCGTTGGAGGGGGGTATCCTATATGGCAGGGATAGGAGAGTGTCAAATCGTCAGGCCATAAAAATGTGTGACAAATGTCATAAATCATAGGCGGGACACTGACATCATTGTGTTTACCATATTTTCAATATAATCATTATGTTGTTTTCTTGTGTTCCAGATCCAGTTTTCAGATAGAAGAGGATTCTCGTCCGTGCACCCCTAACGTGGATCTAAACAACAGTTTGGTGTCTCGCGGGAAGCATGTCCACTTCGCCCCGGATTTACAGTCCATATTGACCGAGTTGGACGAAGAGGGGTTGGCAGGTATAGTGCAGTGTTCTTATAGAAGAGGATTCTAGTCCGTGTACCCCTAACGTGGAACTTAACAAAAGCTTGGTGTCTCGCGGGAAGCATGTTCACTTCGCTCCGAACCTACAGTCCATATTGACTGAGTTGGACAAGAGGGGCTGGCAGGTATGGTCTTTCAGTTACTTCCCACAATCCTGACCAAATAATCGGTTTATCTTGTGGGTCGGCTGGCCACGGTACGCGCACCAGTTCACGATGGCCTCTCAAGAATCTTGCCCCATCAGCCGTCAGTTCTTCGATCGATATGCTCTGACCACTTGAGTCTTGGTGATACGAGTACACAGAGCTATTTCGGTTTCTTTCTTTCGCGGATTTCCTCATATCTGATACCAACTTGCACAGAGGAGGTACAGTACAGTATTCACATAGAAGAGGATTCTCGTCCGCGTACTAACCTAACATGGATCTTAACAATAATTTGGTGCCTCTTGGGAAGCATGGTCACTTCGCTCCGGACCTGCAGACCAAATTGACCGAGTTGGATGAAGAGGGACTGGTAGTTATTATCATCATCCTTCAATCAGTCTGTGGCCGGTAATTGCTGCTGAATCAGACCGGTCACTGCTTTCCCTAAAGATTTCTACCAGGACTGTTCCTGCGCTTCTCGGATCCAAATCCACGGTTGGTCCATCTTTTGAAAAGCCTGCTCGCGTCTCGTCTTCCGGTTTGTAGTCGTTACTCTAGAACCTTTCTGATCTATCATCTTCTTCTTGTCCATGTACAAATACCATGGCGTGATTAAATAATTTCCTCCCAAAACCTTGCCACTTCTACGGCTTTGTCCGATGCCTCGCGCAGGTCCTCGCCAGTGCGGGTGGAAAGGCACAGTAGACAAGAGAGCAAGTGTGCCATGCTCTGATCTATCAATCGACGGATCTTCGACCGACTGTGACAAAGGGCCGTTTTGAACATTCCCTCTCAAGTGTGAGATGTACACACGGGCGCTCGTCCGTGAAAACACACAGACCTTGAGCGGGTCTCTGGTTTCGGGTGTTTGTAGCTTAGCGCTGGTTCAGCTTATACTGGTTTGGTTTCTATGTTATTGCTGCCATCCGTTCTTTACATCTTTCATACTTGAGAGGGATTTGTCAATACTACTCTTAGTAGTACCGGCAAAGAATAGTACCACCCCATCTACCCGTGGGTGTCGTAAGAGGCGACTAAGGGTTAATGGATCAGAGAATGGGCAGCAGCATCCTTCTGTGTATCGTATCATCTTACATTCTGCGGTCACCTACAACCGCGGTCCTTGGTACAGCCGTAACGCTAGCAAGCGTGGTGACTATGGTACTTCCCCTCCACATTGTTTCAGCAAAAGCTGGAATTTTGGAGGGAGTTCCCTGTCGGCGAGAGTGAATGGAAACGTTGGAAGGGGAAGGCCTCGGAGAACGTACCAGAACCAAATTCAGGACGTTCTGAATAAAGGCCAGGTTAAAAGTACCCCATGTATGAAAGGATTGATGAAAGTTCAGGAAGCAAGCGAAGTATGTCAAGATCGTAGCAGGTGGAGAACTGTGGTCTCTGCCTACCCCGACGGGAACAAGGCGTGATGTTATATATGTATGTAGTTCCCTGTCCTGTAGTGGACGTTTCATGGGATGTCATGATGACCTTTAGTGGAGAAATTTTCGGACTTTTCCGTTTACTTATGACCGGCAAGTTGTCGTTCATTTATTAACAAATATGTTCTCTTTGCAGGTTTCCTAGCCGAACAGAGAGACCTGAGTATCGACATCAAGCGGGAGTTGGAACACTCTTTAAAGAGGCTACGTAATGAAGCCCACGATCTTCTCGACTTGTCTGCTAAGCTATCCGCAAACAGTGAGTATCTAAATTAATTACTGTTCTCATCTAAGTAAAATCTGAAAAACAACTTAAAACCATTTAATTTTCTACGTTTAGTTTTAAATATGGTGAATTTAGTTCTAGGAGTGTATCATAGTTACCGAAATATAAAATCTAAAACGTGTAATATAACAACGTTAAGTAAAACTTCCCGTGTGGTGCCGGCAAAGAATAGTACCAACACATACATACCCGTGGGTGTCGTAAGAGGCGACTAAGGGTTATAAACTGGAGGATGGGCAACAGCATCCTCCTTTGTATCTTACATCTTACTTACTGCGGTCACCTACTACCGCGAATCATGGTGCCAGCCGTAACGCTAACAAGCAAGGTGACTATGGTACTTCCCTTCAACATATTTCCAGCAAAAGCTAGAATTCTGGAGGGAGCTCCCTGTCCTGTAGTGGTCGTTTTATGGGATGTTATGATGAAGTAAAACTGCGAATGAAACTGAGCAACCTTGTAGGTCGAAACACGATTTTTTTTACTTAGAAACTGGATCAGCTGAAAGAGCGTTTGCGTGGCAGGTAAAAAACATTTAGTTTTTGACCTATGTTCCTTCGGAAAAGTTATTCAGTTTCGTGGGCAGTTTACATCCTTCTGGCATGTTGATATACATTTTCTGTGACGTCATTTTTAGAAGACTTCTGTTTTGAAACTTGCAGAATTGCATCGTAAAACAAGTATATTCAACGTAGTGTATTGTTGCAGGACGTCCTGAAACCAAAGTGCTGGAAAGTGGAGACCAGGTCCAAATCACTGAGTTAGTACAGAAGCTGGATGAAAGACAGAAGAACTGCGATAACTGTGAATTGCATAGAAAGGTGGGTGCTCACAAGGATATATTTTAAAATTATCATATACTTTCGAAGCCGCTAAGTGATTTATGAGCAAATTAAGGATCGTATTTCTAAATTCCTGATTACTCTTACGAGGTACACCGAAAGTAAACAAATGCGAGTTGGACTCGCGCGCCGAGGGTTCCGATATACTTTTTGCATTCTTGGAAGCAAAAAAGTCCATTTTTAGGACCGCAAAACTAAATTTGCATATAAAGGTTATTTGCAGATTTCTAAAAAACTATGCAACTTAGAAAGATCGTTTTATTTTTGCAGTAATGTTTACATAAGCTTCTGTCAACTGTAATTAATTCAGATTTTTCCTTACTCAATCTTCGGAGATAAGGGGGGGAATGGTATTTTTTTTACATTTTTCATCATAACTTGAAAACTAAGAGACCTAAAAAAATACAAAAATATATTTTAGAATTTACAAGTAAAGCCCTTTCATATGATACCCCACTCGACCTAGTAGCGACAATTTGAAATTTGGCCCCCCCCTATATTGGCCCCCATAATCATAATTTTTTCAAAAATTTTTCATGGGCAATTAAGTTTGGCAACTATATTCTAAAAGTATTCCAAATTTCAAGTCGATAGCATAAGTGGTTGCTGAGATACAGAGGTGTGACAGACAGACGGACAGACAGACAGACAAAGTCGCACCATAAGGGTTCCTTTTTTTACCCTTTTGGTATCGGAACCCTAAAAAGAGATGCTTATGCTCACAATTGAGAGGATTTTTTTTATTGTCAATGAGCTTCCTCTCGTTTTGAGGACAAAGATGAGGTCGACGATGGAACCAGCTTGCCCAGGAGACGTCTAGTCACTCGCGACTTGAATAGATTCGGTTTATACGAGTATGAACTCGGGAACAAAGACGCTGGCAGAGAATTCCAATCTTAAACCGTGCGCATTTTTAAAGATGTTTTAAAGCGCTTTGTGCGAATGTACCACCTTAAGAAGGGTTTTCACCAGTGCAGTGCGAGAGCTAAGTTTTGAGCTGGGAAAATTCCAACTAATTGGATTGTTCTATTTTCCTAGCTTGTCAGATGCGCTGTCAAATGCAGCAGTCTTATTGGTTTAAATTTTCCACCTCACGGCTTAGCCACCTCGCACAGCTAGGGTGGAAAACTACCCTAGGGGCGGTATTGAGAAAATCCTTTCAAATCTGAGACTGCACTAAAGATAATTTGTATGTATAAAAAAAATCTTTAGAGCAATCTCACACTTCAAGGGAATTTATTAATAGCACCCGCCGTCTATTAAAAATCAGGGTCGTTAATGTCATTATATCCAGTTTGTTACGTTTGTTACACGTTGGTACTACCGTTTCCAGAACATGGAAGAAGCGATGGCGGAATGCCTGCAGCGGGAGAATCTCCTCCGCTCGGACCTGGAAGGTGCCATGATGAAGATCGCTCAGCTGATGACCACCAACGACCGGATGCATTCCACTGATCTTATTGCTGAGGGGTGAGCATCCTACTGTGCTCTTTGTGTGGATTTCAGAATTCATGTAATAGAAATAAATAATTTTTGCTAACAGAAAGCGTCGCAGAGAAAGCGTGCTGGGCCCATAACCTAATAAAATATCGGTTTCTGGGAACGAACTGAACGTATATTAGGAAACGCATAGTCAGCATCTGTTGGTCAAAGACAAACACAGTAGGTACAAATGTCTTGTAATAGATGATACTGCTATGTACACACGGCCGCACATCAGTAGAAACACTTTTGGACCTTATGGCGTGGTAATAGAGTTGAAAAAGTTTCTACCGACAAGCGGTTGACCGTACATTTTGATATGAGACTTGGTTCCGGCTAGTAATAAACTATCCTATCTCTGACCGTGGGAGTCTTAAAATCGACAAAATTTTCAATTGGACAGCGGCATCCTGCGTTTCGAACAACCGCGGCCCATGGGGCCGGCTGTAAAGCTGCGTAGGGACTATGGTACATACATAACATCACGCCTTGTTGCCGTCGGGGTAGGCAGAGACCACAGTTCTCCACCTGCTACGATCTTGACATACTTCCCTTGCTTCCTGAACCTTCATCAATCCTTTCATACATGCTCGTCGGTTTAGGGTACTTTTAACCCAGCCTTTATTCAGAACGTCCTGAATTTGGTCCTGGTACGTTCGCCGAGGCCTTCCCCTTCCAACGTTTCCATTCACTCTCGCCTTGTAGATCTCTTTCGCCAATCTTCCTTCATTCATCCTCTCTATATGACCAAACCATCTCAGCATCCCTTTCTCAATTTTAGTCACTACGTCTTCTTTTACGCCACAACGTTCTCTTATCACACTATTTCTAATCCTGTCACTCAATTTCTGGACTATGGTACTTTACCTTAATATTTGCCCTATCCGGCAGTGAACTTTTAATGGAATGTTATGATGAACATCCCACTATAGACACAAAATAATATGTATTCTTTATTGTACACAACAAAACAATTATAAAATGTTACAGATGAAGATTACAATGGCGAGCTTATCTCTTTGAAGAAATCTCTCTCTCTCTCTCTCTTGTATAATCCCTTTAAACAAGGTTATTTTTTGGACCTGATTTGCGTATGCCCACGTTATTACAGAGGCAACAAATTTTGTTCTACGACTTTTCTAACAACGCACGAAAAATTTTCAACTTCCCATACAAAATGGGTCGGTCACGTGACCACTTAAGTATGGGGAGTCGAAAATTTTTTGTGCGTTGTTAGAAAAGTCGCAAAACAAAAGTTGTTGCTTTTGACCTCTGTAATAACGTGGGCATACGCAAATCAGGTCCAAAAAAATAACCTAATATAAATCATAACATGGAAAGGTTGTAAAACTAGATGGCGCTAAAAATTAAATAAGTGATTATAGTCAAGAAAGTTTCGTCTATCGAGTATCCTGATAAAAGCATACCTTTTGTTTACCCAACGTTTCCTTTTTATTGAAATAAATAAAAATATCATTATTACTTCATTATATTTATTTTGATTTAAGTCAAAATATATCAATTTATTTATTAAATTTACATCAATTCATTTAATAAATTTTTCAAAGTCAAACATTTATTGCATCCCATGTTACACATAAAGGTCTTAAAAATATTGTGAAGTACAAACATGGACCCGGTTTGGGCATAGCAATGTAATAATAAATGTCACGCTTATAGAAATATAAATTATTAAAATGTAGATATTTAATTTGAAAAAGCATGCTGTCGCTAAATTATGTAAGTTGCCTCTTTGGCGTTGGCCTCCCCCAAAGTCCTCCATTTTCCTCTGTCAGTGGCTTATCTCCTCTTATTGAAACTACTTTGAGATTACTCGCCTCTGGTTTCTCTGTGGCAAAGAGATCTATATTGGGCTACGCTTTAAAATGCAGTTGTTTTTCTTTCAGTTACGGCACGGTGCCTCCTCTCATAATGCCGCTGTCCCTTCCGAGTCGCGCCTCCCCCAGACCTCGCCACGCCTCCGAGTCCGGCGCCTTGTCGCTGGACGGAGGGTCCTCGCCCAGAGCTCATCTCCTGAGGATGCAGCATGACATAGACACGCTGCAGAAAGAGAGGGATGATCTTAGTCAGCAGGTTAGTTTTTAATGTTATTATCAGTCGAAGACATCCATCGTTTGATGCCCTAGACCTCGCCAGTCGTCCGAGTCCGGTGCCTTGTCGTTAGATGGAGGAAGGTCACCCAGAGCTCATCTCCTGAGGATGTTGATGCAGCATGATCTCAGTCACTTCTTCTTCTAACTCGTACCCCAGGGAATGGGGATCGTGACCATTATAATAAGTCAATAGATTTGATCAGGGCCGGGTTAGGTACTTCTATTTCCCCGTCAGCTGCGGTGTGGATAGCATCGTGCTGTTGGAGTTGCAGTGATTTTGTTTGGTCACACCATCTAGCTGGTGCACAGCCCCTTTGTCTTTTCTCCTCCACTTTGCCCATAAGAATAAGTTTTTCAAGGGACTCTGGCTCTCTTCGCGCAATGTGACCGAGGAATTTGAGCATGCGATCGATCGAGCGATGATGATCTCAGTCAGCTGGTTAGTTATTATCAGTCGAAAGACATCGACCGTTTAATATCCTGGATCTCGCCACGCCTCCCGAGTCTGGTGCCTTGTCGCTGGATGGAGGTTCCTCATCCAGAGCTCATCTCCTGAGGATACAGCACGATATAGACACGCTGCACAAAGACAGAAATGATCTCAGTCAGCAGGTTGGTTATTATCAGACGAAAGACATGCATCGTTTGATAAACGCCTCCCCTGGAGTACTCTACGACAACCGGTTGTACGCTTCCCACGATCACCACTATATCGTCGGTCCAACTTATGGGAGCCACAGTTCAAGGGGTGTGGGCTACGGTCAGTCCCATCCTAAACTCGTGCCATATCCAGGTCTCAAATTGAAGGATGATCTCTGCCATCGGGTTTTTTAAGAGGCCTATTACAAAATTTCGTTAAAATAAATGAAAAATGGAAAATCTCACTCGGCGTCCAGATTTTATGACATTGTTTTGTAGCTACAACTAAACGATATTAATACTTTTTGTATTATCAAGTTAATTGATATTATTATTGCGTTTGAAAGGCCAGCGAATCGGATTATGCAGAAATTCGGCAGTTGTAATTACGTTCAATTAAGGTATTACAACGAATTGTTTTTAAACAAACATAAAAGATTGTCATTTCTTTTATATTAAAGTTTAGTATGGTATAAGTTATACGAAATATTATTAATGTAGTAAAGAGAAATTTGCAGTTAAACCTGAGCGTTTTTTGTAGTTTTTTTCGTTCGGAATGGATTTTTTTTCTAGATTTTCCAATATATTTTTCAAAATTCCGAGGCCGCTACAAACTTAACTATTATATAAGAGATTTTTTTGTATATTTTTAATTTTGTTTGCTTAGCCCAATAGTTCAATCCACGAGCTCAAGAAAGTGCCTTCGCGCATTTTTATGAAAACTTGCTTCGGAATATTGGCTATATCTACCAATATAAGAAATGTTTTTAAAAAGCGAGGCCGCTACGAACTTAAATAATAACTGTTCTTCAACATTTTATAAGTTAAAGTTGTCAAAATCTTACCGTTTCTCAGATTAAGGACGCCAAAATTAGCTATTTTGCGCAAAAACACGTTCAAAATGTAATAGGCCTCTTAAACGTAACAGGAAAACGGCATCAGTGAAGAGTACATAAAAATGACAGCTTTAAGTAATTATTTGTTAATAAATTAAATGTTAAGTGTGAGTACAGAATAGCTACAGATTTATTTTCCGTGTTTGAAACACAAAATTTTTTTGAAATTTCGTTTTCAACTATTACCATTTACACTAATCAAAAACGCACACATTCCGATTGTAAGCCATGCTCTATCTATAAGTATATTATAATTTTATTACAGATTGTTCGTTTAGATTAATGTTAATTAAAAATGTGATTGCATTGTAGATAAACGAACAGACTTAAATATTTATTGTCCAAATTCAAAACTACTTCTACCATATAATCGTTACTCTTCTAACGAAAGAGTCCTACTGCTATCAGCTAATTCAAAGTGGCTGCCCCAATGAATCTGTAGACGGAAACAAATATTTAGGTTGAGTATCACCATTTGAAAATAGCGAAATATGTTTATCTCAATCTCCTGAATAATATGAAGATTGGAGAGAGTAACACGCGTTTATTCGGTTATCAATTTATCATTATAAACTGTAGAGCAAAGAATACAGGTCGTAATTTTTCCGTCGTAAGTTTTCATACAATGATGGGTTCAAATTAATGCTCGATTCTTATCCAAATTGAATAAAAATACGAATCTTTAGATAGTCAGATCTTTGGATAAGAACCTTGTCAACTATTTTGTCAAACATTGTACACATCTAAAATGTTCAGGAAAAACCGTGCGTCACTTAAAAATCTGATCACGGAAAATGTATGTTAAATCTGATCACGAAAATGTCGTATTTTTTCTTATAAGTGTTGTACTGACTTTCCTGGATACTGTAGACGGGTTTGATCTTCGAGAGATTTGTTTACTAGGTTCTTATCTAAAAATCTAACCAATCAGATTCGTATTTTCATTCGATTTGGATAAGATATTGACGATTACTTTGAGCCCATCATTGTATGAAAATGTCTAGTGGAAAAGCTACCGTTTTCTTTGTTCTTCAGTGCAGTTAGATGTTGCAACTTAACCTTAACTTACTAAAAAAATAATAGGTCTTTACCTATGAAATTGCCGTTTTGTATGGCGAATTTTAGGTAAACTCAATTTTCAGTACTAACATTTTTGCATTTTTCTTAGGAATTATAGATCCAATTTCTTTTATTTTTTTAATCATTATTGGGAAGACATTAAGCTAATAGAAGCTTAAATTTAATTTTCGAAAAATATTATCTGTAAAAAAATATAACAAATCTAATGATGAAATCGGACGACATTTAAGACGAACAATTTTCGAACCATTAATTTTATATATCAAACTAAAAATAAAAACTTTATTTTATGCGGAAATTGATAACCTTGAAGTTATCTTTCAAATATAAGACAAATAAAAAAAATAGCATTAGAATTATAGGAATTATGATCTCATTAATATGTAAGAAAATTTCGGCAATTTCATAGGTAAAGACCTATTATTCTTGTTCTGTACAGATTACGCGATGTTATTCAGGCTCTTTCATTAGAAAAGCTACGATATATGTAACCCATATGTATCAGTATATTATTATGTAATATGTTGCACCGCGCACCAGGTAAAGCGGATGACGGACTCACCCGTCCATAAAGTTTGCTGCGAGAAGGTAAACACACAGCACCCGATATTTACTGTTTATACTGTCTTATTCCTTTATGTTCTTATCTATGTATGCACTGTGGAGTAAAATTTTGGTATAAAACCAGGGAAAGAATTTAGAAATATCAAAACTCCTACTTAAAAATTTCTCGGAATTTCGTAAAATGCCAAGCCATTATGTGAAGCGGCGTATTTGACTGCGAGATATACTAGACTATTCCACTTAAGGCGATCCGTTTTCCATACTAAATTCAAATGCTGTTGAAAAACGAGTGTATACTGCAATTTTTAGTTAAATTTTTCGCTGACTAATACAAAGATACAGCTAATGCACCGAAAGTACTACGCACCGAAAGTACAGTATAGATCCCACACCCACAATGGTAATATTGAACCAAAAGTTGCTAACAAAAACTAGTACTTTCGGTGCATTAGCTATATCTTTGTACTAATCAGCGAAAAATTTAACTAAAAATAGCAGTATTCACTCGTTTTTCAACAGAATTTTATGTCCCGCATAAGAATGCAAGTAATTTGAATTTAGTGTGGAAAACGGATCGCCTTAAGGCGCCAATCCGGGATACGGGGAGTCCTGAAAAACTTGTTCGTAAAAAAAGTGCAAAAAGATTTCTCCGCGGCGGGGAATCGAACCCCGGTCTCCCGCGTGACAGGCGGGGATACTAACCACTATACTACCGCGGATGTTGATACAGGCGTTGAAATTTCTGTACATCTTTTACAAGCCATTTTATCGATAAAACCGTGAGCGCAAGAATGAATTGAATGATTTTGCATGTTTTTGTGATTCCGTTTTTATAGTGATAAGCTGGCGATAAGTTAATATTTATTTATGAAACACTTGTATCTATTTTTTCTCATCTGTGGTGTTTTCGGTTTTATTCACAGACAATGTGGTATATAAAATAACCGCTTTTTGTATCTTATAGATCTCGGTATCGAGATAGTATTTTTTTAATGCTGCGAATAACGGTACAAAAAGACCTGCTATTCAAACCCGGTCTTTGCATTTCCAAAATTTTACTCCAGTCGGTATTTTTATAATTTTTCGATCATTTGTAGCGTCCATTTATCCGTCATATTATATCGTCCGACGCATGGCTTCAAATAAATTTATTTTCATAGCCATACTTTACAATGTTGTAATTTTTATAATTTTATTTCGGTTTTGTCGTAGTAACATTTACAAGCTTTTGCATTATGTATTAGTGTAGTATCTATAAAAAAGTTATAGCTTTCCAACGAGATTATAGTAGTTTATGCAACGGTACATAATGAGGGGTGTAAAACCGGAGTGTTTTATACCTAATTATGTGGAGTTGCATACACAACTTTATCTACTCTCATATCGTGAATCCTAAAATAATGTGTTCAAAAACAAACCTTAATGTTTGTCTCTTTTTCCGGTGACAACTGCTAAGCGAAGTTCCTATAGCTGCTTTAAAAACACTCGAAGGCAAATCGTAAACGATTTTATCACTTATTTCATTACAAAACTAATAAAATTATGTAACTACAACTTTTGTTTGCTGAGTTTTCCATTATTGCAATGAAACCTCCTTGCAGCCACAGACTACAAACGCATCAAGCTGTCAATGGCGCGCCTATAAAAATTAAAAAATTGTTTAATAGGTCTCCCGCGATGACTGTTAGTAAATTCAATACTTCATAATACACTCCCACAGATAAAAAAATGCTGCTAAGAGTGTTTCTAAGCACAGATTGACATTATGAAGATGTTAACCTACAATTTTTTAACGCATTATTGAGGATTAACGATATGAGAGTAGATAAAATAATATATCGTGTTGCAAACTATTTATTTATTATCCTAATTAACGAAGATCGGAGGGAGGCCTTTGCCCAGAAGTGGGACAATTAGGGGCTATTTAAGAAGAGGAAGGATTTAAGTTTGTGTGTGCTCAATATTTTATGCGAGTTTTACTTATTGTTTTGCCAATCAAACTACTAAACAAGGTTCAGGAGCGATGCTTCTCTAAACTACGCCACCCTTTACGCAATCATGAATTTCTTGATTCTTATTTTCTTATGATTAAAAAAAAGTTGACGCACATACCAAACCTTTGTCTTGACTTACTCAAAATAACATTTAATAGATGATCAAACGAACTCCAGGAGTGAAGTTCGATCGTTATTATATGAGTCGCTTCATTCGAAGATATAATTTGTTTACAAGTAGTAGTCCTTAATTCGCCAGGCAGACGATGCACGCATTTAAGAGTAATTCATTTGATTCTCTTATTTAAAACGATTTCCGTCCGTGTTCACATCACGACTGTAGCTGACATTCGCTTCATTTTTTAGAGTCTGTACCTATGAACCTTTAAACAAAACTTTGCATTTGGGTGGAAACCACAACTTGTGACACAGTGTTTGGTTTTTTGGGAGGGAGGGTTGTTATATTATTATATCTTCGAATGAAGCGACTCATATAATAACGATCGAACTTCACTCCTGGAGTTCGTTTGATCAT
The DNA here is from genome assembly GCA_947532105.1 of Athrips mouffetella. Lineage (NCBI taxonomy): Eukaryota > Metazoa > Arthropoda > Insecta > Lepidoptera > Gelechiidae > Athrips > Athrips mouffetella. Next base: position 24,831,101 of record OX383976.1, read on the forward strand.
CTATTATATTTCGTCGCTTCATTCTTCAGATATAATTTGTTTACAAGTAGATGTTTAGAGAACAAAGTTTTGTTTGGTTACTGTGAAACAACTGTATAACTACTATACAAGATGTTCTAGTTTAACTATCTAAGCCAACGAATTACAAATAGTAATTCGTTGAAAAAATCTGTAATTTGCTGATCCAAGCAGATAATAAATAACCTTTGATTTATACCAAAAGCAAGTATGCAACAAAAATCAACTTATATAATAAGTTACTCATTCGATACAACTGATATTATAAAATCATCTACGTACTGGTCTAATATATCAAACTAATAAAATTGCTAGACGTGCTGGTCCAGCCAGCTGTTTTCACGAGTCGAGGCTGAGAGAGTTGCAATTTTGCAAAGCGGGGAAGATGCATGTGTCGACAAGTCTTCTCTCAGATAGTGTTTCTGGTAAATCAACCAGCTTATAAATCACAGCTGCTTAAGCTGATTAACGTGGATGTTAATTGATATTTACAATTTTCCTACATTGGCAGTTCTTGATTTTATTTTTTGAACAAAAATATGGACAGAACACGAGTGCATAATATATTCAGTTAAATAATATTAGAACAATATCGGCTAATCTTAGCCCGCAGTGGAAGTTTGATTAAATACGTTATGGCTATCTCAACTCCATTATTTGCAAAATAATATAAGTATTCACTTTTTATTATTGAAAATTTTTGTGCCCCATGAGCATATAGTGAAATCGCTGATCTGTTCATTTTATTTTATATCATTAACTCTAAATTAAGGGACTATTTAGATACACACTTATTTACTTATTAGTTGTGTGTCCCAAGTAACTATTACGAGTACTAGGCCGATTAGGCTTGTGATTGTAAGTAGAAGAAGGTTTTAAACCAATTATTGGTTCCAATTCTATCACCTAATAAGTAAGTAGCAAAGATTACGGCAAACGATGATTGTCAAGAGATCCGTTGTACAGCTGTTCATACGAACCAAACATCTCGTCACGTTGTTTTGTCAAAAATAACAGTAGTTGTTGGTTGTAGGACTATCAAACACGTTTGCGTTTTTTCTGGGGACAAGCTGTTACCCAAAGCGTATTTTGACATATATTGTTAAATAGGAGCCTCAGACAGCGAAGCTCAAGAGAACATCAGTGCAAGCGAGAGGATCAAGTGGTGCGTGAATGCTACCCGCAGGACCTGTAAGATTAGTTAAAAAGGAACAGTATACTCTGATATGGATTATAAAAGTTTCAAGTGTTGAAGGACACTTATTTTGTATGATATAAATAATTAAGATGGGCTAAAAGGCAGAGAAGGCCTTGTGAAAACACAAAATACTGGTGCCTTCGTCATCAGTAATTTTTCCCAAATATAAAAGGAACCGGAACCGCATAAAATGTCCAGGTCAAAGGATAAAGTATCCATAGCTACAGCGTCTGGATCTAGTTTTCATAAAAAAAAAAACATAAATCGCTAAGGATTGTCGCTAAGAGCAAAACTAAGAGTACAGCGAACTTTAAAGCTGTGTCTTAAAAGTTTGCACACAGAGCCCGGGAGTGACTTTCATTGACTCAGCTGGCACCTGCGGCAATTTGTGTTTCGTAAAATTTAAATAAATAAATATTGTGCCAATCGTACCATTGCCAATTTTGACAAGTTATTTGTACAATATGGTATGGTACCTACATACTCTTTTGTTTTTTTTTTTTTGTAACCTTAAAACAAATATTTTACTTCTTCGGCCTTCTTCGTAGCCTTTGGTTTTATTTACTGCTCCACACTAGGTACTAGTTAGGGAGTTGTCTGTATTTAATTTCTTTCTGTAAGACAAGTATCTTGTGATGGCCAGGAATTTGTAGAAACATTACCATACCATCAGATAAGATCTTCTAAAATATCATAATATTCATAAGGCACGGTTGTAAAATCGTAAAGAATTATATAGCGTGACTTCTTTCATATATTATGTTGAAAATTTAAATGTAGAAATTTTCGGTCATCTTAAAAACATCAATTAAGAGATGGGCTTTTCGTAGCAAGGAAGCCGTTTTTCAAAACATAATTTTTGAGGCGGTTGAATGACACGTTGCAATAGGTACATTTATTTCTTGGATTTAGAATAAATCGGTTACAGCTATTGCGTTTTGGTGCTTTAAAATTAGGTATCCAATATAAATTCCAATGGAATGTAACTCGTAACGGTTGTAACGCTGGAAATAGGAACTTATTCTCCAGTTAAAATCAATATAAACTTTGTATATTGGCTTTTCTTGAGGGTAAATTTTAAACGTGGATTTCACGTTACATTAGCACTACACGGAATATTATTTCCTCGTTTTTCCCAGGTAACACTAGGATACTGTGGTGTTTAGGGTTCATGCTTATGCATGTATTATAGCAACATTGTGGTTATGAAATATTGCGATTTTCTACTTCGTAGAATTATCCGGACACAGGAAGTGTTGAAAAAAAAACATTGTATTATACCAGCATGTACTTGTGTTACGGTTCTGTGCTGGAGCATGAGTTTTGGATGGATTGTAACTTTTAGTCGATGCTGCTTGAGCTTGGGGATAAGGCCAGAGCCTGCCTGTAACCTCGCTCCCCCCCCCCCCATTTGACGGGTAATGAGGACCCGACCAAGGCTTCTTCTTCTGGGTTAAACGAGCTCCCGACGTTTGAAAAGATGCATCTTTATCTCTCAATAGTTTTATTTGCTTTAACTTTTTTATAAAAACAAGTTTTGTCTTTTACAGATACTTGTACATGCAAGCGGAGATATTTTTATCTAAGCCTGGAATTCAATTAGCAATTTAGTATCGGTGTTTGTAATAATTTACAATAAACCGGTATTAGGTGATATTTGAGAAGTATGTGCTTGTCTATAGGCATGCCTTTTTTCAATATACTTAGGCGTACAAAAGTTCGACAGTGTGTCGTGAATATGATAGAGAACAAGTTTGGCGTATCAAACGTAGACGCCTAGGGTGTCTCGAAGACTCCTCAGGTGTCCAGACCTTAGGTGTCGGTTGGTCCAGGGCTGGCATGATCTTTTGCCTCGTGGACGGTTTTGTTCTCTTTACTATTACTGGCACCCAAAAATAAAATTTTAGTAGGTGGGTATTTTACAATAAAAATATTCTGGTTATGGTTAAGAAACAAAAAGGCTTGTTGTGAAAACTAAAGACAATGTATCGCAGACGACACACATAGATGAACTTGATATTATTGTTTTCATTGACGATAAATTTTGACGTTAAGTCACAGTTACCGCCGTCGTAATTGACTCTCGGTCAATGCCGACCTTAACAATAAAAAGTTGACTCTCAGTCAATAGCAATTTTAATATCGCATATTTTAATCATTATTTGGCCTTAACTCGCAGTTAACGCCGTTAAGATTGACTCACAGTCGATTCCGACGTGAAAATAGATAACTTGTATTTTTATGCATGATTTATGCTGATATGGTTTGACATAACTCGCAGTTAAGCCGTCGTTATTGACTCGCAGTCAATCCCGACAACCAACAGATAGTTTGGCGTTAACTCGCAGTTAACACCGTCGTTATTGGCTCGCAGCCAATCCCGACAGACAATAGATAGTTGAATCGCAGTAAAAATATATTCAGATGTCGATTTTTGTCTACATTATTTGGCCATAACTCGCAGTTAGGGCCGTCGCAATTGACTCGCAGTCAATCCCGACATAATAATAGATAGGCAACTTTATACATCACGTATTTTCGATAATATGTGGCGTTAACTCGCAGTTAACACCGTCGCAATTGACTCGCAGTCAATCCCGACAAGCAATAGATACTTGGTAACCCACAGTTCATATCTACGTAGATATCGCGTATTGTCAATATTATTTGGCCTTAACTCGCAGTTAACGCCGTCGCAATTGACTCGCAGTCAATCCCGACATAATAATAGATAGACAATCGCATTCCATCATATCCATTCACGTAACACATCGTAAATAATATTAGGCGGTAACTCGAAGTTACTGCCGTCGCAATTGACTCGCAGTCCATTCCGACGTAAGTTGTTCTATGATTCACTTGGTAATAAATGTTTAAAACACAAAAAAAGAAAATATATTTCATTTTTTACTTACCCTCGTAACTTTCGCCATTAGACGAAAAAACATCTAACACACATCATACACACGTATACTTAATACGTCGGTAACGTTTAATTTTGTTACTTTCCTTTATTTTTACTTTGTTTGTCGGAAGGTAAGAAAAGATAAAATTGTATGACGTAAACGAAGGCTAAAATTTTTAAGCCTGTGTAGGTGGTAATGAAATTTTGTAGTAATTAACTACAAAAAAAAAATATATTGAAAAGGTTTCAAAATCTCTCGATTAGACAATGTTCTAACGTTTGTCGGAATTATCATAAACAAAATGTCATTATATGGTTTACGTCTATCTTATTAAATTTTCCATAATTTTCGTAAAAGTTCTGTGTGCGACCGATAGGTCATAATCATGGTTGTTACGTTGTCATGTTACGTTTTTGTATACAAAACAAGTAACTGGAGGTATCGGGCCGCAAGATACTCGTAGGCTTCTGTTTAGCAAATTTAAGAATAGAACATGTGGGTAATCTTGAAAATTTTTCTCTCTTAGAAAGAATTAATAATCAAAACAACACTTACTGAAAAGTTTTGAATCCAGTACAATTACACTAACACACGGAGCAAAAACTTATTTTATCGAAAATAATTTTAAATATTTGTAATTTAACTTCAATATTACAACTTCAGGTATAATCTATCTACTTCTTATTGAACATTGCGCTTCGGCATGGGACGCGTGCGTTCACTGCCCCGCACGAAAAAGGAATGAAGCGAATGTCAGCTACAGTCGTGATGTGAACACGGACGGAAATCGTTTTAAATAAGAGAATCAAATGAATTACTCTTAAATGCGTGCATCGTCTGCCTGGCGAATTAAGGACTACTACTTGTAAACAAATTATATCTGAAGAATGAAGCGACGAAATATAATTATCAATTCGCAAAGGAAACTTATATGTAAGGTACCTTGAAACTTGGCTCATAAACAGGAAAAGGATAATTAAAGATAAATAAAAAAAAAAAAATTTTCGGCCATAAATGACGAGGTTTTAAAAAAAGTCGTTTTCGTCAAATATCGATAGGTCGTATGGCAGAATGTGATGAGTTGTCATTGCCTATCATAAAAAAAAATCAACAGCTGTATAAACCGACCACAGACTACTTAGAACAGTTGTCAGTTTTTTTAAGACTGGCCATGGCTACGTTTCATTCTGCCATACGGCTAATCGATATTTCACAAATACAAAATTATTTTTTAACTTTATTATTTGCAACCGAAAAAACTTCGTTTTTTTATTTTTACTTATTGACCTTATCCCTGTCTATGAGCCAAGTTTCGAGTTACCCTACATATACGTTTCCTATGCGAATTGTTTGTCTTGATTTTTATCTTTTATTTATGTCACAAGTAGGCAAACAAGCAGGTGGGCCACCTAACGGTAAGTGGTCACCACTGCCCAAAGCACCCATTATAATCGCATAATTAGATACAAATAAAACCGCAAAGCTCGGTGCCCTCACTGAGAACTGAGATGGTATGTCATATTTGCCGGTAATTTCCCTCCCTTACATCACTGCAATGCAAACAGTGCTATTCCATGGCAGAAATAGGCAAGGGGGTGGTACTTCCCGAAAAGACTGCACAAACGTTCTATCTATAACTTACATCTATCTATCTTAAACTCTTGGAAACACCTACGTGCACTAGTTGGAAGCGGCGAACCGACAGCTGCGCTCGACGCGTCAGTTCGTCGAGGAACAAGCGACGGAACGAGAGGCCGAGAGGGACGAGTTCGCTAAACGACTCGCAGAGCTCAGGGAGGAGAACCATCGCCTTGCTACTCGACTGCAGAACAACGCTAGGATATTGAATGAGGTAAGGCTGGGAGACGGTTGTTCAAGGTGGATTTTTAATGTTTTGTTCTCGTTTAACATAATTTTAACTCAAAAGTATACTTCGGGGCAAACAACTTGAACAATAATCGCGTGGTGGGGGAAGCTTCGCGCACGTCAATTTGTATGTAAAATCGACTCTGCGCAGCCAAGGTCATTTTTCAAGTAGTTTGCCCACACCTATAACACTAATATTCTAACTACTAGCACAGTCAAGAGCACGCCGATTTAGATAAAATTTTTTCAATGTAGATTCTTTACAGAATGTATTAACAGTGTAAATTGCAGAATACAAAGCATATACAAGGTTTAACAGAAAGGGTATATGATTCAGCCCATGATTCTGAACAACTTTGTGCTCTAAAGAACGTAGGTCGAAATACGAAAAAAATATTGACCTATACAAAATGCGCTATCAGCTGATTCAGTTTATATGGAAGGTAAAATTTTTTTTTGTATTTCGACCTATGTTCCTTAGAGAAAATTGTTCAGTTTCAAGGCCAAATTCACATCCTTCAGAGTTGGTGTACCCTTTTTGTTACACCTTGTAGAGCGAGTCTACTACCTTTTTAAATGCGCGTTATCACATGCCGCAGTTGACATATTGTACTTTAGACCGTTTGCCCTAGCAATATAGTGTAAATTGCAAATGTTAAAGTTGACGTGCTGCTGCTCTTGACTGTACCATATGTTTGACAAGTAACCTTCACCTTACCGAATGAATGAATGAATGAATAACACTTTATTGCACACTAAGGACGTGACGTAAGACTACCGACGTGCCGTTCTTAACAGTTTTACTTTGTAATCTTTTTGTTTCCAGTGAGTCCAAAATAATTTGCGTGGTTATAACTCTACCAGCTTTTAGCAGTCATTAAACCATGTTAGGCTTTACAAAATGAAGCTGTTATGAGCTTTACTAAAAGTTGGCAGGGGTATCAGCAAGCAAACACAAAACAAATGTATAACCATCTCCGCAACAATGATGAATGCTATGTACTCACAGTGCACCGCCCGCCCGTCGCGTGTTTCGCCTCTTCACGAGGCATCCTCTGTGTTTGGCACTGGTTGGTTCATCTCCTGAGGATTCCTCGTGTAGAGGCGAAACACGTGTAGAGTGGTTTGGGTGGTTGCTGTGTTGCAGTTGCCTGCACATACGCATTTATTTGTATGTCTATTATAATACTATGTATGTACCTAATATTTATTCAGTTTATGGTTTATCTTTGTACACCTTCCCCGCATTACAATTATTTTGTTTCCTGCACCCAAAGGTTGCCTGGAAGAAATTGCTTTTTAAGCAATAAGGCCGCCTATTGTGCTCCATATTTCATGTTTGTAAATTTTGAATTTCTGTGTGCAATAAAGAGTATTGTATTATTTGCGGGCGGGCGGTGCACAGTGAGTACACAGCATCCATCATAGTTGCGGAGGTGGCTCTATAAGTAACGTCTGATTCTGTTAACTAAACACTTTTTGAGCGACGAGAAGTTACCAAACAATAAGTTAACCCAATCGCTTGCCTTAACCTGCTTGATTTATGTTTATGTGCTAAAATGTGACACTGTTGACAGCTTAGAAGACGAAGCTTATTACATTCATAATTGTGACAGACGTTTGTTTTGTATCAAACGATTGGCATGACCCTTTAAATATTGATCTATCTTGGTACTATAGACTTACAAAAGATTTCTCTATAGCAAATTTTTAAAAAATGTGTTCATCCATTTGGGTGTGGATAAAATATAACCATTCAAACTTTCACCTCTGTCTCATTCAATTATACAATTTTACTTTTGGTTTGTTATTTATTAGGTTTTTATCATATATTTTTTTTGAGATTTTACTGTTGAGTAAAAAAAAAATATTGATGATTTATTCGAAGCAAATGTTATGTCATCTCAGAACCTGTCGTTTCCCTTTTATGAACGTAGTAAGCTTCCTCTACTAGCCAGTAGTTAGTCTAACCGTGGTGGTGTGTTTAGATGCACTGCCTGAGACTTTCGCACTGCAATTGCCGCGCGCACGATTACCACGTAAGTGTTTTTATGTCACCTATTTCTTCAAGTTTTCTTCCTTTTTTTGTCTCTCCAGTGTTTCTTTTTCTTTAGATGTTACAGACTGTATTTTTTTGTCATTTTGTTCAGTCTTTTTATAGCACTTAATAGCATGCCATGCACTTAGTTCTTGTGCACCCAACAGCACGTATACACTTTGGACTTTATCGCATGGTAATAGAGTTGTAAATGTTTCCACTGACGTGCGGTTGACTGTACTTAGTATGTAGAGATTTTAGAAAATTCATGTGAAATATTTAAAGGCCTAGTTTCTGCGGAGCGAGGTTCAAAACTTTGGTTTCTACATACAGTAAAAGAGCCCTTATAGTTTAGACAAAGTTGTGGATGGAAAAGTCGAAAGCAGGAACTTTATTTGGACTACAAAGTAGGAAATCGCAAAATTTCACAACCACAGGCAGGATTCGAACCTGCGTCTTTAGGCACACCACAGCACTATCAACGTGGCAGGACCACAGTAGCCTAGTTGGTAAAGCGTCTTCGGTACTGACGCAGGTTCGAATCCTGACTGTGGTTGTGAAATTTTGCGATTTTCTACTTTGTAGATTTATTCGAACACAGGAAGTGTTTATTTTGACTAGTATACTAAAAAACACAAACAAACTTACTAAAAGTCCCCTGCACGTTCCGTCCACGCTCCCCATTCCAACGTAACAAACTATTATAGTACCTAGAAAGTTATACTATTAAAAAGTTATTGCAGTTAATTTTAGAATTCTGTGAAGTTATTTGACATGAATTTTCCAAAACCCTGTATTTCCTTTAAAAGACTTGCTTCAAGATATCTTACGAAACTAATCAAATACGAGTAAAGGTAGTAAAAAAGTCAACGCGTCTTAGCCTATTCCACGAAAGAACGCGGAGTTTTGAAAACAAAAATTTTTCTGTTAAGAAGATATTTGAAGAAGAAGAGAACCACAACACAGATACACAGAAAAACGCTTAGACTGTCATTTCAGCTAGTAACACAAATTCACATATTTAACACTTTTATGTTGAAAATTAAAGTTAGTTTGTTTACATATCGTCACGTTCTTTGGTGGAATTCCTTATACAGCGTGTTACGGAAAGGTGTGATAATAATAAAGGGTGTGAATCTGCTCATGAAACTGAATTATTCCCAATAGTTAGGGTGCTGGCTGCAATTTGGGTATATGATTTGCTCATGATTCATATTAATATGGATGATAGATCAGCTCAATACGAATTGATTTGGTCCTTACAAGTTTTTCTGTGCGTCGCTGCGTTTTTGAGTTAAAGCAAAAAAAAGGAAATAAGATACTTTGTCTTAGACTTTGTCTGCCTTTGTGGCTCCTGTTTAAAGTACTTCTGAAGATGTAGAAAATCGAAGAGGCAGACATGCAGGGCTCTGCATTATCACGGGACGAAGTAGTGAATTTTTGCATTTTGAAGCGCTGTAACTTTACGACGCAGGGCTATTATGGTGGCAGACCATTTTTCTGGGGTTTTATACATTGTATTTAATCAGATAGTCATAGTCTGCCAGGTGTACGTTTCATTGTCAAATTTCGAAATAGTTAAAACTTAATTCCTCAAAAACGCAGGGGTGTGGATGTCCGCCAATATTTTTTGTATCTTTTAGAGGATGCTCCTTATCATCAGTCAAAGAGACAGACATGAGCAAATCATATAGAAATTTGTCCTTCATCACCCTTACTACAAGGAACATATGTCGAAATACGAAAAACCAAATTTCAACTCCCATACAAAATGCGCTATCAGCTGATGCAGTGTCCTCCCATAGGTCAAACATTGAGTTTGTTCTATGACCTATGTTTACTAGGAAAAGTTGTTCAGTTTTATGGACAGATTCACACCCTATAGTATTTCACACCTTTCCGTTTAGCATTTGTTCGCGTTATTTCTTAACAGGTGGAACAATTGGAAGCCCAGACCCGCGAAATGAACCAAATAATAGCCGAGCTTGAAACGCGCAAAGCCGCGACTGACGAAGAGATCAAATCGCAGGAAGAAAAGATATCAATCCTACGTGACATCATACAGAACTTGGAAACACAGCTCGAGCAGAAGACCACGCACGAAACGGAGATATTGGAGCAGCTCGAACAGATGAAGAGGACCATAGATGACAGGGACAGGCAAGTAAAAGTACAAACAAAAAGGATAATGTTTTGTTCGAAAACTAAATAAAATACTGATCCACATAAAAAAGAGCCCTGTAAAATTTAAAGGCTAACTATTTCTTAGCCAGTGTGCTAAGTGCCAGTGCAACAGCCTCCGTGGTCTAGTGGTTAGAGCGCTCGGCTCTCGATCCGGAGGTCCCGGGTTCGATTCCCGGTGGGGACACTGTCAAACAAAAATCTCTTTGTGCGACCTCCCCAGTTTGGTTAGGGCATTGCAGGATGAATCACCTGATTGTCCGAAAAGTTAGATGATTCCGTGCTTCGGAAGGCACGTAAAGCCGTTGGTCCCGACTACTATCTACGGATGTAGTCGTTAATGAGCCATGTCAGAGGCCTTTGGCGGCTCAACAACTCTGACACCAGGGTTTGTGAGGTCGGTCATCGACCTTGCAACCCACACGATATGATGATGAGCCAGTGTGCAGTTTTAAATTTATTAGAATGGTGGTTGCTGAGCAGAAGTGCTGCCACTTTGAGAAATAAATTTATTGCGTCATAAATACAAAACATTTAATAAGGATTGTTTGATTGGCGGCAATTTGGGGTAGTTCTATATTTTATTATCCATCACATCACACCTTAGCTTATCGTGAATAGCTTTGTATTGTAAAACTGCCAAAAACTGCCACTTTTAGCACTTTACCAATACAAAGCTATAAATGATAAGCTAAACTATGATGTCATGGGTTATAACATATATAACTAACCTGTATTGCCGCCAAACGAACAATACTACTGAAAAGTTTTGTATTTGCGACGCTATAAATTTATTTCTAAAAGTAAGGTGCTGCCACCCAGCAACCGCCTTAAAAGAATCGTAAAGGATGAAACTAAGCTGTAACGATATAGCTATGTGGTTTCATACAAAATAAATACAAGATTTTCTTTTTGACATTTAATAGAGAGTGTATTTGACTAGGTTGTCCTCATGGAGTCCTTCTCATGAAGGATCTGTCGAGGTTACTAGTTTTTATATTCTGACCGCAACCGCTGTATCGCTAAACAGGGTGTTAATTTGATTGCGTGCCATAGCTTAAGGGGGTGGTTCAGTAACGATAAAAAAATTATAAAAAAAAATCCTACAATTTTTTTTTTAAACTCCATTGAAACTAAATTAACGTGGAGGGTAATGGGCGCGCTATCAAAAGTGCGCGAAAGAGTTTCAGTTATGTAGTCGTCATTGAGATCTTTAGGGGAGGCCTATGTCCAGCAGTGGACGTCTTTCGGCTGATATGATAATGATGTGCCTACCTTATTCACTGATACTCGCGCGCTAGCGACATTCTGTTGCTCCGCGTTAGTTAAGTTTCAATGCAGTTTTAGTTTTTTTTTTCAGTAGGATTTTTATAAATAATTTGTTTGGTAACTGAAACACGCCTTAAGCTATGGCACGCAATCAAATTATTTATTTTATTTATTTATTAGGTCACCAACAGAATGTACATCAACAAATTCTTAAAAATGAACATTAAAGTTAACAATTTAAATGTCATTCTAATTATAGGTGACGACGGCATTCAAAAACTTAAGTAACTAACTGAAAATAAATTAAGAATAATAAGTTAATATCTAAACATATTTTAAACTACCTACTCATAATATAAAGAAATATGAAGTAAAAACATTTATGTGAGATTTACAAAATTAACACCCTGTATAGGTGGGGGAGTGGGAAGGAAAGAGCAAGTACTAGTTGCCGCCGTAAGCGAAGACGAGTGATGGCCCCCCGTCTCGCCGTGAGCATATCCCATATCGTAGCTACTCCCGAAAATTTAAACTGAGGATTCAGACAATGAAAATGATATTTTTTTTCCGAAATAGGGACAACTATTTTGGCTTACTTACTTTTGTGGGCCATTGGGTCGTATAGGTTCTAGAGTGGCAACCACGAACCGGTAGATTTAGCGTGGGCAGCCATCCACAAGGTGGACCGACGCAACGATCTAGTCAAGGTCGCGGGAAGCTCCTGGAGATCTTTAGGGGAGGCCCATGTCTAGTACTAGACTCTTCCGGCTGAAATTATTATGATTTTGTTTTCTGTGTTTTGTTATAATGTCCAATATTAATAAATGATTCTGATTTGTGAATCGTTTCCGATACAGAAAGCTTCGGTCGTTGGTCGGGGAGTTGGAATCGCTGAAGAGTGAGAAATTCGAGCAGAGTGATGTGGTCTGCGTGAAGTGCGGGCAGGACGACGACAGATTTGACAAGTTTATGGAGAAGGTGAAGGAACAGGTAAGATGTAAATCTGACCGAACAAATTTAACTACCTTGTTTGTACAGTTGATTCTATATAGATACAAGTATACAGGATGTAAGAGATGATGTACCGAAAACTGAACAGGTGTGCTCAGTCAACGAAACTGAACAACTTACCCAAAGAAATATTTTTGAATAATTTAAATTTTTTGACCTCCATAAATTAATCAATAAACAAATTGTGCTCACTCTCATCATACAGTTCGTCTGGAGAGGAGAAAAATTTGTTTCATTTTCCAAAAATGTTTCTTTGGGAAAGTTGTTCAGTTTCGTTGACTGAGCAAGTGAGCACGCCCTTTCAGTTTTCGGTGTACCACCCCTTACACCCTGTATTAACGTGCGGGAATCTTTCCCAATTACAAGCGTTTTGTTCAAGTTGTTTGTCGGCACTTGATAGTTATATGATTATTTAAAGTATGGCTTTAATTTGTGTTAAGATAAGAAAGACAGTTTTAAAAAAAAAAATATTTGAGGATTGCTTCTAGAATAAAGGATTCAGAAAAATCTGGTCATACACTTCTTTGAGTAACAGGATTGATATAAAGCACCTTGTATAACGCTTCGTCTTTTAAAGTTTCTACCTGTAGGTGTCTATCAATTGCTGGTAATATGCTATTTGTTTGACCAGAGTCGCTGGCTAGAAGAGAAGATCCACAGAAGCACACAACGTCTTGAGCGCATACATGAAGTGGCCTCTACATCTTGCAGCGAGCCGAGTGAGGATGTGTCTTTGAGGGACCAGAAGAATCGGGGCATTGAGGTCAGTTTTGGTCCGTGAATGTCCGTTTAGATGTATCATGACTCTTTCTTATAATGTCTCCCGGTTCCAATATAAGTACTTTTCCCACAATATCCTTTTCCCAAAATGTGTTTGCCCGAGAATCAAAGCGCACGAGAGTGCGCCGGCCAAGTTCTAAGCACAGGCCGCGCGCACACCGTGCTCTATTTACCCGAACCGCTTCGAGCCACTTTTGACTCCCCTGTATCTTCTTACCTGATTAATAGATCTGGATAAAACTTTACGGACATAATAACACCATTTAATATATTTTGAATAAAAAGTTTCAATATTGTAGCTATTACAGAAAAAAAGTTAATAGACTCGGGAAAATTGTAAATTTGGTACTCACTGACTCACGTATTCACTGACAGCTCATCAAAATGTTTGACCACTTCTAGAAGACCTACAAAGTTGAAATTTGGCAATTAGCTAGTCGTCAGGGTAAGAGTAATGGAAAAATTCGAATATTGGAAATTGATCAAGTGCGAGTCGGGTTTTAGTCAAAATTATGTATAAAATGTTGGGACCTGAGACCTGAAAATCTGAAATTTGGCATGGGGATAGTCGTTAGCATTTAAAAAAGTATAGCAAAAATTTGAAAATTGGATATTGGTCATGTGTGAGTCAGGATATAGTCATTATTATGCATAAAATTGTTGGTCATACTTCTGTGAGACCTACAAATTTGAAATCAGGCATCGTTAGCATTAAATTAAAGGAAAAATTTGGAAAATGGAAAATGATCAAGTGCGAGTCAGACTAAAATTAATGTACCAAATATTAAAAAGGTAGTATTTCTAGTATTAAAAGGTAATATGACCTCATTTTTCTTTCTTATAAAGTACGTCCTCCTAAAATTAAAAGTAAAGTTATTCTTCAGCGTAATTTTCGCAACATGGATTTGGATCGCTTGAGGAGGACGCTGAGAATATTGAGTGGTCCCCAGTTTTGAAGGCCGATAGTGTGGATGCCAAGGTAGCTGCTTTTGAAATTATACTTACCAAGCTTTTTGATTCTCATGCTCCGGTGCGACCTGTTCGTGTGAAGCATGCTCCTGCTCCCTGGCTGACGCCAATTATTAAGAGGGTTATGGCAAAACGGGATAGGGCTAAAAGTCGATATAAAAAAGATCCTGCAAATGATAACCTGTCAGCGTACAAAAAGCTTCGCAACATCTGCAACAGGATGTGTAGGGATGCAAAACGCCGCTATATCCATTCTACTCTTGAAAACCTATCTCGAGGCTCTTACCTGGAGGTTCTTAAAGTCACTTGGGGTAGGTAAGGCCATGGATACTTGTAAAAGTACCATGGATGTTAATGATTTAAATAAACATTTTTCAACTCCACTCGTAATTCTAAATGACAACACTAAGTTATCTTCTCTCATATATCTTTCGAACCTTGCTCTACCTGACTGCACTCCATTCTCGTTCCAACGGGTCACTGAGGATAACGTCAAGAAGAGTATCCTTTCTATATCCACAAAGGCAGTGGGTAGCGATGACCTGAGTCTCGATATGCTTAAACCTATCCTGGAAGTTGTCACACCTCCTATCACACACATCATAAACTCTTCTCTGGAGGTTAATGTCTTTCCTTCCACTTGGAAAAAGGCTTATGTTATCCCACTGCCTAAAGTTTCCACTCCAACTTCCCTTTCTCAATATCGTCCCATCTCTATCCTACCGGTACTTTGGAAAGTTCTCGAAAGTGTCGTTCACAAGCAACTTTACTCCTATCTCATATTAAATAATCTCCTTTGTCCATTCCAATCCGGATTCCGCCCTTCCCATAGCACGGTTAGTGCGTTGCTGAATGTCACAGAAGACATCCGTTATGCTATGGATAATACTAAGTTCACGATTGTCACTCTCCTGGACTTCAGCAACGCATTTAACTCTGTTGATTATGATATTTTACTTGGTTCCCTTCGCTCTCTTAACGTTGCTCCTCCTGTGGTCGAGTGGTTTCGTTCCTATCTTCAAGGTCGCCAACAATGTGTTAGGACCGACGACCAATCCTCGGAATGGTTGAACCTAACTTCTGGCGTACCTCAAGGCGGTGTACTTTCTCCTTTATTATTTTCTATTTTTATAAACAATATTTCTCGTGTTATCTCTTCTCCCTTCCACCTGTATGCAGATGATTTACAAATCTATAGGCACTTCTCTCCATCTGAAGTCAATGAAGCTGTGAGTGCAGTGAATTCAGATCTTGCTGCTATTCAGCTGTGGGCTGATAATTTTGGGCTTCTAGTGAACCCAAACAAGTCGCAGGCAATGATAGTTGGTAGCAGCAGACTAAGGGGTAGATTGGGGGATGCGTTGCCAAAAATATTTTATAACGGAGTCTGTATTCCCTACACGGACAAGGCAAAGAACCTAGGGATTATTATAGACCGTGACCTCTCATGGTCCGCGCAGGTTAGTGAGGTGAGTAGGCGCATGCATTATTCTTTTCACTCCCTTAAGCGACTCCAGTACTTCCTTCCCTTTCAAACTAAAATCTTGCTTGCACAAGCTCTACTCCTTCCCATTCTCGACTACGCTGATGTGTGCTACCTTGATGTGACGGAAGAATTGCTGAACAAACTTGAGCGCCTACAAAATCTGGCTATTCGTTTCATCTTTGGTCTTCGCAAATATGATCATGTCTCCGAATTTCGCGCTCAATTAAAGTGGCTTCCTATCCGACTTCGTAATGTGCACATCCTTTCTGTCCTGTATAAGATCCTGAATGACCCTGCCACTCCTGACTATCTTCGCTCCCGCTTCCAACTTTTACCTCCTGATCCGCGCTCTAGGCGCAACTGCATCACTGCGATGTTGGAGTGTCCTAGAGCGAACACCAAATTCTTTTTTAACTCCTTTTCTTCCCAAGCTGTGCGACTATGGAACAAACTTCCAAAGGCTATACAAAGCAGTCCATCAATAACATCGTTTAAGATGCGATTAAGAGAGCACTACGTATCGCAATCATCTTGAGTAATGTATTTATTTTATGTATTATTATGTATCATTATATAGTATGTCTATGTATTATTTTTATGTATTTTATAAGTAAGTTTATAAATTTTATATATGCCTTAATATTAATACTGTTATTAGGAATATAAGTATATTCGTGTGTAGTTTAAGTAGGTTTATCCCTATTTTATATTACACTGTATTTTGAAATTAATTTTAATTTAAAAATGTATTTTAAAATTTCTTATCACGATTATTAATGCACATTCCTGTGCCCGCTTTAATGACACTCTTCCACACCTAATAGGTTGGCTGGAAGAGATCTCTTAAAGAGATAAGCTCGCCTTTGTAAACAATTTTCATTTAAAAACTGTATGTTATTTGTGTGCAATAAAGAATATATATATATTTCTAGAAGCTTGTTAGCGTTGCGGCTGGCACTATGGACCGCGGTTGTTGTTGACCGCAGTATGTAAGATGGTACGATACACTGAAGGATGCTGCTGCCCATCCTCTGGTTCATAATCCTTTAGTCGCCTGTTACGACACCCACGGGTAGAGATGGTTTGATGCTATTATTTGCCGGCACCACACGGTACTATAAATTATTATAATTTTGTTTATTGCCTTTGAGTTTGCTCTTGACTTGACTTCAAAACCTCGATCTAATTTTGAGTAGAGAGATGAAGCCGACGCTGAAGCGAGCTTGCCAATAGAGAAGGTAAATCCCTTACGTTATAACCTAAAGCCACGATCACCTCTAGCTGAATTCATGTACATGGCTGGGAGGCTTGGTTCTGTTAATTGCAATATCCTTACTTCAACGAGCAATGTATGCCGAATTGGTCTTTAAATTCAGCTAGGTGTGATCGTGGCTTAAGGGCCTCCGCTAAAATTCGCCCGGGCGCACGCGTGTGACGGGCTCATTCGGTTGCCCGCGCGAGTTTTAACGGACGCCCTAACTCACTCATTCGCTTATTCATCTCATTTGTAACTGCCGAAAGTTTAAAACAAACCATCATTATTAATTTATTCATTCCTCAGTAATTTTTTTATTGTTAATGGGCTTTCTCTTGACCTCGATCTAGTCTTCAGGACAAAGATGAGGCGACGATGGGATGAGCTTGCCCAAAAGAAGCCTATTCTCGCGACTTGAATATAGATATGAACTTGGGAACACAGATGCAAGCAAATTTTTCTTAGTTTCCTAACAGAAGCCCATAGGGTATGCACTTTGTAACAAGTATGATTTATGTAGAGTTCCAAAAATTTTTATTTATTCATTTACTTATTTATTGTATTCCCAATAGGTACTGCTGATTTTTATTCAAATTCGTAAAGGCGGACTTCCAGCCGCGGTCAATAGATGGCGCTTACTTTTTCTAAAACGCTAGCGACTGTAAAACTTGATACCAATAAGTAAGGTGTATGAAATGAACCGCGCGATGTCATTACCTTCTCTAAATTAATTTTTGTAACTTGTTGCGTTCGCAACAAGAAATTACTTTACGAATCACAAATTTATGAAAACAAACACAAACTAACTACAACAATAATAGTTATTTTATTTATGCAACTGTTACGTAATGAGATCTGGTTTTTAAATTTACTACTCTTTAAAATTCTATTTTATTTTGTCGGTCGTAGATAAAGATTTGTATGCATGTTTTCGTAATTAGTAATTTTAATACGAGATCGGTTTTTGATACGAGGCGAATTACGCAACAGTTGCATAAATAACTATATCCCACCAAAAACATAAATGTAAAAATGTAGGCCAAGTTCTTTTACATAAAAAAAGAGTAGAAATCTAAACTACAGCCAAGTTAATAATAATCAGAACCGATATTAATCATTCCAACTTGGCGGGTTTTCATCACACCAATACTTCTGAAAAGAGCAAATCTTGCGGAGGTAAGTTTTAGAGTTGGACTTTTTTCCTTCATTAATCAAATTAAAATTTCAAAACCCGCCAAGTTCGAATGATTAATATCGGTTCTGATTATTATTAACTTGGCTGTAGTTTAGATTTCAACTCTTTTTATGTACAAGAACTTGGCCTACATTTTTACATTTACGAGTATGTTTTTGGTGGGATATTGTTTTCCCAAAATGTTGAAAACGTGATTTTCCTTTTTCGCTCTCTACTCGTATCCATACAAATTGGTATTGGAATTTCGACTATGGAATGATTTTCGTTAGCCTGTTTTGTCTCTCCGTAAGAAATTAGAAAGGAAGACTAATGGAGCAAGAAAATGGGGAAATTTGGAATTTTTTAATTATTTTTTATTGTTAAGATTTTGTGGGTCATTAGGATTTTGATTAGCATTTTGAATGTAGTTGTAATCATACATCGTGAAAAATTAAAGATGCGTCATGATACCTCTTTGGGCTGAGGAAATTTTTCGTGCTGTAAAGATGGGAAGAAGACGTTAAGAGCAGCTGTTGATCCCCAGATGAAATCTCCGTGCGTGTCCCCCTCGCCGCGCGTGGAGCAGCTCCCGGAGCTGGCGGGAGTGTGGGAGTGCCTGGAGTCGCGCGCGCGCGCCGACCTGGCCGCGCTCAAGCGGATCCAAGACCTCGAGATGCAGAGGAACCAGCTCAAGGACGTGGCGCAGGTACGTGGACCTCTGGAACTCATTCATATTCACACACACACACACTTTTTAAAAATATATGGCAATCGGCCGTTATAAGAGGCAACAGCCATTCCTGCCAGACTCAAGTCAAAGGAAAAATACGGAAAAGGAAAGATTGACCAGTAAAAATTACCAAGAGTGACTTTTATTCACTTTGGGTTACCTAAAAGTTATAAGGGACAAAACAAGGACGATACAAAATTACAATAAAAACAACACAAAAGCGAAGGTAGGGATTGAGTACCTTATAAAGTTATAACTTTATCTTATTCGATCGGCATCTTGGAAATTTTGACATATTAGAGTACGGAGAGTGGAAAAATTATAAAAAATGTATAGCAATTTATACATAATTATGCCTTATCGCGTTAATAACTACGTTGTAATAATGCCGAGACATACCACACGCTCCGTGTACCCGCGCGAGTTTAGCGAACGGCCTAAAGGTTCATTTATACAGTGTAGATTCTTTACAGAATGTTTCAATGGTGATTCTCTAAGGTATGCGATTACTTTAAGGTTTAAGGATGCCTTCCAACGTCTATTTATCTATCAGAGCTGTGCGAATAAGATTGCTTAATTTTCCTAGCTTAAAGATGTGCTCGAAAATGAATCAATTGAAAATGGACCGATGGCACCGGAGGGTTCTATTGGTTGAAATTTTTCCAACGCACAGGCAACAACTCTGATGGAAAGACCCCCTAAGTCAAGGACAGATGGCGCTAAGTTGCCAATTGACAATCAAGGATAAGAGAAATTTGAACGATTCGCTTGAAGACGAGATCCCTCAGTTAGAAAAGTGTTTGCAGGTTACGCCGCAGGTCGCTGTATTAATGCTCGCGTCGTGTTTTTCTTTTCTTTATCTATTTAAATCATCTCATAATTGGATCCTGAAAGGACTTTAAGCATAGTCCAGTACTTGATCATTTCAGTACTGGTGAGCCTGAGCCTCATGAGACCTGTCATGGGTGCCCACATCCCAGTTGCAAATGTCGTTCATCACTTGCATCACGCACTATTCAAAAACTTTCGTCTGAAGAAAATACGGTTTCACAGCAGTCAAAAAACGCAATAAATGGATTAATTTAGAAAAATATGAATATCATAATTTGAAACATAACACAGCTAACGATCTGCTTCAAAAACTGCAACGGAGTACTAAAACCATTTTAGTATTTTCGCTAACAAAACACAAAAACACTCGTTTCCTTCACTCCTATAACCAACCTTGGGATCAGATGCAAATTTGGCTGCTGTCCAAGAAAGTTATTTTGATAATAACTAATAGTGCTATTACCAGCGCAGCGTGACATTTTATTGCTAAATAAAAATTAAAATGGATTACTAGTTATTTTGCGTATTTAACTGTCTCGAAACTTGAAAGATTTTTTGGACTTTGTTGTCAGCAACTCTGGTTAAGTCCACATATCTTCACAGATATGAGGCAACTATATCGTGATGTGTATTATGTGCGACAGTGAAAAGGCGCTGGCTCAGCATATTGTCGCAGCAAGCTACGACGCTGGTGATTTTGCCAGAAACCTAAGTGAGTCGACGTAAGCGACACAGAAAAGGATCGATAAATTAAAGAATTTGTAAGAAGACGTAAAGTGCGAATAAAAAGTAGTGTGTGCATGTATGTGCGTGTGTGTGTGTGTGGGGGGGGGGGGGGGTTAGTGTGCGAGTAAGGGGGGGGGGAAGGATCAGCGCTTACCTTTTTGCGGTTCGGGCTGCAATTCCTGAGCCTCCATTTTTCGTTCTCATAATACTTTTCAACATGGAATAAATACACCACAAAGCGCTAGATTTATACTTATTCGCCAGCTCATTGAAATAAGCCAAAAAGACATTCTCTGAAAACGAATTGGCATTTTTGCTGTTCTTCCATTCAATTAACTTTTCGTAGGTAAGAATGTATTTTCCTTTGATTTTGCTGGAAGGAGACTCTCACTTGCATTTTGTGCCCCAGTAATTATTTCCTGTGTGGTTAAATTAAGTTCTTCTTCATTGCTTGAAACCAACGACGACATTGTTAGTTAGTTACAAAAACAAAGCAAATGAAAATACTTCTGAAAAATGGCGCGCGGAATTCTTATTGCGCGCGCATTTCTTTTTTTAAATGAGGAGTTGTGACGAAGCAGTGGCAATGCTCCCAAACAGCGTAGTCATTGAAAAAGTACAAAAACTTATAATTTATTGCTTACAAAATCAATTAATGTTAATTTGTTGTCAAATTTAACTAATCTCATACAACAAACTGTTTATATATTATATTCTCATCAACATTAGGTATATATTTACGAAAATGTCATAAATATTTTAGACATTAGAACTCCTTGCTCTTTGTTAATATAAAAAAAAAACTAGTGCTGTAATATATAATGAGAAAAGCACGCGTTTTTAATAAGCTGGATTATGGACCTAAATACAGTGCAAATAGAGCTGTTTTATGAGCAATTGAATTGAAAATATTTTTTCTAAACTGTTTATTACGTGAATGAGGATAATTTTTTAAAATAAATAAATCATGCATATGCATATTTGGTTAGATTGAAGGATTCTTTAGTTCACTGAAAGTGCCGCTTTGTTTATTTTTTTTGGTATCTCCTTATTTTTGTGTCCGTCTCTACCCGTGAATGTCGTAAGAGGCGACTAAGGGCTTATAAACCGGAGGGCACTAGCATCTCTGCGTACCATCTTACATACTGCGGTCACCAACAACAACGGTCGCCAGCCGCAAAGCATACAAGCGTGGTGACTATAGTAATCTCCTCCAAAGTACCATGCGTTACTGCAGGGGTTCTGGAGCGAGGTGTCCTGCAGTGGACATTTTATGGGATGTTATGATTTTTGTGTAAGTTATTTCAGCTAGCTCGTCATCATCGTGTGAGTTGCAAGGTCAGTGACCGATCTCACAAACCCTGGTGTCAGAGTTATTGAGCCGCCAATGCCGCCAAATAAACAAGTTTTGTCATCATAGCCATCAGTATTTTAAAAAACCCAATTAGTGCGATTACTCACTTCGCTATTTAAAAATCTCGGTGTAATATTCACGTGTTTATTTGCAAAGTGTTATTGGCACTTGTACATTTGCTGTGAAACGTGTACGAAATTTCACTGTCATGGATTCTTCATATAAATACAAAAATTTCCGTTTGTCTGTTGCTAAAATTGCGTGGGACACGTTTTCAATGTGAAATCTAAAAGTAAGATGAAGGTTACACATGAAAAATATACTTGTCTATGTTGTACTGCATGTTTGAATTTATATACATTTTCAACTCTTTACTGCATCGTTGGTAGGTTATTCCTTAGTGCTCACATACGTCCTATAAGAACCATATTTGCATAATTTCATAGTAATATTTATTTATTTATTGTATATACAATTGTAACATAACAGAAAATCCAATATATATATATATATATATATTTTTATTGTCAATGGACTTACTCTTGACCTCGATCTAGTCTTGAAGAAAGAGATGAGGTTGACGATGGAACGAGCTTGCCCAGAAGAAGCCTATTCACTCGCGACTTGAATAGATTCGGGTTAGGTATATGCTTAGATTATGAATAACGGCAGCTTACTGCCTATAGATAAACAAAGAGCCCGAAAACGCGTAACCAATTTTGATTTGTCAATGTGTGCGTTAGATAGTGATGTACATTTTGGTATCGATATTCGAGTACCCTGGCGACATTGACTTGTCTGTTCAGGCGGTAGCGTCGCTGTCAACAATCGCAGTGTTTCACTTGTAGTAGGTAGTAGTGTCGATATTCCTCCATTTCTCCGCCTGGGGCCGTAGATAAGTGGATTTCTACTGTCGTAAATTCCAGTAGTATAGAATAAAAATGTATGAGATTGATATTCACTGACGAAATGTTGCGTGACGGCTATGGCTATATTATATGCAACTACCGTTTACGATTACAGGAAGCCCCTTTTCTAGGTACCAACCCAAAAAAGTCGGTGGAACTGTAATTTATGTTTCTTTGTTAAAACCTCATTTTTTTATCTTCGTCACTGCATGACCAGTGCCACCAGCATGAGCCCCTATCTTAGGCCAAATGTATTTTTTTTATTTTTTATTTATGGAGCAAATGTCAAAATATAGCATTTGAGGCCGCCAAAGGCCTCTCACATATGGCTCTTTAACGACTACATCCATAGGTAGTAGTCGGGCCAACGGCTTAACGTGCCTTCCGAAGCACGGAATTATCCAACTTATCGGACTATCAGGTGATTCATCCTGCAATGTCCTAACCAAACTGGGGAAGCCGCTCAAAGGGATTTTTGTCTGACAGAGTCCCCACCAGGAATCAAAAACAGAACCTCCGGACTCCGGATCGAGAGCCGAGCGCTCTAACCACTAGACCATTGAAGACGTTAATGGCTGATAATTCTACAAAGCAGAAAATCGCTAAATTTCACAACCACAAACGCAACGCAACGTTGGAATGCGTATTGAAGACGCATATTTCACAACATCAGACAGAACCACATTTTAGCCTAGTAGGTAAAACGTCTCCGGTACTTACGGAGAAGACGCAGGTTCGAATACTGTCTGTGGTTGTGAAATTATGCGATTTTCTACTTTATACACAAAAATTTTAGAATAGTCAGTTTTAAGGAAGGAATGACATTATATTTTAGTAACAATTTGTTTGAGCCGATAATAACTATACGGAAGTGCCTCCGCTGCTGCCGGCGCCGGGTCCTATATGAGCTACCGACCGGCGCCGGTTGCTGAAATGGCTGCCGGTGCTGATTTTTTTTTTAAATTGGTAACAGAACTAAATTAGTCAACCCCGATTCCAAGCTGCCGAATCTGTTAGCTCCATTTAATAAAGTTGTATTAAGTCGGCATTTTCTTTTATATACCTACATCTAGAAAATGTTTGCTACAAACTTAAGAGTATTTTTTAGGATTCCAACTCGTCCAATCACCCTTATCAATTTTCCTTTTATATTCGAATCCTTTGGAAACTGTTGAACAAAATGGCAAAACAAAGTTAGGACTGACCTACTTCTGTTTATTTCAAGACGAAAATGGTAAATCAAGTAAGTAACAATGCGTCTGTAAGCTCGTATTATAAACATAAAGAAAATAGGTATCGATAAATTTGAGTCAAGCCCTAGCGTAAATGTGAGCTATATTGATGAAAAATATAACACTAAAATTCAGAACATTATCAACAACTAAACTTTTTTCAATGCAAAATACGAAAATTAGCAATTCAGAAGAAGCTATTCTATATTTTAAACATGAAATATAAGTTATTTTAAGCAAAAAAACATATAGTTCAAAAGTAATAACGTCCTAAGAATTTACCCGTGAAATGTACATTTCTCTGGACTATTTTTGTAATTAACACCACATCCAACTACACTACACACCGTCATAATTAAAAGTATCCTTATTTTTATATAAATATGTAGTTTTTACGCAATTTTTTACAAAAAACTGGAAAGCTGGTTTTTCGCGTGGCTCAAAGTGGCTCCCTGTCATTCAAAATCGGTTACAGAGCTATTCGATTCGCTATCCTTTGCTATCTTGCAGTATCACCATAAGAGATTTGTTTCTCGCTCGCACTCATTGTTGGTCTTCTATGCTTATGTCTATGGGTATATGAACACGGAAACACAGACGCAGGCTGATAATTCCACTCTTTAGCCGTGCGCATAATAAAAGATATTTAAAAAGCGCTTTTTTTAAATGTGTGGAATATCAACCAAGCGTGGGTAATATTCTGCAGCGCGTCTGGACTTTATCTGTCATGTGCATTGTCTGTCATGTCATCGACCACCAACTATTCACTTACGGAAATATTTACAGAAAGTTTTGCACCCGATCACTTGACCCCATATTTTCATGATCGATCAATACCCATCAACTATTTTCATTTAAAAAATATGTACTCAACGTTGCTATAACGCGATTTGTAAGAAAACGTATAGAGTTATCACTGAAAATTGTTAGTGTGTCTTACAAACCGTTAAACTAAACAGCTTTACCAAAGAAAAAAAAAAGGTATAAAGATAATATGTCTCAGATTCTACGCGCTCTTGGCCATACCTTTCTTTAACAACAGACGTGTGCGTCCTAAGTTCCTACTCTGTTTGGAAGAGAAACTAGGATCTAAGACACAGGCTAGGCCTAGTTTAGATTCTAGTTCCCTACATTTGAATTTTTTTAATGAGGTATTGCAAAAAAAAAAAAAAAAGAAACAAACGTCAAAATATGAGAGATTTTGGTCACCCATAGATTTTCGTCGTCCAAAACAAAACGATTGAATGGAAAAATGTACTCTTCGTGGTAACAACTCGGTTTGTAGGACAACATTCACTATCACTTCAAAAATGTTAGTATTTTTCCTAAAAAATATGGGAAAAATATGGTTGTCTCATACAAAACCATCTTAACCGCCATCAAACCCGCAAGGTTTTTTTGGGAAATTATTTTTTTTTTCCTTTTTTTCGCTTCTTAGAGAAACTTGTTCAGTTTTACCGATAGAGCAACATACAAAAAATTGCAATGATAAAAATACATAACCCTGTATACTCGTATTTACGCTTCTAGTGATTTTGAGGGATATTTTAAGATGTATGAATCACGCCTTTCCTACTTCGCAAACTTATAGGTCACACGTCATTTACACTTCAAACCATTCGGAAATGAGCTAGTGAGTTTGCGAAGTATTTGATTTGAGTGAATACAGATTCTATATAAAAAAAGAACGATTATTCCTTTATTCAACGGGTCACTAAGAATGTGGAACAGAAAAACTTACTCAAAAAATTGTGATCTCCTCTCGCAAACTCGCTAGTTTCTGCGAGGATTTTGTATGAAAAGTCCAGATATTTTTTGTTGTTTTTCAGACCATATTTCTTTGCGAAAGTTGTACAGATCCATGTTCCCTTCAAAAACGTAGTACTTTTTTACGATCTGTATAACGGAGAAACGTGATTGATGTTTACATAGTTTCCTCCTTTCTCGTTTAGTTCGTCTTCTTCTTCTTTAATTTAAGAGCTACGCTCTTGTCGATGCAGCATCCCTGTCAGTTCAACTGTGCAACTCCCTCCATCTTTTTCTGTCCATAGCCGCCTCTTTTACCTCCTTATACGACCTGACGCCTATCTTCTTCTTAATTTGTGATACATAACTTAACCTTGGCCTCCCTCTATCACGCTTTCCTTCTATCTTTCCTTCCATGATGTAGTTAATAAATCTGTCATGTCGTATTAGTTATTACTAGTTCTAAATAAGATCAAAAGATTTAAATGATTTCTTGGGCTGTTGGCTTGGAAAACGCAACTCATCTATTCCCGTTGGTGTAATACAGACAACTTAGGGAAACTAAGCAAGAGGAGGCAGCAGTATCCTTCTGCATATTGTCCATATCATGCTGCAATAATGCCAGGATCAACAGTCTTTTTGTGCCATTAATAAGGCATCCACTTTCATAATCACCATAACATCCCATGAAACGTCCACTACAGGACAGGGAAGTCGCTCCAAAACTCCAGCTTCTGCTGAAAAAATGTAAAGGGAAAGTACCATAGTCACCACGCTTATTAGCGTTATGGCTTGCACCATGGACCGCGGTTGTTGGTGACCGCAGAATGTAAGATGATACGATACACAGAAGGATGCTGCTGCCCATCCTCTGGTCTATTAACCCTTAGTCGCCTCTTATGACACCCACGAGTAGGGATGGGTTGGTACTATTCTTTGCCGGCACCACATGGGTCTTCTGTCCCTTTCATAATCTACCTAAGTAGAGAAATCTCCTCCTACACAAATGATATCACGGTACATTAGTCTCTTGTGAATCAGCTAATAATCGCGCGACCCTAATACAGCCGGGATGTGCTTATTCTATGTGCGCGTGTTATTACCCTTTTTATTAGCGATCATTATGCTTCGTGGACCTTCTACTTATGTTAGGGCTGGCGGTATGAAAACTATGAAGTAGCTTTGTATACTGCGTGCAAAATAACTCTGTGACCGTTAATGCGCAGAAGTTTAAAAATGCGCGAAAGAAGTCTAAAAGTGAGCGCGGCGAGCGAATCGTTCATTGGCTCTCCGCCTGTCATGCGCAGAAAATAACCGTCATAGACAGACTTGTTCTGAACGCGCTGTACTGTTCTACCAAAATCTAAAGCTGGAAGTACATTCAGGAATAAAATATTTTTCATAATACGTGAAAAATCAGTTCTTCATATCACGCTTCTTTCCCGTCGGGGTATGCAGAGACCACTGTCCTCCTTTTTTTAAGATAAACTTGCTGTTAGCCTTATTGGCTGTCACAGCTTCACCGGGTGGGGTCACAGCTTCCACCTGCTATGATCTTGATATATACTTCCCTTGCTGCCTGTACTTTCATCAATCCTTTTATAAATGCTCGTCGGTTTAGGGTACTTTTAACGTGGCCTTTATTCAGAACGTCCTGAATTTGTTCCTGGTACGGTCAACCGCTTGTCGGTAGAAACTTTTTCAACTCTATTACCACGCCATAACGTCCAAAAGTGTTTTTACAGATGTGCGGCCGTGTGTACGTTTGCCGAGGTCTTCCCCTTCCAACGCTTCCATTCTCGCCTTGTAGATCTCTTTCGTCAATCTTCGTTCATTCATCCTCTCTACATGACCAAACCATCTCAACATCCCTATGCTTTCTCAATTTTAGTAACTATGTCTTCTTTTACGTGAAAAGTACAGGGATAGCTTAAAATAAGGCCCATACCATGGACGAATAATAATGAGACTGAAAATCCCCATACTATAAAACGTAACCCGGAAAGGCATAAAACTCATGGAAACTAGATGGCCTTTTCAAATAATCTGGAAATTAATTATGGTGTACCGAGTATTCTGCCAAAAAATCATTCAAAATTTTAACATAGTTTCAATGTAAAAAAACGCTAACATTGAAATTAAGTTTATTTTTTTAGCAGAATACTCGATAAATCATAATAACTTCCCGGACTATTTATTAGCGCCATCTAGTTTTATACTTTTCCGGGTTACGATTTCTAAAAGGGGATGGTCCGTCCTTATTGTTCGTCCATGCCCACACTCAAGTTTTTTCACTGACACATTTCGTTGACCGGATAATAGGGTCTGTTCCGCGTTTGTTATAGCTTTTTTCAGGGTTTTGTACCAAAGGGGTACCAATGGTAAACCCAACGCCTATGCTGTCCGTCTGTCCTGCCTTTAACCTCACAAGACTCTTAATATCCCGAAGGATACAGGAAAAATTTGACAAATGACACCTATGTCAATTTTGCATAGAGTTCCCGGAAAATGGAAAATTCATGAAAAATGTATTGCAATTTATGCGAAATTATGCCTTATCGCATAAATAACTATGTTTTCTTTTCGATTCCTGCGAATTTTGACATGGGGCTTGAGAGGTATGTCTAGGTTATCCTTTAAAGGTGTTTTATGCTAACAAATAAACACAATGTTAACTGAAAAGTGAAGGAGGTCTGCGTTTTTGTTAATCTGCCTCTAATGTTCCACTACAGGGCAAAGGCCCTGTTTCCTCCCAAGCACGTTGATCATGTACGCACGGCAGCAAGCAAGTGAAAACAAAACCAGTATAAGCTGAGCCAGCGCTACGCTACATACATCCGGAACCAGAGACTCGCTCAAGTAGTCTAGGCAACGAAGCGCATCGTTGTATGAAGACCCCCGCATGAAATCCTCAGTCGATGAAACTTTGCTGGGGTATTACACTACAAACCTTCTATAAAAAAATCCAAAATAAAATCGGTACTTTTAATTTTTCCATACAAAAATTACAAAAAATGTATGAAATTTTTTTTTGTAAAAAAAATTCTGTCAAATTAAATCTGCCTGAGAAATTTATGTTGGGGTCAACTGCTTCGTTGCCTACACTAAAGGTCAAAGTATATCCACCGACGAGTAGTCGTGTGTACCAGGCATTGCCAATCATTTTTAAAGGCGTCTGGTTCGTCTTGACGGGAAGGGTTGGGACGAAGATGGAAAAGCTGTCAGATATTTCAGACAAACATAATTATGTACGTTTATTTTGGATCTAAAAGCGGTCGAATTGATATCATCATGGCGTAAGGTACCCAGTACAAACTTTACCACCCTCTGTGTTGAGTGTTTTTGCAATACCTCGTTATATCAGCCAACAATAACTAAAGTGACGTAACGGTATATAGGAAGATAAACAGTGTCGATCGTAAATAGCAGCCCTGTGTCTTGTTGTGTCGCTTCTGTTCTCTAGTGTACTGTGATGTGTAGTGTAGGTGCCGGCTAAATATACGATTGGGCGGGGAGGAACGAAATTTTGGATGCGGCTGTTGTTTTTTACTAGAGCTTCGCCTAAAGTATGAAAACGAAGTTGTTCATCCGTGGCACCTATTGTTGATTATTTTCAATGTTTAAAATTCTTTATTAACTTACGAACCGGTATATTTGTAATTTGTAAAACGCGTTATCGCCGGTTTTGGATTACACCTCGGCGCGAGCAAGTTTTGAATCTTATATTTTTTTATTTCGGCATGTTAAATGTTTGTTGTACTTTTGCTATAGTTATTTTGGAATAATACCTGCATATGAAATTACTGAATAGACAAATTCAAATTAATATTCATTAAGAAATATCACTTCATGTCAATTAAGTTACGTTCGAAGAGACGAGAAAAAACCCGCACAAAAAGAATCACGGCTGTGTTTGCTTTTGGAAGAGGCAACTGCCTTCTCCACATTTCTTCATCCATAAACCAAATCCATCAGCCAACTTCCCACCGCGACCGTTCAGTTTACCCCGCGTCCCGATGCTCAACAGTGTGCTCTGCTGTCGTAAGGTGCTCTTCTGCGTATCATCTGTGTACATAGCGTGACATATCATCATCATCATCACAGTGCAACATCGCTATGTAGTAGCTAGCATGACGTAGTGGCTGTGTCATGTCCTTGTGGTGTTTGTTTAAAAGGTTCGTCGGTATGGGGCTTCCTGATTTGACGGTGAGTGAAATAATGTGTTGATATTTTGTTGTGAAGGAAAAGTAATGTGATTTTAAGGTCGTTGTATGATTCCGATGTTTAAATTAACTAAATAAATACAATGAATTCCATAAATAAAAAATCTCGAAAGTACTCTAAAAATACACAAAAATAACTATAAATAAAAATAAACATTCGACTTATTGAGTATCTCAATAATGTTTTGTATGGACAATAGATCTTTACAGCTCGCAGTGGCCGTTGGTAACTAGGAGCCCGGCCTCTTTATCCTCAAACCATTAAACACCTAAATGTATAATGTAATGACACTTGGTGTTTTATAAACACCATTCTTCACAACAGACTTTTCATCGAAATAAGTAGGTTTTGTGTGATGCTTACATGAACCTGTGAACATTCAAACACACACGCATAAGCTAAATTGGTGATTAAGATACAGAGGAACCTAAAATCCAAATTAAAAATATCATAAAAATGTGCTAAATATTTAGAAATTTTATTCGGTTTAAATTATAACTACAACACTATTAAGAAATAAATGCATTAATCGGCTCGTGCCCGTTTTTATATGTTTTGTTTTTGTTGATAGAGATTAGAAAGCTCACATTATGATTAAAAATTCGGCATTTTCAGATCGAAAGGAACTATATTATAAAATCTCGTGAACATTTAGGATGATTTAGTCTGGGATGTATTTTTAACCGTTAAAATGTTGGTGCGTCGCGTTTTATTTGATGAAAGTTTTTCGTCTTTGACGTCAAAGAAATTTACTCAAAGATACTACGCTTTCTTCATAACAAAGACGATCTTTATAAAAATACAAAGTATTAACAACTTTTTTAAATATTATCCTATGTTGTCACTTACTTCTGGCATGGGCCCTTTGTCACTGTCTTTAGCTATTGGCTAAAGCTCCAAGGAGATGTTGAGGTCGTCTCGCCATTTCGACCATTTCTCTGGAACCAACTCGGTAGCCTATACATATAGTGTCTTACTTCTGGCAAACTTCTGGGCATAGGTGTCTCCTCTATCATTGTCTATAAGACAGCGTGAATTTTCATTCGTTTTAAAGCCGAAGCCCAATGATTCTACTTATGGAAACAAGCAACTATCCCGAATTAAAAAAATTTTTTACTCGAAAAAGTTTTTTCGTCTCCCCATAGTAAAATGGTCAGTTGATCGACTCATTTTGTATGCCGGACGGTGAAAAATTTTTTTCGTGTAAAATATTTTTTTCTTCGGTAAACATGCTTGTTTTCATGAGTAGAATCACTGGGCTTCGGCTTTAAAACGAATGAAATATCACGCTGTTTATTAAAAATATCTAAAATAAAAACGCTAAACCTCCTGGGTGACACTTCAGTCGCCTTTTTTACTGATAATCCTCCCGATCTGTTGATGATGATCCTCCAGAACCGAAGGCGATAGCTGATATCGTCCATCTTTTTAATTACACATAGGTGATAACGAAATAGTTTTACAAAATGTAATCTACAGAACTCGAGACCATGCTACGTGTTATAAGCGAGGCAAGCCTTGAGGTTGGCTTAAGATGAATATGTCAAAGATTCAAATCATGTGTAATAGCACCAAACGTAGGGTCGAGGTAGATGGGCAGGTAATACATTTTGTTGACGAGTACACCTACTTGGGCCAGATAGCATCCTTCGAAAACAGGCAGGACAAATAGGTCGAAAGACGCATTCAAAACGCCTGTAAGAGATACTGGTCCATGAAGGAGCTAATGAAGGGAGAACTTCCACTGTCACTAAAGCGAAAACTCGTCGACATGTGTATCCTGCCTATCCTAACCTACGGGGCACAAACGTGGTCTTTGACAGAGTCGCAGAAGTCCAGGCTCAAGGTTTGCCAGCGCGCCATGGAGCGCAGTATTCTAGGTGTAAAGCGGATAGACCGGATTAGAAACACTACGCTGCGCTCGAAAACTGGAATTGTAGACGTCGGAAAAAAGTCTGCTAAGCTGAAGTGGGACTGGGCAGGACATGTATGCCGCATGCATCCGGATAGGTGGGCTAGAGTAGCTACAGAATCGACCTCGGAGACGATGGCGCGACGATTTAAACAACTTTTTAGAAAACTGGCCATCAGAGGCTCAGAACAGAGACGAATGGCGAAAGAGAGGGGAGGCCTTTGCCCTGCAGTGGGACACCATACAGGCTACATAAAAAAAAATCTTGTGAAGAATGACGATGATGACAAAAATGCATGATAGAACACACGACCGCATGTTGGTGGAAACACTTTTATCTTGAGCGGGGAGCGTAGCCCTGGTTCGCTTATACAAATATATAGTCACAATAACAACACTCAAATGTTTTGTTATTAAAGTCAAAGTCAAGTCAAAGTCAAAATAGTTTTATTCATTGTTGGATATTAAAATTTCTTAATGACGTCAGCTAAACTACATCGCTCCACAAACAAATTGCCATCTTATTGAAAGTTTAACAAATTGGCGCCATAGTGGGAAAAAAAGAAGCGACTATAAAAACTCACTCGCTCTTTTAAAAATGTTTGAATGTACATATATTGATAACACAGACGCTTAGAGATTTTATTCAAGTGCTTGCCAAAGAATGCTGCTAGAATACGGGTTGTTGGTGTTTGTTGTACGGTCAACCGCTTATCGGTAGAAACTTTTTCAACTCTATTACCACGCCATAAGGTCCAAAAGTGTTTCTACCGATGTGCGGCCGTGTGTACATAAACTACGGCTTATACAACGTGTGACGGAGAGGTGTGATAATACTGAAGAGTGTGACTGTGCCAATGGAACTGAACAACTTTTTCACAGAACATAGGTCGAAATACGAAAAACCAAATTTGACCTTACATACAAAATGCGCTATCAAAAGATGCAGTTTCTATGGGTCAAAAATTGATTTTGTTCTATGACCTATGTTCCTTGGGAAAAGTTGTTCAGTTTCAAGGGCAGATTCACACCCTTAAACATTATCACACCTTTTACACGCTGTAGAGTACAACTACGACTTACCTTCTTAAATGTGATTCCCCCGAATGGCAGTGTATCAGCAGTGCAACCTCTCGAAATCAATAAAGGATGATGATGATGGATATTCATCATAACATCCCATGAAACGTCCACTACAGGACAGGGAACTCGCTCCAAATTCCAGCTTTTGCTAAAACAATGTGGAGGGGAAGTACCATAGTCACCACGCTTGTTAGCGTTACGGCTGGCACCATGGACCGCGGTTGTTGGTGACTGCAGAATATAAGATGATACGATACACAGAAGGAGGCTGCTGCCCATACTATAGTTCATTAACCCTTAGTCGCCTCTTACGACACCCACAGGTAGAGATGGGTCGGTACTATTCTTTGCCGGCACCGCACAGGACGGATATTTGAGCTCTTTCCTAATTTTGCGCTTTCGTTTCCTGCATTTGGAAACATAGCTTTCTCTTCCGTTGACTGGCTTTGTCAGACAAGTGGTAAACAATGGGAGCTACCAAGGTCCATTGGTTTAAAGTAGGTACTGTAGGTGCAATGAAGCATCTCTTTCATGTTCATTGCACAAATTGAAACGCGGTGGCAGTACTGGCTGTGCAGTTCATTGTTTTTTTTTTTTTTTTTTTTTTTTTTTTTTATTAGGTTCACAAACCGAATGTTACACACCTACAACTAGAATTCTGATAAAACATAAGTTAATGATATTTGTGTACATTCTCAAATAGTGAACACAGCATTCACAAGGGATAAACAAAATATCCGGTAGTTTTAATTTAAGTTACATTAAATTAGGTTAGAAGTAAGAAGTTAGATTACAACTACGTTAAACTAAGTATTAATTAAAATTTGGTAATAACCAAATTACTAAGTACTTTATCCTTAACTGAGGCCAAAGAACCAGTGAATATGTCAAATTTGAAACGAATACCGTTATAACCGGCACACATTCTGTGGATAGGACTGTGTTGGCCAATGTTGGTCCTAACATGAGGAAGGACAAATGTTCTCCTATTTAGAAGCCTACTGTTTGGTCGTGGAATTTCAAATTTTATGGCTTGTAGAAGTTCCATGGAGTCAATACACCCATTGACTAATTTGTACAGGAATGTTATGTCCGCACATTTTCTTCGGATACTTAGTGGTGTTATTTTATAGAACTTTAGCCTAGATTCATACGAAGTAAGTTTTTTACATTTATTGTCAGCATACGCCAAATGATACAGAAACTTTTTTTGGACCCGTTCTATACGACTAATATGCACTTGATAACATGGATTCCATGCTGGACTTGCATACTCTAAGACACTACGCACCACACAATTATAAATAGGGATGATAATACCTGGATCTTTAAAAACTATATATTTATAATAAATTGGCAAGCAAAAGTTTTGTTGTTGTAGGTGGTCCTAACTGTTACTGTCTGTTAGTTTGAAATCAGTTTTGTGGTCTAGTCGTTATTCGGCTCTCCATCCGGCGGCTCTGGGTTCTATTCCCGGTTAGGACCCTGTCAAATAAAAATCATGGTAAAATCCATAGTTTAGTTGGGATTCTTTTTTTCCCACCATGGCGCCAATTTGTTTGTGAAGCGATGTAGTTTAGCTGACCACGTCTTTAAGAGATTATAATATCCAACAATGAATAAACTATTTTGAGTTTGATATTGCAGGACGAATCATCTGATCGTCTAAAAAGTAAGATGATTCCTTGCTTCGTAAGGCACGCCGTTGGTCCCGGCTTCTATCTACGGAAGCACTTACCATTGATCCATGTCAGAGGCCTTTGGCGGCTTTATAACTCTGACGCCAGGGCTTGCGAGGTTGATTTTCGATAAATCAACACGACGATGACGAAGTTTTGCGAAAAAGCTATGCACTGGAACAGGCAACGACAGGTCAAGCTTCACACTCGCAGTCCGACTCTAAACCGTACGTCTATTGAAATAACAACGGTACAAAATCCAATGTGTTAAGTTTGATGTGCTCTTGACTGTAAAGTTCTGGTGCTGAGCGGGTGGCTAAGACAGCAGTAACTACCGCAAAACAGTTTTGGGTTCGTAGTGAGTGTCGGCATGTCGTTTATAGGAAAGGTTAAAACTCTTTCGTCTGTTACAGTAAAAAATTCCCCCATCAGTCTAACAGCTGAGTTCGGGTGAGTGAACTCTCTATATTTCATCGCCGCTAGTAATCGTGTCCCACTTGGGGCTCTAAAGTGCATTAGGTCAAATTAATTTACTTTATCAATGAACGATTTTTATTTGTTTGCAAGTTATAAGTTTCTTGAATACGTACATTTCATTCTAGGTAATTTGAATTTATACACACATTGCAAACAGTTTCGCAAAATCGGAGTTTCTGTCTAAACCCAGCACAATCGCTTTACGAGTTAATGCAATGCCTTCATAATGACTATTTTGGTAAATATTCAGGCCTTTAGTATGCCGTTTCTCGAATTTCAGAAACCATTTTCCTACAAAAAAAACTGCGTAACTTGATTCTTCTTCTTATTTATTTATTTAACTATCTATCTATTTTTTTTTCTGTTTTTCTTTCATATCAGTCGACTATACCAGATAAGCCCATTGAACCCTGTTCTTCGTTCTTGTCTGAACGTCTGCAAGTTATTACAAAGTGAGTCAGATAAAAGGACGAATCGTACTCGAAGGGCACGTCTGTCGAATGTGCCCTAAAGGGTGGGCAAAGAAAGTCACCTCATCATGATGGGTTGAGGTGCCGAGGTAGACCAAGGAAGCGATGGCGTCACTATCTTGATACCTTCGTTAAGAATCGGGAAGAGGTTACATAAGATCGTGAACAATGGAAAGCAGCGGGACAGGGCTGTATGATCAGATAGGCTAAGAAAAAAAGTTATAAGGTGTAATCACAGATCATATAATAGTACCTGGGCGACCGAGCTATGCTCTGTATGATTAAAATGTCCTTGGGTGAGCAAGCTATGCTACTCAACAACAGATGGCGCTGTAAGTTTCTTGAACGCACTAAAACGCGCTAAGAAATATTAAAAAGATGGTGAAAACGAAGATTCCCAGACATGAGACCTAGCTAGATCGATTTTTTGCCCCCAAAACCCTTGGATACTAAATTTCATCAAAATCGTTAGAGCCGTTTTCGAGAAACCGATTACAAATATATATATATACAAATATTGCTCGTTTAATAGTACGAGTATAGGACTAGTAAAGTGTAACAGAAAGGGCATGACAACCCCGAAGGATGTAAAACTGTCATGAAATTAAACAACCGTTTTTTTTTTCGTATTTGTTTTTGAAGCGCTCGTGCCCGAGGGGTAGTTACTCTTTCATTTCGATCACGAAAGTTAAGCAACGTTGACTGTGGTCAGAAGCCGGATGGGTGACCGCTACTGGCACAAGAACTAGAGCGTTTCCGTGCTTCGGAAGGCACGTTAAGACGTTGGTCCCGGCTACTTAAAAACTCTGACATCCAGGTTGGCCACTAACCTGGCAAAGCCTAATCTAGGATTGTGTCTGGTTTGCAGATGGCAGTCGCTCTGTGTAAAAACCAGTGCCCTCGTCAAATCCCCTAGGCTCGGTAGCCGACTACGTAAAAACTATTGGCAAAAACGGAATAAGGATAAGGAAATGATGATGATAATTTGTTTTTTTGGAAAAATTTGTTCAGTTTCATGGGCAGATTCATGTCCTTTAAGAGTTTTTATATCCATGTATTATGCGTTTTTTTTATAACTTTCTCATCAACGGTCTTGTGTTGTTACGACGTATCGGAATAAGGTCACCGTGTGGTATTATTGTTTTGGTAACAGCTACCGAGGGATCAAGTCGCAGGCGCGCTTGCGAAATACGGGATGTTATGTGTTAACCTGATTTGTGGCTCTGATTTATAAGGTTTTAATTTCAATATTATGATTCTGGTCGTCTACTCTCAATTTCCGATATATCGAAATGATACTATTCGAAACATGCAAATTCAAAACTTCATCCCTTGACAATAGAGTAGGATATTGGTTGGATGCTAATCACTGGCAGTTTGAAAATTCATCCAACCAATATTCTTTCTGAACGAGGTTATGAATTCGACTGTATCGAAGTAGTATCGTATCGATATATCGAAATTTGAGAATATACACCCTGCTTAGTGCTTTGTAGCGCTGGTTAACAATAGTACAGTCCACCGCAAATCAATAGAAACATGTCCTTGAGACAGTCTGTATTACGTTGCTTTAGAGCCGGTATCCGAAGGTCAAGTGATCCTCTCTTGATTTGTTGCTGTTGTAGAAGGCGTTTAAGGTCCTCTACTAAAATAGTATTTTGCGGAAAATCTAACGTGTGGCAATAAATCTATTCCCCATTACACAAACCATGTCAAAGAGACCGATGGATGGTTTAAAAAGTCACATCAGGAATTGTTTAGTGGTTGACATTATTACCACCCATAAAAAAAATTGAGTAAAACACCAATGTGCGGTCAACAGCACGTCAGTGAAAACATTTGTATCTTTATTACCATGCCATAAAGTCCAAACTGCTTCTACTGATATACTTTTGGGTGTACTCTTGTCACCTTAAAATACAACAAAGATCCTACATGCTATCGTAAGACTAGCAGCTGCCTTATTTCACATTTGACAATATTATCACAAGTTACGAGCAGTGCGTGTTGCGAGAAGGAAATGGAGGTGTTAGGTTTCAGCGAAAACTGTCTGGCGCTGGAGTGTAAATATAAATAGCCCGGACAGTTATAAACTAAATAGTATTTTAAGGTGGACCTTTTGATGACGATCAATTTAACTGTCTAGGCAATTGGTTAGATTAAAACGACGTGTAGGCTCATTAGATAATTTAGAAGTATAAATGGTGTTCAGCTTTGTAACAACACCGGCTCATTCTGGGGGATAAATGCAATACCATTTGTTCAACGAATTTTCGAAATTCGCCTTTTCAAAATTGGACCGATCAGATAATTTTGTATGGAAAATGGAAATGTGTGGAAAGTGGCTTATAGCCCACACGAATTTTTTAAAACCCGATACTTGCCGGTAGAGTGCATTTCACTGTAGTGGATCCCATTGGGCGCCATGAATCGTTTTGATATTTGAGCCGTTATCTTCGATTCTTTTCAACTGCAAGATCGATCGGTCTTATCAGGAAACGTCAGCTGTCTTAAGGTTGTTTTTTCCTTCAAGTTATACCCCCAATAAACCAATCTAAGGATATTTTTGTTGTATATAAGCTTTATCCTAATATTTCAGAGGCTATTTAGTGGTTTGAAGGCCAGCTTAGACTTCAAAGATGACTAGATACATGATAACTATTTCACTGGAAGACATATATTTATTTATTCAAATAAGTAGTAGGTACCTGGAGTGTTGTTTGTCTGTATACAGGGTGTAAGGGTACCGAAAACTGAAAGCGCTTGTTCAGTCAACGAAACTGAACAACTTTCCTAAAGAAATATTTCTGAGCACGACCTTTCAGTTTTCGGTACATCGTCCGTAGACCCTGTATAGTATCCATTATATAGTAATTTCTTGTGCGCTATAAATAAATAACAAGCGACTGACAAATTGTCGACTTGGTCACCTCCTACGTTGATCTTCCATTACTACACACTTCCAAAAGTATCTAAAATCTTTGATTTCCCGTTCTGACAAATAGTCATCAGGAAGAGTCTATTTTCACCGAATCATGCACCATCGGCACATGTAAAAATTGGCTTCAACCCAAATTGGGAACCGTATGTTTGTGTTGATGAGCGCTGCGTCAGGTTTTATCGTTTTTTTTTTACATTAATTCATGAAATATGTCGTTTATTTGTTGTTATTGTGTGTGCATAAACATTGTATTATATTATGACCTGTCATGAGTGTTTTTCGTCTGTCTAGCTTTTCCCGTTTAACAATACGAGTACGATACAATGTTGGTATATAGTGGTTTCTTGCCGTTTCTTTTACGCTGCCATAGCACGATCCGAAACGGCGTAGACTCGCTCTATTTGCATTGTATTCTGCATGACATTCAATAAGTATTCTGTAAAGAATCTACATTGAATAAAATTATCTGAATCTGAATATTCTTTATTGCACACGAAATTAACGTAACGTTTAACCTTCTCTCTGTTGCCGCATCTTAAGTATCTTCCATAGTTATACATACATACATACATACATAATATCACGCCTTGTTCCCGTCGGGGTAGGCAGAGACCACAGTTCTCCACCTGCTACGATCTTGACATACTTCCCTTGCTTCCTGTACTTTCATCAATCCTTTCATACATGCTCGTCGGTTTAGGGTACTTTTAACCTGGCCTTTATTCAGAACGGCCTGAATTTGGTCCTGGTACAGTCGAGAGCACATCAAGCTTGACACATTGGACTTTGTACCGTTCTTATTTCAATAGCCGTGAAGCTAAAGTCGCGCTGTGAGTGTCAAGCTTGATCTGCTCTTAACTGTACGTGGTAGTTATATTTTCCTGCTCATATCGTAATATAATTAAAAGGAATAAAATGTTTCACTCTTACACAGCGTGTAACGGAAAGGTGTGATAATACTGAAGAGGTGAATCTGCCCATGAAACTGAACAACTTTTCCCAAGGAACATAGGTCATAGAACAAAATAAAATTTTGACTTCCCATAGAAACTACATAAGCTGATAACGTATTTTGTACAGGAGGTCAAATTTATTTTTTCGTATTTTGACCTATGTTCTTAAGGAAAGTTGTTCAGTTTCATGGGCAGATTCACACCCTTCAGTATTATCACACCTTTCCGTAAGACGTTAT
Organism: Athrips mouffetella; assembly: GCA_947532105.1. NCBI lineage: Eukaryota > Metazoa > Arthropoda > Insecta > Lepidoptera > Gelechiidae > Athrips > Athrips mouffetella. The sequence continues at coordinate 24,870,757 of OX383976.1, forward strand.
ATGTGTCAGTCTTATTTTAATAGTTATTTTATTAGTCTCAAGCTCGTTTAATTTGCTACAGTTAACCGAATATTTAAAAAATCCTAATGCACTGATTTCGATGAAACTTCCTTCATCATTGTGTTCATCTCAAAACCGCCGTGTCCTCTCAGGTTCAATATTGTTGTGTTCTGAATACGTGTTTCTGTTGCCATCTGCTGATGTTACCGGCATAAGTGACATTCCATCTTTAACATGTCACAACTGTAGGTACAACAAGCAGACTTAAGCTTGTTTTGCTTAACATATTGAAATAATTATATCCTTTTATTAATAAAGAAACAATCTGTTTGTTATAGGAGGTGCGCGCAGAACGCGATGTCCTGCAAGCGCGGATGTCCGAGCAGGCGCTCAAGATATCTTCCTTATCAGCTCGTCTCCAACAACAGAGGAACGACGCTGAGGCCCTGGCCCAGCAAGCCGCCAGCCAGCTGACTGTCCAGCTACACGACACAGGAGCAGAGGTAACTGAGGGTTGTGACTAGAGGATGATCAGATATCATCCTCATCAGCTCATCTCCAACAACAGAAGTACAAGCCGGCAGCCAGATGACTGTACTGCTACATGACGGGAGCAGAGGTAACTGAGGGTTGTGACTAGAGGATGATCAGATATCCTCCTCATCAGCTCATCTCCAACAACAGAAGAACAAGCCGCCAGCCAGATGACTGTACTGCTACACGATGGGAGCAGAGGTAACTGAGGGTTGTGACTAGAGGATGATCAGATATCCTCCTCATCAGCTCATCTCCAACAACAGAAGAACAAGCCGCCAGCCAGATGACTGTACTGCTACACGACGGGAGCAGAGGTAACTGAGGGTTGTGACTAGAGGATGATCAGATATCCTCCTCATCAGCTCATCTCCAACAACAGAAGAACAAGCCGCCAGCCAGATGACTGTACTGCTACACGATGGGAGCAGAGGTAACTGAGGGTTGTGACTAGAGGATGATCAGATATCCTCCTCATCAGCTCATCTCCAACAACAGAAGAACGACGCTGAAGCCCCTTAAAGAGATCTTCAGTTATTGTTACCGCAGATTCTCCAAGGAACCAGCAGGTTGTTAATTTGGTTTCAACTGCTTTTTATCCTCATAAAAGTACAAAATCGAATCTTGAAAAGCACTAAAAATCTCATAAACTTCAAGCTTTTTCTTTGATTAATACTAATAATATTTTTCAAATTGCAGGTGCAAAGGCTAAAAGAAGAACTGGAGTCAAAAGAGAAGCAACTTGCAAGATTGAAGTCAATTTTAGAAGAGAAAGACAAACTAGGCGACAATAAGCACAGTCTTTACGGGAATTCATGTAAGTATGTTTTATTCATCTGTTGAGATACTTACAGTAAACCAAACAATGTAGTTTCATTTGAATGATTGCATGACGGAGCGATGCGTAAGATGTTGGAGCGACAGAGACACGTATCGCTCCGTCTTGCTCACACGCGTAGCTCTGACCTGCTGTCATTCAAATCCAGCTACAATATCTTGAACTGATCTTTACAAAGAAACAGCAAAAAAAGGGACGGGTTGCACTTCGGGAGTGCCGGCAGAAGTGAAAACTTGCATTTTTGAATATTATGCTTTTCGTAAGGTTCAATCGCGCCATTGCTCGCGTACTTATTTGATGTCACTGAATAAAAACCCGTATTGTAAAAATTTTTGAAGCGTTCGAAGTGAATCTTTAGTTCGCATACGAAAACGAATCGTGTACGAATTTAATTTCTAATGCTCTCGATTTTACGCATTTTTGAATCATTCGAAAGCAATGTTGCCATTAAATTACTATCTTTAAACATTTTTTTTTCACGCAGAAAAAATCTAAACCGGAAAGCAATCATTCATTGATTTTAAAAGCCGGTAATTAATTTCGAGGGAATGGAACGCAAATTAAAAACATGATATGTCAGTACAATGTCATGTGTGAAGGAAACGTCAATGTCGTTCTCATCACAGATTATACATACTTTCAAGTGGTAGAAATGCAAAACGAGTGGGTCGGAACACTCGTTGCAGAATTCACAGGTATGAATATTCAAAAATTGCGATTTTACGGATTCGTATACGAATCTTGCCAATTCGAATGCGAATTGAAGTTCGAACGCTTCAAAAATGCGTCTCCTGATGCGAGTTTAACATTTTTTACCCTTTAAAAAAGTGCCAAGCGCCGCTAAAGAAGTTTTCACTTAAAAAATCCACTTTTTCATTGTATTCAAGCTACGTTATTTCGATTGTAGCTTAAAAAAGAAGCACCAAGCAAATCTACTATGTTGTCTAATTAAGCAAAATATTAATTTTTCGACAGGCAACCCCAAAGATAAAGTAGTAATCCTAGAACGCGAGCTCTCTTCCGCTCAGACTCGCGTCGCGCAACTAGAGTCTCTCGCCAAGAGCTTGGAGGAGGATAAGGAGGCGTTGCAGGCCGCGCTCAGGGACCACCAGAGGGCGCTCGCTGAAAAGGAGGACCAGCTTCAAGAGTTATTAGGTTCGTTTTTTTATATTCTCTGCCTGCGTCTGTGTTCCCGAGTTCATATAACCCGAATCTATTCAAGTCGTTGACCTCATCTCTGTCTTCAAGACTAGATCGAGGTCAAGAGTAAGCCCATTTTCAATAATGTAGATTTAAATGACAGACTTTTTCAGTGATCTGCTTATCACTTTCAAACATATTTTTTAATCGCAATACATGTCTGTCTACATTTCGGTCTAGACTTTCATAATTAAACATAATCTTGGAATAACTCCAAGTAACATGTTAATTTAGGTTACAGTTGACGGATGCATCTTATTTTAACCACTAGACGAAAATAACCGACATGTGTCTTTCCTTACAGCGCTCAATTTAGACGAAAACCAAAAAGATGACAAGAGCGAAGTGGAAGGAAAAGCTTCCGCAAGAACTCTTAGTGATATAGTTTCCATATCAGAATTTGACGAACAAGATTTACAAATGCGCAGAGCAGAACTAAAAGGACAAAATCTCAATCTGACCGGAGCACCTTATGACAATAACAAAACCTTAAACAGAACTCTTCCACCAGAATTATCAAGACCTAACCTTAGCTCTCTAAACATTGACTACGCTGACCATTTTGATTTCACTACCGGTTCGCCGCGAGCCGATTCCCTACCAGCACATTTGACTTCCACACAAAACAAAGATTTGCTCAAAAAATACAAAAGAAGTGCCAATGAAGTGACTTTATTCGGAACTGCTGAAAAGATACCTGAAAATAAAGAAACTATACCAGATAACTGTTCTATGTACCCTAACAGAGACGTTGATGAAAGCAAAGATATCTGCGTCGAACCGAAAAAGATAAACTTTTCTTTAGAAGCTACAAATGATAATAGGACAGAAAACGAAGAAGAATTTACATCTCTAAGAGAACTAGGAATAACTCTAGACATTAAACAAGAAAATTTCCCAGATATACTGACTCAACTAAAACATGAAATTAAAAAGTCCAGATCAGAGCTAGAAAAATGCAAGTCCGAGTTAAAGAACGCTGAAGAACAACTTTGTGAGTTTCCTGCTTTGAAAGAAGAAGTAGAAGAATTAAAAGGGTTGTTAGAAAATACAATGGCAACTATGGAAAACGACAAAAAGTTCTACGAAAACCAACTGGACAGTTTCTCTTCAAATAAAAAGTTATTGGAGCAAAGACTAACAGAACTAACGCAAGAAGTCAACGACAAATCCAAAGACTTGCATCTTCTCAAAGAAGATATCCTTAGAAGAGAAAATATGATTCTTGAATTAGCTAAAGAAAAGAGAAACTTGACGAACAAAATGGCTGAACTAGAAGTGAAGATTGACGAGCTACAAAGCCGAAACAAATTATTAGAAAAATATGAAAATGAAAACCATCAAATGAGAGAAAGAATTACAGCATTACAGAAACTAGAACAGCTTGTTTCTGAGAAGAACCAACAAATTGACAGTTTGAATCAACATCTAGACAGACTCGATAACCTACAGAGAAACCTAAATGACAAAACTGAAGAATTTGATCATTTAAAAGAGGCTTATGAGGAAAAATCCAATGAGCTAGAACAATTACAAGACACAGTCGAAGCTTTAAATAAAGATATTGCTAAACTCAACGAAGAAAACAACGATTTAGTTACAAACAACAAAGATTTAAAACTCAATCTTACTAAACTAGAAAAAGAACAAGAAAATGCATCACTGAAGTTACAGAACAGCGAAACTGAACTCGAAAGAGTCAACTCACTCAACAACGAATTGACTTCTAAAATCGAGGAACTAAAACTACTAACGGAAAAACTGAAAGACAAGGAAACGGAAATCGAAATACTCCACGAAGATATAAACTCTTTTCATGAAGAAATAGCATCATTAAAGGAGCAATTAAAGATGGTGTCGCGCAGTCCTTCCCCGCGAAGCAAGAATGGAGAAACAAGTGGAGAAGAAAAGAAATCTCCGAACAGACAAGCGAGTAATGATAAGAAGCAGTTAGTGAAAATAAGGAAGCAGATCTCTCTGTTGCAGCATGAGTTGGATTTCAATAAGAAAGAGCTTAATGACAAGGTAAGTAAGCCCGCATAAGCTCGCCTTTGTGAACAATTTTCATTACTTTATGTTAATTGTGCGCAACAAAGAATATATATATATATAAGTTTTTATTACCATTCATATTTGTTAAAAAGCGTTGTGGTCCGACTAACGTAGTTACTGAATCTGGAAAGAAATAACCTACAAGTTTTAAAATTTTAATGATTAATTATATCTACTGAATGACATCCACTTTCTGCCTCCACTGTAGTTAGGCTACATTTCAAGAATTGGGATAAATAATTCGTGTCAATAACTGTTTTTGAAAGACCCTTCTCCTACTGTATCCAATATCCTGTTACCAGCATAGCAAAGACATCTTTATCACTTCTTTCACTCATAATAGCGTTGTTATTTTAAATCGCTTTTGCTAAGAGTTCTTAAATGTCACCTTTCTCCTCTAAACTTTTGACGCCTTTTTGATAAACTTGAAACAATTCCAGGCCTTCGAGCTAGCGAAAGCTAAACTGGACGTGACGGAACTGAAGACAAACCTGAGTCAAGCGCAAAAGCAGGTTGCGGATAAGGACAGCGCTCACGCAGAGCTTCAGAGGGAGATGCAGATGTTAACGGACGAGAAACAGCAGCTGAGGAGCCAGCTGGAGATGATCGTTGCCAGGTATACTTTTTAGAGTTCCGTACCCAAAGAGTGAGACACGGGACCCTATTCATATGCCTCCGATGTCTGTCGGTCTGTCTGTCAGTCAGTGGGACCGTAATAGATAGACAGTTGAATTTCTCACAGGTTCTGTTGCCGCTATAACAATAAAAAATAAAAACATAAAAATTAAGGGGGCTTTTTGTTAATGAAGTTGTTAAATTTTTTGTTCCCATTATATGGAGTGTTGAAAGCCGAACGAATACTTCTGCGAATTTAAAAATTTCTGCAAGCAGACTTAGCAATAGAAATATTTACTTTTTACTTTATTTATTAAGTAAAATCAAGTATACTTTTTGCGCAAAATATTTGCTTAAACGAGGTATTGATCTTCGACGTTTTATCGCCTGCTTTGAATTTTTCTTTTATTCTCATAGGATCCGGGAGGAGTCAAGTTTGAGTGAACTAAAGGCGAAGCTTCGAGAGAAGTCTGAGAGATGTCAAGAGTTGGAGTGCGAACTTCAGGACTTGAAGGACCTCGTGGATAGGTGACTATCTTCACTAGCTTATTCCGCCGTTATTCTTCTTCCATCGGCAGGCCAGACACACGGCACCTTCCCTGGTCTTCTATGATATTTCAGTGTTGATTTTAGTTTGTTCCGTCGTTTAAGAAAGTGGTATTTCTCATTTTTCAAACCAGTCCTTGGAGAGTTGTTCAGTTAGTAATCCGAGTATCATACCCAAATAAATGTAGCCTTTAAAGTGTCCTGCTGAGCAAATGCCTCCCCTTTATATATTCACAGTTAATAGCATCGATCTAAAAACTGTGAGAAGGGAAAATGTCCTTCAAGTGGGACGTGCAATTGAACTTCAAGCGAAAAGTGGTAGATCACATTTTTGGCCTATTGTACAGTCAAGAGCACATTAAGCTTGATACATTGGACTTGGTGCAGTTCTTATTTCAACAGGCGTACGGGCTAGAGTCGCGCTGCAAGTGTCAAGCTTGACCTGTCGTTGACTGTATCATTACTTCATTGTAACCGTAGAAAAGATCTTTGCTTTAGAGAGTTAGATAGGATAGATAGATAATTCGACACACGATATACTTAGGACAGTAAACTATTAAACACAAATACATAAAAAACAAATTTCAACATTTTAAAAATTGGCGCGAGTACATGTATGCCGCAGCGGTACAAAAAGGCCGTAGCTCAGTGTATTATATCGCCCAGAAGGGCTTACTACTGAGTTTGTTTTGTATGCATTTTTATGCTCTGTCATGGACGAGCAATAAGAAGGACTGACCATCCCCTTTCAGAAATCGCAACCCGGAAAAGTATAAAACTAGGTGGCGCTAATAAATAGTCTAAAAAATAAACCGAATTTCAATGTTAGCGTTTCTTTACATTGAAACTATGTTGAAATTTTGAATGATTTTTTGGCAGAATACTCGGTAGACCATAATTATTTACCAGATTATTTGAAAACGGCATCTAGTTTCCATGAGTTTTATGCCTTTCCGGGTTACGTTTTCTAGTATGGAGATTGTCAGTCTTGTTATTACTCGTCCATGGCTCTGTATGCAAAAATTACAATCAAATCTATTTATAATCAGGTTACGATCTTCAAGTCCTCAAATAGCATCGGAAGAGCAGAAAGCTCTCGTGCTTAGCGGCACTCGCTCGCCGACAGCCGAACTGGAGCGCGCCGTGAGGGACCAGCTGCACTACTCGCATACCCTCGACGAGGATATCATGGAGCAGGTAGGGAGACAAGGAAGCCAATTTTTGAAAGTCACCCGAGAATTTTCGATATTTTTAAAAAGCCACGATAAAATCCTAAAACTCAAATGGTTATGTTGTAATTTTAAAACTGAACATTATTTTATAATTAACACATATTGATCCTTACTTTTGAGAAGTTTAACAGGGCTTATTTTAATTTTAAAAATCTCGAGAATCACCTGGTGACTTTCAAAAATTGGCTCCCTGGTCATAGCTCATAACGAAGGAATACCAGAAAGTCTTGGTGCCGATCAGTAGTGGTGTGGTGCAGTATTGATGAACTCACTGATCTCCAAAACTCTGGATTTGAGCTTACAATTTTTCCTTAACAACATAGGACGACAAAAGCCTTTTTTTCTTATTTCGTCTTAATAGTAAGAGTGATGAAGGACAAATTTCTGTATGATTTGCTCATGTCTGCCTCTTTAACTGATGATAAGGAGCATCCTCTAGAAGATACAAAAAATATTTGCGGACATCCACACCCCTGCGTTTTTGAGGAATTAAGTTTCAACTATTTTCAAATTTGACAATGAAACGTACACCTGGCAGACTATGACTAAATACAATGTATAATGCCCCAGAAAAATGGTCTGCCACCATAATAGCCCTGCGTCGTAAAGTTACAGCTCTTCAAAATGCAAAAATTCACTACTTCGTCCCGTGATAATGCAGAGCCCTGGATGTCTGCCTCTTCGATTTTCTACATCTTCACAAGTATTTTAAACAGGAGCCACAAAGGCAGACAAAAATAAATGGTACTGCAGCACTGCACTTACTTTCTCGCAATACTTAAGGAAAAACTATCAACCGCAAACTTGAATTTGTAATGCCATACACATAGTATGGAAATACAAACTTTTATTTACGTTTTTCCAAAAAAATGTTCGAATCTATTCAGAATTCAAATTGTCAAACATCAAAACAAACAAACCTCAAACGATTTCGAGTAAATCACATGTTTAACTTTTGGTAGTGCGGGAACAGCCTTTATATGAATTTTCACAGATCAATGGATACTACTGTAGGATACTTGCATGGAGATTTTTTTAATTTCCCAACACATGTTCCTTATGGATAATTGTTCAGTTTAGTCTACTGAGCAAGCCCTTTCAGTTTTTGGTACACCCTGTGTACTAAATTTTATTCAAAAAAAATCATAAAGAATATCCAGTCAGGTAGACAACCAATACAGGATTAATATTATAGAAAATTTCAATAAACTCAATGGATCCAATTTTGGGTAAATCACATATTTACGATTTGGTGGTACATGAACACCCCTTATATGAAATTACACAGATCAATTGATACTGGCGCAAGATATCTTACATGGAGATGCTTGGTCGTGCAAAGTTTCATCAAGATTCTATGAGCCGTTTTTGAGAAAATTTCATTTCAATTTTCAATAACATTTTCATTTTCGTTGTATGACAGCTACCCTCAAAATGAGAGTCAGCAAGAAACCACTTAGAACCCTTCGATGGATTTGCATAAAACTCTTAAATTCAAAATATGGTGTCAATCGGACCATTCGTTTAGCCGCTAGGCCAATGCGTGACGGACAGACCGATCGACGGACCGACCGACCGACCGACCGACCGACCGACCGACGGACGGACATTTTTGGGAGACTTGTTTTTTATGATGTATAAGTGATATAGAACTCATTTTTAAGAAAATTAGAAAATCTTTTTTTTTCACGAATACACGCTCGAAAGTAAAAACATTATTTAGTATCTTATATTTTAATTTTTTTTTTTGCTTCAATTCGAAAACGCAGCGACGGACCAAATCGATTCGTATTGAGCTGATCTATCAGCCCTATTAATATGAATCATGAGCAAATCATATACCCAAATGCAGCCAGCACCCAAACTATAATGTTCCTTTCCCAAATGTTAAGTTTCATGGTCTGAAATCATGGTTGAAATTTTCTGAAAATGACTTTTTTCTATAATAGGATTGTTTCTTTTTCAGATACTATCCACGAGTAGTGATGATCGTGAAGATATACCGCGTCTAGCACTTAACCTTTCAAAGTAAGTACAAATCTGTTCTTCTAATGTAAGAATATTTAAGAGGCGCACTCTTGTCGGTGGAGCAATCTCCATGTATCTCTTCTCTGTCCTCTGCGAATGATATAACATCCTGATAATACTCGACGTTTATTTGGTCAAAATAAGTGCGTCTTGGTCTTTCTATTCCTTTCTTTTATGAAAGTTTCATGTCCTTTCAGGTGGGACCATCATCCCTCTTCTATTTTCGGAGGTTCTCAGCAAATTTGTCTTCTCTTTAACTAGATCCAGAATTTCCACGTTTTCTTTTATTCTGTCCAGCTGATCACTTCCATTCTCCTCCAACACCTCATCTCAAACACTTCCAACCTCTCTCTATCTCTTTGTGTTACAGTTCACGTCTTACAACCATATACCTATAGATACAAATAACTATGAAAAATAAACAAGTCCACTATTTTACCCAGTGTAGTCTTGAAATCTTGTCTAATTAAGCTTCTTTTATAATAGTTTAGTTTAAAACGATGTCTGTTTGTATGTGCCATCAGGTCGTCAAGCTCCGTCCACTCGTCATCCTCGGAGCAGCTCCACAAACTGCGCGGAGAGAACGAGAAGCTGCAGCTGCAGGTCAACAACCTCGAACTGCGGCTTAAAGACAAGGACGCACTCATTACTGAGCTCAACAGGTAAGTCATTACTCATTACTAAGGGCTGATACTAAATTTTACTTGTTCACGACAGCTTTTTATTTTGTCCCTTAACTTTTAAAACATCCATTTAAATTCGAGGAATATGTAGTCTTATACGTAATATAAGGCATAATTTATAACAAATTGCAATACATTTTCCATAAAGTTTCTATTTTTAAAACTATGGAAAATTGGTTTAGGGATCCATTGGTAAAATTTTCCCCAATGATATTAAAGGCATAGGTCATTAGGTCATTAATTTTAAAGGGTTGGATGAAAACTAGGGGATGTATTGAAGCTCAAGGGATTCCAAGAGTCGATAAAAAATTGATGTTACGCTGTTCGCTCCGCACACTTTTCACACTAGATTTTATACAATCTTGGCTTTATAAAACACCTCGAACAGCCACTGCAAAAAATTACAATTTAATGAAGAAAATTAAGTAATTAATTTTACAAATCTTCCACAACTGAACCGGGAAATTAAATCAAAATTGTTAGAAAATTTTAGTGAAAAACGGTCAGACAACCTGATAATTATTGTTGTCAATCTTCTGGTGATGAAAGTGTTATAGAATAAGCCGCTATTTTTTATAGTACATAACTAAATAGTCGATAAACGAAAAAGCTTGCTAAAATAGGCTCTCGCGTATTGCTGTAGTCACGCAAACGTAACTTCGCGACGCGACCTTGTGCCGAATACACAAATCAGTTATCAGTTTGCCCATACACTTGTCTTCATACTATACTCACTTTATTTGTTATTTTAAAATCTGTTGGCAGTAATTTGAAAGTTCATGCGTCTAGGCAAATAAATAAAACTTTATTTGCTTCAACACATTTGAAGTACAAAATTGGTTTTGATTCAGATAATTTTATTCAATGTAGATTATTTACAGAATACTTGCAATACAATGCAAATAGAGCGAGTCTACGCCATTTCGGATCGTGCTATGGCAGCGTAAAAGAAACGGCATGAAACCACTGCAGCACGGCCTACTTTCAGAGTCCGTTTTTTACATTTACGTTAATAATGAATATCACATTTAACCTCGTATAATAGTATGCAAAAAGAGAGAGTTGCATGCAATCAAATTATGTCAGAAGAAAACTAAATAATAATTATAATAAAGTGCGTCTCATTTCAATATTGCCAAATTAATGTAAAAAGTTCTAAAAATAAAGATTTTTATCTATCTATCTAACCACCCTACATCACTATGGGTTTTCAAGCAAAGATAGGACATGAACTAATAATTTGTATTTTTGTTTCAGGATAAGAGACAAGCTACTCCAAGACTGGCAGACCAGCAAACTGCAGTTAGAGACGGAAAAAGACAACTCTGGTCGGCTGCAGCTGTTGCTAGATACGCAGAAGGAAACTTCGGACAGTCTGCAAGTAAGTTATTATTGTTGCTATGTATGAGCAAATGAATGAATGTGTATATGAAGAATTCAGATTTATTGATTCAATGTTACCGTTTCGGATCGCTTTATGACAGCGAAAAAAGGCAATAAATCACTGCAGCACGGCCTAATTTAAGATTCGGCTTTGTACCATCAACAAAGTTGGCGCCTGCCCACCTTTAAGTTTAGTTTCCTGTGCAGTAGTGGCTCGCGGGAACCTCCGCTGGCTCTGCCTTGCTAGTTTAATTCCACTGAGTTCAAGTTGTAAATGATTATCATGTGACAGATGACCCTGGAGGACATGAAAAGGTCATAAAACCTCATAAAACCAAAAGCGTGGTCGTCTCTCAATGGCAAACAAAATAAAGGGCGGGGCGGGACATGCAAGCGACAATAATTCGAAACTGTTCAGGCGCCAACTTTGCTGATAGTACAATGTGTTTCTGGTGTTTCGCTGGAATATTAGAGCACCATACCTGTTTGTCATTGAAGTAGTCATCACACCTAAAGTAAGATTTTTACATAACGTTTTCTTTACAAATTCTTCAAACTTTCTCTCACATACCAACAAAACATGTTTGTAGAATAACATTTTTTTTGTTTTTTTTTTTTTGTAGACACAAGACTCGAACATGATTCAAATTCTAAAGAAGAGGCTGGAAAGCGCGATGCAGTCAGAACTAGAGTTGCAACAGAAAGAGCAACAGCAGAGAGCTCGGATAGCGCAACTAGAGAGGCAGCTGCTTACCAGTGACGTAGATGATGCTACCAAGACACAGCTGCACCATGAGGTAAGTTATCCGTGCTTCGGAAGGCATGTTATTAAGAACAACAGAGAGCTGGGATAGCGCAAGTAAAGAGGCAACTGCTTACTAGTGACGTAGATGATGCTACCAAGACGCAGCTACACCATGAGGTAAGTTATGCGTGCTTCGGAAGGCATGTTATAAAGAGCAACAGCAGAGAGCTCGGATAGTGCAACTAGTGAGGCAACTGCTTACTGTGACCTAGATGATGCTACCAAGACACAGATGCACCATGAGGTAAGTTATCTGTGCTTCGGAAGGCATGTTATAAATAGCAACAGCAGAGAGTTCGGATAGCGCAACTAGAGAGGCCACTGCTTACCACTAACGTAGATGATGCTACCAAGACACAGCTGCACCATGAGTTAAGATCCGTGCTTCGGAAGGCATGTTATAAAGAGCAACAGCAGAGAGTTCGGATAGCGCAACTAGAGAGGCCACTGCTTACCAGTGACGTAGATGCTACCAAGACACAGCTACACCATGAGGTAAGTTATCCGTGCTTCGGAAGGCATGTTATAAAGAGCAACAGCAGAGAGTTCGGATAGCGCAACTAGAGGGGCCACTGCTTACCAGTGACGTAGATGATGCTGCCAAGACACAGCTACACCATGAGGTAAGTTATCCGTGCTTCGGAAGGCATGTTATAAAGAGCAACAGCAGAGAGTTCGGATAGCGCAACTAGAGAGGCCACTGCTTACCAGTGACGTAGATGATGCTACCAAGACACAGCTACACCATGAGGTAAGTTATCCGTGCTTCAGAAGGCAGGTTATAAAGAGCAACAGCAGAGAGTTCGGATAGCGCAACTAGAGAGGCCACTGCTTACCAGTGACGTAGATGATGCTACCAAGACACAGCTACACCATGAGGTAAGTTATCCGTGCTTCGGAAGGCATGTTATAAAGAGCAACAGCAGAGAGCTCGGATAGCGCAACTAGAGAGGCCACTGCTTACCAGTGACGTAGATGATGCTACCAAGACACAGCTGCATCATGAGGTAAGTTATCCGTGCTTCGGAAGGCATGTTATAAAGAGCAACAGCAGAGAGTTCGGATAGCGCAACTAGAGAGGCCACTGCTTACCAGTGACGTAGATGATGCTACCAAGACACAGCTACACCATGAGGTAAGTTATCCGTGCTTCGGAAGGCATGTTATAAAGAGCAACAGCAGAGAGCTCGGATAGCGCAACTAGAGAGGCCACTGCTTACCAGTGACGTAGATGATGCTACCAAGACACAGCTGCATCATGAGGTAAGTTATCCGTGCTTCGGAAGGCATGTTATAAAGAGCAACAGCAGAGAGTTCGGATAGCGCAACTAGAGAGGCCACTGCTTACCACTAACGTAGATGATGCTACCAAGACACAGCTGCACCATGAGTTAAGTTATCCGTGCTTCGGAAGGCATGTTATAAAGAGCAACAGCAGAGAGTTCGGATAGCGCAACTAGAGAGGCCACTGCTTACCAGTGACGTAGATGATGCTACCAAGACACAGCTACACCATGAGGTAAGTTATCCGTACTTCGGAAGGCATGTTATAAAGAGCAACAGCAGAGAGCTCGGATAGCGCAACTAGAGAGGCCACTGCTTACCAGTGACGTAGATGATGCTACCAAGACACAGCTGCATCATGAGGTAAGTTATCCGTGCTTCGGAAGGCATGTTATAAAGAGCAACAGCAGAGAGCTCGGATAGCGCAACTAGAGAGGCCACAGCTTACCAGTGACGTAGATGATGCTACCAAGACACAGCTGCATCATGAGGTAAGTTATCCGTGCTTCGGAAGGCATGTTATAAAGAGCAACAGCAGAGAGCTCGGATAGCGCAACTAGAGAGGCCATTGCTTACCAGAGACGTAGATGATGCTACCAAGACACAGCTGCACCATGAGGTAGGATCGTTATCGATTTTCGTGTCGTTTCTTATTTTTTTGTCATGGCGCCACTTTCTTCTTTTTATTTTACAAGTGAGCAAGCGAGCTTGTAGGCTACCTGATGGTAAGTGGTCACCACCGCTCATAGCGTCCACTGTATTATTAGTAGCATAATTGACACTTACAAGACAGCAATGTACGTTGCCCACCCTGAGAATTCAGATGGTGTTTCTCATGTGCCTATAATTTCACTGGCTCCCTTGCCCTTCAAACCGAAACACTGTGGTGTAAATACTGCTGCTTGAAGGCCGAAAAAAGCAAGGGGATGGTACTGTCACAGACAGGCTTTGCACAAAAGCCCTATCAATTTCAAAACCCTTTCATTTTGTGAAGTGATGTAATTTAAATGACGTGATTGAGATATTAGTGCAATAAATAAATAAATGTGCTACGCTGTTTTTATGGTAACATGTTCTTCATAATAATAGGTCTTTACCTATGAAATTTCCGAAATTTTCTTACAGATTAATGAGATCATAATTCCTATAGTTCTAATGCTATTTTTTTCATTTGTGTTATATTTGAAAGTTGACTTTAAGGTGTTCAATTTACGCATAAAATAAAGTTTTTATTTTTAGTTTGATATATAAAACTAAAGGTTCGAAAATTGTTCGTCTTAAATGTCGTCCGATTTCATCATTAGATGTGTTATATTTTTTTACAGATAATATTTTTCGAAAATTAAATTTAAGTTTCTGTTAGCTTAATGTCTTCCCAATAATGCTTAAAAAAATAAGAAAAACATTGGATTTATAATTCCTAAGAAAAATGCAAAAATGTTAGTACTGAAAATTGAGTTTACCTAAAATTCGCCGTACAAAACGGCAATTTCATAGGTAAATACCTAATATGTCTTTAATCTATTCAGTTTAATAAGCAGATTCACATCCTTCTAGCTTGTTGGATTCTTTCTGTTGTAATATAATAAAATGTAGACTACATTTATTGACTCAGAATGTTTGGGTATCCAGATGGAGAACAACGAACGTCTAAAAGGCGAGATCTCTATCCTGAAGTCGAAGCTGGAAGTGGAGCGCGCGCGCTGCGGGGACCTGCGCGCGCTACTCGACCAAACCAAGACGCACGCGCAGAGAGAGCTGGACGCCCGCGGGGAAGTGTGCTGTGCGCTGAGGAGTGAGCTGGCCGATCTCAAACGGTATGGTTGATAGCATTTCCTTGTGATTGATTTATTTTTTATTTATTTATTTATTCTTTATTCTGAGCAAAATACATATTGCATTGAATATAACTTAATCTAGGTACATTATTTGGAATAACAATTAATATGTCCAAGAAACAAAATAAAAAAAAAAACAAACAACAGCAACACAAACAAATGGAAATTAGGTATTTAGTATTTAAGAATCAAATTTAAATGTCATAAACTCGTTCACTGAATAAAAACATCTTTCGAGTAATAAGGCGTATAGAATTCTTTTGAATGATGTTACTCTGGTGACAGATTTCAACGACGTTGGAAGTTTATTGAAGCAGCGAATGGTTTGGCAATAAGCACTATGTGAAAAAACAGAGAGTTTTGGTAAAATTGTGTCACTTTTAATTGGGATGTCTTTTCGCCTTGTTGAAAGTCTCAAGTCTCTTTCTGCAGTCGTCTCCATGTATTGTGGATGCTTGACAAAATTACACAACAATACAAATATGTAGAGACTTGGTGCTGTCAACACGCCTAGTTTAATAAAGTAATCCCTACAGGATACCATTTGGGGAATACGAAATATTGTTCTGATCGCCCTTTTTTGAATAATGAAGGCATTTCCTATATTATACTCATAGCTATTACCCCACAGCTTAATGCTATAGCGTAAATGTGACTCTACTAGAGCATGATAGACCATTTTAAGCTGCGGGATAGTAGCCTCGTCTCTCAGAGTTCGTAGGGCGAAGCACGCTGAACTTATTTTATTTACGATACGTTCAAGTTCCGGTTTCCAATTGAAAAAAGAATCTATATGCACTCCGAGAAATTTAACTACTTCGACCGTCCTAATTATATTATCATCTAATTTTAATTCCAGTGTTTACTATCTCGTCATAATACAGGGTATAAGGGACAGCCTTCCGAATACTGAAAGGGCATGATCTGATCAGTCAACGTAACTGGACAACTTTCAGCGAATAGTACTTTCAGGAAATGAAAAAACAATCGGCTTCTCGGTATAAACTTTTCAACCAAGTTTGCAATTTTTATGGTGACGCCGATTTTACTTTTCGTTTCCTGAAAGTTTTGTTCGCTGTAAGTTGTTCAGTTACGTTGACTGATCATGCCCTTTTAGTATTCAGAAGGCTGTCCCTTACATCCTTTATAATTCTGGGCGTTTCCAAAAATAATTTAATTTTTTTGACTTACCTTGCCTTTTTGGTTTTTTTATGGACTGTAAACGTGACATTATGCGTGATATTTTTTTGTCACTTCGGACATTTTAAGAGGTGGTTCTGCACGTGGAACTGGATAACTTTTCCCAAACAACGTAGATCAAAATATGTATGAATAAAAAAACTCCCAAGCAAAATGATCTATCAGCTGATTCAGTTTGTATAGGAAATCGAAGATGTTGTTTTTGTGTTTCGACCTATGTTGCTTGGGGAAAGTTGTTTACTTTTATGGGCAAAACGTTGTATCAAAAGTTTGCGCTATGGATATATCAAGAGGACACTGATGGTCTTTTTTTATTTGAAAACAGCATGTCAGTACATACACTTTTAACTTTATGGCATGGTAATATATATGTTTCCACCGACGTGCGGCGGACTGTACGCGTGACGTCATCCCTTGCTGTCGGCAGGTTGAAGCACGACGCGGGCGTAGAGCTGCTCCGCGCGAAAGACCTCCTCAGCATCCAGAGCGGAACCATCTCGGAGCTGGAGAAGAAACTCACCACCGCCGCGCTCCGCCAGAGACCGGTCACTGATGCGCTGGTAAGATAAGATACGCCTGCAATTACGATGTCCGTCGAAATATTCTCAGACACAAGAATACATTACTTATTCTAAAGAATACAATCTAGATATATAAATATACCTGGTTACCTGCAGGAGCCTTAAATTGTCACAAAGACTATTTAACGCGAGCGAATCCGCAGGTAAAAGGTAGTATATCCTAATAATTATAACAACACCAAAACTCTTCTTCCAGACGGAAATAGAATCTCACAAACTGGAGCTAGCCCACGAGATAGCAACTTTAAAGAAATGCCTTCTGGACTCCACGCAGCCTGAACTAGCCTCCCTTCGCACTGAGCGCACGCAACTATTGAGCAGGATACAGACGCTCGAGAGAGAACGGGACGGCAGGATACAAGCGCTCGAGGGGAAGAGGGAGACGGCCGACGAGCGAGACCAGGCTGTGAGTTGCTATATTAAATGGTGCATGCCTTTTTGGTGTTGATGTGTTTTTCTTTATAGCTTTTACTTTACAGCATTCGATCAGAAATTCTGTATATTAAACTGATTTCCGTTTTTTAAATTGACGTTAATTGCGATATTTAAAAATGACTTTCAAATTCTAAGTCGCGTTTCAAAGACTAGTAAAGTTAGGGAATTTAGTAAACTATCCCAACATTGGTAGGATAATAGGACAGGGTGTAAAAGTAATGGTTTATAAACCCTGAAAAATGTAAATCCATCAAATTAGCCTGAGGACCATAAGACAAAAATGTCGAAATACGGCAATACCAAAAAAATACAGACTAAAAAAATATAGTTAGTTTTCGTATTTCGACCTATGGTCCTTCCATGAGAAAAGTGGCTTAGTCTCATTGAATAGTATAATTTTTTACACGTTTCGAGGTAACTACTCTAAAAAATGGTCTGAGTGACTCATAACAGCTCAAGTTAGCTTCTGTCCGCGCTGAACGCAAACAGCTAAAAATAAGGCTATAGCAAGCTGTCAAACGTAGGAAACATTATGATCAGTAAAGAAAAATTAACCCTGTGTGTTAGGGCTTTTACAGACGAGCGACAGTGTGTCGGCGACAATCGCGCCACGGTTGTCGTGCAATTTCTTACACTTAAGTGCACGACGATCGTCGCTGATGGTTGCCGACTATGGCGCGACCGTCGCGTTACCTTCGCCGACCGTTGTCGCTCGTCTGTTAGAGCCCTTAATGTTATGGAAATGTCAATACGGACTTCTTACGATGGCCTTACTTTATTTAGCAGGATAAAGGCGCTCGAAGGAGAAAGAGAGAGTAGGATATAGCGTGTGAAGGATAAGTTTGGATCTGACGGTTATTTTCTGCGCATGGTGACAGGCGGAGAGCCAATGAACGATTCGTTCGCCTCCCCCCACCTGCCGCGCTTACCCTGGCGACTCATTTTTTTACTTCTGTGCATTAACGGTCATAGCCAGAGTTACTTTGTACTTCGTATACATGCGCATATCATGTCAGCAATTTTTAAATGTATAATAATTTTCCGCTAAAACGTTACTCTGAGTGAAGGTTATGTTACATCTTGTTTGTTACTTTTTTTGTTACGATAAATTCCGTATTTATTGTAAAAAGTGGTTACGAAGTTATTCAGTCTCAAGGTCATTCAGGCAGGTTCCAACAGGTCTTCTTTCATAAATCGAGCAAGTAGTCAACCTGATGGTAATAAGTGCCACTTTAGTGAGTGCTATTATTAGTCGTATACTCTTCTACTAATAAAATAAGACAGCAAAGCGCAATGCCTACTCTGAGAACTAAAATGGTATGTCTCAGGTACCAATTTCACGGGCATCATCAAACCGAAACACAGCAGTGCAAATCTATAAGGCTTAAAATAAAACACCCGACTATGTAGAAAAATGAGAACTGAAAAGAGAAAAAACAAATACAAAAAATTTTATGAGGTATTGCAGGCGAGGACAAACAAAAACTATAAAATATGTTTGATGTTGAAAAACTACCTCCAAACACATAATTTTTGTCCGCCCCGGTTTGTTACCGCGAAGAATATACGTCATGAAATTTTTAGATTTTCTTTTCTCTTTTCAGTTCATATTTCTCTACACAGTCGGGTATTTTGTTTTTTGATATTTTTTTAATTTAGTACCTTTTACTCGTATTTTTTTAAAGTATTTTTTGGCTGTGTATTAACGTGCTACCAAATTTGAGTAAATTTTTACCAAATAATATCCACCAAATTTTGTCTACCAAAATGGATGAATGTACACCAAATTTGCTTCTGGCACTTCGCCGGCAGCGGCAGCGGCACGCTCGCTCCGCTCGCTCGGCTCATGCGTTGTGGTCGCAAGATAACCTAACACAACTACCGAACCGGTTACCCAAATTTGGTGTACGTTCAGCCAATTTGGTGTACATTCATACATTTTGTCTGAAGTGTATTGGGGTATAAAAAAATATTTTGGGAATCGTTTAATTTGTTGCCTATTTTTAGGGTTCCGATACCAAAATGGTAAAAAAAGGAACCCTTATGGGCACCTACCTACTCTGAGAACTAAAATGGTATGTCTCAGGTACCAATTTCACGGGCATCATCAAACCGAAACACAGCAGTGCAAATCTATAAGGCTTAAAATAAAACACCCGACTATGTAGAAAAATGAGAACTGAAAAGAGAAAAAACAAATACAAAATTTTTTATGAGGTATTGCAGGCGAGGACAAACAAAAACTATAAAATATGTTTGATGTTGAAAAACTACCTCCAAACACATAATTTTTGTCCGCCCCGGTTTGTTACCGCGAAGAATATACGTCATGAAATTTTTAGATTTTCTTTTCTCTTTTCAGTTCATATTTCTCTACACAGTCGGGTATTTTGTTTTTTGATATTTTTATAATTTAGTACCTTTTACTCGTATTTTTTTAAAGTATTTTTTGGCTGTGTATTAACGTGCTACCAAATTTGAGTAAATTTTTACCAAATAATATCCACAAAATTTTGTCTACCAAAATGGATGAATGTACACCAAATTTGCTTCTGGCACTTCGCCGGCAGCGGCCGCGGCACGCTCGCTCCGCTCGCTCGGCTCATGCGTTGTGGTCGCAAGATAACCTAACACAACTACCGAACCGGTTACCCAAATTTGGTGTACGTTCAGCCAATTTGGTGTACATTCATCCATTTTGTCTGAAGTGTATTGGGGTATAAAAAAATATTTTGGGAATCGTTTAATTTGTTGCCTATTTTTAGGGTTCCGATACCAAAATGGTAAAAAAAAGGAACCCTTATGGTGCCGCTCTGTCTGTCTGTCTGTCTGTCTGTCCGTCTGTCTGTCACACCTCTATATCTCAGCAACCACTTACGCTATCGAGCTGAAATTTGGAATAGTTTTAGAATATAGTTGCCCAACTTAATTGCACATGAAAATTTTTTGAAAAAAGTATGATTATTAATGTAAAGGGGGCCAAAATAGGGGGGGCCAAATTTCAAATTGTCGCTACTAGGTCGAGTGGGGTATCATATGAAAGGGCTTTACTTGTACATTTTAAAATATATTTTTGTATTTTTTTAAGTTTCTTAGTTTTCAAGTTATGATGAAAAATGTCAAAAAAATACCATTCCCCCCCCCCTTATCTCCGAAGTTTGAGTAAGGGAAAATCTGAATTAATTACAGTTGACAGAGGTTTATGTAAACTTTACAGCAAAAATAAAACGATCTTTCTAAGTTGCACAGTTTTTCAGAAATCTGCAAAAAACCTTTACAAACAAATTTAGTTTTGCGGTCCTGAAAATGGACTTTATTGCTTCCAAAAATACTATAGGTATATCGGAACCCTCGGCGCGCGAGTCCGACTCGCACTTGACCGGTTTTTTTTTATATGGGTCCGCGCATACCAAAAGGCAGAGCAGACGAAAGCAGCTTTTGATAACATTGCAAAATGGACTTTATATTCATAGGAATAAAATACAGATTTGCCTGCTTGATCTGCGCGGACCCTATTATTTTGTATACCCTGACACTCCCACAATGAATACCTCACATGTTCAAAACTATCAAGCCGTTTAGGCTGCAGATCGTGACAAACAAATCGACATACCGGGTTATTCCTCGTGTCCGTACTACTGTCCATCGAACCCTCCTGTTTTGGGGCAGTCGGGTAAAAATAAACAAGGGTATGGCTCTTCCCCAGGCGGACTACGCATAAAAAGTCCTGCCACCCTGGACTGAAAGATGCAACTACAATCCGCTTGTAAAAAAAAGGAAAAGCAATGACCGGTTTTAGAAACTATATTGCACAAAACAAAACTTATCAAAAAACAAAACTAAACGCACAAACAAATAAAATGGGCTAATGCTTCATGTTGGTTTTGCTGCAAATTTCGTCCACGTAGTTGGTAACCTGGAACCAGAAAATTAAAATTTTAAGCCAGCCTTTATCCTTTCTCAGAATTCAAACCCTCCCGGCGGCTCATAATGTCCCTCCAAAATCGATCTTTTGCTGGAACAATGTAAAGGGGAAGTACCAGTTACCACACTTGTTAGCGTTACGGCTGGCACCATGGACCGCAGATACACAGAAGGATGCTGCTGCCTATCCTCTGGTTCATTATCCCTTAGTCGCCTCTTACGACACCCAAGGGTAGAGATGGATTGGTACTGTTATTGTTCATTAAGCTCTACGATAGCACAATTGCATCTACGCAGAATGTCACACCTTATCGTGACTTTGTGCGAAAGTGACATTCTGCGTACGTGACCTTTGCGTACTTGACCTTCTGCGTACGTAACATTCTGCGTATGTGACATTCTGCGTATGTGACATTATGCGTACGTGACATTCTGAAAACGTGACATTATGCACCGGGAGGGTTCAAACTGTCTCCATACCAACTTTCTTCGAAATCTAGACCCCAGTTCATATTGGACAAAATATGTACAGTGTACCTCGTATATAAATCTACAAAAAAAATCAGATTCAGACCTCACCTTGGCCTCCATAACATCCATCGTACTGGGCTTTTCGTCGAGCTCAGTGCACAGAGGCTCGACACTCCAAACGGCGATGGAGTACAGCACGTATAGGGAGTAATACAGCGAGTATAGGAGTCCGGTCACTACGGCCAACGCGACGGGACACAAACGGTTGTTTATCTCCGATTCATCCTTCCATGCTTCCTCCGTCCACGAGCGGAAGTAGTGGCAGAATTTCCTGGTGGCAAGAGTAGACGATTGAGTCATCTTTGTACGGTGTTTTCAAAAGATGGGAGTGGTTTCAAACCTACTAGACTGAGCACACGAAAAAAGCAACTCTGTAGCGAGATTGGGGGCCTATTAGATCCACAAAACGGTTCGCCTCCTGGCAGGTTGCGGTACAGGTGGAGAGAAAAGTTGTTATGTCAAAGAGAACGAATGGAACTTGTTAGAAGAAACAGGTCTGCGTTACGTCGTCTTGGCAGTTTCGCTAGTCGGACCACAGTCTATACAGGCTTTTATGTCTACAGAAATATTTCTGCAGACCTAAGTTCGATAGAACGTTTTACGTCATTTTAGATTTACAAAACATTCTGGGCTGACAAATCTCTCTGACCCGCTCTTCAACATTTCGAAGAATGTCAAGTCCTTCCCAAGGCTCTTTAAGCTGATGGTTCCGGCTTCTATCATCCGTCGTAGTCTTAAGCCAAGTTAAACTTATTTGACGACTTGAAAACTCTGTCGGCCAGATTGGCTGGTCTAACAAAGATTGATTTAGGACAAATCCTAAGCCACCGCGGACCAAATTCTGGTTTGCCATTAATTTGCTGAATTCAGATGGCAGTCAATGCCTTCGTCACATCCCCTAGTTTAGGCATATTTGAACTAACTCCTGAAACAGAATACGGCTTGGGCACAAGAGTTCTTGAAGCGGAATATGTCCGTAACGTCTTTCCAACATGCTAACATCATCCCCGTAACGCAACGCTAAGACACATAGAGACGTTCTATGTAAAAATATAATAATAACAGGTCCGTTGTGACAGCTTCCAAACATGATATATTACATCTTCTAAGAAAAATTTACTCCATGTGTTGGTTGGTTGCTGATAAGAAAACGATCAAACGGACTTCTTACGTGGGCCCTACTTGGGAACGCTTTGCCCATCAGTGTACAATAGAAGGTTTTTAAGATAGGAAAGAGTTCTTACTTGATGTTAGGCAGCACTCGTTCCATCATAGTGACGACGCAGTGCAGGAGATGGGTGAGGACTAAAACTAGTACCCACACCGCCAGCAAGTATGGCGGCCAACGGAAACTGCCCAGCGCCGCTGTAAATACAACACACTAAATTAACAATTTCCATGGTCCAGTGGTTAGAGCGTTCGGATCTCGATCTGGAGGTTCTGGTTTCGATTCCCGTTGGGGACACTGTCAAACAAAATTATCTGCATGCTAGTCCATATTTGACAGATTGTTCTTTGGTGAGTGTTACCATGAGCCCTTGAGAGTGGAATGCGCAGCTGAGGATTGGAATACTCTGCCTGCGTCGGTGTTTCCGGTTCATATAACTTTAGTGAGTGAATAGGCTCCTTCCGGGCAAGCTCGTTCCACCGTCGACCTCATCTCCGTCCTCAGGGCTATGTTATGGTCAAGAGCAAGCAAATAAAAAAAAATTGCCTGCGTTTGTGTTTCCGAATTACTATAACCCAAATCTATTCAAGTCTTGTGTGGCTTCTTTTGGGTGAACTCGTTGTATCGTCGACATTATCTAGCCTGTGGACTAGATTGAGGTCAAGAGAAAGTCAAAAGGAGCGTTTTGATGCAGATCTTGTGATTGAACTAACCTTGTACAAGCGACCTGTTGCCGGTGACGCTCTCGATGTCAGAGCGAGGCACCTGCTCAAGAGATAGCACTCTCCGTCTCGCTTCCACTCGCATGGCGTGCCCTGAGTCTCGTCCTTTCATCTCTCCCAACCCCGCGATAGATGCGCCCCCGCCGCCGCCGGTGCGAGAAGACTGGAAGGAAATTCAGTTTCTATAATCCAAGACCCTCAGTTGACCACACTCCACATTCGTCAATAGAATAGACAAGATGCAGTAGTCACTGGGAATTGGGAACATAGTGTCTCGTGGTCAGTTCCTGGACATATGACCTCCGAGATTTTTATTTTTTTATAAAATGGAGGTAGACGAGCAGACAGGTCACGAATGGTAAGTGTTCACCGTCGCCCATGGACACTCGCATCTCCAGGGGGGTCACAGGTGCGCTACCGGCCTTTAAGATATTTGTAGGCTCGTTTCTTGAAAGGTGCAATGTTGTACCCGTCCGGAAATACCTGCACAGGAAGCTAATTCCACAATGCAGTTGTACGTGGCAAGAAGTTTATTTTTAAACGTACGGTGGTAGACAGCTAGTTATTCAGGTTAGGATCAAAGTTTGCGTCCTGATCTTATTGGGGTTCGTGAATTTCTTAGCTATTAGTAAAAATATATACTAAAGACTTACCGAAGGCGTGATCTTCGCAAAAGACATGTTCTTCTTGTCTTTTTCATCTTTGATTTCCTTCACATTCAACTCTTTCTTCGTAAACGAAGGATGATCGCCGCACATTCTGAACAATACAATTCAATTGTCAGCTACATTGACAGATTCAGTAGAAAAGCAAGGAATAAAGCGCTCGTGACCGATAGATAGTTGCTCTTTCTTTCCAAGTTAATGTGGGCTAGTGACACATCAACTAGAGGGTTTCCTTGCTTCGAAAAGCACTACGATTCAGATATATTTACTCAATGTAGATTCTGTACAGATTACTGGCATTGGTCCCGGCTACAGTGATAGGAGGCCATGAGGCGAATGTGTTGTTGACAGATTTGGTGGTGGTAGGGCTTTAGTGCATAGTCGGTCTGGGGAAGTACCACCCTCTTACCTTTTTCTGACGTAAAGAAGCTGTGTTTGCACTGCTGTGTTTCGGTTTGAAGGCTAAGGGAGCCAGTGAAATTAATTAAATTATTTCACTAATTGGACAGTGGGTGTCATTGGGCGGTGGGCGGTGGTAACCATTTACCATCAGGTGGCCCACCTGCTCGTTTTGCCATTTGTGACATAAACAGACAGACAGACAAAGTCGCACCATAAGGGTTCCTTTTTTTTACCATTTTGGTATCGGAACCCTAAAAACAAAGATTCAGCAGTGGTAAAATTTATTAAACATGTCACTTTAGATATACCTAGCCCACTGCCTGATTGTCTGACCCTTTCTAAGTCTGTAGATGACTTCAGGGCACTAATGCCTTTTGAAACACACTTGGGGGATATTTCATTCATTTCATTTCATTTATTAAATTCATTAACAAGTTACCTTGTGTTTGAATATCCTTAAAACTAAATAAAAACTAAATAATCTTAATTTTCATACTACATCCAAGATTTTGCTATCTTGTGTCTAAGCCGATCTGTTCTAATTGCCAGACGAAGTTCTTGCCGTTCCTATAATATTTTTGCCATATTGTTATTCATTACTTTGAATAAAAGTAGATTCTTCCTGGAATCAACTTAGTCGTAAAAGTTAAGCAATATTAAACGAAACTTACACCATGTCCGGCAGTTTCGTGTGCTCTTTAGCTGGGTCCATTTTTTGCGGTTTTTAAAAAGCTTTCATTTTTAATATAAATAAAAGTATGTAAAAAAATAAACACAAAATAATATAAAAATATCACTTCTGTTGTGACATTGAATCAAAAATTCTGAGTGGCAGCCGTCTGTCAGAATTTAAGATGTTCTATTTTTGAGTTTGGAAATGAAATGTCCTTTTGACTTCTAAAAAGTTCAAGGTTGAAAAAATTATACTCTATAATCAATATCGCCATAGTAAGTTAGGTGGTAGAACGAGAACTTTTGTGCAGTCCATCGTAGGACTTTTGTGCAAAGTCCGTCTGGGCAAGTACCCAGTAGGTGTGTTTGCACTGCTGTAATTTGGTTTGTAGGAGGAGGGAGCTAGTGAAACATACCATCTTAGTTCCCAGGGTGGGCAACGCGTTTTGCTTTAATTGTGCATAAAGGAGAACGCTTTTTTTAACTGAGGGACAGCAGTTTTTTTAAAGCTTAAAAATATACAAAGGTTTTAGCGGCTTAAGCATATCTTTTGATTTGTAAGCATTTTGCTGGTCGTACACTCATACACTCTGTTTGATAAGACCTAGATTATATCTTAGGCTCATAAGTTTCCCTTATTAGCATAAAATTGAATGGCTATAGCAAAAAAAAATAACAAAAATGTTCGTGTGCTCTATAGGTTAAATCATATCGTGCAGAAAGATTAGCGACTCAGGGTTTGAAAAGGCCCAGGTTCTTATCTTAGGCCGGAGTTCTTAAAATTTGCGCCGCGGTACCCCGCATCTGCGTGAACGCTTATTTATTCCATGGGCGATTTTTTAGTACATGGTTTGAAAGGTTTTATGAAATAAGTCGACGAATCTTTATAAAGGTCGTGCGGCCAACAAATGAAGCCTCCAAATTCCGTGTTAGCCTCTGGCAGGAGAGATACCCCACTGATCAATTAGCCAAGTATCTGAGCATTTGCTTCCTGGACACCATCTGCCCTGGCCAACTTGAAGGTCACTAAACAGGGTGTCTACTCTCAATATTCGATATATCGATACGATACTACTTCGACACAGTTGAAATCATAACTTCGTACACTTACAATAGAGTAGAATATTGGCTGAATGAATTGTTAAATTGACAGTGATTAGCATCCAACCAATATTCTACTCTATCTTAAAGGGTCGAAGTAATGAGTTTGCGTGTTTCGAATAGTATTTTATTTATATATCGATAATTAAGAGCAGATACCCAGACTCAGGACCCAAGCTCTCCTTTATATATTTGTGGGACCCAAGTCGGTCGGAGTAACGAAAACATGTGCAAGTGGGGCTTTGGCGCAGATCCTGCTTGTCTGTGTGGCTTCTCTCCGCAAACGATGGCGCACTCTTTGACCTGCCCTGTTTGTCCCTCTACCTCAAAGATTTTGGAATCTTACGTCAATGCTCTACCTGCTCACGCGAAGACTTTTACAATGCCACCGATAGTGCTGTCTGTGAGGCAGAGTATTGGTCCAATACAGTATAAATCACGCCAGAATCGACTCGAAAGAAGAAGACGAAATAAATGTAAGTCATAAGAATTTATAGAATGAACACATTGTTTTTTGTTATTATCAGATTCGCTACCTCCACGGTCGCTGCCTCCGCCTGGAGAGTTGTCGCAAAGCGCTCGTGTGGCAGAAGCGGTACTTGCAGCGAGTGTTGTCCGGATACACCGAGCTCGAGAAGACGTTGAAATTGCCGCGAGAGCCTGCGAGGAGGCAGGGCAGGCTCAAGTAAGTAGCTTAATAAATAAAGAGAAAAAATATATAAATATGCTTGTTTTGGTGTCATCATGACATCCCATGGAACGTCCACTGCAGCTCCTTCCAGAATTCCATATTTTTCTGGAAAAATGTGGAGTGGAAGTATCTAGTCACCACGCTTGCTAGCGTTGCGACTGGCGCCATGGACCGCGGTTGTTGGTGACCGCAGTAAGTAAAATGGTTCGATACACAGACGGACGCTGTTGCCTATCCTCTGATTCATAATCCCTTAGTCGCCTTTTACGACACCCACGGGCAGAGATGGGTTGGTATTAATCTTTATCGTTACCACACGGACGACATTTGGCGTACCGTCTTTCAACTGTTGCGTCTTTTAGTGACTTGTCTTCTCTCTCTATCTCTTCTCATTTGTGCAAGGTGTAACAGAGAAGGTATACCATCCCTGAAGGACGTGATTTTGCCCAAAACACTGAACAACTTTCGCTAAGGAACATGGTCAAAATTTGCACTATCAGCTGATTCAGTTTCTATGGGAGGTCAAAAAATGTATTTCGTATTTCGACTTATGTTTCTGAGGGAATGTTGCTTCGTTTCACGGGCAGATTCACACAGTATGTCTATCTATTTATTTATTGAAAAATTACAAAAGAATTTACATAAGGTTTTTTTTTACAGTGTTGCATAAACCTAGTTAGGTTTTTCCGTACACTGTTAGATACATTCATTGCGCGACAATAGTCGGCGATCATAACCACAAAACTAACTTAAACATTATACGTAATCTATCTATTGCGATTTATTGGCTGGCAGTGCTCGAGTATACACAATTCTCTCAATCCTGCTGCCGCCGTTTTTAGGGAATTATTTCCTTTAGCGCGAGGAGTACGAGTAGCAGCATGGGCTAAGTGTAAATGTGGTACAACAGGTGCGTGGCCACGGCGGTGGTGGCGGTGCTCCGGATGGAGTTCCTCGTGCGCCGGAGACAGCACGTGCGCGCTCTGTCTGCCGCCTGCATCCTGCGCCGCGACCGCGACCAGCAGCCCGGCAACCACACGCCGTAAGTTGTAGCATTACGTTGCAGCATCCTGCCAGGGTCGCCATGTATTGTCTTAACGATCAGATTCGTTGGAGATTAAAGAACCGGCCAAGTGCGAGTCGGACTCGCGCACTGAGGGTTCCGTACCACCACATAAACATAATTGTATTAGTTGAAATTTCAGTAAGTTAATATGCTAGATTTTTTGAGTCTGACACGCGCTTGACCAAATTTTATTATTTGTTGTTATTTTATAGCCTATGCCCTATAAACATACCAATTTTCAAAATTGTAAGTGTTCCCGTTTTTAAATAGAACTAAAACAAAAATCGCCTCAGCAACCATCCAACTTGACCCCTCTCTTATATGAATGTTCTTGAAACGGGAGCTCACCACAATTGGTTACCATTAGTTGTGAGAAAAGTTGTAATATTTAATGATTTCAGACTTTTCCCATTATTTGTACTGTGAGACCTAGCTTCTTGTCAAATTTCATAATTTTAGGTCAACGGGAAGTACCCTGTAGGTTTTTCATTTTTGAATAAATGTATGGAGATGAGGACATAAAATGCCATATCTTTTGATTGCGTCGTTGTAAAAAATTGAAATTTTCAGATCTTGTGTGGTTCATGGATATATGGTATTAATTTCAACCTGATACCTTTACCCGTTCGTGAGATAAAGGGTCTTGACAGACAGACAGACGGACAACAAAGTGATCCTATAAGGGTTCCGTTTTTTTCTTTTGAGGTACGGAACCCTAAAAAGGACGGGTTGCACTCCGGGAGTGCTGGCAGAAGTGAAAACTTGCATTTTTGAATATTATGCTTTTTGTAAGGGTCAATCGCGCCATTGCTCGCGTACTTCTTTGATGTCACTGAATGCAAACCCGTATTGTACAATAATAACAATACAGTTGACAGTTGACGCTTTTTTGATCAGGCTATGGATCTGACGCGAGTTTAAAATTTTTTACCCATCTAAAAAAATGCCAAGCGCCGCTAAAGAAGCTTTTACTTCAATAAAATACCAAAAAATTCAATAAAAAATTGGTGGTTAAGATGAGAGCTCTTTATTAGCTCATGGCTGGCTCTATTCTAGAAATGAATATATCTTAAAAACTATTACACTTATTGCTACGTCAACCTTTCCATACATGTTCGACCTACATTAACTTTTGCTAGGTTTTGTCGCGGTACAACTAAAGTACAAAGTTCATGTTGCAGTAAAACTCAACATATTACAACACGCTTTGGGATTATGGGTATGGTGAAAAAAGTGTCCCTTTTGCGTTTGTTAAAAGAGCATATGCCGTAATATTCGGATTATGATTTGAAAAGTTGAAACATAAGAACACAAAAAAAATTACAAAAAAGAGTTTATAATTACTACAGATTCTGTATGTAATTTTCGGGTTTTCCCCACCCTTTCATTAAAAAAAACCTATAAATCCCAGCTGAGCAGAAAAAGATAAATTTAAAAAACGTACGGTGCATACGAAGTCGCAGGCATAGCTAGTTCAATAATAGATTTGATTGCAATAAAATTGTTAATGGTCTATACAGGAGGATTTAAATATTCGATAAATAAAAAATACGGACAAGAGGAAATAAGTTTTCTCGTGTCGGTTCTAGTCCCTAATTTTCGTATATCGACCTTGTCCAATTTTATGGATAGATTAACAATGAATGATATATGTATAAAGTCCCATTTTGTATGAACGGGATAGTGCCGACCAGTTTCGCTCGGCGGTTCGTGACCTACCTGAACAAGATACGCGAATCAAATCAAAACTGGTCGGCCGTATGCCCTCCACGTAAAACGTTATCAAATCCATATTGTTCAGGGTTGTTCAGATTCAGATAATTTATTCAATGTAGATTCTTTACAGAATACTTATTGAATGTCATGCAGAATACAATGCAAATAGAGCGAGTTTTTTGTTGCACGTTGTAGTTATGGGTTGCTTCTGCCATTGTAAAGTATTGGTAAAGTTTTGGTAAAATTGGTAAAGTTTGACGAGCCCATTGGCGTTGTTGGTAGTGAGCTTGCCTTTCACGCCGTGGGCTGCGGGTTCGATCCCCACCCGGGACAAACATTTGTGTGATGAACAAGAGTGTTTGTTCTGTGCTGGGTGTTATTTATCTATTTATGTGTGTATATCAGTCTGTGATACACAAAGTACAGGCTTTGCCTAGTTTGGGATCAGGTGACCTTGTGTGAAATGTCCCCCAATAATAAAATAAATGTGCACGGTGTAGGCAAGTTTTAATGTCCTCATCGTGTCATTAAAATTTTTTAATTTTGCCTAAAACTGTTCAACTGAATATATTTTATTATTTCTCGGTAATCAGTGGTTTATCTCTGCTAGATACTAAAGCTCCTAATAATTGGTAGCAGAGCGTGGTCACCGTTAACTAATTAGGGCCTCCGTTCCAGCTCGTCGCAGTACATGGTGTCGACGTCCCCCCCCTCCCGCGAGCGCCCCCCCGCCCGCGCGCCCCCCGCCGCCAGCCTGGCGAGAAGGATGTTCAAGCAGGACCTGAGACTCAACTTGCCTGCCTCCCCTAGTGAGTGACTCTCCAATACAGCCACGGACACACTATAATCCATTTCTTCGATTATTCCAACGCTTACCAACACATTTTGCAGCCTTAACGCTAAAACCAGAGTATATTTGACGGAAAGAATAACATTGTTTTACAAACTTGTTTTTTCTGACAGCTTTAGCCAATTCGCATAGGAAAAGTATGTGTAAGGTACCTCGAAACTTAGCTCATAGACTTTTTTTTCGGTTGCAAATAATAAAGTTAAAAATAATTTTGTTTTTGTCAAATATCGATAGGTCGTATGGCAGAATGAAACGTAGCCATGGCCATGGCCAAAAACTGATAACTGTTCTAAGAGTACTAGCAGACGATCGGATCAGACTGCTCCGAATTTAGCTCCGGACCACGATTTTGTCCAATAGCGTTGCGGATTGACCCAAACGACAATTTTGCTATTGGGCAAAATCGTGGTACGGAGCTAAATTCAGAGCAGTCCGATCCGATCCTATTAGTAATTTTAGTAGATTCAGTAGTGACTGTTCTAGTAGTTTTTTTTTATGATAGGCAATGACTACTCATCACATTCTGCCATATGACCTATCGATATTGGATGAAAACGATTTCTTTTTAAAACCTCGTCATCATGGCTGAAAAAAATTGGTATTTTTTATTTATCTTTATTTTTATTTTTTTATTTTATTTTATAAGGTACATTTACAGTAGTACATATACACACATTAAATAAAAAGGTTTCTTAGGTCTAGTTCTTATATGTCTACCAATTATTAACGTACACAGCATTGACAATAAAGGATATAAACAAACAGAACGATTAAAACATGCTGAGATCAATTAATAACTATAAATATATGTAAGTATATATAAAAAGTAAATAAATGATCCTATTCCTGTTTATGAGCCAAGTTTCAAGGTACCTTACATATAAGTTTCCCTTGCGAATTATATGCGTTGGTAAGCTTTGGAATTAATGAGAAAAATGCATCTTAAATAGATTTGTTTCTTCCAGTGGGTGATTTCATGCAGCGCTCTCCATACGTATCGAATTCACCGCGCGATGATACTTTCATGCTCAGGTAATAATGTACAATGTTATAAATATAAATCGAACCATATTCTAAAAAAACATTACTATACTTTCCATAAAAAATATAATAAGAATACAAGGTTTAAAAAAAATTACGATGATCCTTCTAAAGGGGTGATTCTACATCATTAATAGATTGTAAAAAAGTATATCTAAAAAATACTTTTTTTTATATTATTTAATTTTAGGTGATCACATTTGATTTTCCTTCTAATTACATGACAGTAATTTATTGAAATGGATAAGTAGTTGCTAGTAGTACTGGATATTATGACAAAAAAAAATCTTTGTATGCATCACCAGCTGATCATGAAGGTCATTAAACCCTCCAGTCGCTACACTTCTTCTTGAGCTAACACTACTTTTTTTTTAAGAAAGAGTAGGTTTTTATATTTTGATACAATCTATTAGTGATGTAGAATTACCCAGATTCAGATAATTTTATTCCATGTAGATTCTTTATAGAATACTTATTGAATGTCATGCAGAATACAATGCAAATAGAGCGAGTCTAGCCGCTAGAAGGAACATCGTACTTTTTTAACCGTCTTCAAAAAAAGGAGGACTGTATGTTTTTTTTGTATGTGTGTTACGCTAAATTTCTGCAGGTAGTAAACAGATTTTAGTTTACACCCTGTATTTTTAAACCAAATGTAAATTTTGTTCAAACCATAAATTGTTGTCAAAAATATTTCATAATTAAAGTGTACAGTCGAGAGTGTCAAGTTATGTTAACATTGGAATTTATACCGTTCTTATTTAAATCATCGTTGCAGTTAAAGTTCAGATACAACTTTCAAACTTGACCTGATCTAGATTGTATAAAGATAGTTCAATTATTTATGATTATCTATCTTTAAAACCTTTGTATTTATGTCTAGCTCTCCCCGCGGCGAAGTAGCATCTGCGTACCTCAGCAAACTAGAACTAGTCAGCCGCTGCCTCAACCAGGCCATGGACAACGCTCGTGAGCAGCCGTGACACTCTCACGCGCCGACTAATCACATCGCTGGATTTACACGTCCTCGCATATGATTGGTCAGAACCACCAGTCAAAAATTAGAGACTCAAAAATGTGATTGGTGCACGTTTTTCATTGACCAATCAGCATCCAAGAATCCATCGTGAGCAGCCGTGACACACTCACGCGCCGACCAATCGCAACGCTGGATTTACACGTTGGTCAGAACCACCAGTCAAAAAGAGACAAGTTCGAGGCTCAAAATTGTAGTTGTTGCACGTTTTTCATTGACCAATTAGCATCCAAGAATCCAGACTGATTGGTCGTAAGCAGCCGTGAC
The DNA here is from genome assembly GCA_947532105.1 of Athrips mouffetella. NCBI lineage: Eukaryota > Metazoa > Arthropoda > Insecta > Lepidoptera > Gelechiidae > Athrips > Athrips mouffetella. Next base: position 24,903,863 of record OX383976.1, read on the forward strand.
ACTCTCACGCGCCGACTAATCACAACGCTGGATTCTCACGCGAGGACGTGTCTTGAGATTGATTGAGGATGATTGGTCAGAACATTCACTCACAAACAGCAGACTCTAAGTCTCAAAAATGTAATTGGTGCACGTTTTTCATTGACCAATCGGCTTCCATAAATCCAGACTTATGATTGGTCAGAACATTCAGTCAAAGAGAGCCAAGTTAGAGGCTCGAAAATGTAATTGGTGCACGCTTTTCAATTGACCAATCCGCTTCCATAAATCCAGGCTTATGATTGGTCGAAACCACCAGTCCAAAAAGAGACAAATTAGGCTCAACAATGTGATTGGTGTACGATTTTTATTGGCCAATCAGCGTCTTAAAATCCACACTTGTGAATGCTTAAAAACACTAGAAAACAATAATAATTTACAGTCAGATAAATGTGCTTTTGTTTCGATCAGACATCCATGAATGACCGTCACCAACCAATCACAAGACATTTAGACAATCTTTGAAGTGATATTGGTGCTAAAAACAACCTATCACGAGTTTGGATTGAATTAAGAGATCTGATTGGCCTGTATGTTGCGTATTTTGTGCCGTGATTTTAGTAGTTTGAAAATAATCGATTTGAATGGTATAATGGATTTTGGTTGATTTTTGTGTATCTGAAGTCACGGCAAGCGAATGCATTTTTTTAATTTAATAACTTATCCCACTGCATTTCCCAAAATTGGCTATTAGAGCTAATATTTTAAGTATTAGATTAGTGCCAAAACGATATGTGTTAGTTGTTACTTAATTTATTTACTTAGGTTAATAATTTGTTAAGTATTTAAATTCGGAGGACCTATTCCGTTGCGGAACCAAGTTCGCAATGATTGATTAGGTACATTAACTTCTAATAGTAAAAATGTAGAAAACCAATAAAATTGTATCAAACTAGGGATGACACTGACACCAAGAAGACACTGTTATTGGTAGATAAGATAATATACATAAACTTTTAGTCGTTAGGGTGAGCAACGCGGTTTTTTTCTCTGACGTCACAACTGCTCATCCGAACTTCCGACAAAACTCAATTGTAATGCACATATATTATGCCTATAAATGGGAATCAAGCAACAGGTTCTAGACAATATTAGCACTGAGTGTCTAACTTATAATGTCGTTATACTTAATTGGTAAAAAAATAGTATCCACTTCCTTGCCGCTAGACAAAATATTAAACATTACGGCAAGAAGTAGGTATACGTTTATCAAGGCCTCTTTGAGCCTTTCTTTAATTTTCCGGTCTAGATACGGAATGTAATATTTCTACAAGTGTGGCTAATCAAACATTGACTTATTTGGTTCCGTGACTCACAATTCCATGTATGATTTGGTTAGGTTGTTGATACTCCGCCTATGCTATGGTGTTATGACTTGAATGTTCGAGCGGGTATATGTACTTAGCTGTAAATTATATTGTAGTAATGTTAGCGTTTCAACGATTTATCGTCCAAAACTTGCCTTAGAAAATTCGAGGTCAAAATCAAATTTTGGTTGGATTACTGTTTCTGGATGTTCGGTTCTCATCAAAATTTGACCGGAATTTGAAATTTAACCTTGAATACAATGTTTTTATGAAATAACGTAAAACGTCTTGAAAATTTAGTCCATGAAATAAGAAACTGATCAACTTTACCAATGCTATGCGAATTCACTCATTGCTAGATTTAAGCATCGCAATGAGCATCGTGCGAATTTGCAGGTTTTTGCGATTTGACGTCGCATTGTATTTCGGCCCTTATCAAAATCTACCCCATGTTCTATTACAAAAGTCTATTATATCTGATATATACCTAGGTAGCAATACGTTATACGTTATTCCATAATTTGCCATCCTATCTATTAGAATAACTACAAGATTTTATTGTATTTAGATGTATTTTTGACAGATTTTATAGTATTTTAGTAGCAAAAATTCTAAGTATTTCCGATCTGACATTTAAATGTGACGAAATAGAATATCTTCTTTTGTAGGTATATTTTTATCTATTGCCATATAATAGTAAAGAGCAAAACAGTGTACGTACATTACATAGCCAAACACTAAACAAAAAACTACCTAAAACAACAACTCACAATATTCAGTTAACTATAGAAAATAAAACAAGCAGACAGTTGCAGAAAACTTTGTTAAATCTACTTATCGCTGTTAAAACCAATTTTTTTTAACTATGCACTTAGAGCTGAGTGATTTTAACTCCTACAGCTATTAACTTAAGATTGGTATAAAGTCCAAACAGTCAAGCTCGAAGTATTCTTGACTGTACTTGCAATAAATAAAATTAGGATTATGCTGATAATGTTCGAGCTGACGAAACGAAATATTAGCATAATATTAGCACTTCAAATGACTCAGTATTAGCATAATGACAGCATTGGTAGGGACCAATGCTGTTATTATGCTAATACTGGTTCATTTGGAAATGCGCAAAAAGTTGCAAAAGTTGGTAAAGTTGGTAGGGACCAATGCTGTTATTATGCTAATCATGCGTAATTTCAAAGTGCGTAGTTACAAAATCGGGTTTTTTTTTTGGTTGTCAAGAAAGATAAAGCAGTTTCGTTTAGCAGCGTCAAAAAATTTGGAAAATCACGTGCAGGTGTTTCGCGCGTTATTCTCACGCCAGTGGGCTCTATGCATAGTTTTGCTCAACTTTGTATTTACCAGTAATAAGTAAGGTTGTAATATTCATTGCCAGCACAAATACCGTTCAGGCAAGTTAAGGTCAAAGCCACGATCACACCTAGCTGAATTCAAAGACCAATTCGGCATACATTGCTGGGAGGTTTGGTTATGTTAATTTCAATATCCTTACTTCAATGAGCAATGTATGCCGAATTAGTCTTTGAATCCAGGTAGGTGTGATCGTGGGTTAAGATAGTGTTAGGATGTGAGATTTGGTTGAGGCACGAGAGTACAAGTTAGAGTAAGTAGGGTAAGTTCGACATTACGACCGATACGAGTTCACGGAATAGGCTTATTTGTACACAGATGGACAAAAAATTTACTGCTACAATTTTATTCTTACGAAACCAAGCAATTAGTGATTTATGTCGCTTGCAATTTTCAACTATGTGTTCTCTTTTCCTTTTCAATTTTGTGACCAAATTTTTTTTACTATACAGTGTGTAAGGGACAGCTTTTCGAATACTGAAAGGGTATGTTCAGTAAACGAATCTGAACAACTTTCAGTGAATCATTTTAGGATGTGAAATGCAAAATCTGCTTCTCCATACAAAATTGTAAACTTGATTGGATAGTTTGTAGGGAGTGGCCGATATTTTTTCATTTCCTGAAAGTAGCAATCATGGGAAGTTTTTCAGTACTTTGGCCCTTTCAGTTTTCGGAAAGTTGTCCCTTATACCCTGTATAAGAACAGCGTGTAAGGGAAACGTGTGAATCTGTCCATAAAACTGAACAACTTTTCCACAGTTTTTCCAAATATATGCACATTTTAATGAATTTGAGTATTTATATTATCGTGACTTCATTGCAACCAAAAAAATAATAATTCTCTACTAAAGTATGTATTGTGTACAAATAAGGCTGATTTGTTTTAGAAGCAATTGCTATTTTTTGTAAAAAAAAAACATAGCAGTTTTCCCAACGACAGACAATATTGTAAGCCAAAGTAAACGAAAAGTATTACGAACGCTGTGTCGACGCACGATTCCAAGATTTGCAACGATTTTCGACAAATTAATTGTTAATTAAAAATAGGTAAAGGGGATAAAACATAAAAGTACAGTGGACAACGTTTTTTATACTTATTTATGTAAGGTGTTACTAAAATATCTCTAAAGTCAAAATGAATGTTAATCTGAACATGAAACTGAACAACATTTTCCCAGGAACGTTAGTCGAAAAGCAAAAAAAAACTGCATTAGTTGCATATAAATCAACTAATGCAGTTTTTTTTTTCATCAAAATTTGTTCAGCATGTATGCAGATTAACATCCTATTCTCTTTAGTGGCCTTTTTGAAAGACCTTGTATTCGTGAACATAAATTTAATGCTTTAAAACAAAACTCACAAGTAAATTTTATATTGTTATGTCACAATTTTAGTTTATTATAAGGACAGACTGTACATCCCTTTTTTCTTGAGCAGTTTCTATGGACTTTTTGTATTTTAACTAATTTCCTGTTCAACATTTGACAAATCTACACTCAATGTGACCAAAGATTTTATTTAGTAAGCTAGCATAATTCTAAATTTAGTTATTTTTGTAAGAAAACACTGATTAAATTTACTCTTTATTCGCTAAAATTTTGCAAAATTTTCACATTTTCACAATGTTCTAGTCACAAAATAGGAAGATAAAAAACACACTTGTGCCATACAAACAAACGCTCTCTAAATAGACATCACGTTCAAAGTTGATAAAAATAAATAAAAATAATATTTTGTATATTTTGTGTTTTATTTTCACAACTTTCATCAACATTCTGTACTAAGTTGCAGCCTGTAACTGAGGTAGTTTACATAATAATGCACCTGTGTGGATTTAAAATGGTTCCTGTATTCATGAAAAGACAGCATTTATTGAGTATCTTACTTTTAGAAGTGCTTTATGAGTTAAAGAATTTAATTTTTCCATTTTTTGTAAACATTTTTAAAAAGACTTCTCATGAACACATTAAACACTTTGATATTTGACAGGCATAAGACCCCATGCTGTAAGAGGTATATAACAAAATTGTAAAAGCACTTTCGCTATTAAAAAATCAAAGCAAGAGTATTCTCACTGAAAGCTGCATTTTAGACACAAGCTTGTCCAATTAGTTAGGGTGCTGGCTGCAATTTGGGTATATGATTTGCTCATGATTCATATTAATAGGGATGATAGATCAGCTCAATACGAATCGATTTGGTCCTTACAAGTTTTTCTGTGCGTCGCTGCGTTTTTGAGTTACAGCAAAACAAATGAAAATAAGATACTAAATAATGTTTTTTTCGTTTGTTTCCCGTGGCACTACCAGTAGTGTCACGGGGATTTTCCTTTCCCATGACACTACCGGTAGTGTCAAAGGTAAAATTACATTTCCTCCGACACTACTCTCATTCCAGTAGTACATACATACATACATAACATCACGCCTCTTTCCCGTTGGGGTAGGCAGAGACCACAGTCCTCCACCTGCTACGATCTTGACATACTTCCCTTGCTTCCTGTACTTTCATCAATCCTTTCATACATGCTCGTCGGTTTAGGGTACTTTTAACCTGGCCTTTATTCAGAACGTCCTGAATTTGGTCCTGGTACGTTCGCCTAGGCCTTCCCCTTCCAACGTTTCCATTCACTCTCGCCTGGTAGATCTCTTTCGTCAATCTTCGTTCATTCATCCTCTCTACATGACCAAACCATCTCAGCATCCCTCATCCAGTAGTGTCTAAGGAAATTCGTTTCCCTGTGGCACTATCAGCACAATGTTTTAATTTATTAAAAATCGGTGAAATTATACATAGAAAATGAGGTAAATTTTTGACGTGACAACGTCTTATAATTCGGTGGAGCCGGCTGCACGCACGAAAATATGCGGCGTTACCTCGGTCTGAGGCGTTCCATTTAAGGGTACGGGTACGGGTAAAAAAAAATTAAACCAGTCCATCAGTATTTTCTTATGACGTTGTCACGTTTAACTATCGTCAGTAAACCGACTTTACAACCGTTTTTTTTTTGTAATTAATGATAGATCTTGTCGCGATCTTCGTTTTGGTTGACAGCTGTCAAATTTATAATCACTATAACTCGAAAACTACTGACCGTAGACTACTCTTGTGCTGGGAAAAATAATAGATCTCATCGGGATCTACATTTCGGATGAAAGCTGTCAAACTAAAAATCGCTTTAACTCGAAAACTACTGACCCTAGACTACTCGTGTGCTGAGACAAATGAAAGGTCTTGATGAGGTCTACATTTCGGATGACAGCTGTCAAACTAAAAATCGATAAACAACTAAACAAGTGGTTTGATTCATGTGCTTTATCAAATATCCACTTGCTCAGCAATGGGCGGATTTGATTTAATAGATCGTGTATCAAGAAATCCAAGATTTTTTTTTCTAACCGGTTAAATCGGTCCTGCGCCGATAAAGCAAAGTTTTCCGAGCTAGAGAGGTGAAAAATAATATTCTTTCCAAAACTACAAACAAACAACATAAAATATTACATAACATGCTACCTAACTACTAGCAGTAGTGTCATGGGAAATAGGGTAATCCACGGGAAATTTTGTTGTATGAACCTAATCAGCCAATGAGAACGGTAGTGTCATGGGAAAAGAAAATTCCCCGTGACACTCATCATCATCATCCGACCGTTTTCGGTCATGGCGACCGCTGTCAACTCCTACATAGAGGTGTGGCGTTGATGTGCCCGTATGTGACTTACATATCCAATTTTTGCTGTAGTGCCAAGGGAAACAAACGGTTGTTTTTGTCTGCCTTTGTGGCTCCTGTTTAAAATACTTCTGAAGATGTATAAAATCGAAGAGGCAGACATGCAGGGCTCTGCATTATCACGGGACGAAGTAGTGAATTTTTGCATTTTAAAGAGCTGTAACTTTACGACGCATGGCTTTTGTGGTGGCAGACCATTTTTCTGGGGTTTTATACATTGTATTTAATCAGATAGTCATAGTCTACCAGGTGTACGTTTCATTGTCAAATTTCAAAATAGTTAAAACTTAATTCCTCAAAAACGCAGGGGTGTGGATGTCCGCCAATATTTTTTGTATCTTCTAGTGGATATGGTCCTTATCATCAGTCAAAGAGGCAGACATGAGCAAATCATATAGAAATTTGTCCTATGAAGTACAATCGGTTATTTCTTGATTAAAACACGATTGAGTTATCCTAATAGTAATAAATAAATTATTAAATAATATGTGATAATACAGTCAACGACAAGTCAAGCTTGACACTCGCAGCGCAACTAGCCCGTACGTGTATTGAGAAAAGAACTGTACAAAGTCCATCGTGTCAAGCTTGATGTGCTAATAACTGTACACACTACACAGGGTTGTTATATTTCCCCAACGAGGAAGTCGCACTCTCGCTTCTTGATGGGGATGTCGGTGACCATTCCCAGGTTCTTGCAGGGATACGTCACCACCGTTATAGGGGGCAGCACTATGTCCGGCTAAGGAACAATTACAATCATTAATTAATATAAAAAGCAATAATTATAGCTATTAATTAATAAAGAAAACCGTAAAGCATGTCGACGTAGTGAGCTCAGACCTGCGCGAGCTCCAGGCAGGCGACTGGCGAACCACCGCACAAGACCGGGACCAGTGGCGTATTCTCGTTTCGGAGGCCAAGACTCATTTTGGGTCGTTGCGCCAAAGGAGTAAGTATGTAAGTAAAGCATGCATCATCATGAAATCTCATGAAACGTCCACTACAGGACAGGGAACTCCCTCCAAAATTCCAGCTTTTGCTGAAACAATGTGGAGGGGAAGTACGGTCAACCGCTCGTCGGTAGAAACTTTTTCAACTCTATTACAACGCCATAAGGTCCAAAAGTGTTTCTACTGATGTGCTGTTGAGTGTACTCGTACCATAGTCTCAAGTGTCACTACGACGCTTGTTAGCGTTACGGCTGGCACCATGGACCGCGGTTGTTGGTGACCGCAGAATGTAAGATGATACGATACAAAGAAGGATGCTGCTGCCCATCCCCTGGTTCATTAACCCTTAGTCGCCTCTTACGTTACGACAGATGAATGGGTGCGAGAAAGCATGCATGCAAGGCTATTAGGCTCCACGAAGGCTGTGCTAGGTGATTGATATGACCGTTGCTGTGATCTGGAGAAATTCCACCAATCAATAGGATTGTTCTATTTTCGAACGCATGTCTTAGCTAGGATAATTATGGGGCTATAGTAATGGTTGGAATTTTTCCAGCCACGGGTTGGCTACCTGGCAACATTACTATTATTTTAATCTGTGGCGAAGGCTAGACAGAAGCGGTGTACCGCGTCCCTTTCATACATTTTGTATGCAAGTGCGTGTGGAGCGGCGCACTTCTCGAGTTCTCGGCAAGCCGTGCGGTTTGCACACAAAATGTATGAAGAGGAACAGATAAATCGACCGGCGCGAAATTATAGCGGCGTCCCCCAAGGCGACTTAATTTTGCCTTCGTCTAAATCAGCCACTAAGGGCTTTAAGCTTGTAGCAACCAAAGAAATTTGAAGCAAGGAGGTTTTTGTTCTGAGGTAGCAACAGTCATTATAAGTTGAAGAAACAAAATCGTTTAAAGATAAAGCATTTAAAGAAATGCAAATTACTAGGTATGTGCGAAAGCAAGTTAACGCAAAGCTATTCATCTATGACGACCATGACAGGAGCTTTAGTCGAACATGCAAAGAAATACCTGCAAAAAATTATTCCGTCCCTTGGCGAGTCGACTGGAATATAATAATAAAAGATAAAACATACCGTTTAGTTATAAGTCAGTGGTGCGACTCGCACCTACAGCTAATCAAGTACGAATGGTACACATAGTCCAATGTGTAAAACTCGAAGTGCTTTTGACTGTACGAACAGCTGTCGCGAACGTTGTCGCGAATTATGGCAACCCTAATGTTTCTTCGATGGCTAGTTGTTTAGTTTGTTAAAACGAGTGAAATGGTGTTTTCTATGGCTGCCGATGGGCTGCGACTTCGCATGGATCTAGGAGAGCTAAGTGTACACAGCTGTATAACTTATTTCAATTCACGAGATTAGAGGCAAAATTGCAATAAAAGATGATATGCTTTTAATGATAATATTCATTTATAGTCTGGGGTAAAGACGGTGCACCCACATTACAAAATCACCAGATAGATACGTTTAAGAAATGACAATAATATGTAAGCCTCTAAAATACTATATCTCGTGAGCTGATAGTGTTTGTGGCACTTAGTTGATATGGGATTTCTCCTAAAGGAATGAGAATCAAGTCATACGAGTCAGCTTGGATGCAGGGAGCCAGACAGGAGAAAGTTCAAGACCAAACGGATACTCTTATGGTAAGGAAGTGGGAGGAAGCTGTACTTAGAGGATAGTTTCTACAATATGTAATTTATTTTCGCGACAACAGCATCTTACTTAAGGCGCTTATTACCCTTAAATTAGCAGCTACACGCTCGTCAATGCAAATGTCGACCTTATTTACACATAAATAACGATCGAATAAGAGTGCTCTGCAACGTGGCTGTTACGATCGGTCGTACCGACTGATTGGTCGTGCAGACTTAGAACTTTGTGAAGTGCATTTCGTATGGGAAGTAAAAAATATTCGCATTTTAAAATTTGTTCAGTTTCATTGCCTGAATATATGGGGTGTAAGGGACCGCTTTTCGAAAGGTCATCAAAATTTAGGAAATTAAAAAAAAATCAGTCTCTATACAAATTTTCAAACTTGATTGGACAGGCTCATATGGAGAGTATGGAGAGGCTCATTTTTTTTCTGAAAATTTTATTCGCTGAAAGTTGTTCATTTACGTTGACTGATCATATGCCCTTTTAGTATTCGGAAGGCTGTCCCTTACACCCTGTATACGGCTCCCATATGAGGAGAGTATGGAGAGGCTCATTTTTTTTCTGAAAATTTTATTCGCTGAAAGTTGTTCAGTTACGTTGACTGATCATATGCCCTTTCAGTATTCGGAAGGCTGTCCCTTACACCCTGTATACGGCACCCGACGACTTTTTACGCAGTTTGTCGCAGATGATGTTAAAATTAGGAATATTATATAATAGGGTAGGTATCCTCTCTCGGCTTTGGGAGCAAAATCGAAGAATAAACACGTTGCTGTTGTTAGGAAAAGCGTTTTGGAGAACAATATAATGAAAGCCATTAAACTGAACTACTTTGAAAAAAGAACAACTATACCTACTTTACTTACGTTACATTTGCCCATGGGTATTTCGACCTCTGAAAAACTTTAAGCAAAGAGGTTAAAGTTGTTCAGTTTCATATTACATCAGGCTCCTAGTATGAACGTACCCCAGTATTCCTCTGCAGTCCGTTGGTAAGCCCCTGTCTCTTGTACATACTTCTGTACTCGTCCTGTTTCTGAGACCTTGTATGAACGTACCCCAGGATTCCTCCGCAGTCCTTTGGCAGGCCCCTGTCTCTTGTACACGTCCTGTTTCTAAGATCTTGTATGAATGCGTACCCCAGGCTTCCTCTGCAGTCCTTTTGCAGGCCCCTGTCTCTTGTACTTGTCCTGTTTCTGAGACCTTGAATGAACGTACCCCAGGCTTCCTCTGCAGTCCGTTGGCAGGCCCCTGTCTCTTGTACTCGTCCTGTTTCTGAGACCTTTTATGAACGTACCCCAGGCTTCCTCTGCAGTCCGTTGGCACGCCCCTGTCTCTTGTAGTCGTCTGGTTTTGAGCCTTCTTTCTTTTCATCGGCACTCTTCCTCTGCTTTTCAGGTTTCACTCGGCTCTGCTCCTTCACCGTTTGCATCTGATAAACAATTACAGATTTATCACCATAAAACCAAGTGTAGGTTTGTGAGGCTGTACACTCGGTCGCACGTCAGTGGTAATACTTTGACCTTGAGAGGGTCTTTGGTGTCAGGCGTTTATACCGCTGGGTCAGCTTATAATCAGTACTAGCTGACGTGCGTACAAAGTTCTCACAGGATAATACTCCACTTTCTTTCATCAACCAAGCGAGCTCTATTTTCAGTTGTTACTACGCACGTAACTTACTTCGTGTTTTTTACGCCTTGTGTAGAAATAGCGTAAAGAAATGTTTCATTTCCATTTTGACGTTAAGCAGAGAGAGTTGCAGCTATGGGAAAGAAAGAAGACTTTTTTATCTTTTTTCACACTGCTGCATCCTTTTGACTGACCCAACCTTCTTTTTTTCTCGAGGTTCTTCTTCCACCACTTCATCGAGAGGATCAATGGTTGGCATAACCGTCCTTTGTTTTGTATTTTTGGATTGCCAGGGTGCTACGTGATTACCTATTCAAAAAGGCAACCCGAAAAGTAGGACAGAATGAAGAGTAAGACAATTTTTGTTTTTCCGGTTTTCTAGCTAGACTGATTTTTCTGCACGGCCTTCCAAAAACGCGAATAACAAAGGTGTGGTTTTTTGTGCTAAAAAGGGGGGTGGCTCACGGTAGCTGACGTCGCAACCGGCTTGTCTGTTCTTAGACTTGAAGTGCGCTTGGAGTGAGCTTGGACAGTCTGGAATCGGGTGCAGGCGTAGTACTCATTACCACGATCATCCCTCAGCAGATTCTTTCGGTTTGACTCACCTTTAAGGAAGTGAGGCGTCTGCAACCTGGCTCTTAAGACCTTACGTTTTTGCTCTACTCACCTTTAAGCGTGTGGAGTTGGCATACCTTGAAGATTGACTGTAGCCCAGTCCTCTTCTTCTCAGTTCCTTTCAAATGTGGTTTTAGCTCTACTTACCTGTAGGTAAGTGAAGCTGGCTTGTACCTTGATAAGCGACTGCAGCCAAGTCTTCTTCTGCTCAGGTGCTAGCTCTGCTCACCTGTAAGCAAGTGCTGCTTGTCCGTACCTTGACGAGCGACTGCGGGCCGGCCCGTTTCTCCTCAGGTGCTAGCTCTACTCACTGTAGACAAGTGAAGATGGCCCGTACCTAGACGAGGAGCGAGTGCAGTTCAGCCCGCTTCTCCGCAGCTGCTAGCTCTTCTCACCTGTAAGTAAGTGAAGCTGGCCCGTACCTCGACAAACGACTGCAGTCTGGCCCGCTTCTGCTCGGGTACTAGCTCTGCTCACCTGTAAGTAAGTGAAGCTGGCCCGTACCTTGACGAGCGCCTGCAGCCCGTCCCGTTTCTTCTCCTGCTCCGGCGGGTCGTGCTCGTCGTCCTCCTGGCCGGGGTCGCGCGGGGGCGGCGGGGGGGGCGGCTCGCGGTAGCCGGGGTCGGGCGCGGAGCCGTCCGTCGGCCGGTACAGGGGGAAGTGTGCCTGCAGGGAGCTGGGCAGGTCCGGCATCGGGTACAGCCGGTACAGCTTGCAGTAGCGCTGCGGATAGTGGGTGGGTCGGTATAATGACAACAGTATGACAGGCTCTCACATTTTTCACAGCGATATTTTTAAAGGACGAACAAAATTTTTTCTTGTTTATCGTCCCGTCTTATGTTCTGCGTAACATACATAAATTTGGGCAAAAATGACCTAGAACTTGATTTACAACTTACGTCAATAGCCTTGCGAATAGGCATGGTGGGTCTCCCGTTCTTCTCGGCTTCTTCTATGAGCGCCGCAGCGTGCGTCAGAAGCTTGTTGTCGGCTTCGCGGAACTTCTGCCGCGCCAGCTCGCCGTAGAAGTAGCGGGTGTCAGCTAATTCCTTAGCGTTGCGATCATCGACTTCTTTCTAAAAAGAAAAATTTTTGGGTAAAAAAACTATTCTGTTGTGAAAGACTTTGTTAAATTCTATCTGAAACCTTATACCCTCACCACCCACTTCGAAACTAGAGCAACTTGTAACCACTTGTCAGACGTACCACCTGCAAAACAAGTCATGAGGACAGCGAGCACATAGAACGCCATGTTGCGCTCATCCAACGCCATGGCTAACAAGAGTATGAAGATCCTGGGCTATAAACTCCTAATGCTAGATTCCATTGTCATAGCTTGTAAGTAACCAGCATACTTGAAGACAGCGGAAGATTAGAGGAGCATTACGGCACAGGAAGCACATAAAATTCCATTGAGATCCACTAAATAGCGAAAATATGATAAGAAATAACTAATTTCTACCTAGCAGACGTTAACTGTTTTGAGTGGTCGTTGCACATACTCGTAACGCCACGCGGATAGCGAAATTGTAAAAATTGAAGATTACCTAGGTAGGTAACAATCTGTGCGAACAAATTTGCAGGTAAAATATCGGCTAAATATACTTTGACTTACCTTCTGCTTCAGAATTTCTTCGCGGTATTCTTTCGTCTTGCGTTCCTTCTCTTTGCGACGATTGTCTTTGTACTCCTCGTAGATTTCTTGATTTTTGAACCTGGCGGTTATTTTTAAAATTTATTAGTCTATTGAACTGTAAGGATAGGCGAGAAGACGGCGGGTAGACCGTTAGATCACATAGCTGTCAGGTAAGTCCTTCTGCATATCGTACCATCATAATAGATAGATAAATTATTTATTGTAACACACAAAGCACCGTTAATGTTTGCATAGGAGACTCAGGCGGTATTATCGCTGGATGCGTCTTTTTTCAACAGACGAAGACACGTATCGCTCCATCCTGCTCTGCTGGCATTCTAATCAAGCTGCATTATGTCGACTGTAATTAGCGTTTACCTGTTTTATTTTATTTTTACCTGTCCATGAGTCCCATCTGTGCATGGTTTCCTGTTCGTCAAGCCTCTGCGCCTCATATCGCAAGTACTGCTCCTAAACTCTTTGCAGCAAGGGGCCGATTGGAAGAGAGTAAGAAGAAACTCATTTAATTAATTTTTTTTAGGGTCCAAATGAAATAGTGAACATAATTTAAGCATGTTAAGACCATGAAACTGAACAAAACGTCCCTAAGGAATATAGATCGACATAAAAAAAAATTGTCCCACGTACTAAATGCGTTATCAGCTGAGTTGTATTTCGACCTGTGTTCCTCAGCGAAAGTTGTTTAGTTTCATGGTGTAAGTAAACCGGTAAAATTATGTTCACTATTTCATTAGGACCTTATAGTAGCAGTTTACCTCGATACGAGTACGTTTCAAAAGAAACTTTATGCCACGTGCGACCGTATTGCGGAATAAGCGTCCATCGCGGTATGACCAGAGCTGATGGTTACAAATATTTAAGAAATGAGCTTACATACTTCTAAAAGACAGGCAACGTATCTCTGACGCCCCGGCGACGATGACCGATTACTGATTACCGATGACCGATAGATAGATAAATGACTTGACGACTTGATGACTTGTTCCCTCTTCTAGAACAAAACAAGCGATAATAGTTAGTGCTGACCTGTTCATGAGCCCCCATCTCTGCATGGTTTCCTCTTCGTGCAGCCTCTGCGCCTCGTCTCGCAAGAACTGCTCCTGAACCTCCCTCTTCTCGCGGTTCTGTCTCTGCCGTTTGGCGATGTCGTTGCGGTATCGCGCTTCAACACTGCAATTTTAACGTTCATCGAATTAGCATATTTAATACAACGGAAATATTTATTGGTTTCACTCCTAAAAACCACTGATTCTACCTACTAATGCAGAAAAAATATAAAATTTTGAATCTCCTTAGAATGGTGACGTTATCGACTCATTTTGTATGGTAATTTTATTGTAATTTTTTTTTTCTTTATGATAATTGTATAAAGTAGTTGCTTAAGTTACGTAAGTTACATTAAATAGAAAACTGGGTAACCCCAATAAAAATTCATGTTGTATACAGCAACAGGTAATCTATGTACCTAAGTCCCAAATAGCAAACGTGCATGAAAATTATAACAGTAACAAGAAAGTTTCCAGCAAAACGACAGTCTCGTCACGGAATTAGGTAACTTTTGAGGAAATTGATCAATTTAAGATTCTGTGTTATTTTCCGGTGACAGATACACAACTACAAATTAAATTGAATCGAATTGAACCGCATCGAATTGAATGAAACTCACGCGGCTAGCTGTTCCTTCTGCGCCTTCTCGAGGCTTTCTTGCTCCTTGCGGTCGCGCTCGTTCGTGTCGCTCGCAATACCCTGGCTTATCTTCTCCAGCAGTCGTAGTTTCTCATCGCGCAACTGCAGTAACAAATAGTAGAAATTGGTGAAGTGTATGTCGGACTAGCGCGAATTTAATACAGTAGTGGTATAGAACCCTCGGTGCGCGAGTCCGACTCACACTTGGAAAGTTTTTATACTTTTATTTCATGGATTTTATATTGATAAAATCGTCATCATCATATCGTGCGGGTCGCAAGGTCGATGACCGAACTTACATACCCTGGTATCAGAGTTGTTGAGCCACCAAAGGCCTCTGCATGGCTCATTAACGACTACCTACCGCAGACAGTAGTAGGGACCAATAGCTTGACGTGCCTTCCGAAGCACGGAATCATCTAACGTTCCAGACAATCAGGTGATTCCTCCTGCAATGTCCTTACTAAACTGGGGAGGTCGCACAAAGGAATTTTTGTTTAAATTGTCCCCACTGGGAATCGAACCACTAGATCGCCTCAAAGACAAACATAAAACTACAGTAAAATATTTGCGAGGGTAGTGGTGAGGTGAGTAGTGGTGTGGGGGAGGGGGGTGAGTGGACGTGGGTGGGAGCTTGACGTGATTTGACTGTACGGTCAACCGCACGTGGGTAGAAACTTTTTCAACTCTACGACCAAGCCATAAGGATCAAAAGTGTTTCTACGGACGTGTTGTTGAGTGTACCTACCAACACAGATGTATCCATGTAAAACATACGGCCCTATCAATGATTCAGCCAATTAGGGATTTTATCAGATTTAACCAAATGACTGGCCAACTGCAACTTTGACTGCGCTTACATAGTGTTATACCACAAAATACAATGTGTTAGGTCAGGTCAGGTCAGGTGTGGGTAGTTGGGAAACCCATGAGACCTACCCACCTAAGGTGAGCTGTAAGGGAATACTGACTTCCTTCTCGGTGGCCTTCCTCCGTTTCTCGATCCTGTTTTGAGATTTCTTCAGGACATCTAGGAGCTGGTCATCCATCTCGTCTCTAGCTGCAGTTTCCCACCGGCGCTGCTCAGTCTCCTTACGGGACTGCTCGTTGTCTCGCCATATGCGCTCGCGCTCCTTTTCTTTCTGTATGATAGATATGTATAGAAGAACAAGTTGGACAAGTGTTGAAAAAAGAGAAAAATTTGTGTATTACATAAAAGCTGCACAAGTAATACTGTTTTCGGCGCAAGGTTTGTAAGACTGAGATTGGAGATACTATTCATCATGACATCCCATGAAACGGCCACTACAGGACAGGGAACTCCCTTGCTGAAACAATGTGGAGGGGAAGTACAATAGTCACACGCTTGTTAGCGTCACGGCTGGCACCATGGACCGCGGTTGTTGGGGACCGTAGAATGTAAGTTGATACGATACACAGAAGGATGCTGCTGCCCATCCTCTGGTTCATTAACCCTTAGTCGCCTCTTACGACACCCACGGGTAGAGATGGGTCGGTACTATTCTTTGCCGGCACCGCATATTAACTACTATTGAGGTATTGTAAATTAATTAAATTAATTAATTTATTTATTATCATCACAACATTCCATGAAACTTCAGGGAACTTCCTCCACAATTCCAGCAACAACGCATCACGCGTGGTACATTTTGTAGGGGAAGTACCATACTTACCAACACACGCTTGTTAGCTCTGCGGTTGGCACAATGTAGGTACTATCAACAAAGTGGCACCTAACCACCTTTATGTTTACTTTCGGATGCAGTAGTGGCTCGCGGGAACCTCTGCCGGCTCCGCTTTGCTAGTATTTGTCCGGTAAGTGCAAGTTTTAACTGATCAACACTTGACAGATGGGGAGATAGAGATAGAGATAATTTATTGATAATTACACATTACAAATCATAAGTAAATTCATTTAAAAATAATAATATTAATTTGCTACCAAACTGGTAGTAGTTTTATAATTTATAAATTCCTTAAAACTATAGAATGCCCGTTCGACAAGCCAGGCCTTAAGCTTAGCTTTGAAGCAGCTTTTTTTATGCATTTAGTAGCAAGTGTCTCACTAGACCAAGTGTGTTTGCATTGCGTGCATAATTTCCGCGTCTGTCACGTCGCGACGCATATAATTCTTTGTTTTCTTATACATAAATAGCGGCATGGTAAACAAGTAAACAAGGGACTGTAATTATTTTAAATTTTATAAAGAAAGGATGGACCTTGAAGGACCCAAAATGTCGTAAAACCTAATAAAACCAAAACCATTGTCGTCTCTTATTGTTAAGGGCGGGGCGGTCTAAGATCGCCACATGCAAGCAACAAGGTCGTCAGTATCATTGAACAAGGTTTCAAAAGTGTTCAGGCGCCAACTTTGTTTATAGTACATAAGGTGGTTGTAGGTGACCGCAGTACCTATGGAAGATGGTACTACAGCCTCTCATCAATGGAAAAACTTTGATCTTGAGGAAGTCTCTGGTTTCGGACGTTTGTAGCGTAGAGCTAGTTCAGCTTATACTGGTTTTGTTTCTACTTCTTTGCTGTCGTGCATACGGTAAGGACACTCTACAAAGTAGAAAATCGCAAAATTTCACAACCACAGGCAGGATTCGAACCTGCGTCTTCTGCGTAAGTACCGCAGACGCTTTACCAACTAGGCTACTGTGGTCCTGCCCGATGTTGTGAAATTTAGCGACCTCTTACGCATTCCAACGTTGCGTTTGTGCTGCCACCTAGCAAGCATTTTTGCTGTACTAGCTCAACTAGTCCATCATTGCAGACAGATTTCGAGGTGAAAATTAGTAACACTACGTATAATTGAAAATGATTTTATTTTAACACTTCCTGTGTTCGGATAAATCTACAAAGTAGAAAATCGCAAAATTTCACAACCACAGGCAGGATTCGAAGCTGCGTCTTCTGCGTAAGTACCGCAGACGCTTTACAAACTAGGCTACGAGAAACCAAAATTGACCTCCTGATGCAGTTTTTATGGGAGGTCAAAACTTGATTTTCGTATTTCGACCTATGTTCCTTGGGGAAAGTTGTTCAGTTTCATGAGTACCTACATTCATATCTTTTTCTATCAAGAACTAATTAAAAGTCAACCTATATTAGTTTTGTTTCTATTTCCTTGCTGTCGTGCATACGGTAAGGACACTGTTGCCCATCCTCCGGTTCATAAAGTAGTAAACTGCAAGCCACTAAAGGAATTCTATAAAGCCGCGATCACACCTTCCTTAATTCAGATACTAAGTCGGTATACATTGCTAGTTGAAGTTAGAATATTGGAATTAACTAACCAAGCCTCCCAATGCAAAGCAATGTATGTCGAATTAGTCTCTGAATTTAGGCAGGTGTGATTGCGGCTTAAGTAAGATCCTTACGAAGTCCCTCTCAAACTGCTTGATGCACTCAATTTCCTTGTTAGCGTTGGCAATGTCTTGACGCTGAAGTCTCATCTCTTCTTCAAACTCTTTGCGGTTGCGTTCGTCTATTTCCTTGATTCTGTAAGTGAGTTACAGTCGAAATAATGTAGCTAGATAAGAATTAAAGCAGGACAGAGCTATACGTGAGAGCAGGACGGAGCGATACGTGTCTCTGTCGCTCCGTTATCTTACTTATCGCTCCGGCATGCTGTCACACTGCTCTACGTTATTTTCACTTCGGTTTGTTTCTTGAATTCAACACACACATCACATTCTCTGAATATAGTCGGTTTATTTCTATATGCGTGCATTCGTCGAATACGATCGAATACAGTTATAAATCAGACTAGAGCGCGCTTATGTCAATGTCACTGAGAAAAATTAAAAGTTTGATTTTGTTTTGCGTTTTAAGAAATTATTGAGAGATAATGATTATTCGATAAGATAATTTAATCTAAAACCCCAAAAAAAGTTGAAAAAAATCTCTCGAAAACGAGATTGATGACAAATGTCTTATGAATTTGACGTTTCGCACACGCTGCACTACCTCATTTTCGTATGCAATGATAGCGCGCTAAAGTGACGTCACTGATGACGTCACGTCGCTTAAACGAGTGAATACGAGAAAGTTTTGAACCGACTATTAGCGCGCTAAAACCGCACACAAAGCTCATGAGCAGGGTTTTAATCCGTACTGTTTGTCGCTCCGTTATCTTACTTATAGCTCCGGCATGCTGTCACACTGCTCTACGTTATTTTGACGCCGTTGGACTCGGTTTCTATCTACGTCAATGCGGCCTGTCAGAGGCCTTTGGCGGCTCAACAACACTGACATCTTCAATCCTATATGATCATTATAATTCCTGATAATGCATCATCAATGACGAGTGTTCTAATCTTAAGTAAATATTTATATCTAAAAAAAACACAAAACACCCATTGTACAAAGCAGACTCTTTAAAGTACGAGTAAGCCGTGCTGCAGGTGGTTTCATATCGTTGCAATGGCAACGTACCCGAAACGGTAGTGTAGTCGCTCACTTTGCATTGTGTTCTTCAAGAACGACATTCAATTCAATAAATTGTTCTAGAATCTCACCATGACATCCCATTAAACGTCCTCTGCAGGACAGGGTGACTCCCTCCAGAGTTTGAATTTGGAGGGGAATTTCCATTGTCACATTGCTTTTAATCGTTGCGGCTAGCGACCTCTGTTGTTGGTGACCGCAGTATATACGATGGTCTGATAAACATAGGACGCTGCTGCCCTTCTTCTGACGATACCCACGGGTAGAGATGGGTTGGTTGGTACTATTCTTTGCCGGCACTACACGGAAAAAATCTACATTGAATTAATAATATCTGAATCTGCGTCAGAGTGAAAGCGTGCTCACCTGCCTCTATAAAAACTAATTATATAGCGCGCTATTCCGCTGAACTAGTTTACTATTATTTAATCTGTGGCTGAACCTAAAAATGAGTTTCCATTACACTTACTGATCCGTCAGTTCCTTCTGGTGCTCCTTATTGACCTGGACCCGCCTCCGTTTCTTCTGCTCCTGCAACTCGTGCCACTCTTTAGCCTGCCGTATGATCTTCTCGTCATTCAGTCTGATCTGCTCGTTCTCGTAACTTTCGATGACCTCCTTCTTAAACTTTATTTGCTCTTCACGTTCTTTGAGGATCACGGATTCCACTACGCCACTACGATTGACAATTGAAAAGTTAAGTTACAATTGTAGGTGTTTTGTAGGTGGTAGGGCTTTTATGCAAAGTCCGTCTGGGGAAGTACCACCCCCGTACCTTTCTGCCGTAAAGCAGCAGTGTTTGCACTGCTGTGTTTCGGTTCGAAGGGTAAGGCAGCCAGTGAAATTACCGGCACATGAAACATACCATCTTAGTTCTCAGGGTGGGTAACGCGCTTTGCTGTCGTATTAGTGTCGAATTATTTCACTAATGAGACAGTGGGTGCTTTGGGAGGCGGTGAACACTTACCACCAGGTGGCTCACCTGCTCGTTTTCTCACATGTGACATAAAAAAAATACGATTTTAAAATAAATTACAACAGTCTAGTATACCCAGCAGCGTTGTGTATGGTAATGTGGTAATATTAGTAACAAATGTTTCCATTAACGTGCGGTTGACTATGATAAACTAAGGGACTCTGAGCCACAGTCTGAGCTAAGTCGCGGTCAGCCAAATGTACAGACATGGTAACTATAAGGGTTGGTTCCTTGTTCACTGGATACCCTAAAAAGTATCGACCTAGAACGTAGTACCTACTGCGGAGCACTTATCCGTGACAGCCATTTAATAGTGAGAAACACTTTTTTGTAAAATTTTGAAGCCCTCCCTGGCCAAGTGGTAGTTGCTCTTTCTTTAATTCCGATAGCGAAAGTTGGTCTTCGGCAGAACCCGGATGGGTGACGCTAGTGGCACAACAACCAGAGCGTATCCGTGCTTCGGAAGGAACGTTAAGCCGTTCGTCCCGGCTACTATCACTGATGGTAGTCATTAATCAAAGTTAGAGGCTATTTGGCAGCTTGAAATCTCTGATAGCCAGGTTGGCCAATAACCTGGCAAAGCCTGATCTAGGATTGGCCTGGTTTGCCCTCTGGGTTGCAGAGGTAAGATGGCAGTCGGTCTGTGTAAAAGCCAGTGTCTACGTCAAATCCTCTTAGGTAGCAAACTCCGTAAAAACCTTGGTAAAACAAAATAAGCCTAGCTAGGGCAATGATGAATTTTTTGGTAAAATTAGAAAATCTTTTCCTTCACGACGACTAAACCTAATCTTGTTTCGCACGAAAGAAATTATGGTAACAATCTTAGTAACTAAGTAGAAAATCAGGCAGGAGGAGACAGATTAAGGCGTCTCCGGCACTGACGGAGAAGACGCAGGTTCGATTCCTGCCTGTGGTTCTGACATTTATCGATTTTCTACTTAGTAGATTTATCTGTAGTGTTAAAATTAATTTTCAACCTAAGTAACAGTTTAGGCGCGTCCTTGTTTTTGAAAATGGTGTCCCTGGCGCTGTGCATCATTCGCGCCTGTTCTTCCTTCTTGCGCGCGACGTAATGCTTGTAGAACCGAACGTTCACCTTCTCGGCCGTTTCGATGCGCGCGCGCCGCATCTCCTCGTTGCGTTTGTTCACGTTCTATGTATATGTAAACAAAAAAGTCTGTGGTTTATTTCATATTTCATGCCAAAAATCAATATAAAATCCATGAAATAAGTGTATGAAAAACCGGCCAAGTGCGTGTCGGGCCACACGCAGTGTAGGTTTCCGTATAATTGCCTCAGGAATCATTATTGTAAATCAAGTTTTGATTTTTTCATAAACATTTTCCCTCTTACCGAACATCGAGGTCAAGCGCCTAGGACCTAAAATAGTTTT
This sequence comes from Athrips mouffetella, assembly GCA_947532105.1. Lineage (NCBI taxonomy): Eukaryota > Metazoa > Arthropoda > Insecta > Lepidoptera > Gelechiidae > Athrips > Athrips mouffetella. The sequence continues at coordinate 24,925,361 of OX383976.1, forward strand.
CCTATTTCAGACGGTCAGACAGACAGACCGACAGACAGATAGACGGACATTACGAAACAATAAGAGTTCCTTTTTAGGGTTCCGATACCAAAATGGTAAAAAAAGGGAACCCTTATGGTGCGACTTTGTCTGTCTGACTGTCCGTCTGTCTGTCTGTGACATCTCTATATCTCAGCAACCACTCATGCTATCGACCTGAAATTTGGAATAGTTTTAGAGTATAGTTGCCCAACTTAATTGCACATAAAAGAATTTTGAAAAAATTATGATTATTAATATAAAGGGGGCCAAAATAGGGTTAAAGTTGTCGCAACTAGATCGAGTGGGGTATCATTTGAAAGGGCTTTACTTGTACATTCTAAAACATATTTTTGTATTTTTTTACGTCTCTTTGTTTTCAAGTGAAAAATGTCAAAAAAAAATACCATTCGGGGGGGGGGGGGGGGGGAATCTCCGAAGTTTGTGAAAGGAAACATAAGTTGCACAGTTTTGTAGAAATCTGCAAATAACCTTTACAAACAAATTTAGTTTTGCGGTCCTAAAAATGGACCTTATTGCTTCCAAAATTACAAAAAGTATATCGGAACCCTCGGCGCGTGAGTCCGACTCGCAATTGACCGTTTTTAGGGTTCCGTACCTCAAAAGAAAAAAACGGAACCCTTATAGGATCACTTTGTTGTCCGTCTGTCTGTCTGTCTGTCTGTCTGTCTGTCTGTCTGTCTGTCAAGACCCTTTATCTCACGAACGGGTAAAGGTATCAGGTTGAAATTAATACCATATATTAGGATCCATGAACCACACAAGATCTGAAAATTTAAATTTTTTACAAGGTTGCAATCAAAAGATATGGCATTTTATGTCCTCATCTCCATACATTTATTCAAAAATGAAAAACCTACAGGGTACTTCCCGTTGACCTAAAATTATGAAATTTGGCAAGAAGCTAGGTCTCACAGTACAAATAATGGGAAATGTCTGAAATCATTAAATATTACAACTTTTCTCACAACTAATGGTAACCAATTGTGGTGAGCTCCCGTTTCAAGAACATTCATATAAGAGAGGGGTCAAGTTGGATGGTTGCTGAGGCGATTTTTGTTTTAGTTCTATTTAAAAACGGGAACACTTACAAACATGAAAATTGGTATGTTTATAGGGCATAGGCTATAAAATAACAACAAATAATAAAATTTGGTCAAACGCGTGTCGGACTCAAAAAATCTAGCACATTAACTTACTGAAATTTCAACGAATACAATTATTTATTTATTTTATTTATTTATTTACAAAAAACTTACATTATCTTTACAGTTTAAAACCAAAGTGACAATGTCGCAAATCTATAAATTATTATAATCTAGATATGTAGGTATTTCAATGTTTATGTGGTGGTACGGAACCCTCAGTGCGCGAGTCCGACTCGCACTTGGCCTGTTTTTTTTTAACTATATACACGGACATGACGAAACAATAAGAGTTCCTTTTTGATCTTAGTTTGTTTTGTAGTCATATACAGGATGTAAGGGACGGGTGTACCGAAAACTGAAAGGGCGTGCTCATTCAACGAAACTGAACAACTTTCCCTAAGAAAAATTTTTGGAGAATTATTAAAAAAAATTACTTTTCCATACAAACTGTTTGATCAGAGTGAGCAATTTGTATGGAGTGGTAATATTTTTTTTTTCATTTCCTAAAAACGTTTCTTTGGGAAAGTTGTTCAGTTTCGTTGACTGTAACGCCCGTTCAGTTTTCGACACCTTGTATGTCTTTACCTATTACATGATGTTTGGACGTTAGGCGAAACAGGTGGGTGATCTCAATGAAGAACATTCTCTGTTATCTGGGCAATGCTTACGAAGCCAATGTAGGGTAAATACTAGCCTCCAAAGAGTTGGGCCAATCCTTAGCCATTTCACGACTTCTCTCGTTGAGGAAACTCAAGTATTCTTTGCGCCGAGCCGTCTCTGGGTCTTCTTTGTTTATTTCCGTCGATTTTACTATGCGGTCCCATTCGCGTTTTGTTAACAGCATTGGCAGCATGGTGAAAAAAATCCAGTCTAAAAGGAAAAGCAGCATTTATAAAAAATAGAATAAAAAACTCTTAAAAAAATTCTTGTAATAGTTGAGCATACCAACTCCAGATGGAGGTGTTTTTATTTTTGCTTTGATATTCTGCTAATTAGAATTTATTACAAAATATATTATTATCAATGTTTTGATACTTCTGACTCTTGATCGTTCTTCATGTCATTTCCACCTCTTTTAAATCTCTGTTATGCCAAAATGAAAGAAGAAAGAAATGAAACTGAAGGAAGGAAAGTTGGAAGGAAAGAAAGTCTACTGTATGGTATGTAGCTCCACCAAGACTGTATGATTGAAAGATGCAGAATAAAGAAAATAAACATTTAGGTACTGAAGGATAAAATTTTGAAAATAATGTAAATAATAGAAACAAACAACTTTTATTGATCTAACTAATTTATGACATCATGTTACCATGGAACAAGGACCAAAATATTTCTGAACGCATTTTTAGAACTGTCAATGTCACTTACGTTTCAGAACGCATCTGTCAAATTGGAACTATTTACGTCAGCCACGTTGGAAGTGCCAACTCGGTGTTTTTATGGTAAAATTTTGTAATTTCCAATGAAATACGATAAAATTTAATAAAAAAATACTTTTGGAACATTCCCTTATAAGACAAAAACGTCCTAATAGGCTCAGATGTTCAATATTTGCCGTATAGAGAAGTTAAAAAGTAGTGACATAATTCTGTAAATAAATCGTGTTGTGTGCAGTTTTTGATTGGTTTTGGGGTGTCGTAGTGAAATTGGCGAGTGACCATGAAGGTGAAGGAGCTGAAGAAGACGGTGAATGTGTGCTGGTCGCCGGCGGAGACCCACCCGGCGTACTTGGCTGCCGGCTCGGCTGCTCAGCAGGTTGACGCTTCATTTAGCTCGAGTTCCAGTCTAGAACTCTATGCTTTGAACCTGGAAGACCCTGGATATGATCTAGAACTCAAGTCGAGTTTGCAAACACAGCACAAGTGAGTTTATTGTTTTTAACGGTGTGTACAGTAGGTTATGTTCATTGGTAATTATTAATTATTAAAATTAATTATCTTTTCTTTCGGACAATGATAAATTCCTTGAATAAGTTGTCGTGGTTGTTTTCGTGTTTATTATTGGCAGAATTGAATCATAGGGACTGTTCAATTCAATTCTTGCTGGCACGACAGAAGAAGAATAGTTATTTGGAAAAAAACTTAGAATGAATTCTACAATATTTGAATTTCTACAAAAAACACTTATAAGTAGATGAAATCTTTCTATAAAAGCTTTCTGCTTCATTACTACAGTATCTGGTCGATATGTTGTGGAAGTTTAAACTCTAATTTTTTTTACTTTTTCCTTGAAAAAAGTAGTTCATTTAGTTCTTTAGGCAGTTAAGAAAGGTTAAAGAATTACTTTTTGTTAGCTTACATGCTGTATGTACAGTCAACCAATTTGAATTATAACCTGGCTTACTTTTATGCATGCTTTGAAGACAACGATGAAGTAAACCTTATAACTTTGAAAGTTTCAAAAGAATTACTGTAAAATTTTCTGGCACAGATTAAAAACATCAAAACAAAACGCACAATGGTCCATATAGGACTAAATGGGGAAACCGCACACTTAACTTAGAACTTAGAACAAATTACTATTCAAAGAAAATAAGATAACTTTTCATTTTATCAATGTAGATTTTTTACAGAATAACTTATCATAATAAGCAGAATATAATGTCAATAGAGAAAGTTTACTGTAATAATGATTTTTTCAGGTTCCAAAAGCTAGTATGGTCAGGAGCGGGAGTGATAGTCGGTGGCTGTGACGGAGGTCTTCTTCAGTTCTACAGTGCTGACAAACTGCTCAAATCTGCTCCTGATGCCCTGCTCGGCAGCAGCTCCAAACATAATGGTATGTTTTCAGGCTTGTTGTTATTCACTTCATCAAAAAATTTATTGAATGCAAATAATCATACAATATTTTTTTATTTTATTTATTGTACACAAAAATAAGAATCAATTAAAACAAAAATATGTTACAATTAATTCAATAACATAGATTCATCATGGCCTATAGACTGATAGTAAACTAGAATAAAAATTTGTGGATTTAACGTTAGACAATGCATGATGTTTCATTGGCTTACAATGCCCTTCGGGTTCAATATAACAATGTGTTCATGGTGTTGTTGAGGCTGCCGCGATTCTGCAGCGCATCAGGGATGTTCGCAGAGGCGCGAGTAGACTGCTTCTACTCTACAATGCAAAAGATATGTGCGTCTCTGGTGCGCAGGGTTCGGGGAAGCACCAACACCATCCTGAAAATGATAGCGGACCGATTGGACTGCTTGTATGTTAATCGTTGTTGCAACATTTTTAGCGGAATTTTGCGACAGTGAGATTAAAAATACCAACCTGTAATTTTAATTCTTAGTTTGTAGACATAATTTTAATTTAATATAATTTGTAGTTTTCCTCTGTAATGCTTAATGTGGATCCTGGTCATCTGAATAAATAATTTTATTATTATTATATCAATTATATACATTTGCATTACATTCCACTAGCATTTATTATAGAAGAAAAACACTTGTCTAGACTCCCTGGTCCTGCTTTAGAAGTTTTGTCAGTTTTACCCGACTATGGCATAAAAGAGGGTTATGACTTTGACTCGTATGTATGTAGATATGTATGTTCATCTGTTCCTCATAACTTCTAAACTACATATCGTAATTTGACAAATGCGATATCGTTAGAAGCATCTTTATCATCCACTGGTTATAGGATATAAGAGTTCACATTAAATTTTATGTATGCCATCTTTTTTTTTATAAAAAAATCAGTTCAGAAACTAGAACCCAACTACTGGCTACTGGCAAGTATTGCTCTAAAAAGTATGAAACAAGAAAATATTGTCATGTGAAATTGTTTTGTACAAACTATGGTATTAAATAAATATTTGTGATAGCAGCATACAACTATTTGTTGCGAAGATATTTCGTTTAGGGGTGGCCTATGTCCTGTTTCATAAAAAAAAATACATAGTTGTCACCTGATAATGACATGAATGTTGTTTCTTTGCAAGGTCGATGAAAAAAGTTTAATACAAATTATTTTGTGGTGTGTTTACTGCACGAGTTCCTGAACAAATTGAGTTATAGATTACTCTGTAACAATATCGTTATATCTACCACTGTTTTACTGATGTATTTTTAGTATACACCCAGTGTATCACATAACACATTAATTTTAAGCTGACAAGATAAAAATTCACCTCTTATCACTCTGGCCTATATATGATTTCAGTTATTTATAATTTAATACAGAAGCGGAAGCTAAGTAATTCCTGATGATTTATGGGGTCATTGTTGAGCTTGTACATGGTCATTTTTGGATCCTCAATGTTTAGTGTCATATTTATGAATCCCTCTCAAGTGTGAGATTGCTCTCAAGATATACTTTACACATAAAAATTGTACATTTTGAGTGCAATTTTAGACTTGAGTACAATCTCTTCAACTTTCCCAATGAACGACTTTCGAAAAGAAAGAAATAAAACCGAAAAAAGTTTTGTTTGTCCAATACAAAGTCAAAATCTCGGTTTTCGACCCATGTTTCATTGGGAAGCTTATTCTGAGTAACATACTATTTGGCTGGAGGCAAGCTAGAGGTCCCAAAATAACAATATTTTAAGTTCAAATAACCAAAATAAATTAATAAATTCGCAGGGCTACAATGAAGTTAAGCAGGCTTACTGGTTACATATCTTTCTTATCTAGCCTATAACGTCCCACTGCTGGGCAATGGCCTCTGTCTCTTCCCTCCATTGGTCCCTATCTAAAGCCCGCTCTTGCCAGTCCTTGCAAAAGGCGTCAAGTTCATCGCGCCAACGGCGCCTTGGTCGGCTTCGACGCCTTATGTCGGTTTGCGGCTGCCAGGTGTTGGCCCATAGGTACGGGACACGTGGCCTGCTCACACCCATTTGAGCTTGGCGGCGGTATAGGCTACGTCGGCTATTTGTGTTGTAGAGCCCGTGGTGTTTCTGACCCGATCTGTGAGCTTCAGGCCATTGGTTATATAGTCATGTGTTTTTTCCCCAGGCCATGTATCAGCGCTGGACATCAATCCTTACCAGAGGAACCTGCTGGCTTCAGGAGCGTCGGAGAGTGAGATCTTCATCTGGGACCTTAATAACACTTCGCAGCCGATGGCTCCCGGCAACAAAAGCCAGCCTTTAGACTATGTGCAAGCCGTCGCTTGGAACCAGCAGGTAACTTAACTTGAGCTGACCATTTAGAGGAGAGCTAAATTCAACAATACTTAATACTCAGGGTGGGCAACGCGCTTTGCTGTCTTATTACCGTCAAAGTATGCCACTAATAAGACAGTGGGTGGTATGGGCGGTGGAAACCACTTACCATCAGGAGGGCCACCTGCTAGTTTGCTCACTTGTAACATAAAAAAAAAGGACTTTTTGCACTCCGAGAGGGCCGGCAGAGGAGAAAAAAAATAAAAAATTGTTTGACAGCTGCACTCCAAAATATAGATCTCATCGAGACCTATCATTTGACTCAGCACACGAGTAGTCTAGGGTCAATATTTTTCGAGTTATAGCGATTTTTAGTTTGACAGCTGTCATCCGAAATGTAGATCTCATCGAGACCTATCATTTGTCTCAGCACACGAGTAGTCTAGGGTCAGTAGTTTTCGAGTTATAGGGATTTTTAGTTTGACAGCTGTCATCCGAAATGTAGATCTCATCGAGACCTATCATTTGTCTCAGCAGATGAGTAGTCTAGGGTCAGTAGTTGTCAAGTTATAGCGATTTTTTGTTTGACAATTGTCATCTGAAATGTAGATCTCATCGAGACCGATCATTAGTCTCAGCACGAGTAGTCTAGGGTCAGTAGTTTTCGAGTTATAGCGATTATTATTATTACCCGAACCCGAACCCGTATCCGTACCCGTACCCGTATGACAAAGACAAAAAAGATGTTTTGGTCTTTATCACACTTAAGAACTTTTGTATATATTGCAAATCCATTTCTATCTTCATCCTAGATCTAAAGATCTGACGCGACAAAGGCGCGACATCTGATGCGAATCTATCATTTTTTAAGGAGACGCTCTTCTTTAGAAATCTGTGTTTTTTCCCCATATAAAATTTTCTAAGCGCCGCTAAAGAAGTTTTCACTTCAAAAAAGATAAGCACCACTTATATTCATCGCATATAAATATAATTATTATATATAATTATTATTTGTTGTTTCTTTTTTTTTCTCCCTTTTTGGGGTAATTTTTTTCCCAGGGGCACGGGTCGCTGACCAAGTGTCACTGGGAAGAAAGGTGAACATTACGTCGGTCTGTCTGTTCAGTTATGTCGGAGTCAGATGTAAGAAACTTGCGTACTATTTGACATGTGTTCAAATGAACATTACGTCGGTCTGTCTGTTCAGTTATGTCGGAGTCAGATGTAAGAAACTTGCGTACTATTCGACATGTGTTCAAAATAGTAGCTTTCTGCATGGTGGTATATGTGAGCATAGGCAAACCGAGCATTTTGTAATTGCTCGTTTACCGCAGATTTAATATCTCTCAGCACATCATCCGATAGCGCGCAAGTAATAAAAACTGGTCAAGTGCGTGTCGGACTCTGCGTGAATGCGCGTCCATAACTATGACGGTACTTTTACCTTAGTGGTACGGAACCCAAAGGTGCGCGAGTCCGACCCACACATGGCAATTTTTTAGTGTTGTTTAAATAATGCATTCTTTACAGGTGCAGCACATACTGGGCTCCACATTCGCGACGAGATGCGTCGTTTGGGATTTACGGAAGAACGAACCTATCATGAAATTAAGGTAACCTTTTTTATTCATAGATGATGGTGTGGCGTGAATTTATAAAAATAATAATAGTATAAATAATAAAAATTTCTTTCATCATAGAGCTTATTTAATAACTAACTAATACAATAAACTCTTAACTGAACGAATCTTTCATTACTAAAACTAAAACGTACTACCTATACAACGTGTTAACGGAATAAGCGAAACTGAGAAAATAGTTTGTTCAAAATCGAGAGTAGAATCAATTTCACTGGTTTTTGATAGGGATTTTTTTTTATTTTAATTATTTAAATCGCCGCTTCTAAATATGTCTGTGGCTACGCGCGCGGTTCATGATCGGTGAGGAGGGGAGTGCGCGTGGCGAGCGCGGACACGACATGATAGCTTACAACTCTACTAGAAACCTTATGCTGAACGTGCTGTCCTGTTGTTGCAGCGACTCGCAGTCCCGCACGCGATGGCGCGCCTTAAGTTGGCACCCGGCGGTGGCCACTCAGCTGTGTATAGCCTCCGAGGACGACCAGGCGCCCGTCATACAGCTGTGGGACTTGAGGTGAGCCACATTATACACTATACACCCTGGGTTAGTGAGCTGGCACCCGGCGGTGGCCACTCAGCTGTGTATAGCCTCCGAGGACGACCAGGCGCCCGTCATACAGCTGTGGGACTTGAGGTGAGCCACACTATACACTATACACCCTGGGTTAGTGAGCTGGCACCCGGCGGTTGCCACTCAGCTGTGTATAGCCTCCGAGGACGACCAGGCGCCCGTCATACAGCTGTGGGACTTGAGGTGAGCCACACTATACACTATACACCCTGGGTTAGTGAGCTGGCACCCGGCGGTGGCCACTCAGCTGTGTATAGCCTCCGAGGACGACCAGGCGCCCGTCATACAGCTGTGGGACTTGAGGTGAGCCACACTATACACTATACACCCTGGGTTAGTGAGCTGGCACCCGGCGGTGGCCACTCAGCTGTGTATAGCCTCCGAGGACGACCAGGCGCCCGTCATACAGCTGTGGGACTTGAGGTGAGCCACACTATACACTATACACCCTGGGTTAGTGAGCTGGCACCCGGCGGTGGCCACTCAGCTGTGTATAGCCTCCGAGGACGACCAGGCGCCCGTCATACAGCTGTGGGACTTGAGGTGAGCCACACTATACACTATACACCCTGGGTTAGTGAGCTGGCACCCGGCGGTGGCCACTCAGCTGTGTATAGCCTCCGAGGACGACCAGGCGCCCGTCATACAGCTGTGGGACTTGAGGTGAGCCACACTATACACTATACACCCTGGGTTAGTGAGCTGGCACCCGGCGGTGGCCACTCAGCTGTATATAGCCTCCGAGGACGACCAGACGCCCGTCATACAGCTGTGGGACTTGAGGTGAGCCACACTATACACTATACACCCTGGGTTAGTGAGCTGGCACCCGGCGGTGGCCACTCAGCTGTGTATAGCCTCCGAGGACGACCAGGCGCCCGTCATACAGCTGTGGGACTTGAGGTGAGCCACACTATACACCCTGGGTTAGTGAGCTGGCACCCGGCGGTGGCCACTCAGCTGTGTGTAGCCTCCGAGGACGACCAGGCGCCCGTCATACAGCTGTGGGACTTGAGGTGAGCCACACTATACACTATACACCCTGGGTTAGTGAGCTGGCACCCGGCGGTGGCCACTCAGCTGTGTATAGCCTCCGAGGACGACCAGACGCCCGTCATACAGCTGTGGGACTTGAGGTGAGCCACACTATACACTATACACCCTGGGTTAGTGAGCTGGCACCCGGCGGTGGCCACTCAGCTGTGTATAGCCTCCGAGGACGACCAGGCGCCCGTCATACAGCTGTGGGACTTGAGGTGAGCCACACTATACACTATACACCCTGGGTTAGTGAGCTGGCACCCGGCGGTGGCCACTCAGCTGTGTATAGCCTCCGAGGACGACCAGGCGCCCGTCATACAGCTGTGGGACTTGAGGTGAGCCACACTATACACTATACACCCTGGGTTAGTGAGCTGGCACCCGGCGGTGGCCACTCAGCTGTGTATAGCCTCCGAGGACGACCAGGCGCCCGTCATACAGCTGTGGGACTTGAGGTGAGCCACACTATACACTATACACCCTGGGTTAGTGAGCTGGCACCCGGCGGTGGCCACTCAGCTGTGTATAGCCTCCGAGGACGACCAGGCGCCCGTCATACAGCTGTGGGACTTGAGGTGAGACACACTATACACCCTGGGTTAGTGAGCTGGCATCCGGCGGTGGCCACTCAGCTGTGTATAGCCTCCGAGGACGACCAGGCGCCCGTCATACAGCTGTAGGACTTGAGGTGAGACACACTATACACTATACACCCTGGGTTAGTGAGCTGGCACCCGGCGGTGGCCACTCAGCTGTGTATAGCCTCCGAGGACGACCAGGCGCCCGTCATACAGCTGTGGGACTTGAGGTGAGCCACACTATACACTATACACCCTGGGTTAGTGAGCTGGCATCCGGCGGTGGCCACTCAGCTGTGTATAGCCTCCGAGGACGACCAGGCGCCCGTCATACAGCTGTAGGACTTGAGGTGAGACACACTATACACTATACACCCTGGGTTAGTGAGCTGGCACCCGGCGGTGGCCACTCAGCTGTGTATAGCCTCCGAGGACGACCAGGCGCCCGTCATACAGCTGTGGGACTTGAGGTGAGCCACACTATACACTATAAGTGTCAGACAAATAACTTGTTAGGATATGTTGTGTTTTTTATGTTTCATAGTGTGACCCAGTGCTGTAGAAATGGGTCAAAGTTTTGCAAGATTTGATATACATAGTTATTTTTTTGGACCTGATTTCCTTTTGCCCACTTATTAGTGAGGTCAAAAGCAACAACTTTTGTTCTACGACTTTGCTGACAACGCACGAAAAATTTTCAACTTCCCATACAAAATGGGTCGGTTACATGACCACTTTAGCATGGAGAGTCGAAAATTCTTTGTGCGTTGTTAGCAAAGTCGTAGAAAAAAAGTTGTTGCTTTTGACTTCACTAATAAGTGGGCAAAAGGAAATCAGGTCCAAAAAAATTACCTAGTAATACAACGAGCGCGGTAATGCGGCAAGCGTAATGGGCACCTTTGCGCCGGGAACGATTAGGGGTGGGGTTTTCTCTGACTAATGTTAAAGTGACGTGTTTATTCTGTTAATTTAGTTGAACCAATAAACCGAATATATAAGTAATACAAACATATTAACATTTGTCCTGAAAACATGTGCTGATTTGTTTTTTTCCCCATTTTCTGCACAGACTTGCGGCATCACCTTTAGTGACTCTGGAAGGTCATCAGAAGGGAGTCATGGCACTGTCTTGGTGCAAACAGGATTCAGACTTACTACTGTCAGCGGGAAAAGACGGCCGGGTGCTGTGTTGGAACCCCAATAATACTAAACCGGTAAGTTGTGGTCTCCATCTGACTAAAGGGCAATTAGAAGGGAGTCGTGGTGCAAATAAGACTGAGACTTGCTACTCTCAGCGTGGGAAGATATACGGGTGCTGTGTTGGAACCGTAAATACACTAAACCGGTGAGTTGTGGTCTGTTAGTGATAAAAAGGTGTAGATAATTTTATGAGCTTTCATTTTGTCTTCGAACATTTCCCCCTCCAACGTACCATTTTTGAGATACTGGCCAAAAATCCAAAAGTTGGAACGTTTTGCGCCCCCCCACTCCGTCCTGTGACCTAGATCAACTTTTAACAAGTTCCTGAATAAATCCCCTTTTGGACCCTTCGTTGAACGAACTAGTTCGGAAAGGGCCATTAAAATTAAATTATTGCACTAGCATGGTGCAAACAGTATTCTATTAGTGGAAATAGATGATCGGGTGCTGTGTTTCAGTGTTCAGTATAAGTTTTCCAATAAGGACGGGTCGATATTGCGATGGAGTAAAACAAGCTGTTTCTGAGCTATTAACTATTTTTCTTTATGTGAAATGCCCTTTGTATGCCAAAAGTATGCCTTTTTGTGTGGAATATAGGATCTTTCAAATTTCCGCCGCGGTTTCTCACGATGGATCAGAAGGTACAATTTGCGTTGACTCTGCCGCATAGATCTGGCTGAATTTGAGCGATGCATGGCTATGTTAACAAGCAAAATTGCTGTCGACACCAACCCACATCAGGTTCACCGGGTGGAATTCCATTCACAGGAAGCCACTGTTTTGTGCGGATTTTGGGTTGTGTTATTTCTTATGCAAGGCAACAAAATTATTATTTGGTGTGAGTGTCTTGTATTGAAACTCGAGCAAGCGTAGGATTCTGAGCGTAGCGAGCGATTTAAGGCGCGACATGCAAAATAACTTTGCTGCCGAGCGAAACACATAATTTTCCATCTCACTACAGCGAGGAAAGCGCCAGTATCCTTTACCAAAATTTATCATTATGTTCTAATTTAAAAATCTTTTCCACGCTAGCAGCCAAAAATTACTTGTGCACGCAGATTTCGTCCGATAAAGCAAAGTTTTCCGAACTTGTAAGGTGAAATTTTTTTTTTGGATTTCGAATAATGCACATAGTACTCGTATAGATTATTATGTATGTTTATTTACCAGGGCGGCGAGCTACTGCTGGAAGTGTCGCAGCAGCAGCAGTGGATGTTCGACGTGTCGTGGTGTGCGCGCGTGCCGGGCGTGCTGGCGGCCAGCTCCTTCGACCAGCAGCTCGCCGTGCACTCGCTGTTCGGCTCCACCAGTCCTGAGAGCGTGAGTTGTGTTGGTTAGGTTGTCACTCCTGAAGGTATCTCTACAGCAGCAGTGGATGTCTGACGTGTCGCGGTGCGGGCGGGTCCTGGACTGCAGGTGTCCAGCTCCTGAGATCTACCTCTCCTGAGATCCACCAGTCGACTTTTTCTCTTCAACATAGTTTCAATGTAAAGAAACGCTAACATTGAAGTTCGGTTTATTTTTTAGCGCAACACTCGATAAATCATTATAACTTCCCGGACTATTTGTTAGCGCCATCTAGTTTTATACTTTTCCAGGTTACGATTTCTTCAAGGAGTGGTCAGTCCTTTTTATTGTTCGTCCATGATATTACACTCGGGCGCCAGCATACACTGAAAATATAGAACTTTCAAGAAGAAACGACAACAATTTCTTGTCAACGTATTCAACCTAATATACATTCAAATTTTTAGGAGCTTATCCTAGAAATTCAATTGCAAATTAACGACTTTTATAATTCATTAAAACATTCTTAAGCTTTCAAATAATCCCATAAAAACTTTCATACTAATATAAATTGAACCCTGGGGACCTCGCAAGAATCAGCATTTTATAATCAACCTTGACTAACCTGTGTTATTCTTCCGCAACAGACGAGCTCGACCCAGTCCAACATAATGGACTCTTTCGGCGGGCTGGACTCCTTCAACCAGCTGCCGGCAGTTCAAAGGGCGCCGCAACCCGCCGTGCCCCTAGTGGTGCCGCAGCTGCCCCGACCGCCCCGGTGGTTCCACAAACCCACCGGGGCCAAGTTTGCTGTGAGTATGAAGTGGTGGACGTAGAGAGAAAAGGAAACGGAGCGCTGGGTATCTTCCGTTTCACTTACACAAGAAAGTTAGTAATATAGCTGATTTTATTGTGCATCAAATGAATTCACAGAATTGGAAAATAGTCTAGGCAACGAAGCGAATCCTCAGTCGATGAAACGTTGCTGGGGTATTACACTATATGAGACATACCTTCTATAAAAAAAAAAAATCGGTACTTTTAATTTTTCCATACGAAAAATAAAAAAAAAGTAACAAAAAGTTAAAAGTACCGCTTATTTTTTTGGATTTTTTTATAAAAGTTTTGTCTCATATAGTGTAATACCCCAGCAAAGTTTCATCGACTGAAGATTTAATGCGGGGGTCAACTGCTTCGTTGCCTCATATAGCCGATTTTCTTGTGAAAAAAAGCGGCACGCAGAAATTAACAGAAAATATTATTTATCTCTTTCTGATGGTAAAAAATGAAACGAAAAAGAAGGAAGTTAATGGCGAGGTAATGACTCATAGACAGAGATAGAAGTGATCAATTTATTACGTCAGCCGCAAGTAAATTAGGGCAGACGACTGAGAATGATACTAAGGTCACGTCTTTAAGGATCGTAGTGATAAATCGCTCTCAAGATTGAGATTGCACTTAAGACGTCTGTTTAGTATGTGTAAAGAGTACATCTTGAGAGCAATCTCATCATCATATCATATCAGCAGAAAGACGTCCACTGCTGGACATAGGCAATCTAATCTAATCTCATACTTGAGACAAATTTGTTAATATCACCCTAAGATCCGTAAGACTGATTATTGGTGGCAGAAGTGTCGCTTCACGCCACATATAATTCGAAGATTGCTTCATATTCTATATTATTAGGGGTGGGTAAGGTTACAAACTTTAACTAAATTATTTCTTCTTCTCATTGAAATTAACTTTTTTGTGTTTACTAATATCATGCTGTTTTTGTGAATGTTGAAGGACTGTTGACTTATTGAAAGCGTTTGATTATTTTGCACATTGAAATATTAATTCTGAGTTTAATTAAATGAGTGTTTTATTAGTCTGACTTTCGGAAGTATTTGTTGAAAATTAAACAGAAAAAATAAGTACACATTTCCGAGAAGTAACAGAGAAACATTTTATTGAGATTTGGTGTTCCACAAGGCATCATTCAGGGACCATTTTTCCTTCTCGTGTTCATTTCAGAAATTAAGGTGGATTCTAAAATAATCAGTGTCAAATAAATATTTACGTTGTAATTTCTTTTCAGTTTGGAGGCAAATTGGTCAGTTTTGAAAAATGTCCACAAGAAGCTGGTACTCAGAAACAAGTGTACATCAGTCAGGTAAGAGAAAATGTTATCATAGTTGTATTTTATTATGTAGTTTTATTTCTCATTTTGATAGTTCTTTCTTGTGACGTATACGTACGAACATGGGTGACGTACATGGGCGTCGTAAGAGGCGACTAAGGGTATAAAGAACCAGAGGATGGGCAGCAGCATCCTTCTGTGTAACCACGGTCCATGGTGCTTGCCGTATCGCTAACAAGCGTGGTAATTATGGTACTTGCCCTCTACATTTTTTCAGCAAAAGCTGGAATTTTGGAGGGAGTTCCTTTTCCTGTAGTGGACTTTTCATGGGATGTCATGATGATGATGATGAGTTTTTCAGGTGGTGAGCGAGCCAGAAATAGTGGAGCGAGCGACAGAGCTCGACACAGTACTAGGTTCGAGTCTCAGTCAGGATCCCGGCGCGACTGACAGATTAGCTGAGTAAGTATTTAATTATTATCTGGGCGACTAAACGTATGACACCGTAGGATTTACTGAAACTCGAAAACACAAAATCTTTTATTCAGACAAATAATATGTGTCTAAATACACTAGACCTGGGTCACTGTTGTTAGGGGTCAGCAAATGGAAAACAATTTTTTAAATAAATAGTTCAAGATGGTAAAATATTAAATCTAGTTAGATAAACTAGGTTGTATCAAAGCTAATTTGTTTTCTGTCTTAAGTAAAACAGATGCTAACCTCCATTTTCTGAACAGCATATTCCGTAAGTTTCTTCTTAGGGTATTCAAACTACATTTTCAAAATCCTGTTCTTGATCTCAACCATGGGGTCTCATTTCGTACTACGGTTTTTTCGACGGAGTAAATAGCCCGAATTAATTTTGCCCTTTTGTTTCTAATAATTAAACTAAATGTTACTACTAGGTTGGTAAATAAAGGTGTAAACTACGACATTATTCAATTTTAACGTCCAGATATCAATTTATTCTAAGAAAATACCTTATGGAAAAAATTGCCCGAACAATTTTCGGCACAAATTCGTTCTATGACGTGAGGCATCTGTACTAGTATAGTATTATATTATCTGTGTCTCAACCAAGGACTAAGGCAAGACTAGAAGGCCCTTGCAGATCTGAGAAACATTCGACCTCCTGGGGAGACATCCCTTCGAGCAGCAGACGACATAGAAATGCTCCCTTCAAACTGAAAAACCAATTATTAAATGGAAATTTTGAGTACTATGTCAGGATAAACTGTCTACTCAGAACTTCTTATAGGCTGTTAATAAACATTAAACACACGAAGACTCATTGGGTAGGCACATCTATTTATGTAGTATAGGTAGGTCAGGTTCAGGTAATGTGTATCCAAATAATGTAGCTTGAAAGTTGGAGACTCTATGCTCGAATTTGTTGACAAGTACGTACCTGGACAAATAGTTGAGTTGGGTAAATCCATCTTGAAGAAAGAGGTTACTCGTTGAACCAAAGTCGGCTGGGCGGCGTTTAGGAAGTTCCGCAATATCTTCTCGTACGAAATACCGCAGTGTCTCAAAACGAAAGTCTTCGACCAGTGTGTGTTGCCAGTGATGACATAAGGCACCGAGACGTGGACGCTCACGATTGGCCTTAAAAGCAAGCTCAATGTCACCCAGATGGCCATGGAAAGGGCTATGCTTGGAGAGGGTATTCTTGCCGAATCGAATAAAAAAACAGGAGGTCCGTATATAAATTAAAGTAATCGACATAGCTCTGAGAATCGCTAAACGAAAGTGGCAGTAGGCAGGGCACATCGCAAGACGAAATGATAGCCGATGGGGCGTAAAGGTTCTAGAGTGGCCACCACGAACCAGACAACGTAGCATGAGCAGCCCCCCGCAAGGTGGGGGGTGGGGGGGGGGGGGGGGGCGAGCAGGAGATCTGTAGGGAGGCCTGTGTCCAGCAGTGGACGTCAGAAGATAAGAATGCCAGCAGGACAAAACTTGCGTGTGAGCAGGACGGAGCGATACGTGTCTCTGTCGCTCCAATATCTTACGTATCGCTCTGTCCTGCTTTTACACTGCTGCTGCCGTTCTACTCAAGCTACATTATTTCCACTGTAATAGTACGCAAAAAATAGTCCCGTGTGTTGCTGGCAAAGAATAGTACCATCCCTTACATACCCATGGGTGTCGTAAGAGGCGACTAAGGGTTATAAACTGAAGGATGGGCAGCAGCGTCCTCCTGTGTATGATACCATCTTACTTTCTCCAGTCACCTAAAACCACGGTCCATGGTGCCAGCCGTAACGCTGACAAGCGAGGTGACTATGGTACTCGTACTTCCCCTCCACATTTTTCCAGCAAAAGCTAGAATTCTGAAGGGAGCTCCCTGTCCTGTTGTGGACATTTCATGAGATGTTATGATGAGTACGTAAATGATAATAATCTCTCTCGTGTCGTACGCAGGTACTGTCGGCAGAGAGGGGAAGCGGCCACAGATCAAAACGAGCGCTACACGTGGTATTTCCTCCGAGCCAACTTCCTGCCCACATTCCGCAGCGAGGTGCTCAATTTATTAGGTTAATATTGTTTTTTCTATGTAACAAGTAAGCAAGCGAACTTGTGGGCCACCTGATGGTAAGTGGTCACCACCGCCCATGACGCCTACTGTCTTATTAGTAACATAATTGACACTAACAAGACAGCAAAGCGCGTTGCCGACCCTGAAAACTAAGATGGTGTATCTCATGAGCCAGTAATTTCCCTGGCTCCCTTGCCCTTCAAACCGAAACACAGCAGTGCAAACACTTGCTTCACGGCAGAAAAAAGCAAGAGGGTGGTACTTCCCCAGACGGACTTGCACAAAAGCCTTAACTACCACCTTCGTATGTTTTCCCAAGCTTTAATATTTGTTTAGCTTGACTATAAAGTTTCATATAAATAATAAATTTAAGTTGAAAGTTTGAAGGAAATTAAACACCATGAGAAAGTCCTTGCAAAATTTTGTTGTAAAAACATAAAACAATACATGGTCACTTAGCATATACTTCAGACTTGAAGCAAAGAATTGCTTAAACTTTATCTCGTCTTATCTTTGGAATAATCTCATTATCCTAGTTAAACTGATCGTAATGTTTACAATTGCCTTGATTTTTATTTGAACACTTCTTGTTTTAGTAGTAGTAGAAAGCCGCAAAATTTCACAACCACAGGCAGTATTCAAACCTGCGTCTTCTCCATCAGTACCGGAGACACTTTACCAACTATGCTACGCTGGTCCTGTGTGGTCCTGCCTGATGTTGTGAAACTTGCGACCTCTATACGCATTTCAACGTTTCGTTTGTGCTGCCACCTTGAAAGCATTTGCTGTACTAGTTGTGAAATTTTCCGACTTTCTACTTTCGACAATTGTCTTTATTTTTAGAGTTGATTTGGAGTTCCGACTCGATTTTTAGGGTTTTAAATGTTAATCCTACGATATTGTTTAGGGTTCAAGCAGGACGAAATGCCTTCTAAGTTCAAAGGAGCCAACACATGTGGGGACGGAACCCAGCCCGACGCTATGCTGAGCCGCGTAAGTACTATTATTTTTATTTATTACTGTTTTATATTTATTACTGACGTAAGTCTAATCGTCATCATTCGTCTTGTTGACCCATTGATGTGGTAGTGTCTAAGGGTATAAGAAAGATAAATATAATAAAAATACTAACTTGGCATGAAGATGGCGAGTATGGTCATGTAAAGTGATGTGTTGTAGCCACTGATTTGTGTAACACTGGATATAATTTTTCTATTCTAATGACAGCTAACTTTGTGTGCCAATTTGAAACTCCCACTGTGAGTGTCTTGTGAACTAATTTTGACGTATACCATCACAGATGATGACATTTATATTCTGTGGTTTTAGTTCCATGTTCACTCACCGATACACATCTATGCGTACAGCGCCAAAATGGCGTCGATCAAATAGGCACGACTACAACTTGACAAACGATTATCCGGTGTACTATAAGGAGGATAGTATATTTCAAATCAGTGGTTGTAACTTACAAATTAACAGAAGTTTTAATCATTTTAGACGCTATAAGCAGAATTATAAAATTAAATGTAAATTTTTCTTAATAACTTGCACTGACGTTTACTCCTCAAAGCAACAAGTGATCTAATCACTGTTTTTACACAACGTCTAACTTCTTTTCTGTCTTCCTCGCCCACTCCTTACTCGTGTTATGTCTGCTTGTGTTATAACTACCTACAACTTGTTTACCACACTGCTATTGCCGCCTCTTACATCGCATATTAAGCTTATTTGTGCAAAGCTTCCTAACTCATTTGTGCTAACTTCGTAACCGGTCGGTCGCAGGGGGAATCCACAGAAACGGAAGCGGAGCTATCTACTGATACCAGCACTGATCTTTCGGTAAGCACAAATAAAATAAATATATAAATTTTGCGCCTTATGGTGACAGCAAAGAATAGTAATTCTACTCTTGGGTGTCGTAAGAGGCGACTAAGGGACTATGAACTGGAGGATGGGTAGCAGCGTCTTCTTGTTAATCGTACCAGTAGGAGTGGAATTCTCTGCCTGCGTCTGTGTTCCCGAGCTCTTATAACCCGAATCTATTTAAGTCGCGAGTGAATAGGCTTCTTCTGGGCAAGCTCGTTCCATCGTCGACTTCATCTCTGTCCTCAAGGCTAGATCGAGGTCAAGAGTAAGCCCATACATAGTAAAAAAAAACCATCTTTATTACTGCGATCACCAACAACCGCTGTCGATGGTGCCAGCCGCAACGCTAGAAAGCGTGGTAACTATAGTACTTCTCCGAATTTCACCACGCGTTTCTGCTGGAATTCTAAAGCTCATGTGCTGCAGTTGACGTTTCATAAGGACAACTTTTTCTTCCTTTGAGAGCAATCGCACGCTTGAAAAAATCACAAAAAAGTTTGACCTCTATTCAAATTGCTCACTCCCTTGTATAGAGGTCAAAATTTTTTTAACTTTCCCAAAAATGTTTGTTTGGGAAAGTTGTCCAGTTTCCTTGACTGAGCACGCTCTTTCAGTTTTCGGTACACCGTCCCTTACACCCCCTGTATTCACTGCGCCTTGGGACCGACTGCACAAACTTAAACGGTAGATTGTAACCTAGAAACTGAACAACATCTCCCAAGGAACATAGGTCGAAATATAAAAAAGAAATTCGACTTCCCATAAAAACTTCATCAGCTGACAGCACGTTTTGTATGGGAAGTCGAAATATTTTTTTTATTATTTAGACCTATGGTCTTTGGGAAAAGTTGTTCAGTTTCATGGTCAGAATCTACAGTTTAAGTTTGTACAGTCGATCCCCAGACACATTTTATAAGAAAATATATTGCAGTCGAAATAATTTAGCTTGATTTAAATGCCGAGTTATGCGTGAGAGCATGTCGGAGCGATACGTGTCTCTGTCGCTTATGTAAAAAAGCTTACTATAGATTAGAATATATTAATTATAAATAATCTAATCATTACTCAAACTCAAAATAGTTTATTCATTTTTGATATTAAAATCTCTTAATGACGTCAGCTAAACTAAATCGTATCACAAACAAATTGGCTCCATGGTGGGAAATAAAGAAGCGACAATAAAAACCCACGCGCTCTTTTTAATATGTTTGAATGTACAGGGTTGATATACAATAAACATAAGTCAATTTGAATTAGCCTGTTAGAACCGGAGCCTAATCCCATGGATTTTTCTCTTCTAGGTAATCTGATATTTTATAATAACCTTTTTTTATATAATTTCTGCTTGATAACAGTTTTGAATTTATCTAACGGTAAAATATAATATATTTATTTCATAAATAATTAAAGATTTACAAAAGTCAAGAAATAATTGGTCAAAATAAATAAATAATAAAACTTCAATATGAGTGGGTACCTTATTATAGAAGCGTATAATATATAAGTTTTACAAATTTTGTGAACACGGCTGACATGAGAAGTAAGTTGATTCTTGTTTCTTATGTGGGCACTGTGCCTGTTACTATTTTTCTCGAAATATGTATATTCCGATTAACGTATATTAAATTCTCATGAATGACTTGCGACACAGAAGTCAAAATTAGATGACTATATCAATGACAAGGAGGTATGGTGCTCTGATATTCCAGCGAAACACAAGAAACACATTGTAAAAAGCCGACGTTTCTTTTACACTGCCATAGCACGGTCCGAAACGGTGTATTTGCATTGTATTCTGCATGACATTCAATAAGTATTCTGTAAAGAATCTACATTGAATAAAATTATCTGAATCTGCTCAAATATCTTACGCATCGCTCCGTCCTTCTCTCACACTACTTATTGTATTTTACAGGATGCGCACACTTTAATCGAAAGGAAACTGGCAAATGTTGACTTGGGGCCTTCGGTCAGCAACATTGTCATTCCAAATGGTGAAGGTAAGTTTTTATAAGAGATTGGCCATGTCAAAAATATGTTTGGTATTTTTTTTTTAAATGATAGTTTAGACTATTCTAAGAAACTAATTTGAAAATTTTATCATTTAGATCATTAATCATTTTTATATAACGATTTTAAGTTTGCGACCCGGTGACGTCACATGCTCACGTTCTTACAAATAACTTGATATCTTTGAAACAAAATGCTCTATAGACTATGAATACAGCTCATTGCTTATCACGTCTATCATACTGTCCTGTAATTGTAACGTTTCTCGAGTAGCTTTCTTTCATTGTAGTTTTCTCAATCTATTTCTTGGCTTGTGAGATTATGACGTCACACGGTCCAAACTTAAAATCGCTGTATAAAAATAATGATCTAAATGATATTCCTTCTTCAAATTAATTTCTTAGAATAGTCTAAATTATCATTTAAAAATATAAAAAAATACCGAAATTATTTTTGACATGGGCAATTGCCACCACCATAATATTGGGTCTTTAACTATGAAATTGCCATTTTGGATGTCGAATTTTAGGTAAACTCAATTTTTAGTACTAACATTTTTTTTGGAAATTAAAAACACAATTTTTTAATATTTTTTAAGCATGATTAGGAAGACATTATGCTAACCAGAAGCTTAAATTTATTTTCGAAAACTATTATTTGACGGACGACATTTAAGACGAACAATTTTCGAACCTTTTATCAAACTAAAAATAAAAACTTTATTTTATGCGTAAATTGATAACCTTGAAGTCAACTTTCAAATATAAGACAAATGAAAAAATAGCTTTAGAATTATAGGAGTTATTCTCTGTAAGAAAATTTCGACAATTTCATAGTTAAAGACCTATTACATACATACATATATTCATAACATCACGCCTCTTTCCCTGAGGGGTAGGCAGAGACCACAGCCCTCCACCTGCTACGATTTTGACATACTTCCCTTGCTTCATGTACTTTCAATCCTTTCATACATGCTTGTCGATTTAGGGTACTTTTAACCCGGCCTTTATTTAGAACGTCCTGAAAGTATTAAAAAAATACCGGCCATGTGCGAGTCGGACTCGTGCACCGAGAGGGTTCCGTACCACCACATAATCATAATTGTATTAGTTGAAATTGCAGTAAGTTAATGTGCTAGATTTTTTGATTCCGACACGCGCTTGACCAAATTTTATTATTTGTTGTTATTTTATAGCTTATGCACTATAAACATACCAATTTTCAAGTTTGTAAGTGTTCCCGTTTTTAAAATAGAATAAAAACAAAAACTGCCACGCGCCGCCCGCGACCATTCAACTTGACCCCTTTCGTATATATGAATGTCCTTGAAACGGGAGCTCACCTCAGTTGGTTACTACTAGTTTTGAGAAAAGTTGTAATATTTAATGATTTCAGACTTTTCCCATTATTTGTACTGTGAGACCTAGCTTCTTGCCAAGTTTCATAATTTTAGGTCAATGGGAAGTACCCTATAGGTTTTGCTTTTTTGCATAAATGTATGGAGATGAGGACATAAAAAGCCATATCTTTTGATGGCGTCCCTTTAAAAAATTTAAATTTTCAGATCTTGTGTGGTTCATAGACCCTAATATATGGTATCAATTTCAACCTGATACCTTTACCCGTTTGTGAGATAAAGGGTCTTGACAGACAGACAGACAGACGGACAACAAAGTGATCCTATAAGGGTTCCGTTTTTTTATTTTGAGGTACGGAACCCTAAAAAGCTGAAGATTTTGTGAAAAGAGGTGGAAGAAATACTTTGAAAGTTTGTTTGAGAGAGATGAAGCAGAGGCCAGCGTACCGAGGAAATGAATGAGAATCAAGGTGGTAAGACTTTTGTGCAAAGCCCGTCTGGGTAAGTACCACCCTCTTACCTGTTTCTACCGTAAAACAGCAGTGTTTGCACTGCTGTGTTTCGGTTCGAAGGGTAAGGGAGCCATTGAAATTACTGGCACAAGAAACATACCGCCTTAGTTCTCAGGGTGGGCAACGAGCTTCGCTGTCTTATTAGTGTCAAATTGTGGCACATAGGGCGGTGGTGACCACTTACCATCAGGTGTCATCAAACAAAAAAAATATGATGTATGTGTTGTAGATACGACGAGCAACATTTGCCGCGCGCTGGTGTGCGGGAACTTGGAAGAGGCGGTGGAACTCTGCCTAGAAGCCAAGAAGGTCGCCGACGCACTCATCATTGCTTCTCTGGGTAAGCTATTTTTTTATATTTGGCAATCGTCAACCCATATTTGGGGACATTTCTGCCAGTGTCGTGTTCTAGAACATTCTTCAGTTTTTAGAATTTCTTCAGTTTTTATAAGTTAAATATATATGGCGAACCGCCAGTGTCGACTGTGGGAATTGTTCATTGCTCCCCCCGTAAAGCGATAGTGGACTTTACGAATGGAAATGTCCGTGAGTTTTTGAGACAACACAAACGGAGTTCAAACACGAGATCGCTTGAAATCTTCATCAGCTGCGCGCTCCGTAGTCAATTCACTGCATAACACACTATCTTATTATACACTAAATCACTACATAGCATACATACACAAAAAACAAGAATTCAACCGAGCAGGCAAGAGCCCACGCCGAATTCCCGCCAAAAAGTCTAAGCTATTTATCTACAGTGTGTACTTGCAAGGGGCCTTTTTGGGATTCCGTAGTCGACAAGGAACCCTCATAGTATACATGGAAACGATTGTAAATGGAATGAACATAAAATGGATACAGTTTAAAAAAATGCCCGCCCGCGTGCCGGTAACACACTGTGTATGTCGCATAACGCCTAGGCATTTTACAAAACGCTGTGCATGTCGTTTCTGAGAGTTACTAGTCGCTGCCGTAGAGGCCTCGTTTCGCTTCCTAAAATGCACCAGTGATCTACCTGTTCAGCCCTGAATGGTCAGCCCTGAACATAATTTAGAAGATTTCAACAATTGATGTCAATACGTACCTACCGCAGCATCATTACTCAGCATCACACAAACCTAGTAAGAAATATAATATTTGCACTTTACACCGACGACACACTCAGATAATTTACATCTGTGATAATAAAATTAACTTTGTATAAAAAGCATTAAAATATGGAAATACATCAGATTTGTCAACACTACCACCGTGTTCACTCTTCTCGCGCTTCACTCAACACCTCGGGAACTTCGGGAGTATAATCATGTGCTGCTGTAACCGCTGGCAGCTCGCAAACTACTTAAGGGGCTACCTGCAGTTCACTACCGCCCCCATCAGTAAAAAAAATATTACTCGCTAAATACAAAACTAATAAAAAATTTGGAAAGACAGATTGAAGTAAAGGTAAGGTACAGATTGAAGTAATTAAAGTTAAGTACCCTATTTTATTTAGAACCTATTTACTCTGTAAAATAAAGTTCACTGTAGTTACAGATAGAAAAACGGCTAAAAGTGGCCGTTTTTGGCAGTTTTTGTATTTGTAACTACAGTCAACTATATTTTTCAGAATTGATAGGTTCTAAATAAACTAGGGTATCTTTACTTCAATCTGTCTTTCCGGATTTGTCGAGCAATATTTTTTTAACGGATGGGGGCGCTAGTGGACTGCAGGTAGCCTCTTAAAACCTAAAACTAGAATTACGAATTGATATTGTTAATCATTGCCGCAACATTCCGCTCGAAATGTTGCAACAACGATTAACATACAAGCAGTCCAATCTGTTAGCTATCATTGCCAAGATGGTGTTGTTGGTGTCCCGAATCCTGCGCACCAGACACGCACATCGCTTGCGCATCGTGGCGTACAAACAATCTACTCGTGTTTCCGCGAACATCCCTGATGCACTACAGAATCGCGGCAGCCCCAACACCACCCGGAACGCGTTGTAATCGGAACGCATCGCAACGCATTTACAACCTTCCCATGCCTTTTTACAATTTTCCGACTGTAAAATGAACCCGAAAAAGTATAAAACTTTTTGGTGTACCATAGTACCTGGGCGACCGAGCTTCGCTCTATAATAGCCCCCACAACATTATAATATCTTCGGGTCAGCATTATAAAACGTGGTATTTAAAAAAAAAACACAATAACACGGGGAAAACGAATTTTCCCAGACATGAGACTTAGCTCGATCGATTTTTCATCCCCGAAAACCCCCGCATCGTAAATTTCATCGAAATCGTTAGAGCCTGTTTTCGAGAAACCGATTACAAATGTATATAATATATTCAAACGTACAAATATTGCTCGTTTAATAACAGGTCTTTACCTATGAAATTGCCGAAATTTTCTTACAGATTAATGAGATCATAATTCCTATAATACTAATGCAATTTTTTTCATTTGTCTTATATTTGAAAGTTGACTTCAAGGTTATTAATTTACGCATAAAATAAAGTTTTTATTTTTAGTTTGATATATAAAATGTAAGGGTCGAAAATTGTTCGTCTTAATTGTCGTCCGATTTCATCATTAGATTTGTTATATTTTTTTACAGATAATATTTTTCGAAAATCTAATTTAAGATTCTGTTAGCTTAATGTCTTCCCAATAATGCTTAAAAAAATAAAAAAGATTGGATTTATAATTCCTAAGAAAAATGCAAAAATGTTAGTACTGAAAATTGAGTTTACCTAAAATTCGCCATACAAAACGGCAATTTCATAGGTAAAGACCTCATAGTATACGATTTCTAGTAAGGGTAACAACTTTCTTTTATTTTTATTTGTCCAAGCTACGTGCTAGTCATCGGAACCTATTTACCCGTAACAAACACCCAAACGTTCGGTCGCTTTATTTTTGCACCATTCATGTCGCTACACGCTCAACAGATGGCGTTGATTTCTAAAACGCGGTATTGAGTTGTTGACTCGATTTTAATAAGAGTCAAAAGTTATTTTTGTTCCATGATTCTTGTTCCAATAGTCTCAATTTTTGAAAAGTCTGCTTGCTGATGTTATCAGTCAATCTAGACTTAATTAATATTTGCAGGTTGAACAGAATCACGACACGACCTATGCTTATTTTCCTGTACACAGCCAAATATAGGTAGGTAGGTGGAATTTGGCTTAAATATGCATTCAAAATGATAAAGAAGAAAATCTTATTCCTTTGACAGTTTCAAAAGAATTCTAGTCAAAAAGGCTCACGAATCAGTTGCTTCGACTGTACATACAGGGTGTCCCACAGCTATACAGGACAGTGACCGTCTTTAACGCCTATTACGCCTCTTCTTAGTATATAATATAGAAATTGACTATGGCTTACATGTTTAGTTTTTAAGACTGTTAATGTAAACTGTATGAATAAATAAATGAATATACCACATGGGGGGGAAGTACCTCAAATACTATCCTTCGTGCATCTTAAGAATGCAGTGAGTCATCGCTTTCGCCGCTGGTATCCAAACCCCCTAACCAATCAGATCGCTTAAAATTATAAAGTCAAATTTACAATGACTAACTAAGTAGTAAGAGAACTATCGCCTGTAATAAGGGTACAATACGGACAGTCGGCGAATGAGAACTAGGCCAAAACCGACTAACCTAACTTAAATAGTGTATGGCATTTTTAACTTTTTTATAGTTTGCTTTCAAAATCTATATCTGAGAGTCGGTTTGGACTTCGATAATTTCATAAAGCATAGAAGCTACAGTTGCGCTGTAAGTGTCGAGCTTGACCTGCTTTTGATATTACCTATAGAATTTAGTTTGTGTGTGTGTGTGTTTTTTTAAGCCTACCTTCAGTTCTTCGGGAAAGTTGGTTGTTTTCATGAGTAGAAAAACTGGGCTTCGGGAGCAAAACCAATGAAAATTCACGATGTATACAAATTAACAAACATTGCTCGTTTAATGGTATACAATTTCAACATTAGCGTTTATTGTTATACTCGTAGACCATATTAACTTTCCAGATTATTTGTCAGCGCTATGTAGTTTCAGTTAGTTTTACGCTTTTCCGGGTTACGATTTCTGGTAAGGGATTGATAGTCCTTTATTTTTATTTGCCCGACATGCTTATATTTAAACCAATTTACCTGTAACAAAGATCCAAACGTTCGATCGCTTTATTTTGTACCATGTCACTACACGGTCAATAGATGGCGTTGATTTCTAAAACGTGGTATTGAGTTGTTAACTCGATTTTAATAAGAGTCAAAAGTTATTTTTGACTAACAGCATCTTCCCTTGCAAAAAAAATATGCAAGAGAAGATGATAATGATAATTGATATAATAATTCAGACTAGGTTGAACAAGTTGATTGAATCACGGTCTAGCATGCGCACCGCGACTTGGCGAGTCTTTCACAGACTAAACCCGTTCGTTATGTCTTCTTTCGTCCACACATAAAAAGTGACAGTTGCGTGCGACTGGCTGGACCAAGTCGCGGTGCGCTTCTTAGCCCGGCTGGTCTATGCTTATTTCCTGTACACAAACAGTCAAATACAAGTAGGTGGAAGTTTGCTTAAGGGCTCCCGCACACGACCGAGAATCGGTGGGCGATTATCGGCCAGGACAAGGAGGGGAGATTCAGGTGATAACACGTCAGAGCGGGATGCCGACAAAAAATCGGTCACCGATTCTCGGTCGTGTGCGGGAGCCCTTAACATGCGTTCACAATTTAAAACATAATCTGCTAAGAAATAATGGTATCTTAAATTGAACATCGTCTACATCTCGTGTGGGTCGTTATTACTGTAGTAGGTATTTTAACGGCGCAGTACGGGAATAATCATAACGGTTGTTTATACAGAATGTATAATAAAGTACGATGATCCTTCTAAGGGTGATTCTACATCAATAATGGATTGTATGAAAAAAAAATCTTTAAAAGAGTAGTTTTAGTAGTATTTATAAGAATTGTTGTTTGTTCTCCAGGCAGCCAGGAGCTCCTGTACAAAGTGCAGAAATACCACCTGAACCACACCGCCTCGGACCCGGTGGCCCTCCTCGCGGGGAGCTTGTTGCTATCCAAGTGGGACTCCTTAGTGCAGGTTTGTACTAATTGTAAAAACATTCTATATGATTTGCTCATGTCTGCCTCTTTGACTGATGATAAAAAGCATCCTCTACAAAGTACAAAAAATATTGGCAGACATCCACATCGCTGCGTTTTTGAGGAATTTGGTTTTAACTATTTTGAAATTTGACAATGAAACGTACACCTGGCAGACTACGACTGTTCGATTTAACATAATGTATAGGACCATAGAAAAATGGTTTGCCATCATAATATACCTGCGTTGTAAAGTTACAGCGCTTCAAAATGCAAAAACCTCTACTTCGTCCCGTGATAATGCAGAGCCCTGCATGTCTGCCTCTTCGATTTTCTACGTCTTCAGAAGTATTTTAAACAACAGCCACAAAGGCAGACAAAAAAACATTATTTAATGATATTATACTGCTATTATAGATTTAGTATCTTATTTTTATTTTTTTTGCTTTAACTCAAAAACGCAGCTACGCACATAAAAACTTGTAAGGACCAAATCAATTCGTATTGAGCTGATCTATCATCCCTATTAATATGAATCATGAGCAAATCACATGTCCAAATGGCAGCCAGCACCCTAACTATAATTAAGGTCTTTTCAAAATACCACTTGTGAAAAAAAATAGTAGATTGTTTACCAATGGAGCAAAGAACTATTTTAAAGGTTTTCTGAATCCAGAGCGGAGCGAGGGATTTTAAGCGCTTTGAAACATCTTTTATAATGCGCACGGCTAAAGAGCGGAATTCTCTCCCTGCGTCGGTGTTCTCGAGTTCATATAACCCGAATCTATTCAAGTTGCGAGTGAATGGGCTTTTTTTGAGCAAGCTCACAACAATACGAAAAGAATTCGCTATGCTCAGCTCATTTTCGTCCAACTGATTTTGCTGTAACTTAGTGAACGAACTTTTTTTCGAAATAAACAGCCTGTCTCAATTTTTGATATTTAATGTACAACTAGTGCCATCTGTTGGATCTTATGAAATCTTTTTGTATTTTAAATCGTGTCCTTCATGACCTAGAAAAGACCTTATTATGGGATACTTTGTTTATGTACCAACTAAGTACTGTTGTCAAGCTGTCTTCGAGAACGCGCTCGCTTAACTGTATTCGTAAATGCAATCGACCACGGCCGCGCCACCTAGCGGCAAAATTAAAAACCCTCTCTGACTTGTCTTGATGTCGCGAAGATCGCTTGATTTATTTAGCTTTGTGTTTTAGCTGTACTTACGATATTGTATTCAAGTAGCGAGTAAATAGGCTTCTTCTGGGCAAGCTCGTTTCATCGTCGACGTCATCTCTGCCATCAGGGCTAGATCGAGGTAAAGAGTAAGACCTTCAACCACAAAAAAATACATAAAACCGTGTGACCTCAGAATGAAGCATTCAATTGTTTTCTATGCAGCAACGTAAACTCGTGACGATGGCAATCCCTCGACATACGTTAAGACGATATGTAAATTTTATATCTTTATATTTACTCTGTATCTTGCCGTGATTTTTAGGTAAGTGTTTCTTGACCATTCAAGTGATCATTATGCCAAGACCAAAACATGATTAGTGAAAATCGACTCGACAAAATAAAAATCAAAAGTTGCCTCTTCAATTTTCATTCCTTCCTATTTTTGTGGAATCTGAGGTGTTTTAAGTTATAAAATTAAGTATACAGAAAGGTATTTGTAGTCGCTATCATATGCCGAACCTAAAATTTTATTTTATTACTTAGTTTTTACGCTTTTACGCTTACGTCACTGTCGCAATCTAATGCGTTGCGGATATAATCACTTTATCCCTTTCTTTCAAGTGAGAAGACTGCGAGCACTATCAAATAAATATCTTTTCACATATCCTCTTAACTCGTTTGCAATAGTCTAGTAACATAACTTGCACCTTAACCTTCTTTACCAAATAATTGGATTGTGTCCAGGGAGCGGCTACCTCCAGTTGGAGAGACACGTTGGCTGCACTCGTCACACACACTGACGGCTCTGCACTACAGCACTACTGTGGTAAGAGATCATACGAGTACATTTACAAGTAAAGCTTGGTATAGGTATGGGCAAACTACTTGAACAATTGTAAGTATTTATGTATGTATGTATTTTAAAAGTATGTTTATCCTTCTTTATATATGACTTATTGTTTATATTGTAATTTTAAGTATATTAGTGTGTAGTATAAGTAGGTTTTTTTTCTCTCTCCATATTTTATGCTACGAGTAGTTTGCTATTTATTAAAAACATATGTATTTTTTTTAATTCTCATTCCCTTCTTTACTCCGTGCATTTCACACTTCTAAATGCACATTCCTGTGCCCCTTTTCATGTCATTCTTTCACACCAGCTAGGTTGGCTGGAAGAGATCTCTTATAGAGATAAGCTCACCTTTGTAAACAAATTTTATGTTGACCACAATTTTATGTAATTTGTGCACAATAAAGAATATATACAATGACCTTGGCTGCGCAGAGTCGATTTTACATATTTGACGTGCGCAAAGCTTCCCCCACCACGAGATTATTGTTCAAGTTGTTTGCTCCGCAGTAAATCTGGTGTTAAACTGCTTCCTCAACGGATCGCTTCTATCCTAAGTTCTAACTGCAAATACACGTATTTAAAATTATAGGTTGTAATTTTTCAGATTGCCCCAATACTTGGCTTTATAGGTGCAAATAAATCAGTAATCACCACTTCAAAGAGCTACTTAAGATTTGCGTTAGCAACTTATGCTTTTCCCGTTCTGGTTTCGTTCTAATGGCATAATTAACTGTAATGTAATTTACTCTAACATTTTCTTAGTTAAGGTTCACTACCTTTGTGGATAGATTTTACAGGCTGTCATTTTGAAAGTTGAACCATGCAGAAATTTTTCATAGAGTTTTCTAAAATAAGAAATTGAGGGAATCTATATTTGTCAATTGTTGCTGACTGCTATTCACAGGTTAAACTATATTTCGATCAATATGGAGATAGGTGTAAATTTAGTAGCGGGTTCAAACTTTATTCATATTATGATCGAACAATAAACACATAGATTAAGGACTTGCATCTTTAGCGTAAGCTATTAATGTAAGTTTTCTTCCATGTTTTTTTAAACAAAAGAAATTACTTCTATGAGTATCTAAATAACCGTCATAATTCAACTCCTTTAAATATTTTCTCCATTTTTTATTGTTAAAATTACCCTGACTTTTGTTTGTCAGAAATGTTGGGCGACAAACTGTCAGCGGAATCGGACCCCGCTCTGTCCAGCGCGGCGACAATATGCTACCTCTGCGGCATGAGCCCTGAGCCGTTAGTAGCCCGGTGGTCGCGCAACACTCCGCGGGATGCGGCGTCTCTCGCCGGGCTCACTGAGCGGGCGCTGCTGGCGCGGCGGGCGGCTGCGGCCCGGGGCACGCACATGCAGGTATATGCCCGGTGTAACATGCACACCTCAAACTAATTCATCATTTTTAGGGTTCCGTGCCTCAAAAGAAAAAAAACGGAACCCTTATAGGATCACTTTGATGTCCGTCTGTCTGTCTGTCTGTCTGACAAGACCCTTTATCTCACGAACGGGTAGAGGTATCAGGTTGAAATTAATACCATATTTTAGGGTCTATGAACCACACAAGATCTAAAAATTTCAATTTTTTATAACGACGCAATCAAAAGATATGGCATTTTATGTCCTAATCTCCATACATTTATGCACTAAAGCAAAACCTATAGGGTACTTCCCGTTGACCTAAAATTATGAAATTTGGCAAGAAGCTAGGTTTCACAGTACAAATAAAGGGAAAAGTCTGAAATCATTAAATATTACAGCTTTTCTCACAACTAATGGTAACCAATTGTGATGAACTCCCGTTTCAAGAACATTCATATAAGAGAGGGGTCAAGTTGGATGGTCGTGAAGGCGATTTTTGTTTCAGTTCTATTTTAAAAACACTTAAAAACTTGAAAATTGGTATGTTTATAGTGCATAAGCTATAAAATAACAACAAATAATAAAATTTGGTCAAGCGCGTGTCAGACTAAAAAAATCTAGCACATTTACTTACTGAAATTTCAACTAATACAATTATGATTACGTGGTGGTACGGAACCCTCGGTGCGCGAGTCCGACTCGCACTTGGCCGCTTTTTTAAGCTTAGTCCATCATCGCCTACACAGTCCATCAAGATTTGAAGCTAATCATTACTTGAACCTACCCAATCATTAACTGGACCCTACCACTATTTAAAATATTTTATTTATTTTTGCATTTAGGACTAGATGAAAATCAAGAGCAAGCCCATTGACAATAAATTTACAAAAAAAAAACATTATTTTTATTACCTGAATGATTGATTTGCTACGTCATTTTCTGGGATATTTATTTACTGAACCTTACAAAACACTACCTAAACCCAATCCGTAATTATTAGAACTAAAATTTTGTTTTATTTCAAAAAAATTATGTATTTTTCAGTTTATTATTCAAGTAAGTCGTAGGTAGATGGTAATATTGTATGTTTTAACGTCGTAAGACTTCGTAGGGTTTTTGTGCAAAGTCCGTCTAGGGAAGTACAACCCCCTTGCCTTTTTCTACCATACATAAAGCAGCAGTGTTTGCACTGCTGTGTTTCGGTTTGAAGGGTAAGGGAGCCAGTGAAATTACTGGCACATGAGACATCACCTTAGTTCTCAGGGTGGGTAACGCGCTTTGCTGTCTGTATACTCGTACTGTTGCTGTAAAACATTACCGATGTTTGTTGTTTGCAAATAAAAAAAATATTTATATATTTATTCTTATTAGTGTCAAATTATTTCACTAATAAGACAGTGGGTGTCATGTGCAGTGGTGACCACTTGCCACCATGTGGCCCACCTGCTCGTTTGCCCAATTGTGATAATAAAAAGTTACAATGTTTTCTCTCTCGCAATGGAGCAACGAATCGACGCGATTTTTTAATTAGACTTATCTAGGGATGATCTCACACACACATAGAATATTGTATTGTATCTGGAGAAAAATTTGAACGTAGAGAAGCATTTAATCTCTGTAAGTTAAGTAACCAATAAATATCAGCCCTCTTTAGTGTAAGGGAAGACAGAGACTACATACTCGTACGTCCACCTGCTACGATTTTGACGTATTCCCTTCGTTTATTCTACTCTCTAATTAAAAACTTTAACCAATGCCTTACTTCCACAGTCCCTAGGCAAGTTAGAAGCAGTCCTAAACGAATACGCGTCTCGTCTCGCCGCACAGGGCTGCCTGCATAGCGCCCTCAACACTTTAGAAGGAGTGGAGAATACCCCGCTGAGACAACGACTCATGGCAGCCCTAGGAATGATCTCACACACACATAGAGGCTCACATGTAAGTATGCTGTACTGACACAGCAGGGCTGTCTCATAGCGCTCTCAACACTTAGGAAGGAGTCGGAATACTCCGCTGAGACAACGATTCTTGGCGGCCCTAGGAATGATCTCACACACACATAGAGGCTCACATGTAAGTATGCTGTACTGACACAGCAGGGCTGTCACATAGCGCCCTCGACACTTAGGAAGGAGTCGGAATACTCCGCTGAGACAACGATTCATGGCAGCCCTAGGGATGATCTCACACACACATAGAGGCTCACATGTAAGTATGCTATACTGACACGGCAGGGCTGTCACATAGCGCCCTCGACACTTAGGAAGGAGTAAAGACTCATGGCAGCCCTAGGGATGATCTCACACACACATAGTGGCTCACATGTAAGTATGCTCTACTGACACGGCAGGGCTGTCTCATAGCGCTCTCAACACTTAGGAAGGAGTCGGAATACTCCGCTGAGACAACGACCCATGGCAGCCCTGGGGATGATCTCACACACACATAGAGGCTCACATGTAAGTATGCTATACCGACACGGCAGGGCTGTCACATAGCGCCCTCGACACTTAGGAAGGAGTCTGAATACTCCGCTGAGGTAAAGACTCATGGCAGCCCTAGGGATGATCTCACACACACATAGAGGCTCACATGTACTCGTAAGTATGCTATACTGACACGGCAGGGCTGTCACATAGCGCCCTCGACACTTAGGAAGGAGTCGGAATACTCCGCTGAGGTAAAGACTCATGGCAGCCCTAGGGATGATCTCACATACACATAGAGGCTCACATGTTAGTATGCTGTACTGACACGGTAGGGCTGTCCCGTCTTAATCATACGCGTCTCCGAATGAAATCATAGTAGCTGTCTACTATAGTGGTGTCGATTCTGGCAGACACGAACTAAAACTAAACTAAATTTGACAGCCCTAAAAGTAAGACCGATCTTAATGTATGGCTGTGAAGCCTGGACACTGACACAGAAAGAAGAGAATAAGCTCTTAGTGGCAGAACGGAAAATTTTGCGGAAAATTCTGGGACCGGTCAAGGAGGCGGATGGCAGATGGAGGCGAAGAAAAAATAGAGAGATCGTAGACCTAGTGCCTGAACTCAACATCATGGGCGAGACCAAGGCTGCAAGGCTTCGCTGGCTCGGCCACGTGGAGAGAATGGGAGAGGATCGGGCCGCCAGAAGAGCTTACGTGGGACGACCGACTGGAAAACGACCAGTCGGTCGTCCTAGGTACAGATGGGGTGACGAAGTGCGGAAAGACCTGGATGCCCTCCAGAGAGCCGATTGGCAAGAAGCGGCACAGAACAGGAAAGAATGGAGAACTCTCGTGTCGGAGGCCAAGATCCTCTTGGGGTCGCTGAGCCAGCGTAGTAAGTAAGTAAGTAAAAGTGTTAGGGCCGTTTGCACTAAACTTAAGAATGGCCCAAGTTCTTGCTTAAGGGCTGTCAAACTATGGGTAGAAGTGTCCTAAACAAGTTAGGGGCGATTCTTAAGTTTAGTGCAAATGGTCCCTACTGTCTTTGTCATTCCCTATAGGTTCGAAAAAAGACAGCAACACTTTTAGGCTTGTCAAATGTAGTTTAGTTTTAATTTGTGTCTGCTAGAATCTACACCAGTTTTTACTTGTTTGACTAGAATTTTAAAGATATTATTGTCGACTAGCTCTCACTCATTGGTTAAAAACGCTGTCATATGATGAGGTTGAAGACCTCTTAGTACGATTGGTATAGAACATAAAGTATCCTGCATGTGGCTTCATTTCCGATCCCAAGGAACTCTTGTATCCGTAGGGCATGTAGGTAGGTACTTGCGTATATAATTTTACAGGTATCCACTCAGACAAATGGTGTATGTATATGAACATATATTTATTTATTTATACATATGAACATATATATATTTATTTATTTATATACTTGTTTTAACATATATTTATATCGTCACATACATACATACACACACACGCACACACACACACGCACAGACACAAAAATTTGTATATAATAAGTAATAAGTGGCGTCGGTTCTGGTAGGCGCGGGCTGGGGCTGATTTGGGTTCGGCGGCTCTGGACCTGTTACTGTCTTTTTCTTTGACAGGGACAGCGACAGATCTGGACCTGTCGGGTTTGGTTTAGTGTTGGCCTGTGTCTACCAGAATCGACTCCAGTAGCAGACTTAAGCTAGCTGTAAATCTTGTGTTATGTAACTTGGAGGAGCGAGGCATTCCCACTACAAGTATCTCTGATTACTTACAGGGAAGCCCCGGTATATGTATGTTTTCAGATTTACCTAAATAAATATATTTTTTTTTTTTTTTTTTTTTTTTTTTTATTTATTTTTGATTTTTATTGTTGACTGCATTTGACCAAACTTGACATTCGTAATTTATTATTTAATTTATTAGTGATCAATCTAATCTAATTTTTGTTTTACTTTTTTGTAATTTTTGTATTTCTAACTATGTTATTTATTTTATTATTATTAAGCTTATTTTCGTACAGTAAGTTTTGAAAATCTTGTCGAAAAAGAGATCAGAAATT
This sequence comes from Athrips mouffetella, assembly GCA_947532105.1. Lineage (NCBI taxonomy): Eukaryota > Metazoa > Arthropoda > Insecta > Lepidoptera > Gelechiidae > Athrips > Athrips mouffetella. Next base: position 24,961,408 of record OX383976.1, read on the forward strand.
AATGTGGTCGTATTTTGCGAAAGACATCGATTAAAATGTAATTACATTTATTATTTTCTATGTAAGTATGTATGGTCCCGTGTGGTGCCGGCAAAGAATAGAACCAACCCATATTTCTACCCGTGGGTGTCGTAAGAGGCGACTAAGAGTATATGAACCGGAGGATTGGCAGCATTATCTTTCTTTGTATCGTACCATCTTACATACTGCGATGACCAACAACAGTGGTCACCAGCCGCAACGTTTAAATAGCGTGTTGACTATGGTAATTCCCTTTCAAAATACCGTCCGTTTTTGCTGGAATTCTGGAGGGGGCTCCCTGTCCTTCAGTGGACGTTTCATGGGATGTTATGATGAAGTATGTGTGAATGAAACATTTTTCCTTTTATTAATGAACGAGATGCTTGTTGCCCATCCCGCAACGACTCCGGCCACCTTTGTTCACATCCTTGTGTGTCGTGTACAGCCCGCGCCGCCCCAGCGCCCGCGCACGGCGAGCGGACCCTCGCAGAAGCGCGGCCATGTTGTCGGACACAACGACGTGTCTAACACTTACAGTGCTGGTAAGTGTTTCAATGTGTAGTTTATTTAATCGCATATTTTGGTCAATTCTAGCGAGGCATTTAAATGTAAGAATGAAATGAAATGGTTTATTGGTATTGAAACTAGGTAGGTAATGAGATTTTAACATAATTTATACATAGTGTCTCTAGCATCTGTTTTTTGGAGACGTATACATATTATAAGGAACTAATTTATAATCTAATAATAAAGCTAATAATAATTAAAATTTAATATTGTAACGCTGCACTGATTTAGACCCCATCTTCCCGGAACCCTCACTAGATGGCACCACTGGGTTCCTAAAACGCGCTATCGATGTGTCTACGGACATTGGTTGGGTCAAGCAACCGAAGGTTTAATACCGCCACCTTGAAATATGAAATGAAATATATTTGTTATGTAAGGAATTTGGGTACATAATTCAGCAGTTGAATTGCCTTGGTGCGTTTCACCCAAAGAAATTTGACCTCATATAGAAGTAATATATAAGAAATAATTCGTCACAAGTAGGGATGTGGGCATGCTTTCATCTATCGATAGTCGATAAGTTACACAAGGACAAATCGATGTCGAAACTTTGAACAAAAAGTTGAAGTACTAAACTTTAATAAAAGGCAAATCTGTTAAAAGCAGTGATTAAATTCATTAAAAAAAAATACTTTTTGCATTTTTTACTACAGGTGATTTCTTACGTAGGTGTTTTAATATTAAAGATACCAAATTTCTTACTTACTTACTTACTTACTAAAAGTAATGGACGGTAGCGGTGGAGGCAAGAGGGGTAGGAGGTGTAAAGGTTCTTTTTGTTTTATTTTCATGAATATCTCTAGCTTACATAGAAATTATGTAGGATTTTAAAACAAACTTTTATCCCTCAATTCAATCCATTTGGGATGGTTTTGCAAAAATGCTGAAATACGGGTTTGTGTTTTTCTTCTAAGTAGCTCAAATAAATTTTCAAGCGAAATTTCGTGTATTAAGATACACGAAATTTCGCTTGAAAATTTATTTGAGCTACTAGCAAGATAAGTCTTGCCTTATAACGTGGAGCTGAGTTCCTTATTGGACATTAGAGCACAAGGAGCCTGTAGTCTTCTGGTTTCGGATAAGCTTGACCCAGAATCTTCATACGCTTGTGAGCCAAAGCGTTGCATGAGCACAAGAATTGCTTGTCAGTATTGTTTGTAGCGAAAAACTTTCAAACCTTTTTTGTAGAGAATTTTATGTGGATTAATTTAGTATTTTTATAAATTTTCTTACAATTTGTTGATTCAGGATGATTCATGCTGATTGAGACATTTCAATTTGGCGAAGACACACAAAGTTATATTTGTTTGACAGTGTCCCCATCGGGAATCGAACCCAGAATGAAAACAAAACGCGTTGAATGTTGTAAAATATAATAAATGGTACAGCAGCACTGCACTTACTTTCTCGCGATATGCAATTAGAACTGTCAACCGCAAACTTAAATTTGTAATACCATACCTACACATAGTATGGAATTATAAACGTTTATTAAGGTTTTTCTGAAAAATGTTCTACCACATGAATTCGGAACTCGAATTGTAAAATATTAAAACAAACCAACCGTAAACGATTTCGAACAAATCACATGTTCAAATTTTGGTAGTACTGGAACACCTTTTATATGAATTTTCACAGATTTTTACATTTCAAAACTCTGTTTCTTATGAATAGTTGTTCAGTTTTGTCGACTGTAAAGCTCTTTCAGTTTTTGGTACATCCTGTGTACTAAATTTTCACAAAATCCAATCAAATTGAATATCCATTCAGGTAGATAACCAAAACAAAATTAAAATTATAGAAAATGTAGTCAATTAGGGTCAATGTAGGTACCACTAGTTGACCATTTAAGCGGTTTTATGACGAAATTCATAAAAAAACTAAATTATTAGTTCTACTTTCAGAGTCACTTCTAAAAGTTCGACTATGAATTAGTTAGGCTTGTGATATAATAAGTGTTAAGGACTTTACAAAATATGCTCTTAAAGTTGTTTTTTTTTCAAATGTTAGATTGCATGACCACTTCGAATAAACATACTAAAGTACTAGCTAGACAAACCCATAACTTTATTGTAAGACGCCAACATAGTTAAATTCTATATAAAATCGCGGTATTTTTAAATTTTCTTACTTTAAGTTCAAATTTAAGTTTTGGTCAGCTATTGGTGCTTGGTCATCTAGTGGTGCACTGACCCTATGAGTAAATCACAAGTTTACGTTTTGGTAGTACAGGAACACCCCTTATATGGAATCACACAGACAAACTGATGATGGCGCAAGATACCTTGCATAGAGATGCTTAGTCAAGCAAAGTTTCATAAAAATAATTTGAACCGTTTTTAAAAAAAATTCAATTCTTCATTTTTGTTGAATGACAGCTGCCCTCAAAATGAGAGCCAGCAAAAAACCATTCGGAAATAAAAGTCTTAAATTAAAAATATGGTGTTAATAGGACCATTCTTTTAGCCGCTAGGCCAAAGCGTGACGGACAGACCGACCAACCGACAGACGGACATTTTTAGGGGACTTGCTTAAGTGATATAGAACACATTTTTGAGAAAGTTTGTGCAACTTTTTTCACGAATACAATAACTTTCTGGCTCAGCTCGAAAGTAAAAATACTACTATCGATAAAAAATACATCACTCATAAACTCCAACATGATCCCACAAAAAACGATAAATTACAGTAAAATACGTAACAATTTCCATATTATCTGACTGTAGAAATGATAAGTTGACATTTTTTTATGCAATATTTGTGATAATAATCCACAAACATGAAAAATACTGAATAAAACTTACAGATTAAAAGACAAAATTTCTTTGCAATTTTCGTTTTGTTGTTTTGAAGATGTACAGCCATCAACTACACACGTTATTATTAAAAAGAACAATCACTAATATGGAGAGCAACTTAAGAATAAAATCACGATATTTTCAAGTTATTCACTACATGTTTTTTATAATTTACACAATGTTTACAACATATAATTTAGGAAATATTTTCAACCGTTAAAATCCCAACAAGTTACAATAATCCTATAAACTTTGTAAATGCAATGAACGCGTCGTTCATCTAATTTGGTAGGATGTGATCACTGACGACTTGACATGGCATGAGACATGCTAGCAGTTGTCATCCCATACTGAAAAAAAATAGCATGGTTTCTTCTCCGAGCGAAGCAAGGAGGTTTTTGTTCTGAGGTTTCACCAAACTCTACCTTTGCAGGTGTTCACATATTATAGTTTTAATTAAAACTATTATCTTAATACTAATCTTAAATTAAAATTAAAAAATAATAATATTCAGAACATGAGATCAAATTTCATCTATGATAGGAACTTAATATTTATCTAATTTTATATTATAATATTATGTTTATTTGTTATGTTCCATATATTCTTTGACACTATAGATAGAAACAGTTCTCAAGTAGCCACATTTTAGTCAGTCTTTTAAAATTGTTGACCGGTTCCTTTTTAAAAGAATCCGGCAGTTTATTAAAAATATCTACACACATATTAAATGAATTTTTTGATGCTAGTGTTAGTCTTACTGGTGGCTTGTATAATTTTTGTAAATATTGTGGTCTTAATTTTCGGTTAGTTACATCTTTTTGGTGATGAAATAGGTACATATGTTTAAATACAAATATACAAACTTCTAATATATAAATACATGGCACAGGCAGAATTTTATACTTCATCAACTAGATGGCGCTAGTGTGTTTCTTGATTTGTATTCCGATCGCTAGGCGTCGCTAGGTCCTTGGCGGCAAGGCGACTGCTTGACCGCTTCTAAGATATTAGGACGGGACGTTTGAAAACCAAGTAATCGCAGCAGACTAATGTTAGTGGCAAGACCGTGCTTCCAGGATTTTGGGACGCGGTTTAAAAACTAAATTAGTTACGCGCGCTTACGTTACGTATCCGAAGTTGTAGTCGCGTATCTTTCGTACAATATAGCTCTAAAACTTACTTAGCGTCGTTTTACTTACGCCGACCACGCCCTACTTTCTACAATATTGCATTAAGAATTTTCTTGTATTATAATATTTAATTACAGTAATTACAGTAATTACAATATACAATTAAAATATTAGAATTACAATTACAAGGAAAAGAAAAATAAATGGTACAGCAGCACTGCACTTACTTTCTCGCAATACTCAAGGAAAACTATCAACCGCAAACTTAAATTTGTAATGCCATACACATAGTGTGGAAATACAAATTTTTATTTACGTTTTTCCAAAAAAATGTTCGAATGAAATATACAGATCAATTCAGAATTCTAATTGTCAAACATTAAAACAAACAAACCTCAAACTATGTCGAGTAAATCACATGTTTAACTTTTGGTAGTACTGGAACACCATTTATATGAATTTTCACAGATCAATGAATACTACCGTAGGATACTTGCATGGAGATTTTTTAATTTCCCAACACATGGTCCTTATCTGCGGTCCTTATGGATAATTGATCAGTTTAGTCTACTGAGCAAGCCCTTTCAGTTTTTGGTACACCCTGTGTACTAAATTTTATTCAAAAAATCATAAAGAATATGCAGTCTAGACGACTAATCCAGGATTAATATTATAGTGTAAGAAAACAGAAGGGAGCTGCGTTCTTAGGAAATGAGGCACAGATAAACCTTACCAACATTTTATTGGAATAACACCACATTTGATGACAAAACCGAACTTCTAATAAATTAACACAATAAGGACAATATCCAGGAAACCTAAAAGGGCAAGATACAATCTAGGTACAACGGGTAACTATAACGCTCCTAAGAGGTCCGATCGTAACAATGTTCGAGCAGTGAGTGAGAGGCCAAGCAGGTGTGCAGCCTGCTTATACAGCGTGATTTTTCATTCACCAGAAAAAAAATAAGGGATGATACTGCCCATGAAACTGAACAACTTTTCCCAAGGAACATAGGTCGAAATATGAAAATCAATTTTTGACCTTCCATAGAAACTGCATCAGCTGATAGCGCATTTTGTATGGGAGTTCAAATTTGGTTTTTCGTATTTCGACCTATGTTCCTTGGGAAAAGTTGTTCAGTTTCATGAGCAGAATCTTCCCTTAATTTTTTTCTGGTGAATAAAAAATCACGCTGTATAGGCGACGTCGGTCGGTGTGGCCAGCGCTGCTTGGTGGTTGCAGCTTACACGGCCTCTCCTGACATGCCAGCGTCCTCGATGGCTTTTGACCTGACCAAGCCACGTCATCAGAACCTGCAGAAGAAAGGCTCTGAACATCAACAAATAAAAATATCCTGAAGCTCTGTCTTTCATCTATGCAATCCAGTCAAAACTAAGAAAACAGAAAGTTGCAGTTTCGAAACTGACAAATCATCATCACACTGTACAGCATACAAAATATGTGTATGCGATCACGCATAGGTTGTACAAAGAATGAGCGAATAACGTGAAGTTTGAATTCGCTTGATAGATCAATGTGTTTATCTCGGTCATCTCAGCTGTACCAGATTTGATCTTAGGTTTTGCAATTCTAATAAGTACTTGGGTACTTGCACTAAATACGGCTACTTACTGTTTTGCGATTAGTCTTATCGCAACACGAGATGATGAAATAGAATAATTGGTTTGGTCTCACCAAGTTTGTTGATACGTGTGCAGAGTTTCACACAAAGAAACGTCTTGCGTCCGGTTGAAGCGCAGGCTGACGAGAGCATGCGACGGCTGCGGCTGCTGGTGGGAGCCGGTACTGTAGCGCCCTGCTGCAGCACTTCCCGAACGCTCTACCCGGCAGCACCGCACCACACGACGCTGCGGGGATGAAACAGCGCTTCCTCGGGTCGCTCCCGAAGCAGTCAGTTCCGGGTTCGCTATGGCACTCCATCCACATAATGGAACTCGTCATCAGTATCTAAGCACATGAATGACAACACAGAATTCGATCCAAATTAGTACACAACTGTTATGTGTCTGAAATTGCAAGCTGGCGAGTAGGGATCTTAGATTGTTCATTTAGTTATTGAACCAGTATGATAACAAGGTGCACTCTTGCTACCATAAACGTTACTCTGTTGAGGAAATCTGTACTTATCGACACAAAGTTTCAGACAAATAACTCTAAATGAAATAATGAAACCCATCATGATGGAATTCCACTAAAAACAAAACACAGGGTCGACCCTTAAAACTAAATTTGTACGTACAAAACAGACAGGACGTTAGTATGTCGGCATAGGCTCCGAGTTTGCATACCTCACAGTTGCTGTTGGCAGAGGCTCCGAGTTTGCTTACCGCACAGACTTAACAGACAGGACATTAGTTTGTCGGCATAGGCTCCGAGTTTGCATACCGCCCAAACTAATGCGACACACTTTAGGCATAGGCTCCGAGTTTGCATACCTCACAGTTGCTGTTGGCAGAGGCTCCGAGTTTGCTTACCACACAGACTTAACAGACAGGACATTAGTTTGTCGGCATAGGCTCCGAGTTTGCATACCGCCCAAACTAATGCGACACTTTAGGCATAGGCTCCGAGTTTGCATACCTCACAGTTGCTGTTGGCAGAGGCTCCGAGTTTGCTTACCACACAGACTTAACAGACAGGACATTAGTTTGTCGGCATAGGCTCCGAGTTTGCATACCGCCCAAACTAATGCGACACACTTTAGGCATAGGCTCCGAGTTTGCATACCTCACAGTTGCTGTTGGCAGAGGCTCCGAGTTTGCTTGCCACACAGACTTAAACAGGCACTAACCCTCAAAGAAGGCAGCGCACGCCTCAAGCGTCCATTCACGCCACAGCACCATATTCTCGGTCGCGGCCTCCTCTTGCCATACGAGCCAACCAGCAGTTCCAGCTCGTAGCGGTGATGGGACAGCACGCGCGTAACCATGTACGGGCAGCGCACACGAGAATCCAGCTTGCCGGTGCTCTGCGAAGCTTTGGGCAGAAAGAACCATCCCGACAGATCAGGTGTCGCCAGCCACTCAGCCAGCTGAAACACACATAAAACATAAAAACAAAAACACAATGTAAGACTGTAACAGGTAGAAAGGTAGGAACGCTTATAGCTTCAAAACTTGGCATTATTTAAGAATGCATAGAAACCATTATTAACAATAAACGTCAGCAGTCAGCACTTACTGCTCGGCCGTACCTGATCATTTTGGTTTTAATTATAGTTTTGCTCTTTAAACAGTTACCTACATAACCGTTGTGTTGTAACTTTCAACAGACAGAACACTGGTTCCATAAATTTTCACACAGAGTTTTGCCTCGCCACGACGACTACATCATGTCATAAAAAGATCTAAGTCAGATACATAATAATTGGTGTAACCTTACAGAGTTCATAGCTTTGGTCACCTCATTGAAGTCACTGTCATTTCCAAACCTCTGATCCACATACAATGTTGATCTGATGTAAGCGGCAGTTTGTGAAATTCACTCATAGATCCCACTTCTGCAGCTCAACATCCTTATATTTGTTTCAAGCAGAAAATTATCTAAAACAGACTAAAATAAGCACTTTAGATCATCATTGCTTTTTAGCGTAAAAAGCAATAACACAGAGAGCATCCAATCTTGCACAAATAAACAGAAACACTGTTGGTATCTTCTGAAAGCTAAGAAACATTACACAAAAAAAAAATCACCAACTTGAAACTATCGTTGTAGGTAGGTACTATTCTTATTCCTTATTAGGGATCGACTACCTAACCTTAACAGTGACAGTAGCCAAAGTCTGGCTATACCTTCCGAAGCACAGAAAATGTATGTCTTAGCACTTGCGATCACACTTCCAGGTTGTAATCATAACCTGTTTCCGAATTTTGTAATGTGATAAAAGAGAACAATTTACAGACTCAGTTCACGTCCTTTTCTCATTGATATATAAAGACAAAAAGTGGGTAGCAATAATGAGGACTCTTCTACACGTTGGCGAAAAATTTGGCTTACCTTTAAACAAATAGATGGATACCTACTTAGTTCCCAATCAATTTTTGGCGTACAAATGTAACCTTACACGAAATTAGGCAAAATCCCATTGTTTTGCGGCCACCACATATCACAAGTCGTTGTTGTTGTAATCCTCTACAGAGAGCTAACACATCTTCTCCTTGATCTTCTCCAAGTCAGCAGGTCCAGCGTGACATATCATGTGTCGCTTGATGAAATCCCAAAGGAAGGTCGGTACCATACCCACATACTCCGGTTCATCCGTGATCATGCCACGGTATCGAAATATTGAAACTTCAATTTACTGCTACAACAATAACATCAATGCGTGTCGGCGGCTATCGCCAATCATCAGTCGCAAACTACAAACAAAGCAAGAATATTGCCCATGTTGGGTCAGGTTTACCCTTGCTGGTCCACACTAGCTTAAATAAACTTTACTGCTCGCTCGTCCAATGACTCTGTATTTCACAAATAAGACGCCAATACATCGATACGAAAATACAAACAAATATTTTTATTTTACACCAACACCAATAAATTAACTAGACACCGAGATAATATGCGGCTAAACACCATTTTTCACTCGTTTTGTTGAATCAGGAAGTCATTTCATTAACTGAACAACGCTACAAAGTCATCCGTGATAATAACACTTTTTGTCCATTTAGTTGCTACGAGGCTATTCCATGAAACGAGGAACAAAGCTCGACCTATGCTGTTCTCCACTTAACAAAATTTTTGTCAATTACGGAAAAATTACACACAATGGTGCAAAAACAACCAACTTAAAATGTTCCTGCACAAAAATTTAACATAAGAAACCACACGTAAACCTAAGAATCACTTTTTCCTGACCTTTTCTTTCTCTGATTCGGCCATCATGATAGATCGCGCGTCCTCGTGCGAGTTTGCACAAATATGTCACCTTCTTGTAACCTCGATAACCTGATAAACCCAAAGGTTAAACCACTAACAACTCCATCTCGACTACGAGTACGACGTGTCAAAACTACCTTCAAATTAAAAACGAAACTGTTTACTTTGGTTGTGTAGAAAGGAATGAGACTTTTTTCTCACCACTCCACCTATTGAACACATACAGTCATCCGAAAATATCTACCTTCCTGTACAAACAAGGTTTGCTCACAACAACGTTCAATTACATGACGATTTTCTCAGCCTATCTTCTAAATCATTCGTGGAATCGCGTTCCCAGCTGCCAAGTAAAGTTGGTGGTAACAACTTGACAACAAAACCTGTATACATGAACCGAACTAGCGCAACGCTACAAAGTTACAAACAACCGAAACTAAAATCACTCAAGATCAATGTGTTACTACCGACGTCCGGCCAAATGTACCGCATTTTATTTTGTGGGTTGACGCAAAAAGAACATGTGAAATTATCTCAACTTACTTAAGAAAACTTAAGAAAAATTATAAGTCAACCTTCATTCCTAAATATACTCATTAAACAAAATATTGGGTTCTAAAATAACCGCCGTTGCGACGCCAACTATATGAAAAATCACGATGTCTTCGAATGTCTTGTGGATCGTCTACGTGACAAAAAGAAATGAAATATACTGATGCTGAGCGGAAGCAATCGCTGCGTATAGCCACAAATGTTGAAAAACACCATAATTACGTGGCCTATCAGACGAAGATATGATCGCAGGAATGCCTTTGATGCAGGAAATTGGCGCGATTTCTCGATCTAGATCCACAGACAGACTTGTGGAACTATGAACACCACTTACCTTCTAACCAACACACAGGAAAACACGTAAAACTGAACAAAATGGATGGAACATGAGCGAAGACGCGTGAAGACTTTTTATCCCACTTCTGATGTAAGAAAACAGAAGGGAGCTGCGTTCTTAGGAAATGAGGCACAGATAAACCTTACCAACATTTTATTGGAATAACACCACATTTGATGACAAAACCGAACTTCTAATAAATTAACACAATAAGGACAATATCCAGGAAACCTAAAAGGGCAAGATACAATCTAGGTACAACGGGTAACTATAACGCTCCTAAGAGGTCCGATCGTAACAATGTTCGAGCAGTGAGTGAGAGGCCAAGCAGGTGTGCAGCCTGCTTATATAGGCGACGTCGGTCGGTGTGGCCAGCGCTGCTTGGTGGTTGCAGCTTACAATAGAAAATTTTAATAAACTCAATGGAACCAATTTTGGGTAAATCACATATTTACGATTTGGTGGTACAGGAACACCCCTTATATGAAATTACACAGATCAATTGATACTGGCGAAAGATATCTTACATGAAGATGCTTGGTTATGCAAAGTTTAATCAAGATTCCATGAGCCGTTTTTGAGAAAATTTCAATTTTTCATTTTCGTTGTGTGACAGTTACCCCCAAAATGAGAGCCAGCAATAAACCATTTAGAAGAACCCTTCGATGGATTTGCATAAAACTCCTAAATTCAAAATATGGTGTCAATCGGACCATTCGTTTAGCCGCTAGGCCAAAGCGTGACGGACAGACCGACCGACAGACGGACATTTTTGGGAGACTTGTTTTTATTATGTATAAGTGATATGGAACACATTTTTGAGAAAATTAGAAAAACTTTTTTTTCACGAATACAATACTTTTCTCGCTCCGCTCGAAAGTAAAAAATGTATAAGGTCAGAATTTTATTATAATTTTTAAATTATAATAGCATTTTTTGATTACAAAAGTTTTTATTTTTCTCTTAAATTTATTTAAAGTCATCAAATTGAAACCTGACTGAACTAAAAGTCTTGGTCATCTTTAATGATGCGAAGGTCATCGTGGAGATCTAAATGCTGATATGATGATCGCTGCAAGAGAGCGACTTTGATTGTGATCACGGTTTTTCTGTTGGTTATTTTCCAGAATTGTCAACTAATATGTTTTTGTTATGTTCTGCAGTGCCGCCGTCTTACGAGCAGCCATCCCCCTGGTCCAATTCGTCAGTCCCCGCGCCCGCCGGCTCGTTCCAGCCACACGCGCCCCCCGCCCCCGCGGCTCAACCCCTCCCGCACCCCCCGCGGCCCGGCAGCACGGGGTCGGCAGCTGGTAAACTATGATCTAATTAACTGCTCCATCAAGAGATAACACTTTATCATGCATGTGTTTGAATTAAGAAAAAGAAAATTAGCATCAACGAATCCGGCTCCATGGAAATTGGATAAAATATAGATAGCTACAGAGAAAACAGATGTATTTACCCCTAACCACTCGTAATTTCATCAGTCGTCTAGTGATTAAAATACATGCAACTGCATCAAATTTTTATAATAATTCTCACACTAAAATTAAGTTGCTGAATGGGTCCTGACCTAAACTCCTGCCTCTAAACATTTTTTTTTATGTAACAAGTAAGTAAACAAGCTTGTGGGCCACCTGATGATAAGTGGTCACCAACGCCCATTGCGCCCACTGTCTTATTAGTAGCATAATGGTCACTAACTATGCAGCGAAGCGTGTTGCCAACCCTGAGAACTAGATGGTGTCATTAATTACCAGTAATTTCCCTGGCTCCCTACCGAAACACAGCAGTGAAACACTGCTGCTTTACGGCAGAAAAAAGCAAGGAGGTGGTTTTTCCCCAGACAGACTTTGCCTAAAAGTCCTACCACCTTCAAAACCTTAAAACTCGTTTCTAAAATAAGTCTTTTCCACAGGCGGCGGTGTCATAACATCCCGATCAAAATACAAAGTGGATCCTTCAGTGCAATCCGCACCTCATTACAACCAATACAACTATAGCACTACAGGCTACAGTAACCCGCAGCAACTGGGGTACAATAGTACCCCGCAGCAGATGGGGTACAACAGTCCCCTACCCGACCAATATGGAGCCGCGAGCGTGCCCGCTACTGGCTTCACTCCCATCAACCCTGGAGGAGGTAACTAGTCAAATTTTTAACAATTTAGTCATTAATTTTTCAATATATAAAGAGGAAGAAAAATTTGATGCGAGCCGGATTTGAACCTGCGACTTTCGGCGTACCGTGCCGACGCTCTACCAACTGAGCTATCGCGTCTTCAAGCGGCTAGTTCAAATTTCTCTCCTCCTTATTCATTATACACTTGGTCGCTAACAGGACGACTAGCGCCATCTATCCTTGGCGTATAGGACTTTGTGGGTCGATTAGTCCTTTTGGGCACAAATCGAACGATATAATTAATTAATTTTAATAGTGACACCTGCTGTGTCTGAGTGTCAAAATAAAATTTTATCAAACCAGAAAAAGCGTTCATCGTTCGATTTGTGCCCACAAGGACTAATCGGCCCACAAAATGTTAATTGTTGGTCACTGATTTTAAATAAATAGTGAAAGTTTGAATGCATTTCCCCAGTGAATCAGTCTGGTCAGCGCTGTTTGCGTAATTTAACTTAACTGAATATCTGCTATTTAATTAATGACTGAAAATTAGTAGCTTACACCGTGTTTCTTTTGATTTAAACCTGACGTTTCGAGCACTTAACAGAGCCCATGGTCGCAGGGTGCCTTATCAGATTTTTTTTTTATTAAAAATATTTTAGCAAAATACTACCGAAAACCAAATCAAACGAAGAAGAACGACGAATGAATACGAATTAAAATTAAACAAAATTTTAGAGGTCTAACTGTGTTGATATCTTGGTTATTTTCTATAGGTTTAAATACCAGGCCACTCAGAAAGTATTGCGAAAAATAGTTTTTATATATGGGAGACTGGCCGGTCAGAATCTTTTTCGAAAATATGATTACTTGTAAGTAAAAATATGTGTGTTCCATTTTCAAAATTTCCCTCCACATTTTTTGCGAGCCAATTCAAAGTATCGTGTCTTACTGAAAAATGGATCTGCACCGGGAACATTTTAGAGCTATGATTTTTTACGATTTCAAGTGTCGCCTGAAACCGGATGAATCGTTCGATAGACTTCAAATGGCATTTATGGATGAAGGCCCCTCCAAGGCAACCGTGTATCGTTGGTATAACGAATTTAGGCGCGGTCGACCAACCTTGGGGGATGAAGAAAGAAGCGGTCGCCCTTTGACGGCTATTACGGAAGAAAACGTGCTAGCAGTGAAAAATTTAATCCAAGATAATAGGCGAATTACATATCAGGAGATTCAGCACATATTAAAGATTGGATCGGGAAGCGTTCACGAGATTCTACACGGGCATCTTCGCGTGAGGAGGATAGTATCGCGCTGGGTGCCGCACTACCTCACCGACGCTCAGAAGCAGGCCCGGGTGGAATGGTGCCGTGATATGCTGAACAAATTTGAAGCAGGCTCGTCTCGGCGTGTTTACGACATCGTAACAGGTGATGAGTCCTGGATTTATCAATACGATCCAGAAACCAAGCGCCAGTCGACAGTTTGGGTGTTTCAAAATGAACCAACGCCTACCAAAGTGAAGCGATCTCGAAGCGGGGGGAAGATTTTGATCGCCAGCTTTTTTAATTTGACTGGCCACTTGGCCTCAATTCCCTTACGAGATCAAAGAAGCATCAACGCCGAATGGTATACTACCAAATGTTTACCAGAAGTTTTTTCTGTTGTGAGCAACAAGCGACCAAACACAGGGCTCCGCGGACTACTGCTCCACCACGACAATGCGCCTGCACACACCGCGCTCAAAACGAGGGACTTCCTGGACAGCACACCAGTCAAACTCCTGGGTCACCCTCCTTACAGCCCTGATCTAGCACCGTGTGACTTCTTTTTATTTCCAAAAATAAAAAATCAGCTCAAGGGGATACAATTTTCGTCGCCGGAAGATGCGCTGGCTGCGTTCGAGCAGGCTGTAAACGAGGTGTCTACGGCGGACTGGAAAAAGTGTTTTGAAAACTGGTTCAGACGCATGAATCTTTGTATAGAGGCTGGTGGAGAGTACTTTGAAAAGATTTAATAAAAATATATGTACCTGTAGAACAATTTTTTTTAGTGTCGCAAATATTTCTGAGTGTCCCACGTATATGAGCAACACTTAACTTGTCAAATTTTGTTTAGTTTTAGTTTAGGTCTGCCAGAATTGACAACAATATCTTATGGCCGTGTCATAACTTTCTAGTGAATCCTAGTCCATACACACCGGCGCCTGCTCCCGCGGTGAATGGCGGGGCGGGGTACTTCCAGCCCTCCGCCGCCCCCCCGCAAGCCCCCGCCCCCGCCCCCGCCGAGCCCAGTAGACCGGTGCCCCCGGGGTGGAATGACCCGCCAATAATGTCTACCAACAAGCCCAAGGTAAGCTGCGACCTCCCACATACCGCCAACTCCGGGCGACATGACGGCATAAACTTAAAGCTTTCTTCCGCCCCTTCGAGCCCAGTAAACCGGTGCCTACTGGGTTTAATGACCCGCCCATCATATCTACCATCAAACTAAAGGTAAACTGCGTCCCCCCATAACATACCGCCTGCTCCGGGCGACATGGCGACATAAACTTACCTCCAGCTTTCTTCCGCCCCTTTGAGCCCAGTAAACTGGTGCCTACTGGGTTTAACGACCAGCCCATCATGTCTACCATCAAGCTCAAGGTACGCGGCGTCCTCCCACACGCCGCCTGTTTCGGGAGACATGGCGGCATAATGTGAAATTAGCTGCAGCTTTCCTCCGCCCCCTAAAAGTTCTGACAGGCTGGCCACTAACCCGCAAAGCAAAGCTTAATCTAGGATTGGATTTGGTTAGCCCACTGGGTTGAAGTTAGCCCCCAGATGTCCGTCGCTAAATAGGCGATACCGTATACTACTGCAGAAGGCCTTCAGTGCTCCAAGATAACTCGGTATATTACAAATTTTTAGGGTTCCGTAGTCAACAAGTAACCCTGATAGTTTCGTCATGTCTGCCTGTCTATCCGCGGCTTAGCTCGGAGACCCTTACTACTAGAAAGCTGTGATTTAGTATGGATACACATTTCATCAACGCCAACAAAGCGGTAAAATAAAATCAAGATTTTTAAATACGTTCCCAAATTAAAACTGTCCAATTAAGTTAATTTTGTATGGAGTGAAGATGCAGATTTTATTTTCATTCACTAAAAGTTTTAGTTCACTTAGTTTCTTTGACTGATTACGCTCTTTCAGTTTTTGTAAAACTGTTTCTTACACCCCGTATATCTATGTATGTATGTTTAACGGTAGTACATGGGCCACGCCCCGGACACAGGAGAGATGTCCGCACTCCACGCGGGCACGCGCCAGTGGGGACACATCATAGAGCACCGCCGCCACACGCACGCGGTACCAAGTGTGATATGAACGATTGAACTGCCGTTTTCTTCCCGCTAGATGAACAAATACGAAGGAGGTCGTAACCAGAGAGGTTGCATATCACGATACTTAAATTAGATTCAGATAATTTTATTCAAAGTAGATTCTTTACAGAGTACTTATTGAATGTCAAGAAGAATACAATGCAAATAAAGCGATTCTACGCCGTTTCGGATCGTGCCATGGCAGCGTAAAAGAAACGACAAGAAAATACTGCAGCACGGCCTACTTTAAGAATCGGCTTTTTACAATGTGTTTCTTGTGTTTCGTTAGAATATCAGAGCACCATACGTTCCATACATTAAGTAATGAGATTCTCAAGCGTAAAATTTTAAAAGATGTTTCCCCTATGTGTGATAACATTTATATTTCTTTGACAAACTTTAACTGTTATTACCAAATATATGAGTATTAAAATGCAACCTTTTTAGTTTCACTCTTCAGACCTAACTTCAAGTAAAACATCCCCTTGCCCGCTTACGTGTTACTTAGTCTCATGAAACAGACTTTATGAGATAGTTGATAAAACATCTTGTTATTGCGACAGTGAAGTTTGTTTTCTGCATGAAGATAGTTTGTCTTATTGCGACACGCGCATGAAGGTTTTTACCAAATATGTCGGACATTGCTTCGCTCGGAATAGATACCTTGCTAATTTATTTTATTAGGGGATGACATCTGCCAACATGTCCCAATCCCATTATCGATGATCACTAGGAAATATTCAAAATGGTCGTTTGTCAGCATTTGAAGATGGCAGACGTGAATTTGTTTCAATTTTGGTTTTATCTGTTGATTTGAGAGTTTTAAGCATAATTTTGATAGGATATTATCCAATAAACGTCTCACAAAGTAAACATAAAAAAATGGAAATATATTCTTCTTCTAAAGTTTTTGGATGGTGAGAAGCGGCTTTCTTCGTGACTTCAATAATTTCCCCTAACAACTTATCGGAGTCATCGTGGTGCACAGGCTTTCCTCGTCGTCGATCTTCGAGATGCGGATTCCTGTGTAAATCATTCTTTCACTGGACATTGGCGTGTCGCCATATTTTTGTAACAATTCCTTTACTTTGACATTGGCGAAATACGTTTTGTAATGAGATGTGATGCCATTAAATAAATATACATACATACATATTCAAAATAACCCGTCAAATCCATAGAACGACGCCTTCACTACCTTGTGACTAATTATTTCTTTAATCCTCCTTCTAATTACCTTTATTTTTCTGTGTTTTTTAGTAATCTCACTGCGATTAATGATCTTAGCTGCAAAGATAATTTGGGTCAAACTAATCGTCAATACAGCGTGTAACGGAAAGGTATGATAATACTAAAGGGTGCGAATCTGCTCATAAAACTGAACAACTTTTCCAAAGGAACATAGATCATAGAACAAAACAAAATTTTGACCTCCCATAGAAACTGAATCAGCTGATAGCGCATTTTGTATGGGAGGTCAAATTTAGTTTTTCGTATTTCGACTTACGTTCCTTGGTAAAAGTTGTTCAGTTTCATGGGCAGACTCACACCCTTCAGTATTATCACATCTTTCCGTTACAAGTTGTATATTTTCTAAACCTAATAAAAACACTTACCTTGTTGAATAGTGAGATCGTTCGATGAGGTGTCTGACATAGCACATCTGTCTGTATATGTCATTGTATGAAAATATTTGACAGCATTTGATTTTGCAGCTCAGTTTAATTTGGATTCGCGCGCAATGTTTATTTCTGTGCGTTAACTACTATGGTACCATGTTGGAACTTAGGAAAAGTAACAAACTCTTTCGCGCGCGCAAGCCCTCGCGAACGCTAGCATTACGCGAAAGAGTGTAAAGCTATGTACCTATTGTCATTGACAACTATAGTAAAACAAATGATAGTTGTTTTGTTGGATTTTATACCTGTTACTCGTACCTACTAATAAATAATAAGTCAGGAAATATAACTGCGCTCAAAAAATGACCCAACGAAAGTCGTGTATTAGAAGAAGTCGTGTCATCGCGTCAATTACTCAACTACCACTAGCTGACATTGCAGCACTCGCGCGAACCAATCCCTGCTCTCGTGCTGAATTTGAACCAATTGATTCGTATTTGGAATATACGTTTTTTTGGTTTTACTTAGGGCCACTTTTTGTGTGGATTTTGTTCTCAGTTAGAGTTCCTGACTTATAACTTATTCGTAGCCTGTTACCTACATTGTGAAGAAAATTTTAACGAACGTAATCGATTGTCTTCTCATAATAGATTTTAGTTTTGGTTTTCTGTATAGCCGCACTTCATCTCGGACAAAAAATTGTATGTTGATTTGTTAACAATTTTAAAATAATCCTCATTAAAATACCATTGCGTGGTTTTTCTGTGTTTTTCCCCATCATTTATCTACACAAAAATAATAGCTTTTTTGTCTTTCGTAGCCTAAACAAGAAATGCAAGCGCAAGCTCCAATTACGCACCCATTATTCGGGGTAGAGCCCCAACACGTGCCACTGAACCCGGCTCAACCGTACCCCGCGCAGCAACAGTACCCGGCCCAGCAGTATCCAGACCAGTACCAGCAGTACCCGGCTCAACAGCAGCAATATCCGGGCCAATATACGCCGGCTGTGCCTGGATATCCGCCGCAGCAGGTATGTTATTATTAATGTCCTTAGTTATAGTTGTTAAGTATTGTGTATGAGAAGTGTGCAGCACTCAGAAAAACCTCAAGAGGTTTAAAGAGTGTGAAGTATAGACGAATTAGCCGAATTAGCCGCTCAAAAGAAAATGGAGAAATATGCGGCCCTCTTGTCGCAATATATATTTGTGCCGCTGGCAGTGGAGACGACAGGGTGTTGGGGCTCCGACGCAAAATGTTTTGTCGCCGAGATCGGCCGGCGACTTCGTGAAAAAGGGGGCCCGCTCAGGATCGTTCCTGATGCAAAGGTTAGCCGTCGCCATTCAGCGCGGCAATGCAGCTAGTGTAATGGGCACCTTTGCACCGGGAACGATCAGGGGCGGGTTACTTGATTAATTTTTGGACAATTATTTTTTATGCTATTTGTAATTTTTGCTGTTAATATTAAGGATATTTTTGACATTTCTGTAGGTATAGACGAATTGTTTTTTATAAATTTGTTGTCAATAAATAAATAAATAATAATACGTACGTAATCTAATAAGATTGTGGTATAAGATTGAAATTGTAAATTAAAATTGTTTAGTTGGTAACGAAGGATATAATAAAAGTTCGAAACTCTAGTCAATATAATGTGGCTTAATTGGATCCGTGTTTTTTGTGTAATGAGACATGGCTTTACACATATCGCGGTCCTGTTATCACACTACTGTCATTCTAATCAAGCTAAATAATTTCCACTGTTGTTAAATAAGATGAATTTTGTACAACTTCCTACCCTTTCTTACTCTGTATTCGCTAGTGTTTCGAAATACTACAAGATATGGGTTTTTAATGAGTGCCCAAAATTTCGGCGATGTTGCATGCACCATTAGTGATTTTTTTTTCAGTTTTTTAGTAATATCTAGTGATAGTAAAATTGTTTAGCGCCTTAGTTTCACAAAAAAATATATATTAGAGTAACCTCCACTCTGGTGCTGACTGAAAATCAGTGCCATAAGTATTTGAAGCCAAGTACATGGCATATGCTGAGTTCAATGCCATTTCTTTGCGCGACATTTAATTGTAAGCCCTATTTTAACCTTTAACAAGTTTTGTATCGTGCATCGAATTAATTGGTTTCTTCCTTTCTATGTGCACTGTTTGTTCCAGGCGGAGAGCCCAGCGCCGGCCCCGGCGGAGCCCGCTCTGCCGGTAGAGAAGGCGCCATTACCGGAGCAGCACGCCATACTGCAGACTATATTCGACGGGCTTCGGGCCGACTGCGTAGCTAGAGCCAACAACCCGGTGAGTAAAAGTCAAATCATTTATTGCCACAGAATAAAGTTGGACACTCTGCACCCCCCTTGCGCACCACCCCGCACCCCGCACGCACCCTCCCGCGAGATTCTCGTGGTCCTCCCGAGGGTCTTTTGTACTGAATACGCGGGCTTACGCTCACCTGCCAATTTCAAATTTTCAATTCCTGCTCAATATATGTAGTGTCTATATGTATGGAAAAATGGTAACATATTTACAGTATCTGAAGCACATATGGACCCGGAAGAGCACGGCAAGAGTTCATTGTCTTTGCTTGTATCCTAGCTGTTTCATTCACCCTGGGTTAAAATTACAAAGGAGAAGGTAAAAACTGTATAGACTTTTGTATAAGAAATAAAAAAGGAATCTCTTTTTCGGCACATCTTTATTAAATAACTCGCTCTGTGTTGTTTTTGCAATGCTATGATATTATTTTCAGGGTTATCCCTGTATAGTGCATTTATTAAAAATAGGGACGGGCAATGGCAATTCGTTCATGTGTCTTGTGTTTTATACAAAATGTTTTTTTGTACTTGACATCCATTTGCAAACTTATTAGTGAAGTCAAAAGCAACAACTTTTGTTCTACGACTTTGCTAACAATGCACAAAAAATTTTCAACTTCCCATACAAAATGTGATTCCCATACAACTTAGCCCGCGAACAAAATCAACAACTTTCAACCCCTTAAGGGTAAAGTTAGCATAGGGGCTAGGGCGACTAGTGCTACTGTTTACCACTACCACGCATTTTCGACTTCCCATACAAACTGCATCAGCTGACAGCACATTTTGTATGTAAAGTCGAATTTTTTTTTTCGTAGTTAGAAATTTCGTATTTCTTTGGGAAAAGTTGTACAGTTTCATGGGTAGAACCAAATAAAAAATAATGCTGTATAATCTGTGGTTGCGCTAAATGCGTGATAAACTCAAAATCATTAAATAATTGTTAGATATTAAAATCTCTTAATGACGTCAGATAAACTACATCGCTTCACAAACAAAATGGCGCCATGGTTAAAAAAACCGGCCAAGTGCGAGTCGGACTCGCGCACTGAGGGTTCCGTACCACCACATAAACATAATTGTATTAGTTGAAATTTCAGTAAGTTAATGTGCTAGATTTTTTGAGTCCGACACGCGCTTGACCAAATTTTATTATTTGTTGTTATTTTATAGCCTATGCCCTATAAACATACCAATTTTCAAGTTTGTAAGTGTTCCCGTTTTTAAATAGAACTAAAACAAAAATCGCCTCAGCAGCCATCCAACTTGACCCCTCTCTTATATGAATGTTCTTGAAACGGGAGCTCACCACAATTGGTTACCATTAGTTGTGAGAAAAGTTGTAATATTTAATGATTTCAGACTTTTCCCATTATTTGTACTGTGAGACCTAGCTTCTTGCCAAGTTTCATAATTTTAGGTCAACGGGAAGTACCCTGTAGGTTTTTCATTTTTGAATAAATGTATGGAGATGAGGACATAAAATGCCATATCTTTTGATTGCGTCGTTGTAAAAAATTGAAATTTTCAGATCTTGTGTGGTCCATGGATCCTAATATATGGTATTAATTTCAACCTGATACCTTTACCCGTTCGTGAGATAAAGGGTCTTGACAGACAGACAGACAGACAGACAGACAGACAGACAGACGGACAACAAAGTGATCCTATAAGGGTTCCGTTTTTTTCTTTTGAGGTACGGAACCCTAAAAAAGAAGCGACAGTAAAAACCCATGCGCTCTTTTTAATGTTTGAATGTACAGGATTGATAAAATAAACATAAGTCAGTTTGAATGTTGAATTAGCCTGTTAGAACCGTAGCCTTATCCCATGGATTTTTTCTTCCAGATAATCTGATATTTTATAAAAACCTTTCTTGAACAATTTTTGCTTTTATCTAACGGTAAACTTTTAATGTCAGTGGGTACCTTATTATAGAAGCGTATAATTATACCTTTATAACTTTTACTTATTTTGTGAAGACGGCTGATATGAGAAGCAAGTTGATTCTTTTTAGGGTTCCGTACCTCAAAAGAAAAAAACGGAACCCTTATAGGATCACTTTGTTGTCCGTCTCTCTGTCTGTCTGTCTGTCAAGACCCTTTATATCACGAACGGGTAAAGGTATCAGGTTGAAATTAATACCATATACTCGTATTAGGGTCCATGAACCACACAAGATCTGAAAATTTCAATTTTTTTCAACGACGCAATCAAAAGATATAGCATTTTATGTCCTCATCTCTATACATGACCATGACCAGGACCAAATTCAGGACGTTCTGAATAAAGGCCAGGTTAAAAGTACCCTAAACCGACGAGCATGTATGAAAGGATTGATGAAAGTACAGGAAGCAAGGGAAGTATGTCAAGATCGTAGCAGGTGGAGGACTGTGGTCTCTGCCTACCCCGACGGGAAAGAGGCGTGATGTTATGTATGTATGTATCTCTATACATTTATGCACTAAAGCAAAACCTATAGGGTACTTCCCGTTGACCTAAAATTATGAAATTTGGCAAGAAGCTAGGTCTCAAGTCTGAAATCATTAAATATTACAACTTTTCTCACAACTAATGGTAACCAATTGTGGTGAGCTCCCGTTTCAAGAACATTCATATAAGAGAGGGGTCAAGTTGGATGGTCGTGGAGGCGATTTTTGTTTTAGTTCTATTTTAAAAACGGGAACACTTACAAACTTGAAAATTGGTATGTTTATAGTGCATAAGCTGTTAAATAACAACAAATAATAAAATTTGGTCAAGCGCGTGTCGGACTCAAAAAATCTAGCACATTAACTTACTGAAATTTGAAGTACAATTATGATTATTTGGTGGTACGGAACCCTCGGTGCGCGAGTCCGACTCGCACTTGGCCGGTTTTTTCTTATGTTGATACTGTGCCTGTCACAATTTTCTCGAAAATGTGTATATTCCCTTTAAAATGTATTAAGTTCTCATAAATGTATTACGACACAAAAGTCAAAAAGTTGATTTCTTAAAATTTATTTCTAAGGGATTCTCTAGGCTTCATTTTATGAATTGCACGAACAGCTCGCTTTTGTAGTATAAGAATGCTGTTTGCGTCCGCAGCATGACCCCATAACAAAAGGACATATGACATGAGACTATGGAAATAACTGATTTAGACTAACCTCGCAGTGGCTACTTCCGTCAGAGCTCTTATTTTTTTCACTGCGTATGCTGCAGAATTGAGCCTGTTCGACAATTGATTAATATGCTATCCCCATTGTAATTTGTTGTCTAAGGTTATTACCTTACAAAGGGATTCTCTTTTTCTTTCCCTTACAAAAGTCTATACAGTTTTTACCGTCTCCTTTGTAATTTTAACCCAGGGTGAATGAAACAGCTAGGATACAAGCAAAGACAATGAACTCTTGCCGTGCTCTTCCGGGTCCATATGTGCTTCAGATACTGTAAATATGTTACATCTTTCTACCATATTTGATGCAATAACACACCCCAGACACTACATACATTGAGCAGGAATTGAAAATTTGAAATTGGAAGGTTGCCTAGGAACACAGCTGATTCCACAAGACTCAATTTTTCATTTTTCACTAATAGGTTTGTAGCAGTTGGCCTTACATTAGGCAAAACAAATTGTACACACTTAGTTTTCTTTTTCTTAAGTAAAAACCACTCAACTACATTAGAGATAGTAGTATTTACGTCGTCAAAATTTGATTGTTGTCTTTTGACCTTAAAAATCAAAGGCGTATCATCTGCAAATAATACTATCTCATTCTTGTCCTTTACTAGGTTTGGCAAATCGTTAATATATACAATAAACAGGAATGGTCCCAGAATTGAGCCTTATAGAACGCCCATACATTTTTTTTATCCTAGTGACCTTTTCCCATTTACATCAACCTTCTGGATCCTTTCACTTAGATACGACTCCAAAAGGCGTAGAGCCTGGTCTTTAATTCCACAATGGTGTGATTTCCTGATAAGAATATCATGAAGCACACAGTCAAAAGCCTTGGACAAATCACAGAAAACGTCAATGGCATCACTTGACTCCCAGGCGTCGAATATACTTTGAATTAGCTCAACACCAGCATCGATTGTTGAGCGACCCCTCGTAAAACCAAACTGTTTGAGGTGCACCAAGTTGTTGCGATAAAAGTGGCTCTGAATCTGATTTAAAATTATCTTTTCAAATATCTTCTTAAGAGTTGGTAGAATAGAAATAGGTCTAAAATTAGTGGGGTCTGATTCACTACAAGCTTTAAACAACGGAATAATTTTACTATGTTTCATCAAATCAGGAAAAACACCATCTTCTACACATTTATTAAAAATACTAGATAAATATAGTGCAATGCTTTCTATAATGGCACTAACAACTTTAACTGACAGGCCATCTGTCATAAAAGATAAAATTATGATTTATAATGTCTGATTAAATCTGTTTGCAGCAAATGAAGAGAAAATTAGAAGACGTTCAGAAGAGGCTAGAAACATTATACGACATGCTTCGTGAATACAGAGTAAGTTTAACACAAAATTTATTTATATTAACTGTACAGGGTGTAAGGGACAGATTTCCGAAAACTGAAAAGGCATGTAGTCAAACGTCTTTCAAGTTTTTGGAAGCCTCTCAATTACATCCTTTATTATTTATTACCAGCGTCCTACCCTGCGGCTTCGTTTGCTTAAGATTTGGTTTTCTGTAAGAATTATAATATATTTTACGAAAATGGTTTAAAAAAAATAATATAATATGCAATTTTCAAGTATTTCAACCACGACCTTCTTGATTGTCCTACCCAGTGTTGCTATATAATAGCCATTTTTCAAATTTAAGAGCAGAACTTTTGTCTGTGGAGTAATCGCCATTCAGTGCGTTTCTGTGTTAGGTCCTTGACCTCTCGGTACGACACGACCCCAGCATTTTCTTTAATTTGGTCAGTGTAAGCTCGTCTTGGTCTTCCTCGTCCTCTTTTGCCTCCTATCTTTTCCTATAAGATGGTCTTAAAGAAGTTGTCATGTGGCACCAGGTGTCCAATCATATTTTCTCTTCGGTTTGTGACAGTTCTCAACAAGTTTCGCTTGTCTGAACTATACTCAGCACTTCTTCGCGAGATGTTTCTTTTGATTGAAAGCTCGCTTTGCCACATAATAGGCATTGAGCCGTACATTAATCGACTGCTTTGATAATACATTGTTTTTAAATACAGATATAAATCAAATTTTTATAATTGTTTCCCTGTTTCCGAATCAAATCGGTGGAGAAACATCAGCATTTTTTCGGTTTCGTAGTTTTGCCTGTGCGTTGGCATCTCATTCAGTCTGATGTTAGTCTGTCAATATGTTGTTTATATGCATAAAAAAAAGAATACACCCTGTTTCATAAACATAGGTTGAAATACGAAAAACAAAATCCCTCCCATACAAAAAAAAGTTTCGTATTTCAACCTATGTTTCGTAGGGAAAGTTGTTCAGTTTCGTTAACTGAACCTGCTCTTAAAATTAATGCATATCCCCAGGAACACGGTGTATATGTATAAACAAATACGTACAGTCAAGAGCACATCAAGCTTGACATATCGGACTTTGTATAATTCTTAATTCATCGTGTGGGAGCTCAATTCGTACTGCGAATGTTAGTGTGGCATTTCCACAAGAGCTGTTCTATTTACCTGTAAGTTAAAAAAAATCCAGCCAATAAGATTGTTCCATTTTCCAGCTCACAGCTTAGCTCCCTCGCACAGCTCTTAAGCTTGACCTGTTGTTAACTGTACAACAAAAACTCAAATTTAAAATAATTTTTCGTTTTTTACAGATTTTGGTAATTTACAATAATTTTGTAAGATTTAACTACATAATTAATTACTGAACACTTTTTTAAAGTAGTTAGATTCACACAAAGTAGAATAGTTGTGAAGTTTAGACAAAATATGTCAAAGTATAATTCATTCATAGTAGTGGCACAACAGACGGCAGACGTTTTGTTCTGACAGTCCGCCAGTGTGGCCGGTACTGCAATTATTTTCGTATTATTATAGTCATTGACATGAGATAAACGCTCCGCTTGTATGCGCGTATTTTGCAAAATCTTAGGTTTGGAAGAAAAACAGCTTGAATAGTTGTTCAGTTTTTATTTAGTTTAAAACGTAGAGCAATTTTGAAAAATTATAAGATGGAATTTTATTGTGATAAAAGTATAATTTTTGCAATACCGGCCACACAGGCGGACAAAGTCCGTGACTGCCTGTGTCTGCCCGGCTCTCGTCAGCTGATACAATAAACATGTCAGTAATCAATTTGAACTAGTTAGAAACGCAGTTTATTCCCATGGCTTTTTATCGTTTAAGTAATCTGATATTTTTATATGTATTTGTATACAGTTTTTGCTTGAATGTTTGTAGCGCTAGACTTTAAATTTCAGCGGCTATGAGTTTCTTACAACTGCTTTGAAGTCAAAATAATATAACATGATTTGAAAGTGAGCTAGAAAAACTATGCGCGAGAGCAGGTCGTATCGATACTTGTCTCTGTCGCTCCAATGTGTAGCGCATCGCTCCGTCCTGCTCTCACACGGCTGTCATTCTAATCAAGTTACATTATTTCGACTGAAAAATTTTTTTTGAAGTGAAAACTTCTTTAGCGGCGCTTGGCACTTTTTTTAGATGGGTACAAAATGTTAAACTCGCGTCAGATGTCGCGTCAGATCTGTAGCCTGATCGAAAAAGCGTCAACTGTCAACCGTATTGTTATTACAATACAGGTTTTTATTTAGTGACAGCAATCAAAGAAGTACGCGAGCAATGGCGCGATTGACCCTTACAAAAAGTATAATATTAAAAAATGCAAGTTTTCACTTCTGCCGGCACTCCCGAAGTGCAACCCGTCCTTTTTTTGTACAGTCAAGAGCACAAGCTTGGTCAAATGGACTTTGTACTATTCTTATTTAGATGACTGTAGGAGCTTCGCCCGTGTGGTGCCGGCATAGAATAGTATCAACCCATCTGTACCCGTGGGTGTCGTAAGAGGCGAGGAGGATGGGCAGCTTCATCTTTCTGTGTATCGTACCAACTTACATACTGCGGTCACTAACAACAGCGGTCGCCAGCCGCAACGCTTACAAGCGTGGTGACTATGGTAAATCCCCACCTAAGTACTTCGCGTTATTGCTGGAGTTCTGGAGGGAGCTCACTGTCCTGCAGTGGACGTATCATGGGATGTTATGATGAGAAGCTAGAGTCTGAAGTCCATATTGCCAGCCGCAACGCTAACAAGCGTGGTGACTATGGTACTTGCCGTCCTAATTGTACCACGCTTAGCTGATATTCTGGAAGGAGCTCCCTGTCCTGTAGTGGACGTTTATACGGGATTTTATGATGATGAGGAGCTTGAGTCGCACTGCAAGTGTACGTCATTACTTGCTCTTGACTGTACACTCAACAGCACGTCAGTAGAAACACTTTTGGACTTTATGGCGTGGTAATAGAGTTGAAAAAGTTTCTACCGACGTGCGGTTGACCGTACCAGCCCATGCTCGTCCACTTTAAGTCAAATTCAGTGATTTTACATACATACATAACATCACGCCTTGTTCCCGTGATTTATTTATTTATTTTTAGTGATTTTACAAATGAAAATAAGCAAATTTTCAGTAGTAAATAGATTTTTATAAAAAAAATCTTTTATACTTAAGTGGTCATGAGATTGACTCATTTTGTATAGGAAGTCGGAACAATAATTCTACGATAAAGTTGCTTATTTTTATTAGAGAAGAAATTACTGGGTTTTGGTAGTAAATCCAATGAAATTGTATAATAGCGATGATAGCTAGGGTTCATTATAATTTGAAATATAGTGTGTAAGGGATAGTGTACCGAAAACTTAAATGCTTTTCTCAGTAGACTTAACTGAACAACTTTTCCTTAGAAACTTGTGTTGGGAAATGAAAAAAAAACTTAAATTACCGATGGTTTCAGACAACTTGACAAGCTCGTTGGTGTGGTTGGTTTGGCCTCTCACGCCGTGGGCCGCGGGTTCGATCCCCGCCCAGGGCAAACATTTGTCAATGAACACAAGTGTTTGTTCTGTGTCTGGTTGTTATTTATCTATTTATGTTTGTATATCAGTCTCTGGTAACCATAGTACAGGCTTTGCCTAGTTTGGGATCAGATGACCTTTGTGTGAAATGTCCCCCAAAAAAAAAAAACTTGTATGGAAATAGTCGTTTTTTTTTTCATTTCCCAACACATGTTTCTTAGGGTAAGTTGTTCAGTTTTGTCTATTAAGTAAACGCTTTCAGTTTGCAGCACACCGTCTTTACATTCTGCAAATCAATTTTATTTAAAAAAATCTTTAAATTCGTGCTTTAGAATTTTAAAAAATAATTTCAAATAACCCAGAACGACCTTTTCTCCACAGCTATCGGACAGCGCACTGTCGTCCCTGCACAGCTGCGCCCAGTACGCGCAGAGTGGCGACTATGACAACGCGGCCGTGGTAGCCACGTCTCTGGCGACGGGCGCGGACTTCGCGGCGGCGGCTAGCTTCCTACCCGGGCTCAAGGTGTTGCTACAGTTAGCTCATCAGTTACAGGTGTACCCGCGGTAGAAACACAAGGAAATATTGTAAGTGAGGGACCGGTTGTCCAAAACTGAAAAGGCATGATCAGTCAACGTAATTAAACAATTTTCACTGAATAAAACCACAGAGTGACTTCGAAGACATTTGACAAATTACTGTGTGTGATTATGATAAGTCTTCTTCCTGCTCCTGTTCCCTACTTTATTTGGGGTCGAGCCTTCTTGTGCGTCGGCGCCAGTATGGTCTATCCTGGGTTGTCAACGGTGGGATACTTTGCGTCTTTAAGTCTCTTTCGACAGTGGACCACCAAGAGGCCGGTGGTCTACCCTATGCTCGTTTCTTAGTTTCGACGTTAAGCACTGTTCTCACGGAATAGCTTGCGTCTCGTCTCATCACATGGCCATACCACCTGAGCCTGCCTTCTTTGAGTTTCTCGGTTACCGGTGCCACTTTGAAGGATCCTCTGACGTATTCGTTTCGCACTCTATCTAAACGCGTCACGCCACCTGCCCAGCGGAGCATTTTCATCTCCGTTGTGTGTAGTCGTTGTTCATGCTTCTTCAAAACGGCCCAGCTATAAGCACTTACTAAACTTTACTTTACTAACTAAACTTTAATTAAAATACATCATTACAATTCAAAATATCATTATCAAGTTAAATTAAAACAGATACAACATTAAATTGCGATTAATTTCGTATAGATCTAAGGATATTTGGAGTTGTAATTTTTTTTATTTTACTAAGTTAAACTTGAAATCGATACAGAAAAGTACTTGCATAAAAATAATAATAAAATAAGCATAATTTTAGGTAAATAAAATAAAATTACATCATTTATGCTTATTTTATAATATTTAGGTAAGTACGTTTGTGTTTCAGTTTCATGAATATTTAACTCAATACCCACAAACGAAAATTAGACCTATACAAAATTAATCTATAGAAGTTACCCTTAAAATTTGTCGAATGTCTTCAAAGTCACCCTGTATTAGAAATTGAAAAAGAAAATCAGCTTTTACATACAAAATTGTAAACTTAATTGGTCAATTAGGATGGAGGGAGGACCGATTTAAGTTTTAGTCACATAAAGTTGTTCAGTTACGTTGACTGATCATTCCTTTTCAGTTTTCGGGAACCTGTCCCTTACACACTTTATAATAATGTAATAATAATAATATTAGGTTATTGAGTTAGTGTCGATTTTGGTAAATAAAAAATAAACTTCTTTCTTTACAATTGATGGAAAGTGGTCACCACCACCCATAGAGCCCGCTGTCTAACTTGACTCTAATAAGACAGCAAAGCACGTTGCCCACGCTGAGAACTAAGATGGTGTGTCTCGTGTGCCGGTAATTTCGCTGGCTCCCTTACCCTTCAAACCGAAACACAGCAGTGCAAACACGGCTATTTTAAGGCAGAAATAGGCAAAGGGGTGGTACTTCCTCAGACGGACTTTGCATAAAGGCTCTATCCACCTGATAAAATTATCACAACCTAATAGATTTTATTTTTATTTGCTAGAATCAACGCCATTGTATTGTATGATTTAAATAATGAATTCAACTTTCCGAAACTGATATTTTATTTGAACAATTTGCCGGCTAGAAAAGCAACAAGACATTTATTCAAAAGTAAGTTGTTCAATTTTTATTTAAACTCACTTACGCTTACTTATAGTCTAAATAATATTGCTTAATTAAAATGCTAGCAGGGAAAACTATGCGTGAGAGCAGGTCGGATCAATACTTGTCTCTTTCGCTCTTATGTGTAGCGCATCGCTTCGTCTCGCTCTCACACTACTGTCATTTTTATCTAGCTACATTACTTCGACTTTATTTACTTATAATGTTAATATATTTATCGTAAAGAAATTGTAAAAGACATTCTAAAGATGCCCAAGTCACACAAAGGCGGTATGATCGCGAAAGCGGTCCGGGGGCGGATCTGCGGGAAGAAAATTCCGAGCCGCGACTGGTTTTCAATGTGACAGGGTGCATAAGAACTCATACTTTAGAAAAAATACCGCCCCCGGAACGCTCGCTCTACCGCCTCAGTGTGACTCTGGCTTTATTGTACGTTTTTGTGTGAAACTTGGCAATTTTATTTTCAAATATGTAAATCCACAAAGGTATATGCACAAGTATTCATAAAATCAGCATATAAAATTTCATAAAATATTGATGTCATCATATCATCATATCAGCCGAAAGACGTCCACTGCTGGACATAGGCCTCCCCTACAGATCTCCAAGCCTCGCGGTCCCGCTCGGCTCGCCCCAGCGGCTCCCCGCGCCCGCCGCCAGCTCGTGCTCGTCCCACCACCTTGCGGGGGGGGGGCCTGCCAACGCTTCGTCTCCCGGTACGTGGTCGCCACAAATATTAATGTAATATTATAGAATTCCACGACATTATAAAAGTAATAAATTATTAAGTTATTCAGAATGTGAGGTATATATGACTTAAATCTGGACGGGGCAAACAACTTAGTAAAAAAAAAATAGATAGAGGCTGCGTAGAGTCGATTTATGTTGAGGAAATGCGCATATTATGTATCTGCCTCACCATGCGATTTTCGTACAAATTGCTCGGCGTCTGCCATGCCGCATGCGATGTTATGTATGAATCATACATACAGTATGATACTTACTTACATACAGTATGATACTTACATACAGTATGATACTTACTTACATACAGTATGATACTTACTAACAGTTGAAATTATGTAGCTTAATTAGAATGACAGCAGAGTGAGAGCAGGACGGAGCGATGTGTAAAGCCGTCTCCTGCTTGTTTTTTTTTCCGAAACATTACTAAGAAAATACGAAATATTGGGGCGTGGCCATTGTGGTCATATACATTTGTGTATGTATACAATATCATCATAACATCCCATGAAACGTCCACTACAGGACAGGGAGCTCCCTCCAGAATTCTAGCTTTTGCTGAAAAATTTGTGGAGGGGAAGTATCATAGTCGGCAAAGAATAGTACCAACCCATACATACCCGTGGGTGTCGTAAGAGGCGACTAAGGGTTAACTGGAGGATGGGCAGCAGCATCCTCCTGTGTATCATACCATCTTACTTACTGCGGTCACCTACAATCGCGGTCCATGGTGCCAGCCGTATGTATACATATGTTCGGTTGAAATTCTTGTTTTTTTTGTATGTTGTGATTTAGTGGATAATAAAGATAGTGTGTTATGCAGTGAGTTGCCTACGGAGTGCGCAGCTGATGAAGATTTCAAGCGATCTCGTGTTTGAACCCAGTTTGTGTTGTTTCAAAAAGTAATGGTCAAAAAGTAAAAATATCTCCACTCGACACTGGCGATTCGCCATATTTTTAACTTCTAACTGAAGAAATTCTAAGAATTGAAGAATCTTCTAGAACTGGCAAAAATGTCCCTAAATATGGGTTGACGATTGCCAAATATAAAAAAAAATATTAAAAAGAATTGTGTATGCTTACACAATGTTTTTGTTTGTAGAGTCGGGCCGAAAACAATCATGTGTTTTGAAAAAAAAGGTTTTTTTGTACAATATTTCGGTGCAATATACACGCCTTTAGATATTGGAACGACATGAAACACGTATCGCTCCATCCTGCTCTCACGTATAGCTCTCTCCTGCTTTCACTCTAATCTTGCTACATTATATCAACTGCAATGAGATTTTTTTATCAGTAATATTAACTTATGAATGTATTCCATAATAAATAGTGTCTCTAAATATGATAATTGTATTATTCTCAATTTTGCACAAGAATGCGACGTTTGCGTATGGCAATGTTTTATTATCCTTAAAACACCAAGTAAAGTATATACGTACTACGTACCAACATAATTATGTGATCAGTACGTAATTAATATACACGGTTTTAGTGTTGGGCCCTATTTAAAATTAGATTTATTATCTGGCAACATTGCTATGATCGCTCGCTGTGATTGGTTGATAATCAATCATGAGTGTTGCCAATAAAAACAAATTATATCTGGAATGGGCCCTGGATATCGAATTTATAGGCCCACGTAGCAACTAACATATTACTTAAAATCTGTACTGTACATAAAATTTTGCCTACCTATTTTATACATAAAAAATCAGATTAAGTAATTGGAAATTATTTCTGGTGTTTCAACATAATAAAATAATACTGTTCCAAAGATGGTTTGTTTGAATGAAATTATTATTATTTATTATTCCTGATGATTATTCATCGATTAACTGAAATGATAATATCTAATTTAATTATTGCTAATAACAATAATAACAATGTATTATAGATTAATTATAATTATTATTGATGAATAAAGTATATTTTAGTAAAATTATGCTTTGTTTTAATCAAATAAAAAAAAATCTAAATCAAATATTGTTTATTCATTTTTGAATAAACAATACGTCAGCTAAACTACATCGCTTCACAAGCAAAGTGGCGCCATAGTGGAGAAAAAAAGAAGCGACAGTAAAAACCCACGCCCTCTTTTATATATGTTTGAATGTACAGGATTGATACAATAAACATCTTAGACTATATAATACTAACTCTTAGACTATATAATAGTAACGTATAATAAACATAAGTCAATTTGAATTAGCCTGTTAAAACCGTAGTCAAATCCCAGGTATTTAAATATTATTAAACTACTTTAACCTCACAAACGCTGCTGTCAAAGTTGGTAAGCTGCTAAAGATTTACTTTTCGGACAGTCATGTGATTCATCACACAATAATACTCATACTTATTAACTATAGTGTTTCGATGTGTTTACATACAGCCAAAGCCTAAAAACACGTTCAACAATATCACAGTTTCATCAGTTTGCAGCTTCAAGTTGTTAACAGCATACCTGCTCTGTAATCAAAATAAGTGCTCCATCAAAGTTTGAATGGAAACCTCGAAGCGTATTTATCTGAAATTAGTGTAAAGAGGAAATATTTCGTTCTGCATTTCTACCCGAACAATCTCGCATTTTACTTTTGCTTTTACATACGGTACAGTAACAGTTGACTATTAAACGCTGAAATACAGTTTTTAGGGTTCCGTACCCGACTGGTGAAAAACGGGACCCTATTAATATGCCTCTGATATCTATCTGTCTGTAAGCGTAGGTGGCCAGTTGAAATTTTCACGGATTATGTATTTCTTTTGCCGCTACAATAACAAATATAGGGTAGGAAAGTTAGATTTATGCTCTCTAATAAAGATGCACCAGCTGGAAATAATCTTAATCGATGCTAGGCATCAGGAATAAGTGTTCTGTGAGTTTGCGCCGGTTTCTGACTAACGATAAACTTTTGAGGGCAGAAAAGTCATGAAAAATTTGGTGTTTTTTTATTTTTCGCTAATAACTCAAAAACCAGGCATTATAGATAAAATGTTTCTAAGGCAAAACGAAATAACATATAATTTTGCGTTAGGTGACTCACTCGAAATTCAAGTCAATATAGCAGTTTAGCCACAATCGATCGTTGAAGATCGGCAATTTTACCCATTTTTTTTCCGCAATGCAGTTTTTTTCCATTTGGGCTCAAATTATACACAAACGGCTGAGATAATGATGAAATGGTGTAAAAGCGAATTTATCCTCGTATATTTACCTAAACAATGTTATTTCATTTACTATCTGGAGTGCAGTGACTTCCAATTTATTGCTGTCAGCGCAATAGCCTCCGAAGTACAGTGGTGAATTTTCATATAATTTAGGTATATTTTTTTTTCTATGATCCTAACTTATGTGATATCATATGTAAGGTCTTGGTTAGTGTATTATAAATATGTAATTTTTAATTATTTTTGTTTTCTAGTTTTAGCGAAAGTCAAGAAGAAGCGTGGATGAAAAAATAAAACACCAAATATTTTTTAAACGGTAAAAGGTTGAAACCTGGAACTGAGGAAAAAATAAACATTGATAAGTTTTATACGTGAAAAATAATTTTGTCTTTCTAAATTTGACGGTTCAGATAATAAACAAAAAACACCGTAAAAATGGGATTTTTACGGTTTTTCGTATATATTTTCCAAACCATTAAGGTAAGAAAGACCAAACTTCTACTCTCTTAAAGTTACTATCAATATATGTTTGTAGTTTTATTTTCAGGTTTCTATATTTAACCAATTCAGATATATAGGGTGTTGAGAAAAAAAAGCTGAGTTTTTTTTAGATATTCACTTAACGCTACCAGCTATAAACTGGAAACTAATACATGTATTAGAGTAAAGGAGATACGATTTTTTAGGTATTTTGTGAACAAATTGCAAGCCTGTATACTTATGCGTGTCCTTGCTGCTTCCTCGACCTGGCTCCTGTTCGTCTAGGTCGGGTTAGGTGTGCGTAGAAATTAAACGACAGAATTATTACCGAGATATATTGTCAAGAAAAGAACAATACCAAACGCGCGGGAAGGCCGGGAGCGACTGCCGAGCCTCGCCGTAGAAAGTGCATCCTAAGCATTTCTAATTAGGTATACATGTGTCGCTACATCATTCCCTCCCTTTTTTTTTTAAATTACAATTTCAAAAAATCCCAAAACTAGAATTTAAATTTAAACAAAAATTTTTATCTCAAACAAATGCAAACAAAATACAATACAATTCAATGTAATCCAATCCAGTTAGTGAAAAAGTTATTGTAAGCAATACAATCATTAATGCTTAGTCTAAGTTATGTGCAATCACGGAATGTAACATGAATACAATGTAACTAATGAAACATAGGCTTGTACAGTTTATATGTAACAATAATTCAACAATAAAATCTATGACATTAATAAAGGTTTTACAAGACATTAAGTTTAGTTTGATTCATTTTTTTTAAACAAAAATGATTTTAACACATTTTCAATTATCCGTAATTCGCAAAAAGAAAGAAAAAAAAAAACTTAAACTACTACCTTAATTATAAACAACTTTAGGTTGTTGTTTTTCGACCTTAATAGTCGGTGGAGGGCACACACTCATCGTAGAAACTTCTTTATGTAACCAATTTTTGGCACTTCTCTTAAATCCTTTTTGACATCTTCTAATCAGTAACCAGATAAAAATACAGGTAAGCAAGGCAATCATCACTATCAGCGCAATTCCAAATGTATTCAGCTTGGACTCTACTATCTCTTGGTTATTTGCAAGAGTCTGGTTTATCGTCACAGTGTTGTCTTTCTGTTCCTTGCTTTCGGGGTTTCCCATTTTGAGAAAATTTGTAAGACTGGGATATTAGTCTACTGACAAAATGATAATGAGTGCCTTACTTAGATGATTTAAATTTTTATACATTCGCTATGCTTACCTAACTCTTTCAATTACTGCTGCGTGTCTGTCCTCGATCGTCTGCTGTTAACTAAAAAAATTTTACGAATTACTTACTTCAGCTCTGACCCAGATAAGAGTACTGAGTAATTACCTCTACTTACCTAAAGCGCACGGGCGTCTTGATGACGCGACCGCTACGTGTGGTACGAGCGATAAGCGGGCTTGCCTGCTCCGTTTCATCACTACCGTTCGTACCCGTAGATTTGTTCGACTTAATAAAATTACTGTCTAAATTATCTTCTTCACTTAACATATATGCTGGTTTAAGCCTGTCAATGGATATACGCGATTCCCTGTCACGAATTTTTATGTTGAAAACTTTTCCATGCCTGCTTATGACGCGGTATGGACCGTCATAAGGAGGTTGAAGAGGTTTTTGAACCATGTCATTCCTCACGAAAACGTAATCACAAGTTGACAGATCTTTGTGCACGAATATTTTGCGTGGGGCGGTATTCGATCTATTGACAGGTTTAAAACTATCTAAAGTACGTTTTAATCTATGGACATAGGTATTTAGGTCAACAGGTGTTTTTTTGACTGGACCGTAAAAATCGGCTGGAAGTCTAATACTTGTACCATACGTCAACTCTGCTGCGCTAAAGCCTGTATCGGATCTGATGGCGACTCGCAATCCTAACAACACGGCAGGTAATTCTTCTATCCATGATTGAGTCTCTAAACGAGCTTTCAACGCGACCTTCAAAGACCTATGCCAGCGCTCTACAGCTCCGTTACTTTGAGGGTGATAAGGACTCGTACGTATCCTTCGTACTCCTAATAACGATAACAATTCTGCGAACAGATTACTCTCAAATTGCCTGCCCTGGTCGCTGGTAAGCTTCTCAGGACACCCAAAACGACAGATCCATCCCTCAAATAACGCTTTAGCTACTGTCTCAGCCGTTATGTCTTTAGTTGGGAATGCCTCCGGCCAGTGCGTAAACCTATCTACAACTGTAACGCAATACCTATATCCGTCTTGCGTCGTAGGAAGTGGACCTACGATATCGACGTGTATGTGCTGAAATCGGTCATCGTATTGAAAGGTTTCCAAATCTGAGAAAGTGTGTTTGTTCACTTTTGCTCTTTGACATTTGACACAAGTACGTACCCACTTTGCTATGTCGGTATTCATACTTGGCCAGAAAAATCTATCCTGCACTAATTTTCGTGTACCGCGCACACCTGGGTGGCTCAAATTGTGTACCGTCTCATAAGCTAAACGTCTAAACTGCATTGGTAGGTATGGACGTGCTTTGTTTGTGCTCATTTCGCAAACAACATGAGTGTCGCTTATCGGTAATATGATTCGCTTGAAAAGCAACCTACTGTTAGTTTCGCTTAACAATTGCTCAAGCTGTTTGTCGACACTTTGCACACGTGCAAGTTCTTGGTAATCTAGGGCGGTTGGACATGTTATTGTTTCTACCCGGGACAACGTGTCAGCAACAACGTTATCGTGCCCGGTTACATGGCGAATATCCGTTGTAAATTCGCTTATGAAAAGTAACTGTCTAGCTCTTAGGTTTGTCTCTTTTTCGCTACCCAATTTACTGAAAGCATATGTTAACGGCTTATGGTCTGTATAAATGACTAGGTTACGTCCTTCGATCAGATTGCGAAAGTGAGATATCGCTAAATATATTGCTACTAACTCCCTATCGTAAGTGCTGTATTTCTTTTGTGCATCCGTTAACCGTTTTGAAAAATAGCCTAAGGGCTTCCAAGTATTACCTTCTCGCTGCTGGATGACACCGCCGGCACAATGATTAGAAGCATCCGTCATTAGCACCAGGGGGGAATCTGGCGACGGGTGTGCTAATGTAGTTGCCTCTTGCAGATCGTACTTACATAGCTCGAATTCTTTTTCGGCAACTTCCGTCCATTCAATGGGCGTCTTGTCTTTACGCTTCGCTCCGTGAAGATAACGGTTCAGCTCTGCCTGATGTTCGGCTGCCCTAGGAATGTGAGAACGATAAAAATTTAACATACCCAAGAATCTTCTTAACTCTTCTACCGTCGTTGGTTTAGGGAAGTCGATGATGGCCTTGACCTTCTCGTCTAACGGCCGAATGCCTTCCGTTGTAACTTCATGGCCTAAAAAATTTAACTTTTCCTGTCCAAAACAACATTTAGCCAAATTGATTGTTATTCCAAAATGATCGAACCTTTTAAACCACTTTTGTGAACAGATTGCAAGCCTGTATACTTATGCGTGTCCTTGCTGCTTCCTCGACCTGGCTCCTGTTCGTCTAGGTCGGGTTAGGTGTGCGTAGAA
Organism: Athrips mouffetella; assembly: GCA_947532105.1. Lineage (NCBI taxonomy): Eukaryota > Metazoa > Arthropoda > Insecta > Lepidoptera > Gelechiidae > Athrips > Athrips mouffetella. Next base: position 24,999,309 of record OX383976.1, read on the forward strand.
ATTAAACGACAGAATTCAGTTCACGAATTACCGAGATATATTGTCAAGAAAAGAACAATACCAAACGCGTGGGAAGGCCGGGAGCGACTGCCGAGCCTCGCCGTAGAAAGTGCATCCTAAGCATTTCTAATTAGGTATACATGTGTCGCTACAGGTAAATAAATGAGGTTTTATTCTTCATAGACTATTTTATCACAACTTTAGTCAATTGTCTACAGCGTGAATTTGTAGTGGTTTCACACCCGAAGCCCAGTGATTCTACTCATGATAACAAGCAACTTTCCCGAAGAAAAAAATTTTTTACTCGAAAAAATTTTTTCGCCTCTCCATAGTAAAGTGGTCACGTGATCGACTCATTTTGTATGGGGAGGCGAAAAATTTTTTTCGAGTAAAAAATTTTTTTCTTCGGGAAAGTTACTTGTTTTTATGAGCAGAATCACTGGGCTTCGGGTGCGAAACCACTACAAATTCACGCTGTATATATTGAGCACAAATGAAATAAATATGCGTCCCAGAAGAGGATATTGTGCTTGTAGTAGTTTCCGATTACAATTGATTTTTCTAGAAAATTTCGAGGCAAATACCAGAAAAATCACCTGTAAATTGGAAATTACTATAAGCACAATAGTAAACGAGGTATTGCTTTTTTAGGTAATTAAATGAAGATTAATTTGCCCGTACACTATTTTGAAGACATCTTCAGCCGTTTGTCTACAAATTGAGCGCGACTGAGAAAAAAATATGCGAAAAGAAAAGTTCATAAATTATCAGTAATTTTTTTCCGTGAATCAATAGCGCTATCAAAATGGCATATCTACCATATTGTAGAGAATTCAATGGAGATTATTTTAGTCCTAGACAGTTTTATCCTATATCATATAGTTTTAACAAAAAATTAACAAAACCGCGATTAGGGATTAATTGACGAACTAATTCCAGAATTTCCAGCTGCTCCCACCTGGTACTTCTCGGAGCTTTTTTAAATGTCATCTCCAGAGATATCCGAACACACTGGTACAGAAAACCTTTAGTAAATATCAAATTATCTCTCTCCATGAAGGAAAACCGCAGAGATCCTCTTCTGGGACGCATATTTATTTCATTTGTGCTCAATTTATAGACAATCGACTTAAGTTGTGATAAATTAGTCTATGAAGAAAATAAACCTATTTTATTTACCTAAAAATTGTATCTCATTTACTGTAATAATACATGTAGTAGTTTCCAGTTTATAGCTGGTAGCGTTAAGTGAAGATCTAAAAAAACTCAGTTTTTTTTATTAATGCCCTATATTTCTGAAATGGTTAAATATAGGAACCTGAAAATAAAACTACAAACATATATTGATAGTTACTTTAAGGGAGTAGAACTTTGGTCTTTCTTACCTTAATGGTTTAGAAAATATATACGAAAAACCGTAAAAATCCCATTTTTACGGTTTTTTTTTATTTATTTTCTGAACCATCAAATTTAGAAAGAAAAAATTATTTGTCACGTATAACACTTATAAATGTTTATTTTTTGCCTCAGTTTCAGGTTTCTACCTTTTACCGTTTAAAAAATATGTGGTGTTTTATTTTTTCATCCACGCTTCTTCTTGAATTTCGCTAAAAGTAGACGACAAAAATAATTAAAAATTACATATTTATAATACACTAACCAAGACCTTACATATGATATCACATAAGTTAAGATCAAAGAAAAAATATATACCCAAATTATATGAAAATTCACCACTGTACTTCGCAGGCTATTGCGCTGACAGCTATAAATTGGAAATCACTACACTCCAGATAATAAATGAGGTATCATTGTTTAGGTAAATATACGAGGATAAATTCGCTAATACACTATTTCATCATAATCTCTGCCGTTTGTGTATAATTTGAGCCCAAATGAAAAAAAAAATTGCATTGCGGAAAAAAAATGGGTAAAATTGCCGATCTTCAACGATCGATTGTGGCTAAACTGCTATATTGATTTGAATTTCGAGTAAGTCACCTAACGCAAAATTTTGTGTTATTTCGTTTTGCCTCAGAAACATTTTCTCTATAATGGATGTTTTTTGAGTTATAAGCGAAAAAAAAATACCAAATTTTTCATGGTTTTTCTGCCCGCAAAAGTTTATCCAGAAAGTAGCCAGAAACCGTCGCAAACACACATAACACGTATTCATGATGTCTTGCATCGATTTAGACTATTTCCAGCTGGTGCATATTTATTAGAGAGCACTGCCTTATATCGGGATAATTTTCTTCCTCTAATAATAATTATAAAAAATACGGGGAGCTTCCATACTAAAAACGTGCATTTTAGGCGATTTTTGCTTGATTTTTTGTTTGAGCTCTCTCGTCAATAACGGGAACACTTACAAGCGTGAAAATTGGTGTACTTATAGTATACAAGGACTTGCGCAAATTTAATATACTTCGGCGTGACTGCGCGTCCATAACCAAGACGGTATTTTAACATTAGTGGTACGGAACCGTCGGTGCGCGAGTCTGACTCGCACTTGGCTGGTTTTTTAAGTTCGTAGTAAAGCTTTCAGCTACAAATGGCTATAATCGTACGAGAGAGTGCTAGAAACCATTTCTGTCGATTAGGTATATATAAATGTTGTGTAAGTACATTTTTTGAGTGAAGTAGTTTTAATGCGACTAGTACATTTCTATTGGGTAGTAATGTGATAAATACTTAAACTTTAATTTTATTGTTACAAAACTATTAAAAAAATTCATAAACAATTTGCTAGAAAGCTCAATTCCAGTCTAATCTTAACAGATCGTATTTTTATAGTTGTTACTCATCCATCAAGCTGGATTCTTTCAAATGTATTGAAGCTTTTCACTCTAAGATATTGTATCGATCAACCAAACTCATACAAAATAGTCGGTCTGGTTCCTTTGTATCGCGAGCAATGGAAAACTTGAAGCAGGAAAACTAATGAAAAGTATGTATCACTGAACTTTTAATTTCAGACGTTCAAGTCTTTCGTATTGTTGAAGCAGGATGAAATAGCTTGTTTATTTGTTAGCGAAGCAACCGTTTCGATCGTCTCTAAACAAGTTTATTGATAGATTTTAACCTGCTTAGGAAGTGGTCTTGAAAGATCTACATGTTCAGGACGAATCATTAGTGAAATGATTCAGTGCTTCGGAAGGCATGTCATGCCGTTGGTCCAAGCTACTGTCTACGGAAATATAAGTCATTAACGAGCCATCTGAGAGGCCTTTGGCGGCTCAACAACTCTGACACCAGGGTTTGTGAGGTCGGTCATCGACCTTCCAACCCACACAAATTATGATAATGATAAAGTATCTATACTTCGTCCTCGTTAAGAATCCAGTAAGTCATTATTAATGCAAATGCAAGGTAAAGGTGTACTCACAATGGAGTTAAAATGCAAAATAGTAGTTTAAGATACAAGTGCCGTTTTTTATTACAAGCGATGACGTTTTGTTGTGTTTTGTTTACGTTTACCATCGGCACGAGTTTGTCATAACCCTTACGGGCGAGTATCTAACGACGTTTTTCAATACATTTGTGAGAAAACAGGTGTAAGAAATACACTTGTTAAAGGAACCAACCATGGGTACTGTCAGCCTCTTGTCGATTTATGTTCTCCTGGTACTCTCCATTTTATTTTAAATATAGGTAATCGTCACCTAAGTAAAAAGTCACCACTGTAGTATTTTTACAAAATAATTTTATGATCAGAGTATAAAAACTCCTATTCTTTTTTTACTTACCGCACTAGTTCGGTAAGTAACTACTTACGAGCAATGTTTACGTCCTTGTAAGTACGTTTTTCGAGCAAATGTATTGAAAAATATACTTTTCAACACATTTGCTCATAAAACAGCTCTATTTGCACTGTATTAAGGTCCATAATCCAGCTCATTAAACACGCGTGTTTTTGTCATAATATTACTTAACTAGTGTTTTATTTTTGTTTTTTTTTTATCGGCCAAGAGCAAGGAGTTTTTATGCTTATTATGTTACTAAAATTTTCAAGCTGACTTCGAGAAAATATCATAAATGAATGTTGATTTTATGAAATTATTTATAGTAATTAACTAATTAACAATAAATTTGTCATTTACGTAACAAGATATTCAATTTTTGATAATTTATTTCAAGGTAAATGGAATAGGATGTTTGGGTACCGAGTGACAATTACTTTTTTTTATAGCTTGGTTACTAGATTGATTAATAATTGATAAAAGATTGATGGTGTAAGATAACATGGTAATGTTTTGGGGGCTCCTCACGCGACGCATAATCTGTGACCGCTGAAAAAGAAAGAATGCGCGCCATTTTACAAATATTTGTCGTGTTTATTATTGTAATTATTTCTAATAGTTTCGACTTCTACATATAAAAAACTGATCCTGAACCGTCTAAAATACTCATGCACGAAATACAATTTTTAAATTTGGTACGAGTAAAATTAAAGGGAAGCATGAACATATGCAGCCGACAAAATGTTCCGGTGGACGTAAGGTTAGCAAAGTTTAGTATTTTAAAGGTAACCAATTTGATTTGTTTTTATTCGCAAATGTGTTGAAAAACGTCGTAAAAAGCTCGTGCGCGTTGGTAATTACACCCTCGGCTCCATTACGCCCTCGCCTGCGGCTCGGGCTGCAATTTCTGGGCCTCGGCTGTAATATCCAAAATAGCGCACTTGCATTTTAATGTACTATTATTTTTTATTTTTTAGGTAACACACAAAGGAAACAACCGCTTCATTCGAAGGTTTGCCTTCAGTTAGTCATTGTGGATTTGACTTTATAATTTTAAGCCACCTGATTGGTTTCGGGGCTTGGCTACCTGTAGTGGCGGAATGCGATGACTCACTGCATTCAAATGGACGAACTATAAGTTCTTATTTATTCTCGTGAGACGTGATGACTTTGAACCATATCGATTAACTTATAAACGCCGGAAAAGGACTTCTGTTACATTTACTAGACTGATCTTTAAGACAAAATTTTTGACTCTTTGAAAAAGTAGTTCTGGTAAGAATCTATATAGGTACAACCATAGCTATTCCACTAACTATGCCAAGATTATAATATATAGGGTCCTATAGATATAGTGAACATAATTTTAGTATGTTACTGAGACTATGAAACTGAACAACTTTCCCAAAGGACAAAGGAACATAACATAGATCGAAATACGAAAAACAAATTTGACCTATACAAAATGCGCTGTTAGCTGATGCAGTTTCTATGGGAGGTCAAAAATTTATTTTCATTTTTCGACCTATGTTCTTTGGGGAAAGTTGTTCAGTTTCATGGTAACATACCTTAATTTTGTTCGCTATTTCATCACGACTTTAATCTAATAATCAACTAACTTTCTGGTACCGTAGCTAATTAATTATAGCACAGTAAGAAGACTGAGGCTTGTAGATATACTAAGCTGTGGTATTGTGATAAAATGTGAGTACTATTATAAAATGCGGGTTGCAGGCGACTATTGTTACCGGAAACGAGCGCATTACGAGTTAAGCGAGTGTTTCCATTCTACTGTGCTTAACGAAGGTGTTTCAAAATCATATACCTACAGTTTTATTTTTATCACCCCGGTTATTTTACGAGGTCGTTCTGCCCATAAAACTAAACAACTTTCCCAAGGAACATAGGTCGAAATACGAAAAAAAAATGCTGTCAGCTGATGCAGTTTGTGTTTATAAGTCAAAAATATTTTTCATAGTTGAGCTCGTGTCTCGTGGCCGAGTGCTAATTGCTGTTTCTTTTTGATCAGGGCAGATGAAGCTACGTTGGCTATGGTCAGTACTTGGATAGACGACCGCTAGTGGCAAAACAATTTCGACCCAAAGGGCCTCTGATACGAGAATGCGCCACTGGTCCCGATCTCGGGCCGCAGCCTGCCAGTCGCCAGCCTGTAAGCTCGCGCAAGTCTGCTCCAACTACATCGGCCCACCGGTATCTCGAGCGGCCAACCGGACGGCGCAGCGTCCTATTGGTCGACCCTCATTCTAATTAGATATGACCAAATCCAGTCATGATGCATCTTTAAGAACTGAAACGTAGATGTTTGTATCATCATAACATCCCATTAAACGTCTACTACAGGACAGGGAGCTCCCTCCAGAATTCTAGCTTTTTCTAAAAAAAATTTAGAGGGGAAGTACCATAGTCTCCTCGCTTGTTTGCGTTACGGTTGGCACCATGGACCGCGGTTGTAGGTGACCGCAGTAAGATGAAGATGTAAGATACAAAGGAGGATGCTGCTGCCCATCATCCAGTTTATAACCCTTAGTCGCCTCTTACGACACCCACGGTTATGTATTTTACAAATTATATGGGTTGGTACTATTCTTTGCCGGCACCACACGGGACACATATCATTCGAATCAGATCTGACCCAATCCAGTCGTGATGAATTTTCAAGACCTGAAACGTAGATGTTTGTTTCCTCGAATAAAATAAAAATTCGCCTGCAACAATGGAGCCGCGACGACCTCTAGGATATTAGCTGAGTGCAGGCCGCCTCGCTCTGCTAGGGCATTGTAGCGCGGGATTCAAATTAATTCTTAAACTACACGGGTTACAGCAAACTAATGACTATAAATATTCTCAATGTGTTATTATAACTCTGTCTGATAGACAAGGCACAGCGTAAGCCGGTGGTCCACAGGACAAAATTCTAACCTTTCAGCATCTGAAAGTACGAGTAGTAGGGGGTTTTGTGCTAAGTTAGTCTGAGGAAGTTAAGTACCAACGAGTCACTTGCCTTCTCCTGGTTTGAAGGATAAGAGTGCAAGTAAAATTACAAGAGACACCACCTAGTTCTCAGGGTGGGCAACGCGCTGTGCTCTCTTATTGGTGTGAAAGTATTCCACAAATAATATAGCAGGTGTAATGAATGCTGGGGACCATGTGGGGATGTATGTAGTCCATCTGCTCGCTTGCTGCATACGAATCATGATCGAACCAATGCTTATGCTTTATTTTTTATGTTCTGCTTATTAAGTACTTATTTTTCATTTACTTAATCTCGTTGTAAAGTACATTTATTGATTAACGAATTTTATCTGATATTTTTCTTATGGGCTTACGATAAACGGATTCTAACGTTGTCGTTATAACGATTTTATTACGACTATTAAACATAAAACAGAATAGGTAGACAACAAATTGCAATACAAGGTGTTCAAAACACTGAAAAAGTACGAAAATACAAACCCGTTAAACGTATGCAAATTGGTATATTTTGAATAAAAATCAGATAGTTTATTTGAATTTAATGGTCCATGACGAGCCAAACCAATGTGTAAGTATCACTTGGAAAATATAAATTTAACATTTGGAGAAAATATTTTCTATTCCTGTAAAAAGATCACAGATTTAATGAAGACATCGAACACAGTCTTTTCACAAAGAGGTACCCGACTACGGCAAAAAGAAGGGCTATGTTTATTCTTAAGACCCTGTTTTATAAGGCTGTAAAGCCTAACAAATCAATATTTCACTTAACACTTATCAGGATATTCAAATTTACTGTTTATGACTTCGATTAGCTATTAAATTGCTATAAATACTCCCTCTTAGCTATAGATAGTCTCTTTTAAACAAACGTGTCGTAAACTAAGGAAAAATATCCAAGTTCTTCGAAATGGTGTCCGATTTTCGTAAAAAGAAATACTTGCATATTTTCAACTCATTCTTTGACATAGATAAAAGCGGCTCTATAACTAAGAAAGATTTCGAACTGGCCATAGCAAATATAGCAAAACTACGTGGTTGGCAGCCAGGGGAGATAGTCTACGACCTGATGAAGGACCTGTTGATGAAGACTTGGAGTAATTTGATCAAGGACTGTGGAAAGGGTGATGATGATGATGAGATCTCTGAAGATGAGTGGGTGGGCATGTGGGACAAGTACGCACAGAATCCAGAGAAAGCCTCCAAATGGCAACAGATGTATTGCAAGAGTGTTTTTCAGCTGGAAGATGCAGGTGAGAGATCAACAAGGTCTTTTGAAGTGTTGGTAAGAGTTTGATGATAAAATAAACAGCAACAGATGCTTGCCCATTTTCTTCTTGAAATTCTTGTTAAGATTGTAGCAGATGGAAGGGACAGCACTAATCCTGGAGCAGACTGAACTAGACTTCTTATTTCTATCATTCATTCTTTACTTCCTTTTTCCAGGAAACGACGGCTCAATAGATTGCGATGAATTCGTGACGGTATACCAATCTTTCGGCTTGGACAAGAAGGAATCCACTGAAGCCTTCCAGAAGCTCTCCAGAGGTAAAGACTGCATCACCTGGGAGGAATTCCAGCTGCTCTGGAAGGAGTATTTTACCAGCGAAGACGCACAAGAAGCAGGGAACTTTATTTTTGGTAGATATTGCAAGTGTGTTTGTAGTATGATGTTGTTGTAAGTTAGGATTGTATATTAACTTATTTAAATATTTTAATAAAAATCGGTCTTTGGCTACCTGCTGCTTACCATTTTTCCGGGATTACTCTTGGCCTTGATCTAGCTCCGAGGACAGAGATAAGGTCGACAATAAAAAACTAGTTCGCCCACAAGAAGTCTTGATATGCCTATCGATACGTGTTATAAGAATTTAAAACGTTACTACTAAAAAAGTAATTACCTACATGGCATCTAAAATGACTTGTCTGACCAAGGACAAAGAATATACAATATTACGCCAAGGATTTGGCCTACTTTATGACGTCAAACACATTATTGCGATTTTCAATCAACTCAAAATATCACCTGCTAACCTGACAGAATGCCATCCTCTTTGTAACAGACTTGTATCCAACAATATTTTCCACAATTTGATGTGTAACACTCACGAATCGATCGGTGATAAAACCTAGACTTTTCATAGTTTGCTATGACTTCGTTCCTCTTTCATACAATCTTCACAAATCCACAAAAGCCAGCCATCATAAACTTCTTAAAGACAGATCAATACCTACCAAATATTTGTCATCCAAATGCAGTGCACCATCTGCGGCACAGGGTGTCCCGAGGGGTGCATCGTGTAATCTCCGACTGATTGACGCGTGGGACTACCCTGTATTCGGGATTTAATTAACATACTGTCGTGCTGCACCTAAATGTAGGGGAGTGCCGCTTAATTGTTAAAACTAACAAGAGGAGAAACTAATATAGCTGACGGAAATCTGTAGTTTTCGATGGTTTTTAGCAAAGAATTCGGACTCCTTGCTCTGCTTGTAATAGTAGGAATACTAATTTATTTTACGATTAGATGACGTCTGCCATTGTGTCCCAAGTTGAAATGTCAAATCATCAAACGTGATTTGACATCCTTATACAAAATTTACAGATCTACGCCTATGCCGCCGTATTTACAATGACTGAATAAATGTTAGAATACCTTGTGACACATATTTTCATTATCTTCCTTTTATTATCCTTATATTTCTATGATTTTTAGTCACTCTCAGTTAATAAGCTTAGGGCCATTTGCACTAAACTTAAGAATCGCCCCTAACTTGTTTAGGACACTCCTAGCAATAGTTTGACGGCCCTTAAGCAACAACTTAGGCGATTCTTAAGTTTAGTGCAAATGGCCCTTATTTTTTTTTTATTTTTCTACGTCACACAATAGTGAGCAAAATTGGTCACCATACTGTCTCATTTTGGCCTCATTGCAGCCTGCTTGATAAACTATGTGTGTGCGTAATAATGGACATAATATTAGCATGTTACTTGGACCATGATACAGTATAGATTTTTCTAAGAAACATAGGTCGAAATAAAAAAAATAATGTTGATCTCTCATGCAAAATGCTCTATCAACTGACGAAGTCTATGCGATTTTAAAGTTTGTCGTATTTCGACCTATAATTTTTATGGTCTACTAAAATTATGTGCCACTCCGTTTCCGTGTCGAGCAGTTCTTAACCAGTACTTTTTTACGATTGAGTCAATATTATCCGACTATAAGATGGTTGGCCTACCGAATGCCTTCCAGCCCTTGGGAAATACAGTGTCTAAGATAAATCACTTACCCATAATTACTCAAACTTTGCAAGCTTGTCATAGTTGAATGCAGCCCCTATGCTAAAAAGAGGATAAAAATCTATAAAAATGGATAAACAAAGCGGCCCATCCGTTTTGATTTGGAGATAGCGCGATCAAACATGGCCGAATTTTAGGCCATGCGTCATTCTTATCATAGCTGTCCTGTTCCCGTCCGGATACAGTGGAATAGGCGCGTGATACGGGTGATATGAAGATAATTTTGTAGTACATTGATGTGTACGATGATTGCTCTATACTCTGTAAATATCACGAATAGTATCATGCAGTTTTTAACTTAAAGGAGTTTTATCAAATAAATTAACTAAGATAGGTACATATTAGCTACCAATTGTTTAGTAATTTGTAAACTTCACTTTGTTTTATTTTTTAAAGTAAAAAGAAAAAAGTATATTACATTTTCTTTGCAACGATTTGGAGAGAAAACAGAGCGATGTATGCAAAAGTATATTGTAAGGAGCCCTCATATGGAGCTTCCAGATATATGGGCATTAGTTAATTGGTACCCCCACTGTTTGTTAATGACCCCATGAACTTCGGATGCGTTGATTTAATTTATTATTATTAATCATTTAGCACTAAGCTATCTCCTCTAAGGCTAAAAGGCACTTTTGACAATAAAATCAAAAATCTTTTACGCTAAATCTAGTGACTAGGGCATACTTTAATTATAGTATGATTATAGTATGTATTTACCAAGAGCGCAAGGTTTGCATGGAAAACGCAAAAGAAAATATTAAATGTGTACCTAAATAAAAGTTGTGAGTATTGTAAAATGAAAATTGTACAATTTTTCGACAGTAATATAAAAATATACCTCGTATAATATACCAAGATTTTCCCTCGAAAAGATCGCTATTCTTTGTAAGAAGAAGAATTTACCAACTGTTAACTGCTGTGCGTATTTACAACAAAAATGTGCTTTTACGAGTAATCTGTCCCTATGTGATTCTAACATCCCAGCTCGTAGGTATAACTCAAACAGGACATTTTTAAAAGCAAACACGGACCGTTTTCCCAAACACGTTTTTTTATTTAGAAAAAACAAAGGAACAGGGAAAATTAAACGCCGCGCAAACACAAGAGTATGCGAATATGGAAAAAAACAATTTCCGCCAGCTCTAGGCTTGAGGGTGTAAGCCGAAAGACAGACGGAGAATTTCATATCAGTACCTAGCTCCAAGAACATGTTACAGTAAAAAGTAATCTTATCTTAATAGAAAAAATACTAACTGACGTAACATCTTCTTTATACAAGATATAAAAAAAATTCGTGTCAAACACTTAAATCTTTACTTTAGACTTTATATTGCTTATGGTTGAAATGGCTCCACTATTGCGATCCGATCACCCATCTGCGTGCGTCGTGGCATCCCCAACAAGAAATAAAATGAATATCATATTTTTAGGGTTCCGTACCACAAAATAAAAAAAACGGAACCCTTATAGGATCACTTTGTTGTCCGTTTGTCTGTCTGTCTGTCATGACCCTTTTTCTCACGAACGAGAAGAGGTGTAAGATTGAAATTGATAACGAACATTACAGGTCCATAAACCACACAAGATCTGAAAATTTTAATTTTTTACAACGACGCAATCAAGATATGGCTTTTTATGTCCTCATCTCCATACATTTATGCAAAAAAGCAAAACCTACAGGGTACTTCCCGTTGACCTAAAATTATGAAATTTGGCAAGAAGCTAGGTCTCACAGTACAAATAAAGGGAAAAGTCTAAAATCATTAAATATTGCAATTTTTCTCACAACTAAATGTAACCAATTAAGGTGAGCTCCCGTTTCAAGAACTTTTCTATAAAAGAGGGGTCAAGTTGGATGGACGCGGAGTTTTTAAAATCAAAGAGCAAAAGGTTTTTGTATATCATATGGTAGATAGGTACGGAACCCTTAGGGCGCGAGTCCGACTCGCACTTGGAAGGTTTTTTAGGGTTCCGTACCTCAAAAAAAAAAACGGAACCCTTATAGGATCACTTTGTTGTCCGTCTGTCTGTCTGTCTGTCTGTCAAGACCCTTTATCTCACGAACGGGTAGAGGTATCAGGTTGAAATTAATACTATATATTAGCATCCATGAACCACACAAGGTCTGAAAATTTAAATTTTTTACAACGACACAATCAAAAGATATGGCATTTTATGTCCTCATCTCTATACATTTATTCAAAAATGCAAAACCTACAGGGTACTTCCCGTTGACCTAAAATTATAAAATTTGGCAAGAAGCTACGTCTCACAGTACATATAATGGGAAAAGTCTGAAATCATTAAATATTACAACTTTTCTCACAACTAATGGTAACCAATTGTGGTGAGCTCCCGTTTCAAGAACAGTTTTTTGGAGTTGGGTCTCTTTGTGAAACATAACTCTGAAAAGTTCATAAGAAAACAAGACACTTTCTCCTTCAATACAAGGTATCCTGATAGATTAGTGGTTGTTCCGGGTACAACAACTTGTTTTTAAAGAAGTAGCTACAATATGGCAGTAAGAATATTTAACAAAATTCCAGATGACATAAAAACCTTGCCCGAAAATAGATTTAGAAATGCCTTTTACAATTTTTTATGTGAAAAATGTTTTTATAGCGTTGACGAGTATTTAGAATTTAAGTAAATTTTGACATTGTAATTTTGTAATTAAGAGTAATATAGGTTAATATAACATTCTTTAATAATATATAAATTGAAATGAAATGACATGCATGCATATTATTAATGTGTTAAATAATTGTAATTTCATTGGTTAAATATAATCTTATCATAATTATTTGCATGCCAATTTTGTTTATTGGTTAAGTGTGTGATACTACAAAAAATTTAACAACTTGTAAACCACATTTACTGCAAATAAAGCTTTCTTATTCTTATTCATATAAGAGGGGGGTCAAGTTGGATGGTCGCTGAGGCGATTTTTGTTTTAGTTCTATTTTATTTACAAACTTGAAAATTGGTATGTTTATAGTGCATAAGCTATAAAATAGCAACAAATAATAAAATTTGGTCAAGCGCGTGTCGGACTCAAAAAATCTAGCACATTAACTTACTGAAATTTCAACTAATACAATTATGTTTATGTGGTGGTACGGAACCCTCAGTTCGCGAGTCCGACTCGCACTTGGCCGGTTTTTTTTTCCGATTGAGCTAGTTATTTGCAAATGCCATTAACAGCCATTTTCAGAAAGCGTTTCCAAAGTTATATCTCATTTAAATCGATTGCTGAGGCTCATTATGCTTTGTTGTCAATGAAATTGTCAGAAATAGATTTAAAGGAGTTTTAACTTTAAAGATGCTTATTCCTGTTAGCCTTCAAATGCCTACGAATTCGTTTATGATGATACATTTCCCAATCCATAGGCTTTTTTTTGTAAAACATCTTTGTCAGTATTGTGTTAATAAGGCAGGATTTCATTAAAATGTGGTTTTAGTTTCTCCACATAAACTCTGTCACATATAAGATAATAGTAAACTGAACTCTGTGTATAATTTCCTGGACATTTTATCAAGTAACAGATTTTCATATTCAACAGCGACATTGGTATAGAAAATGTTCTTTGTCTCAGCGCCTGATGTATTAAAAGTGAGTCGGAGTGGACGGGTCGAACAGTAAGAGGAAAATAAATGCCGTGGGTTAAATAACCTAGCTCTGCTTCAAGAACTTTGAAGGTGGTAGGGCTTTTGTGGAAAGTCCGTCTGGGGAAGTACCACCCCCTTGCTTTCTTCTGCCGTGAAGCAGCAGTGTTTGCACTTTTGTGTTTCGGTTTGAAGGGCAAGGGAGCCAGCGAAATTACCGGCACATGAGACATATCATCTTAGTTCTCAAAGTGAGCAACGCTCTTAGCTGTCTTATTAGTGTCAAAATATGCCATTAATAAGACAGTAGGTGTTATGGGCGGTGGTGACCACTTACCATCAGGTGGCCCACCTGCTCGTTTGCTCACTTGTAACATAAAAAACCGGCCAAGTGCGAGTCGGACTCGCGCACTGAGGGTTCCGTACCACCACATAAACATAATTGTATTAGTTGAAATTTCAGTTAGTTAATGTGCTAGATTTTTTGAGTCCGACACGCGCTTGACCAAATTTTATTATTTGTTATTATTTTATAGCTTATGCACTATAAACATACCAATTTTCAAGTTTGTAAGTGTTCCCGTTTTTAAATAGAACAAAAACAAAAATCGCCTCAGCGACCATCCAACTTGACCCCTCTCTTATATGAATGTTCTTGAAACGGGAGCTCACCACAATTGGTTACCATTAGTTGTGAGAAAAGTTGTAATATTTAATGATTTTAGACTTTTCCCATTATTTGTACTGTGAGACCTAGCTTCTTGCCAAATTTCATAATTTTAGGTCAACGGGAAGTACCCTGTAGGTTTTGCATTTTTGAATAAATGTATGGAGATGAGGACATAAAATGCCATAACTTTTGATTGCGTCGTTGTAAAAAAATTTAAATTTTCAGATTATGTGTGGTTCATGGATCCTAATATATGGTATTAATTTCAACCTGATAACTTCACCCGTTCGTGAAATAAAGGGTCTTGACAGACAGACAGACAGACAGACGGACAACAAAGTGATCCTATAAGGGTTCCGTTTTTTTCTTTTGAGGTACGGAACCCTAAAAAAGAACACTTAGCCGCCTTTACGATACCAATGCAGTGGGGTCTGCGTTCGTCTAATCTCAGTAGTTCGTTTGACAACATCAACCGAACTACTGATACTAAAAAAGGCTCAGTAGTTCGGATAGAGATGTTGCTGCGACCAGAAAGTAACCATTCTCTGGATGCTACGCGAACCGAAGCAACTTCTTTCTGGCCTCAATTTCACCTAAAATGTAATACGTACAGTCAACGACAGGTCAATCTTGACAATTTTCGACTCTAGCCCGTACATTTATTAAAATAAGAACGGTACAAAGTCCAAAAGGGTTAGTCTCATTTTATCACAGTTTCGTTTTGCCACGATCGTAAAATACCTAGGTACATAAAAGTAATGTTTTGCCACGAATTCCTAAGCTTTTTATAAACAATGGAAAGTACAGTTGCAAAGAAAAATGTTTACTTTTAAAATATTGTATTATTTCAGTCATCTACAGATGTGAGAGTAAAATAAAATATTCATAAAATAATAATTATTTATAGTGTTCAGTCTTATTGATTGCACAAACATTTAAACATTTTTAAATTACAAATCGCATACAAATAATCAACAATCAAATACAAATAATCAACAATAATATATTAATAATATATAAGAAAATATAAAATTGCAGAATGGCCTATTGTTATTCCAAAAAAAATCCGTTGGAGGCATGCTTTTTCTACTGGTTTTATGGTTTTGAAACTTGGTATGATAATAAAAAGAGTGTGGATATCCTGATATGACTTTATTAGTAAGTAAAAATATACCTATTGAAAACGTAACACTTTTCTTTCCGATACTCTGCAAAACAAATTCGTGGCAAAATGGTACCATTTGGTAGGCATTTAACGATCGTGTCAAAATGAAACTGTGGTAAAGTGAGACTAACCCGTCCAAAATGTCAAGCTTGATGTGTTCTTGACCTTGAAGTAAGTGAAAAAGGCTCGGGTGCTAGTTTACTGCATGTAATCGTATTTCTTACTTAGTGTGTGTGTGACCAATTGTTCGCGATTGCGGTGTAATTATCTAGTGAAAATAAACTAATCGGACGGTACAAGTGTTCAGCCAACATAATCTTGATTGATAGCCGATTTTCGGTGAGAGTGGTCTGTAAAGGTAATTTAATAAAGCAACTTTTCAAAAATTGGCGAAAAAAGGAAGCTTGGAATAATAATAAGTAATGAAATAAATAAATTGATTAAAAATAAATATCTCAGTGACCATAAGTACTAAAGTTTATAAAATTATGGAAACCTAAAATGGCAATTTAAAAAAATAATTCCTACAGCAACTTTACTACGGAATCCAAAATTGCGCGTGGCCAGACACTCACTTGGACGGTTTTTTTATTGCGGATGTTGGAGTTACAGATGATTGTAGTCTAAACAAGTACAAATAACAAGAAAAATGTATTATTTTCTTTTCAGAAAAAAAAATTCTAGAAAAAGTAATCACACTGTTATAAAACGTACAGTATTTTTTGTCAGACCCTAATCAATAAATCCATGCTGATCACTGCTAATCTGATAAAGACATTATATAAAAGGAAAATACTTTTTATAAAACATTTCTTGTTTAGAACTAACGCGAGTTAAAAATCAAAATGGTGTCCGAATTTAGGCGAAAGAAATACATGCACATCTTCAAATCATTCTTTGATATCGATCAGAGTGGCACAGTTGATAAAAAAGATTTCCTTATTGCTAATCAGAATCTAGCAAAACTCCGAGGATACAACCCTGGAGACGTGACTTATGAGCTGATGAAAGAATTGATTTTCCAAATCTGGGATGGATTAGTTGCCCAAGCAGACACTGATGGAGATGGAGTCGTCAATGCCGAAGAGTGGGTCAAACTCTGGGACGACTACGCGAAGAACCCAGCAGGTGCAGCTGAGTGGCAGCAACTCTACTGTAAAGCGATATTCCAGCTCGAAGATGCGTCCGACGATGGATCTATTGACGCTATCGAGTTCGCTAACGTCTTTGACTCATTTGGACTTGATAAAAGCAAATCTGTCGAAGCTTTTAAAAAGATGTCTAAAGGTAAAGATTCTGTGAACTGGGAAGAATTTGAAAAACTTTGGGTCGAGTATTTCACTAGTGAGAACCCTGATGATGCAGGTAATTACATTTTTGGTGTGTTAGATTAAGTTTAACATGTAAGAAATAAATTATTTTGCGTAACATACTGTCTTTCTGTTTATCTCTATAATGTTGTTTAATTTTGGTTTCCCATGCGACACGTTTTGAGGTATTATGTTACTTATGTTTGATAAAAACTGCACCTTGTAGATAAGGATAAGAATTATTATTATGTGTACATTTATTAGATAACCTATGTGGAAATTCTCGTTCATTATCAAGGAATTTTCACTTTCATTTTCTAATTGAGTGTGTGTGTACATAGATTATTTGCATTTCTCTTAGTAATGCATCAAGTAAATAAGCTACCTATAATTTAATGGCGACAGCTTTGACTACTACAATTTTTAATTATTCTATAAAAAATTTGAAAAGAAGCTCTTTCATCAGCTCATATGTCACGGTTTTTGAGTTCCGTAGTCAACAATGGTTCCGTCATGTCCGTCTGTCTGTCCGCGGCTTAGCTCAGAGACTCTTGATACTAGAAAGCTGTAATTTGTCAATTTCCCGACAAAGTGGTAAAATTTAATCTTGAAAAATAAATTTATTTAGGGTACCTCCCGAAACATAGCTTGAAAGAACAATTTTTTGTGGAAGTCGAGTGTACTGCGGTTGTTATTGGAAATGTGAAAAATATCACTGTTGTAGTATCTTATGATGAAATTAAAAGGAAAACTATCACAGCTAAGTAGGCTTCATAGGTTAATGAGCTATGGCCGAAAAACTGGAAGCAAAAAATTTGAAATAGCAATCAGGCGCTAGGACCTCGCCCCAAAATATAAAAAATATTATGAACGTTATGAAATACTAAATCAAAACATGCTTTGCGCTAAAAAATGGCTCGACATGCACTTGCGAGGTTTTTAATGAAATAAACCTGTATGTTCTAGAACATTTACCTGCTTGATCACGCATGAATATTACTTTTAAGTGACCATTTAGATTCAATGAGGTATTTTGTCTTCGTGCCTATCAATACCAACTTTCTGTATGGTTTTATACCATAAACAACAAAACAACTTTATCAATCCCAACCAATAAGCCGATTAGGCACGGTATCTTACAAATGACGTCAGTAAACGTTTGCTGGAAGAGATTGTTATCGTGCAGTAATCCCGCCTGCATAGATAGGGACGCAGTTGTTAGTCACTATAGAGATTGTGTAAAAGCCGATTAAATTATTATTTTTGAATGGTTGGTTTATGTATTGAAGTTGCTTATACTTAAAAGAGGAGCAATATTTTCAAAACATATTTTTTCTTATAAGTGAAATGAATTTTGGTTTTAAACTATCAGCCAGCTGAAAAAGGGTTTTCTTTAACCTCAAGGGTAAACCAAGGAGAAAGATGTGAATCTGAACATGAAACTGAACAACTTTTCCTAAAGAATATAGCTGAAAAAAAAATTACCTAACATTTGCGCAATTAGCGTTTCGTACTCCGATATTTATTTTCAATGGGAAATGTTTTTTAATAAAATAGGGATTATCAGATTCTTCAGTGTTGTCGTACCTCTTTTATTACACAAATAAATCACACATCAATGTGTCATACACATTGTATTATTATAATAGTCCGGTCCCTTATATTCTTATATCGCCATATTCACCAAAATGCACCAAATTTTTCCGGATACTAGTTAGGTACACACGGCTGCACATCAGTAGAAACACTTTTGGACCTTACGTCGTGGTAATAGAGTTGAAAAAGTTTCTACCGAGAAGCGGTTGACCGTACATAGCTCTCAATTTTTTATAAGAGCCAATTCTTGAATTTTCTTTGGATTTTTTTTGAAATTTAAGAATTGGCGCCTTTCAAAAATTTGTAGCTATGTACACTCTACAGCACATCAGTAGAAACACTTTTGGACCTTATGGCGTGGTAATAGAGTTGAAAAAGTTTCTACCGACGAGCTGTTGACCGTACCTAACTATTACCTGGAAAAAATTTGGTGAAATTGTAAGGTGTTTCTACGTGAAACAGCTAACTGACCGCACTATATTAGCATCACTTTAAATTTTACTTAGACAATTCTTAAATAATCTTAAAGCATTATATTATTTTAAAAGTTGCGTATACACCAGATAATTAGAAAAGTTGAGCAGGAATAAAGCGCAACTGTTACATTTACAGTTGTAAAAAGGGGTCAAGTTCTTCACTGTTTGTGATGAATATGTGCTTGGGAAGTTTCAGAGCTGCGGTAATGCAAAACGGCGGTTAGTCGAGTTTGTTTTGTATGACTTTTCTTGTTTGTTTAGGAGTCTAGTTTTATGAGTTGATTATTTTGAAAAAAGATTAGTTAGGTACCCAAATTAAGGAAGGAATGGTTTTGGTCATGTAGAGAAGATTATGACAGGGGGACTAACTAAAGATCTACCTACATGGAAGTATTGGAAGCCAAAGACCTCGGTGAAAGTTTCAAGACCAAATTTATGGCGTTCTGAAAAGAGGCTTGGTCAAGATAACCCCAAACGAGCTTATGTATGAGTTGATACGAGTAGAAGAAGCGAGGGAAGTGTGTCAAGATCGTCGGCAAAACCACAAGGGACTCGCACTTGGCCGGTTTTTTTACAGTAGTGTCATAAATTCATCAACTCCAAAACTTGGCTGTCCACTTTAGTGCACTTAACTGCACTATTCAAGTGAGGGGGAAGTAGGGGTCATAAAAAATTCTATAATCCTGACAATTTGGCAAATGAGTGGCATCACCCTCCCCCTCCCCACTCTTCTACCTCTCCCCCGAAACATCCCTATAGCTATTAGGAGTCTCTTTTATCGCATTAGGGGAAACGGATGTGGCAATAATTGTAGATGCGGTGCAATCGAAAACAGTAATCAAGAAAAGATAAAGCAATAGATTTTTTTGTTTCTGAACAGAGTTAGCAAATTTTTACATTTCGCAATATTTTAAAATATATATTTACAATACAATCTCAGTGACCCATTTTTCAAAAGATCTGTTTAAACCAAAAATTTTACTTTTTTGTTCTGGAATTTTAAAAGCATTTTGTGATATTTTTAGACTCGGTGTAGTGCAATTACCTGAGAGAAAGTTTAGAAAATGTGTAAAGCAAACGTCATGTAAAAAAGCTTACTATAGATTAGACAGTGGTTTCTTGCCGTTTCTTTTACGCTGCCATATCTCGATCCGAAATAGTGTAGACTCTAGTGCATTGTATTCTGCATGACGTTCAATAATATTCTGTAAAGAAACAACATTGAATCGTATTATTATATCAGAAGCACCCCGTCAAGTTTAGCAGGTCACGTCTCACCTGCAACTCCACTGGCCCACCTGGCTAATCGCCAACACACTATTATAGTAGGTACCAGATCCTTAGCATGATTTATCTCCGTAGATGCTTGCTTCATTATGTCAGTCGGGATTTAAGTTTAGTTAGGATTTAAACGGTCATCAAAAGGTATACCAAACCATATTAGTTACCAATAAATTGCTGGTGTTTAAAATTTCCTTTAATTCAGATATATGGGTTTAAAATTTCTTTTAATTCAGATATATGGGTTTTTATTATTCAGGTTTTGGCCTTGTGTTCAACTTGAAATGTTGAGTAGAGAAGATACACCCAAGAGCACGTCGGTAGAAACACTTTGGACTTTATAACATTGAAATAGAGTTGCAAATGTTTCTCCTGAAGTCCGGTTGACTGTACATTTAAATGGTATGGTCAACATAAATCCTTATTTTTTTATCACCCGGATATTTCAAGAGGTAGTTTTGTCTATAAAACTTAACAAATTTTCCCAAAGAACATGGGTTAAAATACGAAAAAGAATTTTCGACTTCCTATGAAAACTGCATCAGCAGAGCACATTTGGTAGGCACATAAGGTCGAATATTTTTTTTCGTATTTCAACCAATATTCTTGGGAAAAGTTGTTCAGTTTCATGGTCAGAACCAACTCTTAAAATATACGGGGTGACAAAAAAATAAGGGTGAACTAAAGAAATAATGAAATAGTTGTTAAATAATACAGGCCCCACAATGAGCCCTGCGGAACGCCAAACAATGACTAAGAATTTTACAGCATGGGATGTCGATGGCCCTCTAGCCATGTTTAATTTTTTTTTAAATAAAAGAAAGTCAAAATCGTTTATTCATTGTTGGATATTAAAATCTCTTAATGACATCAGCTAAACTGCATCGCTTCGCAAAAAATGTGGCGCCATGGTAAGAAAAAAAGAAGCGACACTAAATATAGAAAACGATTGCTGAAACTGCCGCATCTATGAGTAGTACGTCGTTCCTTGCGGTGGGCGTGCAGACGACCATGACGGATGCGTTCTATCTGTCACGGCAGCGTGTCGTGGGTTCCCAGTTCGACTCCCAAAGACGCCCATACACATACGGTACTACTCACAC
This sequence comes from Athrips mouffetella, assembly GCA_947532105.1. Taxonomy (NCBI): domain Eukaryota; kingdom Metazoa; phylum Arthropoda; class Insecta; order Lepidoptera; family Gelechiidae; genus Athrips; species Athrips mouffetella. Next base: position 25,020,557 of record OX383976.1, read on the forward strand.
TTATGCTGTCTTGTCTGAGGACGATGGCCCTCAATATTTCAGCAATAATATAATATGTTCAGTCAAAATTTGTATATGATAGGTTGATTGAATGCGAGTCACTGTTGATTTGAAAAATCTTTTTTAAGGTTTGCTCTTGACCTAGATTTAGCCTTGAAGACAGAGATGAGGGTTTGAATTTTACTGTGTAATTTTCGTTCTTCTTTATTGTTAAAGCTTAGATTATGTCTTCAGGCTTTTTGAACGGGTCGTCGCCGTGTCAATGATTTTAAACAATTTCTAAAATCTTTCTCAAGATTTTTAGTGCCACCGGTTTCTTTCAAGACTTCCTTGAATTGACATTATAATTTTTGACCTTCATAAACATTCTGAAGAATTTCAGAACAGTGTGATCAAGTGTCTATGCAAACATATTATTTTTTACCCTCACAATTTTTTATATTGGAATGTTTTGAAGACCTACTTCAAATGGTAAAAAATCTTCCCCCGCTTTTAATTCCTCATGCATAAGAATAGTGTCTTCTCTAAAGCATCCAATCGACTAATGCTTGTGAATATGTAATCAAGTCAGACATTGTTGGGCGGTTCCTAGACAGACTAATGTACTTTATTCTTCATTCGGTTCCGGATGAGTCTAGCTAGTAGGGACATCAATCTTGTATGTCTTTGGAAACTTATCTACTTTTGAATTCGATAGTCGAATAGAGAAAAAACTTAATGGATCTTTTTAAATTAACCTGTCTAAATTGAGTTTTTTTCTGGTACTGAAATAAAAATTTTCAGAATGAAATTTGAGGTGTGCAATAATATGATTTACTGAATAATATTGATTATGAAGTCAGTTACTAAAGATAAGTAAATGTTCTTTAAAGAAAGGTAGTACAAAGATTTTAATCAGATGTGTTGCAAATAGTAAAATCTTAGTCATCGGGATTTATGGAGATTTATTTCGAATTGCAGGTGAATTGCATAGAGATGACAAATAAATTTAGGTACAAAAAGTAAGTCAGGTATTACAATGCTTACATACTACTTTTTATATACTTAGTGAAAATCCTTGAAATAGAACATAAAGATAAAAAGATAAAAATGGTTTGTCGCTATATTCTCAGACATTAAAACCACTTCAAATTAAACAAACAATGTAGTAAGTGAAAATACTGAGCTGCATTGCAGTTAAGATAAGAGTTATCTTATTTAAACTTGTCGTATATAAAAGAAGACGGCGAGCTTAGACAGTCATTGAGTGAAAGTGATTTCATTTAATCAATATTTCAAACCTGTAAAATTTTAAATTCTCAAAATGGTCTCCGACTTCAGAAAAAAGAAGCTCGTTCACGTGTTCCAAACCTTCTTTGACATTGACAAGAGTGGCACCATTGATAAAGCTGACTTCGACTTAGCTGCAGAGAAGATCGCCAAATTCAGAGGATGGGCTGTTGGAGATGCTAAATTCAAAGAGGCTCATGAGGCCCTCATCAAAATCTGGGAAGGGTTACAAAAGAAAGCTGATGCTGACAATGATGGAAAAGTTTCAGTTGAAGAGTGGATCGCTTTGTGCGATGACTTTGTCAAGAACCCAGCTGGCAATGAATGGCAGAACCTTTACATGAAGTTTATCTTTTCCCTTGAAGATGCCAGCAGCGACGGGTCAATTGACAAAGATGAATTTTCTTCAGTCTTTGTTTCCTTCGGCATGAACAAGGATGAGTCTATATCTGCTTTCCAAAAGATGTCAAAAGGTAAGGCCAACGTGACCTGGGCTGAATTCCAAACCTTATGGAAGGAGTACTTCTCTTCAGACGACCTTAACGCACCTGGAAACTTCATCTTTGGCAAAACAAGTTTCTAAATAATATACCCAATTTTTGTTTGATGTGTATTCTTTTTGACAACAAAATTATTTATAAATATTTTTGATGAAAGATTTTTGAGTGTGGTGTGATATTATGCGTGTATTATTACATTATAATACTTTTACCTATTATTAAACGGGTGAGTTTTCTTTCTTAGTGCTCTTTACGGCGATACGCTTATGACATAATTTTGTGAAATCATAATCATAAGTAAAATGGATTGGTGCAAACACAATTTAAAAAGGGTAAAATTTAAGGGTCCAAACAAAGAAAAGTCGAGGACTAACAAAATGAAAAGCGGCCGTGATGTTCGTTGAGATTATGCTGGGGTTGCAAGGGTTCTAAATAAAGAATAATTTCTGAAAACAGTGAATTTAGCGGACATTTTTGTTGTACGACGAGTGCTAATTAGGGAGAGAATTATCGTTTTGAACTCTGCCCAGCCAGGTGAGGAGTGGTGCAAGTGACGAGCAGAGGCGATGAGAAAACCTATAAAATTCAGGGGTCCTTACAAAATGAGATTCTTTTACTGAAGCCCCTGATAGGGGTACGAAAAGGAAATACCCGATTTTAGTCATATTGGATAACAGCAACTGTAAATCTGAAAAGAAACTACTTAAAGCAGTTTAACAACCTTCTTTCGAAAATGTCCCAACAAACATTTTGTAATGCAACGATCAAATCAGCTGCAACTGAATAGGCGGAAAGCGGGCAGTTGGCAACCCTACCTCATCGCATACCAAAAAGTGACCTATCTAGGCTGCTGCACAATAAAAAGGTGAGTCTAAGGGAACAGGGTTGCCTGAGCGCAACTCGGCACATTTTGAGCAGTCAATAAAAAACTGTTTATTTTTTTTTACTAATTAATGTGAGTACCAAGAAAGTACATGCAAAAGTACCAATTATATGTCCTAAATAACCGATGAGGTAGAGTTGGCAACCGCCGGCTCTTAGTCTAAAGGAAAGTACAAGATGTCACAAAGTTTTAAATGTAGGAAAGGTATGCATTAGACTCCCATCTCACCTGATCGTAAGTGACAATGGAGTCGAAGATATAGCATGCATATACCTAGATGATGCCTCTTCAATCTTGCCTTAAAAAGAGTTAATACCTACAGGGTTATTTTTGCTAAATTTTTGTGTATTACTCAGAACACGAATCTAAACAACTTTCCACCATGGGTCGAAAAACGAGAAAAAAATTTAGTCATTCCATACAAATCCCACTATTGCCGGCACAAGATTTGTATGGTAAGACCAAAATTATTTCTCATTTTTCGACTCATGTTCCTTTGAGACAGTTGTTCAGATACATATTCTGAGCAACATACAAAAATTTGGTCAGGGGTCCAGGCGCTGCCCGTATAAGGCAGCACTGGCAGGGTCGCCATGCGGTGGCGGGGGTACCGGGAGCGTATTAAATGAAAGTCGTGTGCTCTCTATGATCGAAGTATATTGACTAAACTATAAAGCTAACATACATGTATGGGAGAGGCAAGCCGCACACTACAGCCCTGTATATTGTTCTTCCCGCACTTCTCCCATAACTTGTCCCGTTGCCCAATTCCTTGCCTCGGTAGCCGCGGGCCGAGCCGACCTACGGAGTATTTATCGCCCGTTATTACTGTAATCGCCGTACAATCCCCCTCTTATGTTATATTCCACCTAGCTGTGATCTTCTTTATTTATGCTGCTACGAAGGACTAAGTTGAGAAGCTTTTTTTGGGGTAGATGGGTGACCTGGTTTACAAAGTTTTTAGACTTTAGGCCGTCAACTCAAACTCTCAGAAAACAGAAAAGTTAAGGCTTTTGCTTCGAATCGTCTGTCGATAGCCATTCAACGTGGAAAGCGGCATTTCCATTTTGTATTATTGGCACTTCCAGGACAGGGGTGGTTACTTGACTATGATAAATTCTATTTTTATTTGACATTTGGAAATAAGTAATAAAAATATCAAAATAAAACATAAAGAATGAATGCAACGTAAAAATAACAGCTTTAATACAGATTCATACACTTTTTGTGCATATGGTTAGTGTATACTTATGCGTGTCCTTGCTTCCTCCTTGACCTGGCTCCTGTTCATCTAGGTCGGGTAAGGTGTAAAAGAAGTGTAAAAGTGCATCCTAAGCATTTCTAATAATACATGTGTCGCTACACACTGCTATGTAACAATTGTCCCACTAAAGCGTCTAAAGTACTATATCCAAAGTGAGTTTTCCATATAGCATTTCCAGAAAGAGTTAGTTGACCGCGTGGGCGTGGGTAGCAGGTAGTGTAGTGGGAAGCAGATTCAATTCCCGGTGCGGCCGTCCGTCTTGCAGCCCTGTATAGTGGACTCGATTGCTGCAGCACCAGCCTGTTACTAAAATATGGAGGAGGCAAAATAAAATATTGTTATAGCTTTAATTGGCTCAGAGATACTCATCGTGTCTTTCTATCTGTCTGTCCGACTTTTAAAGGGCTGTATCTTTTGAACCGTGGTAGCTTTGTGGGTGAAATTTTCAAACAATTATACCTAATAGTAAGGGTGATGAAGGACAAATTTCTATATGATTTGCTCATGTCTGCCACTTTGACTGATGATAAGGAGCATCCTCTAGAAGATACAAAAAATATTGGCGGACATCCACACCCCTGCGTTTTTGTGGAATTAAGTTTTAACTATTTTGAAATTTGACAATGAAACGTACACCTGGCAGACTATGACTATCTGATTAAATACAATCTATAAAACCCCAGAAAAATGGTCTGCCACCATAATAGCCCTGCGTCGTAAAGTTATAGCTCTTCAAAATGCAAAAAATCACTACGTCGTCCCGTGATAATGCAGAGCCCTGCATGTCTGCCTCTTCGATTTTCTACATCTTCAGAAGTATTTTAAACAGGAGCCACAAAGGCAGACAAAAAAAAACATTATTTAGTATCTTATTTTTTTTTGCTTGAACTCAAAAACGCAGCGACGCACAGAAAAACTTGTAAGGACCAAATCGATTCGTATTGAGCTGATCTATCATCCCTGTTAATATGAATTATGAGCAAATCATATACCCTAATTGCAGCCAGCACCCTAACTATAAGTGCGAGTCGGACTCCCACGTATTTAATACACTTCTGCGCGACTGCGCGTCTCTGACTAAAACTGTATTTTTACCTTAGTGGCACGGAGCCCTCAGTGCGCGAGTCCATCTCGTACTTGGCCGGTTTTTCAGCTTCGTTTGGTTTGTCAGCCTACAATCTAGTTGGAAAAGATGGGTGGAGTCAATGATCAGGCAGGCAGGTCATTAACTTTTGGTCTAAAATAATGTAGATTTTAGCAGATTGAACATTATCACAAGAAACACATTGTAAAAAGCCGATTCTTAAAGTAGGCCGTGCTGCAGTGGTGTCTTGCCGTTTCACGCTGCCATAGCACGATGAGAAACGGCGTAGACTCGCTCAATTTGCATTGTATTCTCCAAGACATTCTATATGTATTCTGTAAAGAATCTACATTGAATAAAATTATCTGAATCTGAATCTATTTGGCAAGATCAGCTACACACCGTCATCACGGAGAAGATAGCCGAGAAGATAGCGCTTTGCTTTCATTAGAGACTGACCACAAGAAGCTCACGATCAAGTGTCGTAGAGGAAACGGAGCGGAGGGAGACTTTTGCACAGCAACGAGTTTGAAACAGGCTGGATGGGATAAGGAATACCAATATTTTCTAAATGAACGTATTGCCACATCCAAATTACCTGCAACTATTCTCTAGTGCAGTGATTGCAGTGTGCGATACGATAGTGTTGCGTGACCGCGGTGCATGCAGCGAGATCAAAGGGTTCCGTAATGCAAGTTTCATTTTATTCGAGAAGTCCGAGATTCAAAGTTTTAGTTTGTGTGCTTTAGAAATTTGGATAAACGGGCTTTTTGCTGCATGGTCGATTACGAGTAATTTTTTTACGAAGTTGCTAAAGTCGTATAACAAAAGTTGTGGCTTTTGACCTTACTATAAAAAGAGGGCAAACGGATATCGAGTCGAGAAAAAAACCATATACATAAACTCGGTGAATTCATCATAACAACCCATGAAAACGTCTACTACAGGACAGGGAGCTCCCTCCAGAATTCCAGCTTTTGCTGGAAAATGTAGAGGGGAAGTACCATAGTCACCTCGCTTGTTAGCGTTACGGCTGGTATCATGGACCGCGGCTGTAAATAAGATGTAAACGAACATAATGGTTACAAAACTAACGTAAAACACGGCCTAAGACAGCATTTGTGACTACTTTTTAACCGACGACATAAAACGGAGGAGGTTCTTAAGTCGACGCGTATATATATATATTTTTTAATGTATGACCACGCATAACTTTTTACAGAGTAGTCCGATTTACCCTAAGGGTGGGAAAATTTATAGTAAAAAAAAATTACAAGAAAAACTTTTTACAAAAGAAATAAACCGCCGAAAAAACTTAAAAGCAAAAAATAATAACACTTTTTACAGTCATAAATAGTCTTTTATTATATCAAAATAACAATTAAGTCTTTTTTATTTAACCTTAATAGCAAAGTTCTTTAACTAATGTAAGTATACCCGAGTAATTTTGAGTCGGCGCCAAACAAGCAAATTAATTAATTACGTAAAGCGTGATGCACGGCGGCGGCGGCGCCGACTCAAAATTACTCGGGTATACTTACATTAGTTTAAGAACTTTGTTATTAAGGTTAAATAAAAAGTGTTATTATTTTTTGCTTTTAAGTTTTTTCGGCGGTTTATTTTTTTTGTTAAAAAGTTTTAATTTTTTTTTAAAGTTTTTTATAATGCGCGTTTTATTTTATTATTATTTTATTTTAAAGATAAAGATAAAAAGTTATTTATATTTACTTTTACTGACTAATTTGTCTCTAGACTTCAAACTTTTCATGGCTTCTCAGGTTGTTAATTTATTCATGAGCTAAGTCTAAAACTTCTCTAACATTTAAGGCCTTATCTTTTTTATAAAATTAATAATAAAATTGTTTTTAAAATTCTTTTTGTTATAATTTTTTATTATTATTTAAAAGCATTAGTTTTGTACGGAACCATGCTGTACTTAACAAGCAACGTACAAAACTAGAGATGGATGATGTCAGTTAGTGCAAGGCCCGTTTGCAAGTGATGGGGCCACGATGGGTTCCATAAAAAGCGTCGTCGTCCTTTTATTTTTATATGCCTTTTAAAATGTGTTATGTGCGCGTATTTTATTTTTCCTTCATGGTGTTATGGCTTTGTCATGAGACAAGCGGAGATTTGAATGCCTGTGTTTTAGACCACGGTTCTAAACTGAAAAATGATATTTTTGTTTTGCTTTATTCATCACTTTGTGTACTAATGTAAGTTTAAATACATACATAACATCACGCCTCTTTCCCGTCGGGGTAGGCAGAGACCACAGTCCTCCACCTGCTACGACTTTGACATACTTCTCTCGCTTCCTGTACTCTCATCAATCCTTTCATACATGTAAGTATAGGTAATTTTTATCATATTTATAGCATTTCTAAAATGAAAAACACCCGAAAAATAAAGCTCATCTTGCAACCACACGATAAACGCAGCCTGCCCTCTCGTTCAGACAACAGCGGTCATATTTCACAGCTGATTCCGCTGATGCCGTCCGTCCAACGATATAAATCTGCCGGCGATCTGTCCGTCACACTCTGCCATAAAATTCTCTACCTGCTACCTGATTTGGTCGCGTAATAAAATCAGGTGGTTTCAGGAAGAATAAGCTAAGAATAAGCTATTGATCACCAAATGGAGCAAGTAGGCACTCGCTAGTGGCGCTTGTGTAGTTCGAATTTGGGCGGAGATAGTACCTCGACTGGATGAACGAAGTGTGATGTCGTAGCACGTTATTGGCCATTTCATGAAACAACAACTCAAAAGGTCGGGCGCTTCATAAACTAGGTTATTCAACGATCAAGCAACGAAATGATATTATAGATATTTGACCCTCGATTTGACCAGACAACGTGCCATTTGACCTCAAGGAGAGGCTCTGCTTTATATATTTGTGCATTAGACAAAAGCGAATGCCGTGAAATGACAGTTGACATATTATGTCATTTCTTAATCTCTTTTATTTCTATAGACCGAAGGACAAGATAGTGAAATATCGTAGATAAAGAAGGAGATATTATGTGAGCAATACCTTTATGTGGGTTTTACAATCATCACCTTGATTAAAAACTATCCTACTGATGTAAATAAAGATCATATTTAGACTGGCCCGTTGGTGTAGTTGGTAGTGTGCCTGCCTTCTACACCGTGGGCCGCGGGTTCGATCCCCGCCCAGGGCAAACATTTATGTGATGAACACGAGTGTTTGTTCTGTCTTTGGGTGTTATTTATCTATTTATGTATATATATGTACCCATAGTACAGGCTTTGCCTAGTTTGGGATCAGATGACTTTGTGTGAATTGTACCCCAATATTTTGTTAATCTCTGACAAGATCAGACAGTATGTGCAACCCATAAAGCGGGTCTGCCACGATCATACGGTTGTAGCCGCTATAAATTTGAAGACTGCAGGCGACGCGTCCAATTTGAAGCTCCAGTGGCCTAATTACTGGCCTGGATAGACCTCGGAAGCGGTTTCTAGATGAGTGGGTGAATGGCGTAGAGGTTGTTTGTCTTTGATATTAATGTCTTAAGTTGAGTCAGAGACTAAAGTAATAGTACTATCATACAGAACAGATACCCTCCACTCCCCTTGCGCACCACCCCGCACCCCCGAGCGCACCCGCCCGCGAGATTCTCGTGGTGCTCCTGAGGGTCTTTTGTACTCAATATGCGAGCCTACCCGACCTTCCAATTTCAAATTTCAAATTCGCGCTCGATGTATGTAGTGTCCGGAGTATGTTGTAGTACTGTATAGTCAATCTAAAATACTAAGTGCACATAATTTTAGACTATTTAAGACTCAGCCCATATAAATACTACTAGATCAAGTTCAAGCACCATGGTTCAGCACAAGCACCATGGTTCACCAAAAATCAGGAAGTCCATGAGTATCTACATATCCCCACTATTCGAGACGAGATCAAAGCGCGAAAGGATTGCTACAAAGCTAAGCTACTATGCCATAAGAATGCACTTGCTCGCTCATTAGTACGGTCAACCGCTTGTCGGTAGAAACTTTTTCAACTCTATTACCACGCCATAGGGTCCAAAAGTGTTTCTACTGATGTGCGGCCGTGTGTACCAGCACAAGAAGATTGTACAAGTCGTCTTAAGAAGCGCAGAATTTTATGAAAGCCACATAAGCATGAAAATGAAGGAAGAGGAGGGTCGACGGACTCTTCATTCCAAAACGCCGTAGAAACTAGATCAGATCTGTTTATAGTTGAAAAACTGATCACAGATAGCAAACATACAATGGAAAAAAAAGAAAAAAAAAAGATCAAGTTCCGCTTTTGGGGTTCTTTAAGGAAAGACCAAAATTGTTTCTGCATTTACGAGTCATCTTGTTGTTGTTTGTGAGTCCTCTCCAGTTAGGTTAAGACATTGCAGGATATTTTTTTTTAGAAAAATACATAATATGATACTTATTATTTTAATTAAAAAAAAAAAACACGCGGACGAACACACGAAGAATAGTAGTCTATTGTCACTGCTAAGTTTGGAGCCCCTTTTTAGATTTTTGCGCACACTGAAGTAAACCAATTTACTTTGAAACCTCTGACGAACACAACCATACTCGTACAATCCTTTTCCGACATATTTCATTCACAACATAATATGTTCATCTGTGGTATTTTGTACAATTCAAGTAGACACTCCCAGCCCTTTTCCAATAATGGTATTTCTTATAAGAGGAATGTAATAGAGAAGTCAAACTTAAACCACGTTCGGTGTGTAAAACCTCCAAAATCGGCCAAATGCGAGTCTAACTCTCGCACCGAGGGTTCCGTACCACTATGTTTAAAATATCGTTTTAGTAATGGACGAGCAGTCACGCAGAAGTGTATTAAATGCACGCGAGTCCTGCGCACTTGACCAGTTTTTATTAATTAAAACCTAACTTAAATATACAAATTTTGACACTTGGGAGTGTTCCCGTTTTTACGATAGAGCTAAAACAAAAATCGAGCGAAAATCGCCTAAAAATACTCGATTTTAGTAGGGAAGCCCCCCTTAACTCATTATTATTTAATTTATATTATTTTTTGTTAAAGTGGCAACAGAAATACATAATTGTGAAAATTTCAACGGTGTACCTATTATGGTTCATGGGACAGACAGACAGGCAGACATCGGAGGCATATCCCGTTATTCACCCTTTGGGTACGGAACCCGAAAAAATATGCGTCTTCAAAATCTCTAACCAATTTCTAATAATAGTTGTCAAGAATCCCCACAAAAAGTCATAAGTGCTCTTTCGGTTTTCTCATGTTGCTTCTTTTTTCCGCTGTATGTAACTGATTTCACGCTCACTTCATTACACGAAAATCTTTATTTATTATATGAATAAAATAAAATAAATTTGAATTTACAGTTCAATTAATATATTTAATTCGAGTGATTTTTCGTGCATCGGTTCTGTTCAGTGATGTTTTTCAGATTTTAGGTAATGCTTTGTGAAGAAGTGTTCATGACTAAACGAAAAATAGAAAAAAAGTATAAAAAATTGTAGATATTTCACAACAGAGCAAATCAAAAATTTCATTGACGGCTTTTCAAGAAATCCCAGTCAAACTGGCAATTGCATCAGCATTCACCAGTAGTCCTGATCTAGACGTTTGCTAAACCGGTTCCAACTAGATTTCCCTATTTCTCCAGCTTATTTATTTAGATCTCCAGCGAAAATCGGATTTTCAAGTCAGATGAAACGATTTTTGTGTAGGTATCAATTCAAGTAAATTCAAAAACTTTTGGTAAATATTGTAAATTAAGAAAAACAAAAAAAAAACTATATTCTATAAACTTATTGTATGTTGGTTAATTATACGAGTAATTTCCCCAAGGTTGGAAATTGTGAAGCACAGTTACCGCTATCAAGCTGTAAAACTGTTTAATAGACTACCTATCGATTTGAAAATCGAAGATAACCCTCACAGATTGAAGGCTTTCTTGCTTGAAAAATTGCTTTTTCACTTCTCATGCTCTGAAAGTGCTTCTTTGTGCAGGATATAGGCTGCACAAAATCGAATTTTGTGCACTAGGGCAAAAAAGTAATCGCGGTGGTGTATGCCCTGCGCGCGGGCCTGCTGCCCCCCCATGCGTCAACATATTCTTCACTAAAGCAGAACAACTCATTCTTCAGTTACATTTAGAGAGTACTTTTACGTTTTATTTCCTCGCAATTAAAGTGAAAAGCACAGTTTATAACTCGTCCACAAAACCATTTTATCCTCGACATTACTATCAGCCCTCGCCTTCGGCTCGGGCTGCTTAAAGTCTCGGGAAAATGGTTCGTTTTGTGCACTTGTTGTAAAATCTACTATTATAGTGTGTCTGAATTTTTAAATAATAAATAATATGTTAATATTTAAATTTTGTGACATAATTTATGAATTTTAATTTGAGTAGGTATGAATGTTGTTAATTTAATTTGGCTGTGTATTAACGTGCCACCAAATTTGAGTAAATTTTGTCTACCAAAATGGATGAATGTACACCAAATTTGCTTCCGGCACTTCACCGGCCGCTGCCGCGGCACGCTCGCTCCGTTCGCTCGGCTCGTGCGTTGTGGTCGAAAGATAACCTAACAAAACCTAACCGATCCCTTGATTTTTTATTCACCAGAAAAAAATTAAGTGATGATTCTGCCCATGAAACTGAACAACTTTTCCCAAGGAACATAGGTCGAAATACGAAAATCAATTTTTGACCTCCCATAGAAACTGCATCAGTTGATAGCGCTTTTTGTTTGGGAGGTCAAATTTGGTTTTTCGTATTTCGAACTATGTTCCTTGGGAAAAGTTGTTTAGTTTCATGGGCAGAATCATCCCTTATTTTTTTTCTGATGAATAATAAATCACGCTGTATACATACAAGCGGCAATCTTACAAACATGTGTTTTTTGAACTGAAGATGGCATAGCACAAAATAAAATCTCCATCGGGTTAGTTATCGTCCTCGATCAAGCCCTGAGGGCAGAGATGAGGTCGACGATGGAACGAGCTTGCCAAGAAGAAGCTAAATCACTCACGACTGTATTCATTTCTGTGGTTACCTAGTGAATCTGAAGTAGCACAAAATGGCAAAATCCTATAAGTCTTGTAAGCAAGTCTGCAAGCCACTACTTTGCTCTAATCTTGGAACTTCTTGAGCTCAAAGTATCGAGCAGCAAAGATTGAGCAGAACTTTTTAAACAAGGTCTTTTAAACACATTTTTAGGGTTCCGTACCTCAAAAGAAAAAAACGGAACCCTTATAGGATCACTTTGTTGTCCGTCTGTCTGTCTGTCTGTCTGTCTGTCTGTCAAGACCCTTTATCTCACGAACGGGTAAAGGTATCAGGTTGAAATTAATAATGTATATTAGGATCCATAAACCACACAAGATCTGAAAATTTCAATTTTTTACAACGACGCTATCAAAAGATATGGCATTTTATGTCCTCATCTCCATACATTTATGCAAAAAAGAAAAACCTACAGGGTACTTCCCGTTGACCTAAAATTATGAAATTCGGCAAGAAGCTAGGTCTCACAGTACAAATAATGAGAAAAGTCTGAAATCATTAAATATTACAACTTTTCTCACAACTAATAGTAACCAATTGTGGTGAGCTCCCGTTTCAAGAACATTCATATAAGAGAGGGGTCAAGTTGGATGGTCGCTGAGGCGATTTTTGTTTTAGTTTTATTTTAAAAACGGGAACACATGCAAACTTGAAAATTGGTATGTTTATAGTGCATAAGCTATAAAATAACAACAAATAATAAAATATAGTCAAGCGCGTGTCGGACTAAAAAAATCTAGCACATTAACTTACTGAAATTTCAACTAATACAATTATGATTATGTGGTGGTACGGAACCCTCTTTGAGCGAGTCCGACTCGCACTTGGCCGTTTTTGTTGATTGTAGATAGTGATTTTTTAAATCCCGGAATTAGAGCCACTGGCATTTTAAAGTCGGCCTCACATCAGTTGTAACAGATTGATCTTAAGCGGGTCTCTGGTGCAGCGTAGCGGTGGGCCAGCTTGTACTGGTTTTGTTAATATTTACTTGCTACTGTTCCTCTTCACAATTTTGAATTCAATATTTATGAGTTGTTTTGGCACGACGAAAAGCTTAAGCCAGGACATGATTCAAATTAGTCGATAATACCTTGTTGAAGGTGAGTATTTGCGTATTCTTTCGAAAACTAAACAATGTAAACTGCTCACAGACTGGGTAGAATTTGAGTAAGTAGCTCAAGCATTTTCCAATATTTATTACGCTGAAAAAATCTTCTTTAATAAAGTGAAACTCAAAATCGTTTATTCAATTTTGGATATTAAAATCAGCTAAACTACATCGCTTCACAAACAAAGTGGCGCTATAGTGGAAAAAAAGAAAAGACCTCGTATAACTGAACACTGAGCGTACTTTTCATAATTTTCAGCAAGATAGTTGGGTTGAGTTGCGATCAGGCGGCGTCTTTGATCCGATGCTCAAAGCGAGCTTTACCAATCAGGGCTCAAGTCAAAGCTGATGTAGGTTATTGAGATAACTATACGAGATTACATTAAGGCGTGTTGAACGTCAATTATTTCATTGGATTATTTTCATTTAACAGCTTAAGGCTGGGCGTACGCTCATACGTAGATGGGGTAGGGCAACACAGATCAGTACGAGTATATCTATCTTTCAGTGTTTAGGGTTCCGAACCAAAATGGTAAAAACGGAACCCTTATGGTGCGACTTCGTCTGTATGTCTGTCTGTCACATCTGTATATCTCAGCATCACTTATGCTATCGAATTGAAATTTGAAATAGTTTTTAGAATATGATTGCCCAAACAAATTTAGTTACGCGGTCCTTAATATGGACTTTATTACTTACAAAAATTCTATAGGTATATCGTACTTGACCGGTTTTTTTCTTAATAAAGCGAGACAGACGCGTTCATCCCTGCCCTACGCCAGCGGCGACTCTACTTAAGCTCACTCTAAATAGTGATAGGTTAGAATAGGTTAAGTTACCACTGTGAGGCCAGATACGAGTTTTAGAACTCATTACCGCCCAAATTGGTCTATTGCTGGACATAAACTTCCCACAATCTTCTCAAGCACTTTGATAAATTATAAAAACAAGGTTTTCGAACGATAGTGTAACTTTTAATATTTTAGTAGCCTTTTGCATGTCTCACATAAATAAATTGACTGTTAAAATAAAAACTATTTCATTCCTTCCTAGCTGAACTACGAACGAATATTCCTCTTTCATGACAGATCTCCCCATTATAATATTATTTGCAGCCAACGTTCACTTTATGCTCTTCCAAAACGGACGCACTTATTTACAGTTATTTTCTTTGACATCAAAATTTTTCTTGATACTTTCTGACCATCGTTTTGCAAGATTATGCACCCCAGATCTGCAATGACGTATCTCATCAAAATTCCGGTCTCGTCTTGCAATCTTCGCTAAGGGTGCGTACTGCCTTCTGCTGGTTATATCTCGTGCTGTTTATTGAGTTGTTGATGGCTGTAAAACAAATAAATTACGAGGTGATAGGGTAGAAAAGGAAATAACTGAATGAAAGGGTTCTTGTAGGCGACACTAGAGGCTTGTGGAAGCACCTACGAAAGCTTGCTTTTAAGTACCTATATTACATACATAAAAGCAGCGTTGATAAGCATCAGAAAAAGATTGTATTGTATTGTATATTTATTTAATGGCATCACATCTCATTACAAAGGCACAAAATCGTATAAAAGCCAACTAAATGCGATGTCAATAGCGGGATTTGTCAACAAGACCAAGAACTTTTTTGTTTTTTGAACCATATTTTGCCAAGGCTCTAAAAGAGCCAACAATAATGTGACCACAAATCGATTAGGAACGATAACATCCTAAACGATTTAACCACCGCTGTTTTTCTAAACTGAAATTTATTTACATGTGAAAAGCAAGGGCATTTTCCAGCGCAGTACCAGGGAGGCATGACAGGTGAAAGATGGCGTCGATCTATCATGACGCGCCCGCTTTCCGCGCGGCGCTGCAGTTTACGGAGGCATTGATTGTTTAGCTTTTTTATAGGGCAAAAGGTTGGAAGCGGCGTGAAAATGATGAACGAAAAGATTAATAAATACAGGGAGAAAAACATGTTCACCAAGCTTTAATGTCTATCAATCTAGCTCTACATCTCTTTACTCACTCGGAGCACGACATGACTGTGTAGAATTATTTCAATACATAATACAAGGTCAAACAGAAAGGGTATATCAACCCTGATGAATGTGATTTTGCTCATGAAACTGAACAACTTTCCCGAAGAAACATTGGTCAAAATACGAAAAAAAAAAATTTACCTCCCATGAAACTGAAGTAACTGACAGAGCATTTTGCATGGTATGTCAAAAAAATATTGGTATTTTGACCAATGTTTTTTTAGGGAAAGTTGTTCAGTTTCAAGGGCAGAATCACATCCTTCAGGGTTGATGTACTCTTTCTGTTACACCTTGTAGACAAAAACAACATAAGTACTTTAATAACGTAAACTATTTAAGTATATTGTCGAAGTTCTCTCTTTCTTTTCGTTTCTAAAAATGGTAAAGTGCTTTGTCCATTATCACTTTGCTTCAGAAAATTTCGCTTCCGTTTCCACTATTTCCTTTCAAAACACCAATCAGATATTAACGGTGATTTTCCTGTAAAATGTTCGATTCCACCTGTGAAGGCAAGTATTTGCGTCCGGAGCGTTTGGTGCAATCTCCTAATTGCCCAGTCCGAGCCCCGGCCTGGGGCCAAATTCTGCGATACCGATTCTCCTCTCGGTTTACATACTAAGTTTCAAAAAGAATAAATTGTCATTACTTATCATTGCGTTATTCAGGATTCTCGAGCATAGGTTGCATCTTTTCTTCGAACAATTTTCATGTGGGGCTCAAAGTCTCCGTTGGGTCGTCCACTAGTGAGAAAAGGAGGACGGCTACACACTAAGATGCTTGTTAAGAGTCGACTGAAAGGTCGACATCCGGCTGACTATACGAGCTACCGGAGGTATGATATGTAATAATTCTGAGATACCGATTCTCCTCTCGGTTTACATACTAAGTTTCATAAAAAATACACTTTCATTACTAAGCATTGCGTTTCAAGATTCTCATCTCGAGCATAGGTAGCATCTTTTCTTCGGCCCAATGGTATTTCAGGGAATTTCCGTGTGGGGTTCAAAGTCTCCGCTGGCTCGGCGAAAAGTGAGAAAAGGAGGACGTCTACACACTAAGATGTAGTAAAAGTTGGTATCGGTGCGCCGATGTTGCGTGGGCCTAAGTATGGGCTGACTACCGGTGAATCTTCATACAAGACCGTGTCAAGTGACGATTTCTCATTTCGAGACGGCTTAACGTAGCTTTCGAAGCACGAAAACGCTCTAGTTGTTTTTCCATTGACAGTCATCCGCGAGGTTTCTTGCTAATGATAAAGTTGTGCTATTAATTTTTGAACAAATTATTCAAAATAATAATTTCCTCTAGAAATCTTTATACGAAATCGATATCAGAATTCCATTGTGAGCAAATCGTTCAGCATAAGCAAAGGCGGCTGCGAGGCTAGTGCAGGTACACACGGCCGCACATCGGTAGAAACACTTTTGGACCTTATGGCGTGGTAATAGAGTTGAAAAAGTTTCTACCGACAAGCGGTTGACCGTACCTCTAGCTCGGTTAGTTCTCTCGTGTTTGACTTCAATACAGCACTTAGCCGAATAGCTGTTTAAACTTTCCACTAAGACTGTTACTCGTATGCAGCTATGTCACGATTAAAGTATCCACCTCTCTCTTCTTATTTCAGAGTAAATTAATCGCAAAATTCACAACGAGTCTTGTTTATGTCATCGGAAGGGGTTACTGCCGTACCGTTTTATCTTCTGCAATTTTTTAACCTTTCTTTTTAATTCATACTTGCGTCTGGGCAGTCTACCTCCCTTTCCCAAAATCTTTAAGACTGACGACGGCACTGCAAAACAAGACTAAATGTGGTAACTTTACTTCCGCCACAAAGTTGCATATTTAGTCGATGACGTAGTACTCGTATAACTAGTTTGCAGTTTACTTATTGTATATTTTTCCCTTTTTTATGGTTTAGTATGTTTTACATTTGATGTACTCTTTTGAAGGAAAACGCAAAAGAAAAGTAATTTTGTAATGTAGTAGGTGCCTACTTATGATCAATTGGCTCCCAATATTCATATTTCCGCCCGTATGTAGCCGGCAAAGAATAGTACCAACCCATCTCTACACGTGGGTGTCGTAAGAGGCGACTAAGGGCTTATAAATCGGAGGATGGGCAGCAGCATCTTTCTGTTTATCGTACCATCTTACATACTGCGGTCACCAACAACAGCGGTCGCCAGCCGCAAATCTCTTAAGCGTGGTGACTATGGTAAAACTCCTCGTAAGTACCCCGCGTTTTTGCTGGAGTTCTGGAGGGAGCTCCCTGTCCTGCAGTGGACGTTTCATGGGATGTTGTGATGATCCAGATTTACTCTTTTGACAGAGATTGTCTATCAACTGTCGTGGCCAGATCGTTAGAAATGATTACTCTATGATGTGTCTGATCTTCTCATGACCACTTCATGAAAGGTTCAGTTATGTTAGGTTGCTTTATCATGAAGTGACTGACATGAAAGTGGCCACATCATGAAATGGCCAATACCACGATCTGACTACGACAGATACACTTCCAAGGCTATTACAAAGGATTAACCGATATTGCTGTGATCGGAAAGAAAGAAGAATTGCCAGTAGACCTGGAGCAGGTTCCAGAAAATCATGGCGAATATTATTCAACAGGAGAAGAAAATTCTAGAGGGTGTTTCGTATATGTATGCAATATGCATACCTTTCGGGTGATTGAAAACTCATGATACTGAACAATTTACTCTGAGGAACACAGGTCGAATATGAAAGAAAAATTTTATCTGCCCATAGAAAATGCATCAGCTGATAGCGGAGGGGTAATTTTTTTTATATATCTACCATTGTTTCATGGGTAGAGCAACTACCGGAGAGATTTGCAGACATACAGGGTGTAAGGGACGGTGTATCGAAAACTGAAAGGGCTTGGAAAACATATTTGAAAAATGAAAAAAAAAATATTAAAAAAATGCTTACTCTGATCGAACGGTTTGTAAGAAGAGGTAATTTTTATTTTATTTTCCAAAAATTTTTCTTTGTGTGTGTTTGTGAGTGTGTGTTTCGTTCTTCGGGTGTATCGTCCCTTATATTATGCTTATATACTATGTATACTTACCAAACAGCCTGTATATTCCGTTTACATGTTTTGTCTATCTTTTGGAAGATGATATTACTTTGAAACAATAATTAACCAGAAGCAATATAAAATTGCCCTACACATTAATTTACTACCTAAAAGCTAAAATATGGCTGAATTTATAAATATCTTTTCCGGTACAAGATCGCGCGGATTTGCGAAGATTTCCAATTAACAAATGGCTCGGAAACAGCTCTTTAATCAAACTTCACTTCGTCGAATGAGTTATTCCGTTCTGTTTTGAGAACGAATTGATTTTGTGGCGAAATTATATACTTTTCTCATGTTTAATCAATAAAAATTAAGTTTGCTTTGTTATAACGTATACAGGGTGTAACAAAATAACAAAAAAGGTATACCAACCCTGAAGGATTTGAATCTGACCATGAAACTGAACAATTTTCCCTAAGGAACATAGATACGAAAAAAAAATTTACCTTCTATAGTGTAAGCATAACGGATAAATAAGAATGGTGTATTGACTATTGTTTTAAAATACTATATTTAAAAGACAGTGTATTGACCATTTTTAAAAAGTTATTGTAAGTAATTTCCGTTGATTATCGCTTTTAAAAGGAAGTGTATTGACTCATTTTGGTTGGTTGTTGTAAAACGATTCCTATTGGTCCACGTCGACACGCCACAGTAGTGGAGGTGGGAGAGTGGGGACCAGTAGGGTAGCGTTTAAATACCGAGGTTCTTGTGAAATTGACTCACTTGTTTTTTGGCAGCTGAAGTAAATAAAACAGTCTCTTGTGCAGTACAATTTGTGTTTGAGTTTTCACAACTCAGAAGTGGGACTCAGGATCGCCATCGGAAAAAGGTATGTTTTTTTTTATTGTCAAAATGCATTTATTTGTTGTAAGTACATGTATACAAGTAAATAAGTCATTAAGATAAACATATTTACACGCAAAGTGATATAGTTCTTGACCTTACTTTATAATTATTGCTTATTTTACCGCCTTATTTTATAAATTTTCTTATATTAGACCTCTGTTAGGTCCCAAAACTAGATGAGTGAGTGAGTCTAGTCGTTTTATTGATTGTTTAGATTAGATCTAGATAATTACTGATTAAGTATCGTGAGCAAATATATGAAGCCTGAATCGTATACAATTAGAACCTAAATAATATCTTCAAAATATTTTTTGTTATGAACATTGACTTTCTCTCAATATTTTGACAGGATTATGGACTTCCCTGGAAGGGAACCATCTTGCTACCAACTCCACGAGCGGAGGAGTCGCGAGACTTCACGCCGAGCGAGCGGTCAGCGCAGTCGACGCTCTGCGTCGGGGGCTGGCGGCCGAAAACCCCGGAGCCGTAGTAGTCTTCGCATCTGCGACACTGACGGGCGGCCGAGCCGCAGTCCGCAACGTCACGAGAGGCACGGTATAGTTCGGCGCAGCCGCAGCCCGGATCGCAGCGACGACAGAGCAACGACCAGACCCAGCCGTGCAGCAGAGCGGTGCAGCGGCCTGCGCGCCAGCAGGCGACGCAGCCATTGCGCGTCACGTGCCCGTGACAGCTCGCATCGCAGCCGCAGTCCATTACTGGGGTGGGCAGGCGCCGTCCTGGGTGACATCGCCGGCCCCAACAAGCGTCGCCAGAAGTCTCCGCGGGCCAGCACGGAAAAGAGGAGCCCTGCTCGACCGTCATCGCGGGAGCGCTGCAGCAGGCAGCGCGCCCAGCGTTCTTCGCGGCGGGTGTCTCCTGGTACCAGTGGACGTCGCAGCCGTATTCTGCGCACGCCTGACCGGCAGAGCAACGCTTCACGACGAGAAGATTCGTCCTGTGAGTTACTTTCAAAGTTTTCTAGTATCTAAAAACTATGTGACAATAATAGTAGTAAGATTAATTACATAAATGTCGTACCAGATTTTGATCCATCAGCTAAAAATCAAAATATTAATACTTGGCTTACTAAAGTAAATGAAATTGCAAAAATTTATAATTGGTCTGATAAACAAACAACAGTAAGTGCAATACCAAAATTAAAAGGGAACGCAAAACGGTGGTACGAGGGCCTCAATTCTGTGGATTTCACATGGTCACAGTGGCAAGAAAAACTTAGAGCCGCGTTTCCTTCAGAAGTGTGGCAACACTTACGAGATTGCTCTCTCGCTCTCTCTCTCTCTCTCTCTCTCGACGTACGTGGATACGATGCATTGTAATAGTTTGTATTAGTAAAGTAAAAATAATAAACGCAAGGTAAACTCAGTGTTGTGGTGTTAATTAATCACCCCACGTCCTCGACTACCGGTTACAATATTTGGCGACAAGGACAGTACGTAAAAATAACATAAATCGTACAGAAACCCAAGCGAAGAATAAAGTGAGGTTATGTGTGGCGTTTGGATAGTGCAAAGTCTTAATGAATGACATACATCCGATCTAATCTGTGGAAAAATTAATAGAGGGAGCCCACAGCGCTATAATTTCCGAACGAGTAGGCAGCTGTCAGTGGCACTGTTGTCACATATCAACATCGCAGCCGCAGTTTTACGAGAAATTTAAAAAAGTATTGTGAAAAATGAAGAAAAAATTAATAGGAATGAAGAGAAATGGAACCAGAGATTAAACAGTATATCGCAGAAGGAAAAACGGCATGGATTCAAACGCTAAATAAAGAAAACTTACAAAAGATTGCGCTAGAATTGGACATATTGCCGGCAAACGAGGTTACCTTGGATAATCTACGGAAAATAGTAAGAGATTACATTCAAGCATTAAAAACAAGCCAGTGGGGCACAGAAAACAAAACAGCCATGGCAGGTACCACAAATTTCGAAAGTTTTGGGGGAGGTAACTGGGACAGTTACCAAGAGCAACTTGATTGTTACATTCTGTTAAATGATATAAAAGCAGACAAAAAGGTACCACTTTTGTTAACCAAATTGACACCACAGGTGTATGACATTTTAGCAACATTATGTGTGCCAAAAAATAAAAAACCAATGGAATTAACATATGAAGTATTATGTGAAATATTAAGTAATCACCATCATCCCAAGACTAATCAAACATTAGAAAGAGCAAAATTTAGAGCACGGACACAAAAAGAAGGAGAAACCATCAACGAATATTTATTGGAATTAAGAAAACTAGCAAAAAACTGTGAGTTTTCAGATGTTGATGACCAAATAAAAGAAAGATTATTGAATGGAGTAAAAGAAGATGTAGTAAGGTTTGAATTACTAAAATCGGGAGAAAAATCACTATCACAATTAAAAACAATTGCAGAAACAGTAGAGATTGCATACAAAATTTCACATGAAGAGTCAAGGACATCTAAAACAGAAATGTTTAGCTACAAAGGGAACGGTAACACAAGAAATAAAATAAATATGCAAAACAACAGCAGGCAAGGCGCACATTGGCAGGAAAACAGAGCGGCGACAAGATCTGCTTGCTTTTGTTGCGGTAAGATGGGACATTCAAGAAACAATTGTACTTTAAAAGATAAATTCTGTAGTGAATGTGGTTTGAAAGGCCATATTTTTAGAACATGTAAAAAAAATAAAAGACATGTGAAGACAACAAGTGCGAATATGGAAGAAGAGGAATTAGAAGCAGAAATGGAAAACTGGAAACTAACAGATTCAGAAACCGACGACGATGTAGACAAGTTACAATATGAAACAAAAAAAGTAACACAAAAAAGGTAAATTTAGTACGTAAAATACCACCCCTATATTTAGAATTACAGGTAAATGGAAAAAACCTAAGATTTGAGGTTGACACAGGGGCAGACATAACTACAGTAACGAAAAGTGACAAAAATAAATATTTCCCCACATTACCTATTTGTTCATCAAATATAACTTTCACAAATTTTAATCAAACAGTGTCGAAACCAGTTGGGTTATTAAAAGGTCTTGATGTTGTTTATAATAACACAAAATGTAAAAATATGACCCTGTTTATTGTCCCCGATGAACAACCTCAGATAATAGGTAAAGATTGGTTACATGAGTTGCAATTATGGCCATTAATTTTACAACAACTTGTATGTAAAACAGACAGTAAAAAAGATCACTATGAAAATAAAATAAAAACAGATTATTCAGATGTTTTTAAATCAGGTTGGGGAAATTATAAGGGACAGCCAATTAACTTAGAATTAAAAGAAGGGGCACACCCAAAGTTTTTGCCAGCACGTAGTGTGCCCTACGCACTAAAAACAAAAGTACAATCGAACACTCCGATTGGGGCACACCAATTGTACCAATTTTGAAAAATGACCCATTACAATCAGTTAGATTATGTGGTGACTATAAAGTAACGGTCAACCCTAACTTAAAAGTAGATCATTTTCCACTACCAACACTTAACAGCATACTGTCACATTTTCAAGGGCAAACCTGCTTCTGCGAGTTAGATTTAAGAGAAGCTTATTTACAAGTGCCTTTGACTGAAGAGTCACAAAAACTTACCACAATTGTCACAGAAAATGGTATTTATAAATACCTATACCTACCCTATGGTTTAAGTACAGGGCCAGGGTCTTTCCAACGGTTAATGTATCAGCAGCTTTCAGATATAGAGGGGGTTTGCGTATATATTGATAATGTGTATGTGGTAGGCAGGGATATTGATGAAACATATACAAGATTGAAAACTGTACTAGACCGTTTTGCGGTGACAGGTTTAAAATCAAAGTTAGCTAAATGCCACTTCTTTAAAACAGAACTAAAGGTTTTCAATTACATTGTAAATGAAAAAGGAATAAGAGTAGACAAGAGTGCTATTCAGTCACTATTAGATACACCACAGCCGGAAAGTATCAAGATGTTGCAATCATTCCTGGGAAAAATAAACTATTATGGTCGTTTTTTAAAAAATATGTCGACAGCTTTGCAACCATTATTCGAAGCATTAAAAAACAAAAAACTCAAATGGAACAAAGATTGTGAAATGGCATTTCAAAAAATAAAATCAGTTTTAGCAAATTCGAAAACATTGTCACATTACGATCCAAATCTTCCTATCATTTTGAGCTGTGACGCCTCAGATTGTGGAGTAGCAGCGGTATTGTCTGTTCGAGATACAGACGGAGTAACAAAACCGGTTGCATATGCAAGCAAAAAGCTAAGTGAAGCTCAAACACGATATCCAACAATAGAAAAAGAGGCATATGCAATAATTTTTGGAGTAACAAAGTTTTATGAATATGTATATGGAAAACATTTTGAGCTAGAGACAGACAACTCCGCTTTGGTCAGGATTTTAGGACCACATAAAGGGATTCCAAAAATGGCATGTCGTAGGCTACAACATTGGGCTATATACTTAACAGGTTTTAACTATACAATCCGACACATAAGTACCAATAAAAATCCAGCAGATTATCTATCGCGACACCCAATGACACAGGATAAAAATAATGACAGTAAAACAGAACATCCATTATTTGAAGCAGATAATTGTGGATACATAAATTTTATATCATTAGAAAATCTCGAATCCCTGAAATGGCAGGATATTAAAAAAGAAACTCAAAAAGACAAGTTGTTAACAACTGTTATTCGCTATTGCATGGATGGCTGGCCAGATGAAAAAAGTATAACAAAAGACCTAGAACATTTTTATAGGAGAAAAGACGAACTGACTGTGGACAGAGGCTGTGTCTTATGGGGTTACAGGGTGGTTATTCCTAAAAAATTAACGAATACAGTTTTGAATGATTTGCATTCCAGTCATTTTGGAACAAATAGGATGAAACAAACGGCTCGATCATTTTTTTGGTGGCCCATGATAGATCAAGCAATAGAAGAAGTCACAAAAGCATGTATAGTGTGTTTACAAAACAGGAAGGTGCCAGAAAAAGTAAATCTGACACCATGGCCGGTAGCCCAAAAAGTATGGCAACGTTTGCATGCAGATTTTTTAGGACCAA
Source organism: Athrips mouffetella (assembly GCA_947532105.1). Taxonomy (NCBI): domain Eukaryota; kingdom Metazoa; phylum Arthropoda; class Insecta; order Lepidoptera; family Gelechiidae; genus Athrips; species Athrips mouffetella. The sequence continues at coordinate 25,044,779 of OX383976.1, forward strand.
TTTTTGGAAAAATGATATTAGTTATTGTCGATAGTTTGTCCAAATGGCCAGAAGCTTTTATTATGAATCAAATAACAGCAACAAAAACAATAAATGCTTTCAAAGAAGTTTTTGTAAGATTTGGATTTCCACATCACCTTGTAACAGATAATGGGACCACTTGGACAAGCCACGAATTTAAAGAATTCTGTACCATAACTGGTATAAAACAAAGCTTTACGCCGCCTTATTACCCAGCCACCAACGGGGCAGCTGAAAGATTCGTAGGCATTTTCAAAAGCCATGTAACAAAGATTGTTGAATGTGGACATACCTTGCCATATGCAATAAATTTATTTTTGTTTGATTACAGAACAACAATTCACAAGGTAACGGGAGTTACACCGGCAAAGATGATTTTTGGTAGAGAAATCCGAAATAGATTCTCATTGCTAAGACCAGACCCCATATTGCAAGGTATAGCCACACAAGTAGAAAAACAGATAGAGTCAGCTGGGGGTAAGAGAAATGTGAATTTTTTGGTGGGGGAAAAAGTAATGACCAGAGACTATCGTAAGGGTAAAAAGAAATGGATATTGGGAAAAATTGTGAAAATTATGTCACCAGTCACTTATATGGTGGATGTAGAGAACAGGGAGGTTAAAAGACATGTTAACCAAATAATTAAATGTTCACAAGATCTCTGATATTGTTTTACTCAGGCTTGTTGTAGTTAGTAAGCTTACTAAGACAGTAGTTATATAGAATTAAGTAAATTTAACAACGTGAATCTTATGTAATTTTTTATAGGCTAAGTATTTTCAGTTTTACATAAGTAGGTATGGGCATGAGTATAAGCTGTCACATTTATGGGTGGGGGAGAGTGTGGCAACACTTACGAGATTGCTCTCTCGCTCTCTCTCTCTCTCTCTCTCTCGACGTACGTGGATACGATGCATTGTAATAGTTTGTATTAGTAAAGTTAAAATAATAAACGCAAAGTAAACTCAGTGTTGTGGTGTTAATTAATCACCCCACGTCCTCGACTACCGGTTACAATAAGAAGAAAACTACGGGCAAATGTTGTTTGATATGCTTAAGAAGAGGGCAAAATTTGGGGACTCTTTGGAGGATTATTTTTATGAAAAAACAGCGTTACTGAACCGATGTGACATCTTCGGAAAGAGGGCTGTCGAATGTATTGTTTTTGGAATAGAGGATAGGGCAATTAGGTTAGGGGCTGAAGCGGCACAGTTTGAGAACCCGGAAAAGCTGTTATCATATCTTAGGAACGTTAAAATCAGACAAAACGAAAATACAGCTAAAAATACTCCATATAGCAACAGGAAAAATAACACGCGCGAACAAACTAGTCATACGTCCGGTCAAAAGAATCCGATGAGGTGCTTTAACTGTAAGCAAGAGGGTCACACTGTTTCTAATTGCCCTAAGCCATTAAAGAGGTGCGAAAACTGCTCTCTGATAGGACATGACGCGAATGAATGTTTTAGGAAACCTGAAAAACAAGCAAACAAGTCTATTCTTAAGATATGTGATGGGTCTAAACATAACGAAAAATACATTCAAAAAGTTTTTGTCAATGGTTTTGAAAGAACTGCGTTTATGGATTTGGGAAGCGACTGTACGTTAATCAGGCACAGTGACGCAAAAGTTGTGTTAGGATCATTTGGAGGAGAAGTATTAACAATGACAGGATTTGGAGGTGCTAAGGTTCAGACTCTAGGAAGCTGTTTGGCAGATATCGAGATCCAAGGTGTGAAGGCTAGAATCTCAATACATGTTGTACCTGATCATTTTCTTCACCATTCGTTATTACTAGGCCAGAACTTCACCGAATTGCCGGATATTAGCATCTTGAAAACCAGTGACGAGCTGTTGGTGTCTCAGGATTTGAAATGTCAAGGAGCAAACTGTGAAAAGCTTTTTGTAGCTGTTGACACAGAGTTACAGCCAGGCGTGAATTGTTTAGATGTTTACTCGACCAATAAATTAGACGGGCCCTTTTTAGTGCATGGATGTTTTTGTTCAAAGCCTAAGCGGGAATACTTTTTGGAGGAGGGTGTGTACACACTAAAAGAAGGTAGAAACACTTTATTAATTAAAAACCTCAGTGGCAAGAGCATACCCTTTTCCAAGGATTGTTTAATTGCTAGAGCTGAAGAAATTCAATTAATCGATATGCCGGCTCCGGATGTATGTAGGGTAGATTCTTCCAAGGGGTATTATGAGCCCTTCACTCTGTCCGATTTAAATATAGATGAGAGCATAGAGGAGACTCAAAAATTGAAGTTGTTGGCGTTGTTAAATAGATATAGATCTTCTTTTGCTATCTCGCTAGGGGAGTTAGGTTGCACTGGTGTAGAAAAGATGGATATTGCACTAACGGACAGAGAACCGGTTGTGTACAGACCCTATAGGTTATCCCACAGCGAAAAAGCCGAGGTTAGACAAATGATCGATGAGTTACTAGACTGTGGAATAATTAGAGAGTCGTCTTCACCATTTGCCAGTCCGATCATAATCGTCAAAAAGAAGACTGGCGAGAAGCGTCTGTGTATTGATTATAGATCTCTTAATCGAAAAACTATAAAGCAACATTATCCCTTGCCAATTATTGAGGAGCAGCTGGAGAGGTTATCCGGATTTAAATATTTCACTTCCCTTGATTTGGCTTCAGGATACTATCAGGTTGAGTTAACAGAAGATGCCAAACCAAAAACTGCTTTCGTAACACCTGAAGGACAATACGAGTTTAATAGAATGCCATTCGGGCTAACTAATGCGCCAGCTGTTTTTCAAAGGGTAATTAACAAAGTTTTGGATAACTTGCGTTTCAACTCAGTAGTCGTGTATATGGATGATATTCTGGTTCCTTCTAATTCAATCGAAGACGGTCTGGAGAAACTCGAGCAGGTATTCGAAAAGATTAGAGAAGCTGGTCTTACTTTAAAAGTTTCGAAATGTAAGTTCTTCCAAACCTCTATAGATTTTCTCGGGTTTGAGGTTTCTGCAGAGGGGATTAAACCCGGTCAACAAAAGACTGCCGCCGTGCAAAACTTTCCAATTCCGAAGAATGTTCACAACGTGAGACAATTCCTTGGCCTTGCTAGTTTTTTCAGGCGTTTCATCAAAGATTTTGCTGTGATCGCACGACCCTTGTCCAAATTGCTCAAGAAAAATAGTCCTTGGGAATGGGGTATAGTTCAACAGCAAGCTTTTCAAGAGCTTAAGACGAGACTCGTTTCCCGACCGGTCTTGAGTTTGTTTGACCCTCGTTTGGAAACCGAGCTACATACTGACGCAAGTAAACATGGCGTAGCGGGCATACTGCTCCAAAAACACGGGAATATCTTAAAACCCGTTGCATTTTATAGCAGACAGACTTCACCAGAAGAACAACACTTTTCGTCATATGAGCTCGAAACGTTAGCTGTCATAAGTTCGTTATGCAAATTTAGACCTTATTTACTTGGTATTAAATTCAACATTGTAACTGACTGTAATTCTTTGCGGTCAACATTTTTAAAACGAGACATGATCCCACGTGTTGCTCGCTGGTGGAGTCTGATTCAGGAGTTTGATTGTAATGTTTTGTACAAACCAGGTACAGCCATTAGTCATGCTGACGCTTTAAGTCGTAACCCAATAGGGAGTGATGAAAACAGCATTGAAAGTATGTGTGCCCCTAATATCTTGCAGATAACTTCAGATTGGCTAGAAACTGTGCAGTCCGGTGATGAGGAGGTTCAAAGAATTAAAAAAATACTGTCGGATAAGGATACTGATAATATTGTAGAGATAAAAAAAAATATTGTGTCAAACGGAATCTAGTTTACAAAATAACTGAACAGGGTCTTAAGTGGTTGGCACCCAAGGGAGTGAGATGGCAGATATTGCAGGCATGTCACGATCAAATCGGACATTTCTCATTCGAAAAGACTTTTGATAAGGTTCGGGCCGATTATTGGTTCCCTAAGATGCGTAAATTCATAAAAAAGTATGTAGAGTCGTGTTTGCAATGTGCACACGGGAAAAAGCCTAGTGGAAAGAAGTCAGGATATCTGCATCCTATACCTAAGGAGCCAGTTCCGTTTCACACTTTGCATGCGGACCACTTGGGACCCTTTAACGAGAGCAAAAGGAAAAATAAGTATATTTTGCTTATTATAGACGCGTTCACTAAATTCATTTACTTAAAAGCAGTGAAAAACACAAAAAGTAATACTACTATTAATGTTTTTAAAGACTACTTTGCCTTGTTTGGCGTCCCGAAAAGACTTACCACAGACCGAGGAACGACATTTACTAGTTCAAATTTTAAGGAATATGTTAATAGCACAGGGATACAACATATTTTAAATGCGGTCGCAACACCTAGAGCGAACGGTCAAATAGAACGTTATAACCGTACGGTCTTGGATGCACTAAATGCTAAAAATCATGGAGGTGACGAACGAAAATGGGACGAACATTTGCCTCAGATACAGTGGGGTCTCAATAATACAATTAATAAATCAACTGGCAAAACCCCAACTGAGGTATTGTTCGGACTAAGATTAACCGGAGAGTCAGAAAGTGCCTTGAGATTTTCCACGGTTGACGAGGATGACTGTTCGTCTACCTCATCAAATATAGAACAAAATAGATATGAGTTGAAACTAACCAAGAAAAACAAAAACAAAAGTTCGACAAATCACGTACTCCAGCTCGGAAATTTAAAGTAGGACAGCTGGTAAGAGTAGAACGAGAAGTATCTGAGAAAGGAAAAAGCAAAAAATTAGTTGCAAAATGTTTAGGCCCTTACCGTATAACTCAAATATTACCAAACGATCGTTACGAAGTGGAAGATACACCTGTAACCAAGAAGAAGGGTAAGTCGGTTTACAAAGGGGTTTATCCGGTTGACCGAATACATCCTTGGTTATCCTTTAGTAATTTAGATAGTGACGGTTCTTCTGGAGATTCTAGTGACTCCGTTGAGGAGTATTGTAATGTTACGACTTAAATAGCTTCTATCTAAAGTAAGTAATTATGATATGTAAGTAATCACACTAATCACAAATAAGTGGAAATTTATGTTATTACTGGAAACTAGTAAGGTTTTGATTATAACGAACAAATAAATATGTTGATATAAAATTATAACTTGTAGTAAAGATAATGTACGAACTTAGATACGACAGATGTTTAAAGGATAAACTTAATAAATTAAAATAGTCTCGTCTCATATGTTATTACATTGCAGTAGAGTGTAGTAGAGTTGTACAGTGTGATGATAAAGCAATAGAGTTTGATAGCAGGGTAGTAAAGTATGATAGTAAAGTAGTGCAGTATAATAGTATGGTAGTAATGATGATAGTAAAGTAGTACAGTTTAATAGTAAGGTAGTATTGATAGCATAACAAATGCAACGATTGCGAGGTCGCAATTATATAGTCAGGATGGACGAATGTAAGCATAACGGATAAATAAGAATGGTGTATTGACTATTGTTTTAAAATACTATATTTAAAAGACAGTGTATTGACCATTTTTAAAAAGTTATTGTAAGTAATTTCCGTTGATTATCGCTTTTAAAAGGAAGTGTATTGACTCATTTTGGTTGGTTGTTGTAAAACGATTCCTATTGGTCCACGTCGACACGCCACAGTAGTGGAGGTGGGAGAGTGAGGACCAGTAGGGTAGCGTTTAAATACCGAGGTTCTTGTGAAATTGACTCACTTGTTTTTTGGCAGCTGAAGTAAATAAAACAGTCTCTTGTGCAGTACAATTTGTGTTTGAGTTTTCACAATAGAAACTAAATCAACTGATAGCGCATTTGATATGGTCAAAATATTTTTTTCGTATTTCGACTTATGTTACTTAGGGAAAGTTGTTCAGTTTCGTGGGCAGAATCAGATACATGACGTACCCTTTCTGTTCATCATCATCATCATATCAGCCGAAAGACGTCCATTGCTGGACATAGGCCTCCCCTAAAGAACTCCATGACGACCGGTCCTGCGCTGCTCGCATCCAGCGGCTTCTCGCGACCTTGGCCAGATCGACGGTCCACCTTGTGGGGGGCCTGCCGACGCTTCGTCTTCCGGTACGTGGTCGCCACTCTAGAACCCTCACGCCCCATCGGCCATCGGTTCTTGTTGCGATGTGCCCTGCCCACTGCCACTTCAGTTTAACGATTCTTAGGGCTATGTCAGTTACTTTAGTTCTTCTGCGGATGTCCTCATTTCTGATTCGATCGCGCAGAGAGACTCCGAGCATAACCCTTTCCATAGCCCTTTGAGCTTTCTGATAAGGCCCATCGTGAGCGGCCCTTTCTGTTACACCTTGTATAATAACCTGCTAAAGTGTTTAAGCATAGAGTAATATAATACTGGGCGTAACAGAGAGCTCATCGCCATACTAAACTTGGAACCCGCCTAATACTAACTATTAGAGCGCCATAATTAGTATTGGTGGTATTAGGAACTAACAAGACATCGTTATCAGTCTTTCGTTCGTGTCAACTAGATGGCGTTATGCTCACACTACCATAGATGGCGTTCTTATAAATATGGATTACATAATTGCTGTAAATTTAAAATTATGTGTTATTAGGGTTCCGAACCAAAATGTTCTGTCACACCCATTTAACTCAGCAACTACTCACGTAATCAAATCACTAATCACGTTCTAACTACTTTTAAAATATGCTAGCCCAACTATTATTATTATTATGAAATAAAAAAATATATTTGTTATTTATGACTGCAAATGGGTCCCAAATATGGAGGGGTAATACTTTAAACTATCGTTATTTATTAGGTCGAGTGAGGGACGTCTAATGCTTTGCTGTGAAGGTAGGTACAGTCAAAGCTGGTCAACCTTGACACTCACAGCTTAACTTTAGTTCCTGCGGCTGAAAGAATAAGAATGGTATTGAAAGTCCAGTGTGTCAACCTCGAAGTGCTCTCAACTGTTTCTACCTACCTACCTAACAAATATTTCGTACGTACGGCAGCAAGCACGTAGAAACATAACAAGTATAAGCTGAACCAGCGCTACGCTACAAACGCCTGAAACCAGAGACCCCAAGGTCAAAGTGTTTCCACCGACAAGCGGCCGTGTGAACCTAGAAATTGCCTACTTAAGTACTTAGGTACAGTCAACGACAGATCAAGCTTGACACATTGGACTTTGTATCGTTCTTTTTTCAATAGGCATACGGGCTAGAGTCGCACTACGTACGACTACGAGTGTCAAGCTTGACCTGTCGTTAACTGTACATAAGGCCACCTTGTCTTTACAGAAAATGTCATGATTCACGTGGTATAAGCAGGTGGGTACAGTCAAGAGCACATCAAGCCTGACACGATACCGTTCTTATTTCAAAAAATGTAGGCGCTGACCTTTTAGAGATTCTTATGCTCAAAAAAGTCTTTACTATTGATGAATGTTGATGTTGTTGATTTTTATCATCTCGGAAACTGGAAGAGGTAACTCTGCCCATCAAACTGAACAACTTCCCAAGAAACATAGCGCGAAATACGAAGAAATAACATCTACCTCTCATAAAAAATGTGCTGTCATAAAAAATAACTGTCATAGCCCGATTTATCCTTGGAGGCAATTCTTGAATATCGCCGGGTGATAAAATATCACTCAAAAATTCAAAATCACAGATTTTTCTTTTCAAAAGTGATGATTGATATTAGTAAAATATAAAGCAGTCCTTGATTGTTAATTTTCATGCATTCTGATTTACCTTTCAACAGTTTATCAGGGCCTACCTAAGTAAAATAGCTAACGGTCGATTAGTTAAGAAACAGAGTATGGTAAAATCAGCCGTACTAAATCAACGCTCTTCAGTAGTTAGGTAGATAGGTAGGTAGGTATGTTTGACAGACTAACCATACATGTCAACTAATTTATTGTAGGTATCATACTAGATCGACTTGACCAAGTATAAGAACAATTGATGGTTATTTAATAGTGCAAATAATCTGCGATCGCATGTTTGTAGGTAAAGTGACAGGCAAGATCGCAAGATGCACGAATTGGCAACGTCACCTAAGCAAGCCAACTTTAGACCCTGTTCAGGCAATTTTTTTGTGCGATTTTACGTACAATGCCGCTTTGTTTAGCCGTACAAATAATCAAATTGTAAACGATTAAGCAATGTACGATAAAACACGAAAAACTTTTGTGCTGCAACATAGTGTTCGTGACGAAACGACTCGACGTTAGAAAATGGTCTTTAATACGTAGTAATAGCGTACATATTCGTTACGAAAAAGTTTTTATGTAAAGAAAAATAAAAACCGGTCAAGTGCAAATTAGACTCGAGCACAGATGGTTCCTATATACCTACTTACAGTATTTTTAGAAGCAATTAAGTCCATTTTCAGAACTGCAAAACGAAGTTTGTTATTTAAGTTATTTTTCCTGTAATGTTTGCATAATCCTCTATCAACTTTATTTAATTCTGATTTTTTGTTTGCAAACTTCGAAGATATGGGGGGTAAAGGTATTTTTAGCCATGTTAAATATAACTTGATATTTAAAAAAATATAAAAAACCGGTCAAGTGCGAGTCGAACTCGTGCGCCGAGGGTTCCGATTGTGGATATATCTATTGTATTTTTGGAAGCAATAAAATAAATATTTTTAGGACCGCAAAACTAAATTTGTTTGTAAAGGTTTTTTTGCAAATGTCTAAAAAACTGTGCAACTGAGAAATATCGTTTTATTTTTGCTGTAATATTTACATAAACTTCTATCAACTGTAATTAATTCAGATTTTTCCTTTTACAAACTCCGGAGATAAAGGGGGGAATGGTATTATTTTTGTAATTTTTTATCATAACTTGAAAACTAAGTCGTATAAAAATACAAAAATATATTTTGAAATGTACAAGCAAAGCACTTTCATATGATACCCCACCCGACGACCTAGTAACGACAATTTGAAATTTTACCCCCGCTATTTGGGCTCCCTTTACATTAATAATCATATTTTTTTATAAATTTTTCATAATGCAATTAGGTTGGACAGCCATATTCTAAAACTATTCCAAATTTCAAGTCGATAGCATAAGTGGTTGCTGAGATATACGGGTGTGACAGACAGACGGACAGACAAAGTCACAACATATGGGTTCCTTTTTTTACTATTTTGGTATCGGAACCCTAAAAACCATTTTGAAATGTACAGTCAAGAGCAGGTTAAGCTTGACTCTCGCAGTGCAACTTCTGCTTCGTCATCTAGACAGACCCTGAACGCGAAATAACGATGAGAGAAAATACCAGTCATAGACAGACCCTGGGAATCAATGATTGAAAATCACCGGGTGATAAAATATCACTTTTGAGACTATAAATTCACATTTGCCAGGTAATTTTTTTGATTTAATTTTTTTTTATTTGATAGGTAAATCAGAATACATTTAAATTAACAAGTAAGGACTGCTTTATATTTTACGAAGATCAATCTTAACTTTTGAAAAGAAAAATCTGCGAATTTGAATTTTTTGAGTGATATTCTATCACCCGGTGATATTCAATCACCCGGTGATATTCAAGAATTGGTCCTCAGAACGCGATATAACGACTATTCATTCCACGCGATTCCACGAAACTGCCTACTTCATTCCACAAAAGAACGCGACGTTTTACAACAAAATAACCTCAATTTTCAAAGTAAAAGGATAATATTTTACTAGCTGTAGGTATGTCAAAATATGACAGTTTACGCATTTTTCTGTGAAGGTAAGTAGGTATATTGTGGTTACCTACCTGTGCCTCCTGGTAGGTGGTATTTCTTCTAAAATGAAAAATGTATGTTTACCGCTCCGCGTTCTGTCGTGGAATACTTAGATTACAAACAAAATAGGTGTTCCAAATTTTAAATTTTCAGCCTCTGCGATAAAGTGGTTACAGCTTTCGGCTCTCGGTCGCAGGTTTTGGGTTCCATTTCCGTTAGGGACACTTACGGCAAAACAAAAATCACTTAATGAGATAATGCGACTTCTCCAGTTTGGTAAGGATAGGTATTGCAGGATGAATCACCTAATTGTCGGAAAAGTAAGATGATTTCGTACTTCAGAAGGCACGGAAGCCGTTCTGAAGTACGAAATCATCTTACTTTTCCGACAATTACTCGACGCCCTCATTACTACATACCTACCTACTTGAAGCCTTTGAACTGTGATATAAAACATACCTACTGGTACTATTTTAAGATTCCTCTATAGAATATGACGTTTAAATAATATCCATTCCACCAAAGAATGCGACGACGTTTTGTAAATTGGATAGGTATACCTACGTGTAAAGTGATAAAAATGTGGACATACCTGATAACGATACGTCAAACGATACGAGTAGGTAGTCAGTCATGATTTTTTTAGTTCAAAGGTTGCAAACCAATGTTTACTGCAAAATGCTTCCTTACAAAACTCCGCATTATTTCATGAAATTAATAAAAAACAAATATTCTCAATATTTTTGTAACAAAGTTGTGCCTCATGTTATTAAAAAGAAATCTTTTCTGTACTACTAAATATTTGTTTACTCAAAGTCATATTCTTTCGTGGAATCCTCTTGTCATTCAATATCATTCAGATTTTCAACACTAAATTAATTATCGACGTTTTTGTTTATTTATCTTAACTATGTCATAATTATTTCGTGGAATCCAAGAAACTTCTTAAGAACTTCCGGTCATATTTCATGAAATTAATAAAAAACAAATATTCTCAATTTTTTTGTAACAAAGTTGTGCCTCATGTTATTAAAAATAAATCTTTTCTTGACTACTAAATATTTGTTTACTCAGTCATATTCTTTCGTGGAATCCTCTTGTCATTCAATATCATTCAGATTTTCAACACTAAATTAATTATCGACGTTTTTGTTTATTTATCTTAACTATGTCATAATTATTTCGTGGAATCCGCTTTACCTATAATTTAAGCAAAGAAACTTCGAACTTCCGGTCATTCCGTTTTTGTGCAGTTACAATATTGCACATAAAAATTGCGCCATCTAGACTTATAAAATGAACTACGTGAGAGCACTTGAGAATGTTGCATCACACAGCAAAGCTTTTGCAGGAGTTCAATAGATGGCGTTAATAAGGAAACAAAATTGAAACTAAAAATTTTATAGGTAAACACGAAAATTTAATCATGAAAACATAACTTATAATCTTCTTATGAGTTGAATATGCTGTGCTAGCTTTAAAAACTTTATAATATTACGAAACATATTTATAATACTGGAATGACGTTGGTTGCGCCATCTGTTAGAATTCAAGAGTCATGAAAAGTGCAATATATGGCGTGGACAGGACATGGTTTAAGTTTCCAAGTGACCTTTGACATGGCTGAGAATGCAGTTAAAAACATACTTGTCAGCTCGATTTTTTTGTTAAAACCTACTTACGAGTATCTAGTCCCTGTTTTTAACCTGACTTTACTGTAATGGGAAATTCTTTTAGCTTTTTGTTTTCTCATATACGAGTACGTGTAGAACCACTTGTAAAGCGATGTAAACCTATGCATATCGTACCGTTCTTGATCTAAAGTAAAATAAAACAACCTCACCCCCAAAATAGTTTCATCATAATTCCTCAAGAACATTTGCTTTATGTTATCCACATTACGTTTCCCCTTAAAAAAAACCGGTCAAGTGCGAGTCAGACTCGCGCGCCGAGGGTTCCGATTTACTTTTAGTTTTTTTTGGAAGCAATAGAGTCCATTTTAAGGACCGCAAAACTAAATTTGTTTGTAAATGTTTTTTGCAGATTTCTAAAAAACTGTGCAACTTAGAAAGATCATTTCATTTTTGCTGTAATATTTTTATAAATATCTATCTACTGTAATTAATTCAGATTTTTCCTTCCACTAACTTCGGAGATAAGGGGGGGGGGAATGGTATTTTTTTTGACATTTTTCACCATAATTTAAAAACTAAGTGTTGTAAAAAAATGCGAAAATATGTTTTAGAATGTACAAGTAAAGCCCTTTCATATGATACCCAATTTGACCTAGTAACGACAATTAGAATTTTTTCCTATTTAGGCTCCCTTTACATTCATAATCATATATTTTATTTATTCTTTTATGTGCAACTATGTTGGGCAACCATATTCTAAAACTATTCTAAATTTCAAGTCTATAGCATAAGTGGTTGCTGAGATAAGAGGTGTGACAGACACACAGACAGACAAAGTCGCACCATAAGGGTTCCTTTTTTTACCATTTTGGTATCGGTACCCTAAAAACTATACTCGAATTTAACACGCGACAGCCCATGTCATTTCAGTGCACCCTTCTAAAATGAGGAGCAATCTGATCCCCGAGTAATATTCTTGAAACGCTTGACGTCGACGCGCTCCGCGTGACGAATCATGAATGACAGGTGACGTGTGATGCGAGCTATGAGGTAAACTCGTATTGGTGGGGGGAGGGGGATGTTTTATTAAATTGTGGCAGCCGGTAGGGAGCCGTGCGATTTTGTTGATTTGATGGATGTTGTTTTGATAGTTTTTAGGGGTGTCAAGTTCGAGAAGATAGTTTAGTTGTTTTTGGAATTGATATGCTTGTTTGTTATATATATTTTAGGTTGTAGGGCTTTTGTGCAAAGTCCGTCTGGGGAAGTACCACCCCTCTCCTATTTCTGCCGTAAAGCAGCAGTGTTTGCACTACTGTGTTTCGGTTTGAAGGGTAAGGGATCCAGTGAAATTACTGGCACATGAGACATAACATCTTAGTTCTCAGGGTGGGCAACGCGCTATGCTGTCTTATTAGCGTCAACGTATGTCACTAATAGGACAGTGGGTGCTATGGGCTGTGGAGACTACTTACCATCAGGTGGCCCACCTGGTCGTTTGCTCACTTGAAACAAAAAAAAAATATAAATTTGTGAATGAAATATGACTGGCACTGGTTTTTACAAAGAACAAATGCCGTCTAAACACCAAATCCAAACCTTAATTGTTTTTAAGGGATTTTAGATTATTTACGAATATAGATCAATTATCTTTGGTTTGGCACATAAAATAGGAAATCACAAATCCAGTCTAGTTCGGAAGGAGGGCGTTTACATGCAAATGTAACGAGTGTTGGAGAGCCGTAGCACTGGCTGGTTTGTTCCGCTTTTAAACATTTTCTTAATTGCATTAAAAAGTTTTACAAAAAAATTAATATGTGGTATAATAAGATTTGAATGGTACAAGAAGAAAGAAACAATGAACGTGAATAATACGATTTGACATGACTGTGATCACGTTCACCGAAAATGCAGAAACTCACGCTTGTGTCATCTTAACAACATATTATTATTGTCACATGTTTTATCCTAACGTTTAATCATCGCGTTTTATGCAGTGTCCTCATAGCGCACATAGAAAAACTGTGTCAATTCTAAACGAACCTACTAGTACTGTTAGAGCATAACACAGCCGCGTAACAACCAAAGTTTAATAGCATTCGAACACTGCAGTCGAATCGTAATCGATTTATTCGATTGACTCGCGGTGTCGATTGCACTTATCCTTGTTCCAAACTTCTCTGTGCTTTGTAGAGCAAGTTTCATTTTGTTATTGTGATGAGATCCTGGTTCAAACATAGTCTTGATCATAAAGGATTTTTTGTTTCTTGCAAGCTCTGTTTCAATTTGCATGTTTTGGCTTAGTAAGATTGATTTGTTAATAGTACAATAATGTAAAAAACCGGCCAAGTGCGAGTCGGCCTCGCGCACTGAGGGTTCCGTACCACCACATAATCATAATAATAATCAATCATGTATTAGTTGAAATTTCAGTAAGTTAATTTGCTAGATTTTTTTAGAGTGACACGCGCTTGACAAAATTTTATTATTTGTTGTTATTTTATAGCTTATGAACTATAAACATACCAACTTTCAAGTTTGTAAGTGTTCTCGTTTTTAAAATAGAACTAAAACAAAAATCGCCTCCGCGACCATCCAACTTGACCCCTCTCATATATGAATGTTCTTGAAACGGGAGCTCACCACAATTGGTTACCATTAGTTGTGAGTAAAGTTGTAATATTTAATGATTTCAGATTTTTCCCTTTATTTGTACTGTGAGACCTAGCTTCTTGCCAAATTTCATAATTTTGGTCAACGGAAAGTACCCTGTAGGTTTTCCTTTTTTGCATAAATGTATGGAGATGAGGACATAAAAAGCCATATCTTTTGATTGCGTCATTGTAAAAAATTTAAATTTTCAGATCTTGTGTGGTTCATGGACCCTAACATATGGTATTAATTTCAACCTGATACCTTTACCCGTTCGTGAGATAAAGGGTCTTGACAGACAGACAGACAGACAGACGGACAACAAAGTGATCCTATAAGGGTTCCGTTTTTTTCTTTTGAGGTACGGAACCCTAAAAATGTCGATAAATTAGAGTTTTATTCTGATCTCTTGTGTTCTTTTCAGGCAAGAAAAGTGGTTATGGTATAGGTTGTCTTTCTCAATACGTTTCCATAGACTTCCTGTTTCATTTACTATCTTATTAAGTATAGTGGCTACTAAAGTGGCAGTGGGCAGGGCACATTGCAAGAAGAACCGATGGCCGATGGGGCGTAAGTGTACTAAAGTGGCAACTACGTACCGGAAGACGAAGCGTTGGCAGCACAGATCAGAAATAAGTCTAGATGACTCAAGTGTACCTACTTTGCGTGCCCAAACCCGTGGCCCAAACTAAGCTCAAAACGCTTAGTTTGCTTGTCATGGGCTTGTCATATCACCGAGAACTGTGACACGCTTCGTTTTCATACAAACGGCGGAGTTTGCGTTATCTAGACTTATTTCTGATCTGTGGTTGGCAGGCCCCCCACAAGGTGGACCGACTATCTGGTCAAGGTCGCGGGAAGCCGCTAGATGCGAGCAGCGCAGGACCGGTCGTCATGGAGATCTTACGGGGAGGCCTATGTCCATCGGTGGACGTCTTTCGGCTGATATGATGATGGTGATGATCTTATTAAGTAGGTAGTTGATATTTTCTCGACTTAACTAACAACAAAGCAGTATAAAAATTGTGATACAGAACACACTGATTCAGTTGAAGCTATCTTAGGCGGTATCCGCATACAATTATATTAGGCGCTCTTTTGTAGGCACTCAAACTTTAAGGAATTTCCGGGTAAAATTTTCCTTACTTTATGACCCTTATCATCTTGCGTTTTTAATAAATAAATATCAAATTCATACTGTTGTATTCCGTTTCGAGCGTCTAGGTATAGTGTAGGCAACGACTCAGTTGACCCCAACATAATTCTCTCTAATTCATAATTAAATGTAAATTCAAAATATCAAAAAAAATACCAACAAAATTTTTTCTTAATTTTTTTGTAATTTTTGTATGGAATAATTAAAAGTACCGATTTTTCTTTGGATTTTTTTAAAGAAGGTTTGTCTCATATAGTGTAATACCCCAGCGAAGTTTCTTCGACTGAGGATTTAAAGCGGGGGTCTTCATACAACGATACGCTTCGTTGCCTAGACTAGGTAGATAATTTTTTTAAAACTTCTCATGCAATACCACCAATATTTTCAATTCTCTAACTTATATCAGTCTCGCTTTCACCAGCCCACCATGAGTATGGATTCACCCCTTTGCGGTTGGATACGAGCCAATGTCTGGGAGTCAAATTAAGAATTATAGGCTCAATGGTTTCCAAACTGCACATAGGTTTTGTTTGTAGCGAATATGGTGCCTACACTATGATTTTTTATTGTGTTACACCTCAAATAAGAATTTTATTTTAATTAAAACGTTGTTTCATGGCAAGAGTGACGAAGGTAAGTGTTCGTAGAATATGACGCATTGGTTTCAGTCTATTGCGTTGCTTTTTAGGGTTCCGAAACAAAAAGGAAAAAACGGAACTCTTATGGTGTGACTTCGTCTGTCTGTCTGCCTGCCTTGTTTTTAATGGGCATTTCTTTTTTAGGGTTACGAAGCGAAAAGGTGCCAAAGGGACCCTAAGGCGCAGGCCAGAAAGAAGAGGTGCGCCGCACGGCACGCCTTCAGCGCACCTCTTCTGTCTGGCTTGCACCGCGTCGTTCTCCTACATTTTGTATGCATGTGATTTGAACAGGCGACGAGACGGCATGCCTAAGGCGCACTGTCGGTGCACCACCGGCGCACCGCCGGCGTGACCGCCGGCACGCCGCCGCACAGCAAAGTCCGCTGCCATCGATTGCGTCGTCCAGCCGAAAAGTGTACCACGGGGGCGCTCGAAGCGCGCCGCGCCCGTTCTGTCTGGCTTGCACCTAATAATATGCCTCCAATGTCCATTTGTCCGTCTGTCTGTTTGTCAGCCGTAATAGGTAGACAGTTGAAATAATCACAGTTTATGTATTTCTGTTGCCACTATGACACACCAAATAATAAAAATAAAAAGTAATAAAAGATTAAGGACGCTTTCCTGCTACAAACGTGTTTTTAGGCAATTTTAGCTCTATCGTGAAAACGGGAACCATTAAAATGTATAAGTTTATAGTAAAAAAGCTATAGAATAAGAACAAATAATTCATTTAATTCATTACTGCACGACTGCCCTACCCTGACTATAAGACGGTATTTTTCCTTAGTAATACGGAACCCTCGATGCGCGAGTCCGACTTGCACTTGCCAGATTTTTTTAACATGGTGCCTAAAGAGAAGGCATCACATGGTGCCACTAGTTTGAAAGCAGCGTATTTTACTGTAAAGTGGCAATAATTATCCTATAATGAATGAACTTGTGCACGTGAATAAAAAATAAACTAGTTCTCTCGGCTGTATATACTAACTTTGTGACTTGTTCGAGTCGCAACCACAGAATCACCATCATCATCGTCATCAGATTGGCGGAAAGATGTCTACTGCTGGACATAGGCCTCCCCTAAAGATCTCCATGACTCGCGGTCCTGCGCTGCTCACACCCAGCGGCTTCCCGCAACCTAGACTAGATCGTCGGTCTACCTTGTGGGGCCCATACACGCTACGTCTTCCGGTACGTGGTCGCCACTCTAAAACCACATCACAGTAAAACAGAATAAACTTATTTACTTACATACTGCCACAGATTAAAATACCTTGCTACCTCAAAACAAACAGCTCGGCTGATGAATGAAACCAAAAATTAAACAATTTATTTTATTAGCCGAAATGAAACGGAGCTGTAATTAAAAATGACTTAGCTGATGTAAACCGCGTGATACTATAGTTTATTACAAAGTATCTTTCTCCAATATCCCAGCACGATACGGTTTTCTATACCTCTATTTTGCAAAAAAAAAATCACTAAATACAATACATTTTAATTTCATAAATTGAATAAAAAATGATAATTTGATTTTCTACTTAAAAAGTTTAAATTATTTGAAAAAATTCTGTACCTATGTGGTAAAAGGTCGTCCGTGTGGTGCCGGCTAAAAAAAGTATCACTAAAATTTTCATAAGTGTCGTAAAAGGCAACTAAGGGACTTGAACCTGAGGATGGGCAGCAGCGTTATTTTGCGTATCGTACCACCAAACAAGCGTGGTGACGAAGGTACTTCCCCTTCATAACTTACCACGCATTTTGTTTTGGGGTGCGCTCCTTGTTCAGTAGTGGACTTTTTGATGGAATGTTATCAGAAAATAACGATAACTTTAAAATGACAGAGTCAGTAAAAATTACTTTGTGAATGGACCCTTAGCAGCTTAAGGCACAGACTGCAGCGATGATTTTCATCCACATTCTGAAAATCGATCAAATATTGACATAATTATCCCTTCTTTCTAAATTTATACTATACTGACAAGTACCATAACAGATAAAACAATAAAAAAGGTAAAAGGCATTAAAATATGTTTTTCTTGATAAGAGACCACGTCAAACATAACACTTGTAGTGCAACTTAAGCATATAGAGCGTAAGAAATAAGAACAGTACAAGTCCAACTAGTCAAGCTTCACTTTCTCAAGACTGTACGTTAGGTTTAAACTCTATTCAGCCACTTGATCCGATTTTATACGGATTATAGTTGTGGAGAAGCACAAAGCATTTAGCAGGTTAACATGAAAACTAACACGGCCTTAGAGCAAATAACATCTGGATTAGAATGTAGGTCGGGAGCCGAACAATTAATATTAATAGTTTTGGTACAGGCAGACAGAGCAAAACGGGCGATAAAGTTGTATATCAAAATAAATACTAATTCCCATATGAAACATGGGCATGATGAACACCTTTTCCCAAGAAAAATAAACATGAAAATATCTGTCTCTAGAAATTTAATTGGACAGTTTTTATGGAGAGTATTTTTTATATATTTCTTGAGTCTGTTCAGTTTTGTTGACAGATCATGCCTTTTTGGTTTTTGCCAACTTGTCTCTACATCCTATATCATACAATTATATTTTATTGAGTCAAAGATTGATATAAATTTTGAAAATGACTTTGTAGGTGTTTTTGTAAAGTTCATAAAAAATCTTTTTAGTTAAATAATGACTAATTACCGTCTAGTCTCCCGCACTATGATAAAGGGGCGTGCTCACTACACAAGGCCCGCTCATGACAAATGGCACAGGGTGCTCGGATATAATTCGTTTTTAACCGTCGCACGTCAGCGAGCGTCCTGTATACAGCTACATCGATGGCCTGGCTTATACAGGATGAATGACAGCCCGATGGATTACAGAAAGGCCTGTCTTCAATTCTAAGGCAGTACAACACATTTTCAAAAGTTACATACATACACAAAAACATTAGAAGGTGGAAGGGCTTTTGTGCAGTCTGGGGAAGTACTACGCCCTTGTCTGTTTCTGTCTTGAACAGCAGTCTTTGCATTGTTGTGTTTCAGTTCGAAGGATAATAATTACTGGCACATGAGACACACCATAGTTCTTTTGATGGGCATTGCGCTTTGCTGTCTAATTAATTCAAATGCTGTCACTAACAAGACAGCGGATGCTACGGGTGGTTGTTACCCAAAGATTTCGGACCTCCTTGTTGTTACCACTTACCTCCAGGTGACCAGGCTTTTCCTCACTCGTATGTAAAAAAAAAAAAGTCTGCTACGTCACTGAACTGTGAAACAAGTACTTACTTTTATCACCAAACTGAAGATGAGAAATTCACAATGCCGACGATTAAATTTATATTTGTAAAGATTTTAAAGCAGTAAAGTTTCCCGGAATATAATTAAATATCGTTTTTCTTTGTTACTTTGTGTTTGTTGGTAATAGGTAAAGAGGCAGCATTAATTCATAGCCGCTGCCAAAACTTTTATGATAACATTAATTTTGGCATAATTTCGTTTATACATTTTTGTTTGCTCCAACTCTCTTTGCCAGTATTTCCATATTTTCCTTGTAGGTATTTTGTTTTTCTACTACGTTATCAATTTCCCCCTCAAATCTACGATATATTTATACCTGTGAAATTCTCTTGGTCCAGCAAAGGACACAAAAAAAAACAACTTGTGAAATCCTACCTCAAAAACTATCTATTGTCACTAATGTGTGTATTAAAATATTCAATTTTGTTGTACCCCATTTACTTACGACCAAAATTTACCGTAATTCCTTCATTATAATCAAATTTTTTTTTTTACAAAAAATACATAAAAAATAGTATTGATTTTCATTCATCCTGTGGCGTGTAGCATCCAGGCCTGATATTGAGGGATGGTGTATCAACACGCGATTCCTTCATTTGCTGACCGACTCCTGAGGGACGCGGGGGGATCAGGGGTTGGAAAGGTTCCTGTAGGTTCATCGAGAAATAAATATAGTCAAATTATAGGACGTCCAAATACAAGGACGTTATTTCAGGTTCAACATAATATAATAAACAAACACAGGCTTCTTGCCTACTCGTAACTATCTTCGTTACAAAAAAATGTACAGGAAGTAAGTTTTTCTTCGCAACTGATTGAGATAAATTATTTATTCGCGTCTATCTATAGGTTTGCTTGCTTTTAAAGTAAAACATAACTAAAAATATTGTTCTTTTTATGGATAATGTCGTTATGTAACCCAAGAAGTCTGGTAAGTTTAATAATGAAATTGTGTGGCTTGAAAGGTCGATGACCGACCTTACAAACCCTGGTTTCAGAGCCTTTCTGTTTGTCTACCGAGCCGTAACCGAGACGATAACGATAAAAGAACAGCGCCGATAGAAATTAATATATATTCTTTAGTGTGCACAAATCACATAAAGTTGAAACATTGAGTATAATAGGTACTGTTTTTGCTCGAAACTTCGTAACAATATATGCGTTTTCTCTTCTTATTGCCAATGTGTTTTGTGTGTGACAATAAAGTGTTTATCTATCTATCTATCTAAAGTTGTTTACAAAGGTGAGTTTATCTCTATAAGAGATCTCTTGGCGATAGATTGGCGTCAATATTAAATAATATAATAGGTAGCAGCGCAGCATGGCGTATATCGTATTTTAAGCAGCAGCGTCCTCTTGTCTACCTATCTTACATACTGCGGTCACCAACAACCGCGGTCCATAGAGCCAGCCGCACGATTATGGTACTTCCCCTCCTAACTCTACTACGTGTTTTAGCTGGTACGCTGGAGGGAGCTCCTTGTCCTGTAGTAGATGTTTCGATGCTGAGTATAATAGGTACTGTTTTTGCTCGAAACTTTGTAACAATGTATGCGTTTTCTCTTCTTATCGTTATCGGCTCGTCGTGGTGGACAAATAGCCGGAAATATAATTTCAAATATCACAATTGACTCAAACTCTATTCCTTAATCTATTTTATACTATTCTTATAATTTATACCAAATGTACACACTTCGTCCGTGTGGTGCCTTCAAAGAATAATACCAACCTATCTCTACCTGTGGGTGTCGTAAGAGGCGACTAAGGACTTGTGAACTGGAGGATGGGTCGCTAGCCGCAACGTGGTGACTATGGTAAATCCCCTCCAAAGAATAACGCGTTTTTGCTTGAGTTCTGAAGGGAGCTCCCTATCTTGCAGTGAACGTTTCATGGGATGGTATATACACACTTCAAATTTGTTATTTATATGATCAATATTGAATGAACTCTATTGAAACACACAAAATAAATAAACCAGAATTCTATCAACAAAACGTCGTTTTTCATTTCAACTAAACTTGCCTTCAAAACTTCAGAACTTACCTGCGCAGTCACAGGAAGGAGTTACACAAGAAAAACAGTTTTCTTTTCTTGCTCAGCTCCCTAGCTCCTGGCAACTCGCTTTGCAGTCGGTTTGACAGTTCTCAAAGCTTTACTTGTGGTCCAAGTATTTTGTAGTTTCCACAAGTCGCCACCAGCACAATATAGCTGTGGGTAGTTGGGTACAGAACCTTATCCTACTTATATTTATGCAACGCTTAACGCTAGTAACGCAACATCAGGTTGTGGTTGCAACCAAAGAATTCGGACTCCTTGCTCCTCTCGGAATAGAAGGAACACAAATTTATTTAGATAGATAGATATTTATTTAATGGCGTCACATCCAAGATGTATTTTGCACAATGTCAAGTTAACAAATTATTATAAAAATATGGCGAGTTCGCCAATGTCAAGTGGAAGATTTACACAGGAATCCACATCACGAGGACGAGAGCCTGTGTACTATGATGACTCCGATAAGTTGATGGGGAAAATTATTGAAGTCTCGATGGGCCGCTTCTCTCCATCCAAAAATCTTGATAAATGCATGTATTCCAATCATCTAATAGATGTTCATTTTCAAAGACGTTTACTGCATAACACCCAATCAAATTATTCATTAAACTCTTCAATAAACAAATAAAACTAAAATTGAAATAGAAACACGACCGCCATCTTCAAATGTCAAATCATCAAACGTGATTTCACATCCTGATGCAAAATTTACATGACGACGCCTATGCCGTATTCACAGTGACTGCATGAATGTCAGAATACCTTGTGACACATATTTTCATTAATCTTCCTTCTATTACCCTTATATTTCTATGGTTGCAACTACCTATAGGTCACCCAAAGAGCTATAGAAAGGGCTATGCTCGGAGTCTCTCTGCGAAATCGAATCAGAAATGAGGAGATCCGCAGAAGAACAAAAGTAACTGACATAGCCCTGAGGGTCGCTAAGCTAAAGTGGCAGTGGGCAGGGCACATCGCAAGAAACACCGATGGCCGATGGGGCGTGAGGGTTCTAGAGTGGCGACCACGTACCGGAAGACGAAGCGTTAGCAGGCCCCCCAAAAGGTGGACCGACGATCTGGTTAAGGTCGCGGGAAGCCGCTGGATGCGAGCAGCGCAACACCAGTCGTCATGGAGATCTTTAGGCCTATGTCCAGCAGTGGACGTCTTTCAGCTGATATGATGATGATGAACTACCTATAAGTCACAATTTTTTTTTGTTGTACTTCTTATGTACTTCTTATGTTACTTCTAATCAGCTCGAATATAATAAATAATATTTTTTTATAATTTTTTTTATTCGTCAGTAAGTATTTACCTATTTAGTCAAACCTTACAATCGAAGTTTCACTACTGATGTCAATCAACTATATTTTTATTGACATTTTCGTATTGTCCCTGTAAATTGGACGGGCAAATCATTGGACTGATATTCGACTGTAAAGCAATGATCCAATCTAGAGCTTGAATTGAACTTTTTAGACCAATACAAGCAATATTGAAGGAATTGAGCGTAGACCAACTGGTCGTATCCGTATACTGTGCTTCAGCTAGTTTTGTACTCGATAGACTAAAAGGATTTCCAATCTTGTACGTCGTTTTAAGTTTGCTAGATTTTATAGCAGTGACAATTTACAGACAACTCAACTATTTCATCAAACTCTAATTAATTAAACTAAAAGCTAAGAAATTATACGTGGTTCTTTCGAAATATAATGTACACAATTTTAACTAATTATTTAGATGAAACTAAGAACTTTTCTAAAGAAAATACGAGTTCAAAATTAACAAAGAAATTGGTCTCCCCATACAAAACCCTCTGTTGACCGACAAAATTTCGTTATATACAGGGTGTAACAGAAAGGGTATATCAACCCCAAAGGATGTGATTCTGACCATGAAACTGAACAACTTTCCGAAACGAAAAACCAAATTGGACCTCCCATACAAAATGCGCTATCAGCTGGATTTGGTTTCTATGGGTGGTCAAAATATTTTTCGTATTTTGACCTAGTTTTCTTAGGGAAAGTTGTTTAATTTCATGGGTAGGATCACATCCTTTAGGGTTGATATACCCATTCTGTTACCCCTTGGATTACGGTTCAAAAGAAAAAGTTTGTCGGACAGATAGACGACGAAGGCTGGAAGGAAGGGCTGAATTTTCGGTGATTATCTACACGATTTCACTTACAATGCCACTTTTTTTAGCCGTGCAAGTGATCAAATTGATAAAGATTAAGCAATGTACGGAAAAAAGCGGCGAACTAGTACCTACATCTGTATAGGGTCTAAGTAATAGGCAATACGGAACCTGTTGACACGTACAGAACTCTTAGTATAGCGACACACCAGCAAAAGTACCGACGTGGAAAGTTTCCGTGATCAGCCACCATCGAAATTCCGCCAGTTATGTCAAAGTTATTTATTATTTTTATTATTGACAATGGGCTTACTCTTGACCTCGATCTAGTCTTGAGGACGGATATGAGCTTGCCCAGAAGAAGCCTATTTACTCGCGACTTGAATAGATTCGGGTTATATGAACTCGGGAAAACAGATGCAGGCAGATAATTCCACTCTTTAACCGTACTTAAAAGATGTTTCAAAGATTGTGCGGATGTTTGGAATATTAACCAAGTACAATCTCTCCGAAGTACAATCTGTAAAAGACCGACAGACATGCTACTGCCAGACTGTGAAACTTGGTTTTCACCAGCATCTCATCATCAACGAGCTGCAACCTGCAACATCGCGTTACAAGCGCAATGAGCGAAACTCGCCACGTCAGAAAGATTCACAGGTGCGTAGTCACACTTAAAATGAACAAGTATAAAATTGTATATTCTTAATTCTTCTCACAAAAGTTCTGTTTGTGATGTGATCGGAAGAAACTCTGCAGCTGAAACGTGGTACGTGGCCTCGGCTCGTTCCGTGACAGGCTTACAACTTCATTAAACCGAGTTTTGTTGTTTTGTTGCAATTCTGTTTATTAAGTTGGTAAACTTGGTGCTCTTTCTTGACGAGTTATTTAGGTACAGACTTGGAGGAGTTAGGTACAGATTTATATTTTGAAGTATACTGTCTATTCTTCGTGTCTCAGTGCTTTAACGCAAATTTTTAAATTTTCATACTTTAAACCCTTGGTTAGGAATAGTAAAGTAAAATATCGTTGGAATTATTTATTAAATTCATGGTAATGAAGGGGTTCACTAGAGCTGGATATTGTTGTAAATATCTTAATATTTTTTATCTAAGTATATAAAGTTTTTGACCTCCCATAGAGACTGCATCAACTGATAGCGCTTTTTGTATGTGAGGTCAAATTTGGTTTTTCATATTTCGACCTATGTTCCTTGGGGAAAGTTGTACAGCTCCATGGTCTGAGTAACATACCACTAGTACTTTATATACATATAGGCTTCTTTTGCCGACATTAAATTGAACTAGTGAGGTCGGTCATTGACTTTACAACTCAATCGATATCATGCTCAGCTTTTCCTAACTTTTATTTACTATCATTAAAATTATATTTTGTGGTGGATTTTTTTCGTAAATTATTCAGCTGATAGTCATATAATATGTCTTTTAGAATGCTTTCGTAAATTCACTTCCCAATTAGAAAACTCCCATAAACCTAAAACCCATCGAAGGCTAGAGGAAGGATGCGTCCGACAGAGAGGAGTGGTTTAAAAAGGGACCTCGCACAAGAGCGTTTGATCGCTGGCCCGTGCGACCGAGCGCTGACCCTATTAGCGGGGTTCGGTGCATATGCGTCGGTATCTTATTGGGAAATAAAAAAAAATCAAAATGTTCTTTATTCATCATTATCAAAAATCTCTTAAACACGTCAGTTACATTTACGTCGCTTCTCAAACAAAGTGGGGCCATGTGGAAAAAAAGAAGTGATAATAAAAAACCCACGCGCTCTTTTAAATATGTTTGATGTACAGGGTTGATACAATAAACGTAAGTCAATTTGAATTAGTCTCTTAGAACCGTAGTTCCCATGGATTTTTCTTATTATTCAAATTCATTATTACTCATCGTCAACGAAACGTTTTTATTCGCACACGTTAAAGCAACATTTTGATATATTATTCGTAAAATACAGGTTAAGTAAACATTTAACTTTTTTTTCGAATAAAAATTATGATTCTGCTTTAACGTTGACCCTTGACAATTTTTGGGTTGCCTAAAAAGGGAATTTATTAGGCAAAAAAAAAAAATCTTTTATTAGGCAAAACACGTCATGCTTACAAAATACACAATCATTGATGGGTTTGATGGTACGTACGGCAGCAAACAAGTGGAAACCAAACCAGTATAAGCTGTACCAGCACTACGCTAAAAACATCCAAAACCAGAGACACGCTTAGGGTCAAAATGTTTTCACCAAAGTGTGGCCGTGTGTACATATAATGACTTTAAGGAGTTCAAGCCGAAAACCGCCCTAGTAACGAAATCGAGCAGCACGACCTCCTTGAAACTACCTGTTGACTTTATTCCAATTAAAATCTTATTTCTTCACTGTTTTACAAGTCCTCTTCTATTTTTCAAGAAATAGTACATCACAGGAATAGCCGACAAAAAAGGTATTGAAGGACGAACATATCAATGTGGGTCGAGTCGAGACCCACATGCGTAAATCCTGCAATACTTATTACGTTTCTCAATAAATGCGCGGAATTTCAAACTAAGTTTAATCCAAACAAACATTGAAAACTTTCTACTTACCCATATACTCATTGGTTTACATATCAATGTGGGTCTAGTCGAGACCCACATGCGTTAGTCCTGCAATACTTATTACGTTTCTCAATAAATGCGCGGAATTTCAAACTAAGTTTAATCCAAACAAACATTGAAAACTTTCTACTTACCCATATACTCATTGGTTTACATATCGATGTGGGTCGAGTCGAGACCCACATGCGTAAATCCTGCAATACTTATTACGTTTCTCAATAAATGCGCGGAATTTCAAACTAAGTTTAATCCAAACAAACATTGAAAACTTTCTACTTACCCATATACTCATTGGTTTACATATCAATGTGGGTCGAGTCGAGACCCACATCCGTAAGTCCTGCAATACTTATTACGTTTCTCAATAAATGCGCGGAATTTCAAACTAAGTTTAATCCAAACAAACATTGAAAACTTTCTACTCACCCATATACTCGTACTCATTGGTTTACATATCAATGTGGGCCGAGTCGAGACCTAACAAACTAAGTTTAATCCAAACAAACATTGAAAACTTTCTACTTACCCATATACTCATTGGTTTACATTACAGTTTTTCATTTTCAAGCAAGTTCGAAATTTAAACAAAATCTTTGATAAGTTACCTCTTTAGTTGTTATGATGTGATAAGTTACCTCCTTCGTTATGACGCTTTGATAAGTTACCTTTATACACAGATTTATAAAGGAGAGCGTCTCCTAAGTGGTTATGCATGTTGGTACATTCCACTTTTAAATCAATAGACAGATATGAGTTTCCGTAGTCTCCGTACTCGGTCGCAAAACTCGACAGAAATGTATTTTTTCATACTATCATTGCCAGCAGCTGCTCGCCAGTACAAATATTTTGATTAATCTTGAAGAAGGTTGTTCAAATAATGGTCGAACTTCCAAGCATGTTTGAGATAATTTAATTTTTCGTCCACTGGTTAATATGTTATTACATAAGTCATAATTAATGACTGTAATTTATTAGTATGAAGAAAAAATCTCCAATAACTGAAACCGATGGTCACCTTAGGAGTATCTTTATACCGGCCAACTATTATCCTCTTGTCTGCAACACGCCTAAGGACGGCGCGTTCAGTTTCACGCAGCATTGACATTACTAATAAGGTGTGAAGCTTGATACGATGACTTGGTGGTTTTGCAGACCCTACCCAATATTGAACACTTTGTTTTGAAGTGACATAAAAATATATTTGGTAGTGAAAGTTATATAAAATAATAATTATGTTACTTTAGATAGGTGTTCCGATATTATATTAAAAAAAAAATGAATATTAAGTATTTTTCTATGTTATAAATAAAATATAGATTGGTTTATGAAAATGTTTATTTTATATTTAGTGCGTATTGAGAGATTCACTCTGTTGATTTATGACGTCACAAGCACAGTGACTTCATACAAAATCCATAGAAAAATTCCGTTTTGATGTTTAATAAAGAGTTGCTGTTTTAACAAGGGTGTCAGTGAAATAGCGGAATAAATAAGAAAAAAAGCTGGTTTAGTTTTTTTTAAATTTATTTGAATCGGTTCTATATTTTACGTAACTTTAATTGTTTCTTATTATAACTACTTATTCAAATATTTATAAAGTAAGAAATTTAGGAATTTATGTAACGGCATCTCAAACGTGCAGGTATTCTATCAGTTATACATTTCAATTTAAACTAAAAGCAACAAACTTGTAAATAGCGTAGCAATGCAGATAAACGTAGCATCTCCGTAGCAAAATGCTACGCCAGGCTGTTAATGCGAAACTTTATGTAAACTGCCGTTTGCTTCTCAAAATAAAGGAAACAGAAATTGCAAAGACTGGAAAAAGAGTAGGAACGATCTTAATGCACCAAACGCGATTTTAAACTTCCCATTACGTCAAAAAGACTCTAAAAATAACTGATCAGTATGGCAATGACCGTAGACGTTGCAATTGACCGCATCGCGCCACGTGCGAGACGAAACGAACACTTCCTTCTCACCTCCCCTTCTAACTTGCACATTTTCCGCTAAGGTGATTCTCCGTCTCTGTCTATCGAGGAAAACACTAAGGGCAGTTTCTGAAAGCTCCTCAGTCGACGCCGCGCGCTCGTGGCAAACGGATGTATTGGGGGTGGCGATTTTCTCGCTCTATTCCCGACTCGGAGCGTATTTGTAGTGTGTATTGTTAGACATAAGTTTTTCGTAACTTTACCTCTCTTAGTTTAGTAAACACTTAAGTACTTATGTGTGGTTATTTAGACTAGGATATTATAGTTACTGTGTAGTGTGGTAGAAAACTTCGTTAATAGTAAAGTAAATACAGTTGGAGAATTGTGTAAGTGTGTTTTGATTGATATTGTGTTGTGATTTGTGACATTTATTGGACTATTGGCGATTAAATTAAGGTAAGTCTATATTATAAGCATTATTGTGTAAGTTTAATCATTAATGTAGATATTATTCTTTATTTCATTCTTTTTACAGTGAAAACAAAAGTTTTATTACGTAGCTTTTCAGAAAGAAGAATGAATATAATATAGCAACCTTTATTTTAAACAAAAATAACAGTTTTAATTTTTCTTAAAAAATTTTTTGAATGACTGGACACAGTTCATACAAGCAACTCATTATATTAAGAAATAATTTGGAATACAAGTTCTTTAACGATACAAATATATAAAAATAACGAGAGATACATAATCAATGTCTAACTAGCTTTTTATTTTTATCGAATGAAAAAATTTATAAATTTCGAGAGATTTTTTTTGACCCGTGAATGTTATGAATTGCCTTAATCATAAGATAAATATTTTTTTTTAAATAATTTTAACAAGAATTTTGTGACACTATTGTAAATGTTCACATACTCTCAAGTTTATTTGTGCATACTTATTTTGAGGCATGATTCGGAACAGCATTGAGAATAGAAAAATTGTGTGCAACGCTCCGTGAATATTCCGCAGTAGGTAGTTTTTTACTATTTCAATTCAAATATTCTCCGCACTCCGAACGTTTAGATTTTTAAAAACTGCAGTTATTTTGTAGAGATGTGAATTGTTAGGAACACGTTTCAGTAGCGTTGTTCTTTATAATAATAGGTGAATAAATTTCTTTTATCAAGCTTCATAAGCTCATAGGTAAAGCTAGTTGGTTACAAATTAGCAACAAAATAAAATCAAATTACAGACATCCGGAAATAACATTAAAATTATTATCATTAAAAATGTATAATGTACATTCAAAACAACTCTACGAAGAAAAAGATGAACTCTTTGGAGAGTTCATCTTTTATATTCTTTATATTCATCTTTTCTTTTTTTCATATTTAGTATGGAAGCATGGGCTTCCATACTAAATATAAAAAAACCAGCCAATTGCGTACAGGGTTCCGTATATTTTTATAAATAGGTTTTGATTAGGTATTTTATAACATTAACAGCATAAACTTTTTACCTCCCAATGCTCAGCAAGGTCCTAGCGCCTGAGTGCTATCTATTTTTATTATTTTCAGTTTTGCGGCTAAAGCTCATTAACCTGTTAAGCCTACTTAGATGTGATAGTTTTTCTTTTAACTTTATCATATTTACTACTACTGTGAAATTTTTTGACGTTTGACGTTTTGCTGGCAGTGAAGACGGATACTCGACAAAATATTTCGCAAACGGATTCCTGAATCAAAAAATGCTATTCCCAGACTCATATTATTTTTAAAAGACCTGTCTAACGACATCCCACACAATAGGGTAGAGAAGAAAAAAAAATCACCCCCAATTTACTTTTGACCCTAAAAAAATTTTTTTTTCAAGATTTTATTTAACCACTTTGTCAACGTAAATGAAATGTATATAATAATAATAAATTACAGCTTTCTAGTGCTAAGGGTCTCTGAACTAAGCCGCGGACAGACAGACAGACGGACGTGACGAAACTATGGAACCCTTATATTTTCGTCATGTCCTTCTGTTGTCTACGGAACCCTGAAAATGCGTGTCTGACTAGCTGGCTGTCGTTTTATCTTCAAGTTCTGTTTTCACGTCAGGAATAGACGTAGACTACTTTATCAAACTCTACGTGGACGAATTCGAAAATGTTCTTATAGGAATAAAGTTCCTTATTTCCTCCTCTTTATATTATTTGTGTAGGTCCTAATGAAATAGTGAACATAAGTTTAACATCTTACTCAGACCATGAAACTGAACAACTTTCCAGGAACATAGGTCGAAATACGAAAAACAGAAAATTAATTTCCTATAGAGACTGTGTCGGTTGATAGCGCATTTTGTATGACAGGCCAGATTTTTTTTTCGTTTCTTTATATGTTCTTGGGAAAAGTTGTGTAGTTGTATGGTCCAAGTAATATGCTAAAAATATGTTGATTATTACATTAGGACCCTATATAGGGTGATTTTTAATTAGTTCTTGATAGAAAAAGGTATATATAAATGTACTCATGATACTGAACAACTTTCCCCAAGGAACATAGGTCGAAATACGAAAATCAAGTTTTGACCTCCCATAGAAACTGTATCAGCTAATAGCGCATTTCGTAAGGGAGGTCAAATTTAGTTTTTCGTATTTCGACCTATGTTCCTTGGGAAAAGTTGTTCAGTATCTTTTGCTATCAAGAACTAATTAAAAGTCACCCTATATTTGGACCGATATGTTGATTATCAGTTAATTGTGCAGATTATTTAAAAAGCCGAAAATTTTCAGTTATTTTGTAATCTAAACAGATAAAGTTTTAAGTTGATACTCAAAGTGACCCTGAGCTGATAGCTACTAGCGTTCTATTAATAACGGTGAAATTCGTACCATTTCGCTTTGGAATTTCACAAAATCTTAACACTTTAATCAAATTCATCCGTCTTGTCTTCCGATCGATTACCTCTCCCTTACCAATCGACGTCGATATAATCAAATGCGTGCGGATAATCGACGCAGGATCGAATCGTTCGATCGTGCGTGTATACGTCCCCTTACGTCTATCGCTCCAGTGGAAAGGCATCTTTATTATTTTATTAGTTGAAACCAGTTCGATGTAAAAAGGCAGGTTTTATTGATAGTCATTTTGGGGGCTGATTTCAGATTGAAGTTTCAGAATTTATGAGTAGCTGCCATTCTTGGTTATAGCGTAGGATTGGAATATTAGGCATTGTGTGAAGGAGAATAAATATGACACACTTTAGTAGTAAAGTACATAGTCACCAGTCACTACGCTAATTAGCATTGCGGCTGTCACCATGAACCGCGGTTGTTGGTGACCGCAGTATGTAAAGTGGTACGATACACAGTAGGACTCTGGTTCTTAATCCCTTAGTCGCCTTTTACGACACCCATGGGTAGAAATGTGTTGGTACTCTTTACCGGCACCACACGGGCAACACCCCCCCCTAACCCTCCCCGCACAAGCTCACTGTCCTAAAGTCGACGTTCCATGGGATGTTATCCTACTAGTCCTACTACTCGTAATATTATAAACGCGAAAGTTTGTAAGTATGGATGGATGGATGGATGATTGTTACTCTTTCACGTAAAAACTACTGAATGGATTTTAATGTAACGGGGCACACATATAGTTTAGGTCCTGGAATAACACATAGGCTTCATTCCCACGGGAAAACGCATTTAATGTTAATGAAGAAGGTGACTAACTCTTTGGCTGACATATCAACGCACAGCCTAAACCGCTGGGTCTCATCATAACATCCAATAAAATGACCACTACAGGACAGGGAGCTCCCTCTAGAATTCTAGCTTTTGCTGGAAAAATGTTGAGGGGAAGTACCATAGTCACCTCGCTTGTTAGCGTTACGGCTGGCACTATGGACCGCGGTTGTAGGTGACCGCAGTAAGTAAGATGTAAGATACAAAGGAGAATGCTGCTGCCCATCCTCCAGTTAACCCTTAGTCGCCTCTTACGACACCCACGGGAATGTATGGGTTGGTACTATTCTTTGCCGGCACCACACGGGACCGCTGGGTCTAGTAATTCCTAATTTGGCATGTAGGATCGTTATGAGGTCTAGGGGTGCACTAAGAAAGGGTTTTACAAAATTCCACCCCTAAGGGAGTAAAATAGGGGATGAAAGTTTGTACGAGTATGAAAGTCCGTCAGTTTTATGGTTAGGATCTTCAAATTTTGTATTTAGGCTGACGATTAAAAGTTATTATTCACGTATTTCAGGGTTTTTGAAAATTCGACACCCTAAAGGGTGAAAAGGGGGATGAAATTAAAAAACCTTTATTTTTAAAATAAAATCCACATTATTTATTATTTAGGCATTAGGGTTGTAATTCTATGCAACGTTCATCACTGTTATTGAAATTCCGGTGAGAAATGGGGTGAAAAGGTATAAAAACCAATATGAGTGTCTTTTGTGTGGTTTATCGGGTCTCTGATTACGAAAACTACAACAACTTGGTGGACGTGAAATACCATCACCCCCTGGGGATGGGGTTGGGGTGCGATAGGGTTTAAAAGTTTAAAAATCAATATGGGTATCATTTCTATGTTTATATGAGGATAGGCTAAGATGGCGTTAGGAGTAGGGATAGGGGAAGGGATAGGGAGAGGTAGGGGTAGAGAGAGGGACAGGGAGTGGGAGAGGGAAGGAGTGAGGGAGGGGGAGAGGGGGCGGGAGAGGGAGGGCGAGGAAGAGGGAAGGGGAGAGGGGCAGGGATAGGGATGGTTTGACGGACGGATGGACAGATGGTTGGACGAACGGACGGACGACATATAGACGGAAGGGTGGATGGATTGATGGTCAGATAGATAGATAGAATCCCTCGCGGACGAAGTCGCGGGCAACAGCTAGTGGTTTAATATATTCTGTCTGTGGTTATCAACATTCACATAATTAAAATGAAATCAAGCAACTTTACTGAAGCAAAATAATTTATTAATTCATAAATTATTAAGGGCCGTTTGCGCTAAACTTAAGAATCGCCCCTAACTTGTTTAGGACACTCCTAGAAATAGTTTGACGGCTCTTAACTTGGGCGATTCTTAAGTTTAGTGCAAACGGCCCTAATACTTTTAGTAATGTGTATGTTTTTAGGATTAATATTTCACATTTTTTTTTGTTTATAAGTAGTAGTTAACCCATCTCTACCCGTGGGTGTCGTAAGAGGCAACTAAGTGCTTATCATTCAGAAGATGGGTAGCAGCA
Organism: Athrips mouffetella; assembly: GCA_947532105.1. Classification (NCBI taxonomy): domain Eukaryota; kingdom Metazoa; phylum Arthropoda; class Insecta; order Lepidoptera; family Gelechiidae; genus Athrips; species Athrips mouffetella. Next base: position 25,077,832 of record OX383976.1, read on the forward strand.
TCTTTCTGTGTATCGTGTTATCTTACATACTGCGGTCACCAACAACAGCGGTCGCCAGCGCTAGGTACCATGCGTTGTTGCTGATATTCTGGAGGGAGCTCCCTGTCCTGCAGTGAACATTTCATGGGATGTTATGATGATGATGATTAAGTTTTTAGGGTTAAAACTTAACAAGGAGGTCCGAAATCTTTGAGCTAAATCAATAAAAGGGCATTAAACACAAGGAAGGTTCTCAAATTCATGTGGAAGCTTGTCAATGGCTTATAGCAGTTAATTTATAGCACTCAAATTGTTAATATAGCTGTAAGTATCCCAAATGAAATAAAATAAAAATAAAATAATTCAGAGCCAACTCTACCAGAATTGTACCACAATGCAGTACAATACTACAAACAAACATGTCTCAATGAGACATGTCATAATAACAACACCGCGTGTCTGTCCGTTTGTATGGCTTCGGTATCGCGTGGCAGAATGGCAGACGATCGCGGGGTGCCCGATCGATTCCTGATTGAGCACTCATTTGTGAAGATATCACATTATAGGGGTGTCATTAAAGAAAATAAAAAAAAAGAACGGACGTAGGGTAACCATGGGCCCACACAAATTCAAACACGGAAGTCCAAATTCATCACTCGAATTATTTAACCCAGCCGGGTATTAAACTGCTAACATTATCTAACTAGAAGGTATAAGAATTTACAAGTACAGGCAGGATTTAAACGTTTTCTTTTTTTACACGGGGATATTCATCATGGATACACTGCTGTCCGGAGAAACGAAATTCTCATGTCACAGTGTTACTCACTAATAAAACCTTGTGGTGGCCAACTCTGTCATATTTGGAGAGGTCGTCTCTGTGCCTTATCGCTACCAAGGCAACGACCTACCTCAGAGAAGCTCTAGTCTTGTCCCTAGCGACGTCTTTGAGTCACGGTACCAAAGGACTACTGTGCGGTACCGTTCGGTACCGACTGCCTCGGAGTCGTTTGTTGGTTGTTCCGAGTCTTCGTTCTGAATGACCATGACTCCAAAAACGTTCTCTTTTAGTCACCTCTCACGACAGGCTGGAGATACCATAGAAAAAAAAAAGGAAAAAGAAATGGATCATTAAAAAATACTTAAATGAACCTGCGCCAACTTCTTCAGTAAGCTTAAGCTACCTATACAGAAAATAACAAAAAAAAAAAAGCATGTAGTGCGTTACTCTGTCCTACTTTTCTCAAAGAAAATGTATCAAAATACGAAAAAAATTAAATTATTAATTAACTATACAAACTGGTGAGGTTTCTATGGGAGGTCAATTTCTTTTTCTACCGAAAAAGTGTTCGGTTTAATGAGTTTTTCACTTTCATCTTTACGACTCTATAGGTGGAGTAACTTTTAGATCGAATACTGCCTGTGTAAATTTTGCGATTTTCTAATATAAATCTCGATCGCAGCGAGGTGTAAAATCTCTTTGACAAGTCCAAACACAGCTAAGTGTTATATAAAAATAAACAAACATTTATTAAGCTTTTAAGCCCGCGTCACACAGAGGCGGTAGCGGAAGCGTTCCGGGGCCGGTGTTTTTGTAAAGTATGAGTTCATATGCACCCTGTCACATTGAAAAGCGGTCGCGGCGCGGTATTTTGTTCCCGCCAAACCGCCCCGGACCGCTTTCGCAATCATACCGCCTCTGTGTGACTTGAGCTTTAAAGTTTAAAACATTTATCATCACAATACCACAATTTAAGTGAAAATACTAATTAACTAAAGTAAAGGATCGTGGTGAAAAATGGGTGCCATTTTTAGGGTACCGCTGGGTTGTTAGGCTCCAGTGGTTCTGTACAAAAAATGGCCGCTATTCTGACGGGCAGTGATTCAGCTGAAATAACGCGGGACCTTTCTCATCTGCGTGTGTGGGTACTTTTTTTAGGGAAAAAAGGAGATTTAAATATATCCGTAAAAGCTACGTATACCTTTAAACTCTCTTGCTAAGGTTGTCATGGCTTGGTTGATTTATTTCAAAAACCGTTTTAATTTTTATACTCTCCACAGAGAGTAGCATGTAGCAGTAGCACAATGGGATAATTAATAAAATAGAAAATTACATAGCAAATGCTACAGGTCACAACAAACGCTTCGTTAATTGAGATGTTGTGAAATTCACAACATCTGGGTTGGTATTCCGAGGTTTAATCGGAGATCCGATTTTATCGAATTGACAACAACAATTACGTTCGGAAATTTACTTTGTATGGGAATTTTCTAACCGAACCATAGACTAATTATCAGCGAGATATTATCGTAGTTTCACTTCGGAATACGGCCGCAGCATAGAATAAAGTAATACCTAGTACTATCATCCAGAACGGACGCTTTCCACCCCTCTTACAAACGACCCCGCACCCCCGCGTTGCACCCGCACCCGTGCGATTCGCGTGGTGCTCCTGTACTTGTACTGAATTTGCGGGCTACACGCGCTTCCAAATTCAAATTTCAAATTCGCCCTTGCGATATGTAATGTCCGGTATGTGAAATAAAGCCGTGATCACACCTTCATTAATTTTATTTAGAAACTAATTGGGCATACATTGCTGGTTGTAATACAGATATTGGAATTAACAAAACCAAGCCTCCCAGCAATGTATGCTGAATTAGAAGGTGTGATTGTGTTTTAAGGCAGGACCACGGTAGCTTAGATGGTTAAGGCGTCGCCGGTACATATGGAGAAGAATTTGGTTGTGAATTTTGCGATTTTCTACTTCATACATCTACATCTCTCTTGCCGATTGTGGTGTCTCCGTCGGGCCTCTTGTGATTGGGGACATATTTCAGTAATAACACACCATTACATTCACGCAGTATGGTATAATAATAGTAAATAGATTGACATATCAATGCTACAATCAATAACACTATTTTATCAAGTAGACGTGTGCACCGTAGCGCGGCCTGACAGAGACTGACTGCCTCGCCCATGGTCTCGGTAGTGGTCGATGTGTTGACAGCCATTGTCCAAGCTGGCCACTAGTATTGCCTGCTGTACACCACACCGATCATAAAAACAAGATAGCTTCCGTGAATCTAGCTGGAAACCGCAGAAAAAAGTGATGGTGTTAAACAAAGTAGATCCTTTTCCGTGATTCGGGTAGTACGTTAAGTACCGGCTGCATGTGTCAGTTACCACGCTTCTTAGCATTACGGTGCGGCTGGCAGGATTGTCCGTGGAGGTTCGTAACATCCCAAAAAACGTCCACTGCAGGACAGGGAGCTCCCTACAGAACTCCAGCAAAAACGCGTGGTACTTTGGAGTGGAATTACCATAGTCACCACGCTTGTAAGCGGTGCGGCTGGCGGCCGTTGTGGTTGGTGACATCACAGAAAGATGCTGCTGCCGATCCTTTGGATCACACGATTCCCCGGATAGAGGTGGGTTGGTACTATTCTTTGCCAGCACCACACCGCGGTGGTTCCCATCCTTCAATTCAAGATCCTTACGTCTCCTTTTACGGCATCCATGGGAAGAAATTATACTATTTTCTTCATCACTCGGGATTCGATAACAAACTTCTTGAAGAACGGTTGTAGTTGTAATTCTAAGTTGAACCCACGCGGCTCCTTTCATCAGCCATAACCCTTCTCGAGGAATGCGTGTAATGCTGCCGACATTCCAACAAGTTATTAATAATATCGATTAGGACAACTCCTTCGGACTACCCGCCATTGAAATTACGTCTTCAGGAAAGGGGTCTATTCAATGATGTTATCTGCGAGTCATACGATGGGAAGTTTTTGTCGTTTTGCTTCTACCAGTAATTCTGGTCATGAAAACAAGCAACGCGCTTTGCTGTCTTGTTAGTGTTAATAATGCTACTAATAAGACAGTAGGCGCTATGGGCGGTAGTGACCACTTACCATCAAGTGCCCCACAAGCTCACTTGCTCACTTGTTACGTAAAAAAAAGTGGAGAGCTTTTAAACGAATATAATTTTTCATTCTCTCATACAAAAAAATATCGATCACGATGTAACCACTTTAGAATGAAAAGTCGGAAAAATAACATAAAGTTAAAAAATAGAATGCAAATTTTGTTAAATTTAAATATTAAAATTTGTTGTTTAAGCTATTAATTATTTTCGTAAATATAACACCATGTGTGACTCGTTTTTCCAGTAATAGACACCAGAAACACATTTCCCTCCCTGATAATTAAAGATGGAATGACTATTATTAAAAAGAAAAAAAACTCATGTGCACATAATTTCACTTGGCCTAATTACGTTATTCCCGTGTGGTGCCGGCAAAGAATAGTACCAACCCATACATACCCGTGGGTGTTGTAAGAGGCGACTAAGGGTTATTAGCTGGAGGATGGGCAGCAGCATCCTCACTTGTATCTTACATCTTACTTACTGCGGTCACGTACAACCGCGGTCCGCGATGTCAGCCGTAACGCTGACAAGCGAGGTGACTATGGTACTTCCCTGCTATATTTTTCCAGCAAAAGATATTATTCTGGAGGGAGCTCCCTGTCCTATAGTCGAAATTCATGGGATGTTATGATGGGCTAATTACATTTATTCGCTGCTATAGAATACTTAACCATTCAATTAAATTAAATACGACACTATTAACATCAAACACAGGCACTGAAAAATGTTAAAACAATTGTTTTATTTTAAAATAACACAATAAAAGTTCTGCGCAGATTGGGCTGTCCCATTACACCCAATCAAGTTTGAGCATAACTGACAGTTATGCAGTGTTGCAATTTTTACTGAGCTGCGTTCAGCTATACCGGGTCTTAAAATCGATTTTTAAAAATCCCGACTCTGAGGGTCTATAAAACTCAACCCGGACCGATTTGAACAAAATACAATATAGACTATTCGTCAGCGAAACAGCCCCAAGCGATTAGGATGTAAAATTTGCTGATAGTAGAAACAGTAAATTGAAGTAACAAAACCCCGTCTTTGACCGTTCACAAAACTTATACTGGACCAATTTAATCAAAATGACCAATAGTCTGGCTTCAGAAAAAGAGCCCCAAGCGATCTAGATTATGGTATTTGCTGATAATCGAAACTGTATACTGATCGACACGGGCTTGACTACTGTAATAAAATAAACGTGGAAAAATGAACTACCTATTAGTACCTCACTATCACAATTTACATATTCGGCTGAAAATGTCACGAAACTTAAAGTTCAATTATTTTTCAATTTCGTTCGTATTGTCTTTATAGTGTAGGCAACGAAGCAGTAGACCTCAACATTAATTCCTCAGGCAGATTTTATTTGACAGGATGATAAAGTATCATGAATTAAATGTAAATTCAAAATATCAAAAAAAATCTCAATTTTTTTTGTAATTTTTGTATGGAAAAATTAAAAGTACCGATTTTGTATTTGGATTTTTTTTGTAGAAGGTTTGTCTCATATAGTGTAATACCCCAGCGAAGTTTCATCGACTGAGGATTTCATTCGGGGGTCTTCATACAACGATCCGCTTCGTTGTCTAGACTATTATTTTATGTAACAAGTGAGCAGATGAGTCACCTTATGGTAAGTGGTCTCTACCGCGAATAACTCCAGTCTTATTAGTTGGATAATTTGATACTAATAAGATAGCAAAGCGCGCTGCCCACCTTGAGAACTAAGTTAATTAGGTAGGTGTTTACCAAAACGTAAATAATGTAATGCAGTACTTCACATTTTTATTTATATATTTTATTGATAACATTATTGACGAATTACAATGTAGGTTTTTTATTTATATAGCTCTTGTATTTTTGTGCCGAAAATAAATACATTTTAATTTAATTTCCTTATTTATTGTTTTGTTTATTTTAACGAGTTGAAAACACCCTGTATGAGCACTGTTAGTTTAATTGAGCGGACGTTAGTTAACTGACAACATTATTGTTTCGTCCCGCATGATGGGGAACGGGAAAAAATTGGAAAAACGGACAAAAGACGGGAAACAAAAACAAGGAAAAACGTTTGAGCGAAATTCTCGTATCACTTGATAGTTGGAAATTGGAATTGTTTTAGTATTCGTTTGTGTTCGCAGATGATTGTTTGTGTCCAATTTAGTTAAAAAGGTACCTATACGCATTCTTTCAATTCTTTTAGTTAAGTGTCACTCAATTTAGGCCGGGTTCCAAAACGTGTAATAATTAGAAGCAGCAGCAATCTGTCTCGACCACAATGTATGGACGATATACAGCTATCCATAACTGTGATTCTGTAAGGCGATAGTTTAAGAATCTGAATCCTCAGTGTGACATATTCGCACTAAGCGCTTTTAAACATCTTTTATAATGCGCACGGTCAAAGAGTGGAATTCTTTGCCTGCGTCTGTGTTCCCGAGTTCATATAACCCGAATCTATTCAAGTCACGAGTAAATAGACTTCTTCAGGGCAAGCTCGTTCCATCGTCGACCTCATCTCTGTCCTACAGACTAGATCGAGGTCAACAGTAAGCCAATTGACAATAAAAAAAGAGTTTTTTGATTGGCCTTCTAATAAATCGATTGTTACCTCGAATGTACACTAGCGTCACCCGTGCGATCGTGGCAGCGAGTCGAAGTAACGTGAAACTGCGATTTTGTAGTAGAGATGACGTAAGCAGCCGCATTCTGTAAGGTGAATTCCTTTATCACTTCGATGTTCACTTCATACTTGACATATAATAGTTCTATCAAGTAAAAAGTTGTCTAAACAACAATATATGTAAAAATAATCATCAGTCAAATTAGTCAATAAGTCATTATAAATAAACAATATCATTCAGCGCGTGCCCACGAGGTAACGTACCTAGCAGGCTGGCAGCGTTACCTCGCTGAATGGCGAGGCTAATGCGCTGCCCGAAAAAACTGCCAGCTCTGCGGTCTCAATGAGGTTATAAAATTTTTAGACTCCGGGCCCCAAGTGCCCATCGTTAAAAAAAAGTTGGTGTTGGTAATTTCTACCCAATTTGAAACGCGCCCTTAGTAGTCGGGCAACATACAATATTGTAAACGGTATTCAGCGGTCATCCGGACGGTGTCCCGTGTTTATATCTAACTTTTATTGTATACAGGATGTTTGGTAAGTGTCTGCAAAACTCTCAGGTGGTAGCTCTGAACAACTTTCCCTAAGAAACATAGGTTAAAATTCGTAAAAAAAAATTAAGCTCCCATAAAAAATGTGCTATCAGCTGATGCAGTTCCTATGGGGCGTTGGAATTTTATTTTTCGTGTTTCGACTTATTTTCCTTAGGAAAACTTGTTCGGTCATGGGTAGAGCAACTACCTGAGAGGTTTGCAGACATTAGAGACCCTGTATATACTGTGCTTCCTAATCAACTGTGACCATTTGAGTATACATATGTACGGACCTTTCCTTTAATACGAAAAAAAAAATTCAACAGCCCATATGTACTGAATCATCTGATAGTGCATTTTATAAAGATGGTAACATTTCTTTTCTCGTTTTTGACCTGTTCCTTAGAAAAAATTGTTCAGTTTTATATTTCGAGTAAAATCACCTACTTCAAGGTTCGCAGTTGTTAGGAAAGCATTCCAGTTTTTTCATTATTGTTTTCTTAAGTTGGTTCATGTATATTATGTCAAAGGCCATCATCATGTATTTATTCATAAAACAGTATTACTGTGTGCGAATATTACAAGTATTTATAATTAGACTAATAATGTGTAATAGTGAGACTGCCTTTCGCGCCGTGGGCCGCGGGTTCGATCCCCGCCCAGGGCGAGCATTTGTGTGATGAACACAAGTGTTTGTTCTGTGTCTGGGTGTTATTTATCTATTTATGTATGTAAAGTCTCTGGTACCCAAAGTACAGGCTTTGCCTAGTTTGGGATCAGATGACCTTGTGTGAAATGTCCCCCAATATTTTACTATAAAAAAAACAATTTATAAAGTTTTTAACCTAATTGTATTTTTTTATAATTTTAATACAAAAAAAAAACTAATTATATTAACTTGACATCTCTGTTAGAAACACTTGTCACTTAAAAAAAGATAAACCTTCGGTTAACTACCACATTAACCTCCACATAACCTCAAAATCAAATCCCAAATCCCCTACGAGTGTCAACTTCCTGTGACGTCACCGTGTAATAGTTTCCGGTCCGGTAGTCCGGCTTGCCCCTCTTTTACCCCTCCTCTCGTTCTGAGATCGCCATCATCCATTACCCAGGTTAATTGCTCCTACTTTGCGAAATTTTTCGGCCAAGATTATTATTAATTTTGGGTGGTTTTATGGTATGTTGTAATATGGTATGTTGGTTATAAATATGGTATATTGTAATGTAATTGATTAAATTTTGGTTGTTTGTGGTCCATCAAGTGTAAACAATCTTATCGAATATTGGTTAGAACTGCTGGGTTGGTATTCCGAAGTTTTATCGGAGCTCTGATATTATCGAATTGACAACAACAATTACGTCCGGAAATTTACTTTGTATGGGAATTTCCTTGTCAAAGGCCGAACCATAGACTAATTATCGGCGCGATATTATCGTAGTTTCACTTCGGAATACGGCAGCTGTCTAATAACAAGAAAAACTTCGTCCTGTTTAGATGCGAAGTCAGTTTCAGATTATTTTATTTAATGTAGATTCTTTACAGAATACTTAGAATGAGTTCCAAAACGGTAATAATTACCCTTTGACAACAGTCTGTCTCTACCACACCGATAGACGTCATGTAACGCTATCCTGCTGTCAGGGTAATTTTTACCCGCTTCGGAACGCAACCTTATTGAATGTCATGCAGAATACAATGCAAATAGAGCGAGTCTACACCGTTTTGGATCGTGCTATGGCAGCGTAAAAGAAGCGGCAAGAAACTACTGTAGCACGGCTTTTACAATGTTATCACTAAACGACTCGTGAGTGTTACACATACTTATAGTTATGTACTTCGACGGATCAATTCACGTTTTATATAATACATGGAGACCTCCCTGAAGAAGATCCTCATACAAGATCGATACGTGTCGGTCTTATGCCGTCAAAATAAAACGTGAGTTTATCCGTCGAAATACATAATTATTTTTACAATGAGTTTCTTGTCGATTTTGAAATTAAAATTGTAGTGTGCCCTTATGTTTTAATATCCTTCTTGTACTCGTACTGGGTTAAAGTTGGACCCCTGGCCATAAAATTGTATTATCTAGGAAAGAATAATGGGTCGAAAAAAAATACGTACTCGTAGTCCTCCATAAATTCCACTATTGCCGGTTGCAATTTGTACGGGTAAGTCAAAAATGACGTTTTAAATCCATGTTTTTTGGGAAAATTTGTTCTTTTTCATGTTCTGGCATAGTGAAATTTGACCAGAAGGAATTATCTTTTTTATTTTATATTTTGTTGAATCCTTTAGAAATTAAAGAGCAGATTTTTCGTTACATTATTAAAATTTTTATTTATATAGTAATCATAAGAGACCAATTATCAGAATTTTTGATATTCAATTAGTACCTGAAAGATGATTAAAAAGAAATATTTTGCACTTTGGCAGAACGACCTATGTATATTCAATAGTTACTCGCTCTCGATTCCCTAATACAAACCTAATCAACCAAGAAGTCTTACTAAAATAAACCTAGCAATTAATTATCCATACAACCAGGACAGCGAGTAATATATAGAGCAAACATAGTCGTGTGCGCGCGCCCTAACCGGCTGGCTGTTTACCATATCGAACAGTGTGGGCTCGCCCTAAGTCTTATTGATGGGACTTGAGAAACACTTGTAAAGTTATGCGAGTCAATTTATACAGGATGTTGAGACTTTCAGTTGGCAGTTTCAGGAAGCGTATTTAATTTAAAACTGCTTTAAAACATGCAGCGCGACACGGCGTCAGACGGCGGTCCGTGAAACTGCCGATCTGCCTGAAGACGACCTTTGTAAAAGATCGAAACTTGTCCAACCTACATATATAAATAATTGTGTGTAACACTCACGAGTCTTTATTTATAAAATACATTTAAAGTAATACCAGTAAATTTTAGTAATACCAATAATTTTTTTTAGAAATACCAATTAATTTTAACATAAAATATGTTGCAAACTTGATAAAGTTGAAAACTTCTTACATGTTTATTTTATTTTTAAGTTTTTTGACTAAACATCATTAAAAAAAATTTATAAGGAACTTTTATATTTTTTTTTATAAATAAATTTTATACACATTTTTCGATAGTTTTAAAACCATTTCGGTACACAACTATTTTAAATTTTCGTTTTATATACCAACCCATTTATATAGAGTGCTGGATATTTTGATGCAGTTATAGAGTTGTACTGTTAACAACCTTAAAAATAAAAATGTGAAAAGAAAATGATTAAGAAAGATGACACAACAAGTAAAGCGTATGGTTGCTTTGAGCAGTTTTTTAATTAAAAAAATAAAATATTTGGGGGAACTTTCACACAAAGTCATCTGTTCCAAAATTAGGCAAAGGGACTGATATACATACATAAATAGATAAATAACACCCAGACACAGAACAAAGACTTATGTTCACCATACAAATGTTTGCCCTGGACAGGGATTGAACCTGAAAGGCAGGCTCACTCTGTGCTCACTACCAACCACAACAACGGGCTTGTCAGGCGTAATAATATATTATACCATTTTTATATCACCCTGTATCGATAAGTTATTATAATTGGAAGCGTTATTTGGTTAGGATATGTTAGGGATATGAATAATTTTCAAGGAACCCCTAACTTTATACGGAAGCAATAGTAGCCATGAATTTACATGATGTATTCCTGTTTCTTGGCTATTGTTAAAATATAGGGTGTTTCCTGCCCCGTGTGGTGTCAGCAAAAAATAGTACCAACCCTTACATACCCGTGGGTGTCGTAAGAGGCGACTAAGGGTTATAAAATAAAGTGGAGGATGGGCAGTAGCATCCTCCTTAGTATCTAATATCTTACTTACTGCGGTCACCTACAACCACGGTCCATGGTGCCAGCCGTCCCGCTAACAAGCGTGGTGACTATGGTAATTCAATACAATACAATCAACTTTATTTGTGATAACAGGTACAAAATTTAAGGTGTTATAGTAACAAACAGTCCTTTGTCATCTACCAGTATGTCTGGTGTACAAATTATTTATAAATTAATTAATTCTTACTTAGTCATTATTCCCCTGTACATTTTTCCAGCAAAAGCTGGAATTCTAGAGGGAGCTCCCTGTCCTGTAGTGGACGTATCATGGAATATTATAAAAAGTAAGTAAAATGTAAGTCCAAACCCAACCTAATCAATCTGAGGATTTACTGGTAAATCTTAACTTTCTTTTTCATGTTACAAGACTTACAAGTGAGCAAACGAGCAGGTAGGCCACTTGATGGTAAGTGGTCTCCACCACCCATAGCACCCACTGTCTTATTAGTGACATACTTTGACGCTAATAAGACAGCAAAGAGCGTTGCCCACCCTGAGAACTAAGATGTTATGTCTCATGTGCCAGTAATTTCACTGGCTCCCTTACCCTTCAAACCGAAACACAATAAATAAGGTAAGGGGTGGTACTTCCCCAGACGGACTTAGCACAAAAGCCCTACCACCTCTAAAAAGTTCCCATGTTCCGGTTGCTACGGTAACAGTAAATTATGGTCGCGTTTGGTTTGTCCTTAGAATTCAAATTAAGACGTATTAAGTGGAGATCGGAGTCAAATGACTGACCTATTTCGCATAAACATTACTTTTAGGGTTCCGTACCTCAAAAGAAAAAAACGGAACCCTAATAGGATCACTTTGTTGTCCGTCTGTCTGTCTGTCTGTCTGTCAAGACCCTTTATCTCACGAACGGGTAAAGGTATCAGGTTGAAATTAATACCATATATTAGGATCTATGAACCACACAAGATCGCAACGACGCAATCAAAAGATTTACAACGACGCAATAAAAAGATATGGCATTTTATGTCCTCATCTCCATACATTTATTCAAAAATGCAAAACCTACAGGGTACTTCCCGTTGACCTAAAATTATGAAATTTGGCAAGAAGCTAGGTCTCACAGTACAAATAATGGGAAAAGTCTGAAATCATTGAATATTACAACTTTTCTCACAACTAATGGTAACCAATTGTGGTGAGCTCCCGTTTCAAGAACATTCATATAAGAGAGGGGTCAAGTTGGATGGTCGCTGAGGCGATTTTTGTTTTAGTTCTATTTAAAAACGGGAACACTTACAAACTTGAAAATTGGTATGTTTATAGTGCATAAGCTATAAAATAACAACAAATAATAAAATTTGGTCAAGCGCGTGTCGGACTAAAAAAATCTAGCATATTAACTTACTAAAATTTCAACTAATACAATTATGTTTATGTGGTGGTACGGAACCCTCAGTGCGCGAGTCCGACTCGCACTTGGCCGGTTTTTTATTGTGTAAGTACCTACGTAGAGTATAAAACTAGCAAATATTAAATTTCTTAGGTCTCCCAAGATACAGGCTGCGTCCCAGTTTGGGGACCCCTGTCATAATTCTGTGCGTGTCTAACTCAAAGTAGCAAATAAAAAATTTAGATTTTTTTTTCATAAACAAAAAAAAAGAGATCTTTTTGTGTATGTGAAACTCCTGGCAATCACCTCTTCATTCAAAGAGTAGTGCCATATGCGTGGTGTGAGGTGGCAAATCTGGTAGTAAACAGGTATTATCGCCCCAATTCCAGGAGCATTTATATTCATAACGCAACCGTTTGTCGTTTGATACCAGGGTGTGGGACAAGCCATAAGCTTTTATTAGAAAACTACAGGGTTTTCAAAAGGAACGATTAACGAAATACCGAAAAAACAAATTACTGCGCAAAATGAAAAAAAAAAAACCTATCATACAATTTTTTCGTATTTTTACCTTTTTTTAGGGTTCCGTACCTCAAAAAAAAAACGGTACCCTTATAGGATCACTTTGTTGTCCGTCTGTCTGTCTGTCTGTCAAGACCCTTTATCTCACGAACGGGTAAATGTATCAGGTTGAAACTAATACCATATATTAGGATCCATGAACCACACAAGATCTGAAAATTTCAATTTTTTACAACGACGCAATCAAAAGATATGGCATTTTATGTCCTCATCTCCATACATTTATTCAAAAATGCAAAACCTACAGGGTACTTCCCGTTGACCTAAAATTATGAAATTTGGCAAGAAGCTAGGTCTCACAGTACAAATAATGGGAAAAGTCTGAAATCATTGAATATTTCAACTTTTCTCCCAACTAATGGCAACCAATTGTGGTGAGCTCCCGTTTCAAGAACTTTCATATAAGAGAGGGGTCAAGTTGGATGGTCGCTGAGGCGATTTTTGTTTTAGTTCTATTTTAAAAACGGAAACACTTACAAACTTGAAAATTGGTATGTTTATAGTGCATAAGCTAAAAATAACAACAAATAATAAAATTTGGTCAAGCGCGTGTCGGACTCAAAAAATCTAGCACATTAACTTACTGAAATTTCAACTAATACAATTATGTTTATGTGGTGGTACGGAACCCTCAGTGCGCGAGTCCGACTCGCACTTGGCCGGTTTTTTTCTGAATAATGTGGTTCTGTGTCTGTGTCAGTTTTCTGTAATGCTCTCTTTTTGAGAAACTCCTATTATATTTACTTTGAAATGCCCTATCATTATTAGTTATATAGACAGTTATCATTATATCAGCCGAAAGACGTCCACTGCTGGACATAGGCCTCCCCTAAAGATCTCCATGACGACCAGTCCTGCGCTGCTCGCATCCAGCGGCTTCCCGCGACCTTAATCAGATTGTCGGTCCACCTTGGGAGGGCCTGAAAACGCTTTGTCTTCCGGTACGTGGTCGCCACTCTAGAACCCTCACGCCCCAACGGCCTTCGGTTCGTCTTGCGATGTGCCCTGCCCACTGCCACTTTAGTTTAGCGATTCTCAGGGCTATGTCAGTTACTTTAGTTCTTCTGCGGATCTCCTCGTTTCTGGTTAGATCCCGCAAAGAGACTCCGAGCATAGCCCTTTCCATAGCCCTTTGGGTGACTTTGAGTTTCCTGATAAGTCTCGGTACCAGAGAGTTATATTCGCCTGTAAATTATGCCAACCGTAAGACAGATCGCAACAGATACCCACCGTACGTCGCGTTATCTGTAGGTAGTTAGCGAGATCAAAGGCATGCCGCGTGACGGTTTTCCTTATGAATAACAAATAATACATTACTATACTGTAACTAGGTACAATATTGTGTACAATATCATCGTTAGTTTATCCTGCATGTTAGTTTATTCTCTGCCTGCGTCAGTGTTTCCGAGTTCATATAACCCGAATCTATTTAAGTCACAATCGAATAGACTTCTTCTGGGCAAGCTCGATCTATCTTCTACCTCATCCCTGCCCTCAGGGCTAGATCGAGGAAAAGAAAATTCGACTTGCCGTACAAAATGCATCAGCTGACAGCACATTTTGTATGGGAGGTCGATTTATTTTTTTATATTTCGACCTATATGGGATAAGTTGTTCAGTGTCATTGACAGAACCACCTTGTAAAATATCCGGGGTGATATAAAAATAACGCTACTAAAATTACGTTGAAATTAGCAAGAAACGTGGATAATAAGACAGCCTGCTTAGCACGCTTTCCGAGAGAAAATATATCTCGGAGAAATGTCACTTTAATTGAAGAATTATGTCATTTAATCTATCACCTCCAAGCGCGAAGAAATGTCAGTGGAAGAAAAATGTTTAGCAAATTCACAAATTACGTTTTCGATATTTTAGACATAGATAGCTTTATACACTAATACATGTAGCCGTCCTTGTCTTTCAAAATGTGTCGCACTGCTCGGATGTCAAAAAAACGTGACCATGCTTAAACTCTTTAATCTATGGGCCTAGATAAACTGACAGCTGGAGCGTGCTAAGCCGGCAGGACTCGCCGCTGCCGGCAGGATGCGGCTAATGGGGCTTTCCCCAGACTAAAAGGTATGTATAATTTCATACATGCTTTTCCTGTTTTGCGTGCCGTACGCAAGCGTGACGCGGACCTGCAGCACCCGTACGGACCATCCGCATCCGGAAGATCGTGTGTTGTTTTTTGCTCAAGCGCAGGTTACAAGCATGCAAGTACGTAAGTAAAGAGCGGCTAATAAATATTTTTATTTTAACAGTTTCTGTGTTCGGATTTTAAAAAAAATTAGGAAATCGAAAATTCGTAACAACAAGCAAGATTCGATCCTTCGTCTTCTCTGTAGGTACCGGAGACGTGTTTTTCAACCAACTGGGATACCGTGGGCCTGACGTTATAAAATTTGCGAACTCAAGTACGCGGAGGGTAATGAAAAGGGCCCTAACAAAATGTATATTTCGTATATTGCCACTGCAAGTTCTAAGGTTCAAGTTTGAACAAGTCCAACTTTAATAACGAATCCAACTTCTTCAAAAATTTTAATTGTTTGACTACTGCGGAATCTATAAATTGTAATAAACTTCGGAACCAATATTCAGTATTCAACATCACGCAATTCAACTATTATTTTAACTCGAACTGTAAGTGACTTTCGAAAGTTCCACAGTTCTACCGACCGAAGTGTTTATTTTAAGTTGGCAACTCTGACCGTTTATTTTAGAACGAAAACTTATGCAAATAGCGTAGTCAAGTTTTAAAAATAGAATTATAAGTGACAAGGATCTTAGCAGGTGGAAAAACAGAACTATTGGTGCTGCCCGGGGAAGTTGAAACTGTATAAGCAAAATCCTCGATCATAAATTTATAGTTGCACGATAGCTGCTCAAATTAAAAAAAACCGGCCAAGTGCGAGTCGGACTCGCGCACTGAGGGTTCCGTACCTATTTACCATATGATATACTAAAATCTTTTGTTCTTTGACCTTAAAAACTCCGCGACTATCTAACTTTTATAGAAAATATCTTGAAACGGGAGCTCACTTTAATCGGTTATTATTTATGACGTATTAAAAAAAAAACCGGTCAAGTGCGAGTCGGACTCGCGCGCCGAGGGTTCCGATATACCTATAGTATTTTTGGAAGCAATAAAGTCCATTTTCAGGACCGCAAAACTAAATTTGTTTGTAAAGGTTTTTTGCAGATTTCTGAAAAACTGTGCAACTTAGAAAGATCGTTTTATTTTTGCTGTAAAGTTTACATAAACCTCTGTCAACTGTAATTAATTCAGATTTTCCCTTACTCAAACTTCGGAGATAAGGGGGGGGGAATGGTATTTTTTTTGACATTTTTCATCATAACTTGAAAACTAAGAAACTTAAAAAAATACAAAAATATATTTTAAAATGTACAAGTAAAGCCCTTTCATATGATACCCCACTCGACCTAGTAGCGACAATTTGAAATTTGGCCCCCCCTATTTTGGCCCCCTTTACATTAATAATCATACTTTTTTCAAAAAATTTTCATGTGCAATTAAGTTGGGCAACTATATTCTAAAACTATTCCAAATTTCAGCTCGATAGCGTAAGTGGTTGCTGAGATATAGAGGTGTGACAGACAGACGGACAGACAGACAGAGCGGCACCATAAGGGTTCCTTTTTTTTACCATTTTGGTATCGGAACCCTAAAAACTACTTACTAGATCTCGTTCAAACCAGTTTTCGGTGTTCTGTGC
Source organism: Athrips mouffetella (assembly GCA_947532105.1). Classification (NCBI taxonomy): domain Eukaryota; kingdom Metazoa; phylum Arthropoda; class Insecta; order Lepidoptera; family Gelechiidae; genus Athrips; species Athrips mouffetella. The sequence continues at coordinate 25,094,454 of OX383976.1, forward strand.
TCTATACTCAAGGAATGTATGTTAGTCTAAACTAAACTAAGAATGCTGGAAAAGAGCTGACTGTTTTTTTCATTACACTCTCGGCTGCAAAGAGTCCGCTGCGCTCGGTCTTCGGCTCGGGCTGTAAATCCTGAGTCCTGAGTGCAATGAGCATATAGCGCTATTGCGTCTAAATTTGATATTTTACTTATTACATAAATATATTTAAAAAATCTATCGATCTGTCTATCTCATAAAAGATCATCGTACTTTTTTAAGCCTTGTAATTATTTTTCTTCTTCCTGCCTGTGTTCAGAAAACTATATTAGCCTGAGAGCCAAACTGTATGAAGATTCAACAAAAATTTATATCAGCATTTTTTATTCGTCAAAAATTTGATGAATAATTCATTAATAATCCACCCAAATTTACACCGCATGATTAAAAAAATAATAATAAAGTTATTGTAAATTCCACAAAAAGGGCAAAAATGTTTTATTTTACATTTAATTACCTTTATTTATATCTTTTTTTTAAGTATGTAATCCTCCTATATTTGTAAAAGGAAAACAAATAAAAAAAAAACTACGTAAATCTCAAAGTTACAACTTAGACCTATGATAAAAATGCTATCAGATCAGTTCTTCTTTGCTTTTGTTTCATTAACGTCCCTTAACATATAGTGTACTAAATCCAACAAAAAAAATGGAAATTGAAACCTCCAGAAATTGAAATTGTACCTTCCAGTTTGAAATTTGGATGGAATCAAAAGTATAGTCTCTTAAAATTGTATTTAAAGGCCGTTCACAAAAATTTGGCCTTATATGAATTTATCTCCAAAATATAGGATAGCTCTTAGGGTATACATAATTAATGCTTAGGAGTAGGTTAAGGTTTCAATGTTCAGACACCACTAACGCACTTTTTAGATGGAGATAGCGTTTTGGGTGCAAATATGCAGTGAAAAATATTATCGGTGCGTTTTGTGAAGGGGAATGAAAGGGTGTTGAGATTCGGGGCACGTTTTGCTTGAAATGGTAATTGCACTGATAGTTTGGTTTGAATTGTCATTCTGGAAACGTCTGTAGCACTAATATTGACTGGGAAACGCTCCACAGTATACGTTACGAGTAGCTAAGTATGACAACGGCATCAAAGTGCCAGTGACCACCTATACTTGTTAATGGAATAAGCGAAACCCTCATTGCTTTTTATTAAAATAAATCCATTCCCGTAAAAATATCTTCAAATTTTATTTTAAAGTTTCATCGCTGTTCTAGTAGATTTATATGCTATCATGGCGCGTCCGCCTCGCATCCGCGCACGCCACGCACACTTCCTTCCCCTCCCTCCCCTCCTCACCGCTCATGAACCGCGCGCCGCCCGCGCTTGTAGCCAGCTATGATTAGAAGCGGCAAAAATTTTAATAACAAAAGTAAAAAAACATACCCCTATCAAAAACCCGCTAAATTGATTCTACTCTCGATTCTGAACAAACTATTTTCTCAGTTTCGCTTATTCCGTTAACACGTTGTACGTGACGTGAAGGGACGGTGCGGTGTACCGAAAACTGAAAATCGTGCTCTGTCAACAAAACGGAACAACTTTCCCAAAGAAACATGTTTGGGAAATGAAAAACACATTGACTTCTCCATAGAAACTGTATGATCAAAGTAAGCAATTTGTATGGAGAGGTATTTTTTTTAATTTTCCAAAAATGTTTCGTATGGGAACATTGTTCAGTTTCGTTGACTTAGCACGCCCTTTCCGTTTTCGGTACATCGTCCCTTACACCTTGTGAGTTTTTGGACTTTACCATTGTGGGGAAAGGATTTCAATCAGCTTGAGAGTATTTGCTGGTTACCCAGGGTGTGCCGGACTTACACACACAAGACTCACACAAGACTCACACAAGACCACTAGACTCTCTCGCAGTGCGATTTCCGTCTCTACGTAGACTGAGATAAGCGCGGTAAAAAGTCCAATGTGTCAAACTTGACGTCCTCTTCACTGTACTTAAACCTTAAACATGGATTTCACGATCGTTACCATTCCGTTTTGCAATTATCTTTATCTCTCATATGTTTTTTGTTTTTCCACAAAATGTTTTTGGTTTTTCCATACATACAAACAACGGATTTTTATGGAGGAAAAGTTCAACTAGTTAACAATCCGCCTTTATTTTTTTGAACACCACGTGTTATGTTTTATTTAGGTATTTGTTTTATTTGACTGACTGGAATCCGTCTATTATTCACGTTTTGTATTTTTGTGACACACACTAACACTTTAAGTAGTTTGTGTAGCTTTTACAATCTGTGGTCACCACACAGACCCAAGAGGCCGAATTGATACGATACTCACCGGACTATCAACGAAAAAAGTGGTTTCACATTTTAAAATTGCAAGGTTATTTTGTTAGGATCTGACCTCCGTTTGCCCACTTGGGGTCTATGGCGACAACTTTTGTCCTACGACTTTTGCACCAACTCACAAAAAAAAACAACTTTCCATACAAAATGTTATGGTCACTTACGTTGCTTTCTATGGGAAGTATATTTTTTGTGCGTTGTTAAAAAAGACGTACATCAAATTTTAACCAAAAACTAACCTCGTAATTAGAGAACAGAAAAAATGTCACATAATGTTCTAATTTTTATATGAATTAATACGCTGGGTGGTAAATTATTAAAAAAAACACACGTCTCAATATGTCACATTAAGGCTGTGATCTTCTAACTTGGGAAATGAAGGAAATAGTACCTTATAAACCTAAAATGAATTTAACATTTTTTTAATAAAAGAAAATCGTAAAAACCTGTCGGGTATTTTCTTCCTGTGTAACTTATTTTAATTTCACTTCTCTCCGTGCCTGTACATGGCGTAGGCGGTGCTATTAATGTTATATGAGGCGCTCGCAGGCACAGCCGGGCGGGGGGCTACTGTGCTGATCGATATTTATATATTTACCTATCTCGTTTGTAGATGAAAACTTCAACCATTTACGTTCAGCCGAAGTGAGCAGGGAAGTGGGCAGGACGAGTGTGTGAACACGATACTTCTCATGCCTCTGTCATTGCCACTCGCGCTGCCAGGCGCTCCCCAAAAGAGCGGTTTTTTTGTGCGGAAGTTATAGGACGGACAGCGCGAGCGTCACTGGGTGTTTACATACTGCTCCGTCGCTCAGTTCTCAAGAAGAGACAGCGCAGGTCGCTGTAATTATTTCGACGTCTGCCATTGCCGGTGGTCAGAAGCGAAATGAGCGTAATGGCAGTATGTGAATACACACTTCTCTCAATCCTGCTGCGGCAGTTGGAATTATTTCCTGCAGCGCGAGGAGCAGCGGCATGGGCTGAATGTAAATCTGGTATAAGGGTCAACTTTTAACCACTAGAAACAGAATCTTAAAGTCGTCGCCTCCGAGGTCACAAGAAAAGAGCAGTGTCTACCCCATTGCGACAAAGATAATTATATTCGTTGCCGCTATCGTCTCGTTGCATTATCTAAACAATGTCGATTTAACAAAAAAAAATTACTAACCGATATTCTATATACAGAGTGTAACAAAAAGGGTATCCCAAGTCAAAATTTTACATTTGTATTTCGACCTATGTTACTAAGGAAAAGTTGTTCAGTTTTATGGACAGATACGTATCCTCCAGGGTTGATATACCCTTTGTGTTCCACCTTTTACAAGTGGTTTATAATTAAAACGATAACTAATATTCATGCTCTTTTCAAACTAAATTCGTAATAGTATGATGAGCATATTTTGTTGTTACTTACTGATGAGAGACGTCACTTAAAGTTAATCATTCGTTAAGTCTCATGCTGCCCTTTTAAATTTCATTGACACGAATGTCACAGAAGTAATGTTGATTTACGTCACACATTGTTAAGGGCGGTGGGTGCAAGCTGTTAGATAGTGATACTTAGGTTTGGTCAGTTGAATTAAACGAACAGAGTTCGTTACTTTAATTTCACTTTGCCAATATATATTGGAGTATCGGAGCACTATTGTAAAGATTCTCAAAGTCTGATTTCAAATTCCACAGAAGCACCATAACAGTTTTGACATGTCACAATCTACAAAATATTGATGGACGAGTGATGAATCAAAAGAGGCTTTATGATGCTTTCTTAACTTTTCACTTAAAATATCAATATTAATAAAATAGCTCGTCCTGACTGACTGGCTTTATGACTGATTCATCAACGCCGAGCCGTTGCTACAGATGTGAAATTTTCGCTACTTCCATTTCGATCAACTCAACGGATCAACTAGTTTTTTGACAGAGGTTTATTTTACAGTCCAGAGCACGTCAAGCTTAACACTTTGGACTTTGAAACGTTCTTATTTCAAACGTCATAGAAGCTAAAGTTGAAGCTTGATCTGCTCTTGACTGTATGTCACTACCCACTGAAAAGGGTTTTCAGAATTTCATCAGAAAAAAGGAATGAAAGTCCGACAGTTTTGACACGAGATACATAAAAAATTTTGGTCAATAATAATAAAGTCGACTCTATTACAATAACAATCGATATAGCTTCAATAATTCACAGTCCACTCTACCAAGTGACCCGTGAAGTGTAAGGAATGGGCACATGAAAGAGATTGTTTGCGCGATCAAATGAGGCGATCATTCGTATTGGTTTAGGATCTGCGGGCGATCGGTTCGGCTGATTTCAAGATCGCTAGAGTTGGGTATGGCTTGTAGGAAAAAGTGTGCTTCTTTATTTTGCAGGTTTATGATTTTTATGAATATTTTGTACGTATAATTAAGTTAACTTACTCAAGAGTTTTAATAAGAACAGCCGTTTATATTTATTTAGAAAATTCTTACAGACTTGAACTTTTTTGTTACAACTGAAAGAATCATCATAACGGAAAGGTTTTGTTAAAATACGAGTAAGTACCTATAGTATAAAGTAGAATAGCACTTAATTCACAGCTACATAGGCATGATTTAATCACCTCTTACGACACCCACGGGTAGAGATGGGTTGGTACTATTCTTTGCTGGTACCACACAGACGCATGGGGAGGAAGGCAAAACCTGCGGTGGTAGTTTTGAACATGAAACTGAACAAGATTTGTTCTACGACTTTTGTAAGATAGCAAAAAAATCAATGCTTTTTCATAATACATATTGGCTCTGGCAGCTGATCGATTTGAATGAAAATGCAATTTTTTTGCGATATTTTAAAAGTGTAGGACAAAAGTGGTTCATTTTCATGTCCAGAGCTTCCCTTCCACCCAAATTTACTTAACACGGTGTGTATAAGAGGCGACAAAAGAAAAGTTATGCTAATATACTTAACCTAACTCCTATACTGTTTCTTTCACCTGTAAGGTTTCTTGCTCACGGGCCCGTTTCATTGTTTGGTTACGTCTGTGTGATACCTTTAGCCTCATTAATAGATGTTTGTATAGGGCCTCTAAGGTGGCGTGATCGCTTTGTAACACCATTGTAAAAGGGTTATGCGGCTGTCAATGTAAAAGGGTCCTAAACGGTCTATGATTGTCATCGTTGAGGCTATTTACTTAATTTCTTACGGCTAAGTAAAGGGCCGATCACACCTGACTGAATTCACACACTAAGTCAGTAAGTCTCCTACGTAGGAAAGGAAGGTAGAAAGATGGAACTAAGTAAGTCACTGACTGAGTAAGCCGCATAGTAAGCAACGCAGAAAGGAACTTTAGTGAAGGGCCAATACGAATAGAACACCTCATCGTACGGAAAATATTAATAAGGGCTAATTTATGTTGTATAGAAAAACACTAGAATAACTACAAAAAAAAAACCACAGAATTACCGGTATACTAAAAAACAAACAAGGAATTAAAATTAGGTTGCACCAGTCAAGTAAACACAAAGAATTTGAGTGCTTTATTCATTCTTTTAGTTAGAATAAAATTTTCATTCAAAATCGTACGAAAAGCGAATAATGATTCCAATGAAAAATAACAATTGAATGATAAAAGATTATTTGGATAGTACTAAGTAGTACATTCGAATATTTCGATTGTTGCTTCTTGAAATAATTGTACATCACTATTAAGGAACATCAACATAGTAGGGATCATAGTCAGTTCACTAGTTGTGCTATACGTTAGTATACCTCTATATTTTCTGTGCTGGTACACTTTATAGCGCGACTGATATGTTCAGATACTTTGTATAAAGGCTTCTATGAGTATTTTTAATGACCTTAAAATAAATTGAAAAGCAAGCTAAAAACTCGTTTATACTTTTATATTTAGTAGTAGAAGTAGTTTTAGAATACGATTGTCTTACTTTATTGCAATTGAAATAATTATAATATTATTATTATTGTAAAGGGGGCCCAAATGGGTAGGTCAAAGTTTTTAATTGTCAGTACTAAGTCAAGTTAGGTATCATATGAAAGTGCTTCACTTGTAAATTCCAAAATAGTTCTTTATATTTTTAACGACTCTTAGTTTTCAAGTTATGACATAAAAAGTTAAAAAAATACCTTCCCCCCTTCCTTATCCCCGAAGTTTTCCGAAGAAAATAATCTGAATTAATTAAAGTCCATAGAGGTGTATGTAAATAATTCAGAAAAAAAAACAATCTCTCTAAGTAGCACAGTTTTTTGGAAATTTGCAACAAATCTTTACAAACATATTTAGTTTTGCGGTCCTTACAATGGACCTTATTGCTTCTAAAAATACCATAGGTAGGTATATCGGAACCCTCGATGCGCGAGTCCGACTCGCACTTTAACATTTTTTTTTGTTGTGTATAGATGTATGTATGGTGAAAATCGTTAATTTTTCATGGTATGAGTCCATTGATGAAGTTTTCAGGAGATTGTTTGACACCTTGTACTTGTCCGTAATTTTGTTAGACTTCCTTAAAAGAGATACTTTGTAATCCTGACAAAATTTTCAATTCATGTCTAAATCAGTTGTCCCTTTCATAAAAAAATGTATAGGATCAAAACTGTTTAGTTTTCGCGTCGAGTCGGAAGCAACAGTAGTGTGCGTATGATCGAACACACACATGCGTGCAGTCCACTTGGAGTCGTAGTGCGTCATTTCACCCGAGACGCGTTCTCGTCCGCTCGGAGGAAACGACACCTTTTAAAAAACTGTGTTTTGAATGGAACTTTTTTCTCTCAAGGTATTTTTAATGAACTCTACTAATATAGCTCAGCGCAACGATTGCGCACTCAACAGCACGTCAGTAGAAACACTTTAGACTTACTCGTAATGACATGGTGGTAGAAACTATCATCCGCACATCACTTATCATCCGAAAATCACTCATCATCCGCTCATCATCATTCATTCACTGATCAACTATCATCCGCGCATCACTCATCATCATTGATCCACTCATCAACTATCATCCGCGCACCACTCATCATCCGCTCATCATCATTCATCCACTGATCAACTATCATCCGCACATCACTTATCATCCGAAAATCACTCATCATCCGCTCATCATCATCATTCATCCACTCATCCACGCATCACTCATCATCCGCTCATCATCGTTCCTCCACTCATTAACTATCATCCGCGCATCACTCATCATCCACTTATCATCATTCATCCACTGATCAACTATCATCCGCGCATCACTCATCATCATTGATCCACTCATCAACTATAATCCGCGCATCACTTATCATCCTTTCATCATCATCATTCATCCAGTCATCAACTATCATCCTGCCTAAGTTTGGCGCCGTTTGCTTTTAAAAAAATAATCCATTTAAATCCGTGCCATCGCTGTACATTTCGTTGATTTTGTGATCGAAAGATCGAAGGACGCATACTAACGACCAAAAGGCAGTCTTATTTCGGAAAGCCATGCCATGGAAATCCGTCTAAAGAGGAAAATCTAACAGACCTGACGAAATAATGTAGCCTGTTTCCTGCCTACGTTTGGCGCCATTTGCTTCTTTAAAAAAAGTAATCCATTTAAATCCGTGCTATTGTTGTACATTTCGTTGTTTTTGTGATTGAAATATCAAAGGACACATACTAACGATCAAAAGGCAGTCTTATTTAGAAAAGCCATGCCATGGAAATCCGTCTCAAGAGGAAAATCTAACAGACCTGACGAAATAATGTAGCAAGCAGCACGTTCAAGTTTCTGATCATCGACCCTAAACAGCTCTACCTATTCCTACCACTGCCGATTACCCATCATCTACCGGTCACCCATCATCTACCATTGACTCGTCTTCCGCCGGTCACCCATCAATATCATCCACCGGTCACCCATCTTCGTCCGGACATCAATCACGTACCGAAAATCTATTACTCTGATAACCCTTCTGATCGATCACCCATCATCTACCTATCTTCCTCCGCCTACCCTTCATCACCAGTCACCCATCACTAAACAAAACTACCTAGGTATGGTATATAAGTAGGTACTTACTTGGTTAAAGGAAGAGATATTTTTTGAATTTTTGACGGGATACATAATATTTATCTTTGCGCTTCCCCATTTCTCTAATACAAACACTTTATAAATACAAGGAAAGAAATATCTTACTTTAGAAAATAGTAAAAAACAAAGTTACCTTGTTACACTATGAAAGCAGAGAATGTATATACGTTGAAACGCGATCCATAATTTTGGCGCGTCGCGGTGCAAACTGACGTGGTCTCACTTCGAGCTCTTGTGGGTATCGGCCGCGTGTCAGAGCTATTTATTAGACTTCGCGCGGTCATAATAAAAATGTATGGCGTAATCGTAATGGTTTAAAAAAAGTCATATTAAATATGTAAGCAATATTAAACCGTGATTGCCATTTTGGTAGTTTTTACGTGGTGCAGTCTTAAGTAAAATAGTTTCGGCCAACGATATTTTTACAGTAACAAAATGCTGAAGTCAATTCTTTTTATCTAGAAGTTTATTGATCTTTTTTGGATTTTTTATTTCTGTATGTAAGTTTATTTATTGTTTGCCATAGTTTCTCATTATCTTTTGGATCTGGTTTTAAAAGACCTCGACTAACAATGAATACTTTCGGGCGAAATGCCCAACCGGGCGAACTCGCCTCGGAGGAAATGACCACCAAAAAATGACATCGGAATAAGGTTTAGTGATGGGCAAATGCGAATGATTGACTCGAATCGAACAACTTGTCGAACAAAAAATAATGGCCTAACTGATGGTATACTTTTTTACTTAAAACAAGCGCTCCTACTAGAAAAACAATTAAAGACCGCTATATTCAAAACTAACAGTGTTGCACTAGTCAAGTATTCTACACGGACACATCTGACTCCGTCGCGCTTTAACTGGCGATTGATTGAGTACCTAACCGAACCGTAAATTTTGAAAATTATTGAATCAGTGTTGCTGCGATAACGAGATCGATGGTTGAATTTTAAAAATACAGTAACTCTACCGAATATTCCTATAGAAAATATCGAGAATATCGAATTCTTAAAAGTACCGGTAATAATCGATACTAAATAACCGACCAAGTTCGTACTAATTCGTGTCAAGCCACGCGCAGTGTAGAGTTAAGGAGCGATCACACCTAGCTGAATTCAAAGACTAATTCGGCATACATTGCTCGTTGAAGTAAGGATATTTCAATTGACATAACCAAGCCTCCCAGCAATGTATGCCGAATTAGTCTTTGAATTCAGCTAGGTGTGATCACTCCTTTACCTAGTTCTTTTTACAATTTTTTTTGTCGCAAAGCAGGTTTATTAACTCTACTGAACAGTCGTATAGAAAATATCTGAACCTTTCAAGTATCGATGGTAATCTATAGTGAATTTTTTAATTTTTTTTATTAGTACTTGTTATTACACCATGAATAATAATTATTTTTTATCGACAAGTTGTTCATCATCATTCGCAAAATTTACCCATCACTAAACTTCCTAAGTTCTTTACTTGAAGGGAGTAAGGAGGTTTAGTGATGTCCGAGTGCGAATGATTAATTTTAATTTAATTCCGTGTTCGCATCGAAATTAAATTGACCAATACATGGTCTAAGGGACTGGTTTCCGAAAACTGAAAGGGCGTGGTCAGTCAACGTAACTGAATAATTTTCAGTAAATAAAACTTTAAGAAAATAATAAAATAATCCTCTTTTCCACAAAAAAGCCACGATCACACCTAGCTGAATTCAAAGACTAATTCGGGATACATTGCTCGTTGAAGTAAGGATATTGCAATAACACAACCAAGCCTCCCAGCAATGTATGCCGAATTAGTCTTTGTATCCAGCTAGATGTGATCGTGGCTAAACTGTCCATTTGCAATTTTATATGAAGAGTATTGAAGAGGCTGATAGTTTTATTTACTGAAAGTTGTTCAGTTACGGCCAATGACTATGTGCACCTGCAAGACTAGAAAAAGAGAAAAAATGTATCCACTTCATTTACCACAGCCATTGTTTTTGTTTGATCAGAAATACTCTCATTCATAAGATTTGGCACGGCAATGTTCAGGTCTCATTTGTCTATTTAAGGTAAATAAAAATAAAAACATCACGGAAATGTATTGTCAGCCTATTAAAGCCACGATCACATCTAGCTGGATTCAAAGACTAATTCGGCATACATTGCTGGGAGGCTTGGTTATGTTATTGCATTATCCTTACTTCAACGAGCAATGTATGCCGAATTTGTCTTTGAATCCAGCTCGCTGTGATCACTCCTTGACTCAACCGAACAGTCGTAAACAAATTTTTTTATAGTGAATTTCTTAAGTTTATTATTAGTACTTATTATTAAACCAAGATAATGCTTTATTTTTATTTTTCATGGACAAGTTGTTCGATTCGAATTAATCATTCGCAAAATTTTCACATCACTAAACCTTCTAACTCCTTTACTTGAAGGGACTTAGCATGTTTAGTGATGTCCAAGTGCAAATGATTAATTCAACATATCGAACAAAAATATACTTATATTAAAAAAACGGTCAAGTGCGAGGTGTGACGGTTTGGCCGTCAGCGATTCCGAAATATTCAAGTTTAGGTTAATGTAACTAATATTCTCTTTGAACTTGGCTTTGACACGCTACCGCGTGTCTAGATAAATTTTTGATCAAACACATTTCCGATTAAATTGAATTTAAAAATACCCAAATAACTTGTTGTAAAGTCAAACTATGATAAGGCATTCTAATAAAAAGGAAAGATTCGTTTAGAACTTAAAATCAGCTGGATGGATTAGAATCGTAGTTTCGGATCGAAAAAGACATACTAAAACCCATTTCAAACTTAATTTAGACATTTAGTTCTATGAATTTGAGCTTAATTAACACGTTTTCATATTCAGAAGAATGCATAGGATTCGTTTTCAGGTGAAAAGATACTTCGTTTCAAAAACCCAGACTGGCTGGCGCCGGCCGACTGGGGAGGTAGCGTACTATTGCGTGCCAGCGCGCGGGTGGCGACATTCACTTTGCTAGTAAACCATCAATGTATGCCGAACCGAATTCGTTATTGCGTTATCAGTTAGGTTGAATGCGATATTGCGTCATCGGCGGGGGGACGTCGAGTGTATAAAAGCAAGAACGCTGCCCTGAGGCCCCACCTTTTTATTTGAAATTCATCGCGACAACGTTACTCTGCCCGAATGCGGAGCGATCTTTCTCTTTAAGCTTTTTTTTTATTATATTGCGCGGTGCGTAAATTTAAATTCGTTCGATCTTTCGACACGTTCGGTTTTCGTGATTTCGGCGGCTAAGCACGTGTGCGTCCAGGTTGCCCGCGAGCACAGAAACTTACGGTTTCGGGCGTCCCATGATTCCTCGAGGAACGTTTCGGTCAGCGCGACTGTAGGGAAGGCCACCATGTCCAGTTGTGGGCAATCATCAACAAAGCGCGGGATGCTGGAGGGACGACTCATGGCCTGTCGTTCTGTACCAACATTCTGAGCGAAGACTTTGCCCAGCAGTGGGCACTCCTCCAGCCGGGCGCAGGCCTGTGCCTAAGCGGACGGTTCGGGACCGTTCATTCCGCTCTGGCTGTCTGGAAGGGTCCTGGTCCAGCAGTGGACGTTCACCGGCCAGGTCACGTCAAGGTTTGATCGAAGATAAACCGTGAGTAATTCAAAATCTTCCTTGTCGTGCTTTGATATTGTGATATATTGTGCTATTCATAAAATTTGTGCGATGTATTTAAAATGCTTATAAAAGCTGTAGAAATCGTCCTAAATCCAGTGACTTTATTAAAAGATTTATAGTACAAAAATCACGCTAGATTACCTACTTAAAATGTGATATTCCGGTATATTTTACGGAAACCTGTACTCCCAAATATGTTGTGTGGGAGCACTTTGGACCTAATGTCTCGGTAATAAAGCTGAGAAGGTTCCTTTTGATGCGAGATAGACCGTACAAAATGCTTAAAGATCCCAAGAAATTGTTCATAAATTCTGTGGCCATGTTTAACGCAAAATCTAGCTTTATGATATAGTTTGCCTAAATAAAGTATTTTCCTTGGCTGATATGCATAGTCGGGTGTTGAACGCTATATTTTAGTGTAAAAAAAGTAGCTTCGTAATCTAGATTAAATGAAATCTAGTATTTTACTTCTTCAAATGAGATTTCGAAGGGTCCCTTTGTTGTATAGTGGACGTCTCTGATCTAATATTATAATATATCTGGGAAAAATATTCTTACCTACCTTCAGCTACCTTTATAAATTCATCTAATTTTGATAAATGAATGAGATAGGAATGTGTCTTGTTTTAGTACCTACCTACCTTGGCCAAAATTGCTGTGTGATGGAGTATGACATATTAAATCATACTTTTCTTAAATCATATTAAAAAGGATTTCCTACAAGTGAAATTAATGCTTGATAATATTTGGTTCTGCAAGGTGAAGCAAAAGCAAGCCTGTGGTCCACTTTTGTACTAGAAAAGGCAAAATGTCCACATTGAGCAGATCGAATTATCATTAAGCTTTCGAACTAAATGTATAGTCAGATGTGCGTATGGACGTACTGAAATAATGATATCTCAATAAAATGCAATTGAGCTGAGAGGACGGGAAAGATAAGTAACATTCCTTGATCCTAGCGAGATCCTAAAATAATGTTTCTCGGGTTCGAAACAAGAACTAAATCACTTATATTTTACCGATTCCTTCATTGTTCAGATTGGGCTAAGATTAATAATGCTGACCGTTGATTAGCAGTTAAGGCGACTCTAGACTTACTATCCCGACTTAAAATTAAATGTAAATTGTCTAAGTAGGTAGTCGATCATCCTAAGGCCCCGTCCATCGAGTTTGTTTTGCTGTAAGAAAAACGATATCCTGTATCTATGTATATATCCTTATATTCTGGATTGCAGGATGAGTCCGGAATTTGTCTCCTCCTTCCCTTTAGTTATGACTGTACAATTTACTAACCTACTTACAAACTGAATTTGACTTGGAAATAAAAGTTCCCTTACTATCATTATAAAATATTAATGTTATAAAGGTATGTATGTGAATAGAGTAAAAACTCAGGCATACCTGGGGGCAGTCTCGGAGGGAGGTCGTCCGCAAGTGGTATGAGACCTACTGGAGGGTCCGGAGGAGGGGGGCCCTCCCCCTGAACAGGGCCACATAGACTAACAATATAATACTAGCCTCTTGACTTACTTTCCCTTTTATTACGTAATTGTTTAATTTACCCTTTTCCACTTATCGTCTCATATACCTATTTAACTTAACCTTGTAATCTTTAACCTGTTGTGTGTACTTTTCCCGTGTTATTTTTACTTATGGTCATTGTTGCAATATCTTCAGACATAGCATAGGTCTTAAGCCACTAGTTCGATCACAAGCCAAATTATTTACTATAACAGGGTTGAATAGTAGGGAACAATTTTTAGGTAATGCTATAACGTTTGATTTAAATTATTAAGTTAAAACAAAAAAAAAATAATCGGGTTAGGCCGTGTTCGTTTAGCAAGTAAGTCAAGTTAGTTATAGTAAGTTAGGTAGGATCAAGTTAGGTAGGTAGGATCGTTACAATCTGGTGCCGTGAGTCATGATGTGAAGTCAGGGCTTAGGATAGGGCAGGTCGTTACAATCTGTTGCCGTGAACCACGGATTCGAATTTCTAGGTTACTACGGATATTATTGTTAACAGCGGCCTCTTATTTTTTCTATTTTAAATATTTATTGATATATTAGTACTGCTACTTAAGTTTCTGTTACTATGCATAGGTAAAATTTCTAGAAATAAGGGTCTCACACAATTTATAAAATATTTAAACCTTTTATGTATAACCAAACACAACACACTTACAGTATACTTACAAAATACTATACATGGCATTACACAATAGCTGCCTTTACATTTAGGTTACAGTTACACTTGACATGTGTCTGTACACGGACATTCATAGCCGTTACTAGTTGTTCGGGTTAAACTTGGAATTAATTTCAAGGGCCGATCAATTTAGTGATGTTTACAGACTTTACGGCGATACCTCCTTCGGGGAATACCTGAGGAGCTGGCCACATCAGGCTAAGTCCTTGCTTGTAGCTTGAACGGGCGCACGCCCTAGGCGAGCCGACTATCCGTTCGGGAGACACTCTGACTTTTTCTGTACTGACACACGCTAAACTTTATAATTATGTTGTGTGTCTTATTCACTCTTCATAATAGACAGTTATACATATTCTAATTTCATTCTCACTTAGTTTTGCGCAAAGGTTATATCACTGTTTTATTGGCATATTTTCACTTAACACTGTAGCAAGTTAATTAGAAACGGGGGGTCGCAGGTTTAAGCTTCTTTAGGCCTAAAACTAGGTATGCGTTGAGAATCGGGGCACTTCAGGGTCCTTGTTCTTCAACAGGTATGCTTAGTTGACAACAGGAACATTGCTCTTTTTACCAGTAGGTAGACTGTTCCTCCGGTGTAGTCATTCTGTAAAACAAACAAAATTTTAGGGTTATTACAAGGACCACATAGCCTAAAGTTTTCCAATTTAAATAAACCTATGATCTAGAATCCATTTCGGGTACCCATGACTTCTTGTAAACAAAACTGATCATTTTCAATTTACGTATCAAGTCCGAATATCAGTTAAGTATACTTGCGTTATTATTATGTAAGTTATGGATATTAAATAGGACTTACCATTACAAGCTTCCAAATAGATCGATAGATATAGTTTCAGAGGTTATTTTTTTCGATATATATGACTTCATTCATCCACCACTGGTCGTCTGACAGGGAAAAATCGCGAGCGGCTCGTTCGTTCGTTCGTCCCGGGTCATTCGTTGGTCCGAGAGTCATTCACTCACTCACGCGTGAAGGAAAATTAAAGAGGTTAAGCTGCGAGTGACTAGTGCGCCGAGGGTTCCGTATACCTGGGATATTTATTTTTGAGACAGTTGGGTACATTTTTGGGACCGCGGAGCTGGGTTGGTTTCTGGCAGGAGATTTGCATATTTCCAAGGAGAAAAAAAAAGGGAAACTGTGCTACTTGGTAACTTTATTTTGCCCGTAAGATTAAACATGAAGCTCTAGGGACAGTGATTAGTTTGGATTTTCCGTTTTCCAATCTTCGGAAGTAAGGGGATGTTATCTTGTTTTTTGACGTTTTTACGGTAGTAACTTAAGTCTAAAGAGTGGTAAAATAGTACAGCTATTTGGATTGTACAATTAGTGGGGCACCTTCGTATCTTTTAGCAAAGACTTCAAGTTTTGACCCCTTGTTTGGCTACCAATTATGATAATAGTGGTAAGGTTACCTTCTATTTTTAAGTCGGGTAATTATGTTCCGAAATTGTTCCAAGTTTCAAGTCGATCGCGTGAGTGGTTGCTGAGATAATCGATTGTGACGAGCGGGTCGGGCGGACGAGGTCGCACCGTGAGGGTTTTTCATTATTTGGCAACTGTGTCGGAACCCTAAAAATACTGAACGGTCGGGGCGCGGATGACGGGTGAATGAATGAATGAACCGGTTATTTCTCAGAGAAAAAAAACTCGTCATATACATATTCTGTATGAACTGGTGAAGTGTGGGGCGTCTCACTGTCGCCCATACTAGTCGGTCAAAAAAAAAACTCAGTGAAGTTTTACAAAAATCGGGAGATCTTTAAAAATCTATATTTTAAACTTTGTTTGCGAAAGTGAAAATGTATCTTTTTTGCTTGTGAATTGATCATTGGTACTAGGAACGGAGGCGTAAATGATCCGTAAGTAATGGCCATTTTCTGCGTGATTTTTAGCACCTTTTTTTTTCTGAATGGTGGGTGTTTTCGCCAGGGGAACTGTGGTGGTAGCATTAGTTAGTCCCAGGTCGCATGTTTCTCGGAGAGAAGGATAAAAGTTAGGATTTGATAAAAATCCATACATTTTGGTGTGGAGGTCCCTCGCGGGAAGGTGATGCGCTTGTGGCTCCCTCCTTAGCTGAAGGAGCTGCTACTTAAACCTCCTTGGGTTATTTTATATGCGTTCCGTTCTTTTGGGCAGGCTGAAGCCTTTCGCCATACAGCCTGTTGCCTAGCACTTTTGTAATTAGGATTGCAGTTAAAGTGAGTTGTACGCGCACCTAGGAATCTAGTAAGGTATGCCAAGAATCGATTTGACGTATATTTTAGAGGTCCAAACTTACTTTGAAAATGGGTGGTATTGTGTAAAATATTTTCATCATCATACATACAGAAGATTCGGTGGTGGTTTTAAATTTCAAGAAGGTCGTCTCGTCAAGGTACACCGAACGCCATCTTCCGTCGAATAGTGGTACTATTAGGAACAATCCACGTAGTGCCGTTCCTTCGTTGGTTATACGGAACTGACTCAAGTCATCGTGTTGACATAAGACATTCCGTTCGGATATTCGGATGAAGTTCGGTCTTCCCGGAACAACACTATAAACGTCAACATTAAAAAGTAAACAAAGAGTTTGCGGTTACGTTTTAGTTTATTTTTAGATAATTACTCGTAATATTAGCTAAGTTTTGGTTAATTTTAGTATAGGATGAGTTTTTCCAAAGACATATTGCATTTTTTGTTAAGTTTTATGAAAGTTTTACGAATTTTCTAGACTAACAGAACCATTCCAATTTACTTCAAACTTTTAAATTTATTTGGTGATTGTATGCATAATTTTGTGAACAAAAACACATCACTGCATGTTGCGGCTGCAATAAAGTGTGTTAAGTGAAATTTTCACTAATTTTATCAACCATTCCACAAAATTTTTACGAATGTAAGTTTCCATATCACACTTTTATTTTATTACCTGGTTAGGATTTTGAAACCAACTTTCATGTGATATATGCCTTGGTTTCGTACAATATTATCATGGTTAATAATTTTAAGGTAGGTTTAGTGTTATTTTACCTTTCGTGGTCATACCTGACACCCCATACTTAACATAACTTCCTCCATACGGGTCCGAGCAAGAAAGGAAAACCCATATCAATGTTAGGTCATTGGGCTATTTCGCGAAACAACAAACAATTAAATCGAACTGTAATATTTCTTGAATATTTCGTGACATAATTTTCTCTCTCATATTTATTTATTTATTTTAATTATTTATATTATTTATTCGTTGTAACTTTTTCATTTGTGTCGTCTGAGGTAGGTTTGAGGTAGGTATAAGCTGTAGTGATTTATTTCCTCTTCATGCAAACTTTATCTGAATACCATATTGTAGGTTAACAAATTATTTCAATTCGCTAAGGTGATGTGGTCATACACACTGTGGGGATGCGATGAATCCAAACATGCTATTTAGGTGAAAAATACTCTTGTTAACTGAATTGTGAAAACATTATATTCACTAACAGTAGCTATTTACATTTGCTTTCGTGGTTTGAATAGGTTCGTTTGTCTGCCTGCCTGCTCAATGATAATAATAATAATAATAAGGCCCGGGTTTCAGCCCGTGAACTCCAGCCAGAGACTACAATAATAATAATAAGGCCCGTGAGGTAGGGAACTCACCTCTGAAAAGAGAGAAAAAAAGAAATACGATATAATAATAACACTACTCGTTACGGGGGGTTGGGGGGAAGACTGTGATTGGGGTTAGGGAATACACTATTATTATAAGCTTACTAGGAGATTAGTATGTGGGTATTGTAACCTTGATAATATGGTATCTTCTAATAAGATGAAGGGTTGTCGCGCTTAAGGTAGTGGGGTTAGCTCTCTACGATAATAGGGCAGTAGACGTAATCTGCTTTAATAGGGCCTATAATTTTATGAACATCCAGTTTAAAACTATAGTGGGTAAGAATTAAATGTGTACCTTTTCGTGAGGTTACTATACTAGGAGCGGTGGAACGATATTGTGAGTTCACGAAACAATACCAGGTTTTATAGTCATGTTTGCGGTTACAGTTGGTTTTCAATAACGTGAGGTGCGCGGTGGAAACCACATACAATACTGAAGTGAATGCTTAGGTTATAGGTTAGTTTAAGAAGAAAAAAATCATAGCACATCCAAAAGTTAATCAATTTTTTTAAAATTTACGAATCGCCACGGTCTTTCGTGAACTCAGTTGTGGTTGGGTGACTGAACGTTTCCTTTCCTTCGAGATACAGTAGGGAATTCCATATTTTAAGTCTTATCCTCCTTAACTAAAGTATCCGTTGATTTATTAGCATAAAAAATATTTTGCGTTGAGTGATTTACTGCTTTGACTGTACTGTCAATGACACAATAATGTAAATAAAAGTGGTTAGTCTAATGCTGGGGTTCGAAGATTAACTATGCTTTAATTATACCTGTTCTTCTTGCGTATGAGAGGTAAGGTCATCGACCGACCTGACTAGCCTGGTGTTAGATTTCTTTTTCTTGGTATTGTTGTGCGTTCGACCACGTATCTTGTTAGCGCTTACAATGTAGATATTTTTCATTGTTACTTTAACTTACTTATACAGCTTTGGTTATCCTTACTTGCTGCCGAGTGTACATTTGTGACGTCACCATATTACTGTAGAATAAGAGACGTAGTAAGGTCTGGGGGTTGACTTAGTATAAAACATAACATAACAAAACAAAACAACTTTATTTTTACATATCTTCATATAATAATTTTATCACGTTGTCGTAATCTATTCACCTACATCGTATATTAACAATGAGAATGTGTTTTGTTTTTCGGTTCGTTTATAGATGGGCATATTTAAAGGGAGTGAAAGTTTTGTTTTGGCTAATTGTAAGTAAGCATAAATACATACATACGGCACGATTACACGATACACAATTTAATAGCTTACATAGAAAATTTTAGGTATCATGCTAAACGGATAATTCGTAGATCATTATCATACATCATACGTACATAACCACTGTCATACATTCGTCACTTGTTTTAAATTTTTAGGTTAGTAATTTCGTAACATAACGTCGTTCGGTTGTAGGAATATGGAATTATACAGTTAGTTCTTTCTCATATTTACTTATTGGTTAGATTAAAACCTTCTTTGACTTATACGGTCTGCTATTTTGTGGGCATAAGGCATTTTGTTTTAATGATGAAATAGGTTAAGGACCTTAGAATGGTCTCTACGCATAATGCACTAATTTCTAATTTTCAATGTGCATAACCTTAGGTCTGTAGGAAGGAATTTCCTTTTATTAATAAGTGATCATTATTGCCACCTTTCAAGATCAAACGTTGCATATATTTTCGCGGGTAAGATTACTTAAATGAATAAATAAGTGCACATAATTTTAAAGATCCCGCCCTTTAAAAAAAAAAGTGGTTTAAGTTTTCCAAAAAAAAAAAATTCAGTTTAAAAAAAAAAAAAGTTGTTTAAAAAAAAAAAAGTTCAGTTTTTCAAAAAAGTTCCGAATTTCCAAAAAGATCCGAATTTACAAAAAGATCCGAATTTCCAAAAATTAAATTTCCAAAATACATTTTCAGAAAGTTTCTAATTTTCAAAAAGTTCCTGATTTTCAAAAAGTTCCTGATTTTCAAAAAGTTCCTGATTTTCAAAGTTCCTAATTTTCAAAGTTCCTAATTTTCAAAGTTCCTAATTTTCAGTTCCTAATTTTCAAAAAGTTCCTAATTTTCAAAAAGTTCCTAATTTTTAAAAAGTTCCTAATTTTTAAAAAGTTCCTAATTTTCAAAAAGTTCCTAATTTTCAAAAAGTTCCTAATTTTTAAAAAAGTTCCTAATTTTTAAAAAAGTTCCTAATTTTTAAAAAGTTTCTTATTTTTAAAAAAGTTCCTAAATTTCAAAAAGTTCCTAAAAAAAAATTCAGAGGTTTCAAGAAGTTTGCTCATTTTCGAAGCAGCGTACTGATAGCAGGCAATTGTAGCTATCAAATAGTACTTTAAATAGATTTAAGGAAAACTAACGGGAATAATTCGTTCAAATTTCTCTAAATGATAAGTATCTCCCTTCGGCATACGTAGTGAAGTTGACTTGGTTAACTTTTGGGGAGTAAGGGTTTACTATAGGTTGGAGGAATGGTTGCGTTCAGATACCTTGATTACTACTGGGATAAAAAAATAATAATCATATAAGGTATAGGACATGCATCTGTATGTAAGCCACGTATGCGTATAGCCATAATTCTCACATTATTATGTGTAGGTAAAGCGTAGGGTGTAAGGAGTAAGGTATTGGTGTGTGTAAGACTATGCGTTAGTTACGATGCGCAAGACACATTGGCACGTATGCGTAATTATAAATTTTATTAGTACAGGAGCTGGAGTTATAATGTCACCGGAAGTTCTTAGGTAATCTTAAGCGTACCTTTTCTTAGATGGGGCGAGGGATTTTGTATACCTTTCGTGATTCGGGAAACATTAGCTGTATTATTCAAATTCTTCATTTTAGGGTCTTGTTTTTATTTTACTCGGAGGACAGCTCATTTAGAGCATACACATTTCTGAATTTTATTAGGTAAATATTTTTAATTTTTTTTCTTCTCTTATTATATTTTGTGATAAATTTTAGCTTTGTGTAGAGGCTTTTGAATTTTTTTTTGGATTGTGCTGTTTAGGTACGAGTAAGCTCCGCTGTGGGCAGGTAATGATGGCTCAGGTAAACAGTGAATTTCAATTAAATAGTAAAAATTTCGTAAATCATAGTCAAATTCTCGGTCAGTTATATAATTTACCAATGTAGACACCTAGATTGTGTTGGAGATTCAGTTGCCCAATGTGAAAAATGAGAAAATCCATCACGTTTGAAGTGTCATTAAACAATTTTGATTGCGTAAATAGAGCTCAATATGAAGGTTTTGAGAGAGAGTTCGATGATTCACCTTTAAAGTATTGTGCAAGACGACTTGTTTACACGTGAGTAATCCGTTGCGACAAGTTGACGAGAAGTTTTATTTGAAGGGATCTTTGAGGGACCGACTCGTAGGTCCTTGGAAAGAAATATGTTTTCTTAGGAATCATTTTGCTTTGTGGATGGACTTATAGCCGTATTCCCAACTTTCCTGGCAAAATACTTCTTCCATTTTAAATAAATTTTGTACGGTGTAAATCGAGGGTTGATGGGGTAAATTTACAATTGGTGTTGTGTTTCTCTCTTGTGAATTATTGCATCAGTAGACATTAAAATAGACTAATATAATCAACTAGTTTTGGGAAATTTAAACTAATTTTGCGCAGCGCCTGTGCGTTTGCCTTGGCGGTTTTTACTCAGTAGCATAATCAAATATTAGATGATCAAACGAACTCCAGGAGTGAAGTTCGATCGTTATTATATTCCTACTTGTAAACAAACTATATCTTCGAATGAAGCGACGAAATATAATTTATTCTCTTGCGCTTCATTGGTCCCCAGTGGTTCGTAGTAACAGCGTAAAGGAGGACGGAGAGAAAGGTGAGAAAGGTAGTATGAAGATGATGAAAGAAAATTTGTTTTGGGTTGGATGACTATGACTATGACGGATGAATATGAGATTGATGTATAAAAAGACTAATAGTATGGAGGGTTGCAATGAACCAATGGATACTCAACCAGTGGAGCAAAATTTATTGACGGTTGACCTGTACACAATACACTTACAAAAAGTAATTTATGGGATCTTAGGTGTTAGGTTTCTTGGAGGACATTGGAAGCGATGTTTATTCTGGTGTCCAGAAGGAGTGTTTATACAGCCTGTAAATTACTTTTACTCTACCAGTGGGCACAGCTCAAATGCAAAACCCTACACTGCACATGCTCCAAAGGATGAAGGAAAGCAATATAGAATCAAGTTTTAGATTGGGAATATTGGTCAAAGAACGGTTCTACCTTGCAGCCACTAGAATTGACTTTACTCTAACAGGGACATATATGTCTATCCTGGAGTTGAAATACAAAAATAACGATTTGCTCAGCAGGTGAAATGACTTTATGTTGTCATTAAGGCAGGCTGGATTCACAACCCAAGCTCCTTGTATTGAGTGGAGTTCGTTTGTACTCGGTATGGACTGGAAGATGAGCAATATGTCAGTGGTCTGACTCTTGAATTCAGGTTGAAGACATTTGTCCTTTGGTTTAAAACTTACACCTCATATCAACGTTACAGGTATGGGTTAAAAGTTAATAAATTTAGTTTGAGTTTAGTTAGACTTTTTAAGAGTGAATATTTGCGGAATGAGGGGGTGAAAATTTGCTCCGGGCGGCACATAGCTTCTGCACAAATTTTGGGGGTTGGCTGTGACGGTTTGGCCGTCAGCGATTCCGAAATATTCAAGTTTAGGTTAATGTAACTAATATTCTCTTTGAACTTGGCTTTGACACGCTACCGCGTGTCTAGATAAATTTTTGATCAAACACATTTCCGATTAAATTGAATTTAAAAATACCCAAATAACTTGTTGTAAAGTCAAACTATGATAAGGCATTCTAATAAAAAGGAAAGATTCGTTTAGAACTTAAAATCAGCTGGATGGATTAGAATCGTAGTTTCGGATCGAAAAAGACATACTAAAACCCATTTCAAACTTAATTTAGACATTTAGTTCTATGAATTTGAGCTTAATTAACACGTTTTCATATTCAGAAGAATGCATAGGATTCGTTTTCAGGTGAAAAGATACTTCGTTTCAAAAACCCAGACTGGCTGGCGCCGGCCGACTGGGGAGGTAGCGTACTATTGCGTGCCAGCGCGCGGGTGGCGACATTCACTTTGCTAGTAAACCATCAATGTATGCCGAACCGAATTCGTTATTGCGTTATCAGTTAGGTTGAATGCGATATTGCGTCATCGGCGGGGGGACGTCGAGTGTATAAAAGCAAGAACGCTGCCCTGAGGCCCCACCTTTTTATTTGAAATTCATCGCGACAACGTTACTCTGCCCGAATGCGGAGCGATCTTTCTCTTTAAGCTTTTTTTTTATTATATTGCGCGGTGCGTAAATTTAAATTCGTTCGATCTTTCGACACGTTCGGTTTTCGTGATTTCGGCGGCTAAGCACGTGTGCGTCCAGGTTGCCCGCGAGCACAGAAACTTACGGTTTCGGGCGTCCCATGATTCCTCGAGGAACGTTTCGGTCAGCGCGACTGTAGGGAAGGCCACCATGTCCAGTTGTGGGCAATCATCAACAAAGCGCGGGATGCTGGAGGGACGACTCATGGCCTGTCGTTCTGTACCAACATTCTGAGCGAAGACTTTGCCCAGCAGTGGGCACTCCTCCAGCCGGGCGCAGGCCTGTGCCTAAGCGGACGGTTCGGGACCGTTCGTTCCGCTCTGGCTGTCTGGAAGGGTCCTGGTCCAGCAGTGGACGTTCACCGGCCAGGTCACGTCAAGGTTTGATCGAAGATAAACCGTGAGTAATTCAAAATCTTCCTTGTCGTGCTTTGATATTGTGATATATTGTGCTATTCATAAAATTTGTGCGATGTATTTAAAATGCTTATAAAAGCTGTAGAAATCGTCCTAAATCCAGTGACTTTATTAAAAGATTTATAGTACAAAAATCACGCTAGATTACCTACTTAAAATGTGATATTCCGGTATATTTTACGGAAACCTGTACTCCCAAATATGTTGTGTGGGAGCACTTTGGACCTAATGTCTCGGTAATAAAGCTGAGAAGGTTCCTTTTGATGCGAGATAGACCGTACAAAATGCTTAAAGATCCCAAGAAATTGTTCATAAATTCTGTGGCCATGTTTAACGCAAAATCTAGCTTTATGATATAGTTTGCCTAAATAAAGTATTTTCCTTGGCTGATATGCATAGTCGGGTGTTGAACGCTATATTTTAGTGTAAAAAAAGTAGCTTCGTAATCTAGATTAAATGAAATCTAGTATTTTACTTGTTCAAATGAGATTTCGAAGGGTCCCTTTGTTGTATAGTGGACGTCTCTGATCTAATATTATAATATATCTGGGAAAAATGTTCTTACCTACCTTCAGCTACCTTTATAAATTCATCTAATTTTGATAAATGAATGAGATAGGAATGTGTCTTGTTTTAGTACCTACCTACCTTGGCCAAAATTGCTGTGTGATGGAGTATGACATATTAAATCATACTTTTCTTAAATCATATTAAAAAGGATTTCCTACAAGTGAAATTAATGCTTGATAATATTTGGTTCTGCAAGGTGAAGCAAAAGCAAGCCTGTGGTCCACTTTTGTACTAGAAAAGGCAAAATGTCCACATTGAGCAGATCGAATTATCATTAAGCTTTCGAACTAAATGTATAGTCAGATGTGCGTATGGACGTACTGAAATAATGATATCTCAATAAAATGCAATTGAGCTGAGAGGACGGGAAAGATAAGTAACATTCCTTGATCCTAGCGAGATCCTAAAATAATGTTTCTCGGGTTCGAAACAAGAACTAAATCACTTATATTTTACCGATTCCTTCATTGTTCAGATTGGGCTAAGATTAATAATGCTGACCGTTGATTAGCAGTTAAGGCGACTCTAGACTTACTATCCCGACTTAAAATTAAATGTAAATTGTCTAAGTAGGTAGTCGATCATCCTAAGGCCCCGTCCATCGAGTTTGTTTTGCTGTAAGAAAAACGATATCCTGTATCTATGTATATATCCTTATATTCTGGATTGCAGGATGAGTCCGGAATTTGTCTCCTCCTTCCCTTTAGTTATGACTGTACAATTTACTAACCTACTTACAAACTGAATTTGACTTGGAAATAAAAGTTCCCTTACTATCATTATAAAATATTAATGTTATAAAGGTATGTATGTGAATAGAGTAAAAACTCAGGCATACCTGGGGGCAGTCTCGGAGGGAGGTCGTCCGCAAGTGGTATGAGACCTACTGGAGGGTCCGGAGGAGGGGGGCCCTCCCCCTGAACAGGGCCACATAGACTAACAATATAATACTAGCCTCTTGACTTACTTTCCCTTTTATTACGTAATTGTTTAATTTACCCTTTTCCACTTATCGTCTCATATACCTATTTAACTTAACCTTGTAATCTTTAACCTGTTGTGTGTACTTTTCCCGTGTTATTTTTACTTATGGTCATTGTTGCAATATCTTCAGACATAGCATAGGTCTTAAGCCACTAGTTCGATCACAAGCCAAATTATTTACTATAACAGGGTTGAATAGTAGGGAACAATTTTTAGGTAATGCTATAACGTTTGATTTAAATTATTAAGTTAAAACAAAAAAAAAATAATCGGGTTAGGCCGTGTTCGTTTAGCAAGTAAGTCAAGTTAGTTATAGTAAGTTAGGTAGGATCAAGTTAGGTAGGTAGGATCGTTACAATCTGGTGCCGTGAGTCATGATGTGAAGTCAGGGCTTAGGATAGGGCAGGTCGTTACAGAGGCAGACTCTCGCTTCGAGGGATTCGATATTCCTGTAGTATTTTTAAAAGCAATAAAGCCCATCTTTAAGACCGCAAATAAGTTTGTCTGTAATTTTTTCTTCTTTCAATTATCGGTTGTATTTGTCTTGAGGTTGTATCAGCCATTTTATAACAATTGATAGCATTTTATTGTACAATAATTATTTTCGATAAGGCTATTCAACAGAGTTACTGTATTTCAAGATCAACTACCGACAGCAAAACTATCGCTATCGGAACATCACTATTCAGCCACTGTATTAGTAGGCACTTTTTATACTTAGCTTCCTAGCTAGAACTCTGAATTCACAAACGTCTTTTTCTACGTAGCCTCCTAGGTAGATTTCTTATTCAGTCGTCAAATTCAAGCAGGTGTAATCGCGGCTTAAGCTGATCATTCATCATCATAATTATAACATCACTACAGGACAGGGAGTTTCCTCCAGAATTCTAGCTTTAGCTGAAAAAATGTGGAAGGGAAGTACCATAGTCACCTCGTTTGTCAGCGCTACGGCAGTTCTGTAACACTCCGCATAGTAGGTATGCAACGCGGCGCGGGAATACGTCTGCCCAAAGCAGACGATTTTACTTTTATTTATGTCATCTTAAGCTTATGGCGGTAAAATAGGTAAGTAAGCATTTGCATGTTTTATTGAACAATATTACATACCTACTTGCATCTCGCTCAGTATCTCATAAAGTGATAAAATCATCGCCCTAGCCCACGTGTCCCCGATCACCCGCGATTTAAAAACATGTCCTAAGCGGTACACTGCAAGTATCGACTTTATGCTTAGACCGTAAGGTTGAAATTTGTCGGCACCCCGCCTGGGAGTGGCGGTTCTGTAAACGTTGGTTTACTATTATTTAATCTTTGGTTCCGGGTTCGATTCCCGATCGGGGAAGATGTCCAAATGACGAGTTTGGCTGAATTTGGTTATTTGTTCTCGGAATTATGTGTCCGTCGCTAACGATATCACCAAAATCTTATACAGAGTGTTAATTTGATTGCGTGCCATTGCTTAGGGGCGAGATCAGTATCATAACTGAGCAAATTTTCCCAAGAAACATTGGTTGACATACTAAAGTCTATTTTTGACCTCCCATAGAAACTGTATCAGCTGATAACGTATTTTGTATGGGAGATCAAATTTGGTTTTTCGTCTTTCGACCTTTGTCCCTTGGAAAAAGTTGTTCAGTTACTGATACTGATCCCGCTCCTGAGCTATGGCACGCAATCAAATTAACACCTTGTATAAAATTCTCCTTGTAAGCGTCTGTGATTTTGATCATGTATTTTTGTGTTTATTTTCCCAAAACACGTTTAAAGTTAATAGCAAGAACTTCAGAATAATATTTTTGTGTTGACAATTTCAAATTTTACTCTATGACATTTTATTTACATCCCTCTCACACCCACTGAGTAGAAAATAAAATAATAAACTGCCGAAGAGAAAAGTTAGCAATTTCTATAACTTTGTTTATCCACATCGTGTTCATTCCACTCAGCAAACTTAGCTTTAAAATACAGAGTGTTACGTATTTTGAGTAGATCTACGGTCACGATTGAGTGTGGTCCTTCAGGATCATTAAGTTGAATTTCCAATATGTAAAATTCTTTGACAGTTGGATTCCCATTAAAATGAAGTCCCATTATGTTGAATTACACGATGTTGGATTGTCATTATGCTGGGCTACTATTTAGCAGGCTAATTTATACTGGGTATATTTAGTATGTTATCTCGATCTAGAATGTACTGGACACTATGAGCAAGGAACTACATATGTACTGGACAGTTGTGATTTATTACTAAATAACCTCGACAAAAATTCGGATGTTGAGCTGTTGTAAAACAGATAAACAGCTTGTGTCTTTTTAAAATTATGAATTCTTTATATCATCCTTGAAAGTTCCCAAAAATAAATGCCATTGTAAGCCCCCTATTTCAACAAAACCGTAAAAGTCACACTATACTACACTTTTCAACAGACTTTGTGGGTGTTGGAACCAAATCCCACTTCTGATGTGAGTTTTTTTTTAAGACGTTCAATATCATCTTCAATACCCTGTATATATCCGAGATTGAAAGGGAGGTCGCATGTGTTACCATTTTTGTGTGACTTGGCTGAAGTTAGACACCCCCAGCTTCATCGGTGGAGTTTCTCTAAGTTGACTCCTGTGGGATGGTAGGAAAAGTAAGTAACTTACATTTATGATAAAATTTTTAGTTGATTTATTATTTCAGATAGGGTAAGAAAGTGCCTAAAATTACAAAGAAAAACCATTTCGAAATTGGATTATATGCAAAACTATAGTTTGAAAGCTTACGAAATGATTATCTGTAAAACTGATGTTGTTGTAGAACGTATAAGAGAAAGGGTTATATCCTGAAGGAAGTGAATTTGCCCATGAAACTGAACAACTTTTCACTAAAAACATAGGTCGAAATCATTTACTTATATATAAGTACTAGCCCATCGGCACGTTACACTGTCCCCAATTCGTTGGTCCGAAATCTGACATTTAGGACCAACAAATGCCAGTCGTTGTCAGTCATATTTTCAACATTGGATGCAAATAAACTTACCAACAAAATGGAATGTTCTTAGTTGAAGAAACAATATATTGTTATTGTTATTTCTTATTATTGTTTTTGACTATAATCCAATTAATGAAACTGAAAAACCAGGCCTAAATCACATATAAACAGTAAAAAGTTTGTTTTGTTTTTCCTTCATATTATTTCCGTTCCTTGTATTTAGCACCGACCGAAGTACTACACAACGTAGTTCACGCAATTTTTCACAGATGGCGCTATTTTTTCTTGTATGGGGAAATTTTGAACCGTTTGTTCCCAAGACCCTATCTTGACTATATAAATCTATGGTCGAAATACAGAAAAAAAAAACAAATTCAGTGGAAATTGCATCAGCTGATAGTGCATTTTGTATCGGAGGTTAAAAAGATTAATTTCCTTAGAAAAATCCCTTCGCGTACTCTCTGTTTCTTTCTGTTTTATTTCTGTTGTACCTTGTATTATGAAATAATTTGTTGATCTGAAGTTCAGATACACGTGTTTTTAATGCCCTACATATTGACATATCGATATAAAGCTAAAGAGATTTTTTTTTGTTTTAAAATTTGCATGTTAACTACCAATTTATTAATGAATAAAAGTAACTTCGTCAATCTACCTCAAACACCGAAAATTACTAAATTCTGACTTAGGCGCTTATACCATCAATCCTGTAAAAGTTCTCTTACTTGTTGTAGTTAATTTTAAACCGCTTCGCTATTTAACTTAGAAGAAAGATCGCGTACGTTTTACTGTTGTACAGTCGTCTTGATAGGACTGTTGCGGAGTTTTACTCATACAATAAAATATTATCTTTATTTTAGTAGTTTGTCAATCGTCGTTAAAAATAACCACCAAAACTATTAGTCTAACAACATTTTGCGTTACTCTTCTGGGCCTATAAGAAAAGTGGCTTTCTAATATTGTAAACACAAGAAGAATAGAATAAAAATGTATGGGATTGACATTAGCAGTCAAGCAACATTTCACCCTTATAATTTTTTCACATGGCTATATTTGTTCCTTTATGACATATTTTTCTCTAACGGTCATGGAGATTCACAATTATATCCCATTTAGTAAAAATAAACAGATTTTTTTTATCGATACCCGTGCTATGACGCACTTTTATAATTTTTTACATAGCTATGCTCTTTTGGTCATCACAATTTAAATTATACCTCATTTTCTGAAAGTAGTCGAATACCTTCGGAACTTGCACAATGACGCACCCTTATAATTTTTATATATCGTGTGTCACTAACGTGGGTGGTGACCACAATTCAGGAAATACTTTGTTCATGGGAATCGCTCTATTAGTTTATTAACTACGTCAGTTCTGCAAAATATTATCAACTTTATTTCATAGTCAAAGTCAAAATCGTTTATTCATTGTTGGATATTAAAATCTCTTAATGACGACAGCTAAACTACATCGCTTCACAAACAATGTAATGTAGTGTAACGCACCTTTTCAATTTTAATATACCTTATATTCACCGCAGGATCCTGAACATTAAAAGGATACCAAATAACTATGAAATCGATCCAGTAGTAGGAGTAGTTTAGGAGCTAGAGTGATACGTAGTGGCACGTAGTTTTTTAGGAGCTAGAGTGGTACTTACATCCGATATTTGGTCACATACATAGGTTGCCTAATACATTACACTTCCTTTTTGGCTTTGCACAGTCGTGTAAAAAGGGTATGGAATCCTTAAAATTATTGGCTCTAGAAATAAAAAAGGTAAAAGATTTTGTATGGAGAATGGCCTGGTAAATATAGCCTTAAAACAGTTTTATTTGCGTCAATTTGTTTCCGTTTAGAGTTTTAGAGGCTGTATTTCTTGATTTGGCTGTAAAGAGTAGTCTTGTTTGTTTTATAGCCGATTAATTGCTTTAATATTTACATTTTCGATGGGATGTCTTTGTTTTGGATTTTGATACTTCCTATAAACTTCTGCTGAGAAGGCAAAACCTCAAACAGGACTCGAACTCGCGCCATTTTAGGGTTCCCAACCCAAATGGTAAAAACGGAAACCTTATAGTGCGACTTCGTCTGACCGTCAGTCTGTCATACCTGTTTATCTCAGCAACCACTCACGCTGCCGACTTGTAATTTGGAATAGTGTTAGAAATTGCTTACCCAACTTAATTGCAAACAAAATAATACATACATACATACATACATAACATCGCGCCTTGTTCCCGTCGGGGTAGGCAGAGACCACAGTTCTCCACCTGTTACGATCTTGACATACTTCTCTTGCTTCCTGAACTTTAATCAATCCTTTCATACATGCTTGTCGGTTTAGGGTACTTTTAACCTGGCCTTTATTCAAAACGTCCTGAATTTGGTCCTGCTACGTTCGCCTAGGCCTTCCCCTTCCAACGTTTCCATTCACTCTCGCCTTGTAGATCTATTTCGTCAATCTTCCTTCATTCATCCTCTCTACATGACCAAACCATCTCAGCATCCCTTTCTCAATTTTAGTCACTACGTCTTCTTTTACGCCACAGCGTTCTCTTATCACACTATTTCTAATCCTGTCACTCAATTTCACACCAATCATACTCCTCAACGCTCTCATTTCTACTGCATTAATTCTACTTTCATGCTTTTTCTGCCATACCCAGCTTTCACTGCCGTACATCAGTGCTGGTACCAAAACGCCTCTATGAACAGCCAGACGAGCCTTGTGAGACACCTTCTGACTCTTCATAAAAGCATGCAGAGCACCATTCACCATGTTTCCAGCATTCACTCTTCTTTCGATATCACTTTCACACTTTCCATCTCTCACAAAATAATTTAAAAAATATTTATATTATTATTGTAAATAGGGCTTAAATAGGGGGTTAATATATAATTTATCTCGAGCTAGAAGACTGGGATCAATAGTTTCCAAATCTATTAAAAATTTTCGTTATTTGGGGTTGCGTACCCGTATCGTTGTTATTATATCTTATTTCATTGTCAGTAATATATAATACACGGTAGGTCATCTCTATTGGGCGGTGGTGTCGAAGGGAAGGAATGGAATTTTTTTATATGGTCGTTACTAGGTCAAATGAGGGATTATATGAAAGGGCTTTACTTGTACATTTCAAAATATGTTTTTTTTCATTTTTAGGACTCTTAGTGCAGCAGCTGATTCTTTATTAAGGTCCAAACAAACGACTGGTTTCATTACAAAACATCATCTTGTAAAGCAAATGTTTTTCCAGCCTCGTAGCTTGTTTCGAGCTATAATTCGATGCTAATTTACCCACCGAATTGCCGACAAAATATCCAAAATTCCTCGACCTCATTACTCAGAGCGGCTGGCTCTATAAACAGATGCTTATGAAGAATTTATACTCCGACATCTGCTAGCCTATACAGGGTGTAGAAAAAGTACGATGATCCTTCTTAGGGGTGATTCTACATCACTAATACATTAAATAAAAATGTAATTTTTTTTAAGTAGCCTTAGCTCGAGAAGAAGTGAAGCGCCTGGAGGATTAAATGACCTCTACATGATCAGCTGGTGATGCGGACAAAGATGTTTTTTGTTATAATATCCAGTCACTAGAAACCACGCAACCTATCCATTTCAATAACTTACTGTAATGTAATTCGAAGGAAAATTAAAAAAATAAATAAAAATTAAAACAAAAGGTCTTTTAAAAAAACCAATAATGATATAGAATGACCTCTTAGAAGGGCCATCTTACTATTTTTACACCTGTATACATGAGTTGTTTTGTGATAAAGTTCACCACTTGTAATTTCTACTCATTGTACGGTCAAGAGCACGTCAAACTTGACAATTTGGAGTTTATACCGCAATCAGTATACTCGTAGTATTTGAGATTGCTCTAAAGGCAAGTTAAGCCGCTGGTCCCAGCATCACTAAGGCCATGTCCCCACTGTCTGCCTCCAGTACGCCCCCGTATATATTTTAAACGAAATGTCCATACGCTTACTGTACGCAGTTTGCGGCGTTGGGATTCATTGAGTGAGCAACTGAGTCGTAGCGAACTATGCTCCCGGTCGGCGACTCAGTCAGCTCACTACGCCGACACGGAACGAATTGAGTGAGTGACCGATACGCCACTAAGTGTCAGTCCGCTCACAGTAAGCGGATCACTGTGACCCTAGTGGGGACATAGCCTAATTATAGTAGTCGCTAAGCCACGATTTTAGTAGCTTGGAATCTCTGGCAGACACTGATAATAAAATTTTGCTTAAAGACGCTCAGACACACAGCTTCTCATTGAGGTGTACTTGGTAGCCTTCTTAAAAGCCTATTTATAATAATTAAAATAAGTACGCACATAAGCACGTACCAGTAAACCAAACGCCAGAAACCAGAGACTCTCAAGGTCAAAGTGTTTCCACCGACGAGCGGTCGTGTGTACCTAATGGTAGGTCTAAGCTGACACATCTCAAACATTTCGTTTATCCCAAATCTTTTGAATAAAAATACACGTTTGAACGTCTTTTTCTTTCCCTTTTAGAAGCGAAATTCCTTTGAACTCCACTCTCTCGGGTCACTTGATATTCCTATTGAGTTTTCATACACGTTTACAAACAAGCACGACGGAATTTGTCCTTGGAAACATAGGCTAGAGTTGTGTAAACTGGCCTAACTAAATAAATAATACCCTACAAATTATCTACAGCGTGACTTTTCATTCACCAGAAAAAAATTAAGGGATGATTCTGCCCAAGAAACTGAACAACTTTTCCCAAGGAACATAGGTCGAAATACGAAAATCAATTTTTGACCTCCCATAGAAACTGCATCAGCTGATAGCGCATTTTGTATGGGAGGTCAAATTTGGTTTTTCGTATTTCGACGTATGTTCCTTGGGGAAAGTTGTTCAGTTTCATGGGCAGAATCATCCCTTAATTTTTTTTTCTGGTGAATAAAAAATCACGCTATATAAGAAGATTTTTTTATTGTAAATTGGCATGATTTTGACCTCGATTTGGCTTAGAGGACAGAGATGAGGTCGACGATGAAATGAGCTTGCCCAGAAGAAGTATATTCACTCGCATTCAAGAATCGTTTCAGGTTATTTGAACTGAGGAACACAGACACAGGCAAAGAATTCCACTGCAGGTGACAGATGATAGGCGATATATTTCTGGTGAAAGGTGATAGGCCATTTATCACCTAGGCCTATCACCTTTCACCAGAAATCTATCGCCAATATTTAGGCGTACGAGCGCAGCGAAGGTGCCTATAGTTCGACGGTGCAATTGATGCTTACACCCGAGCTAACTACTCTGCTTTACATCTCGATTGTGAGGTCCTTATTACCACCAACTTGTAGGTGACCAATTAGCGCTATAGGGTAATAATGTAGCTAGAAAAGCCCTAGGGCGGTAAGTAATTAAAACGCCCGCCGCCCCGCTGCTGGAGGCGGCGCTGCGCGTGGAGGTGGAGGTGCTGCCGGGCGGGAGCGTCACAATTACTTACCG
This sequence comes from Athrips mouffetella, assembly GCA_947532105.1. Classification (NCBI taxonomy): domain Eukaryota; kingdom Metazoa; phylum Arthropoda; class Insecta; order Lepidoptera; family Gelechiidae; genus Athrips; species Athrips mouffetella. The sequence goes on from OX383976.1 coordinate 25,128,204, forward strand.
CCCTAGGGCTTTTCTAGCTACATTATTACCCTAGAGCGCTAATTGGTCATCTACAAGCCCCATTTGGGGGTAATAAGGACCTACTTACCGAATATGAGAGATGTAAATCCCATTTTTACCCGCTACGAAAGTCTCTTGGAGAAAACAGCTATTTTGTTCGCCTTTATTGACGAACAGATCAGCGATTTTCATATAGATGGGATGAAAAATCTATTTCAGATCAAATGTAACCATGGACTAATACAAAGTAACTAACTAATGTGAGTTGAATAATTTGTAAAATCATTTGAAGGAATTTATTTTAGCCATAAAAGTTACAGTCTGATTTGTTATCTGTATTATAATAGTAGAGTGAATGAGAAACTCAAGTGCCGGGTACGTGCGCCATGGTTATCTGAAATTACAAAATGACAGTTAGCATTTTAAAAAAAGATTATTGACGAAAACAAAAAAAGTTGAAACAAGCATAAAACCGTTCGCTCCTTGTCGTAGACGTAAATTTCGTTCAACGTCCAACCAAAGATCTCGGGAACTCACAAGCATGGCGTGGAGAGCGCGTTTTCTTACGTAAATGCGTTTGACCTCCAGAACAAACCTTTAATTTTAATAAACTTGTACAAAAGTGCTAAAACCTGATTCCTTTTTTAAATAGTCCTAGGCCAAAACCCTTTTGTATGGAAAAACAAAAAAACTTAAAAAAAATAAGGTGCATTTTCCATGGGATGTTTGTATGAACTAAAGGCCTCTATAATAGGTCCGTTCTGACAGCTGTCAAACGTTGAAAAGATCGGGGCCTGCAAAAAAGTTAACCCTGTGTGTTGGTGTTAAGAAAACGTCAAAACGGACTTTTTACGTTGGCCGTACTTTTAGTATGGATTTTTATTATGCGTGCGAAGCCGCAGGGCAGTAAGAACGCTTGTGTTGCATAAAGTAAGCCTTATTTTTAATGGAAAAATGGAAATCGTAGGTAGGGCTTTTGTGCAAAGTCCGTCTGGAGAAGTTCTGCCGTAAAGCAGCAGTGTTTGCACTGCTGTCTTTCGGTTTGAAGGGCAAGGGATCCAGTGAAATTACTGGCACATGAGACATAACATCTTAGTTCTCCGGGTGGGCAACGCGATATGCTGTCTTATTAGCGTCAACGTATGTCACTAATAGGACAGTGGGTGCTATGGGCGGTCGAAACCACTTACCATCAGGTGGCCCACCTGCTCGTTTGCTCACTTGTAACATAAAAAAACCCTGTCCTAACTGCACGTAAATAGATGTGGAAAAAGTTAGACCTAAAATACAGGGTGTAAGAGACAGCTTTACGAATACTGAAAGGGCTTGATCAGTTAACGTATCTGAACAACTGTAAGTGAACGAAACTTTCAGGTATCGAATATAAAATCAAACTCTCCATACAAAGTCCAAAAAATTTACAATCTTGTATGGAGATGCTGATTTTGTTTTATTCCATTTCTTAAAAGTTTCGTCCAACGAAACTTGTCTGGTTCTTGTTTTTTTTTTCGACCTATGTTCCTTGGGGAAAGTTGTTCAGTATCATGAGTACATTAATCACAAATCTTGTTTAGTACCGTTAACTGCTCATGACCTTCAGTATTTGGAAGGTTTTCCGTTACGCCCCCAATAATCTTTATCTGTGTGAGGGCGGTGGTAGTCGACTATTTTTAGCCTCCGTTGGAACTAAAAACAAAATAAAAGTTAAAAAAAAACTTTAAAACACCCTGCTGTAAAATTTGCAAAATGACAGTTACGTCTTTGTAGTACTGGATGAGCGATAAGGTTCAATACTTCTGGCTGTACAATTTTTTTTCGCATAAAAAATTGTACAGCCAGAAGTATTGAACCTTATCGCTCATCCAGTACTACAAAGACCTAACTGTCATTTTGCAAATTTTACAGCAGGGTGTTTTAAAGTTTTTTTTTAACTTTTCTGTTTTGGTTTATTATTTCACTTTATATTATTTATAACTGCAACCAGGATATTTTTGATTTTTTAAATATATAGGTAGAGTGCAATAGCAAAAATATTTAAAAAAGTTAAGTGTAAGTATAAAAAAAACCACTTGAAATTATTTGACTCGTGCAATTGTGTCATTGTTGCATTGAAAATGTTTTATTTTGGAAGTTGTGATACTGAAATAGGTCTTTTATTTTTATTATTTATTTATTATATATGGACACCAGTGCACGGCGAATAACTTCGTTCAGCGCGTGATGCCGAGGATGTCTCCCCGCACATCTTCTGCAGCTGAGCTAACTTCCCGCAACGGCACCTATGTGGCTCACACATCCTGCACCCTAGTCGGAGAGCTGCCGCTATCCTTAACGTGTTGTCATCTAGGAGGGTACCCACGTGGGAAGAAGGCAAGGCTCCCGTCTCAGGGCAGATAGCCGCAAGAAACCGGGCCAAATCCGCCCCTCACGACAACGCGATGAGGACCGCAACTATTGAATTATCCCATAGATCATCCTAGTATCTCTCGTTTTGGTGCTTTCCCGGCGGTACGGTATTAGGGGAAAGTGCAGTCCAAGCTGTCTGAGCCTCATCCGAGAAAGGAACGCCGAAGCTGTCACCCTCATAAGAGATAATACTAGTGACGAGCTCCGCAGTGAACGGTTCGTGGAGGCCAAGAACGCAGACAGCCCGGTGTCCTGCATTCGCCTCACCCCCAAGCCACCATGACGGACTGGGAGACTAGCTTGCCACCACTCCTGTTCGCCCAGACTGACGTTAATGACTTCCTCCAAAGAACACTTTAGGACATCGTCCAGTGCGGCGACGTCCTCGGGAAATAACCACGTTGGACTAGTCCAGTATAAGTTAGCTTTGGTAAGGAAAGGCAGTTCCTGAGCAAAACAAGAGCGACATGAGCCGATAGATGTTTAAGCTGCCCATGCCCCTTAAGCAGAATTTCCCTCTTCTCAAGAAGGACGGCAGGAACGGTGTCAGGGTAGATCGGCGCTCCTAGAAGTTTGAAATTGTCCTTAGTGACAACTTTTAGGCCCAGTATCAGCGCTTTGAATCTTGGCAGACTTGCTACCGCTTCAATAAATAATAATAATCATAAAAAAATCAGAAAAACTAAGTGGTAAGTAAACTAAGTAACTAGTAGATAGATAGATAGATAGATAGATAAATTAATGCTTTATTGCACACACAACATATACTACTGTGTCCCAAAAGTACCCGGAAATTGTAAATAAAACACAAGGGGTAATTTTAATCGTCCAAATTAGTTTTGTCCCGTTCAAAGTAACTTTCATTAGAGGAAATACACTAACGCCAGCAGCGCTTCAACTAGTTCTCGAAACAGTTTTCAAACGCCGAAATTGGGATGTCTTTCAGCGCCTTCGTCGTATTTTCTTTCACTGCCTCTATGGTCTCGAAACGTTTTCCTCGAAGCGGCAATTTAAGTTTAGGAAAGAGAAAATAGTCACATGGTGCCATATCTGGTGAGTATGGTGCCTGCGGGGCGATATTCGTTGAATATTTGGCCAAAAAGCTACGAATAATCATGGCTGTGTGTGCTGGCAAGTTATCGTGGTGCAAGATCCATGTGTTTTCCACCCACAAGTTTGGCCATTTGCCACGAATAGCATCGCGCAAACGCCTCATGACTTCGAGATAATACTCCTTGTTGACTTTCATGCCCATTGGAAGGAACTCATGATGAACCACACCCCGATAATCAACGAAAACAATTTCCGGGTACTTTTGGGACTGAATATGGTAACAAATGAAGCCATTGAAACAAAAAAACATTTTGTAGGATTTGTTTTTGATTTCAAGTTTAAGCCAAGTGACCTATTATATCATATCAGCATTTAAAAGCACCTCATATGTTGCACCGAAGAAGAAACCCCGTTCAAATTGGTTCAGTTAGCTATAATATGTTCTGTAAAAGCTATAATATGTTTTATAAAAGCAAAAAGATGTAAAAAAAACTTTGATTCTTACTGGCATCTAGGGTCGGCCGAACCGTAGCAGCAATATGCTGCAATAAAAAAAGTAGTTATAAGACAGGTATTCAATATTTATTACGCAAATTATGTTTTTTTCTAAAGATCAATAAAATTTAGTTGCGTACTGTCTCAGAAGCGATGCATATTGATGAATAAATCGGGCGCAGATCATGAACATTCGAATGATATTAACAAAACAAAAACTTTAGTTCAAAACGATGAGTTAAGGCTTAACGTATTAACGTTTTAGGCAAACGTTTCTGTTTCGGTAATTTAATTCAAATTACCACGTTCACCCCCCAGACCTTGATAACTATCAAAATAATTATCAAATATTTATTATGCATTACAAGGTCACTTATTTTTGTTCTAACTTCTGCACCTACCAACTAATATCTACATCACCCTAAGGAACTGGCAGACAATGCCTTTAGGCATTATGTACATAATATGTATACAACGTGTTAATGGAATAAGCGAAACCCTCATACACCCCAACTGATTTTTATTAAAATAAATCCATTCCCGTACAAATCCTTAAATAATGTTTTTTTTGTCTAGATATAGTTATTTTTTACTTTAAAGTTTTATCACTGTTCTAGTTTCATCGTTGTTCTAGTCCGCGCACTCCGCGCACGCCACGTAAACTTCCCTCCCCGCCTCACCGCTTATTAACCGCGCGGCGCCCGGCCGCTAGCGCGCGTATCCACAGAAATATTTAGAATAGAAGCGACAAAAATTTAAGTAATAAAAAAAAAAACATTACCCCTATCAAAAACCCGTGAAATTGATTCTACTCTCGATTCTGAACAAACTATTTTCTCAGTTTCGCTTATTCCGTTAACACGACTTTTAATTAGTTTTTGATAGCAAAAGATATGCATACTCATGATACTAAACAACTTAGCCCAAGGAACATGTCGAAATACGAAAAACCAAATTTGACCTCCCATACAAAATACGCTATTAATCGAAAACAGTTCTTTAGGGTTTCGTACCCAAAGGGTGAAAAACAGGACCGTATTAATATGTCTGTCTGTTTTTCAGCGGTCCTTATCTCATGACCGTAATAGGTAAACAGTTGAAATGTTCACAGATTATGTATTTCGGTTGACGCTATAGCATAAAAAAAAAACAATTAATTAAAAACAAATTTTCTGAAAACAGGAAAAAAAAATCTAAGTTGCTTCGAAACCATTTTATGGATATAACTTAGCATAATTTTAACGAAAGTCTTTACAAGAGCCTACTTTAGTACCTATTAACTTCTTAATAAATAATTAATGTATACTGGGACTGATGATCCCACAGTCAAACTGTGTAAACAGTTTTGTGGGTCCATGTTAATTTTATGTATAAGTATTGTAATTGTAATGATAAATAAATAAATAAAAAAGGGGGTTTCCTTATAAAAAACCTGTTTTAGGCCATTTTTGCTTGATTTTTGTTTTAGCTCTATCGTAATAACGGAAACACGTAAAAGTGTGAAAATTGTTATGTCTATAGTGCACAAGCTATATAATAACATGAAATAATAAAAACTGGTCAAGTTTGTGTCGGACTCGCGCGCAATTTTATGTCCACATATGTTTTTTTTGTACTGTTTGTTATCTGTGGGCAATAAAAGAGTATTGTATTATATTTAATATACTTCTGCGTGACTGCGCGTCCATAACTAAGACGGTATTTTTAGCTTAGTGGTACAGAACCCTCGGTGCGCGAGTCCGTCTCTCACTTGGCCGGTTTTTCAATAACATGTAGGAAACTCGATGTTCTATTTGTAGTAAAGAACATAAAAAGGTGGGTGCCGTAAAAGGCGACTAAGGGCTTTTGAACCGGAGAATGGGCAGCAGCATCTTTCTGTGTATCGTTCCATCTTACATACTGCTGCTGTCACCAACAACAGCGGTCGCCGGCCACGCGTTCTATTTGTAGTAAAGAACATACTCGTAAAAAGACGCTTTCTTTGCAAAATTGCAACCCGTGCGTATCGTTCAGTTCTTAGTGCTTATAAATTTTGATAAATATGCTACGTAAAGCCACGATCACACCTAACTGAATTCAAAGACTAATTCGGCATACATTTCTGTGAGGCTAGGATATGTTAATTGCAAATCCTTACTTCAACGAGCAATGTAAACTGAATTAGTTTCTGGAGATGGGAGAGAGAGAGATGGAAAGTGTGAAAGTGATATCGAAAGAAGAGTGAATGCTGGAAACATGGTGAATGGTGCTCTGCATTCTTTTATGAAGAGTCAGAAGGTGTCTCACAAGGCTCGTCTGGCTGTTCATAGAGGCGTTTTGGTACCAACACTGATGTACGGCAGTGAAAGCTGGGTATGGCAGAAAAAGCATGAAAGTAGAATTAATGCAGTAGAAATGAGAGCGTTGAGGAGTATGATTGGTGTGAAACTGAGTGACAGGATTAGAAATAGTGTGATAAGAGAACATTGTGGCGTAAAAGAAGACGTAGTAACTAAAATTGAGAAAGGGATGCTGAGATGGTTTGGTCATGTAGAGAGGATGAATGAAGGAAAATTGATGAAAGAGATCTAAAAGGCGAGAGTGAATGGAAACGTTGGAAGGGGAAGGCCTTGGCGAACGTAGCAGGACCAAATTCAGGACGTTCTGAATAAAGGCCAGGTTAAAAGCCCTAAACTGACGAGCATGTATTAAAGGATTGATGAAAGTACAGGAAGCAAGGGAAGTATGTCAAGATCGTAGCAGGTGGAGAACTGTGGTCTCTGCCTACCCGGACGGGAACAAGGCGTGATATTATGTATGTATGTATGTATTAGTTTCTGAATTAGTGAAGGTGCGATCGTGGCTTTATATGCAATACGATAGAACTTACTGGTAGTTATAGTATGATAAAACCAAGTAAAGATCCTAAGAAAAATAAAGAAAATTTTATTCGGATTACTCACGTGGTGGCGTGGCTGCAGCCAAATAAGCCTGAAACTAGAGGAAGAGACTTTTGATGAAATAAAACAAGACACTTATCATAACAGCTACTCTTTGAATAAAGGGTTACTTCTTTTGGTTGAGTTGTTCTTGACTATTCAAAGCCAAATCAGAAGATTGTGCACAGCAGCAAATTCTGTATCTCGCTCACACAGCAGTCGCATTCTGTTCAATCCTTATAAAAACCGCGTTGATGAAATATTGCCATAAACTTTTTTTTACTCCCATTTGTTAAAGTTCGAAATACGAAACCGGAAACAGTATCACAAACATTGCCATTCCGACAACAGTTGCGTAATATTTATAAATGCCGACAACAACAATACGGTAATGTCTACAATACGGTAATATATTTTTTTCAGTTCGGCAGCAAAATTATGTTAATACTATGTTGTATTGGATGCCATCGGCTATAAAGGACAACCTCAAAAAAGAATTCATGCACTTATGAACGGCAAGAAATTAAATGATTCCCAAAATATTTTTTTATACCCCAATACACTTCAGACAAAATGGATGAATGTACATCAAATTGGCTGAACGTACACCAAATTTGGGTAACCGGTTCGGTTAGGTTGTGTTAGGTTATCTTGCGAACACAAGCGAGCGGAGCGAGCGTGCCGCGGCAGCGGCCGGCGAAGTGCCAAAAGCAAACTTTAAGAGGAAATTCCTAGCCTGTTGTAGTACCTTATTTTATTTGTAGATATAGTTGTGTTTTAACCTATTATATTCTGTTAGTTATAGTATTATGATCAAATAAAGACCTTTGAAAACAAAAACAAAAACTCAAATTTGGTGGCACGTTAATACACAGCGATTGTAAACTGAACTCCCCCCATACACAGCATTATATGATGGCTGTCCGAGAGGGATGCAGCATACATTATACGTCTATATCTAATTAACCGACGAAAAAAAACGGAGGAGCTTCTCAAGTCGACGCGTATATTTTTTTTATAGGATACTTGCATGGAGATTTTGTTAATTTCCCAACACATGTTCCTTATGGATAATTGTTCAGCTTAGTCTACTGAGCTAGCCCTTTCAGTTTTTGGTACACCCTGTGTACTAAATTTTATACAAAGAAATCATAAAGAATATCCAGTGAGGTAGACAACCACTCCAGGATTAATATTATTGAAAATTTTAATAAACTCAGTGGAACCAATATTTACGATTTGGTGGTACAGCAACAACCCTTATATGAAATTACACAGATCAATTGATACTGGCGCAAGATAAATTACATGGAGATGCTTGGTCATGCAAAGTTTCATCAAGATTCTATGAGTCGTTTTTGAGAAAACTTCAATTTTTCATTTTCGTTGTATGACAGCTACCCTCAAAATGAGATCCAGCAAGAAACCACTTGGAACCCTTCGATGGATTTGCATAAAACTCTTAAATTCAAAATATGGTGTCAATCGGACTATTCGTTTAGCCGCTAGGCTAAAGCGTGAAGGACAGACCGACCGAAGGACCGACCGACCGACCGACGGACGGATATTTTTGGGAGACTTGTTTTTTATGATGTACTCGTATAATTGATATAGAACACATTTTTGAGAAAATTTGAAGAACTTTCTTTTTCACCAATACAATACCTTTCTCGCTCCGCTCGAAAGCAAAAAATCATAACATCTGTAATATTTATATTTTATGCGAACATTAGTAACTGCGTTATAAAGTTAAAGTATTATTAAAAAGAACTTACCAGGGCAAATAAAAGAATGGCGATGTATTTCATATTGATTGTGTGAAGTTAATTCTTGCGAAATAACTATAACACTGACAATTTGGCGATACGGACCTCTTTATATACCTCGACGGCAAACACCTACGATAAAACAAAAACCGGTCAAGTGCGAGACGGACAAGCGCACTAAGGGTTCCGTATCTGTCCAGTTTACGATACTCCTAAAGATTACACGTACCGTACAGGCGAAACCTGACCCCTCTTTAATATAAATGTACTTGGAACGGGAGGTCACCTGTTATGATTATCTTTGGCTAAGTGAAAAGTTGTAATATTGAATGAATGTAGACTTTTTCCTTTGTTCGTGCTATGAGACCTTGCTTCTTGACAAATTTCATGATTTTAGGTCCTTATAGGTTTTGAGCTGTACTGAGCTACTGTACTGAGCTACTGTATTTCTAACTCAGAAATACAGTAGCTAGAGAAGTCCCCCTGTCACACCACAGGCGGGTGACTGCGGCTTATCAACTCCTGCTAAAGAAAATTTTATCAGCCTCTCACCTACCATGATAGACCAAATATCTGATAGATAGATAGATATTTATTTAATGGCGTCACATCTCAGATGTATTTTGCACAATGTCAAGTTAACAAATTATTATAAAATTATGGCGAGTTCGCCAATGTCAAGTGAAAGATTTACACAGGAATCCACATCACGAAGACGAGGGCCTGTGTACTATGATGACTCCAATAAGTTGATGGGGAAAATTATTGAAGTCTCGATGGGCCGCTTCTCTCCATCCAAAAATCTTGACTAGATGGCTGAGTGAAAAGTGCTTTTACACAGTGGGGGAATACATGTTGCATGGCCAAAAATAGGTTTAATCTTTGTTTGGACATGACCTGTGTATTTTGACTGCTGTTTAAAATGTTATTTAAATTAGCTTGGGTTCCTGACAAGTCAAAAACTGGTAATCTTTATTTTACAATATTATCTTTTATTATTGAATTTACTGTTTATATCAATTTTATCCAAAATTTTAGTAATCTTTATAATAATTTGACATTCAGCATATTTTTGAAAGTGACATTTTTTTTATTATTGTAAATATTATAATTTTGCATGCCCTCGCTTTGCACACCTGAATACAGGTTGAATATATCTACTGTACTAAATTTAAGATCTTTAACAATGTATATTCACGCAAATAAATGAATGATTATGATTATTATGATTGATAAATGCATGTATTCCAATCTTCTAATAGATGTTCATTTTCAAAGACGTTTACTGCATAACACCCAATCAAATTATTCATTAAATTCTTCAATAAACAAATAAAACTAAAATGGAAATATAAACACGACCGCCATCTTCAAATGTTGAAAAACCATACTTGACACAAAACTGCAAGCCTTTCAAACAACGCTATTTGACAGCCTGCGCACAGCTCTAAAACAAGATTTTGACAAATCTCTGAACGCAGCACTGGAAATTCTAAAAAGAGAGTTTACTGCAACGACAGATTTTCTTTCAGCCGAACAAACCGACTTGAAAAACAAAATGACAAGCGCTGAAAGCACCATTAAAGAATTAGAAACCAGCAACTTTAAGTTAAAAAATGATATAATTTCTTTAGAAAATCGACTGAAGCAATGTAACATCCCTTCTTTACAATCAAATATCGCAAGTCTTCAAAACGAACTCAACTTTCGCGCACAATCGTCCTTGAAAAACGAAATGGAAATTGCCGGCATGCTTGAAAGCGAGAACGAAAATTTGCTTCACTGTGTTCTAGTAACTGCGCGTAAAACAGGCATTAATTTGGACTCTAACGACATTGATTGGATCATGCGGGCTGGACCAAAACCAAACCCTAACCAAGCACCAAATAACAACCTATCGAACAACAATGAGGGCGATGATGCTGGAAATTTATCTCTGACGGAAAGGCAGCGGACCCGACCAGTCGTGGTTAGATTCACTCGGAAGGTGCGACGTGATGAATTCGTAAAGGCATCGAAATCTAGAAAAGATCTCACCAACAAGGATATAGAAGTCAGCAACTCCTCACAGAAAATATTCATTAATGAACGCTTAACCAAAGAAAAGCGCCAGTTATTTCGGGCAGCCAGAGCACGTGCAAACCAAGCCGGTTACAAGTATTGTTGAACCAACAACGGAGTTATTTACGTCCGTAAGGCGGAGGGAAGGTTCTACGCTGCCATTCCGATCCACTCGCAGACTGACTTGGATAACAAGTTTTGCTTGGAGACACAGAAACAATCTTAATTTTTACTTATTAGTTTTACAATTAGTCTCATTGTTTTTTGTTTTCATTCACTGTAACATGTACAAACGATTTTCAAATAATCTCTGTAATATGTATGTCTACTTCCATATAAGTTGTTATAAGTGTGGCTGTCCAAAACTTGCTAGATCTATATTGGTAGAGAGTTGGGGCGTAAAAACGAACTTAAATATAGTAATCGTTCATCTGTACTTCATGGTCAATCCCTTTTCCCCTGGTTAAATGGCTCAATCAATAGTTGATATTAAAACTGAGATTGATAATGCATTGCAAGTTCAATGTCATGCCCTCAACTCTCTAGAACAGTGTAAAAATATTTTTGGTCCTAATTTTAGATTTAAACTCTTAACTTTCAATATTAGGAGCTTACAGAAAAATTTTGACAATTTTCTTGTCGGAATGCAAAGACTTGAGATGATAGTAGACGTGATAATTTTAACGGAATGTCATCTAAAGGATAATCCTTTGATCAGAACTATTGATGGATATAATAGTTATTTTTTTAACAACAACATTAATAAGAACGGCGGTGTAGTTATTTATGTCAGGGAGACCTTTGATGTAGAAGTTTCAGAACCTAATATTGTGGATGCTAACAGTTTACTAATCTAGTTTTCAAACTCATTTTCAGTTCTTGGAATATACCGATACCCCTCTTTTACTAATTTGGGAAATTTCTTGTTGTCACTAGAAAGTACTATTAACTCATTACCTAACAAAAATCAAGTAATTCTGGCTGCTGATTTAAATATAAATATTAATTTAGATTATAACAATGATCAAGGTCAGGTCTTGGACTATCTTTGTTTAACTGCAGAGCTTGGTTTGAAATCTGTGATAAGTGTCATTGCATTGACCATATTTATGTTTCCTCTAAGTTGCAAGCAGTTGGTATAGTATGCAAGACAGACATCACTGATCACGATTTTGTCTTAGCCGGCATCTCTGCAGACGTCCCTAAACCTACGAATAGAAATAGAATGAGAATAAAAAGAGATATTAACGCTATCATTGATGAACTATCGAATGTGGATTGGGGCAATATTTATTGTCTAAAAATCGTCACGAATGGGGTTCTTTATTTCATGTCTGTTTTAAATGGTATTATACACAAACATTCAAAATAATAAAAGTAAGCCGTAAATTATGTAATCTGAGGGATTGGGTGACACCAGGATTAATTAGATGCACCAAGAGTTAAGAAGCGACCCTGAAAATGAGATGAAACGTTTAATTTACAAAAGATATCGAAATTTTTACAACGAACTTCGGAAAAAACTTAAGTCGGAACATGATAATACTCGGTTACGAGAAAACAAGCAATCCCCTAGAAAACTTTGGACAACCATTAATGAAGTTTGTTGCCTTGGCACTAAAAAGGACAAGTCTTCAGGATTACTTAAAATGAATTCAAACCCTAAGGAATCACTCTCAATATGTAATCATTTTTTCGCTAGTTTAGGTCATAATTTGGCGACAGATATAAAAAATAGAATAAACACTACTTAACAAGAGCTAGCTAAGTCCCTCAAACTATCATACGATGCAGCAAAGTCTTTCTACATGTTTCTAACAGACGTAAATGAAGTAAAATCAATAATATTATCCCTAAATAGCAATAGTGCCCCAGGTCTAGACCAAATTAATGGCAACTTAATCAAATTAATAATTACATAATTAATAATAGGTCTTTACCTATGACATTGCCGAAATTTTCTTACAGATTAATGAGATCATAATTCCTATAATTCTAATGCTATTTTTTTTTCATTTGTCTTATATTTGAAAGTTGACTTCAACGTTATCAATTTACGCATAAAATAAAGTTTTTATTTTTAGTTTGATTTATAAAAGTAAAGGTTTGAAAATTGTTTGTCTTAAATGTCGTCCGATTTCATCATTAGATTTGTTATATTTTTTTACAGATAATATTTTTCGGAAATTAAGTTTAAGTTTCTGTTAGCTTAATGTCTTCCCAATAATGCTTAAAAAAATTGGATTTATAATTCCTAAGAAAAAAGCAAAAATGTTAGTACTGAAAATTGAGTTTACCTAAAATTCTCCATACAAAACGGCAATTTCATAGGTAAAGACCTAATACAAGCCTGACGACAGGAGTTTTCCCCGGTTGTTGGAAGGAGGCAGTTGTAGTCCCTATTCATAAAGGAGGTCCCAAGGACAATCCTTTAGGCCCATTTCACTTCTTAAAATCTTCTCAAAAATTCTTGAAAAAGTCGTCAACCGTAGATTGACAAGCAAATAAGCAAACACCAGATCATTTCAGAAAGCCAATTTGGCTTCCAAAGCGGTAAATCTACCGAAGATGCTGTTGGTCTATAGCTCGATGCCGTGTCGGATCCTTTGGACGAGGGCCAACCCTGTCTAGGTGTGTTTTTGGATCTCGCTTAAGCCTTCGACACGGTTTCAGGTCTCATTTTATTAAGAAAGCTTGAACTAATTGGTATAAGAGGCAAGGTTTTGGATTGGTTCAGCAGCTATTTGTCAAATCGTTCCCAATGTACCAAATTTGGTGACCACTTGAGTGAAGCCTCAAATGTTAGTTATGGCGTGCCCCAAGGCAGCATTTTGGGACCAACTTTGTTCACAATTTATATTAATGATATAGTTGATCTTTTTAGCGACAATAAAAAGATAAAAGTCTTCGAAACGGCCGAGGTATGTATGGCTTCCGTTTCCTACTGCCTGAACAACAATCTTCTCACTCTTAACAATGGAAAAACGAAGTTATTGTGCTTTCATAAAACTAAGTCCACGGCCCCTCCCGTTGCTGTAAGCTCTAGCTTAAAGATCCACAGTTGTAGCCCCACTTCACAGTCACTTTTACTTCCTCATTGCAGTTGCGCTTCTATCCAAAGAACTGACTGTCTGCGGTACCTTGGTGTTTTGCTTGATGAACGGCTGCGTTTTAAGCAACATATCAATGTAATGTCCAACCGTATTAGGAGATTAGTCGGGGTAATGAAGCTTTTGCGTAATTGCGCAGAAATGGACGTTGTTCGTTTAGTTTACACGGCCTTATGTCAATCCCTACTGACCTATTGCATAGGTGTTTGGGGTAGCGCAGCGAAATCGTTCTTAATAACACTAGAACGAGCACAAAGATCGGTTTTAAAGGTAATTTTTAAGAAGCATTATAGATTTCCCACTATTCAACTGTATAAAGACGCAAATGTACTAACTGTACGACAGTTAAATATATTAAAAGCTGGTCTCGCTCATCATCGAGTTGTCCTGATGTCACCGGATCTTGATACATTATGTAAAAAAAGAGTGTATAGAACTAACCCACCCAAAGCTAATTCCAAATTTGCCCAACGATTTAGACTGTTCGCATATCCGTTCATCTATTCATTCGTCAATAAACATTGCTCTTTAAAAAATGTTCTTATTTCTTCCGCGAAACGTAAGCTGCAAGAATGGCTTACCTCCCTAGATTATAACAGCACGGAGAACATTTTAAATATACCAAAATAAGTTATCGTTAGAATTTTACTTTTTTGTTATTTTTAGTTTAGTTGTACTTTTTATTTTGAATAATATAATGTAATACAATATAACGTAAGGTAACGGTCGAATGGCTTACCGCGAAACAGGATTTTCCTAGTGCGGTAGCCAAAGGTAATATATGTAAACCTGTGTAACACTTTTTGAAATAAATATCTTTATCTTATCTTATATAAATTTTAATTTGATGACTTTAGCCTTTCGAGAGAAAAAGGGTCTTGTCAGACAGACAGCAAAGGAGGCCCGGCCCATAGGGGTTCCGTTTTTTTTTTCGTTTTGAGATACAGAATTCTAAAAATTAGCAACAACAAACATACCACTCCAGCAGAACAATTGCATTTAATTGCAGTGTTGGATATTTGCATAAGTAGCGAAGTTCTCCTTTCATAAAAGAAATAATTATCGAGAGAAATGAGTAACTTATTTGCTGAATATTCTGGAAAACAAAACAATTGGAACAATGTAAGTTAATGATTGATAAAAGACGATAGATTATGCTACAGGTAGTATTTGTACAGCTGCTTAAACTCATAGGGTGACTTTTGATCAGTTCTTGATAGTGTCCGTGCCGATATCTGACCACTTCGAGCTTCTTGGTATGGAGTTATCGTCAAACTTGAATTTTAAACGTTTTTTTAAATCATATCAGCCGAAAAACGTCCACTGCTGGACATAGGCCTCCCCCAAAGATTTCCATGACGTCCGGTCCTGCACTGCTCGCATCCAGCGGCTTCCCGCGACCTTGACCAGATCGTCGGTCCACCTTGTGGGGGCCTGCCAACGCTTCGTCTTCCGGTACGTGGTCGCCACTCTAGAATCCTTACACTCCAACGGCCATCGGTTCTTCTGGCGATGTGCCCTGCCCACTGCCACCTTAGTTTTGCGATTCTCAGGGCTATGTCGGTTACTTTAGTTCTTCTGCGGATCTCCTCATTTCTGTTTCGATCGCGCAGAGAGGCTCCGAGCATAGCCCTTTCCATAGCTCTTAGGGTGACTTTGAGCTTCCTGATGGGGCCCATCGTGAGCGGCCACGTCTCGGTGCCATATTTTTTTAATCCTTGGCCAAAACTGCAGCTAATAACCTAGGCATACTATCCAGGGCCAGGCGATACTTCACACCGAGGCCGTTTTTACAGCTATATCCTGATATGCAGGCACAAGTCCGATCGGGTATGGAGTACTGCTGCTACCTCTGGGATGGGTCTGCAAAATACCAACTGGCCAATGTTACTGCAATTGTCAATGTATACGCTTCTATAATAAGGTACCTACTGATATTGAAGTTTACCGTTAGATAAATTCAAAACTGTTATCAAGCAGTAATTATATAAGAAGGGTTATTATAAAATATCAGATTATCTAGAAGAGAAAAATCCATGGGATTAGGCAACGGTTCTAACAGGCTTATTCAAAATTAAAACTGACTTATTTTTGTTGTATATCAACCTTGTAAATTCAAACATATTTAAAAGAGCGCGTGGGTTTTTATTGTCGCTTCTTTTTTTTCCACCATGGTGCCACATTGTTTGTGAAGCGATGTAGTTTAGCTGACGTCATTAAGAGATTTTAATATCCAACAATGAATAAACGATTCTGACTTGACTTTATTTTTGATGACGCCAGAAGGCTCCAGTTGAGGCAAAGCTGCACAGCCCTGAACACCGTCGTATAGTAGCCTGCTTGTCGGTCAATTCAGAGAGAGTGCGTCCGATTTGCGCGACCTTATTCCACCGTCCTCCTTCCATCTTTTTGGAACTTACTTTTTTTTTGGAAGTTTTTTCAAAGACGTCGATTGGAGTTCCACCACTATGTCGCTGACTCTGTCCGCATGAAGCGCTTTGCTTCTTCATTGTTAGTGCGCACAGCTAAGGAGTGGAACTCCCTCCCTGCCAATCTGCCCTACAAAATATATATTTTGGATCTTTTCAAGGCAAGAGCGCACAGACAGTTTATAGGTGACCCCATCGTCACTTACCACCAGGTGAGATCAGCGTCAAATGCTCACCTATTTCGCATACAAAAACTGCACCTGGATAGATGATAGATAGATAGATAAAAACGTTTATTTATACACGTGTGGCGAAAAGCCTCATACTAACCGTCGTACAGACCGACATACTAACCGTCGTTTCTTAGTAAACCCGGGATTTGACCTTTGTTGTATACCTCGACAATGCGTTCAAGGACAGCAAAAGCCACAGAAATATGAACTTATAGCAGCAAATGGCAGCAAAATTTCCACTTATGGCCTTGTTGAGCTTAACTTAAATTTAGGACTTAGGCGCGATTACAGTGGAAGTTTGTAGTTGCCGACGTCTCAACCGGAATTATAGGTTCAAACTTCTTGGCATATTATAATCTTTTACCTGATTGTGCTCAAGGGAAACTTCGGGACAGTGTAACGGGTCTGTCTTCTCCTGGCACCCTCTCAGACGCTGAACAAATTAGTGTGAAAGTTGAAGCAATTTGAAAAATGCAAGGAAAGTTTATGTTCAGTAACAGTCTTGGCTCATCCACAATATGCAGCCCCTTTGGGACTTTTTACAGACGCCTCAAACACTCACATTGGTTCATGTCTGCAACAAATGATCGAAGGCCAATGGCAGCCACTAGCATTTTTTTGTAGGAAGCTCAATAATAAGCAGGCAGGCCTCCCAGCCTACTATAGAGAGCTCTTGGCTATTTACGAAAGCGTTCAGCACTTTCGGCACCTACTAGAGGCACAACATACAACCATATTTACTGACCACAAGCCACTAGTATACGCTTTCTCACAACGACGTGAAAAAATTCCCTCCAGTGCAACTCAACCAATTGTCCTTTATTCACCACTGATATACAGCACATCAAAGGTACTGATCATATAGTGGCTGACGCAATGTCTAGAATCGAAGCAATTTCTCTCGGGGAAAACTACAGTGACCTCTCAAGAAACGGACAATGAACTTGTTGAACTACTTCCTGTCCCATCAAAAACTTCTTTGAAACTACGCAAAATTGACATTCCTGGCACTAACACAAGTATTGTCTGTGACATGTCTACAGGTCGACCTAGACCATATCTCACCGAACCATTCCGACGTCCGGCCTTCAACAAACTGCACGACCTCAGCCACCCAGGTGTGCGTGCGAGCACGCAACTGATGACTGAGCGTTATGTATGGCCTCAATTTAACAAAGACTGTCGAAAATGGGTCCAGTCCTGCTTACTTTGCCAACGTAGCAAAATAACACGACATGTCACTGCACCTATTTAAGGGTTCGGCTCACCTTCCGGTAGGTTTCGTCACATCCACATTGACATCATTGGCCCGCTACCTCATTCCAATGGCTTCAGGTATTGCTTAACCGCTATTGACAGATTCACTCGTTGGCCCGAAGCTTGGCCTATGGTAACAATTACGGCAGAGGAGGTAGCGGACACACTTGTCAATGGATGGATAGCTCGCTTTGGCGTACCACAGACAGTCACCACTGATCAAGGGCGTCAATTTGAATCTTCCCTTTTTCAACGTCTAATGGACATATGTGCCACCAAACGAACAAGAACAACAAGCTACCATCCATATGCCAACGGTATTATCGAACGAGTCCATCGTCAATTAAAAGCCGTTTTAATGTGTCATGCAGAAACACGTTCTAAGGCACTTCCCTTGGTTTTACTCGGAATGAGATCAGCGTTTATAGAAGACCTAAAGACATCGGCAGCGGAACTGGTTTATGGCGAACCATTGCGCCTACCTGGTGAGCTTATCGTATTGCCCGAAGAACCGAGGAGTCCAAATGACGTTCCGGACTTTGTGGCCCGGCTCAGAAGCCAGATGGAGTTGCTTAGGCCTGTCCCGGCTTCGCACCATATTCGCCCGTGTTCGTTCATATTTAAGGACTTGGCATCCGCAACGCACGTCCTGCTTCGAGACGATACTGTACGCCGTCCTTTGCAAGCCCCTTATACTGTGCCTTATAGAATAGTACGTAGGAGAGATAAAAATCTTACGTTAGAAGTGCAGGGCAGGAAAGTTACAGTTAGCATTGACCGTGTAAAACCAGCCTACTTAGACATAGGCTCTCCTGTTGCACCAAACACGGACAATACTTCCGCCCCCCAAATTTCGAAACCCACTATCGTGCCTCAAGTGCCTGCAACCAATACTAACACTTATCATTCTATAACGTTCGATACTAGTATCCCTCCTACTGTAACACTCGCCGCTCCGCCTTTACAAATTACCACTAGATCTGGAAGAAAAGTCAAATTCCGGCAAATACTTGACCTATAATTATATTTATCTATTTTCTCGTCATTCTTATCAAGCATGGTTTTCCTTTCTCCGTTGGGGGGTGGTGTGGCGAAAAGCCTCGTTTCCAAAACGTGGTTTGTGTTTATGGTGTAGCTAGTTGTCAATGCTCTTGTAACGTGTTCTGTCTAGAGAATCATCATCGGTTATGTACCTACATTTAGATTTTGTGATTATAACAAGTTCCTCGCATTTACATGGGCTTTTATTCCGGGCGGGTCCATCTCCAAACACGTATTCGACACACACATTGACGTAGGAAAAACGCTGCGCTTCGTAGTTTCCAAAATCTTTGGACACGCTTGACCAACTTTTCTGTAGAATGGCCAAAAGCGGAACTACTCACGTCATTTTGACAACCTCAGAGTAAAAATGTATAGAGTCCGTCATATACATAGTCGTGTTAAGCGTCTCCTAGTCGACTATGACAAGTCGGTCAAAAAACTAGGGTCTAGGTTACGTTTAACAAATCAAAAAAATCTGAGGTTTCATACAAACCTTATAATTCAAATAATTAATAAATAATAATTGATCATTAATAATAAGAAAGGAAGCGTAAGTGATCCGTAATAGCCAAAAATGAGCGATTTTTAACAGCGTTTTTAGGGTCCCGATACCAAAATGTTAAAAAAGTTGCGACTTTATCTGTCTGTCTGTCACACCTGTATATCTCAGTTACCACTCATGCTTTAGATTTGGAGTAGTTTTAGAATATGATTGTCCAACTTAACTGCAAATGAGAAAATCATAAAAAGTTATGATTATTAATGTAAAATACCATTCCCCTCCCCTTATCTCCGAAGTTTGTGAAAGGAAAAATAAGAATTAATTACAGGCGATAGAAGTTTATGTAAATACACTCACCGGCAAAAATAACCGGCCGGTCTGTTTTCTTTCATATATTTTCATACAAATATGGGGACAAACGAAGCGTAAATATCTTACCTAAATTGAATAAAAATACAAATCTGATTGATGAGGTCTTTAGATGAGAACCTTATTAACAATATTGCCAAAGATTAGGTATGTCTAAAATGTTGAAGAAAACCCGTGCGACACTCTAAACATTTTAATTCGCTAAATGTAAGAGATTTCTGACAAAATGACGTATATTTTTTTCTGAACGATGCACGGAATTTCTTGGATACCGTGCACAAGTCTTATCTTTAAGAATCGGTAGTCAGACACCTTATTTAATGATCTCACTGTTTATTCACGGATATTTATTTCGTTTAGGAAATATATTGACGCTTCATTTGATCCCTTACTTGTATGAAAATGTACGACAGAAAATAGACCGGCCGGTTATTTTTGTCGGTGACTGTATTACAGCAAAAATAATATTCTAAGTTGCAGTTTTTTAGAAATGGACTTTATTGCTTTCAAAAATACTATAGGCACATCGGAATCCACGCGAGTACGACTCGCATTTGACCGGTTTTTTCTTGAATGGTAAGTATTCTTACCAGAAAAACTGTAGTGATAAGATTTTTTGGTTCTTAGCTATATATTTCTTAAAGAGAAAGATAAAACTTTTACGTTTTTGGGATAAAAAAAAAATTTACATTTAAGTATGGAGGTCCCTCGCAAGAAATTGATACGGTTATGGCTCCCTCCCTAGCATAAGGAGTTGCTACTTAAACCTCCTTGTGTCAGTCAGTGTTGCCTGTGCTGTTCTTGTTTTCCTGCATATTTCCAAGTATTTATGAGAAAGTCATACCAAAAGCGATCGAACGTGGTGTGCGAGAAATGATTATCATAATGAAATCGTTCTTTGATGCACAAAAGGAGCAAGAATCTCCAATAACACCATTTGTTCATGTATACAAACGCATTGCTGCCGCTACAGGTCAGTGTTACACAGATCTTCTTCTTTTCGTGTCGACGCAAATCCATTATTGACCCAGATTATTATTGCAGTAACAAGTAGAAGCACTAGTTAAAGACCTGCCTGTGTCATTGTCTGTGACCTGTTTCATTAACCTAGGTTTAAAACTCTAAGCATTAGAGCATTTTGAAAATCTCAAATTTTTCCAATTGTAAAAACATGCTGTAATTCCGTAAATTCCGTAGAATTTACCTTGTACTTGATAGGAACGGTGCCATAATCACTTTCTAGACGTTTCCAATAAGATTTAACTTTACAAAAACAAGTGCTGCTGGAGATTTATGAAGTGAAAACTTTTTTAGCGCTAGCACTTTTTTAGATGGGGAAAAAATTCAGATGTCGCATCTTTGTCGCGTCAGATCTCATACCAAGTTAGAGCAGGCTCAATATATACAAAAGTTCTAAAGTGTGATAAAGACCAAAACATCTATCTTGTCTTTGTCGCATCAGATCTTCAGATCTCGGATGAAGTATAGAAATGGATTTGCAAATAATCATACCAAGTTAGATCAGGCTAAATTTATACATACAAAAGTTCTAAAGTGTGATAAAGACCAAAACATCTTTTTTGTCTTTGTCATAGTCTCGGCTTTTTTTTAGCAGTCAAACTAAATACAGCTGTCAAACTAAAAATCGCTATAACTCGAAAACTACTGACCCTAGACTACATATGTGCTGAGACAAATGATAGTTCTCGATGAGATCTACATTTAGGATGACAGCTGTTAATTTAAAAATCGCTATAACTCGAAAACTACTGACTCTAGACTATTCGTGTGCTGAGACAAATGATAGGTCTCGATGTGATCTACATTTCGGATGACAGCTGTCAAACTAAAAATCGCTATAACTCGAAAACTACTGACCCAAGACTATTCGTGTGCTGAGACAAATGATAGGTCTCGATGAGATCTACATTTCGGATGACAGCTGTCAAACTAACTAACTAAACTTCCAGTGAAATATAGCCCTTAATACTGTGGCCGCAGGGTGTGGTGACTCTGGTGTCTTTACTGGTGTCCCAGTGAAATATCGGCCTAAGAAGGGATCATAGGTTATGGAAAACCATAAAAAAATGTAAAATACAATAGGATCAGTCTGTGTTACCAACTATCTTTTGGTACGAGTACCAATACCTTATGGTGTTTGCTTAACACTAAAACTTGTAAAATAAAAATAGTTTTAACAAAAACTACACACCTCCTTCAAAGTTTTGCAAGGTTTCTATTAGCATTAAAAAGTATAAATTAACCATAACAGTTAATAATCAGTAACTGAGTGAAGTAATAGAAAATAACCAAGCCTGTTATTTGTTACAATTATAAATTTATAGGTACATTACAAGAGTTCATTTTCGAGTCGGTGCCAGATAATTCGCACAATCAATTGAAGTATATTTATTATGCTACTAGCCAACTATCTTATAAGTGCACTAACTAACTCGCGCTTCCTAAGCTGTAAGTATGCCGTTACCAAATTACGACAAGTTTATATTTTCCATCTCGTGCCTACTTTTCATCTTTAATCTTAACCATTGAAAATATAATATGGGATCCCCTCAAAGGTAAAATTAAATAAAAAAGCAGTTCAAAATCTTCTGTAATAAAAGACACCAGATTAGATACTGTTACCAGCAATGCAATTTCTTGGCTGGCACCGACTTCAAAATGAACTGTTGTAATGTACATATAAATTTATAATAGAAACAAATAACAGGCTTGGTTATTTTCTATTACTTCACTTAGTTACTGATTATTAACTGTTATAGTTATTTTATACTTTTTATTGCTAATAGAAACCTTGCAAAACTTTGAAGGAGGTGTGTAGTTTTTGTTAAAACAATTTTTATTCAACGTAAAGTTAGGCATTTGATCGCTATTAGCGCCTTAAGTGGGGCAACCATAATTTTAAAACTATTCCAAATTTCAAGTCGATAGCATGAGTGGTTGCTTTAATACAGGTGAGAGTGTGACAGACGGACAGACAGACAGACAAAGTCGCACCATAGAAAAGGGTTTCTTTTTTTACCGTTTTAATATCGGAACACTAAAAAGGCAGAAGTTGTTTATTTTTGTAATAGATGGCAATCCTTTTCGATCGTGGCGCCATCGTAAAATTCTACAGATAAGTTGGTCAAGCTTGTACAAATGACAGTAAACTATTAAACCAAAGACAAAAGAAACAAATTTCTACATTTGTGCCGCAGCGATACAAAAAGGCCGTAGCTCAGTGTATTATATCACCCAGAAAAGCAAAACACTGTTTTCCAGCTACTACCTATAACTTATACAAACTATTTATTTACCCATGATAACAAACTATTTCCCAAAAAAACAAGGGTTGAAAAACACGATATTTTGTTGGTCTTCCCATACAAACCTTGCGCCAGTAATATTAAAATTTCGAAGGCACGATCAGAAATCTCTGTCTTTTTTCAAGCTATTGTACATTCTGCGACCAATGGTCTTCGTGAAAGTTGTTTGAAATTACTTCTACATGCATATCTTATTCTGAAAAAGTACTACTTAATTAAAAATCACCTTATACAACGTGTTAATGAAATAAGCGAAACCCTCATACACCCCAACTGATTTTTATTAAAATAAATCCATTCCCAAAAAAATCTTAAAAGAAGTATTTTTTATCTAGATATTGTTTTTTTAAAGTTTCATCATTGTTCTAGTTTCATAGTTGTTCTAGTTCGCGCACTTCGCGCACGCCACCCGCGCGGCGCCGCTGCCAGCGCGCGTATCCACAGAAATATTTAGAATAGAAGCGGCAAGATTTTAAATAATAAAAAAAAATTACCCCTATCTAAAAGCCGTAATAAATGTAAAAAAAAAATATGAAAGTTCTAGAGTTTTGAAAACTTAGATGATGTAGGTTCTTATTATTAGAAAAAAGATTGTAACTGTTTTGTATACAGGTACATGTACAGTAAAAGCACAGAATTAATAATAGTACTACATAGTAAAAGCATATGAAACTAGATACGTTGGACTTCGTACTGCTATTTTTTCAATATCTGCAGAAGCCATAGAGTAACACGATTTTCGCCTTGCGCGGTTTGACGCGTTGCTCTAAGGCAGAAGCTAATGTGACTGAGCCTCAGATTTACTTGTAGGTTTTGTTTTGTACAAGAAATAAAGAAATCCGTATGACACTTCGTCCGTTAATTTTACTCATACGAGGATAGTGGGCGAACTAACAGACCACACGTAAATACGTGTTTAATTTACAAAAAATCCGTACTATCTGTACTCTGTATAATATTGTAAAAGCGAAAATTTATCTATCTGTCTGTTACGCTTTTACGACAAATCCCATGAAGCGGTTTTATACGAGTAGTTTGAACCATCATAAAAGTTATTAGCTAAGTTTTTCAGAAACCAACGCGGACGGAGTCGCGGGCAACAGCTAGTACAAAAATATGTTTTTTTGAATTTCTGTCTGTCTGTCTGTATGTATTCGATAATCTCCGAAACTACTGAACGGATTTTCTCGCGGTTTTCGCAGGTAGATTAAGC
The DNA here is from genome assembly GCA_947532105.1 of Athrips mouffetella. NCBI lineage: Eukaryota > Metazoa > Arthropoda > Insecta > Lepidoptera > Gelechiidae > Athrips > Athrips mouffetella. The sequence continues at coordinate 25,152,386 of OX383976.1, forward strand.
CTAGCTCCGAGCAACATATAGGCTATGATTCATTCACATCGGTTCACACAATAAGAAGCTATACTAATGTAAAGTATCGAACAGCCTGTGCGACACTAACTTACAAACTACTAAACCGATTTAAAAGGGGTTTTCAGTAACGAGTTTGGCTTACTTTCGTGCAACATATAAAAGTTTAGTTTCATTGCAAACAGTTGACTCAGACAGTAGGCTCGCGAGTTTTCATGCGGCGGCGCAAATAACACACAAACTACTGAACTGATTAAAACAGGGTTTTCAACAACGTATTTGACCTACTCCATGCAATATACAAGCTTAGTTTTATTGCAAACGGTTCACTCACAAAGAAGGTACGTGAAATTTCAAGAGGCGGCGCCAATAACTCACAAACTGCTGAACGTATTCAAACGAGGTGTTCAACAACGTAATTAACTTACTTTTTTGCATCATATGAGGTTAGTTTCATTGCAAACGGTTCACTCAGACAGAAGGTACGCGAAGTTTCAAGCGGCGGCGCTAATAACGCACAAAGTATTGTAACGATTCTGACGTGGTTTACAAAGACGCGTTGGGCTTCTTTCTGTGCAACATGTAAGCTTAGTTTTATTGCAAACGGTGCACTCAGACAGAACGATCACGAAGTTTTGAGCGGTGGCACCAATAACATACAAACTGCTGGAACGATTCAAATGGGGGTTTTTATGACGTATCAGGGTTACTTCCGTGCAACACTTGAAATTTACTTTATTGCAAACAATTCACTCAAACAGAAAATATGCGAGTTCAAAGTTTCAAGTTGTGAATCCGAGCTGAAATAAAACAAAGCTTATAATTTTATGGAAGAAAGCCGAATACGTTATTGAAAATTCCGTTTCAATCGGTCCAGTTGTTTGTGTGAAAGTCGTGGGTACCGCTATGGATTGGTAAAAATTAGTTTATGATAAAAAAAAATCAGAAATTCCAGCTGTTTCGGCATGGCTGTACAATAAATGTAAAAAAATGTTTGAAAGTTCTTGAGTTTTGAAAACTTAGATATAGTAGGTACTAATAAATAAAATACTTCAAGAAATGAACAGAGATGTGAATCATTGTTTTTTAGGAATCATCTTTTCAAGGGGGAAAATAAGTTACTAAGATTAAATAAAATAAATAAATCATTTACCAACCAAAAATAATTAACATGTTTAAGTTATTTCTATGAATACAGTCAGTTGTACGCTATCATATGTAAGGGCAATGTCCATCATCTAATTCCTTTACTAGGAAGACCTGTACAAAAGGGACAGATTGTAAAGAAGTGAAGTCCTAAAGTTTTGTATGGACGTACATGTACAGTTAAAAGATTCATATTATAGCTATACTGCGTGAATTTTCATTCGTTTTAAAGCCGAAGCCCAGTGATTCTACTCATGAAAACAAGCAACTTTTCCGAAGAAAAAAAATTTTTACTAGAAATTTTTTTGTTGGGAAATTTGTATGGGAAGGTGAAATTTTTTTTTCAAGTTTTTTTTTTTTGTCGGTGAAGTTGCTTGTTTTCATGAGTAGAATCACTGGGCTTCGGCTTCAAAACGAATGAAAATTCACGCTGTATATTTGAGCTTCATTTGATTTCTAACCAGTGTATCAGGCAAGTTCTCGTATTTTCTAAGGTAAACTCGACCGTAGGACGTCCAGCAAAACTTTTAGATTTTAATATGATTTTTAAGTACTTGCCACTGTCGGCAACTCCATATTCAGTTTTTATATTGAAACACTTGTACACTGGTTCACGAATTTTATTTTTCTCAACCGGTTTCGTTAATAATTTAGCATCTTCAGGAGAATACGAAAAAAATAAAATTAAACACATTTAATTTTGTCGGACATCTAACACCGTGCAACAATAATCTTTGCAAAAAAAACTTTTAGATTTCAACTTTACAAGGTCTAGAGCAACAAAGAAAAGCCAAGCATTTTTTGCCGTTAGTTGTTCGGAGACAATCACGGGGAATCTTCATTTTGGGTGAAATCAAGGTGTTAAGTTCGGAGCTTTTCTAGACTTTACACATCTACAATAGTTATTTTTTTTGTAATGTTGATGATAGCTCCACAATAATTGGTGTATTAGGGTTTGCATCTTTTTTCTCTTATACTTTGTACTAGCGACCCGCCCCAGCTTCGCACGGGTGCCATGCTGATACTACATATACTACAGAATGTCTACTCTTTTGTCATTATCTTTACCGGAAATTGTAGTCGTTTAAATTGGAAAATCGATCGGTACCGCCGCAACCGCTACATCCCTGAATTTTAAATCTTTAATATCTTCGAAAGTATTCATTAAAAATTTCATGTTGTGAAGGGCTATATTGATCTATATTAAATGAACAATGTATTTAAGGTACATCATTGGATAAGGACTTCGTAAATGAGCCAGTATTTCTCGAAGGATAAAAAATGGTTATTGTGGGTTATCCCTAAGTGATAGACATATACCATTGCGGACTTTTTTTGTAGACCTTGCTTTTTGTAAACATTGCTCTCATTGATTTGCCCAATTTTATATTAGGCACATCATGAAACAATTGACCATATCACGAAATGCCGGCACATGTATATTAAAATTGATGTTCTTCGAAAGGGTTGTTACCATATTAATAAGCAATTTTTTTGTCTCTTTAGAGATTTTTGGAAAAATTTTGAGTTAATGAATAATGTGATCTATATTCAACTTGGATTTCTTGTCTAATTTACAAATTTCTGCCTCCAATTGTTATTTTTTTGCGGCAAGGAATGAAATCATTTTTTCAATATTTTCGACTGTTCAATAATTTTGTTTAATTCTTCTCCTTGTGATGCTAAGAGATCCCTCATCATGTTTTTCATTTCCAATTTAAAGGCATTAAATTCATCTTTAAGGTCATGAGTCCCCGACCTTTTATAACGTTGCTGGTATGCGCTTTCGATTGTTTGAGGTGGTGAGATGTGTCTGGTACTCAGATCAGCGATATTTGGATCTGAGATCGATGTATTTATTGTAATAGAAAGTTTAAGTCACGATTTATAAGTCGCAACTTGATAAAATATTCCTTCTCCAACTTAAGGCCGCCTCCGTACAAAGAGATTTGAACCTCGCTAGCGCAGCGAGGTTAAAATCTCTTTGCCTCCGTATATGAAGATCGCAACAAAACATTAGTGCCGCCGCGCCTTGAATGAGCCACGCTATTTCGCGCCCAGTCATTCGTTTGAAAGTGGAGATACCCTTGTGAATAAATAGTATAGTAACTTTTAATCACAAACCTCTTGGCACACTCAATGAAGAATAAAACTTAGGGGGAAGGAGCCGAATGGGCAGGGATCAATAAATTTGGACGATCGAACCCGGACCTTACTACCCCATTACTCTATCCCGTAATTCTCCTTGTAATTCTCAGACTATACACAGAGACGAACTCAGAATGGTTGAGGAGCGGCAGTTATTTGTTGATGCGTTAATTTGAATTTCTTCATTATTTTTTACAAATTGCAAACATCATCAATTGTCGTGTCGTATTGTTGTTGTTTATCCTATTGAGACACTGCCATCGAGTAATACGTCTTTTGCATGCGAACTTTTGCCTGCGGCGGACTTGACACGCGTAACGTTGCTCTAAGGGTGCCTGTCCATTGACGCGGAGCGAGCTGGCGGAGCGAAGAAACGAGGAAATACTAACCGATAGGATTACGGAGCGATTGCGGGCGATTGTGGAGTGGAGTTTTTATGCAATCCTATTGGTCAATGGACAGGTACCTTAATGCCACTAATACCCGATCCCTCAAGCCTTGTAAAGATCCATAATACAGGATGTAAGAGACGGTGTACCGAAAATAGAAAGGGCGTGCTCAATCAACGAAACTGAATAATTATCCCAAAAAAAAACATTTATGGGAAATGAAAAAAACTTTGACCTCTCGATAAAAACTGTTCGACCAGAGTAAACAAATTCCCAGAAATATTTTTTGGGAAAGTTGTTCAGTTTCGTTGACTGAACTCACCCTTTCAGTTTTGGGTACACCGTCCCTTACACCTGTATATTGTTCGGGATAAATATCAGCAGGGAGGGAGTCCCATTTCTTAACTATGCGTGTTAAAAATGAAGAATCAAAGCGCTTTGCACTAATAGGTGGTATGTCGACGCTTACTTTAGGTGCGGGACCCCAACCCTCGTTGAACCCCAAACAAAGGAGGAAGAAGGATAGTGGTACCAGGTCGTTCAATTAAGACACACCCACTTTTACCGAAATGTGAAATGCCCCACTTGCCCATCCCAAAGGTGGTAGCAGTACTCCATAGGGTTATCGGACTCGAGCTTTATCATCATAACATCCCATGAAACGTCCACTACTGGACAGGGAGCTCCCTCCAGGATTCTAGCTTTTGCTGGAAAAATGTGGAGGGGAAGTACCATAGTCACCTCGCATGTTAGCGTTACGGCTGGCACTTTAGACCGCGGTTGTAGGTGACCGCAGTAAGTAAGATGTAAGATGCAAAGGAGGATTGCCCATCCTCAAGTTAGCCCTTAGTCGCCTCTTACGTCACCCACGGGTATGTTTGGGTTGGTACCATTCTTTGCTGGCACCACACGGGACCGAGCTTTATACAGGGTGTTAATTTGATTGCGTGTCATAGCTTACTGGCGGGATCAGTATCAGCAACTGAACAACTTTTCCCAAGGAACATAGGTTGAAATACGAAAATCAACTTTGACCTCCCATAGAAACTGCGTCAGCTGATAGCGCATTTTGTATGGAAGGTCAAATTTGTTTTTCATATGTCGACCTATGTTCCTTGGGAAAAGTTGTTCAGTTACTGACACTGATCCCGCCCCTGAACTATGGCACGCAATCAAATTAACACCCTGTATAGCTGTAGAAGTTGTCTCGGTGTGAAGTCGACTGGCCTCGACGAGTTTCTTACTGCGGTTCTGGCCGATGACTAAATAAAATGCCCTAAGTTCAGATTGGACAAAAAGTGCATACCGAGGAGCTCAAGGTGGTCAGATACCGGTACTGTATTCGAGTTCGGCATCGAGGTTCTTACTGTTTTGGTTACAATGTCGTTAGACAGTTGGTTTGTCTGCCACGCGAATAGAATGCCATGGTCACCACGAGAATTACTAGTTTGTTCTGAATTGGGCCCTGTTTTCCTTGAGAAGGCAGATAATTTCTCTACTATCTTTTCAATTATCTCTTTCTCTTTGATTCAGCGCGTGACCTCGCAATACATGACCAAACTATAAGGGTTCCTTTTTTACTACGAATCCTAAAAAAAAACTGGCCAAGTGCGAGTCGGACTCGCGCACTGAGGGTTCCGTACCACCACATAAACATAATTGTATTAGTTGAAATTTCAGTAAGTTAATGTGCTAGATTTTTTGAGTCCGACACGCGCTTGACCAAATTTTATTGTTTGTTGTTATTTCATAGCCTATGCACTATAAACATACCAATTTTCAAGTTTGTAAGTGTTCCCGTTTTTAAATAGAACTAAAACAAAAATCGCCTCAGCAACCATCCAACTTGAACCCTCTCTTATATGAATGTTCTTGAAACGGGAGCTCACCACAATTGGTTACCATAAGTTGTAAGAAAAGTTGTAATATTTAATGATTTCAGACTTTTCCCATTATTTGTACTATGAGACCTAGCTTCTTGCCAAATTTCATAATTTTAGGTCAACGGGAAGTACCCTGTAGGTTTTTCATTTTTGAATAAATGTATGGAGATGAGGATGTCCTCATCTCCATACAATGCCATATCTTTTGATTGCGTCGTTGTAAAAAATTGAAATTTTCAGATCTTGTGTGGTTCATGGATCCTAATATATGGTATTAATTTCAACCTGATACCTTTACCCCTTCGTGAGATAAAGGGTCTTGACAGACAGACAGACAGACGGACAACAAAGTGATCCTATAAGGGTTCCGTTTTTTTCTTTTGTGGTACGGAACCCTAAAAACAGTGAAAAATAAACCCTTAAGAAAAATCCTTTGGAAAATAGCCGTTATTAAAAACAATATTCAGAAATTCAATACAATTTAATTATTATTACACAATAGGTGTGCGGTACAGAACACACGCAGTCAAAAGTTAAAACAGAATAAAAAAATATTTCAGATCCAATTTTTCTGAAGCGCCCGTGGCCGAGTGGTAGTTGCTCTTTCTTTGCAATCGCGAAAGTTAAGCAACATTGGCCGTAGGCAGAACCAGGATGGGTGACCGCTAGTGGCACAACAACCAGAGCGTTTCCGTGCTTCGGAAGACACGTAAAGCCGTTGGTCCCGGCTATTGTCAATAGTAGTCGTTAAGCCAAGTCAGAGGCCAAATGGCGAGTTGAAAATACTGACAGCTAGATTTGCCACTAACGTTGCGAAGCCTAATTCAGCATTGGACCTGGTTTGCCCTCTGGGTTGCGGAGGTCAGATAGCAGTCACTCAGTGTAAAAACCAGTGCCATCGTCAAACCCGTTAGGTAGCGGACTCCGAAAAACCGTTTGGTAAAATCGGAATAAGGCATGGACAGTGATGATGTTAAATAAATTAAATAGTTTGTGAAATTCCAAAGGGATTGATGCTTATTGGTTATTTTTGTTGTGGAATCAACCAATCGGCTGCAAGCAATCTGATCTTCTAAGATAGATAATATTGTAGAGTGGATGACTCGAGTGCCGCGTACGTGTGCCATGGTTATCTGAAAGTCCAAAGTCAGTTTTTAAAATTACGAAAATTTAAAAAAAAGCAGATACACACACGGGGCTGTTCGGTTCTAGTTTACAAATTTCCTAAAGATGCTGTAGACTAGAAAATATTTGAAAAAAAGGCTTCTGTTTAGCGTCTAGAAGGAAAACGAATATCTGTTAATTTTAAGGTGTTTTTAAACCATTACTACCCTGCAGAATTCATATATGCTTGTTACCTAAATAAAATAATAACAATATTCAAGGTGGCGGCCAAAAACTATCAATTGACTTATTTTTAGCCTCTTGAGACTTGTTTACGAAATTCAAAAAAGAGATATACATATGTGTTTGAAAGCACAAAATACACACCGATACAAAAAGTTACATCTGTCCAGCTTTTGCTGGAACAATATGGAGGGAAGTGCCACAGTCCCCACGGCACGATGAACCGCAGTATGAAATAATTGTAATATCATTGAGTATGACAGATGATACGATACACAGAAAGACGCTGTTTCCTACCTCCGGTTCATGTACCTTAGTCGCCTTTTACGACACCTTCGATTAGATATGGGTTGGTCAATTTTGCCGTTACTTCATTATCACAGAGCATTATCTTTTGGAGCACTGTACATAAATCATTCTATTTGATAAACATTACTTTTGTAATTGACTGACTACTTTATTACTTACTTGTTGTTGCCGTCGTACAAAAGTACATCTGAAAGTTTGGAAGTCTTGATGAAAAAGTAAATAAATTAAAAAAAAAAAAAAGTATAAAATTATAATAAATAGCAGTTAATTATCAGCAGAAAATTACCAAGCCTAGAAAAGATGAGTACCAACGGGTAAATTTCATTTATATCATCTAAAAATCCACGATTATTGGCGTCCGTATAATTTTATTTACCACAGGGTTTTCTAATAGATTTGAACCTTGAAAATAATTCACCTATGCCTTTTGTCATCATAATGACATCACATAAAAAGTTTACGGCTGGAAAGGCATGATCGGTGAATGTTACTAAACAAGTTTCAACGAATAAAATGTTTCAGGAAATAAAAAATATCGGCCTCTTCTGTCCAATTAAATTTGCAAGTTTGTGTTGTGAGGCCGATCTTTTTTAATTTTCAAAAAATTCACTTACGGTGATTGACCATGCCCTTTCTATTATGATAAATTTCTCTCAAACACCTTTTATATAAAATCTTTCTTTGGAAGGACCACCCCCTCACTTATTTCAGCCCCAGTGCAGCAGTGTTCGCGCGGCCGTTACTCATTTCGAAGGTGGAGAAATAAAGAACTCAGTGAAATTACCAACACATGATAATTAATCTTTGGTTTTGAGGATAGACTACCAATTTTGTTCCCTTATTCAAACAAAAGTAAGACAGTAAGGTGCCACAAGTTGAGGTGACCATTTACCATTAGCTGTCTAATCTACTTGTTATCAACCGCCAATTTATTTTTGTACTCTCAATGGGAAAAAATCATACTTCCTTTGTATTATATTAGCTGAGTCTACCTATACAATAACACTTATTTTTTTTTTTTTAAAAGGTGGTATTTCGAGTACCAATCTTTCAAAATATTAATAGTACATTAAGATGCAAGTGCGCTATTTTAGATATTACAGCTGAGGCTCAGAAATTGCAGCCCGAGCCGCAGGCGAGGGCGTAATGGAGCCGAGGGTGTAATCACCAAAGCGCACAAGCTTCTTACGACGTTTTTCAACACATTTGCGAATAAAAACGAATCAAATTCGCTTACCTATTTTTCCTAAGGAAATTTCGTAGACGTTTTCCTCACGTTTCTACGTCACCCGATACACCGGACTTGTGTTTTTAGGGTTCCGATACCAAAATGGTAAAAAAAAGGAACCCTTATAGTGCCGCTCTGTCTGTCTGTCTGTCTGTCTGTCCGTCTGTCTGTCACACCTCTATATCTCAGCAACCACTTACGCTATCGAGCTGAAATTTGGAATAGTTTTAGAATATAGTTGCCCAACTTAATTGCACATGAAATTTTTTTGAAAAAAGTATGATTATTAATGTAAAGGGGGCCAAAATAGGGGGGGCCAAATTTCAAATTGTCGCTACTAGGTCGAGTGGGGTATCATATGAAAGGGCTTTACTTGTACATTTTAAAATATATTTTTGTATTTTTTTAAGTTTCTTAGTTTTCAAGTTATGATGAAAAATGTCAAAAAAATACCATTCCCCCCCCCCCTTATCTCCGAAGTTTGAGTAAGGGAAAATCTGAATTAATTACAGTTGACAGAGGTTTATGTAAACTTTACAGCAAAAATAAAACGATCTTTCTAAGTTGCACAGTTTTTCAGAAATCTGCAAAAAACCTTTACAAACAAATTTAGTTTTGCGGTCCTGAAAATGGACTTTATTGCTTCCAAAAATACTATAGGTATATCGGAACCCTCGGCGCGCGAGTCCGACTCGCACTTGACCGGTTTTTTTGTTCAAGTATTTTCGCCGTTCTACACTTATTTTTTTTTCTTTTTTATTTGTAGAAGTTATTTATTTTTTAATTACCTACATTAAACACATTTCACCGCAAGAAATATCTGTTAAAATGGCACGCGTATTGCTTTTTTCGAAGTCACAGATTATACATGAGCGCGCAGGAGACAATGACTACACTATCAAACAGACTACTTTTTAAATTATTTTAAAATTGAATATTTTGTTACTTTAAAGACAAATTTGTAGTTAGTTAGTTGAATAAAATCAATATTTTCGTTTAATTAGCGTTTATTTATCATATTATCGAACACAGTTTCTTAATTCATTAAATTATTATTAATGTTATAGATATAGAAACTCCTTTTAAAAAAATACAAAAATTACAACACTAGTGAAATTATATTAATGAAAAAACACGCGTGTTTAATAAGCTGGATTATGGACCTTAATACAGTGCAAATAGAGCTGTTTTATGAGCAAATGTGTTGAAAATATACTTAAAATATCACGGTACTTAAGGAATGTGTAATATTTTCATAGTTTTTTATATGTAACAAAAAAAATATTCAATTCAATCAAATCTATTAGTTGTTATATCAAATTCAGATTATTTTATTTAATGTAAATTCTTTACAGAATATTATTGAATGTCATGTAGAATACAACGCAAACAGAGCAAGTCTGCGCCGTTTCGGGTCGTGCTATGGCAGCGTGAAAAAACCGGCCAAGTGCGAGTCGGACTCGCGCACTGAGGGTTCCGTACCACCACATAATCATAATTGTATTAGTTGAAATTTCAGTAAGTTAATGTGCTACATTTTTTGAGTCCGACACGCGCTTGACCAAATTTTATTATTTGTTGTTATTTTATAGCTTATGCACTATAAAAACACCAATTTTCAAGTTTGTAAGTGTTCCCGTTTTTAAATAGAACTAAAACAAAAATCGCCTCAGCGACCATCCAACTTGACCCCTCTCTTATATGAATGTTCTTGAAACGGGAGCTCACCACAATTGGTTACCATTAGTTGTGAGAAAAGTTGTAATATTTAATGATTTCCGACTTTTCCCATTATTTGTACTGTGAGAACTAGCTTCTTGCCAAATTTCATAATTTTAGGTCAACGGGAAGTACCCTGTAGGTTTTGCATTTTTGAATAAATGTATGGAGATGAGGATATAAAATGCCATATCTTTTGATTGCGTCGTTGTAAAAAATTGAAATTTTCAGATCTTATGTAATTCATAGATCCTAGTATATGGTATTAATTTCAACCTGATACCTTTACCCGTTCGTGAGATAAAGGGTCTTGACAGACAGATAGACAGACAGACGGACAACAAAGTGATCCTATAAGGGTTCCGTTTTTTTCTTTTGAGGTACGGAACCCTAAAAAACGGCAAGAACGGCCTACTTTAAGAGCCAGCTTTTTGCAATGTTTTCTTGTGTTTCACTGGAATATCAGACCACCATATCTCTTTATCAGTAATATACCAGGAGAGGGGTGGTTGTGGTAATTTCAACGATATTACCAAAACAAAAACGTTTGCCTAAAACACTTAGTTAAGTCTTAGCATTTTCTTTTAAAGCAAACGTTTTTACCAAAGAGATTTGAACCTTGCTGCGCTCGTGCTGCGCTCGTGCTGCGCTCGATTTTTAAAATTTTGGTTCGGAACCACTTCTTTTTTAAGTAATATTTATTTATAGGGTTCTGTACCCAAGAGGTGAAATACGGGACCCTATTAATATGCGTCCGATTTCTGTCCGTCTGTCTGTCAGCGGGCTGTATATCATGAACGGTAAGAGGTAGAGAGTGGAAATTTTCCAAGATTATGTATTTCTGTTGTCGCTGTAACAACAAATATTAAAAATTTTAATAAGTAAGGGGGACTTCTCTATTAAACACGGGTTTTAAGACGGTATTTGCTCGTCTTTTTGTTTTTCTATCGTAAAAACGGAAATACTTACAAGCGTGAAAATAGGTACGTTTATAGTGCATCATCACTACATAGTATAAAATAAAACAAAGTCGCTTCCCGCTGTCTGTCTATATGTATGCTTAGATCTTTAAAATTACGCAACAGATTTTGTTGCGGTTTTTTTAATAGATAGAGTGATTCAAGAGGAAAGTTTATATGTATTATACATGTGTAAAATAGTGGAGAAACACTGATAATTTGAGAGGTTTAAATTTTTTTGGGCTTACATTGCAAACGCTGGCTGAACTCTACGAGATAGATCAAAATAATATTATATTATAATATATAATATAATCTACAAAAAAGTTCGCAGTGGTATGTGTCTATCTCTTAGGGATGACCCAGAATATAAAAAAATATCTTTTATTTTTTTACGAAGCGATTTTAAGCAATACAGCATTAATCCTTATCCAATAAAGTACCTTAAATACATTGTGCATTAATATCGATCAATATTGCCCTTTACAGCATGTAATTTAAATGAATATTTTCGAAGATACTACAAATTTAAAATGCAGGGACATAGCGATTGCTGCGGTACCGGCCGGGGCGTGCCTGTAAATACTATATTTAGTATCAGAATTGCACCCGTGCGAAGCCGGGGCGGGTTGCTAGTAAGCTATAAAATAACAACAAATAATAAAAACTGGTTAAGTGCGTGTCGGACTCGCGCGCATTTATTACACGTCCTTTTCGTCCGCGTGCGGACCTGGTACGCATGCGTGCCTTCCTCATTTGATGATTTCATACAAATTTACCTTTAGCTTCTCCCGTTTAGCGTGCCTTCCGCGTCACACATGCGGATGGCATATGAAATGATAGGAAAGTGCGGACCATGCATACAAGGTCTGCACGCGGAAGGAAATCCCTGAAGAGCTCCTTACGATTAGCAGCGAGTGATTTTCAATACATACAAATAATATATATATTGATACGGACAGCATAGTTACGGACAGCACGGACAGCATAGTTAGGGAGAAGTGCTAGTGCTTAGTTTAGTGCAAGCAATCCTCGGTACCATTTCCTACCAAACCGTGTAGTAAAAATGTGGAACAAACTACCACAGACAGTTCAGTGCCCCTTCATTTTCATTTAAAAACAGACTTGATTAACATTTGACACAAGTGCAGTGATATACACGCATCAGCACCATGTGCTGCTCATGTATCAAATATAATAACAATAGTTAGTGCTGGCAACATTACGTTGTTTGAAACGTCAGGTTTCTCTACGGAATAAAAATTTGAACTTTACGTCCTAAATTCCTATATATACAGCTAAAATACATAAGTCACTCAAAGTAACACAATTTTATAAATATTAATTAAAAATATAGTTAACAAATAAAATAGATTATCTACTTACCCCCATGAACTGAAATAAGATGGAAATTTATTATCATGAAAACGTTACAGCTCCAACACTCTTTCACTCTCTAACACACGACACACTTTACTACACCACCGTATACACTTAATACACTACAAAAGTGCTCTAAGCACCGTGTATTTTCTTTGGTTTCTACTCATGAAAACAAATAGTTGGGGTGCTGGCTGCAATTTGGGTATATGATTTGCTCATGATTCATATTACAACAATACGAATCGATTTGGTCCTAACAAGTTTTTATGTGCGTTGCTGCGTTGTTGAGTTAAAGCAAAAAATATAAAAATAAGATACTAAATAATGTTATTTTCTCTGCCTTTGTGGCTGCTGTTTAAAATACTTGAGAAGGTGTATAAAATCGAATAGGCAGACATGCAGGGCTCTGCATTATCACGGGACGAAGTAGTAGTTTTTTGCATTTTGAATCGCTGTAACTTTACAACGCAGGTCTATTATGGTGGCAGACCATTTTTCTGTGCTCTTATATATTGTGTTTAATCAGACAGTCATAGTCTGCTAGGTGTACGTTTCATTGTCAAATTTCAAAATAGTTGAAACTTAATTCCTCAAAAATGCAGGGGTGTGGATGTCTGCCAATATTTTTTGTATCTTTTAGAGGATGATTCTTATCATCAGTCAAAGAGGTAGACATAAGCAAATGATATAGAAATTTTGTCCGTCAGCCCCCTACTAAAACGACTTCAAAAAAAACTTCTCTCCATTCTAAAGTGGTCACGTGATCGACTCATCTTGTATGGCTAGTTAATAAAATATTCGAGTATTTTTTTTATTTTCGGTTACATGTTTGAAACCACTAGGCTTCGGGAACGAAACCTATGAAAATTCACATTATCGCAATGTTGTTATTGTTGTTTAGTAATTTTTTTTAAGAAACTCCACTCTTTGGAATTAGGAACATTTCACAGAGTGGAATCTCCCAAAACACAGATTATTCTGGTTTGGGACGAAGATTTTTCTAAACATTTTTAAGCTTGTACAATAAAGATTTCTTAAATTATATAGTTATTTTTTTTTTAAAAAAGACGTTTTACATGCGCTTACTTTGCAACTTGTGCAAAGCCGGGACGCAGGCCGTTAGTTTAATGTAAAGTTTACCAAATGTCTTAAGTTGCTAGTAAACAACAGCAACTTAGTTAACATTAATTTAAAAAATTTGATAAAAGTGTTATGAAAGCAGCAGTAGTTAAAATGCAAAAATGTTGATAAATATGTATGTAGTCCTCATAGCAATCCGTGAAATGTCCACTGCAGGTCAGGGAGCTCCCTTTAGAATTCCGGCTTTTGCTGTATCAATGTGGAGGGGAAGTGCCATAGTCGCCCGCTGGCATCATGGACCGCAATATGGAAGATTGTACGATACACAAAAAAGACGCTGCTTTTCATCCTCCGGTTCATATACCTTAGTCGACTTTTATGATACCCAGCAACGGGTAGAAATGGGTAACCGACCGAACCGAAATAGGTTGGTACTATTCTTTGCTGGCACCACATGGGCAAGCAAGCTGCAGTATCACACGAAAGATTTAAAAAATATTAAAATAGCAATTTCTTTGGAACACTTTAAATAAATCATAACATTTAATAAACAGTACTTTTGTGATAAACTACTTGATAACTTACATTGTGCATAAGCTGCAGCCAAATAAGCCTGAAAGTTTGAAAGAGACTCCTACCAGCATTCTAGCTTTTGCTGGAGCAATGTGGAAGGGAAGTGCCGTAGTCGCCAAGCTGGCACCATGGACCGCGGTATGTAAGATGGTACGATACACAGAACGACGCTGCTGCCCAAGATCCGGTTCATATACCTTAGTCGACTTTTATGATACCCAGCAACGGGTAGAAATGGGTAACCGACCCTGCGTAACGGGAAGTGGCGAGGACAAAGAAGAAGGTAGAAATAGGTTGGTACTACTCGTATCTTTGATAATTCTTTGCTAGCACCAAATAGGCAAGCAAGATACAGTATCACAAAAGATTTAAAAAATATATTAAAAGAGCAATTTCTTTGGAGCACCGTAAACAAATCAGCCTATTTAATGAACATTATTTTTGTGATCAACTAAATGATTACTTACTCTGAGCATAAGCTGCAGCCAAATAAGCCTGAAAGATTAGAAGAGACTTTTGATTAAATAATACAAGACACTAATCATCAGAGCATTTCTTAGAAGGTGGTAGGGTTATAATACAGGCTGTAAGGGACAGGTTTCCAAAAACTAAAAGCCACCGCGCACTAGCAATTTTTTAGTTGGTCGATAATTTGATTGTTCTGGGAATCAGTATGTACCCCTATGGTATTGCGCGCATTTCGTCGTATCCTACGAATAAAGGCGCTGTTGCAAAATACCAACTTTTCAGGGGGAAGTTTTTTGTGTTTTATTTCAACACTGACAGACTTTTTTGGTATATTAATATTTTAAACATAGCCTTACTATTTCGGGGTATCTATTTTACTGCAAATTCGACATTTGATTCGCAATTTCTTATATATTTGTCCCGTTTTTTGTAAATATGTCTTTATTCGCCGGGAAAATATTGGTTATACTAGACCTAAGTGACATTACGCCGTTTTTCGCCGGAATATAACAGGTCGTAAAAGCATTAGTGTCTTTTATTGTTTTAATTTAAGCAATATTTTCAAGGAAAAGAAGGATCAGGGTATACAGGGAGTAAGAGACAGCCTTCAGGAATGATCAGATCAACGAAAGTGAACAACTTTCAATGAATGAAACTTTCAGGAAATGAAAAAAAAATCGATTTTTCCATGCAAAATTATGTACTATTAAACGAGCAATATTTGTTTGTATACACATAATCAGTTTCTCAAAAACGGTTGTAACGAGTTTGATAACATATTGCATAAGGGGGTTCTTGGGAGCGAACATTTGATCTAACTAGGTCTTAACGTCTGGGAAAACTTATTTTCTCAGTTTTTTGAGATTTTCTTTGGTACCATTGCCCCCGTAAAGTTTGTAAAGAGCAAAGCTCGGTCTATCAAGTACATCCAAACTTGGTAGGCCAGTTTGTATGGCAAAACCGATTTTTATATTTTCCTGAAAGTTTCACTCACTGAAAATTGATCAGTTTCGTTGGCTGTACCCTTTCTGTTTTTGGAAGAATATCCCTTATACTGTGTATTAAAATAAATATACTTTAGTATTCTAAAACTGTGAAAAAAATATCAATCATATGGACCCGCTTATTTTTTATCTTTTTATTGCGTTTATTGTTTGTGTGGTAATTCGCAATAATAATACGTATTCTTTGAAAAAATCAACTTTATAGATACTTCGGTTCAAAAAATAGCCGTCACACAATCATACTATGATGATTAGCCATTTCCGGAACAGCTGAATATAATAAAGTCCCTTGTTGGCTGTAGAGCACGTCAAGATTGTCTTAAACTAAACAGCGGACAAAGAAAAGTCACACTGCGAGTGTCAAGCTTAACCGGCTCTTAAAAGTACATGACTGTATCATACTCTCCTACTTGCATTCCCTATTCCTCCCCTCACCGCACATCACTCCCTCACCCTACGCCCAAGCATGGCCCCCCTTCACCCACCCCTTGCCCTCTCCTTCGCCTCGATGAAGTGCCAATTACTGCTTCGATGAAGTACCAACATTCTCCTATTCACGAAGTGACTCCTTAAACGAAAACATACACGTATCCACGTCATCAATTTTTATTTTTTTTTATTTATTCTGACAACAAACGGTCAATACAGTTCGGTAGTAACTTAAGTATTTCATCCTAATAGACCTGGAGTGTCAACAAGGAGTAGTGCTTATAGAGAAAATAAATCGATCGTTGTGTTAGTACAGCCAACAACAGGTCAAGCCCGACATTCACAGCGCGGTTTTTTTCACCCTTTTAGTGCGTTAGCACCTTCAAAATTCATTTGTTTTGAAGGTGCTAACGCACTTAAAGGGTGACCCCATACCAAATTACAGGTGGTTGGGCTTTTGTGCAAAGTCCGTCTGGGGAAGTACCACCCTCTTGCTTTTTTCTACCGTGAAGCAGCAGTGTATGCACTGCTGTGTTTCGGTTTGAGGGGCAGGGGAGCCAGGGAAATTACTGGCACATGAGACATACCATCTTAGTTCTCAAGGTGGTTAACGCGCCTTGCTGTCTTATAAGTGTTTAATTATTTCACTAATAAGACAGTGGGTGTCATGGGTGGTGGTGACCGCTTACCATCAGGTGGGCCCATCTGCTCGTTTAGCCACACAAAAATTTTTCCTTCTATCCATCTGTCAGCTTAAAATAGTGCCAAAATAAGTGGAGCAAAATTTTACGGTACCCTCGGTGTATGAGTCCGACTCACACTAAACCGTTTTTTTTTATTTACTTAACGTAATACCACCCATTCAACGATAAAAAAGCCACAAATGCCACAAGGGCGTCCTAACTAAACACCTAGTAAAAGTCACAAACTATGCATTATATCCAATATTTGTTTTTATTTTATAACCGAAAGTGAAGTTGATGTCAGTAAGATCACTTATTTTATAATACGCATTATAAAACGTGCAAATAAAGGACATAGTAATAAGTTTCCGTGGAATAAAGCCACAAAGGCGGTTAGGTATAGCAAGTCTTCATAGAAGTAACACAAGGCAAACCCGTGGAATAAGGCTACAAAGTGTAATAGTGTCTTTTTTCGTCGGAGTAGCTCAAAATTATATCGAAGATAAAGAATTAATTTAACAACGTTGTGCTAGCTATGAAAGCTAAAGATTTTTGCATAATGTTATCATAAAATTGCATTTAGTAGCGTTCTTATTCAATACAATCACAAAATAACAATTAAAAAGCCAATAAAACTAAACAGTCGAGTCACTTGCTTCCCCGCGCATCCGCGAAGAAATAAGCCACTGTGGCTAAAGTGGCCGTCTTCGTCGGGAAAAATGAGAGAATGCAAATGTGGCTTTTTATAAAAACTTATTTTTTTTGTTGATATAGATTGATTTTTTGTGATTTCTCGATCTCAGATGATGTAAAATGGGCTGCAGATTCTATATAACTAATAAAAATAAAAAGCCACTACGACCATAGTGCCCTTTTTCGTAGGATACGACGATTTGTCGTATAAAGTTGACGATTTGTCTGTTGAAAGTACGATTGCAACTGAACTGTCAGCCAACTAAAAATCGCTAGTGCGCGGTAGCTCTAAAGGAGCTTGATCAGTCAACGTAACTGAACAAATTTTAGTGAATAAAACTTTCAGGACATGAAAAAAACTGTTCATAAAAATTTACTGTGTGGTGAGGTCAATTTTAAAATACAACGTGAATAGAGCGAGTCTACGCTGTTTTGGATCGTGATAGCTATTATATATAGCCACGATACAGGCATTGCCTAGTGTGGTTATCACTGTTAATGTCTAGTTTATAATACTATTTTGTGCAAATAAATAAATGATTATTATTATTATATGGCAGCGTAAAAGAAACGGTTAGAAACTACAGCAGCACCCTCTATTTTAAGAATCTGCTTTTTACAATGTTTTCTTGTGTTTCGCTGGAATATCCGAGCACCATACCTCTTTATCATAAATATAGTCATCTAATCTATAGTTAGATTTTAACATATTTTTTAAAGTTTAAAACTATAAAAAATAAATATCCACAAAATGTATTACTTATATTTTTTATATAAACCTGTATCGAAAAAAAATCTCAAATGAAATCATTCTGATTTTTCGTTCCGCAGACTTTGGAATTAATAATAAAATAATATTCTTTCATTTGGAATATAGTTCAGCAAGCTAGAGATCATGGAGATCTTTAGGGGAGGCCAATGTCCAGCAGTGGACATCTTTCGGCTGATATGATGATGAAGCTTATTTTAAAAATTATTCCAAATTTCAAGTTGATGACTGACAGACAGACAAAGCCGCAGTACAAAAGGTTCCGTTTTCACAATTTTGGTTCGGGACCCCTAGAACATACGCAATTTTTTTAGGGTTCCGATACCAAAATGGTAAAAAAAGGAACCCTTATGGTGCCGCTCTGTCTGTCTGTCTGTCACACATCTATATCTCAGCAACCACTTATGCTATAAAATTTAGAATAGTTTTAGAATACAGTTGCCAAACTTAATTGCACATGAAAATTTTTTGTTAAAAGTATGATTATTAATGTAAAGGGGGCCAAAATAGGGGGGGGGGGGGGGGGGGGGGCAAATTTCAAATTGTCGCTACTAGGTCAAGTGGGGTATTATATGAAAGGGCTTTACTTGTACATTTTAAAATATGTTTTTGTATTTTTTTAAATTTTTTAGTTTTCAAGTTATGATGAAAAATGTCGAAAAAAATACCATCCCCCCCCTTATCTCCGAAGTTTGAGTAAGGAAAAATCTGAACTAATTACAGATGACAGAGATTTCTGTTAAATTTACAGCAAAAATAAAACGGTCTTTCTAAGTTGCACAGTTTTTCAGAAATCTGCAAAAAACCTTTAAAAACAAATTTAGTTTTGCGGCACTGAAAATGGACTTTATTGCTTCCAAAAATACTATAGGTATATCGGAACCCTCGGCGCGCGAGTCCTACTCGCACTTGACCGGTTTTTTTCTAAGGTGCGTACCCAAAGGGTATAAACGGGACTCTATTAATATGCCTCAGATGTCTGTCTGTCTTTCAGCGGGCTGTATTTCATGAACCGAAATAGTTAGGCAGTGGATATTTTCACAAATTATTTATCTCTGTTGCCGCTGTAACAATAAATAATAACAATAAAAAACAATAAGGCGGACTTCCCTACTAAAAACGTTTTTATGCTATTTTTGCTAGATTTTTGTCTTACCTCTATCGTTAAAATCAAAACACATACAAGTGTGAAAATTGTTATAGTGATATATCTATAGAATGACGACAAAAATTAAAAACTGGTCAAGTGCGTGTTGGACTCGCGTGCATTTAATACTGCGTGACTGCGCGACCATAACTAAGACGGTATTTTTACCTTAGTGGTATGGAATCCTCGGTGTGCGAGTCCGACTCGCACTTGGCTGGTTTTAGTTTAGTGTGAACATAAATATAAAAAAATAAAAAAAACAGTAAATGGTTTATTCCATATCAAAAACAGTTTAACGATTTTACAAACAAGTTCCGCCAAATTCAATTCAAATCAAAAGAATATTTTTCTTTCCACACCACAAGAAGTTTAGAAATATGTATATGAGGTACATATTAAAACAATGACAAATTCTTGAGGAGGGCTGATGCATAAAGTTTTAGAAAATACCTGTAATATAGGTCATCAGGACTTCCCCCGAATAAAGCACAAAACAGTGTACATTTTGTAAAGATAGTTGCTAATTACAAAATGGGTGTAGAAAAATAATAGTGTACCAATCGATGTTACAAAAAATAATCTATTAATGGATTATTAAAATATATTCATAATAAATAACTAGAATATATTTTTAAACTCAACCTATAGAAAAGACCATGGATTGGTTGTGTTAGTGGATGTGTGTGTCTGTGTGTGTAAGTGAAATAGTTTATTGGCAGACAAGGCTCTCCTTACGTTTATAGAACGTATTAATGGAATAAGCGATTAATGGAATATTAATAGAATTAAATATAAATGGAATAATTATTAATGGAATAATTATTAATGGAATAATTAATGGAATTCCGCGCGCCATTTTTCAGAAGTATTTTCATTTGCTTTGATTTTTGTGACTACGATGGTTTCAAGCAATGAAGAAGAACTTAATTTAACCCCGCAGGAAATAATTACTGGGGCACAAAATGCAAGTGAGAGTCTCCTTACAGCAAATTAAAATAAAAAATACATTCTTGCCTACGAAAAGTTTATTGCATGGAAGAACAGCAAAAATGCCAATTCGTTTTCAGAGAATGACTTTTTGGCTTATTTCAATGAGCTGGCGAATAAGTATAAACCTAGCTCTTTGTGGTGTATTTATTCCATGTTGAAAAGTATTGTGAGAACGAAAAATGGAGGCTTAGGAATCGTAGCCCGAACCGCAAAAAGGTAAGTGAATTTGATTCGTTTTTATTCGCAAATGTGTTGAAAAACGTCGTAAGAAGCTTGTGCGCTTTGGTGATTACACCCTCGGCTCTTTTACGCCCTCGCCTGCGGCTCGGGCTGCAATTTCAGAGACTCGGCCGTAATATCCAAAATAGCGCACGTGCATCTATTACGTGCATGTACTATTAACACGTGCATGTACTATTAACATCCAGACTGAGTTTTCCCCTTCCTGTCCAACTGTAATCTTGTTCCAAACCCTTTTCATTATACTCTGTAATATTTATATTGATCTTATGTTTTTGGAAATATTTATAGACTTATTTACATTATTCCTGTGCCTGTTATACTCTAACCGACTGTTCATGTCATTCGGGGTTTTCTTCCATCTGCGAAACCAGCTTATCTCGATATTAAATCATTAGCTTTAACTTAATATTAATGCAAGTTTCCAAATACTTTTTTAGGGTTCCGTACCTCAAAATAAAAAACGGAACCCTTATAGGATCACTTTGTTGTCCGTCTGTCTGTCTGTCTGTCTGTCTGTCAAGACCCTTTTTCTCACGAACGAGAAGAGGTAACAGGTTAAAATTGATAACGAATAATAAAATCCATAAACCACACAAGATCTGAAAATTAATTTTTTTTACAACGACGCAATCAAAAGATATGGCTTTTTATGTAAAAAAAAAAAAAAAAAATTAAAACTGTTTATTTCATGCAAAAAAAACTTAATTTATCTTTACAAGACTATGAAATCTTAACAATTAAAGATTATTTTTAGTCCTGCTTAGTTACTCGCTAGCTTACATTTTAATTATTGTGATTTAATTATATTATTAAATAGGCAAAGTAGGAAATTAAGTGGTACTAATAACATTATATAGGTATAGACGTAGTATTGTTACAGGCACTAGGATCTGAGTTTGCAGTCAGATGGATGTTAAATAGTTGTAGGAAATGTTTCTTTAAGATGAACTTAATAGATTTCTTTTTCTTAGTAACTTTTATTTGTTGTATTACTTGATCTGGCAGGCTGTTAAGTACCTCCGCAAGTCTGCAAGTCCAGACCCTCCTGCCATAGATATTGTTACATTTAGGTATTTTGTAAGTTGGTAAGCAAGAAAGATGTCTTAGGTTTTTTTGTCTAGTATTTTCCTCCAAGAGTTCAATACATTCACTGTAATCTGATACCATTGCAATATTAGCTTTACTGAATACATCAACAATTTTACAATACTGGAATAAGTTTTCATAATTATCCCTAAATTTGTATTTGACCTTGATAGGAACTATTGCTTTTAGCAGTCTTATCTGCAATTTATAAATCTTCTGAAGGTAAGTTTTATAGGTTCTACCATAGCTTGATATACCGTAATTTATGATAGAATCCGCCATTGACATGTATATCAATCTTAACGTGTTATATGGCATTTTGTACTTCAGAATACTTATTTTTGCAAGTATTGCTCTAAGCCTGTTACAGACGTGTTCCACGTGTGAGCTCCAGTTGAACTTATGGTCGATAGTTAAGCCTAAGTAGGTATGTTTTTTAACAATTTCTAGTGATTTGCAATTACAGGACGAATTATTTAAGTGCATGCAGTGGTGTTCGTGGGCCACGATGCGTGGTGATGTACCACTTTTTAGGTAAGGTGAACGAATATGCATTAGTTTAGTTTTCTGAAAATTAATAGACAACCCTACGTCGTGAGCCCATTTACACAGTAAATCAAATTCCTTTTGCAGTATATCCTGTGCAACTTTTAAGTCTTTATGAGCAGTAATAAGACAGGTATCGTCAGCAAATTGGTACACTGAGCTGTGCTTGAATAGATTGCACATGTCATTTACATACAACAAGTACTCTGTTGGTCCAAGTATTGACCCCTGGGCCGTGCCGTGTAGGGTTGGCACCAGGTCGCTATACTCGCCTGCTATGCATACTGTATTAAATCTATGACTATGATAGTTTTTAAACCAGTCCAGCACTGGGCCCTCTATACCATTCTGCTGCATTTTTTTATACAACGTTTCAAAATTTAATGAATCAAATGCTTTACTGAAATCTATCATTATTGCAAGTACATGCTTTTTACAATTTAAATGAGTATTTACCTCGTCAGTGAATTGCGATAAAAGTTGTGTGGTACTTTTATTTTTTTGGAAACCAAATTGTTTTTCGTGAATAATGCCGTTGCTTGACAAGAACCTACTTATTTCTTGTCCCAGGTACTTTTCAATAATTTTATCTATACAAGAAAAAATGTCCTCATCTCCATACATTAATGCAAAAAAGCAAAACCTACAGGGTACTTCCTGTTGACCTAAAATTATGAAATTTGGCAAGAAGCTAGGTCTCACAGTACAAATAAAGGGAAAAGTGTAAAATCATTAAATATTTCAATTTTTCTCACAACTAATAGTAACCAATTAAGGTGAGCTCCCGTTTCAAGAATTTTTCTATAAAAGAGGGTTCAATTTGAATGGTCACTGAGTTTTTAAAATAAAAAAGCAAAAGTTTTTAGTATATCATATTCGTCGCTCTTCTAGCTAACCGTTATATCTCGCAAAACGTTATAGCTGCACTGATAATGCCATTAGATCGGTCTTAGCATTATGCACAAGTTCTCTCTAATCGTCATTTCTGTATCGTTGACCGTTTCAAAGATATATCGTGTTTTTTGTTTGCAATATCTGCATAGGTGGTCATATATGTTCTTGCTATTTGTCGTATTGAACATAGACCAGTTAGCAAGATCTTTTCCATTAAGAAAATTAGTGGCTTAAAGTAAGAAAATTACTGTCTTATGTACATAGAGCACTTAACGAGATTATATTAATACTCGTACATTGTTTACATTAATATTTACACTTAGAACCTAAAAAGTCGAAGGTTTCTTGCGAATATGGGTTCTATTTCCGTAAAATTAAGTGCCAATGGAAAGCACCAATTTGTGGTGAGCGGGCGGAGGGCAACATCAAAAAACATACAACTGTTGAATTACTAAGTTGATTTTTTATTCCTTTTTAAATAACAACTAAGACTATAATATTTTTGTAAAAACTGTGACTGTGATACCAGAATTCTGACTGCCTTATTGTAATGAGAAAAGTATATGTTTGAAATATTATTAGACTGCATTTATACTTAGTTGGTTATAGTTGCCTAAAACATTACTTAAAATACTTATAAAGCTAAATAAAAGTACATAAAAAAATTTTGACTATAAGCCCAAATGTAAGAAACTTAACGTTGTATTTTAATAAAACGTTCACAAGTAATCGTTTAATTATTTTAAATGAATGAAAACAATGGTTTAAGGTAGTTTTATTTATATGTTTAGACGAATAATAGAAAAATATCAACGTTACTTCTGACTTTCTTAACCGAAAAACTAAAACAAAGTTCTCACTGAGTGTCATACTCGTATCTGCTTAAAATGAGTATAAATAAATAGAGACGTTAGAGTTATCAGGCTAATATTAGCTTAAAGAACTAGCTAAGAGCTGTTATAATACACTATTAAGTAATGCATAGTATAAAAAATAACGTAGTAACTCGTATAGCAGCATGATTGGAACGCGAAACCGAAGATGGGTTGCCCTGGAAAAGTAACAATTTCGAGATGTAACGGTTAGCTAGAAGGGCGACGAATATGGTAGATCGGTATGGAACCCTTAGGGCGTGAGTGCGACTCGCACTTGACCAGTTTTTGTGGTAACCCTACTAACGCTTACTAACGCTTACTACGCTTACTAACGCATTACTAACTACGTAATAAAAGTAAAATGTGTCTTAAAAAAGAACTTACCATGATGGCAACCAGAAAAATGGCGAAGTATTTCATATTGTTCGTTGAAGATGTTTCGTGACACTGACAATCCTGGGACAAAGAGCTCTTTATATACCCAACGATTTAGATTATTGAAAGGCGACACTAACATTAAAAACAATGAATATAACAGCTGCACATATGTTATAAGCATTGTACCAAAGAATAAATTTTCGAGAATAATGAGTACTCATAGTTGTACAACTAATTGCTGAAAATTCCGATAAACCTAACAAACCAATTGGAACAAACTAAGTTTGATGGTAAGAGGCGATACATTATGTTTAAGTGGCCGTATTTGGGCAATTGTAAAATAAAAGAATTTGCGTCATTAAAGTTGTTGGTTTAACACACAACAAACACACTGTACTAGCAGCTGCACAAAATGACAACATTAAAGACAAAATAACTATATTTTATCAGAAAAAACTGCGTTGTATAATTTACTTAACACGTGAAGGATTACTCAACAAAATAATTAATTTCCTAGAATAATAAATACTACAATGTAGTAAGATCAGCACGTAATATTTTATTTTACTTTTATTGGAAAACTAACAGCCTTATATCTCAATTAAGCGCAGTGTTTAAAGACAAAAAAAAGTCAATTACAGGTTTCACAAAAAACAACTTATAACTGTAAAAGACAACTGAACTTTTTACGTACAGAGAACTAGCAAACTGCACCCAAGAGTCGCAAGTCGCAGGTAAACAAGGACAATATACGTATTTAACAATTAACTTATCATAAAATCCTTTATAAACAGATATTTCATGAAAACAATATCCGTGTTGAATAGGTCTAATTCAAACTCTGTGGATAATTAATTAAAGTTGCTACTCGCACGCCACATAAAGGAATTTCTTCTATAGTTAGTGTTGGCCGAAGGAAGGTGGATAGGTGGATTGAAACGGAGAGGTCTACTAGGAGTTCTTAGGTAGATCTGTGCTAGAAGGTCAGGACAATCTATAGTTCCAGAAGTTATTTAAAAAAAAACTACATCTGCAATCTTTCGACGTTTAATAAAGGGGAAGTAGATGGTGTTTTTTACACAGAACAAGGTACAAGTCTGAGTTATAGCGATCTTTTATTCTGTTACAATCGTGTCGTAGGAATCGTTTCTGTATACTTTCTATTCGGTTGAAGTAAGAAGCATACCTAGGAGTCCATGGCTGAGAGGCGCGTATTCAAGATTACTACGAACAAAAGCACAGTACAGAATCTTGAACATTTTAACCTGTGTAAAGAACTTTGAGGCACGAATTACAAATCCCAATGCTTTATAAGCCTTCGAAAGCATAATTATTGACGTGTGTATCAAAAAAAGCCTGGAGTCATAAAATATACCTAAATCCCTGACCACTAAATCCCTCGTCAAGAGCTCACCTTTAAGATGATAATTAAATTACCGAAATACCAAATTATATCACTTAAAACCTAACAAATGAATAATGAGAGGCGATATATTTGCAAATCAGTTCACAACTGACGGAGTAAAAAGTAAACATACAAAAAAAAATCCATAGGAACAATTCAACATAGGGATAATTCTTTTTTGAAGTCGGTCAAAGACAAATATATTATGCCAGAATGAAATTCGTTGTAAAATTTGCAAAACCTAGTGCGTAATATCACTATAATGAGAGGTGATATATTATGTGAAGGTTTAAAGAGGTTTGTGCAGCTGTGAAAACATTAAAATTTACGTCAGTTGATTTCTGAAAATAATAACGAATACAGAAAATAAAATTTAGCAGTGCGTTCTGTTGTACGTAAAAAAATTTATGTCTATTAACCTCCTCAGCACCAAACCAGCACCGCCTCGCTTAGCTACTAAGTTATAAAAAAATAAAAATAAATTAAATCTTTTATTAGATGGAGAAAAAGAACTAAATTCGATCGATTTATTTATTGTAATAGAAAGTTCAAGTCACGATTTATAAGTCGCAACTTGATAAAATATTGCTTCTCCAAATTAGGGCCGCCTCCGTATATGAAGAGCGCAACAAAACATTAGTGCCGCCGCGCGTTGAATGAGCCACGCTATTTCGCGCCCAGTCATTCGTTTGAAAGTGGAGATGGAGATACCCTTGTGAATGAATAGTATAGTAACTTTGAATCACAAACCTCTTGGCACACTCAATGAAGAATAAAACTTGGTGGGACGGGGCCGAATGGGCAGGGATCAATAAATTTGGACGATCGAACCCGGACCTAACTACCCCATTACTCTATCCCGTAATTCTCAGACTATATACAGGGCCGAACTCAGAAGGGTTGAGGAGCGGCAATTATTTGTTGATGCGTTAATTTGAAACGAAATTCTTCATTATTTTTTACAAATTGCAAACATCATTACTTAATGCAGCCCGTATTGAGCCTCTGCCATCGAGTAATACGTCTTTTGCACTAAGGCCACTGCTACCCGATCCCTCAAGCTTTTAAAGATCCATAATACAGTATATAAGGGACGGTGTACCGAAAATAGAAAGGGCGTGCTCAGTCAACGAAACTGAACAACTTTCCCAGAGAAAATTTTTTGGGAAATGACAAAAAAGTTTGACCTCTCGATACAAACTGTTCGACCAGAGTGATCAAATTCCCAGAAATATTTTTTTGGGAAAGTTGTTCAGTTTCGTTGACTGAGCACGCCCTTTCAGTTTTGGGTACACCGTCCCTTACACCTGTAGATTGTTCGGGAAAAATATCGACAGAGAGGAGTCCCATTTCTTAATTAAGAATGAAGAATCAAAGCACTTTGCAAGAATAAGTGGTACGTCGACGACATGGGTGCGGGACCTCAACCCTCGTTTAGTCCCACACCCAGGAGGAAGAAGGACGGTGGTACCAGGTCTTTCAATTCAGATCCACACTCACCATGTGGAATGCCCCACTCGCCCTTCCCATAGGTGGTAGCAGTACTCCATACCCGATCAGACTTGAGCTTTATACAGGGTGTAAATGCAAAAGCGAGTTACCTTTTAAGGGAATGCTCAGACCACAAAACTGAACAACTTTTCCAAAGAAACATGGGTCGAAATCGGATTTTTGTTGTGGGTGTTTCAGAATGAGGGTTTGTATGGAGAAGCCAAAAAATATTCTGCGATTTCGACCCATGTTTCTATGGAAAAGTCGTTCAGTTTCGTGGTCTGAGCACACCCTTGAAACGAAACTTGCACCCTGTATAGCTGTGAAGTTGTCCCGTTGTGAAGTATCGCCTGGCCTCAAAGAGTTTCTTACTGCGGTTTTGGCCAATGACTTAATAAAATGCCCTAAGTTCAGATTAGACGAAAAATGCATACCGAGGAGCTCAAGGTGGCCAGATACTGGTACCGCATCTTACAATACAATACAATACTCTTTTATTGCACACAGATAACAAACAGTACAAAAAAACAAATGTGGACATAAAATTGGAGCACAATAAGGCGGCCTTATTGCTAAAAAGCATCTTACTGCATTTTCTTACTGTTTTGGTCAGAATGTGCAGGACAGATGTGTGCTTGGACAGGTGGTTTGTCTGCCAGGCCACAGATTAAATAATAGTAAACTAGCCAGGCGATTAGAATGCCATGGTCATCATTAAAATAACTAGTTTTTTGGTGAATCAGGCCCTGTTTTCCTTGAGAAGGCGGATAATTTTTCTACTATCTTTTCAATTATCTCTTTCTGTTCGATTGAGCGCGTGGTCTCGCTATACATGCATTTGGTTGCGGATTCACAACCTCTGTGGTATAATGGTTAGAGCACTCGGCTCTCGATCCGGAGACTCTGGGTTCGATTCTGGGTGGAGATACTGTCAAACGAAAATTCCTTTGTGCGACCTACCCAGTTTGGTTAGGACATTGCTGGATGAATCGCCTGATTGTCTGAAAAGTTAGATGATTCCGTTCTTCGGAAGGCACGTTAAGCAGTTGGTCCCGACTATTTATCTACGGAAGTAGTCATTATGAGCCATGTCAGAGGCCTTTGGCGGCTCAACAACTCTGACATCAGGGTTTGTGAGGTCGGTCATCGACCCTGCTACCCACACGATATGATGATGTTGCGAATTTGGTGACGGCGGGTTAACCTTGGAGTGGTAACCTTATGAAGGGTGTAAGGGACGGTGTACGGTCAACCGCTCGTCGGTAGAAACTTTTTCAACTGCTGTCGAGTGTACTGAAAACTGAAATGACGAATCAACGAAACTGAACAGCTTTCCCAAAGAAAAAATTTTGGGAAATGAAAAATAATTTGTACCTCTCCATACAAATTATTCGATTAGAGTGAGAAATTTGTATGGAGAAGTCAAATGTTCTTTTGGGAAAGTAGTCCAATTTTGTTGACTGAGCACGCTCTTTCAGTTGTCAGTACACCGTCCTTTACACCCTGTATTATAAATTATAATCCACATAGCAGACCAAAGACGAGGTCTTTGAAATCCAAAGAGGCACGATTCTTGTAGGTACTAGTTGGGACCCTCAGTCAGGTTATTTTTAAACTTTTTGGTCTTTTATTGGTAGGTTTCTTTTTATAATGACAATATATTCTTTATTGCGCACAAATAACATAAAGTTGTCAAATTAAAATTGTTCACAAAGGCGAGCTTATCTCAATCAATAGACAATCATCATCATCAGACCATATGATTTGTAGATCGATGACCAATGTCACAAACTCAAGTAGCAGAGTTGTTGAGCGACCCAAGGCCTCTGACATGGCTCATTAGCTAGTCCGTAGATAGTAGCTTGGACCAACGGCTTAACGTGCCTTCCGAAGCACAGAATCATCTTACTTTTAGGTTAGTTAATTCATCTTGCAATATCTTACTGTTTGACAGTGAATTCACCGGGAATCGAACCTAGAACCTTTGGATCGAGAATTCATAAACTTTTTACCTCCTAATGCTCAGCGAGGTCCTAGCGCCTTTTTGTTTTTGCAATTTTTATTATTTCCAGTTTTTCGGCTATAGCTTATTAACCTGTGATAATTAATTAATTAATTAATTTTATATAAGTATATGCTCCTAAAAATGATTTTATTTTAACACTTCCAGTGTTCGGATAAATCTACAAAGCTCCTACAGCTCCTACTGTGACAGACGTTTAGCTGGCGGGGACGACGACGACACTCGACTCCAACAAAAAAATCACTTCATTTTCAAGCTGAATATGTCGCAAACGGATCCCTAAATAAAAAATGCAGTTTCGTATCGGCACTCGTGCGGAGAGGTTGTGTCAATTACTTGTTTCCGCGCGTGTGTACGGCCCGCCGGGAACCGGTTCTGCCTGCCTATCGTGTATTCGTGCTGGCCTACGATACTTGCCTACGCTTCGCGCGCTTAGCGTTGACCATTGTGATTCATTCATAGTATGCCGTTATCATATAAAAATGGATGAAGAGGAATGCATGGCCGCGGAAAGTAGATCGGAAGAAGAAGAAGAGGAAGAAGATCCGCTGCCCAGAGATGAAGAGAAGAAGGAAGATGAAAAGGGACCTTCTTCATGCAAAAGGGGACTGGATAGTTGCTCGGAGACAGAAGACGACAAAGAAGGTTGGGAAAAAGTTCAGCGTAAAACTACCCACGCTTCAAAGAAACAGAAGGAAGCAATTTTCCAGGTATACATAAGCAGTACAGAGACCCTTCCCAAGCAGTTTGCTTTAGCTCGTCTTTTTAGGGAGAATGAAATAGCGAATGTCAAAGAAATAAAATACTTAAATGCGTTTAAGATCAGAGTGCAGTTTGATGATGATTCTTCTGTAGAAAAATTCTTAACTTGTGAGAACTTTCTGAACAAGGGATGGTTAATTTACAAAGCCTTGGACGTTGCGTATTGTTATGGACTAGTTAAAAATGTTGATCTAGATATGACAGATGACGAAGTTAAGAAAGAAATAACCTGTCCAGATCACGTCCAGATTCTATCCATGAAGAGACTTGACCGCCGTGATGGAAGTGGGGCCTGGTGCCCAAGTGAAACTATACGTCTTTGTTTTAAAGGGACTGTACTGCCACCGTTTGTCTACGTGTTTGGCATTAAAATAAGGGTCGAGCCTTATATTCACCCTGTCACGCAGTGCTCTCAGTGCTGGAGGATAGGACATGTTAGGAAGAGGTGCCCTTCAAAGAAGATAATTTGTCCGAAATGTGGTGGATATCATGCTAACTGTGAGACTACTACATATAAATGTGTTAATTGCGGCGGCCAACATATGGCTCTGTCTAAAACGTGCCCGATTTATTGTAAAGAACGAAGAATTAGGGAGCTGATGTCAGAATTTAACTGTACTTATAGAAGAGCTGTAACGATGTTTGTTCCCCCGTTCTCACCAACAGTTCCGGAGCAGGAGACTAGGAATATTGAAGAACCTATACCCACTCAAGTATACGCACCAGTTTTTAGTCAAGAATCACCACTTCAAATGACTACTGCAGGATCTTCCTACGCTAATGTACTTCAAACTAAGGCTACCATTCATAGAGAACCGCAGGTCACTCCTGAAACAGCTAGACATAACAATAGAGGACGACCCCAGAAGGCGGCTTCAAAAAAGAAAAACGAAAACGTTCAAAATATGGATTGGAACACAATATACGACAAGAACTTAGAGTCGGAGCTAGACCAATCCTCGGGAAAGGAATCGGTTGAAGATCGAGAAGTAAAAAGAGTCACTACCTTTGGCGAGCTATTATCAAGACTAAAAGAGGTGATCTTTCTTAAAAAGTTGAGCTTTCAGTCAAAAGTGCAGAGTTGTATTAAATTGTGTGTAGAGTGGTTAATTTTACTAGCCGTTGAAAATATTTCAGACTGTTCAATTATTTCTAAATTAATAGATTTATCATATGGCTGCCAAAAATAATGTTAAGATAAACATAGCGCAATGGAACGCTCAAAGTATTAAACCTAAACTGACGTCATTTATTCAGGTATTGCGACAGGAAAAAATTCATATAGCTGCTTTAAGTGAAACATGGCTGGACTCAGAAAGTAAATTAAAAATAGGAAATTACAATATTTATCGACAGGATAGAGATGATTCTTATGGGGGGGTTTTAATATTGATTCATAAATCCATAAAATCTCAGAGAGTACAAATGCGTTTGTCTAATCCAGGAATAGAAGTAGTTAGTGTACAGTTGATTAATTGTAATTCGATAGAGAATGTTGTCTCTGTGTACTGTGCCCCGA
Organism: Athrips mouffetella; assembly: GCA_947532105.1. Classification (NCBI taxonomy): domain Eukaryota; kingdom Metazoa; phylum Arthropoda; class Insecta; order Lepidoptera; family Gelechiidae; genus Athrips; species Athrips mouffetella. The sequence goes on from OX383976.1 coordinate 25,183,964, forward strand.
GAATTGCCACTTGCCAAACTGACTGGGACAATCTTTTATCGGCATTTAATAGTAAAACACTTATTTTAGGGGATTTTAATGCCCATCATTCTTGCTGGTCGAATAAAACTGATGTGCGTGGTTCAATGATTTTTGAGGCGTCATTTGAAAACAATCTAATCATTCTTAACAACAATTTATCAACTAGAATAAGATTAAGGGATGGTGTCTTGCAGGAGTCTTCACCAGACGTTTCACTAGCAACATCAGACATAGCCCTACGAATGAACTGGACAGTTACAAATGAAACCCTTGGAAGCGATCATCTCATGATCAAAATGTCCACTACTCTGTTAACTTTCAACCCTCCTTCTGTTAAAAAAAACTATAAAAAAGCCGATTGGAACAAATATAAAAATAGTTTGAAAGATAGTTTTAATGATTTTATAATTTATGAAGACTTACAGAAGACTTATGATGCATTTTTATATACAATAAACCAATCAGCAGACAAAAATATACCCATAATTAAGATAAATCAAAATCCCGAAAAAAACTTTATACCCAGAAAATATTGGACTCCACAATTGTCAAAATCTGTAGCAGAACGTAGACTTGCTCTTGCCGAATTTAGAAAAAATCCGATTCCAATCAATTATGACACATTGCTTAGGAAAATAAGTGAATCTCAAAAGCTTATACGCCAAGCCGTAGGTAAAGACTTCCAAGGATTTTGTTCCTCCATAGACGAGACTGTCTCACCAGGTGACGTTTGGAATAAAATGAGGTGGATGAAGGGTTACAGAGCATCTAGACAGTATATTCCGCCACAAAATGCTACACAGCTGCTATACACATTGACCCCTGATTATGTAGGTTCTTACCAGCCAGGCTTTAAGCTATGCTCATCAAAAATCGAAGCGGCTATCTCCATGCAGGAATTTGAAAAGTGTATCAAAAATAAGGATACATCTCCTGGGTGTGATGATATTACCTATTCTATGATTAAAAATTTACCAAAGAATGGAAAAATCATATTGTTAGGTTTGTACAATAAGTTTTTAGTTCATAGTTTTGTACCGGTTCAGTGGCGGAATATATCTATAATACCCATCCCAAAACCTGGCCGAGACCCAGGGACTGTGTCGGCTCTTCGTCCAATTTCTTTAATATCATGTCTTTGCAAAATATTTCACAATATCATTAATAGAAGACTAGAGTGGTTCCTCGAACACAAAAATATGTTTTCCGAAAATATGGTAGGTTTTAGGAAAAATAGATCTTGTATGGACAATCTTAGTGTTTTAATTTCAAGAATACAAATAGGTTTCTCGGAGGGTTTCTCTACAGCTGGTTGCTTCTTAGATATTGACAGTGCCTACAACAATGTCGACAATGTAATATTGCTCTCTATTTTGGATAATTTAGAAGTGGGTTCGAAAATTTGCAAATACTTATGGAATTTTCTGCAAGAAAGACATCTCCAAATTAGAACAGACACCGGATTTATTTGTAGACGTACGAATCGTGGTTTAGCGCAGGGTGACCCACTATCTCCATTATTGTTTAATGTGGTAACGATGCACGTATGTAAAAATCTTGAAAAAGACATTTTTATATCGCAATATGCTGACGACATAGTTTTTTATTGTTACTATAAACACTTAAATGAAGGTGAAAGTAAAATACAAAGCGCTTTAGACGTAACAAACAAACTTCTGTCAAATATAGGCCTGGACATATCATCTTCTAAGACAAAAATATGTTTATTTGGGAAAGGATATCGAAGAGAAACTATAGATGTTAAAGTAAATGATAGGGTTATAGAAGTTGTTGAAAATGTAAGGTATTTAGGTGTATGGCTTGATCGAAACTTAAGATGGGGTAAGCATATTAACGAAATCAGAGAGAAAGTTCTAAATTACGTTAACATTTTTAAAATATTAGTGGGACCAGGAGTTCACCCAGTACATTTAAGACGTTTATACATTGCTCTTGTGCGAAGTAGACTTGATTATGCCTGTTTCCTTTATGACAATAGCTGCGTCACACATTTATCAAAATTAGATAAGGTACAAAATATTTTCATGAGATATATTGGTGGATTTGTTAGGAGCACACCTGTGCATGTGATGGAATCAGAACTAAATTTACAACCGTTGTTTATCCGACGGCGATATTTAGCTGGAAAATTTGTGTTAAAGTCGAAGTCTCTGTATAATAATGTTTTAATTTCACTTTTAAATACACTAACTAGCTTATGCAACAATCTTTATTGGCGACGTAAAAAGAACCCATTACTGTCTACAATTCATAAACGGTTTCAGTCTACTCCCATATATGTTAGTCGTCAATTAGAGATGTTTTCATTAGGCACATGGGTTAGCAATGTGGATCTTTCGGATGTCATTATTACCAAACTAGACTCGGTGAACAAACCCAAAAGATTCTTCCACCAACATTCTTTGGCACTCATTTGTCTTGAACACATGCATAAGACCTATTCACAGCATTATAAAGTATTCACAGATGGATCAAAATGTAATAATAATATAGGAGTCGCCTTTTTAGATGCCGAAACTAATATGCATGTAAAATTACATGTTAGTACTGATAAGATCTCAATAATGCACGCTGAACTTATAGCGATCGCAGAAGCTCTTTCGTATTTAAAATCGGTTTGTTTTGACAAGTTCGTTATATTTACAGATTCAAAAAGTGCACTCCAACATTTGAATAAATGTACGTCACCTTTTAGAGGGCTTCCATTGGCCTATGATATCATAAATACTATAGACACCCTCAGACTTAGTAATAAAACTATTGTATTGCAATGGATACCGGCTCATGTTGGTCTACGAGGGAACGAAGAAGCAGACCGTTTAGCCAAAGAAGCTGCATCGGAAGGTGAACATTTTGGGTGTTTACCGTGGTACTCAGAAATATTGTCAGATCTCAGGGCGGACTGTTTTAAAGTATGGTCAGAATATTTCGATGAGAGAGCTTTGAGTAAAGGCATTTGGTACAAAACTATACAGCCTTCTCTTCTTTGTTCCCTCTGGTTTGAAAGAAGCAAGATGGGCAGGCAGGAGATTGTTACGGCTTTGAGAACTCGATCTGGTCATATCCCACTGAATAGCTTCGCCTTTATGATGCGTAAAACTGATTCACCTAACTGTATTAGTTGTGGAGTTGTAGAAGACATCTATCACATTCTTTATGAATGCAAACGTAACCAGTCTCAAAGACGCAACATATTTCCTGCGGACCAACAAAATGTGGGTATTTGCAATGCCATATTGGCGTCTCCAATGTCAACTGAAGCAAGATATTTGTATCGCTTAGTTAAAATCGCAATTAAGGACCATAGCACTAATAATTCACAGTAATATGTTGTAACACTTATTGTTAATTTTTGCTCTGTAACTATGAGGGTGACGTGTTCAATACTGAACAAACCCTCTATAAATAAATAAAGATTAAAAAAAAAAAAAAAAAAAATGATACGTGCAATACCTATCCATGGACACCTCACACTGCAGGGTTTTTTTTTTTAAAGATTTTACTTTACCATTTTGTCGGCGTGAATTCTACAACAAAGGGTCTCTAAGCTAAGCCGCGGACAGACAGACAGACAGACATGGCGAATCTATAAGGGGTCCTTTTTTTACTACGAATCCTAAATAACAGTAAAAATTTTACTGGCTTTTTAGCAACTACGGGTTCAAAACATTCATCCCTTGAAAGTAGGAAGGACACTGGACAGATAGAGACGATGCGTTTGCGGCTTAGTTTTAGGGTTGGACCCTTTGGGTACGGAATATCGAAATAAAAAAAGAAACCCTTAAAAAAAGAAATCCTTTCGAAAATAGCCTCAATTAAAAGCAAAGTTCAGAAATTCAATATAATTTAATTATTATTACAAATTAGGTGTGCGGTACGGAACACTCGCAGTCAAAAGTTAAAACAGAATAAAAAGATATATCAGATCCCATGTTATCATGTTAAATAAATTAAATAGTTCGGGAATAAACGGGGCGTACGCTGAATGGTTTAGCATCGAAAAAGGTGTTAGGCAGGGATGTGTAGCGTCACCTTGGCTGTTTTACCTATTCATGGATAATTGTTTGACTGATCTGAAAGAGAGTATGTGTGGACTGAGAATGAATGAGAAACTCATCAAATGTCTTCTCTACGCTGATGACCAAGTTATACTTGCGTCATCTGCTGACGAGTTACAGGAGATGGTAACAATGATGAATGTGGCTTTTGATAGGAAAGGAATGAAAGTAAATGTAAGCAAGACGAAAGTAATGGTACTTGAAAGAGAAGAGTGTATGACAGAGTGTACTATATTAATAGGTGGTGAACAAGTCGAACAAGTGAAAGAGTTTGTGTATCTGGGTTCTAAGTTTACGAGAGATGGAAAGTGTGAAAGTGATATCGAAAGAAGAGTGAATGCTGGAAACATGGTGAATGGTGCTCTGCATGCTTTTATGAAGGCGTCTCACAAGGCTCGTCTGGCTGTTCATAGAGGCGTTTTGGTACCAACACTGATGTACGGCAGTGAAAGCTGGGTATGGCAGAAAAAGCATGAAAGTAGAATAAATGCAGTAAAAATGAGAGCGTTGAGGAGTATGATTGGTGTAAAATTGAGTGACAAGATTAGAAATAATGTGATAAGAGAACGTTGTGGCGTAAAAGAAGACGTAGTGACTAAAATTGAGAAAGGGATGCTGAGATGGTTTGGTCATGTAGAGAGGATGAATGAAGGAAGATTGACGAAAGAGATCTACAAGGCGAGAGTGAATGGAAACGTTGGAAGCGGAAGGCCTTGGCGAACGTACCAGGACCAAATTCAGGTCGTTCTGAATAAAGGCTAGGTTAAAAGTACCCTAAACCGACGAGCATGTATGAAAGGATTGATGAAAGTTCAGGAAGCAAGGAAGTATGTCAAGATCGTAGCAAGTGGAGAACTGTGGTCTCTGCCTACCCCTACGGGAACAAGGCGTGATGTTATGTATGTATGTATGTAGTTCGGTTAATTGGTTTCTTTTTAGGAATCAACCAATCAGAGGCAAGCAGTCTGATCTTCAAAGACAGGGTGGATGAGAGACTCGAGTGCCGTGTACGTGCGCTATGGTCATCTGAAAGTAAAATGTCAGTTTTTAAAATTATTAATGAAGAAAATTTAAAAAAGCAGGTACAAACACGGGGCTGTTTGGTTCTAGTTTGCAAATTTCCTAATGACGTAGTAGACTAGGAGATATTTGAGAAAAAGGCTTCCGTTTTGCGTCTAGGAGAAAAACGAACATCTGTTAATTTTAAGGTGTTTTTAAAATTATACTACCCTGCTGAATTCATATATGCTTGTTACCTAAATAAAATAATAACAATATTTAAGGTGGTGGCCAAAAACTTTCAATTGACTTATTTTTGGCCTACTGAGACTTGTTTACGAAATTCAAAAATTTCAAAAAAAGATGAATACATGTCTTTGAAAGCACAAAATACACACCGATACAAAAAGTTACATCTGTCCAGCTTTTGCTGGAACAATATGAAGGGGAAGTGCCACAGTCCCCACGGCACCATGGACCGCAGTATGAAAGATGACACGATAGACAGAAAGACGCTGTTTCCCATCCTCCGGTTCATGTACCTTATAGATGGATTCTAACGACTACTAACGATCCGCAGGGAGTGATTAATGACAAGGGTTAAAGCCCTGAGCGACGCGAGTGACTCATTGGCCCTCGATTTAAATCTCTTTTATTCAAGAGTTGCACACTATACTTTATTGAGACTCATGCAAGCCGTTGGTCGTTCAATTGGAAATTCTTCCCTTTCCGTGTATGTATATTTTTGAAATTTGTGATTTTGTGAAACTGCATCAAAACTTTTATTTTTACCGCAGAGATGTGTTGCCAAGACAGCAAAGATCCATGTATGTAAATTTATTATATCAACCGCCTTGTCATACAGATTTTAACAAGAAAAACGTTTATAATATGAGTATTTTGATATATAACAAATTGCCTAATGACATTCTAATAATCGAAAACATTAATTATTTTAAATCACAATTATTTAAATGGCTATTGACAAACTGTTTTTACACTATTAGAGAATATCTGACTTTTAATGACATTTAATTTAACATTTTGACAGTTTATCTGATATTGAATTTTTTTTTGTTTATTTTTGACCGTTTGACATATCTTTTATAATTTATTTCTGTTTGTTTTATTTGCTTCTCTTGGATTTGAGGATGTAATTGATATTTTTATACAAAAATTTGCATGCTTGACGCAAGCAGAATACTATACTGGAATCTATTTTAAGAACTTATTATGTAACATGTATTCTTGCAAATAAATAATTTCTATTCTAATTTCTATTCTATTCTACGAGAAAAAGAAAGATTTAAGCGAAAATATACATTTAAGAGGATATGGGAAAGGATAGATATTTGACAGTACGCGCAGTCTTTTCGCTTGAGAGAAAGGGATTAAGTGCGCAATTCGCAACGCATTCGATTGTGACAGATATACTGTGCGTGTTACCAAAACTAAATGACGTAAGCACCTGATATAAAATGTCGACTTTTTGTAAAAACTAAGTAATAAAATAAAATTTTAGGTTGACCAAACCCTAGCAACTACAAATACCTTTCTGTATACTTAATTTCACTACTTAAAACACCTCAGATTCCACAAAAAGAGGAATAAATGAAAATTGAAGAGGCAAGTTTGGATTTTTATTTTGTCGAGTTGATTTTCACTAATCATGTTTTGGTCTTGGCATAATGATCACTTTAATGGTCAAGAAACCCATACCTGAAAATTACGGCAAGATACTGGGTAAATAAAAAGATATTTGTCTTCAAAATACCCAAAAAAAGTTACATATCGCCTTAATGAAGAAAAATAAATGGTACAACAGCACTGAACTTACTTTCTCGCAGTATTCATGGAAAAAGTATCAACTGCAGACTTAAATTTGTAATACCATATAAATAGTACGGAAATACAAACTTCTATTTAGGGTTTTCCAAAATATGTTCTATACAGATCAATTCAGAATTCAAATTGACAAACATTAAAACAACCTAACCGTAAACGTTTTCGAGTAAATCACATGTTTAAATTTTGTTATTACTGGAACACCCTTTATATGAATTTTCACAGGTCAATGGCGCATAAGATTTTTTTTCATTTCCGAACACGTTTTTAGGGGAAGTTATTATGTTTAGTCTACTGAGCAAGCTCTTACAGTTTTTGGTAGACCCTGTATACCAGATTTTTGAAACAAATTTTTATTGAGATTGATAATAGAATCCATATTTAAGAACATTAAAATAAGCTCAATGAAACCGATTTCGAGTAAATCACATTTTTACATTTTAGTAGTAAGGGAACACTTCTTATATGAACTTCCACAGATCAGTGGATACTACCGCAAGATACCTTACATGGAGATTCTTGGTCATGCGAAGTTTCATTATGATCGTATGAGCCGTTTTTGCGCAAATTACAATTTTTCATTTTTGTTGTATGACAGCTACCCTCAAATTGAGAACCAGCAAGACACCACTCAGAATCCTTCGATGGATTTGAATAAAGCTCATAAATTTAAAATATGGTGTCAATCGGACTATTCGTTTAGCCGCTAGGCCAAAGCGTGACGGACAGACCGACCGACCGACCGACGGACGGACATTTTTGGGAGACTTGTTTTTTATGATGTACAAGTGATACAGAACACATTTTTGAGAAAATTAAAAAACTGTTTTTTTCACAAATACAATACATTTCTCGCTCCGCTCGAAAGTAAAAAGGAGGTTGTATAGCATTGAGATGAAGGTCGAATATATGGGTGTGTTCCAAAAATTTTAATTTTATTATATTAGGGGAGCTTACAGCTACTTTTACAAAGTGGTAAACAATATGGGTCATTAAAAGCTAATGACAAGCTTCCACAAATAGTGATTAAAAGTGCTTTGTATTCATTGTTTTCAGTGAATAAAATAATCTTTTTAGAGGGGGAATGGTATAAAGTAATTATATCTTAGACTATGCTATACATTTCTATATGTTTGATAGAACCGCTTGTCTTTTTTTCTCTCTGTATTTTGTGTGATTATTTGGTATCGGCTATTGTTAATTAATTAATTTATAATTTTTTTTGTTAATCATATTATCATTTTTGACAATCTCGAGTATAAAATGGTTATTTATAAAGGTTCAAAAGAAGGGTAAGAACTGAAAACCAGTGCTTTTAGTGTTGCTTAGTGTAACCTGGGAGCAAGAACTGAGTTTCTTGCCTTTTGCTTACAAAAGTGTTGAATAAGAATAAGAATGATCGTGATTCATTTCCGAAATTTTTTGGTAATCATTTTGTTTTTCATATGTGTAAGCAATAAAGATTTATGATTATGATTAAAACAGATCATCTACTTACCCCGACTAACTGAAATAAGATGGACGTTTATTACCATGAAAACGTTACAGCTCCAACACTCATTTACTCTCTAACACACTACACACTTTACTATACTAATGTATACACTTAATACACTACAATAGTGTTCTGAACACCGTATAATTTCATTGGTTTCTACTCATGAAAACAAACGAATTCACCAAAAAACTACTCTCCATATTAAAGTGGTCACGTGATCAACTCATATTGTATAGGTAGTTAAGGGCTTTCCCCCAGCCAACTAGCGCCCCCATCAGTTAAAAAAATATTACTCGCTAAATACAAATCTTATCGAAAATCTGTCTAACAAAATTGAAGTAAAGATACCCAAATTTATTTACAACCTATCAATCCTAAAAAATATAGTTGACTGTAGATACAGATACAAAAAGTGCGAAAAACGGCCACTTTTAGCAGTTTTTGTATTTGTAACTACAGTGAACTATATTTTTCGGGATTTATAGCTTCTAAATAAACTGGTTCTTTAATCTGGTAAGAAAGATTTTCGATAAGTTTTGTATTTAGCGATTAATATTTTTTTACCTGTTGGGGGCGCTAGTTGGCTGGGGGAAAGGCCTTAATATAATATTAATTTTTTTTTCGGTTACATGTTTGAAAGCACCAGGCCTCGGTAGCGAAACCAATGAAAATTTAAATTATCGCAATGTTTTAATAATTCTTTAGTATTTTTAGGGTTCCGTACCTCAAAATAAAAAAAACGGAACCCTTATAGGATCACTTTGTTGTCCATCTGTCTGTCTGTCAAGACCCTTTATCTCACAAACGGGTAAAGGTATCAAGTTGAAATTAATACCATATATTAGGATCCATGTACCACAAAAGATCTGAAAATTTCAATTTTTTACAACGACGCAATCAAAAGATATGGCATTTTATGTCCTCATCTCCATACATTTATGCAAAATAGCAAAACCTACAGGGTACTTCCCGTTGACTTAAAATTATGAAATTTGGCAAGAAGCTAGGTCTCACAGTACAAATAATGGGAAAAGTCTGAAATAATTAAATATTACAACTTTTCTCACAACTAATAGTAACCAATTGTGGTGAGCTCCCGTTTTAAGAATATTCATATAAGATAGGGGTCAAGTTGGATGGTCGCGAAGGCGATTTTTGTTTTAGTTCTATTTTAAAAATGGGAACACGTACAAACTTGGAAATTGGTATGTTCATAGTGCAATAAAATTTGGTCAAGCGCGTGTCGGACTCAAAAAATGTAGCACATTAACTTACTGAAATTTCAACTAATACAATTATGATTATGTGGTGGTACGGAACCCTCAGTGCGCGAGTCCGACTCGCACTTGGCCGGGTTTTTGTAAAAAGACGTTTTAAATGCGCTTACTTTGCAACTTGTGCAGAGCCGGGACGGAGGCCGTTAGTTTAATGTAAAGTTTACCAAGTGTCTTTAGTTGCTAGTAAACCACTGCAACTTATTTAACAATAATTTAAAAATTTTGATAAATGTGTTATGAAAGCAGCAGTAGTAAAAGCAAAAATGTAGATAAATGTGTATGCAGTCATCATAGCAACCCATTAAAGGTCCACTACAGGTCAGGGAGCTCCCTCTAGAATTCCAGCTTTTGCTGGAACAATATGGAGGGGAAGTGCCACAGTCCCCACGGCACCATGGACCGCAGTATGAAAGATGATACGAGAGATAGAAAGACGCTGTTTCCCATCCTCCGGTTCATGTACCTTTGTCGCCTCTTACGAAACCCTCGGGTAGAGTTGGGTTGGTCAATTTTGCCGTCACTACATTAGCACATTAAAGATTTAAAAATAATCTGAAAAGAGCATTATCTTTGGAGCACTGTACATTAATCATTCTATTTAAGAAACATTATTTTTGTTATTGAATAACTATTTGATAACTTACTTTCTCTTGATTACGTCCTGTCCGAATAAATCTGAAATTTAGGAAGAGACTTAATGAAAAAATAAATATATTTTATAAACATTTTGCAAGGTTTCTATTAGCATTAAAAAGTATAAAATTATAATAGCAGTTAAGCAGTTAATAAGCTTTCTTACATATCAGTAATTTAGATAAATTTAAAAAAACGTATACTTTTAACTTATAATTTTACAAAAACCTCTATCGATAATAACTGATTCAAATATTTTGTTCAGCAAACTTTAGAGTACATTATAATTATAAAAATATTAATTCTTTCTTTTGGAATTAAAGTGAGCGAGCTTTCAAGTCGATAGCTGAGATAAACAGCTGCGCTCGGATTTTACAATTTTGGTCCGGATCCCCTAAACATTCTCAAGTAATATTTATTTATAGGGTTCTGTACCCAAGGGCTGAAAAACGGGACCCTATTAGTATGCGTCCGGTGTCTGTCCGTCTGGCTGTCAGCGGGCTATCTCATGAATGGTAAGAGATAGAGAGTGGAAAATTTCTTAGATTATGTATTTCTGTTGTCGCTGTAACAACAAATATTAAAAATTTAACAAAGTAAGGAGGACTTCCCTACTAAAACGGGTTTTTATGCAATATTTGCTCGTTTTTAGGGTTCCGTACCTCAAAAGAAAAAAACGGAACCCTTATTGGATCACTTTGTTGTCCGTCTGTCTGTCTGTCTGTCTGTCAAGACCCTTTATCTCACGAACGGGTAAAGGTATCAGGCTGAAATTAATACCGTTTATTACGATCCATGAACCACACAAGATCTAAAAATTTAAATTTTTTACAATGACGCAATCAAAAGATATGGCATTTTATGTCCTCATCTCCATAAATTTATGCAAAAAAGCAAAACCTACAGGGTACTTCCCGTTGACCTAAAATTATGAAATTTGGCAAGAAGCTAGGTCTCGCAGTACAAAATCAGGGAAAAGTCTAAAATCATTAAATATTGCAATTTTTCTCACAACTAATATTATCCAATTAAGGTGAGCTCCCGTTTCAAGAACTTTTCTATAAAAGAGGGGTCAAGTTGGATGCTCGTGGAGTTTTTAAAATCAAACATAAACTTTTTACCTCCTAATGCTCAGAGGTCCCAGAGCCTGATTGTTATTGCTGTTTTAATTATTTTTAGTTTTTCAGTTATAGCTCATTAACCTGTAAAACCTACTTAACTGTGATAGTTTTCCTTTTAATTTCATCATATATGTTACTACTGTCAATTTATTCACATTTCCCATAATAAACGTTTAGCCAGCAGCCCCCCCCCCCCCCCCCCAAGGACACTCGACTCCAACAAAAAATTGCGCTTTCAAGCTTAATATGTTACAAACGGATCCTTAATCGAAATATGATCTTTGCAAACTTATATTATTTTTAAAAGTCCTATCCAACGATACCCCACACTATGGGGTAGATGGGAAAAAAAAATTCATCCCCACTTTAGTTGTATGGGAACTACCCTAAAAAAATGTTTTTGAAAATTTTATTCTACCACTTTGTCTACGTAAATCAAATGTTTATTCTTACAAAATTTCAGCTTTCTAGTACTAAGGGTCTCTGAGCTAAACCGCGGACAGACAGACGGACATGACGAAACTATAAGGGTTCCTTTTGATATAGAGATTATTTATTGATAATTACACATTACAAGTCATAAATTCATTTAGAAATAAAAATATTAATTTGCTACCAAACTGGTAGTAGTTTTATAATTTATAAATTCCTTAAAACTATAGAATGCCCGTTCGACAAGCCAGGCCTTTTGTTTAGCTTTGAAGCAATTATAGCTAGGAGCTTTTTTTATGCATTCAGGTAGTTCGTTGAACACTTTCGGACCCATGACATATATTGTCCGAGCTGTTTTTTCGATCGAGCGTCTCACTAGATCAAGCGTGTTTGCATTGCGTGCATAATTTCCGCGTCTTTCACGTCACGACGCATATAATTCTTTGTTTTCCTACACATATAGAGCAACATGGTACGAGTAAACAAGTAAACAAGGGACTGTCTTTATTTAAAATTTTATAAAGAAACTGACTACAGAACCCTAATAAAAACGGGTGAAGTGCGTGTCGGACTCGCGCGCATTTATTACACGTGATTTACATCCGCGTGCGGACCTGGTACGCATGCTTGCCTTCCGCATTTGATGATTTCATACAAATTTACCATTAGCTTCTCCTGTCTCGCGTGCTTTCCGCGTCACACATGCGGATGTCATATGAAATGATAGAAAAGTGCGGACCATGCATACAAGGTCTGCATGCGGAAGGGAATCCCTGAAAAGCGCTAATAGTAATTAGCAGTGAGTGATTTTCAATACAAACAAAAAATAAAATATTAACTATTGTAGCGTTATTCGCTTATATTCGTTTATGTGTGTTCGATACTTTTTGCTTTTTTCTCGATGTATTGTTTGCTGTTGGCTGTTTGTATTCATTGACAGTAGATTCAAAATTTTGGTTTTCCTTTCTCTGTGCTCATTATTTGTTTATAACTACTAATCTGGGATTTGTTTGGCATACGTCAAGAAACAAATCAAAGTCTTAGTAAAATATTTTGTAAATCGTAAAATACGCCAAGAAAAACCACATATAAATCTAGAATCCATATTTAAATCTTTTAACAAGTTCTGTACACAAGCTACAGTCAGAGAAGCTCAGTTTTCCTACCGATTTTGCTCCCTACAATTTTTTAAAGCTGCCCGATTACGGGCAGCAGGAACCTGCTCCATAAAACCCACTAGAGACATTTGAGGTTATCATTTGACAGCTGCACCTTTGCGCAAGAAACTGTTTGGGCCTGCGTCACCACGAACTTCAGCAGCTGCTCCGCTTTTTCTGCTCTGCTACGGGTTCATACTGCTCCTTCTGAAGCTTTGGTCTACTGCACTCGTCAACACGACTGGATACCAGATAATGTTTTAACGCACTATAAGTCCTACTTATTTTGAACCATCTTTCCAAATTATAAAAGCGCCTCCGGTCGCGCCATGATATTTTTAGGCTTAAATCTTTGGTAGTAATTTAATTCCATTTGATCTACAATCCACGATTCTTAGCGGAAGGTATAATATTACCATTATTAACTAGATGCTGGAGTAATAATTTAGGTGGCCACTTTAAGTTATCACTAGGTTTTCCAAGCGAAAATACCTACTAGCTATAGACTAAACGTTTAACCTGTCGCACGTATTGCGGATTTAACTCCAAAATTATTTTAGTGTTATAACGCCTATCAATGATTTTTTACACTTTTAACTATATTATTTTCTGATTTTTTTTTTACGAATCGTTCAATCGTATTTTAACTTAATCTCGTTGGTTATATATTTGTGAATTATAAATTAAAATCATACTAAACTGTGTACTATTTGATTTTATTAAAATATTGTGTGTTATATATTTTCTTTGTTTGTTTGGTTAGTTTAAGGTAAGTTAACTCTTACTCTATTTAAACTAACTGCAGTACTTAAAATTAAATTTGTATTATTTTTACTGCAGTATGCAATAAGTGATTAAAGACGGGTTTCAACCGAGGGCCAGAGATGAATCACGAGCAAGTGAAGGAATTCATGACGAGTCAAGTGTCAAAATCCTGAGCAACGCGAGTTACTCATGGCCCTCGATTTAAATCGCTTTTATTCAAGTTTTGCACACTATACTTTATACCATGACTACGAGAAAAAGAAAGATTTAAGCAAAAATATACATTTAATGAAGAAAAAAAGGAGTTTGTATAGTATTGAGATGAAGGCCGAATATATTGGTGTGTTCTAAATTCAAACACCAAAATAGATAAGATAAGATAAGATAATATGATTTATTGCTTTCCACATGGTCATTCAAGGTGTTATAATATATACATAGTTACACATAGTGATTAAAAGTGCTTTTTATTCACTGTTTTCAGTAATAAAATAATATTTTTAGAGGGGGAATGGTATAAAATATTTATATCGATGCTGACAGCATAGTTAGTGCTGACAAAATCACGTCGTTTGAAACGTCAAGTCTCTCTAAGGAATTTAAAACTGGACTGTACGTCCTATATACACTAAAATACATTAGTCACTCAAAGTAAAACAATTGAATAGATATGAATTAAAAATAAAATAAACGAATAAAACAGATCATCTACTTACCCCGACTAACTGAAATAAGATGGACGTTTATTACCATGAAAACGTTACAGCTCCAACACTCATTTACTCTCTAACACACTACACACTTTACTATACTAATGTATACACTTAATACACTACAATAGTGTTCTGAACACCGTATAATTTCATTGGTTTCTACTCATGAAAACAAACGAATTCACCAAAAAACTACTCTCCATATTAAAGTGGTCACGTGATCAACTCATATTGTATAGGTAGTTAAGGGCTTTCCCCCAGCCAACTAGCGCCCCCATCAGTTAAAAAAATACTACTCGCTAAATACAAATCTTATCGAAAATCTGTCTTACAAAATTGAAGTAAAGATACCCAAATTTATTTACAACCTATCAATCCTAAAAAATATAGTTGACTGTAGATACAGATACAAAAAGTGCGAAAAACGGCCACTTTTAGCAGTTTTTGTATTTGTAACTACAGTGAACTATATTTTTCGGGATTGATAGCTTCTAAATAAACTGGTTCTTTAATCTGGTAAGAAAGATTTTCGATAAGTTTTGTATTTAGCGATTAATATTTTTTTACCTGATGGGGGCGCTAGTTGGCTGGAGGAAAGTCCTTAATAAAATATACGAGTATTTTTTAAAATTTTCGGTTACATGTTTCAAAACTCTAGGCTTCGGGAGCGAAACCAATGAAAATTTACATTATCGCAATACGAGTATTGTTATATTTCTTTAGTAATTTTTTTTAGAAACTCCACTCGGTGGAATGTTCCTACTATCTCCAAAAGCACAAATTATTCTGGTTTGGAAGGCAGAGTTCTCTAAACATTTTAAGCATGTACAATAAAGATTTTTTAATTATTTCTTATTTTTTTAGGGTTCCGATGCCAAAATAGTAAAAAAAGGGACCCTTATGGTGCGTCTTTGTCTGTCTGTCCGTCTGTCTGTCTGTCACACCTCTATATCTCAGCAACCTCTAATGCTATTGACCTGAAATTTGGAATAGTTTTAGAATATAGTTGCCCAACTTAATTGCACATAAAAGAATTTTGAAAAAATTATGATTATTAATTTAAAGGGGGCCAAAATAGGGGGGGACAAATTTCAAATTGTCGCTACTAGGTCGAGTGGGATATCATATGAAAGGACTTTCCTTATTCATTCTAAAATATATTTATATATATTTTTACGTCTCTTAGTTTTCATGTTGTAGTGAAAAATGACAAAAAAAATATCTTTCTAAGATGCACAGTATTTTAGAAATCTTCAAATAACCTTTACAAACAAATTTAGTTTTGCGGTCCTAAAAATGGACTTTATTTCTTCTAAAAATACAGAAAGTATATCGGAACCCTCGGCGCACGAGTCCGACTCGCACTTGACCGGTTTTCTGTAAAAAGACGTTTTACATGCGCTTACTTTGCAACTTGTGCAAAGCCGGGACGGAGGCCGTTAGTTTAATGCAAAGTTTACCAAGTGTCTTTAGTTGCTAGTAAACAACTGCAACTTAGTTAATGTTAATTTAAAATTTTTGATAAAAGTGTTATGAAAGCAGCAGTTGTTAAAATGCAAAAATGTTGATAAATATGTATGTAGTCCGCATAGCAACCCGTGAAACATCCACTGCAGGTTTTTGCTGTATCAATGTGGAGGGGAAGTGCCATAGTCGCCCGCTGGCACCATGGACCGCAATATGGAAGATGGTACGATACACAAAAAAGACGCTGCTTTTCATACTCCGGTTCATATACCTTAGTCGACTTTTATGATACCCAGCAACGGGTAGAAATGGGTAACCGACCCTGCGTAACGGGAAGAGGCGAGGACAAAGAAGAAGGTAGAAATGGGTTGGTACTATTCTTTGCTGGCACCACATGGGCAAGCAAGCTACAGTATCACACAAAATATTTAATAAATATTAAAATAGCAATTTCTTTGGAACACTTTAAATAAATCATAACATTTAATAAACATTACTTTTGTAATAAACTACTTGATAACTTACATTGTGCATAAGCTGCAGCCAAATAAGCCTGAAAGTTTGAAAGAGACTCCTACCAGCATTCTAGCTTTTGCTGGAGCAATATAGAAGGGAAGTGCCGTAGTCGCCAAGCTGGCACCATGGACCGCGGTATGTAAGATGGTACGATACACAGTACGACGCTGCAGCCCAAAATCCGGTTCATATACCTTAGTCGACTTTTATGATACCCAGCAACGGGTAGAAATGGGTAACCGACCCTGCGTAACGGGAAGTGGCGAGGACAAAGAAGAAGGTAGAAATAGGTTGGTACTATCTTTGATAATTCTTTGCTAGCACCACATGGGCAAGCAAGCAACAGTATCACAAAAGATTTAAAAATTATATTAAAAAGCTATTTCTTTGGAGCACCGTAAATAAATCAGCCTATTTAATGAACATTATTTTTGTGATCAACTAAATGATTACTTACACTGAGCATAAGCTGCAGCCAAATAAGCCTGAAAGATTAGAAGAGACTTTTGATTAAATAATACAAGACACTAATCATAAGAGCATTTCTCAGAAGGTGGTAGGGTGTGAGGGACAGGTTTCCAAAAACTAAAAGCCTCCACGCACTAGCAATTTTTTAGTTGGTCGATAATTTGATCGTTCTGGGAATCAGTATGTACCCCTATGGTAGTGCGCGCATTAAGTTGACGATTTGTCTATTGAAAGTACGATTGCGACTGAACTGTCGGCCAACTAAAAATCGCTAGTACGCGGTGGCTCTAAAGGAGTTTGATCAGTCAACGTACGTAACTGAACAAATTTCAGTGAATAAAATTTTCAGGAGATGAAAAAACTGTTCAAACAAATTTACAAGTTTGTGTGGTGAGGTAAATTTCAAAATACAACGTGAAAAGAGCGAGTCTCGATCGTGTTAGCTATTATATGGCAGCGTAAAAGAAACGGCTAGAAACTACAGCATCCTCTATTTTAAGAATCTGGTTTTTACAATGTTTTCTTGTGTTTCGCTGGAATATTTATATTTATTGGTTCGCCAACAGAAGTACATCTTAATATTAAATTATAATAATAGGCACAAACGTAGACCGAGATGTTCACCCAATTACAGGCGAACACAGCTTGCTTTGCAGACTTGTTCATATTTTATATTTGCATGTATAGGGGCTTATTTGGAAACGGGTAGCTGCCGCCGTTACTGGTTGCTGCTTGCGTTTCCCTGGTTTGGACACTTCCAGTTACAGGGAACGATACATTTAACTGCCTTAGTACCAAAGCGGCGATGATACCAACATAAGATGCTGGAACGAGATTTCGATCGAGAACGCGAGTTAGTCCTAGAGCGCGAGTTTGATCGCGAGCGCCTGCTACTCATCGCATCTACCCTCTTAGTCAACTGCTCGATGCACATAACAAGAGAGGCTATTTCCGGCGAAACACTAGTCGACGGCACACCACTTGTACTATGAACTGCCGAAGACGATGTCGGTAAAAACGGAGAATCAACTATCGCGTCTGCGATCTCCGCGACTTTATCGAGAGCCAAATCCTTCTGTGCCATGAGAATTCGTTGCACCTCGTGGGGCAAACGGCGCATCCACAGCTCGCGGAGGATGCCCTCGTCAGCTTTAGAACCTGCGAGTGAGCGCAAGTGGCGAAGGAAAACAGATGGCTTCCGATCGCCTAGTTGCTCCTCACTCAACAGCTGTCGGATTCTCTGCTCCTTCGAAGCAGAAAGGCGCAAAGTCGGCTGATCTTTAAGTAAATCATACTTACCCGCAGTAGGTGGACTTGTGATGATGTCCTCCACCATGCCAGCAACACGGCTATCGAGCATAGAGAGAACGTAACCAAACTTCGTCGCATCTTGAGTAATACCACCAGCTCAAACTGTGCCTCCGCCTGCGCAAACCATAGGGCTGGTTTATCAACCCAAAATGCCGGTAATTTCGCGGATACAGCACTTACTATAGGAGGAGGGGTAGGACGCAACGCTTCCATTTGTTCCTGTAAGGCTCTTATTTGAGCTTCTAGCTGTTCCATCTTGAAATAATAAATAAATAATAATAACACCTAATATGCCTAGGTCCAAACTCTGCCGAAACACTATAAAAATAAAATTTAATAAAAAATATTACAAAACACCCTATATATACAAAATACACATATTACCCTGTATATACAAAAAAAAATCATAGCACTATATACAAAACAAAAGTATGCGGGCGAGCGTTCTTTGCGGCGAGTAGACGCAGGCAGCAGTGAGCACGGAGCTGGGACGTACGCGGACGGTCACCGTCCTTGTCACTTTTCCAAGAAGACGTAGTCGTGACGTAGGCGTAGGGAAAAAAAATGAAGTAAAATACCTCGGCGGCGTCGGCCTCACACTCGAGGCAGGGACGAAAATGGTCGCGACGAAGTTGGGGTACCTCTCAGCGCGCGGCAACAAGCAGCACGCGTCACCAAACAGCACGGAGCAGTGTTGGCGATGATTAGCAGATCAGGCTGCTGCAGCTTCAGAGAACTCCCCTTGTCGCGCGTACACGCCGAGGACCCGAAGAAAAATACGCCGATCCACACACGGGCACACGGCGTCTTTGCACGTCGTAAATTTTAGGTCACCAATTATGGGTATGTGGATATGAAACCCATATTTATGTATTTACAAGTTTATTTACAATACAATGTACACGTAACATTGAAGAGGTATTTACATTTACTTAGCACATTTAATAAAGTCAATTTACATCGGAGAAATTTCTAGCGTCGTGAAAAATCTGTCTTTTTTGACAGCTTGAAAAAACAAAACAGCGCGCGACAGAGTTTGAACCAAGGAGTTCAGTCACGCGCCACAGTTAATGAAAGAGTTTTTCTAAATTTTGATAAAGAAACGTTGTAAATGTCAACAGAATTGGAGCTGCAAAGAGTGTTATGCTCACGACATACTCTGTTCAGCAAACTGTGAAAACCCAATTGGTTCTTGTTCTTTTGACATGAAAAGGTCAACAGGCAAGGGCAGTCTAAGTAACCTCTAACCGTTTTAAACAAGAAAACTTGATCATTTAGCCAACGGCGGTCTTTAAGAGTCATTATTTTAAAATACTTGAATCTTTTTTTGTACTATGTTAATGTAAAGAGTTTCTCACCGTGAACTGTCAGAAAAAACAGAAAGCGTTTCTGTATTTGTTCGATTCTTTCACTATGGATGTTGTAGTGTGGATTCCATATATTAGAGCAGTATTCAAGCGTAGACCGAACGAGAGCGTTGTATACTGTTTTTAAAGCTGTGTTATTCTTAAAGGTTTTACAGTTTCTTCACACAAATCCCAGCAATCTGTAAGACCTGTTTACAACATCATCGATGTGGTAAGTGATTGTTATCTTTCTGTCAAATATGACTCCAAGGTCTTTTAAAGTTTGGACCTCTTCTAAAATTGTACCGTTTAGATAATAGGTTGACTCGGTCAGGATTCGCTTTTTAGTGAACTTAATGTGTTTACATTTGGTCACATTTAAAGGTAACCTATTGTCGTTCGACCACTGAGCGACGCGATCTAGATCTTCCTGCATCAGTCAGTCAGTCTAGCATCAGTTAACGAGTCAATTATCCGAAAAATCTTCAGGTCGTCGGCAAATAACAAAAACTTTGAATTTAGAATGACGTCAGTCAGGTCGTTTATAAAGGCCAAAAATAATAAAGGACCCAAATGCGAGCCCTGTGGGACTCCCGAAGTGGCTGTATAAGAATCCGACTCGAAACCACAAACTATTACTTTTTGCTGTCTGGATGTCAAATAAGAAGCAAGCCATTTCAGCAGATTCCCATGAATGCTGAGGTGGTACATTTTTTTAATAAGTAAGTCGTGGTCAACTCTATCAAACGCTTTACTGATTTCTGTATCAATAAATGGCGTCGGCTTGAAAACCATTATCTACCGCATCAGTGAGAAAATTAACGTACACGGCAAGATTTGATGCAGTCGACATGTTTCTGCGAAATCCATGTTGTTGGGGCGTTAGGATTTATTTTAGGTGATTAGAAATGTACAGGCAAACCAAATATTCAAACACCTTACTAAATGAGCTCAGAAGGGAAATAGGACGGTAGTTTTTAATATCCGACTTGCTCCCGATTTTAGGAATAGGTACTATATTTGCTGCCTTCCAAGCTTCTGGAAATGTACCAGCATCTGTTGAATAGTTGAAAATAATGCTTAGAGGTAAGGATAGGCTTTTTCCGCAATCAGCAAAAAATACCGGGGGTATGTTATCTGGACCTGGACCTTTTTGTTTGTTGAGTTTAGATAGACACTTCTCTATTGACTTGCGTGTTATGGAAACGGTGTTTAATGTATGGTTGAATGCGTGACATGGACTCGAAGGATCTGAAAGTGTAGCTGAAAAATCTGTGCGAGTGTGGCTTGATACTGAATACACAGAATGGAATTGCTTAGCAAACCCATTACAAATGCTCGTAGGATCCGAGTAAATAATATTGCCTCGTGTCATTTCGCTAGGAATTGTGCCCTGAACTTTACGTTTAGATGTTATAAACGAACAAAAGGCTTTCATACCGTTCTGTGTGATTGAACTCTCTATAGTTTCGCAATATTTTGAGTAACAAAGTTCAATTTGAAAGTGATACCTTGTTCTAGCCAGTGAAAACTCATATTCATCTAAGGGATTGTTATACTTTTTGTATCGTATTCGATATTTTTCCTTCCCTGCAATTAATTTGATCAAGTTTTTGCTGTACCAAATGGGATATTGCCCTCGTCTGTTTGAACGTACTTTAGGAACATATTTGTCTATAATCTTGTATAGCAAACAATATAATTTTTCATACTAAAGAAATCATTCCAATTAACTTCAAGTAATCTCCATTAATGAATACATAATCTGCTTTAAAAAAGTTGTATTTTGTGAAAATTTTCTTAGGTATATAAGTTTTAATCATGTTATCTATGAAAATTGTTATTGGGAGGTGAAACTAATCGATTTTAGAGAGTGCCACTGGGGCTTCTGATATGCATATATTAGGATTTTTACTTAAACCCAGATCAAGAATTTTACTATCTTTGTTGCGCACCAGGTTAAACTGATCGAAGCAATGTAGTGACATAAAGTCGGCCAATATTTTTTCTAAGTTTGATGAAACCATGGCAGGGGAAGCAGCTGTATGTTTCTCCGATTGCTCTTGATTACGCTGCCAAATATCCGAGCACCATACCTCTTTGTCATAAATATACTCATGTAATCTATAGTAAGAGTTTAACATATCAATAATTTAGATATTTTTTTTAAGTTTAAAAGTATAAAAAAGAAATATCCACAAAAAAATATTACTTATATTTTTTATATAAACCTGTATCGAAAAAAATCTCAAATCAAATCATTCAGATTTTTCGTTCCGCAGATTTTGGAGTCAATAATAAAATAATATTCTTTCATTTGAAATATAGTTCAGCAAGCTAGAGATCATGGAGATCTTTAGGGGAGGCCTATTATTATTATTATATGTCCAGCAGTGGACATCTTTTGGCTGATATGATGATGAAGCTTATTTTAAAAATTATTCCAAATTTCAAGTTGATAACTGACAGACAAATAAACTGAAATAGCTAGGCAGTGGATATTTTCACAAATTATTTATCTCTGTTGCCGCTGTAACAACAATTAATAACAATAAAAAACAATAAGGCGGACTTCCCTACTAAAAACGTTTTTATGCTATTTTAGCTAGATTTTTGTCTTACCTCTATCGTTAAAATCAAAACACATACTAGTGTGAAAATTGTTATAGTGCATAATCTATAGAATGATGACAAAAATTAAAAACTGGTCAAGTGCGTGTTGGACTCGCTTGCATTTAATACTGCGTGACAGCGCGTCCATAACTAAGACGGTATTTTTACCTTAGTGGTATGGAATCCTCGGTGTGCGAGTCCAACTCGCACTTGGCTGGTTTTAGTTTAGTGTGAACATAAATAAAACAAAAACAGTAAATGGTTTATTCCATATCAAAAACAGTTTAACGATTTTACAAACAAGTTCCGCCAAATTCAATTCAAATCAAAATATGTTTCTTTCCACGCCACAAGAAGTTTGGAAATATATGAGGTACATATTAAAACAATGACAAATTCTTGAGGAGGGCATATGCCTTAACTAAGTTTTAGAAAAAACCTGTACTATAGGTCATCAGGACTTCCCCTGAAAGATAGTTGGTAATTACAAAATGGGTGTTGAAAAATAACAGTGTACTAATCGATGTTACAAAAAATAATCTGTTAATAGATTCGTCATCATCATCATATCAGCCGAAAGACGTCCACTGCTGGACATAGGCCTCCCCTAAAGATCTCCATGACGACCGGTCTTGCGCTGCTCGCATCCAGCGGCTTCCCGCGACCTTGACCAGATCGTCGGTCCACCTTGTGGGGGGCCTGCCAACGCTTCGCCTTCCGGTACGTGGTCGCCACTCTAGAACCCTCACGCCCCATCGGCCATCGGTTCTTCTTGCGATGTGCCCTGCCCACTGCCACTTCAGTTTAGCGATTCTCAGGGCTATGTCAGTTACTTTAGTTCTTTTGCGGATCTCCTCATTTCTGATTCGATCGCGCAGAGAGACTCCGAGCATAGCCCTTTCCATAGCCCTTCGGGTGACTTTGAGCTTTCTGATAAGGCCCATCGTGAGCGGCCACGTCTCGGTACCATATGTCATCACTAGCAACACACACTGGTCAAATACTTTCGTCTTGAGACACTGCGGTATTTTGGACGTGAAGATATTGCGGAGCTTCCCGAACGCTGCCCATCCGAGTCAGATTCGACGAGTAACCTCTTTCTCTAAGTTGGATTTACCCAGCTAGACTGTTTGTCCCAGGTATACGTACTCATCAACAACTTCGAGCGTAGAGTCTCCAACTTTGAGTGGAGTGGGCGTTAGACATAATTTTCGTCTTATTCATGTTAATTTTAAGACATACTTGTTGTGAAACTCTACTGAGTTTATTGAGCATCATCGTGCCGAGATCTTCCAGAGTCTCAGCCATTACGACAATATCGTCGACAAATCGAAGGTGGGTCATGTACTCGCCATTGATGTTGATGCCAAGTCCTTTCTAGTCCAGGAGTTTGAAGACGTCTTCCAATGCAGCGGTGAACAGTTTAGGAGATATGACGTCTCTCTGTCTCACTCCTCGCTGCAATTGGATAGGTTTCGAGTCCTGGTCCTGAAGACGAACTGACATAGTGGCGTTTTTGTACAGATCCTTCAACACTTGAATGTACCGATAGTCGACTTGGCACCTCTGGAGAGATCGTAGCACGGCCCACGTCTCGATCGAATCGAAGGCCTTCTCATAGTCCACAAACGCTAGGCAAAGTGGCTGGTTACACTCTTCGGTCTTCTGTATAACTTGCCGTAACGTATGTATGTGGTCTATGGTACTGAAGTCTTTACAAAAACCGGCTTGTACGGGAGGCTGGAAGTCGTCGAGCCTGCGCGCGAGACGGTTCGTAATGACTCTCGAGAACAGCTTATAGACATGGTTCAGAAGTGAGATGGGTCTGTAATTCTTCAGCAGGGTCTTATCACCCTTTTTAAAGAAGAGTACCACTACACTTCTGTGCCATGCCTGTGGCGTTTTCTCTTCGAGTATGACAGAATTAAATAGCTTCTGAAGAGCTTTAAGCACTGGCCTTCCGCCTTCTTTCAGAAGCTCAGCCGTAATTCCATCGTGCCCGGGTGCCTTGTTGTTTCTAAGCTGTCTGAGAGCCATTCTAATCTCGTACAAGCTGACGTCCGGGATATCTTCGGTATGGTGTCGGGTAAGTCTTGCTCTTGGATCGTTGGCCAGACTGCTAACGGGTAGGCCGGTTGACGTGTATAACTGCCCATAGAACTTCTCGACTTCCCTCAGTAGCTCAGGCTTTCATAAAGAGTCCTTCTTTCTCCAAAAATTCGGCTAACATGTGGCCTCTGGAATTCCGATATCCAACATCAAATTGCCCCACCCTCAGCTCACCATCGCCTCGCTTGCCTAATTTCGCGTTGAAGTCCCCCATGACAACGGCATAGTGGGATTTAGGCTTATGTATGGCTTTAGATATATCCTCATACATAGCCTCGACTTCATCATCAGAGTGTGTCGATGTGGGGGCGTATACTCGTACCTATGACCTTCAGCGAATACCTTTTGGTGATTCTGAGTATAAGGTACGCTACCCGCGACGACACACTCTCGATCATGACCACGTTGTTCACGAGAGACTTGTGGATCATAAACCCGACACCTCCCTGGGACAGTTGGTCGCCCTCCCGGAAATAGAGCAAGTTACCTGATTTTAGGATTATCGAGTCCTCCCCCTCTCTTTGGACTTTAGATAGACCCAAGATGTCCCAGTTTAACCTGCTCAATTCTTCTTCGAGTTCTGCAACTTTCTTGTCGGTCCGCAATGTGCGCGTGTTATAAGTTTCCAGGGCCAGAGGTCGTCGTTGTTGGTAGCTCGACATCTGCCGGGAATTCTTCGCACCCCCTGTCCCACCGTGACCATGGCCACTACCGGAGCCGGGCCGGTGCTTATTTTTGTAGTTCATGGTGATTTATAGGGGGGTTCACCATAGTCGCCACGCTTGGCAGACGGGTTGGCGCCCGCAGTGTGATGGAATAATACACAGAAGGACGCTGCTGCCCATCCTCTGGATTTCGTTCCCTTAGTCGCCTCTTACGACACCCACGGGAAGAGATGGGTTGGTACTATTATTTTTAGGCCGGCACCGCACAGCAGATTATTAGATTATTAAAATATATATAGAATAAATAACTAGAAAATATTTTTAAACTCAACCTATAGAAAAGACCATGGATTGGTTGTGTTAGTGGATGTGTGTGTGTGTGTTTAATATCTAAAATTTCTTAAGAAAACGTGGTAGAAAAAATATTTGAGATGTTTATAAATGAATCCCTTTTCCCTAGATATTTTAGTATTTTAACATCCAGACTCAGTTTCTGCCTTCCTGTCCAACTGTTATCTTGTTTCCAACCTTTTTAGGATTCCGATACCAAAATGGTAAAAAAAGGAACCCTTATGGTGCCGCTCTGTCTATCTGTCTGTCTGTCCGTCTGTCTGTCACACCTCTATATCTCAGCAACCACTTATGCTATCGACCTGAAATTTGGAATAGTTTTAGAATATAGTTGCCCAACTTAAATGCACATGAAAAATTTTTGAAAAAGTATGATTAAAAGGGGCAAAGGGGGCCAAAAGAGGGGGGGGGCCAAATTTCAAATTGTCGCTACTAGGTCGAATGGAGTATCATATGAAAGGGCTTTACTTGTACATTTTAAGATATATTTTTGTATTTTTTTAAGTTTCTTAGTTTTCAAGTTATGATGAAAAATGTTAAAAAGTATACCATTCCCCCCCCTTATCTCCGAAGTTTGAGTAAGGAAAAATCTGAATTAATTACAGTTGACAGAGGTTTATGTAAACTTTACAGCAACAAATAAAACGATCTTTCTAAATCTGCATAAAACCTTTGGAAAAAAAAATTGTTTTGCGGTCCTGAAAATGGACTTTATTTCTTCCAAAAATACTATAGGTATATCGGAACCCTTGCCGCGCGAGTCTGACTCGCACTTGACCGGTTTTTTTTATTTTACACTGTGATATTTATCTTTTCCTTAACATGTTTTTGGCACTATTTATACACTTATTTACTCTTTTCCTGTACCTGTTATACTTTAACCGTCTGTTCATGTCATTCGGTTTTTTCTTCCATCTGCGACACAGCTTATTCCGATATTTAATCATTAGCTTTAACTTTTTTTTTATTATAAATGGGCTTACTCTGGACCTCGATCTAGTCTTAAAGACAGAGATAACGTCGACGATGGAACGAGCTTGCCCTGAAAAAGCCTATTCACTCGCGACTTGATATAAAAGAGAGCGCATTATAAAAGATGTTTCAAGCGCTTTGTGCGAATGTGTGGAATATCAACCAAGTATGGGTGATATCCTGCAGTGCGTCTGGACTCCCGATGGTAGAAGGGAGATGGTGGAATAAGCTTGTGGAGCTCTTGAGCACTTAATATTAATCCAAGTTTTGCAATCCTTTTTTAGGGTTCCGTACCTCAAAATAAAAAAAACGAAACCCTTATAGGATCACTTTGTTGTCCGTCTGTCTGTCTGTCAAGACCCTTTTTCTCACGAATGAGAAGAGGTATCAGGTTGAAATTAATAAAGAATATTAACGTCCGTAAACCACACAAGATCTGAAAATTTAAATTTTTTACAACTACGCAATCAAAAGATATGGCTTTTTATGTCCTCATCTCCAAAAAAGCAAAACCTACAGGGTACTTCCCTTTGACCTAAAATTATGAAATTTGGCAAGAAGCTAGTTCTCACAGTACAAATAAAGGGAAAAATCTAAAATCAATAAATATTTAAATTTTTCTCACAACTAATAAAAGACGGGTCAAGTTGGATAGTCGCGGAGTTTTTAAAATCAAAGAGCAAAAGCTTTTAGTATATCATATGGTAGATAGGTACGGAACCCTTAGGGCGCGAGTCCGACTCGCACTTGGCCGGTTTTTTTGGTAACCCTTCGCTAAGTAACGCATAACTAACTACGTAATAAAAGTAAAATGTCGTATAGAAGAACTTACCATGCTGGCAACCAGAAAAATGGCGAAGTAGTTCATATTGATCGTTGAAAATTTTTCGTAACATTGACAATCCTGCGACAAAGAGCTCTTTATATAACCGACGCTTTAATTATTTATAGGCGTCACTAACAATAAAAACAATGAATAAAACAGCTGCACATACGTTATAAGCATAGTTCAATAGAATTAATTTTCGAGAATAATAAGACAACTATTTGATTAAAATTCCAATTGGAACAAATTTAGTTTTATGATAAGAGGCGATAAATTATGTTAAAGTTGCCGTATTTGGGCAACTGTAAAATAAAAGAATTTTCATCTTTAAAGTTTTTGATTTATATAATATTTAATACTGTTAGGTTTGAACTAAAATTGTGATAAAATGAAATAATGATAATAAGTTAATTTTAAGTACCTAACTTATATTGCATAATGCCCAAACAGGGTTTCATGTAGAACTTTACACTAGCATTAAGACGCACTTGTACACATGGAGGCAATTAATAAATGAATGAATGATTCAAAAAAATTCTATGTTTTATGAATATATTTGTGTACAACAAAAAACACAAATACAAAAAACACAAATAATGATAATAAGTTAATTTTAAGTACCTAACTTATATTACATAATGCCCAAACAGGGTTTCATGTAGAACTTTACACTAGCATTAAGAGGCACTTGTACACATGGAGGCAATTAATAAATGAATGAATGATTCAAAAAATTTCTATGTTTTACACAAAGGCACTTGGAGGTCTCCTGATGGAGTGACAGTCAATCAGATAGACCACGTGCTAATTGACAACCGGCACAAAACCACTATAGAAGGTGTTAGAGCTTTCCGTGGAGCAGACTGTGATAGCAACCACTACACAATTGGCATAAAGGTCAAGGCTAAAATAAAAGCTACGCGCAGACTGCATAAGCCAGAACAACAGCTCCTATACGTGGAGGGACTGAAAGACGAGACCACACGCAGAACATTCTGTCTAGAGCTAAGTAACAGATCCAGCAGTTTAGAAGTACAAGGGGGTATGGATGAGATCTGGGAGTCAACAAAGGAGGCTGTTAAAGAAGTGGGGCTAAAGGTCTTGGGCACAAGGAAAAGACGGAAAAGAAAGAAATGGTGGAGTGAAGACTGTGAGATAGCCTCTAAAGATAAAAGGAAATACAAGATCCTTTCCGAACAAGATAATACATGGGACGAAAAGCACAAAGAAGCGCGAAAGAAGTTGCGAAACTTAGTAAGGAGACTGAGAAGGGAAAACCTTGATAACCACCTTCGTCAAATCGAGACACTAATAAGAGCTGGTGCGACTAGGAAATTTTATCAAGAGGTTAGAACGGTCAAGAAGGGGTACCAACCTACCCCGCAAATTCTTGAAGACAGTGTGGGGAACCTTGTCTCTGATCCTGAAGAGATTAAAAGAGAGTGGACGCACTATTTCAAGGAACTGTTGAACTGTCCACCAGTGCTTTCCCAAATGGAAGTGTCAGACGATTTTAATGATGTCGAAGTAGGAACACCTGACTTTGATGAGGTCCGAAAGGCGATCATGAGACTTAAGAACAATAAATGTCCAGGGATTGACAGCATACCGGGAGAAATATGGAAGTACGGCGGCTGAGCATTGCAGGGTAAACTCTTTAAGATAATCCTGAAAATCTGGGAGGATGAGCGACAACCGTTTGAGTGGAACATGGGAGTAATATGCCCTATCCATAAGAAAGGCTCCAAGAGAAGATGCTCCAACTATAGAGGTATAGCATTGCTTCCCACGGCTTACAAAGTGCAAAGTTGCAAAGTGCTCTCCTATGTTCTTCTGGGCCGTCTAGAGCAGTATGCAGAAAATATAATCGATGATTACCAATGTGGATTCCGCCGCAACCGAAGCACGATAGACCAAATCTTTCTTCTGAAACAGCTGATGGAGAAGAAATGGGAATACGCGCAGGACATTCACTCTCTGCTTATTGACTTCAGCAAAGCGTACGACAGTGTGGACAAAGATACTCTGTTCCGAATACTTAAGTCATTT
The DNA here is from genome assembly GCA_947532105.1 of Athrips mouffetella. NCBI lineage: Eukaryota > Metazoa > Arthropoda > Insecta > Lepidoptera > Gelechiidae > Athrips > Athrips mouffetella. Next base: position 25,213,197 of record OX383976.1, read on the forward strand.
AGAATACCCTCAAAGTTAATAAAACTCATCAAAGCCGCCACTGAAACAAGTAAACTTAGGGTCAGAGTAGGCAGCAGCTTAACGGAGGAATTTGACGTAGCTACAGGCCTTAAACAAGGAGATGCACTTTCGCCAATGCTGTTTAACTTAATACTCGAACACGTCATCCGAAAAGTTTTAAATCATGATGGAGGAGTGGAGTTAAACGGCAAGCACGAAATCATAGGATATGCCGACGATCTGGCAGTGCTCGGACGATGTGCAGAAGAAGTTAAGGCCATGGCAATAACGCTTGAGGAGGAAGGACAAAGAGTTGGTCTTAGAATTAGCCGAGAAAAGATGGAGTATTTCCGTATGCGTAGATACAAAGATATAAGGACACGTAGAAAAGACCTAGTGGTTGATGATGAAAGGGGTGGACAAGTTCAAGTATCTTGGATGCACAGTGACTGATACCAACCAAAGGCACGAGGAGATTGATATCCGAATCCAAAGCGCACTAAGATGTTCAGCAGCCCTTCACAAAATTCTGGTGTCCAAGCTTATCAGCAGAAGAACCAAGATTCGGGTCTATAAAACCGTCATCAGGCCAATCTTGATGTATGGATGCGAAGCGTGGACACTAACGCTGAAGGAGGAAGACAAACTTTTAGTAGCAGAGAGGAAAATTCTACGGAAAATTCTAGAACCAGCAATGAGAGAAGACGGAACATGGAGGGTTAGGAAGAACCAGGAGATAGAAGACCTTATAGCCTAGCCTAACATCATTGAGGAGACCAAGTCAGCCCGACTCCGCTGGTTCGGCCATGTGGAAAGGATGGGGGAGGATCGTGCGATCAAAAGAGCGTATCTTGGACGTCCGACTGGTAGACGCCCCGTCGGACGTCGTAGGTATCGTTGGATCGACCAAGTCAAGAAAGATCTGTTGGAGCTTCAAATAGCAGATAAATTGGCCAACTATGAGTGTTAACTGATTTCGCTTGCACTTACATCTAACGACTCCGATAACAGAATGATATTTTCTCTACTTTCATCTTAGCAGTGATGGTCTAGTGGTCAGAGTGGTGGACTTACTAGTCACGAGTTCGATCCTACGTCACCAAAAGACTTTTTGTAGAATGAAAGGGGTTTGATTAAAAGTATTGAATCTTTTGTTTAGCGGTGCGAGTTCGATTCCGCGATATATTTCATATTTCATTTATTGCATTCAAATGGTATAATATAACAATGGTCTTACATGTAAATAGTCTCACATTTGATACCTTTGTAGGTGTTGCATAAAAGTCCTTTATCTACACTCATGTCGTAATCTTCGAATTATGATTCAAAAAGTTGGTACATAAGGCTGAATATTACGCAGAGTATGCATAAAAAATTAAAAAGTTACCATTACGTAACGATTTTTGTATGAAAATTTTGCAAAGGTGTTACGTAATTTAACTAAATCTATTTAATTCTGTATTTTTTTTCTAGTTTATTTAATTGTATGTGTAAATTGTCTAGATATAAGTTAATTTCCAACACAAATGTATTTGTTCAGGAATAAATGAATATGAATAATATGAATATGAATAGCCGACTGGCAACAAGCTGTACACAACAGAGAAGAATGGCGGCTCTTAGTGTCGGAGGCCAAGATCCTCTTCGGGTCGCTGAGCCAGCATAAGTAAGTAAGTATGAATATATTTGAAAACATAATTAATGAGAGGTGATAAATAATGATACAGTTACGATATTGGTGTATCCGCCGAAATGCCTATTTCATTTTTTCTTTAAATAAGTTTTTGTTTTTCGACCACAACCTTTAAACAGGATTTTGTTAAGTAGCTATCCACTATGAAGAATTGACGACACACGATATGAAGTGGTCCCCAACTTTTGACATTTGCAAGCAGATTCATAATAAAAAAAAACCGAGCAATGTTGTCCTCGATCTAGCTCTGAGGACATAGTTAAGGTAAACGTTGGAACGAGCTTGCCCAGAAGAAGCCTATTCACTCGCACTTGAATAGACTCAAGTCATATGAACTCGGGAACACAGACGTATGCAGCATTTATGACTAATAAAGGGCTACTTCCGTAAATTTATGATGTGCCATTTGAATTTTAATCGCATTAGGAAGTTTTATCAAAAACGACTCTAGATTTACACCCGAGGTTAATTCCAGAATTCCAAAGACAGCTTTTAATAGTAGAACACATAAGTTCAAGGCGAACATTTCAACAATAGTTCGGAAACGATTCATTGAAGTCTTCATATGGAGCATTGCGCTATGTGGCTGTGAAACTTGGACCCTAACCCAAAGAGGCACGGAGAGGTTAGAGGCATTTCAAATGTAGTGTTGGGGGATAAATGATGGAGAAAATCAGCTGGACAGAAAAGACAATAAATGAAGTGTTGAAGATGGTTAAGGAAGGAAGAAGCCTATTAAATACTATTGAAATTAGACGAGGGAAGATTTTATTGTTGGATCATCTGATACGACAAGACGACTTCAAAAAACCATCATTCAGGGAACGGATGTAGGAAGAAGAGGTAGGGGAAGGCCCAGACGTTGTTAAATGGATCAGATTAAGGAAAAGGCAAATGTCGTGTCGTATCAGAAAGTCAAGGAAGTTGCAGAGGATAAGGAGGCGTGGAAGTTACTCTACCGACAAGAGCAGCTCTTAAATAATAAGTATAAAATAAAACTGTATAAAACAGCTGTACAAAATGACAACATTAAAGACAAATACTACTAATTATATCAGAACAAAATACATTGTATTACTTCTTTAACACGTGAAGGATTACTAAACAAAAAATAATAATTTCCTAGAATAATGAATACTACAATTTTATAAGATCAACACCTATTACCGAAAACCTAACAAAACAATTGAAACAATGCCTTTTGAAGACATGTATAATGAAAGGCGATTAATACTTTAAGATGTTTGTACAACTGTGAAAACATATCATTAAAATTTACGTCATTTGTTATCTGAATAATGACGTATAAATAAAATAAAATTTGGCATTGTGTTCTGTTGTACGTACAAAATTAAATGACCACTAAGCGCCTCAGCACCAAACCAGTACCGCCTCGCTTAGCTACTAAGTTATAAAAAAAAAACAAGTTTTATTTGATGTAAAAAAAAAAACTAAAACCTGTGAAGTCTCATTTTTAGGGTTCCGTACCTCAAAAAAAAAACGGAACCCTTATAGGATCACTTTGTTGTCCGTCTGTCTGTCTGTCTGTCTGTCAAGACCCTTTATCTCACGAACGGGTAAAGGTATCAGGTTGAAACTAATACCATATATTAGGATCCATGAACCACACAAGATCTGAAAATTTCAATTTTTTACAACGACGCAATAAAAAGATATGGCATTTTATGTCCTCATCTCCATACATTTATTCAAAAATGCAAAACCTACAGGGTACTTCCCGTTGACCTAAAATTATGAAATTTGGCAAGAAGCTAGGTCTCACAGTACAAATAATGGGAAAAGTCTGAAATCATTAAATATTTCAACTTTTCTCACAACTAATGGTAACCAATTGTGGTGAGCTCCCGTTTCAAGAACATTCATATAAGAGAGGGGTCAAGTTGGATGGTCGCTGAGGCGATTTTTGTTTTAGTTCTATTTTAAAAACGGGAACACTTACAAACTTGAATATTGGTATGTTTATGGTGCATAAGCTTTAAAATAACAACAAATAATAAAATTTGGTCAAGCGCGTGTCGGACTCAAAAAATCTAGCACATTAACTTACTGAAATTTCAACTAATACAATTATGTTTGTAATGGCCAGAAGGAATTCTGCAAAGGTTCGATATAGGAAGAACCCTACGGACGTAAATCATAACCGGTACAAGGAGCTGCGAAACCGTTGCAGCAGAATGTGTAGAGACGCACAACGTCGTCACATTCACTCTTCTGTGGAGAATGGTGACCCCTCCAAGGTGTGGTCGTTTCTGAACTCGCTAGGCATTGGTAAATCAAAATCCTTCTCTTCCCCACAACTTGACCTGGAATCCTTAAACCAACACTTTACTTCCAGTTCCCAAATCTCTTCCTGTGTCAAACAGTCCTCCATTGATTCCCTGGCATCTATTCCTGAACCTCTCTACCCTACTTTTAAGTTTAGACCTGTTTCTTTGCGAGAGGTTGAAAATAACATCACAGCTATCAAGTCTAACGCTGAAGGCGTTGATGGTATTAGCCGTCGAATGGTCCTTCTCAGTCTAAATGTGGTTCTCCCAGTGCTTTCTCACATTTTCAACTTCTCGCTAAGTTCCTGCTCTTTCCCAAGCTGCTGGCGTAAAGCTGCAGTTATTCCCATCCCTAAAACCAGTAATCCATCTTCCTTTTCTCATTATCGCCCAATATCGATCCTACCTTTCCTTTCGAAAGTTTTGGAACGTCTTGTTCACCATCAACTATCCGTATTTGTAAACACTCACAACATACTAAGTCCCTTCCAGTCCGGCTTCCGCCCTGGTCACAGCACAGTCACGGCCCTGACCAAGGTATCTGATGACGTGCGCTTGGGCATGTCGAATCAACAGCTAACAGTTCTAATTTTACTTGATTTTAGCAATGCGTTTAATACGGTGGATTTCGACATTCTTCTTTCTATGCTGCGTTCTCTGCATATGTCAGATGCAGTGGTGGAGTGGTTCAGTAGTTACCTTACTGGTAGGCAGCAATGTATCCGTGCTGGTGAGAAAGTCTCCCGATTTGTGGATATAACTGCCGGAGTGCCCCAGGGTGGAGTGTTGTCCCCTCTCCTTTTCTCCATTTTCATTAACTTCCTTTCCCCTCTCCTCTCCTGTTCATATCACCTTTACGCTGATGACCTGCAGATTTATACCCAAGCTTCCGCTGATAACATTGACGGTGCTATTGAAGCACTGAACAATGATCTTGCGACTGTCCTTCAGTGGAGTAATACTCATGGCCTAACGGTAAATCCTGATAAATCGCAAGTTATTGTTATTGGTGGGTCTAAGCAAATTAATCGGCCTAATTACGATGCCCTCCCTCCTCTCAAGTTTAATGGTGTACATCTTCCTTATAGTAAAGTTGTCAAAAACCTGGGAGTTTTATTTGACTCTACGCTATCCTGGTCGCACCACATCTCCCAAGTGAGTAGAAAACTCTTCGCAGCGGTAGGGTCGCTTAAAAGGTGGAAAAACCTGCTTCCCGTGAGGACCAAGGTTGAGCTTGCGCAATCGCTTCTTCTTCCTATCTTGGACTACGCAGACGTTTGTCTCATAGATCTCAATGAAGAGTTCCTTAATAAGCTTGAGCGTCTTCAAAACGTCTGTATTAGATTTATTTTTGGATTGCGCAAGTTCGACCACGTGTCTGAATACCGGAAAAAACTGGAATGGCTTCCTATCAGGCTGCGACGAGATCAACATGTACTGATACTCCTTTATAACGTGCTGTTTGACCCTCGTTCCCCTCCTTACCTGAAGGAATGCTTCAAGTATATGGGCGCTGACCATGGACTGGCCCTGCGCTGTAAGTCAGATAATATTCTACAGCCGCCTTTCACACAATCTGGCTACTTCAAGGACTCTTTTACTGTGAGAGCTACTCAGCTATGGAATGATCTTCCGAGAGAGATACGTCACTCTAAGTCACTCGCTGTTTTTAAAACAAAGTTGCGTACCCATCTCCTCAACAAAACCATTTAATTCTCCGTTTACTATCATAGTATATATATATGTATGTATACATATGTGTGTATGTATTATATAATGTAAATATATATAAGTATATATTTATTATTTCTTTATATTACACTAGTGTGTGTATATGTGTGTGTATTTATTTACCTATGTTGCTTATTGTTATTCATTAAATAAGTTATATACTATATTACGTATTACTATGTTTACTTTACTATTACATTCATTTTAAATTTTTCGTGGCAATTGTTATCACATAATTACTTGCAGACTCTGAAAATGTATTCCTGTCGTCAAAGGTTGCCTGTAAGAGATCGCTTGCAGCGATAAGGCCGCCTTTGCCCACATTAGGTTAAGCTGTCCGTATATGTTTGTATTTTTCTTTTATGTGAGCAATAAAGTGTACATCTATCTATCTATCTATGTTTATGTGGTGGTACGGAACCCTCAGTGCGCGAGTCCGACTCGCACTTGGCCGGTTTTTTTTATTTTATAGCCTGGTTACAGAGACCTTTAAGCCAAGTGTTTATTTTAGTTTAACACTTCACTGAATATCAAAGTCTCAGATTTTCAAATAAAGGCGTTTTACACCGTCTTTTTAGGGTTCCGTACCTCAAAAGAAAAAAACGGAACCCTTATAGGATCACTTTGTTGTCCGTCTGTCTGTCTGTCTGTCTGTCAAGACCCTTTATCTCACGAACGGGTAAAGGTATCAGGTTGAAATTAATACCACATATTAGGATCCATGAACTACACAAGATCTGAAAATTAAAATTTTTTACAACAACGCAATCAAAAGATATGGCATTTTATGTCCTCATCTCCATACATTTATTCAAAAATGCAAAACCTACAGGGTACTTCCCGTTGACCTAAAATTATGAAATTTGGCAAGAAGCTAGGTCTCACAGTACAAATAATGGGAAAAGTCTGAAATCATTAAATATTACAACTTTTCTCACAACTAATGGTAACCAATTGTGGTGAGCTCCCGTTTCAAGAACATTCATATAAGAGAGGGGTCAAGTTGGATGGTCACTGAGGCAATTTTTGTTTTAGTTCTATTTAAAAACGGGAACACTTACAAACTTGAAAATTGGTATGTTTATAGTGCATAGGCTATAAAATAACAACAAATAGTAAAATTTGGTCAAGCGCATGTCGGACTCAAAAAATCTAGCACATTAACATACTGAAATTTCAACTAATACAATTATGTTTATGTGGTGGTACGGAACCCTCAGTGCGCGAGTCCGACTCGCACTTGGCCGGTTTTTTTATTTCTCTATTACTGTTTTATAATGCATCATGCTTTTATTTAAAAATTTGAGACTGTGATAAACGTTTAAGTTCTTTTTATACATCTAAAAAAAAACTTTTTAAAAATATTTTTTTTAATTTTTTAGTATTTATGATGTCAAATACTAAAAGACAGCTATCTATACACCATAGAATCAGAAGAGCCAAAACCTAAGACATTTTTCTACGTACACTCAACAGAACGTCAGTAGGAACACTTTAGGCTTTATGGCATAGTAATAGAGTTGCAAATGTTTCCACTAAGGTGCGGTTGACGTTACGGGCGACAGCAAAAAACAGCGCCTCTAGTATGGAGTAGAAAAGTTACAGTACCATACAAAAGTTATTGTTACATCTTGTTTGGAAATTTTGTCGTTGCTTTGCATTAAATTTCCCCAAAAGGCTCTAAACCCAAATATTTTATAAAGGATTCTCCAAGAGTTGTTTGAATATTAAAATATTACCAGGTGAGCAAGCCATGCTGACCATCAACAGATAGCGCTGCAGAATATCTGAAACGCGGCATTTTCTAACCTTTCTATGGATATCTTCCGGCTTCATCATTAGATCAGCTCCAATTATTTATTGCCTGAAGACTCTTGATTTCCTGAAAGAACTGTTCAAGGAAATCAACATAATGACAGTGCCATGCCAGTATACTCGTATCTATGAAAATATTATGTATGCTAGAAAGAACAAACATCAATTACTTAAAATTTGTGACAGGCATAATTTTAATACTAGAGATAAGCACAAAATTGACCAACCATATACTAGATTAACTAAAGTCAATACATCTTTCGTTGGTCTGTGTGTACGATACTACAACAAAATACCTAACAATATAGTGCAATTACCTAAGAGAAAGTGTAAAGAATGTGTAAAGCAAACGTTATGTAAAAAAGCTTACTATAGATTAGACTACTCATTTATTATAGTTACATAAATTTAACAAATTTTACAATTATAAGTCAGGAAAATACTACATACAATATAAAAAACTAAAATCATAAAATTCGGCTAGCTGAAAGCTATGTCAAAAAGTCCCCCGCGCAATGCCCCCTGCCCAAACGTGCCCATAATACTGGCGGCGTTTCCACGCTGCACTGCTAATGCTAAACGTTGGGCGAGAAAGTACCCTGCACGGGGATCTTCCCCATTCTCCTTGAGTCGCCGACCAACGTCCCTTACCAGCTTCTTGGCCTCGGAGCCCCATGTGCCCGCCGTCTCAAAAGCCACTGGCACGAAATCGTACGCAGATTCCAGGTTAGCATATTTTATATGCTTAAGGTCAGCAGCGCTCTCAGCCGCCGCGCCAGCTTTATGCTGGGTGCTCCTCAGATGCGACGCCGCGAATGTGCTTACACACGTGGCGTCCCAAATGAGGCAGCGACCTCTCGACTATGGAATCTGCGTCAAACCATCGGGCCTCTTACCGTCCGATCGGCTAAGTCCAGGGGGCTCCAAGACGCAAGGAACGCCTGCTGACACCATCGCCCGCCGGATTATGTCGTTGATGGCATGGTGACGGGAGAGACTTCCCGCAGAGCGCACGCCGCTAAGACCATGATGGCCATTAGCCTCCACTATACCACCACAGACACACCGGTGAGGCTCACACACGTCAGAACCCAACCTGAGGGCAACCGCTATCCTCAATGAGTCATTGTCCAGCAACGTACCCATGTGAGGGGACGGCAAGGCATGTAGCCAGACACCTGACTCAGATTCAGCGGCAGCCCGCAGGCGGGTAAGATCTGTCCCAGCGGCCCCATCCATGAGATCTGCAAGGATACGACGAGAGGTAAGCTCATCCCAAAATCGCTTCTTCTCCGGTCTAGAGGGCAGGTCACACCCCGGACTACTGATATTTAATTGATATTTACAAACTGATATTTAATTACGAGTTTGGCTTATTTTTGTGCAACATAAAAGTTTGTAACTCTATGACCCTAGGTACAAATTAAGGTACTTAAAAACCATTAAACAGCTGGCTGGGAGCTGAAAAATATCTTAGAAACGCATAAAAATTGAGAAATACTACAAAGTTAATGAAAATGGACATTAAGATAGGTTAAGGGATATGTAATCATATAAAAACATTACTTAAAGCAGTTAAAAGTAGTATTCGCAATGGTTTATAGGAATATCTTTCCATCAAGCATCAATTTAGAACAATAATCTGCCTGTATTGAAATATTCATACGAAAACGGGCTATCGAAGCCGTTTTGGCGCGAAACTACGCGGTAGAATCCGTGTACAACTGAGCGATCTGTCGTTTTATATTACGAAGTATAATTATGGGGACGACGGTCGTCGAGTAGGCGGCGGACCGAATCCAAGAAATATTGGCAAATGGATTAATCACATGAAATGTGATAATATGAGATTAAATATAATATGTAGGCAGACGCTTAGGCCCCCTGTTTGAAAAACTGAAAAGTATAAAATGGAACAAATACTTATCGAACGCGTCTGTTTGGTGGAGTGCATGGCATGATGGAAAACCCAAAAAGTTTGGGTTTTCTTATATTTCTGACGAAAAATACAAAATGATCGGGGCAAGTTGGGAGCTGTTTGCGATGTTATTGAAGGAATGTGGTACTGTTCTGAGTAAAGCAGAGATTGTGTAATCGAGACGTGAAAATCCGGTACACGAATCGATGTTTGCTTGGTGGTGGCGACACTTTCGACGATGACGAGCTTACAGTCTCTTTGTGTTTTATACGACGAGAGCTTCTTGAAGCGGCGCGCTTGGAGTTCGCTATCATGAGCTGCTTGTCTGAATTACACAACTATCTTGCCTAACACTGTTCAGCTAATAGTGCGTAGAATGATAAAAGTCCGTGTCCTGAGTGCTATGAACAGTACGGCTACGGTGATGATATGTTGGTTTCGTCATTGGAAATGTCTAAAAGTATGTCTCCGATGTATCAATCACAATTTTTTAAATGACACATTAAAGCAAGTAGCTTGAATTTGCCTTCAATATTTGTCTAGGCGCTACCTTGTGATTTAAAATAACAATCTTGCGATTCGTGCATTGAGCAAATGTGCTAAGTAGTGCAGAGCAGATGGATATTGACTAGGGCCTACATTTATATATAAGGACTTTGGTTGGCGTTTTCAATATTGGCTAAAGTCACGTCGATGGATGTAGATCTTGGTTGTATACGTCGCTCATAGAAATATGAACAGCAACAAAATGCTAAATTGCGCTTCTTGCGAGAGGTAAAATGAATTCATACAAGATATCTTTGATGATCGTTGAAGACAAGTTTGCGAACGCTATTAAAGCCTTTGGTGATGGCTTTTCGGAGTTGTACCTGAAGCCATGTTAGTAAACGTACTAGCATGTACTAAGAGTCTGGAACTTCTTATGTTGGACAGAGAGTTTTCATATTTCTGCAGAGCACAAATATGACAGTTATAAAACCACGAATGAAAACCCCAAATGAACGATGGGAATAACGCCTCATATGTCTTATGGCAAAAGTGGGTTGCCAAGACTATACTGATAAATCATTCTATCATACAAATACGCGCTAGACGTGTAAAGCAGAAATAAATGAGGAGTAATAGCAGTTATGCTATAAAAGTTCATGCAGATTATGGAGACTTTCTGAGGGACATGATTGTTCTACAGAACTCAGACAATATTTGGCTTCGGCCACCTTTTTATTTATTAAACTGACACTTTTGGGCCGCAGCCTCGATTTCGGTCGGCTGTTGGTCCTGACTTGGAGAAATCCTCGTCCACCGCTGGAATCACATTAGGCTTTTGCCTAACCCTGGTTTCGGCCTTTCACCAACAATGGGCTTCGGCTCCAACAATGGGCTTCGGCTCCAACAAAGGGCTTCGGCTCCAACAATGGGCTTCGGCTCCAACGGTGCTTCGGCACGGGCTTCGGACCAAATCAAAAGACTGGCTAAGCCGGCATACCCTTTCCCCGTTGGGGGGAGCACATTGCGCACGTTGGTGTGTTGGTAGGTGCTCATCGTGGGCCGCGAGTGGTGGAGCGGACCATCTCTCCTACCTTTTTATTTTTTTATTTTATTTTAAGATAAAGAATACAAAACGGGAGAGCTATCATCTTAGGCCTCGCATAGGCAGGGATTAAGATGAAAAGGGAATGGGGTGTGCCGTTTATAGCCTTACCTTTTGATATTTTAAAGAGTTAGTTTTAGTTTAATTAAAGAGTTACTAGGTTGAATCCTTTTGATGGTTACAATTGCACTGAAGGGGCAGAGATAAGCACTTAAAAAGTGAAGCGATAGATAATATAAAAAGTTACCTACTTGTTATGAATCCTTTTGATGGCAACAACATGATCCTCAAAAAGAGTTTGGGCTACTATGCACATGTAGTAAGTCCTACCACAAGTCGATCAAAAATTGAATGTTTAGAGGCCTAAATAAAACATTCAATGTATTTTAATTTTCAGCTTTCTCCGGAGCTTTCTACGATGTTGATCTACTTGGACACCCAGATTGATTACGTTTAAAAGCGGATTTGTCGGGATCAAAGGACCAAGTAAATAGATCATTTAAAGATTAAGTGTAAGCACATCAATTGTATTGGTGTGCCCAAGCTTAACGAATTTGCTTTGTCTTCGGACATAAAACTGTCATAGTCGGTGGATATCTCTCTAATTCCGTGCGGAATAGATAATGATATAGAAATTTGAGAAAAGATCTTGTGAAAGAAACTCGCTATCATCTTATTGTGTCAGTTCAAGGGACTGCGCTGCTGGAACACTTGTGTTTTGGCTAAATTAAAACCTTCTAACGAATATCTCGGTATTTGTCTGAATAGAAAATACTTATTCTATTAAGTAAGGTTATAGGTTCAGTTACAACTTTAGTTTCATTGCAAACGGTTCACTCATACAGAAGTTACGCTAAGTTTCATGCGGCGGCGGCGCAAATAACTCACAAACTATTGAACGGATTCAAACAGGGTTTTCAATAAACTGTCAAGCTTACTTCTTTGCAACATATTAGCTTACGTTAATTGAAAACGGCTCACTCAGACAGGTGCGCGAAATTTCCAGCAGAGGCGCCAATATCTCACAAACAACTGAACCGATTAAAACGAGGTTTTCAGTAACGTATTTGGCCACTCCATGCAATATGTATGCTTAGTTTCATTGCAAATAGTTCACTCAGACATAAAATTCACAAAGTTTCAAGCGGCGGCCCCAATAACACACCAACTACTAAACGGATTTAAACGGGGTTTTCATTAACGTGTTTAGCTTAATTCTTTGCAACGTATTAGCTTACTTTCATTGAAAACGGTTCACTCAGACAGGAAACGCTCGAAGTTTCAATAGACGGCGCCAATAGCTCACAAACTACTGTACCGATTCCAACTGGCATTTCTATGACGTGCTTGGATTAAGTCTTTTCGTGCAACATATAAGCTTAGGTTAGTTGAAAACGGTTCACTCAGATAGAAGTTACGCAAAATTTCAAGCAAAGGCGCGAATAACTCACAAACTTTTGAGCAGATTCAAACGTGGCTTTCATTAACGCGTTTGGCTTACTCCTGTACAATTAACAAGCTTAGTTTCATTGCGAAAGGTTCACTCTGACAGAAGATACGCAAAGTTTCAAGCTGCAGAACCAAGAACTCACCTACTGAACTGGTTCAAAAGAGGTTTTCAATGACGCGTCTGGCTTCTTTCTGTGCAACATATAAGCTTTATTCCATTGCAAACGGTCCATTCACACAGAAGGTTCGCGAAATTTTAAGCGGCCACACCAATACCTCACAAAGTACTTGAACGACTTAAACGGAATTTTCAATAACGTATTTGGGTTGCTTTCGTGCAATATTTGAACTTTTTTTTTATTGCAATCGGTTCACTCAAACAGAAAATGGGCGAGTTCAAAGTTTCAAGCTGTGAAACCAAGCTGAAATCAAACAAAGCTTATATTTGTACGGAAGATAGCCAAATACGTTGTTGAAAATTCCGTTTGGTGTAAAATTTGTGGGTACAGCTAAAGATTGGTAAAATCTAGATTTAGTTTAATTATAAAAATAATTATAAAAAAATTCCTGTTTCGGCATGGCAGTGCAACAAATGTAAAAAAAAATATGAGTTCTAAAGTTTTGAAAAATTAGGAAGTAGGTACTTACAAACAAAATACTTAAATAAATAAAGAGAGATGTGAATCATTGTTCAACTTGAACTTGAACTTGAATCATTGTTTTTTAGGAATTGTCTTTTAAGGGGAGAAATAAGTTACAACGATTGTACAGAAGTGTAGTCCAACCGTTTTGTATGCAGGTACATGTACACACCGCTGCACATCGGTAGAAACACTTTTGGACTTTGTACCGCTCTTTTTTTCAGTTGCCACAGAAGCTAAAGTGACTGAGCCTCAGATTTAGTTAGGCTTTGTTTTGTATAAGATATAACGAAAGCCGTATCATAATTCGTCTATAATTTTACACTTACGAGGATAGTGGGCGTCCTAACACTCCACACGTAAACAAGACGTTTTAATTTACAAAAATCCGTACTATCGGTACTCTGTATACCTTATAATATACAGTCGAGAACTGCACTGTCTGTCTGTTAAGCTTTTATGACTAATCCGATAAACCGATTGTAATATAAACTTGGTACGAAGATAGTTTGAACCATGGGAAAACTCATTAGCTACTTTTTCTGAACCCCACGCGAACGAAGTAGCGAGTAACAGCTAGTTTAAATAAACGAACGAACGTTCGAACGGAATTTAAAATTTATGGACGGAAGGATGGATAGAAGTCGTGGGCAACAGCCAGTGTTTACAAAAAAAATATTTTCGAATATTTATTTAATTCGCGAAGGCCAGAGCAATAAATTTTCGAGAATAATAAGTAGGTAAATACTATTATATTGCAAAATATTCTCGAAAACCTTACAAAACAACTGGAGCATGTATGTAAGTATGTTTATTTAATGGTAAGATAATAAGAGGCGATAAATTATACAAAAGTTAAAGTATTTGTGCAACTGCTAAAATATTGAATTGACGTCATTAAAGAACAGTGTGGAACAATGGTAATAAATACCTTTTGAAAAAATAAATGATAACGGGACCCTGGTCGGTTCCCAAGGGCCTTATTAGGAAGCTCATGGTCACCCAAAGGGCTAAAGAATGGGCTATGCTCAGAGTCTCTGCAGGATCCAATCAGAAACTAGAGATCCGCAGAGAAACTGATGTAACCGATATAGCTCTGACCATTGCGAAACTATTTACCTATTTATTTGATCGTATGGCATGGAGAATAACAAAAGAAATATTAAAATAATAATAAAATCACACAAATATAAGCGCTTTCAGCCTTTTGATAGCGTCGTCATTAAGAGTGAACAGGTGTTCTGGTGGACAAGGATAACAATATAAACGGCACTCTGTAAGAATGTGCTACATGGATTGCACATCGGCTCCGCAAGGACATCAGGGAGAGTCTATCGAACTGCAGCGATATTTAAAGGAGGCACAGCGGCCATGACCCGTGCGTAGCCTATTAAGGTTACACCAATCTCGCCTCCCCAACTCTGAGCCCTTTACCGCACCCAATTTCCCCGCCAGACCCTCAGTCCAGGACTGTTTCCACTCAAAACCGCTCTTGAAGTTGTTGTCCAGGAGTGATGTCGCGATCTTGTAAGTTGGGCATCTGGATTTAAGGCGGTGTCTTGTAGGCACCACAAGATCACAGTGGATTGGAAGTGCCGGATTCTGCCTGATTTTTGCGACCTCTCGTAGGAGTGACTCCTTTCTTTTCAGATCTGGTAGAGAAATTTGACAGAGCACTGGTAGCCAATAGCAAGGAGTGCATCCTAGAGTTCCGGAGATACATCGCATGGCTTTGTTTAACTGAACATCCACCCTTCCAACATGCGCACTGCCCATCCAAGCAGCTGCGCAGTACTCCGCCGCAGAGTAAACTACTTGTATGTAAGGATAAAGCTAGAGTACGAAGCACTTCACCGTTTGTTCTCAAAGTGGTCCCGGCTAGTTTTTGGATCTCTGGTCATTTTTATATGAATGTACTTGAAACGGGAGCTCACCTTAATAGATTTTGATTACTAAACTTGTAAGAAAAGTTTGATAATATTTAATAATTTTAGAGTTTTTCCTTTGTAGTTTGAGACCTAGCCAAATTGTTCTGTTTTGTTTTGTTCTTTGTTCTTGCCAAATTTAATTATTCTAGGTTAACGGGCTGTACCCTATAATAAGGTTTTGGTTTGGTTCATAAATGTATGGAGTTGGAGACATAATAGGCCGTATCTTTTGATTGTGTTGTGGTAGACAACACAATCAAAAGATACCTCACATCAAACATGTATGCAACAAACTGCGTTCTATACTCAGTAGAATAACTACACTCAAACATAAGCTTCCTTATGAAACCTTAAGAATGTTGTACTTAGCACTAGCAGATTCCGTGATTGGATACGGACTTAGCAGTAACGGTAGAACCTATAAAACTCACCTAGATGACATTTACAAGCTGCAGATTCGAATATTAAAAACCATTGTTCCAAGGAAAGTAAAGATAAAGCATTCTCATGATTACTCGATTACTCAGGTTTATTCCAGTATTGTATAGTGTTGCCTATTCAAAATATGATCAAACTGTCAATTCTTATAGAAGAATACGACAACACCCCGAATCTAATCAAATACAATCGTACTAACAACTTACGTACCCTAAGTTACACAAAAACATTTAAATTACCGAAATATAATAACACGTACGGCATGAGAACATTCCATTACTTCTTACCTAAAATAATCAATACTATACCATAAAGACATACAGGATGTATACCTCCATACTCCACAACCGTTCAAAATCCTAAAAAATTAATTAATGTTCACTGAAAATCGTGATTACGCAATTTAATTACCTATTTATTTATTTTTTGTCTTAATAATGTTTTTGTTAGGTCTTGTTTAAGACTGTAACAATTTAATTCATTTAATAAGTATCAAAGCTTGATTTTGTAAATGATCAATTACTGAACTCACTGGCTGCATTTAAGCCCATCTGGCTTCCGCGGCCTTTAGTCATAAGTAAGAATATGAAACTTTGTAAAATTTGAATCCTTAAATAAAAAAAAGAAGCTTGGATTTTTTACAGCTTCAGGGGCTCATGAACATTTTTTTTATTACTCTTGACTTCGATCTAGTTTTGAGGACAGAGATGAGGTCGACAATGGAACGAGTTTGCCCAGAAGAAGCCCAATCACTCGCGACTTGAATAGTTCCAGTTTATATGAACTCGGGATTACAGATGCAGCCAGAGAATTCCACTCCTTAGCTGTGCGCAATATAAAAGATGTTGCGAAGCGCTTTGTTCGAATGAACGGAATATCAACCAAATATGAGTGATATCCTACGGTGCGTCTGGAGTTCTGGACATCCGATTGTAGAAGGGGGATGGCGGTATAAGCTCATGGAGTTCTTGGGCACACTCACCTCAATATTTGATATTCATTTCAATTGGATATCTTTACCCGTTCGGGAGAAAAAGGGTCTTGACAGACAGACGGACAACAAAATGTTCCTTTTTCTTTTGAGGTAAGAAGCCCTAAAAAGCATACAGAATTTCTTATCTTCCAAGATCTGAAAAAAAAAAATACTTTTACAATATACAGTGTGTAAGGGACGGTGTATCGAAAACTGAACGGGCGTGCTCAGTCAACGAAACTGAACAACTGAAAAATTTTAGGGAAATGAAACAAAATTTGACCTTTTCGTACAAACTGTTCGATCAGAGTGAGCAATTTGCATTAAGAAGTTAAAAAAATTTTTCTTTTCTCGAAAATTTTTCTTTGGGAAAGTAGTTTGCCTGTTAAGTTTTAGGTACACCGTCTCTTACACACTTTATTTTTACCCACGACGGAACGGAGAAGGTGTATGCGTTTAGGGTGAGATATTGTGTGTTTGTTTTTACCCACGGCGGAACGGAGAAGGTGTATGCGTTTAGGGTGAGATGTTGTGTGTTTGTTTGTTTGTGTGTGCAAAGTTATGTTGCCTTTTATCTTAAAAACGGCTTAACCGATTTAGATACGGTTTTCAGTAAAAGATTTATGATTTATCAGTGATGGTTCTTAGACCAAGGTTATAGCGCCAACTCACCAGGGGGCGCTGTAATAATAAATTTTATCTAAGCAAATGTTGCCATTTATTTCC
Source organism: Athrips mouffetella (assembly GCA_947532105.1). NCBI lineage: Eukaryota > Metazoa > Arthropoda > Insecta > Lepidoptera > Gelechiidae > Athrips > Athrips mouffetella. Next base: position 25,230,388 of record OX383976.1, read on the forward strand.
AAAACGGTTTGACCGATTTAGGTACGGTTTTCAGTAAAAGATTTATGATTTATCAGTGATGGTTCTTAGACCAAAGTTGTGGCGCCAACTCACCAGGGGGTGCTGTAATAATAAATTTCTATTTACGCAAATGTTCCCATTTATCTCCAAAACGGTTTGACCGATTTAGATACGGTTTTCAGTATAAGATTTATCTATCAGTATCATATTTATCACTGACAGTTTTTAGACTATAGTTGTGGAGTCAACTCACCAGGGGGTGCTGTGTAGTAATAATTATTCTTTACTCGCGCAACGTCCTCTAGTAATCGCTCTAGTAAAGTGGGAATTCTCTAAAAAGTTAAAAATAAAAAGCAAAATTGAAAATTTTTAAAAAAACTCACGACGGCTGTCATTCAAAAAATATTAAATAAAACTTTGGAAATTCCCCCGACTAAAAATAAATATTTTCACCTATCTATTCATATATTTTATAAGCCAAGAAAATCCGTCGGGGCTGCCGTTCCTTATCTTACGTAAATTAATAGTGCATACGAGCTAGTTGTAAAATAGCTTTTGTTTGCTGCAGTTAAGTATAAATTATGAAAAGATGGCAATGACAGCACCCGACGGATTTTCTTGGCTTATAAAATATTTGAATAGATAGGTGAAAATATTTATTTTTAGTCGGGGGAATTTCCAAACTTTTATTTAATATTTTTTGAATGACAGCCGTCGTGGGTTTTTCTCAAAATTTTCAATTTTGCTTTTTATGTGTTGAACTTGTAAAAGTAGTAACTGTGTTGCCATCAAACCTCTGAATCCGCCCCTGCGTTCCTTAAGAAGGTAGATTATTCTCTCTACTATCTTTTCAATTATCTCTTTCCATGTGATTGGGCCGTGGTTCTCGTAGCATTCAACATGCAAGAAGAAAAAAGTACTTTCCTTACAATTTTTAAGTTAGGTACAAAGAATTACGTCAAAACATTTTAGTAACTCAACAAAGTAGGTTCACAATATTTATTTAATAGTAGTTTATGCAACGATACATAATGAGGGGTATAAAACTCGAGTGTTGGTTTATGGGACGCAGGCGAGTGTAGCGAGCCAAGTTCCATAATAGAAGACACGAGTGTTTTATACCTAATTATGTGGAGATGCATACACAACTTTATCTACTCTCATATCGTGAATCCTAAAATAATGTGTTCAAAATCAAACCTAAATGTTTTTCTTTTTTCCCGGTGATAACTGCTAAGCGAAGTTCCTATAGCTGCTTTAAAAACACTCGAATGCAAATCGTAAACATTCTTATCACATATTTCATTACAAAATTAATAAAAATATGTATATACAACTTTTGTTTGCTGAGTTTTCCGTTATTGCAATGAAACCTCCTTGCAGCCACAGACTACAAACGTATCAAGCTGTCAATGGCGCGCCTATAAAAATTAAAAAATTGTTTAATAGGTCTCCCGCGATGACTATGTAAATTCAATACTTCATAATACACTCCTACAGATAGAAAAGTACTGCTTGGAGTGTTTCTAACCACAGATTGACATTATGAAGATGTTTACCTACAATTTTTGAACGCATTATTGAGGATTAACGATATGAGAGTAGATAAAATGCTTAAAAATTTTGAAACATCATTATAATTATTACATAATTTTGATAATTGATAATTTTGGATTTTAAGTTGCAAATTAAGCTAACTTGTATGCAAGTGAGATATACTTATGGAAGAAAAAGACATTCGCTTGAGAGAAATAGGTATTAATCTTGGTATTTATAGACTGATTGTGAAACTCGAGTGCCGGGTACGAATGCCATGATAATCTGAAAAAAAAATCGATCACCTTTCTTAATACAGGGTGCAAAAAATAATCTAAAAAAAGAAAAATTCAATCAAGTTTAAGGGTCTATTTATTTATTTACTATTATTGAAGTACATAAATATAATGTTTACCTACAATTTTTGAACGCATTATTGAGGATTAACGATATGAGAGTAGATAAAATGCTTAAAAATTTTGAAACATCATTATAATTAAAAAAAAAAAAAATTAAAAATATTTATTTAGGTAAATCTGAAAACATACATACACCGGGGCTTCCCTGTAAGTAATCAGAGATACTTGTAGTGGGAATGCCTCGCTCCTCCAAGTTACATAACACAAGATTTACAGCTAGCTTAAGTCTGCTACTGGAGTCGATTCTGGTAGACACAGGCCAACACTAAACCAAACCCGACAGGTCCAGATCTGTCGCTGTCCCTGTCAAAGAAAAAGACAGTAACAGGTCCAGAGCCGCCGAACCCAAATCAGCCCCAGCCCGCGCCCACCGGAACCGACGCCACTTATTACTTATTATATACAATTTTTTTTGTGTGTGTGCGTGTGTGTGTGTGTGTATGTATGTATGTGACGATATAAATATATGTTAAAACAAGTATATAAATAAATAAATATATATATGTTCATATGTATAAATAAATAAATATATGTTCATATACATACACCATTTGTCTGAGTGGATACCTGTAAAATTATATACGCAAGTACCTACCTACATGCCCTACGGATGCAAGAGTTCCTTGGGATCGGAAATGAAGCCACATGCAGGATACTTTATGTTCTATACCAATCGTACTAAGAGGTCTTCAACCTCATCATATGACAGCGTTTTTAACCAATGAGTGAGAGCTAGTCGACAGGTGTATAATTGCATGGGGTATATTTTTACCTTACGGTTAATCAGATTATATAAATAGGGAGCCTGAGAAGTATATTGCCTCTGCGCGAAGGCAGTGCGAACCTGATGATTATTACCTGATGATATAATTATTACATAATTTTGATAATTGATAATTTTGGATTTTAAGTTGCAAATTAAGCTAACTTGTATGCAAGTGAGATATACTTATGGAAGAAAAAGACATTCGCTTGAGAGAAATAGGTATTAATCTTGGTATTTATAGACTGATTGTGAAACTCGAGTGCCGGGTACGAATGCCATGATAATCTGAAAAAAAAATCGATCACCTTTCTTAATACAGGGTGCAAAAAATAATCTAAAAAAAAGAAAAATTCAATCAAGTTTAAGGGTCTATTTATTTATTTACTATTATTGAAGTACATAAATATAATGTTTACCAGTTCGGGGCGGTGATAGTCTGGATATGATACAGGTTGCTTTTAATCTGTAATTCAAATAACAATGTCAACATGTTTAATCAATTTTTTTTGTTTATTCCAAGGCTTACCAACACATTTTGCAGCTATATGAAAAGCAATCGGCTAAAGCTGTCAGAAAAAACAAGTTTGTAAAACAATGATATTTATTCCGTCAAATATACTCTGGTTCTAGTGACATGGCTGCAAAAAAGATTGAAAAGCATTGGATTAAACGGAAAAAAAAACGGCCAAGTGCGAGTCGGACTCGCGCCCTAAGGGTTCCGTACCTATCAACCATATTATATACTAAAAGCTTTTGCTCTTTGATTTTAAGAACTCCGCAACCATCCAATTTGACCCCTCCTTTAGAGAAAAGTTCTTAACGGGAGCTCACCTCAATTGGTCACCTTAGTTGTGAGAAAAATTGAAATTTTTAATGATTTTAGACCTAGCTTCTTGCCAAATTTCATAATTTTAGGTCAACGGGAAGTACTCTGTAGGTTTTGCTTTTTTGCATAAATGTATGGAGATGAGGACATAAAAAGCCATATCTTTTGATTGCGTCGTTGTAAAAATTTAAATTTTCAGATCTTGTGTGGTTTATGGACTTTAATATTTGTTATCAATTTCAACCTGATACCTCTTCTCGTTCGTGAGAAAAAGGGTCTTGACAGACAGACGGACAACAAAATGATCCTATAAGGGTTCCGTTTTTTATTTTGAGGTACGGAACCCTAAAAAGGTCAAGTGCAAGTCGGACTCGCGCACCGAGGGTTGCGATATACCCATAGTATTTTAGGAAGCAATAAAGTCCATTTTTAGGATCGCAAAACTAAATTTGTTTGTGAAGGTTTTTTCAGATATCTGACAAACTGTGCAACTTAGAAAGATTGTTTTTTTTTGCTGTAATATTTACTTAAATTCCTATCGACTGTAATTAATTCAGATTTTTCCTTCCACAAATATCGGAGATAAGGGGGGAACGGTATTTATTTTTGTAATTTTTCATCATAACTTGAAAACTAAGAGTTGTAAAAAAATACAAAAATATATTTTAGAATGTAATAGTAAAGACCTTCCATTCGACCTAGTTACGACATATTTTTTTATTCTTTCATGTGCAATTAAATTGCGCAACCATATTCTAAAACTATTCCAAATTTCAATTAGGTAAGTTGTAGGTGACCGCAGTAAATAAGATGTAAGAGGATGCTGCTGCCCATCTTCTAGTTTATAACCCTTAGTCGCCTCTTACGACACCCACGGGTATGTATGGGTTGGTGCTATTCTTTGCCGGTACAACACGGGGCCACTTCTGTTAACTACGTTCATGAAAATTACAATAGATGGTGCTGATCATCAGCTTTTTGCATTTTTAATAGGCATCAGTTAAATATACCACAGAGAAATATTTATCGCAAAGTATTACACATATTTTGTAATGGATATGACTGACTAAAACTAGGTTTAGCAGAGCTTTGGGCTTACAAGTGTAAATATTAATCCTACACATTAAGAATAATAATAAAATTAAATCAGGAAATAAAAAAAATAAAACATTTTTGTAAATGTCAAAATGCTTGATAGACAATTACCTCTTATCTTATGTGGCCCTGGTGCATAAGCTGAAGCTAAAATAGCCTGTAGGCATGAATAAAACAAGAAATTGATTACTTACTCGACTTTCCATAATGAGTCGTTTGAAAATAATAATAGTACACAGCTGGTGACACCAATGTTGAGCCCAAGGCATTCGCCACTATTTTGGGCGTCTGCTTAGATATGAGATATTGATAACGCAGGCGGCCGTTATCTCATCCCATAGCCTAGTACTCCAATGCATAGTAATCCTCCTCCCTAGTAAAGTTACTTTCTTTTTTATTGCAATAGTTTACTACACCCATCGGATATTACCTCTGGGCACAGATTAAAATAATAGTAAACTCTTTGGGTGCATTTTATGGGTGGGCCTATACACGGCTAAACATCAGTAGAAACACTTTTGGACCTTATGGCGTGGTAATAAGGTTGAAAAAGTTTCTACCGACAAGCGGTTGACCGTACTAAGAGGCAAGATCCGAGAGGTCAGTCCCACCTCACAATTTAGATTGTGTCTCAAATGGCCTCTACGTGTTGGAGCCATGTCCCCACACAAGCCTGCGGCCCGAGATTCGGCCCGTGAACTCAAGCCAGAGACTACAATAATAATAAAAGACTGTACTTCCAGACTACCAGTGCAAATATGCTCTTGACCTCAATCTGGGTCTGAGCACAAGGATGAGGGATGACCTTACCCTAAAGAATGAATATAAATCAGGCAAAATTTTAATAAATACAAATCTTTCTTTTTTCGTCGACACACTAATTGAAAATCAATAAGAATAAGGGCCGTTTGGACTAAACTTAAGAATGATTTTCATTTCATTTCATTTATTTATTCAATTACAATATAAATTGTGTTTGAAATTAATTATTGTTTACAAAAAAAATAAAGTGTAAAATTTAAAAATAATATTTAAATCTAGTTGTCATAAAAATTAAATTCAAAATATTTTTACATATGTCACAGATTATAATACTTAATAGTCAAATTATAAATCATTTAAATTGTCTTGAATTTACTCGTCTATACTATAAACACCCAAGTTCTTGCCTAAGGGCCGTCAATGTATTGCTAGGAGTGTCCTAAACAAGTTAGCGGCGATTCTTAAGTTAAGTGCAACGGCCCTTAGAGTATAATTTAGAAAAAAGCATATTTTGAATGCCATGACTTAATTTTATTTTCTGTGCTATTTCATTTTGATATGGCCATTAGCTACCATTAAAAGTGAAAGTTTTAATAAAAGGAAGCACTTACCAGGAAAACCAGGAGAATAGAGTAGTATTTCATATTGATTGCTGTTGCTTGCGAAGAATATTTACTGTCGAGCGTGCTAGCCAGTGCTCTTTATATCAATGAAACAGCTGTATACTTGCATACTGACGACATGTGAAACAAACAATATAGACACGCGGGATCGTGTTAAGCCAAGTTCAAGCCAATATTCCAAGAGGCGGCAACGGATTGACTAAACTATCGTTAGGATGGCTGATTTAGTATCAATAGCGTGTAGATCCCACTAGACATTGAGTATAAATTCCAAAATACTGGAATAGAAACGGTTGATACTTATCCACTGTTAGGCTTAAACATCGATAAAAATCTTAACTGGAAAGACCACGTAGCAAAAATATCTACAAAATTGTCAAGATTCACATTTGCGCTATACGAGCTCAAAAGATGCACTGATTCCAACACTGCTGTAATGGCATATTATGCGTATGCTCACTCGTGGCTGCAATATGGAATATTATTATGGGGAAATAGCACAAACGCCCCAAACTTATTTCTTCTGCAAAAAAGGTGCATCAGAATCATAGCAAATATCGATAACATGACAAGTTGTAAGCCCTACTTTAAAAAATTCCAAATTCTAACTCTACCATCAATATACATTTTAGAAGTCAGTATTTTTGTCAAAAAACACCCAAAACTCTTTACAGAATACTCTAGACCACAAAATTTACGGCCACAATCTAGACTAGCACTTCCCTTTTCCAAAATGAATATAGTCTCATCTGGACCATTAACAATGTCAGCCAAGATCTATAATAATTTACCTTTAACAATAAAAAACGAAAATAACATTAACAAGTTTAAGCAACTATTAAAAAAAGCTCTGATTGATAAATGTTATTATACGCTACAAGAGTTCTTAAATGAAAAAAACATGATGAAAAATAATTTTATGTACCTATCTAAGAAGAATGTAAAATATAAATACCTACTTAGCTTAAGTACCTATTACTATTACATTGCTATGCCCAAACCGGGTCCATGTTTGTACTTCACAATATTTTTAAGACCTCTATGTGTAACATGGGATGCAATAAATGTTTGACTTTGACTTTGACTTTGATCACTTATGTTAATATGATAGAACCGGTCTGCGTGCCTGACGTTGGTGCGTTTGGTAGGTACAGCCGTTGAAACACGTGTCATGGTTTAGTAAACTAAACGATCATTAGGATGGCTGATTCAAGGATAATATGATACTCTACACAGTACCTTTACACACAGTATAAAAACTGACATGATTCGTTGGTGCGTTTAGTAGATATAGCCGTTTGAAAAAAATGTGGTAGGAACTAAAGTTCGAATAGAGGACTGATTTTTTTTATATGGTTGGTAATGACTATCCTAACAAATTTTACTCTTTCAAAATTTTTGATTTGAGGCTGAACTTATGATAAAAAAAATAATTGAAAAAAAATTGTACCAAACGCACCAACGTCAGGCACGCAGACCGGCTCTATCCCATTCACATAAGTGATCTACACACTATTGACACAAAATCAGCCATCCTAACGATAGTTTAGTCGATCCGTTGCCACCTCTTATACTACAAGAATAATGGCCAACAGCACCAGTGTATTATGTATAGGTACAGCGAGTAACGGAAAGGTGTGATGATACTGAAGGATGACAATCTGCCCGTAAAACTAAACAACTTTTCCCATGGTACTATTTTAAATTCATTTAAGAATTTATTTATGACCTAGTGCTGATACTACTATACTGCTGAAATATTATTGTATAAAAGATATAATTAATTATGTTAGTTGATAATTTGAAGTGCTATCTAACCAACCATGCTAGTATTCTAGGATCGACGAGGAAAGTGCTAACGAAGAACACCAGATGGACGGATGGACGGATGGACGGATGGACGGATGGACGGATGGACGGATGGACGGATGGACGGATGGACGGATGGACGGATGGACGGATGGACGGATGGACGGATGGACGGATGGACGGATGGACGGATGGACGGATGGACGGATGGACGGATGGACGGATGGACGGATGGACGGATGTAAGTGACAGTGAACTGTAACAAAGAAAGACCTTGAAAACGATCTTGAACCGGTCACTCACTCACTACGCATGATACCGAACAATTGTTTCGCCTAATAGCAGTAAGTATATAGTAAGTATAGCCTCCCACAGAAACTGCATCAGCTGATAGCGCATTTTGTATGGGAGGTCAAATTTGGTTTTTCGTATTTCGACCTATGTTCCTTGGGAAAAGTTGTTCAGCATCATGAGCACATGCATATATTTTGCTATCAAGAACTAATTAAAAGTCACCCTATATGTGAAAACATTAAAAAGCATTGAACTTAAAAATAACATTTGTCGCTCACAAATCATGATAGCAATCAGATATGGGGTGTGTATTTGTGTTGTGTGTGTGTTTGTGTTGAGTGTAGTTGATGTTATTATACCATGCTTATTATCCAATACATATTATAGTAGGTATAATTATATATCTATGACTGTATCTTAAAGCGGGTCTACATGCCGTCAAGTAAAATGAAAAATTAATTTATTTTTATTTTGCAAAGTAGGTAGCTGAAATGTGTTTAAGAAATTGAGTTTTAGTTAAGGAGAAAGGGTCTGTGTCTGAGAACCTTTTGTTGAAAGTTCGAGGTAGACGCGTTTTGACAGAGTTCACTGCATAATTTGTTCGGGTTTGGGGGGGATTAAAAAAGCTGTGTATGCCTCGTGCGTTATAAAATGCGAATATAAAGATTGTATTAGTGAAATAAACTAAACTAAGATGGATAACCCTTGCGGACGAAGTCGCAGGCAACAGCTAGTATATACTAAAAAAAATATTCAAAGGTCTAAGCAATAAATTCTCGAGAATAATAAGTAGATAAATACTAAATTTTATTACAAAATATTCTCGAAAACCATACAAAACAATTGGAGCACGTATGTTGTAAGTATGTTTGTTTAAGATAATATGAGGCGATAAATTATTTCAAAGTTGAAGTATTTGTGCAACTGCAAAAATATTGAATTGACTTCAATAAAGTACAAAGGAACAATGTTAAAAGATACCTTTTGAAAAATTAAATGGTATGGTGACGGGACGTGGTCGGTTACCAAGGGCCTTATTAGGAAGCTCAAATTAACCTAAAGGGCTATGGAATGGGCTACGCTTGCAGTCTCTGCAGGATCGAATCAGAAACTAGAGATCCGCTGAGAAACTGAAGTAACCGATATAGCTCTGACCATTGCTAAACTATTTATTTATTTAATCGTATAGCATGGAGAACAACAAAAGAAACATAAGAATAATAATAAATTATATAGGGTGACTTTTAATTAGTTCTTGATAGCAAAAGATATGCATGTACTCATGAAATTGAACAACTTTTCCCAACGAACATAGGTCGAAATACTAAAAACCAAATTTGACCTCCCATACAAAATGCGCTATCAGCCGATGCAGTTTCTATGGGAGGTCAAATCTTGATTTTCATATTTCGACCTATGTTCCTGGGGGAAAGTTGTTCAGTATCATGAGTACATGCATACCCTTTTCTATCAAGAACTAACTTAAAGTAACCCTATATATTTTTTCTTTTTATTTTGTTTACATTGGGTTTTAAATTAATTACTGTTTTCTTTCTTCTTGCTTCCAATTGACGCAGTGCTTTTTGTTTATATTTGTCCTATTATCTAGGGTTGCCTTTAAAAGATCGCTTGTAGCGTTTAGGCCGCCTTGCTCACATTATATTTAAAATTTTCTGTAAAACTAATTATATTTTTGTTATGTGAGCAATAAAGCATTTATCTATCTATCTATCTAAAATCCTACAAATCTAAAATAAGCGCTTTGAGCCATTTGATAGCGTCATCATTAAGGGTGAACAAGTCGTCAGGTGGACCAGGATAAAAATATAACGGGCACTCTGTAAGTCAAATCAAATCAAGTTTATTTCTCCCACAAGCTTACAATAAGTGACATAGCAGTGTTGTGAATACAAGTCATAGCTGTGTTGGGAGACTGGTGTCCAAGCTAGGTAAGAACCTGTGTTATGGATCACCAGGCTTCCACTCCGTGGGTTAGAAGTACAAAGTATGTGCCACATGGATTGCACATCGGCTTGGCAAGGACAGCGAGGAGAGTCTATCCAACCGTGCGTAGCCTATTATGGTTAGGTACACCAAATTCGCCTCCCTACCTCTGAGCCCTTTAATTTGGTGCCAGGTGTAACGTCCCACCCAAATTTCCTCGCCAGGGCTTCAGTCCAGGACTGTTTCCACTCACAACCGCTGTTGAAGTTGTTACCCAAGAGTGATGTTGCGATATGGTAAGCTGGGGATCTGGATTTAAGGCGGTGTCTTGTAGGCACCACAAGTTCACATTGGATTGGAACGGCTGGATTCTGTCTGATTTTTGCGACCTCCTGTAGGAGTGACTCTTTCTTTTCAGATCTGGTAGAGAAATTTGACAGAGCACTGGTAGCCAATAGCAAGGATGGGATCCTAGAGTTCCGGAGATACATCGCATGGCTTTGTTTAACATCCACCCTTCCAACATACGAACTGCCCATCCAAGCAGCTGTGCAGTACTCCGCCGCAGAGTATACTACGGATAAAGCTGTAGTGCGAAGCACTTCTCTGTTTGCTCCCCAACTGGTCCCGGCTAGTTTCTGAATCACTGGTTTCTTATACAACGTGAATTTTTATTCGTTTTAAACCCGAAGCCAGTGATTCTACTCATGAAAACCAGCGACTTATTCGAAGAAAAAAATTTTTACTCGAAAAAAATTTTTCACCTTCCCATACAAAATGAGTCGATCACGTGACCACTTTACTATGGGGAGACAAAAAACTTTTTCTTCGGGAAAGTTGCTTGTTTTCATGAGTATAGAATCACCGGGATTCGGGTTTAAAACGAATAAAAATTCACGCTGTATATGAATGTGCTTGAAACGGGAGCTCACCTTATTTGGTTTTGATTACTTGTGTGTGAGAAATAAATAATAATACTTAATAATTTTAGACCTTTTCCTTTGCTTGTTCTATGAGACCTAGCTTCTTGCTTAATTTCATTTTTCTAGGTGAACGGGAAGTACCCAATAAGATTTTGGTTTGGATGATTAATGTCAATTCCTGCAAAATCAATTTATCAGGACGTCAACAGCGCCCTCTAGATATTCGAGTTGATAACGTAAAGATGAACCAAACGGTTACCACATCATTTTTGGGCTTTCATCTGGATTGCGGCTTGACATGGAGCGATCACATTGACAAGTTGTGTGGTAAGCTGGGACAAGCATGTTTTGCCTTAGGACGAATATCGTTAATTTTACCAAGGGATGTAGTTCGCAATTGTTATTTCGCTACAGTTCAATCGTTGTTACAGTATGGCATCGAGCTGTGGGGCCGGGCGGCGGACTGGCAGCGCGCATTTGTACTACAAAAGCGCGCGGTCAGAATCGTCGCTCGGGTCCCCACTGACGAGTCAGCTCAGGCACACTTTAGGAAACTAGGCATACTAACACTTCCAAGCTTATACATATTTGCGATAGCTATGTACGCTAGGGAAAATCTGCAAGCTTATGAACAGTGTGGAGAGAACAACACCTATAATTTACGTGGAGCTAGTAAACTTAAGTCTGTCCCTCACAGGCTGGCCAAGTCCGACAGGGTGTCACACGTGTTGGCACCTTATGTGTACAACCGACTACCAAAGCATGTTGTCGAAGTCAACTCCATCTCGATTTACAAACGTAAACTTAAAAGCTGGCTTGTCGAGCAAGCGTACTACACGTACGACTTCCTTAAAATTATTTCCTAGAAGATGCTATAATTTCATTGTTATTAGTAAGATTGACTGAAACCCTTTTTTTTGTTTTAAATTAATGTTTATTTAATAATAATTAAAATAGCGTTCCTATAATACTATAATGTATTACATTATGCTATAATGTATAATTTAATTTGACTTATAATGTATATTATTAATAAATTATTTGTATTTATGTATGGAGTTGGAGCTGCGTTGGAGACATGATTGGCCGAATCTTTTGATTTTGTTTTGGTAGAAGCTTGGATTTTTTACAGTTTCAAGGGCTCATGATTTTTTTTACTGATAATGGGCTTACTCAAGAGAAGCTAGTTTTAAGGGCAGAGATGAGGTCGAAGAAGGAACGAGTTTGCCCAGAAGAAGCCTATTCATTCGTGATTTGAATAGTTCCTGTCTATATGAACTCGGGAACACATATCACAGAATATACATATAATAGTAAACAAGTTTACACAGACGCAGGCAGAGAATTCCACTCTTTAGCTGCGTGTATTTTAAAAGATGTTGCGAAGCGCTTTATTCGAATGAACGGAATTTCAACCATGTATGACTCCAAATGGGGGATGGGACTGTTCGATCAGAGCGAACAATTTGTATGAAGAAGTGAAATTCTTTTTTTTCCTTATGCTTTGTGTGACGTTCGCACATCACAGGAGTAAGTAAGAGGTTAGAATCGATAATAATTAGACACCGTCGGGCTTCGTGTGAACTGGGATATATTTTCAGTGTTAAGACACAACAAGTATAAGGTCAAATAGACTAATAAATCAATGCTACAATATTAATAACTCGTATCTTATTTAGACGTGTGTCCTGTACCACGGCCCGATAGAGACTGGCTGCATCGGCCAGTGCAGTGGCGGTAGTTGGTGATTGACAGCCATTGTCCAAGCTGGCCCACCGCATGGCCTGCTGTACACCACACCCCTTCCTTGTTTTAATTGTTTTATATCTGAAACAGCACAAGCAGTACACCATCCATTGATCAATGAAGCCTGCCTACAGCAGCCAACCCAGAACTTCCAGGAGGACCTTAATTTTAAAGCCCTGTGTTACTTTAACGCCTTTAGAGGAAGGCAAAAGTGAGAAACACCTCTACCTATCTTTCCTCCACCTTTTTTCTTTTTATTTTTATTTCCCACCAACGGTTTCCATAGGTTTTCAGGAGATAAACAAACAAAAATACAAAGACTTGAAAATAAATGAAATATGGCTTTAAATATTACAACTAAACCAAAACAATTACATGTTCTTCAGATACCTATTTATAATAAATATATTATTTTTTTCATATGGTTAGCACAGTTAACGAATTTTTGTTGTTCTAATTACACCTACTAAATTTATGATCTATACCCAGACCTAAAAACGCACGCTTCGAAGTACAAGATCACCCATGTCATCCAAATGTGTGGTGATGATACAGGAACTCCTTAGAAAGTCGATCTTATTCGACTCATTACGTACCTCAATCCACCCGCATATCTGGATCGAAGCGTCCAACCCTCCTTCCAAGACTATTATTGTTCTATATTATTTCTGTGAGCAGGGTGACAAGCATACACCAATCCATTCATTTCATAATATGGATAGGCTAATGATAGCTTTCAGATGAATGATCTCTGGTTACCACGGTGTTTTTTTTCCGTATAAAAAGGAAACCAAAGTTCTCCTGATCGAAATAAAGTACTATGAAAATTTTTTTTGTGGGTGGGTATATTTATATATACTGGACCCAACAATGCCATGACATGAAGAATTCCAAATGATTGAGTCTACTTAAGAGTTTTGTTTTGTGAGAAATACTTATTTATACTTAGTTACCTGTATATATTATAATAAATCTCACCACAATTAACTTGAAATATGTTGTAGAAAACAGTTTTTTTTTTGTTGATCAATTTTAAAAACTTAGGTAGAGTAAAATTTTTGGAACTGTTTTTGTTGTTTTTTTTTTTTTCGTTTCAATAAAATTTGTAAATGAATTATTTATAAATATGGAGTTTAGTTACTTTTGTAATTTTGACAACTTCAGTTGAATGACAGCCCTTCGGCACCAAAAGATGAATGTATTAACCTCGTATTAACAAAACACCGCGCCGCCGGCGGGCTGAGTATTATACTAGCTTAATTTTTTTTTTTCTAATTTCATAAGACCTTTGCTCACTTATTTCTAGCGCAATTGCCGCTTTTCCACTTTGTTGATTTTTATTATCTTACCTGTACCGTGTTTGTCAGCAAATCAACTTTTTAATTAAATTTTTAATTTCATTAAGAGATATTCATTTGTTTAAGCAAATCATAGGTATCTTTATTTCCACAACGCTTTTGAGGAGTATTTTGTTGCTTTACATGTTATGTATAAGAAAAGTTATACAAGAAAACCTAAATTAAAAATACTTTTCTACAATTACCTGAGAGGCTTATTTACCACAAAAATCCCATTAGGTAGCGGGATTAATATTTCCGTTTTTTAAATTTCTATGATTTCTTTACACCTCCGGGAAGACAACCTTTTTTTGTTTAACCTATATTACAAAAGGTATGTTATTATGCCTGTACAGGGACCAAGCTACTTTCCAACCAAAGTTTATCTCTAAGTTTGTACAAATTTTAAATTGGTGCCTACCATCAATGATAGGTTAGTTTTTTACCGTTGCAAATGGACAAACCACTGGTAGTGGTCGGTTGCAAACACATAATTTATTTCTAACATTGTAAAATGTATTTATTTAATCATCCTTAAAATCAATTGCTTCTTATAATTTATTTATTTATTGATTAACACGACAAGAAGAAGACATAATCCTATGTCTTGATTTAGGCACTCAACAATAATAGGTAGGCATTATTTTTGGTTGTCTTGGCCTATAGAACAAAATCAATATTGCTTTAAGATGTAATAAGTACACATAATTGTCTATGTACCGTACCTTCCACTTTAAGTGGGATCATTCAATACATACTAGTTACACTCCGATGTACCTACTTATGAGTAGTTGTAGGTATACTTCACTGTCATTAATACTGAGCGAGCAGCAGTGATCCCTTCAGAACACAGCACAACGCCTCCCACTGCCTGTACAACTTTTTTTTCATTGTTGTATGTTACTTCATACTACTTTGATGACGTAATCGGACAACAAGCTTTTCGAACTTTTCACCGGGCTCTTTTTTTTATTAATCCAAATACGTGCCGCTTGTAGACTTTGCATTGTTTGGGTGAAAAGCAACGATTAAGTTATGTTATTCCAGCCTTGTACTCGTATACAACACCGGTATCCTCCTCTTCATCGTCATCATCCGGAATATTGTGGTATATCCCTTGCAATGCTAACCCTCCAACATGCATGTGTAGCCGTTTTTTCTTTAGAAAACTTTCCTAGCGTAAACCGACGGAACCAGCTTCGCTTTAGCAATCTAATAGCTCCAGAGGAGGTATGTTGGACATTTTGGGGTGACCTACGTCAGTAATTCTTCGTTAGTACCAACTGACAAAGGCAGTTTACTAAAGGACGCTCATTACACGACATAATATTCCTTTGTTAGTACCAACTGATAATGACAGTTTACTACTGAACGCACATTAAACGATATATTTCTTTGTTAGTACCAACTGACAATGTCAGTCTACTACTGAACGCACATTACACGACATAATATTCCTTTGTTAGTACCAACTGATAATGTCAGTTTACTACTGAGCGCATATTATACGATATAATATTTCGTTGTTAGTACCAACTGACAGTGTCAGTTTACTACTGAGCGCAAATATACCATATATTTCTTATTTCTTTTTAGTACCAACTGACAATATCAGTTTACTACTGGGCACACACAATACCACATATTTCTTATTTCTCTTTAGTACCAACTGATAATATCAGTTTACTACTGAGCATAAATTATACCACATATTCCTTATTTCCTTTTAGTACCAACTGACAAAATCAGTTTACTACTGAGCATAAATAATATCACATATTCGTTAATTCTTTTTAGTACCAACTGGCAAAATCAGTTTACTACTGAGTATAAATTGTACCATCCGGACTAGTCATAAAATACCTATTGAAATTGTAAACACAACTTTCAATGGATAATAGTTTATTGGTTCTTAGCCTCCACAACTAAAACACATAGTTTTAAACCCTTTTTTTCTTGTTAAAAGTATGTGCACTTGATTAAATTAACATGTAGGTATTTTATGAAGCTGTTTGAGCATATTTCTCAGAAAGTACCCGGGCGACCAAGCTTCACAGTATAATAGCAGCTTCAACATTAAAATATCATCGGGTGAGCAAGCTGTGCTACCCGCCAACAGATGACACTGTAGGTTTTTCTCTAAAACGCGGTACTTTATAAAAATGCTTAAAACACGGGGAAAACGAATTTTCTCAGACAAGACCCAGCTAGATCGATTCTTCGCACCCGAATACCCCCGCATGGTAAAATTCATCAAAATCGCTGAGCCGCCCTCGAGAACCCGATTACAAATATTTAAACGAATATTGCATAGTATAGCATGTGGTACAATTAAGCTACGCTATAAGTAATATCAATGTGACATAATCACTAGTATAATTTTTAGTATTACCAGCCACAAGTTTGTTCCAGCTTAATACCTACTGTTAAACAATTCCACAGGTATTTTTAATTTCTCGGCATCATCACCAAAATTTATTAGTACCGGTCACTACTCGACCTACTACTTCTCAAAAGGGTAGGAAGTTACTCATCAGTACTATAATATACTAATGCACTGAAAACAACCTGCCAGAGCGATGCATTTTTGTCCCGTGCGCCACCGCCCGATCACCGCTAATTGTAAACAAAATAATTTTGTATGATAAAGATAAAGTTCTGCCACGAATTAATGAAATCAATTAGGTACAGTCAACGGTGGGTAATTCCCATCTGTATCACTGCTTAGGTACCTATGGATTCTTATTCTTAAATTTATCCTCACTACACTTTCGGTAAATAGATAATATGCAAAAATTTATAAAACGTATTATACGCTTTTGCAGGCAAACATATTCATTTCTTACTTATTTGTTGGCGTGATGGCGCACGAGAAAAACATCACGTAGCGGTATAATTTCGCTTTTTCCTTCCTTTTTTTTTCAAATACATCTTAAGGTACTTAGACTTACTCTGAGATTCGTCGCAAAAAATCCCATCCTCGTCGCCACGTGTGACGTTCGCACGTCACAGGAGTAAGTAAGAGGTTAGAATCGATAATAATTAGACACCGTCGGGCTTCGTGTGAACTGGGATATATTTTCAGTGTTAAGACACAACAAGTATAAGGTCAAATAGACTAACAAATCAATGCTACAATATTAATAACTCGTATCTTATTTAGACGTGTGTCCTGTACCACGGCCCGATAGAGACTGGCTGCATCGGCCAGCGCAGTGGCGGTAGTTGGTGATTGACAGCCATTGTCCAAGCTGGCCCACCGCATGGCCTGCTGTACACCACACTTTGGGAAAGTAGTTCAGTTTCGTTGACTGAGCACGCCCGTTCATTTTTCGGTACACCGTTCCTTACACCCTCTATTTTACGAGTATGTGTTAAACTTGTAAAAGTAGTAAGATGCCAGTGTTATAGTTTTCTGTGTTCCCATAAAACCTCTGAATCCGCCCCTGCGTTCCTTGAGAAGGTAGATTATTCAATTATCTCTTCAATGATATCTTTTCAATTATCTCTTTCCGAGTGATTGGGCCGTGGTTTTGGTAACGTTTAACATGTAGTAGAAAAAAGTAAGTTTTCTTACAATTTTTAATTTGGACGATAAATTGCGTCAAAACATCCTATACTATTAAACGAGCAATATTTGTATAATTTGTAAATATATTTCTAATCGGTTTCTCGAAAACGGCTCTAACGATTTCAATGAGATTTACCATATGAGGGTTTTCGGGGGCAAAAAAACGATAAAGCATGGTCTCATGTCTGGAAAAGTTCGTATTCTCATGTATTTGAAAGTTCGTTTTTAACATTATTTTGAAATACCGCGTTTTGGACACAAACCTACAGCGCCATCTGTTGGCGAGTAGCATAGCTTGCTCACTCGATGCAATTTTAATGTTGAGGATAGAGCGAAGCTCGTTCGACCATGATCTTTTATTAACGCTAGAAAATAGGTTCACAGTATTTATTAAAAATCCTTAAAAAATTTGAACATCATTTAATGATTACATTATAAGGTTGGCGATACAAAATATGCACATTTTAATATTAAAAGAAACAAAATTTCGGATTTTAAGTTACAAACAATAAGGTTAACTTGTATGCTGTTTATCCAAACTCACTGCCCAAAGAAATCCACCAATCAATGGCAACCATACTGAACTATGGATGGTATTGAAGCCCCTTACAAGTGTGAGAGATACTTATGGAAGAAAAATACATTCCTAAGAGCATTGTCACGCTTGAGATAAATCCTAAGTCTAGGTAGGTATTAATCTTGGTATTTAAAGACTGATTGTGAAACTCGAGTGTAGGGAACGAATGCCATGATAATCTGAAAAAAAAAAATATTGGTCAGCTTACTAAATACAGGGTGTACAATATAATTTAAAAAATAATTTTCAATCCAGATTAATGGTCTATTTATTTATCTATTATTATTGAAGTACATAAATATAATCTTTACCAGTTTGGGACGGTGATAGTCTGGATATGATACAGGTTGCTTTTAATCTGGAATTCAAATCGCAATATTTGTATATATAACTTGAAAACTAAAAATTGTAAAAAAATATATGATATGATGATACCCCATTCGACCTAGAATTTAAAATTTGACCCCCCTCCCCGCCTATTTTGGTTCCCTTTACATTAATCATCATATTTTTTTTTTATTCTTTAATATGCAATTAAGTTGGCCAACCATATTCTAAAACTAGGTATTCCAAATATGAAGTCGATAGCATAAGTGGTTGCTGAGATATACAGGTGTGACAGACAGACAGACAAAGTCGCACCATAAGGGTTCCCTTATTTTACCATTTTGGTATCGGAACCCTAAAAATGGATTCATAAGTATTTTGTTGTATTATGCAAGTAACAAAAATATATTAAATTGTGTATCTATCGAGTGTTTCTTACATAGACAGTATTTTATGACATTGACTGGCCCCGCCCGTTGAATCTCGCCCAGAGCAAATGTTTGTGAAATGGACACAAGTAATGAAATAAATATTAAAAACCAGGAGATAGAAGACCTAGTGGCTGAACCCAATATAATTAGAGAGACCAAGTCAGCCCGACTTCGCTGGCTGGGCCACGTAGAGAGGATGGAGGAAGATCGTGCAGTCAAAAGAGCGTACCTGGGACGACCGACGGGAAAGCGGCCGGTCGGACGTCCCAGGTACCGCTGGAGTGACGAAGTGCAGAAGGACCTGAGCGCTCCCCAAAGACCTGATTGGCGTGAGGAGGTGCAGAAAAGGGCCGACTGGCGGCTTTTGGTGTCGGAGGCCAAGATCCTCTTTGGGTCCCTGAGCCAGCGAAGGTAAGTAAGTAAGTAAGTAACTAAGTTCATGAAAATACAATAGGTGGTGCTGATCATCAGCTTTTGTAATTTTTAATAGGCAGTAGTTAAATATAACAGAGAAATATTTATCGCAAAGTATTACACATATTTTATAATGGATATGACTGACATAAACTATATAGGTTTAGCTGAACTTTGGGCTAACAAATGTAAGTATTAATCCTACACATTAAGAATAATCCTATACCATTAAACGAGCAATATCTATATATATAAAAGAAGAAGGTGACTGACTGACTGACTGACTGACTGACATATCAACGCACAGCCCAAACCACTGGGTCTAGAGATTCCAAATTTGGCATGTAGGTTCCTTATGAGGCCTAGGGGTGCACTAAGAAAGGGTTTTACAAAATTCCACCCCTAAGGGGGTAAAATAGGGGATGCAAGTTTGTATGAAACTCCGTCAGTTTTGAAGTTAGGATCTTCAAAATTTGTATTTAGGCTGACGACTAAAAATTAATAATTACGTGTCTCAGGGTTTTTGAAAATTCGACACCCTTAAGGGTGAAAAGGGGGATGAAGTTGAAAATTCTTTATTCTTAAAGTAAAATCCACATTATTTATTATTTAGGCATTAATGATGTAATTCTATGCAACGTTCATCACTGTTATTGAAATTCCACCTCAAATTCAACCCCTAAAAAAGGGAAATGGGGTGAAAAAGTCTAAAAACCAATATGGGTATCGTTTGTATGGTTTATCGGGTCGATGATTACGAAAACTACAACAATTTTAAAATCTAACGTGGTGGACGTGAAATACCATCATCCCCCTGGGGATGGAGTTGGGGTGCGATAGGTTTGAAATGTCTAAAAATCAATATGGGTGTCGTTTGTATGGTTTATCGGGTTGCTGATTACGAAAACTACAACAATTTTGAAATCCAACGTGGTGGACGTGAAATACCATCATCCCCCTGGGGATGGAGTTGGGGTGCGATAGGTTTGAAATGTCTAAAAATCAATATGGGTGTCGTTTGTATGGTTTACCGGGTCGCTGATTACGAAAGCTACAACAACTTTGAAATCCAACGTGGTGGACGTGAAATACCATCGTCCCCTGGGGATGGGGTTGGGGTGCGATAGGTTTGAAATGTCTAAAAATAAATATGGGTGTCATTTCAATGTTAGTAATAGCGGTTAAATTGGCGTAAGGGGTAGGGATAGGGACAGGTAGAGGTAGAGGTAGAGAGGTAGAGAGGTAGAGAGGTGGAGAGGTAGAGAGGTAGAGAGGTAGAGAGGTAGAGAGGTAGAGAGGTAGAGAGGTAGAGAGGTAGAGAGGTAGAGAGGTAGAGATGTAGAGAGGTAGAGAGGTAGAGAGGTAGAGAGGTAGAGAGGTAGAGAGGTAGAGAGGTAGAGAGGTAGAGAGGTAGAGAGGTAGAGAGGTAGAGAGGTAGAGAGGTAGAGAGGTAGAGAGGTAGAGAGGTAGAGAGGTAGAGAAGTAGAGAGGTAGAGAGGTAGAGAGGTAGAGAGGTAGAGAGGTAGAGAGGTAGAGAGGTAGAGAGGTAGAGATGTAGAGAGGTAGAGGGGTAGAGGGGTAGAGAGCTAGAGGGGTAGAGGGGTACAGGTACAGGTAGAGGTAGAGGGAGAGGGAGAAGGAGGGGAAGGGGGAGAGGGAGGGAGTGAGGGAGGGGGAGGGGGTGATGAAAAGGGAGAGGGAGGGGGAGAAGGAGGGGCAGGGGGAGAGGGAGGATGGGGAGGGGGAGAGACAGAGGGTGGAGGGGGAGGGGGAGAGACAGAGGGAGGGGGAGAGGAAGGGGGAGAGGGAGAGAGAGGGAGAGGGTTTTAGTTTTTCTCAATTACTTCTGCGAATTGGCTCTGTATTAAAATATTACATAAAGGTGTCTCTCATCTCTCTCTTTACATTTGTTAGGATACTGCTGCTAAGTTCCTCTGTTCTGAGTAATTTATGAGTAACGCCTGTATATTATATAAAATTCAGCTGGATCTTGAATTATACTCATTGATTTGCGCAGGGTTAGTCCTGTTTTTCCTTAGTTTAAAATTACCCCGAAATGACGGGAAAATATCTCATTGCTTCGGAAAACCGGTAACAACATAAATACGAAATACACGCGAGCGAAGCCGCGGGCAACAGCTAGTATGTATATATATTTGTAATCGGTTTCTCGAAAACGGCTTTAACGAGTTCGATAAAATTTACCATACGGGGTTTTTCGATGATGAAAAATCGATCTAGCTAGGTCTCATGTCTGTGAAAATTCGTTTCCCCCGTGTTTTTAAACATTTGCGTTTTAGAAAAAACCTACAGCGCTATCTGATGGCGGGTAGCATAGTTTGCTCACCTGATGATATTTAATGTTGAGGCGGCTTATAGAGCGTAGCTCGGTGGCCCAGATACTAAAAAAATAAATTAAATCAGGAAGTATAAAAAAATATTGTTTTTGCAAATATCCAATTGCTTGATAGACACTTACTT
Source organism: Athrips mouffetella (assembly GCA_947532105.1). Classification (NCBI taxonomy): domain Eukaryota; kingdom Metazoa; phylum Arthropoda; class Insecta; order Lepidoptera; family Gelechiidae; genus Athrips; species Athrips mouffetella. Next base: position 25,252,269 of record OX383976.1, read on the forward strand.
TTTACCTTAAGTGGCATTGCTGCATAAGCTGCAGCCAAAACAGCCTGTAGGCATAAATAAAACAAGAAATTGATTACTTACTGGACTATCCATTAAGAGCCGTTTAAAAATAATAATGATACACAGCTGGTGACACCAATGTTGAGCCCAAGGCATGCGCATCTATTTTGGGGTCCCATTTGGTTACCGGTAAGTCACCGTCTGGTTAAGTTCAAAGAGTTTATTTTCTCAAAAGAACATTTACAGTTCACTTAAAAAGAGAAAAGCAAAAACAAAAGTTATAAAACTTATAGTAATTTATCTAGGCATGCATAACAAGTAATTAATAATATCTACATAATATTGACAATATCGTGCAAATGCAGTTTCAATTTACTTTTGAAAGCATTCATGGATTCTAAGTCCTTTAAGTGAGATGGTAAGTTATTATATATTTGGAAACCCTCATACAGTATACTTCTTTTTCCGTATTCCGTTCTGGGTGGTTTCAATTGGATTTTGTTATTACTCCTTGTATTATATTTGGATATTCTTTTATTTAAAGTAATGTTTGTATGTATGTCTTGTCTTATCATTTTCTTTACCAATATGCATGTTTTGTATGTGTATAACTGTTTTATATCGTATAGTTTTGTCTTTTTGTATACAATTTGCGTCGGTGTGTCATATTTATAATTAAACAGTATTTTAATTATTTTATTTTGAGACCTTTGTATTTTATTTAAGTTCGTTTTAGCGGCGCCACCCCAGACTTCAAACAAGTATTCTAGATGTGGTCTCACTAGGGAATTATAAATTAGGGTCCTTAATTTATATGGTACGTAGCGAACCATCCTATGTAATGCGCCTGTCAGGGGAACAATTTTTGACTTAATGTGTTGTATATGTCCTTGCCACGTGAGTTTATCATCTAGTATAAGACCTAAGTACTTTTCTTGTCTTGACCTATGTATGATATCTGTGCCTATTACAAGCTGAGGATAGTCAGGATTTTTTTTTGTTTTTTGCCGCGAATATCATATAAGACGTTTTAGACGTATTGATTGTGAGGAGATTATATTTAAACCATGAACTGAGTAAATTCAAATCAGCTTGTGCTTCCTTAACGAGGTCAAGTAAGTTGTTACCATAGCAAAATAAGCATGTATCATCGGCATACAAAGTTAGATTACCAGATAGTTTAGTATTGCTTATATTATTTATATATACAAGGAACAACAATGGTCCTAGTATTGACCCCTGCGGAACTCCAAAAGTTATATTTTTAGGATTGCTTTTATAGTTTCCAATTTTAACATTCTGCTGTCGATTCGTCAGATAAGATTTAAAAATGTAATAGGCTTTTCCTACAATACCGATGCTCCTAAGTTTTTTAAGCAGAAGTGAATGACTAACTGTGTCAAACGCCTTTTTGAGGTCTATAAAAATACCTAATGCTGTCTTTTTCTCATCTAAAGAGGTTTTAATTGTTAGCTTTCAATTTGGGAGATATTGATACAGCAGGCATCCGTTATCTATCTCATCCCATAGCTCAGTATTCCAATCCATAGCCCTCCTCCATAACCCTTGTAGAGTTAGTTTCCTTTTTAATGCAATAGTTTACTACACCTACCGGGTATTACCTCTAGGTGCATTTTATAGGTGGGTGTACTTAGAGGTAAGATCCGAGAGGTCAGTCCCATCTCACACTTTAGATTGTGTCTCAAACGGCCTCTACGTGTTGGAGCCATGTCCCCACGCAAGCCTGCGGCCCGAGTTTCGGCCCGTGAATTAAAACCAGAGACTACAATTATAATAAAAGACTACCAGTGGAAATATACTCTTTACCCCAGCATGGGTCTGAGCACAAGTATGAGAATGACCTTACCCAAAAGAATTAAAATAATTCAGGCAACATTTAATTTAAAAACAAATCTTTCTTTTTCGTCGATACACTAATTCAAAATGAGTAAGAATAAGAGTATAATTTTGAACTGCATACTTTGTATAAATTCTGCCTGAATTTTATTTTCTGTGCTATTTCGTTTTGATATGGCTATTAGCTACTATAATTAAAAGTGAAAATTAATAAAAGGAAGCACTTACCAGGAAGACCAGGAGAACAGAGTAGTATTTCATATTGATTGTTGTTGCTTGCGAAGAATATTCACTGGCAATCCTGATAGCCAGAGCTCTTTATATACCTCGTGTAAACCATCAATTAAACAGCTGTATATACTGACGACATGTGAAACAAACAATCTGGACACGCGGGAGCTTGTTCAGCCAAGTTCAAGCCAAGAAAACTGGCGATCAGCACTCGTGTATTATGTGTACAGCGTGTAACGGAAAGGTGTAATACTGAAGGATGTGAATCTGCCCTTAAAACTGAACAACTTTTCACAAGGAATATAAGTCACAGAACAAAATCAATTTTTGACCTCCCGTAGAAATTGCATCAGCTGCGGTTTTTCGTATTTCGACCTATGTTCTTTGGGAAAAGTTGTTCAGTTTCATGGGTAGATTCACATCCTTCAGTATTATCACACCTTTCTGTTTCACGTTGTAGATGTCGTGGGCAAATCGTTGAATTGGGCCGATCGAGATCTGCCTGGGCACATCACGATGTGCCGGCATTTCGTGATCTGGCCAATTATTTCATGATGTGCCCAATATAAAATTGGGCAGATCGATGAGAGCAACCTATTTGTCGATTTGCCCTACTAGTCACTTGGCCACATCGAGATATGGCTAGGCACATCGAGATATGGCTGGGCGCATTGTAATATAGTTCCGTTTCGCGACGCTTATGGCGCTGTTTGCGCTCTGTGTTAGGTTAAGTTAGTTAGGTTAGGTTATATTATCTAGTAAAATTGTGGCGCTGTTTGCTCTCTTTTAGTTGTGTGTTATGTTAGGTTTCATTATCTTGTAAAATAATTATTATCTAAACTTCATTTTATTTGCTTGTACTCTGGTCGATTTGCCCAAGCATGGTTGGGCAAATCGTCAAACGTTATGCTTTGAACGATATGGCGGTTATTAGATAGGCAGATCAAGAAATGCCGGCGTATCGTGATGTGCCCAGGCAGATCTCGATCAGCCCAATTCAACGATCGGCCTACGACATAGATAACGGCCAGGCTTGCTTCATTATATCCTCAGCTTAAACAACACTGTCCAGTATATTATGATTCTTTATTGTAATAGGCCTAAAGACCTTCGCGACAGCTCAGGAGTGCAGATGAAATGCGCGTATGGCTCGCGGAAATACGTTTTGTGGTGGTTGACATAATTTTGTTCGTCCCCGGCTCCAATATCTTAAAAAAATTAAGTTATCAAATCCTATAATCCGTGTTTTACTTTTGTTTTCCATATGCCTGCTGCCTGAAAACCTCGCAAAGCAGCTATTTTCGTTTAATGTTTAACCAAGTAGTATTCACTGTAGACAGTTAAAGAGGGTATAGCTTAGCTAGGGTGAAGTATAATGACAGTAATTTGAGTTCTTGTTACCGTAATCACATGTTACAAGGAGATAAATAATGTACTATGACGGCCACAGCAGTAGGTAGTAAAAGAAAGATACCTTCATTTAAATATGTACATGCCAAAGTATACACTGATGAACAAAAAGTCTTCGCCAAAAATCTCTACTTGCTTTTCTGCCTTACCATACCCTGTAGATCCCTAAAAATTAAATAAAAGATTTTTATTTTAAACAAAATAAGTACGTAACGGTAGCTGGGCTACACATTTGATAGTGAGTGGCAATGTGTTTTATTCGAGGGGGTACGTTCACGTCAACTTGATATCGTTGGATACGCGGACGACAGTACTGTGTGGAGAGATATCTGGGGCAAAAGCCAGCAGTGACGACCTACGTTCTTCGAGAGAGGCCATGTTAGAGCGAATTAACTCAACCTTAATTCTTGTCTCCGAGTGGGGTGACAAATCTGTTGAGTTTCAACGCTACCAAAACACAAGCATGTCTGTTCTCCGCCAAAAGGAGTCCATTCAATCTGACTCATACTTTTCGAGGAACATCTGGACCGGTTACCGACAGCCTCGAGCTTCGTGGCAGGAAGTTGTGTGCAATTTTGAACTTCATCGCTAATACAGTTTAAAGCCCAAAGGGTGGCCTAAAAACTGGGCATTAAGCTTTGTTGGCCTGAATGAAATGTATATCTATACTAAATTACAGATTTCTACTACTAAGGGTCTCTGAGCTAAGCTGCGGACAGACAGACAGACGGACATGACGAACCTTGTTGACTTTGGCCATTTCTAAAAGTTGTTGATTTTTTCTTTTTTTCTTATAAGGCCAACTGAAGTAATGCATGTTGTTCAGCCGCGGTTTTAAATTGTTTGCATGGAATTAATTAAACTGCGTACAAAACGCAGTTAAAGTAACCTTTTGAAAAGTGTATTCGAAAAATTGTACCCTTATTCATTCGGAAATATTGTTGAAGAAAAATATTATTTAATAACTTTAACACTTCCAGTGCAATGAATGTAGGAGATTTTTCACTGAATTTAACGTATGAATATTCTCGAAAATTTAACATGGATAATAAAAACAGACCAAGTGCGAATCGGATTCGCGCAACAAGGTTTCCGTACCTTTAGGGTAAAATACCGTCTTAGTTATGGTCGCGCCGTCACGCAGAAGTGTATTAATTTACCAGTTTTATTATTTGTTGTTACTCTATATCTAGCTTATGGACGATAAACGAACCAATTTTCAAGATTGTAAGTGTTCCGGTTTTCACGATAGAGCTAAAATGAAATTCGAGCAAAACTCGCCTAAAAACACGTCACCCCGTTAACCCCCTTAATTTTTTATATTATTTGTTGTTATAGCAGCAATAGAAACACATAATCTGTGAAAATTTCAACTATTTACCTATCACAGTTCATGAGATACAGCCCGCTGACAGACAGTCATCGGAAGCATATTAATAGGGTCCCGTTTTTCACCCTTTGGATACGGAACCCTATAAGGGTATGAACACCCAAAATAAAGTATGTGAATCTGCCCATGATCAGTTTTTCAGAAAAGTGGGTGTCGTAAAACTAAGGATGTGCAGCATCTTCCTTCAGATCTTACATACTGCGGTCACCAACAACCTTGGAACATGATGCACTGGCATCGCAACACTATAAAAGGTCGCATTTTTGTTGTGACATTCTGGTGGGAGATCCCTATCTAGCCGTGGGCTTTAGATACGTCATTTCCGATGTAGTACCTAAATGTGAGTGAACCACATGAACTGTTGTGTTTATGTCTCAGGCAAATCGTACAATTCGCGTGTAAATGTAAACTGTCGGCAAATTGTAAAACGGCGCCGGTAGATTGTGAACGGGCTTATATCACTGGTGCGTTTTAGGTTCGTTAGTAGCGGTAAACTCACGGTGATTCCTGCTCGGGATTGGTTAGGTTGGTTTAGGTTAGATCACGATCACAACGCACGGGCCTATCGAGCGAAGCGAGCGTGCCGCGGGAGCGACCGGCGAGTGCCAGAAACGAATTACGTGTCGTTATGTAAAATACCGAGGCGTTAAGTAAAATGAAAAATTTTGCGTACCTGGACGTCGTAACACACGACACACTTCTAAAAGACTATTTTCCACTGATGGGAGTCGTACTAACTATGCACAGAATGCACCTATTAAACGTATTTGTGATAATTATAATAAATCATTCTCCGACCATGACATTATACTGAACAATAAAAATAAATATAAAAAGGATATTATTGATACTTTATCCGCAAACTACTTAAATCAAGGTATAGATTTGAAATTTGGAAAAGATTAACTTAAGCTCGAAACCCAATAGCAATGAACTTATAGCACCTATTTAAATCAACATCCACACAGACACACACACACGCACATACACATTCTTACCACACCCATATACACACTTTCAATTGTTTTTATCATCTTGTGTTGTTTTTAACTGGCAGATTATTTAGTTTTAATGTGGTTTGTTATTTTACTTGGAGCATCTTCTCAAAACTTAATTAATTGTTTTTACTTCTCGTTCGTGTTAAAACTTTGTAACGTACCATATATGTGACAAATTTTTAGTCAAGTAATTCTTTTTAATTTTTTTTGGAAACTTTTAACTTAGTTACGCTTGCTCTGTAGATAGCAATACTAAATTATGTGTTGTTAACTTAGGGAAACCTGTTATAGGCTCATGTACCATTAATATTAAGCAAACAATTTTTTTTGTAAATAGCTGTTGGTTTTCTAAATAAAAAAAAATTAAAAATACTCGGAGTTTTGTAAAATGCCAAGGCATTATGTGAAGCGGTGGATTATACAATTTGGCTGCGACATATAGATACAGTTCGCCTCATGAATAATGCATTCCGTAATGCGCAGTAAACGCCCGGTAATTCCACCGTTTGTGTGTCAAACGTGACTGCTGACTGATCACTGATCAGACACCGGTTTGTGGCTGCTACATTATTGAGACGTACGCATTGTCATAATTAACAAATTTAGTTCTTATTGGTATTAATTCTGGCAGCCTCAAATTGAAACTTAACTGGATAAATTTTAAGGGTTCCGTAGCAAAATGGTAAAAACGGAAACCTTATGGTGCGACTTCGTCTGTCTGTCAGTCTGTATCTAGCAACCACTCATGCTATCGACTTGAAATTTGGAATTGTTTTAGAATATTAATGCCCAACTTAACTGCCAACAAAATAGGTAAAATTTAAAATTGTTGACACTAGGGGGGGTATTATATAAAAGGGCTTCACTTGTGCATTCTAAAATAGATTTTTTATTTTTTACGACTCTTAGTTTTCAGAATATGATGAAAAATGTCTAAAAAAATACTATTCCTCCATTATCTCCGAAGTTTGCAATGCGAAATATCTGAAATAATTATTGTCGATAGACGAACAGTAAACATTACAGGGAAAATAAAACGACCTCTTTATAGCACCTAAAAGTGGACTTTATAGCTTCTAAAATATCGGAAAACCTCGGCGCGCGAGTCCGACTCGCACTTTACCGGTTTCTTCTATTTATTTTTCGCCGTTGTAACATAAAGAGACAACAATTTTTTTCCTTATCAAATTCAAATTATGATTAAAAGAAGTAGGCTTGTATCCACCGAAGAGAGAATCAGTACTAAAGAATAAAAATTATAAAATTATTTTGGTTCGTTAAAACACATTCCCACTCCGCCTTGCACACGTCCGCTTTGTTGTTGTTATCCTAGGGCACCCCGCTGGTGCAAAGGGCCTTCACGAGCTGTCTCCACTTCCCCCAGTCTTGCGCCGTCCTTCTTGCTTCATCCCACGTCAGTCCAGCAGCCTTGAGCTCGCTCTCGACGGTACGTCGCCAGGAGTGAACGGGTCGCCCAGGTCTTCGTCTGCCACTCGAATGCTATTGACGCCGCGTTTATGTCTATACGTCGGAGGGTATGCCCAATCCACCGCCACTTCCGCTGCGCAATTTCCGTCCGCTTTGGTGGAGAATAAATAGTACTAAGAAAAAAAAAACAGCCAAGTGCCAGTCAGACTCGCGCCCTAAGGGTTCCGTACCTATCTACCATATGATATACTAAAAGCTTTTGCTCTTTGATTTTAAAAACTCCGTGACCATCCAACTTGACCCCTATTATTTTAGCTCACCTTAATTGTTTTTTTTTCCTAAATTGAAATATTTAATGATTTTAGACTATTCCCTTTATTTGTACTGTGAATTAAATTTGGCAAATTTCATAATTTTAGGTCAACGGGAAGTACCCTGTAGGTTTTGCTTTTTTGCATAAATGTATGGAGATGAGGACATAAAAAGCCATATCTTTTGATTGCGTCTGTGTAAAAAATTTTAATTTTCAGATCTTGTGTGGTTTATGGACCTTAACATTCGTTATTAATTTCAACCTGATACCTCTTCTCGTTTGTGAGAAAAAGGGTCTTGACAGACAGACAGACAGACGGATAACAAAGTGATCCTATAAGAGTTCCGTTTTTAGGGTTCCGATACCAAAATGGTAAAAAAAAGGAACCCTTATGGTGCCGCTCTGTCTGTCTGTCTGTCTGTCCGTCTGTCTGTCACACCTCTATATCTCAGCAACCACTTACGCTATCGAGCTGAAATTTGGAATAGTTTTAGAATACAGTTGCCAAACTTAATTGCACATGAAAATTTTTTGTTAAAAGTATGATTATTAATGTAAAGGGGGCCAAAATAGGGGAGGGGGGGGGGGGGCAAATTTCAAATTGTCGCTACTAGGTCAAGTGGGGTATTATATGAAAGGGCTTTACTTGTACATTTTAAAATATATTTTTGTATTTTTTTAAGTTTCTTAGTTTTCAAGTTATGATGAAAAATGTCAAAAAAAATACCATTCCCCCCCCCCTTATCTCCGAAGTTTGAGTAAGGAAAAATCTGAAATAATTACAGATGACAGAGATTTATGTTAAATTTACAGCAAAAATAAAACGATCTTTCTAAGTTGCACAGTTTTTCAGAAATCTGCAAAAAACCTTTACAAACAAATTTAGTTTTGCGGTCCTGAAAATGGACTTTATTGCTTCCAAAAATACTATAGGTATATCGGAACCCTCGGCGCGCGAGTCCGACTCGCACTTGACCGGTTTTTTATTTTGAGGTACTGAACCCTAAAAAAGGACGGGTTGCACTCCGGGAGTGCCGGCAGAAGTGTAAACTTAAACATCAACGTTGTGCATTTTTTAATATTTTGAAATGGTTAGGGAATAATTTCGCACGAATTGTTTTATTTATCAGTACTTATAAAAGTACATACAATATTCATTTATTGCGCAATCGTAGACATACGTATGAGAATTTATATTTCGTCAAATCTGACGCGCTGCCAAAGAAGTTTTCACTACAAAACTTAAACATCTGACGCAAGATCTGACGCTATATCTGACGTGAGTTTAAAATTTTTTACCCATCTAAAAAAGTGCCAAGCGCCGCTAAAGTAATTTTCACTTCAAAAATCAGTTCAACCATGAAACTATCACTATTAATTTAGATGAATATGAATAGTTTCGTCTATCCATTTGGATCAGTAGACAGTATAGAGTTATTACTTTAGTACTTATTATAGTGCTTATCATCATCTGTTATTTTTATGACCGGACGTCCCAAAATGTAAATATACCTTCACCCAATTTTTTGTTTCAAAATGTGTATAAAAACATAGACTCTCCATTACATTACTCCAATAATCTTATTGAAGCCGCTATCCGGGCAATCCTTGTATTAATGAGTCCAGTCAACCCAGTCCATCTTGAGTTAGGAACCGGCAGTTCATTTACAACGTCATTTCAGATGAAATGTCTTCATTCACTCTTTGGCGAATATTCACAGGATTAAGAAAAAGCCTCGATGACCTTTTTGAGGGTCGAGGTACACTTGACAGTGTGTATTGTTTATATTACGTAAACTGTCTTAAATGATTTTTCTCATGATAACAATAAAAATTTTTGCTCGTAAACATTTCATCGTTCTTTCATAGAAATATATCGATCACGTGAACACTTTAGTGGAAAAAGGCAAACAAATTTCGATATAAAATTTGTTTTATTAGGGTTTTTTTAGAAGGACTGGAAAAAGAAGTGTAGCGTTGCAGATATTAGTTGTTAAGCTCTTTATTTGACTCGCCAACGCACACACCACGTTGCACAACCTACTCGCTGTACGGTCGGTTGCAGACTGAGAATGGGAACTCGAGACAAAGGACAACACATGACAAACATTTCAAGTTATAATGAGTGTTCTACAAGCTTCTCCAGGTTGGAAGTTAAATTAAAGGCATAGACATAGACAAAAATAGTAAAATATTCAATACATTACAATACACAAAACAATTAATGAAAAAAAACCGGCAAAGTGCGAGTCGGACTCACGCCCTACGGGTTCCGTACCTATCTACCATATGATATATTGAAAGCTTTTGCTCTTTCATTTTAAAAACTCCGTGAACATCCAACTTGACACCTCTTTTATAGAAAAGTTCTTGAAACGGGAGCTCACCTTAATTGGTTACTATTAGTTGTGAGAAAAATTGAAATATTTAATGATTTTAGACTTTTCCCTTTATTTGTACTGTGAGACCTAGCTTCTTGCCAAATTTCATAATTTTAGGTCAACGGGAAGTACCCTGTAGGTTTTGCTTTTTTGCATAAATGTATGGAGATGAGGACATAAAAAGCCATATCTTTTGATTGCGTCGTTGTAAAAATTTAAATTTTCAGATCTTGTGTGGTTCATGGATCTTAATATTCGTTATCAATATCTTCTCGTTCGTGAGAAAAAGCGTCTTGACAGACAGACAGACAGACGGACAACAAAGTGATCCTATAAGGGTTCCAATTTTTTTATTTTGAGGTACGGAACCCTAAAAATAAAAAAAACATAAGTGAACATAAAGTACAGAGCACAATAAGGCGGCCTTATCGCTAAAAAGCAATTTCTTACAGGCAACATTTGGGTGCAAGGATAAATAAAGTACCTAACGACTTTTCAAACTCAAAGAGAACACTTACAAAACAGGACCAGTATGAAGACAGGGGCGAGTTTCCCGTCTTGAGGCCAAGGGCCGTCAGGAGGAAGTCCATCATATTTTCAAGAGAATCAAAAATTTTGTTATCAACTCTTTATATCTTGCCCCAAAGTCATATCTTATCTTAAACCTTCATAAATTGAGAAGCATACTCCTCAAATTTCGTGCTTCTAGGTTCGGCTGTGTGTTGAAGAATCAGTCAATCAATCAATCAGGATGTACCTCTCTATTATATTAGTATCACTACATACCTATTATAAAATAAAGTCCCCCGAAACGTTTTTCTGTCGTCATGCATGCATGCGTCATGTCTGTCTGTGATCGCTAAACTCAGGAACTACTGTATGGATTTTGATCCGGTTTTCAATAATAGATAGATTAATTCAATAAAAAGGCTTGGAGTTATAATTTTTAAATATTTGTTACAAATTAACTGAACTATGATGATATTTGTCGATCGAGTCGGAAAAAAACGTGCCTCTTGAGAGCTTTCTGGGCGTGCGCTGCGGAAATGGTTTCATTTACATGAAAGTTATGAATGAAATAATTGTTGCTCTCTAAGAGCTCTAAAGAAAAGTCCCCGATAGTATTTATCTATCTTTTAAGGATTACCCATAGTAACCAACTTTTTGTAGCAAAAAAGTAGATTTTCAAAAGAAGGTATTTTTGAACGTATTTTTGCCCTTAAGGTACGGATCCTTATCTTATTTAAAAGGTTAGTATTAATAAACAATAAACATAGATCAAAATTATCCTTAACACCATGTTATTTAAATGAATATCTTAGAAGATATCACAATATTAAAATCACTCTAATTAAAGTCCTAGAATGAAGCTCAAACTCGATGCGCATTTCCTTTGATAGCCGACCCGACGGGGCACCAGGGGCACACACGGAGGGCTCACGTCGTTGCGACTGGTCGTCCGAAGCCTGATTTTTTAAATTTTTGATATGTTCAACCTCGACTTTTACAGATAGTTCAAAATGAGTGTCGTTTGAATCCAGAGCAAAAAAATGTATATACGATTCGATAATGTCATCAGTCAACAATAACATAGGGAAAATAATTTTCTCAGATGCTCCTGTCTTGCACTGGGGCAATTATATGTGGCCCTGTCACGTGTGACATCAAAACTCAATATGTTATTTTTTTCACCTAATCCTGAAGAAGTTATAAACGTTGTGTACAACGAAATATTTTTGAATGTTTTAAAAATTGTGTAGCAAGTTGAAGACTACGTCATAATATGCACCACTCTACCCGTAGATTAGCACCCGTGCGAAGCCGGGGCGGGCCGCTTGTGATTAATAAATGTGATTCCCTATTTTTTAACAAGCCCGTTGGTGTGGTTGGTAGTAAGCCTGCATTTCACGCAGTGGGTCGCGGGTTCGATCCCCGCCCAGGGCAAACATTTGTGTGATGAACACAAAGTCTGGGTGTTATTTTTCTATTTATGTACATATATCAGTCTCTGATATCCATAGTACAGGCTTCTAAGTTCTAAGTTAAGTTTGTGGTTTCCGCACTTAATCCTATATGGACCATTGTGCGTGGGCCTATCTGGCCATCAATTTAGCCACCCTAACTGTTGCCAGAATTCAGTCAGTTTGTCCAGTTTGTTTAGTAATTGATCTAAATAGTACAGGCTTTGTGTAGTTTGGGATCAGATGACATTGTGTAGAATAGCCCCTTCCACCCTCAATATATGATGTATATTATTTTTATTTATTGTTCTGTAAGTTACCCACACTTATATCTGGGGGCACGGCAGACTCAGTACGACTTTGTCTAGATTTCATTACTTTTTAGAGATAAGCAAGCAGCTCCATCGAGACTTGGCTAGTTTTTTACAGAATGTTTTTGGTGGCATTTATTACTTAAATCATCGTAGATTCAGATTCAGATAATTTTATTCAATGTAGATTCTTTACAGAATACTTATTGAATGTCATGCAGAATACAATGCAATCGTGCTATGGCAGCGTAAAAGAAACGGCAAGAAACCACTGCACTCACAACATCCCATGAAACGTCCGCTATAGGACAGAGAGCTCCCTTCAGAATTCTAGTTATAGTCCACGAAAGTTTGTATGGAGAAAATGGAATAAATGCACATTAGGTGATAATTTGAATTTTAAATTTTAATGAGAGAGAAATTTTGAATATGGCTCACCGGAGAGAGCTGCACTTAGCCTGCATGGTCCGAAATGTACTCGAATTTGAGAAGCCATCATACTTATTCGAAAAACTAGATTGGTTAAGAGATAGGCGAGGAAGACCTCTTCGATCCCATAGGGTAAATGCGTTGTCTATACCTAGCCACAAAAAAACATTCTTCAGAGGAGGGTTCAAATTCGCCGCTTCAAAAGTGTGGAATGATCTACCACCCCCTTTACGTGATTCCATGTCACTTATTAAATTCAAAAAGCTTGTACGGAGACATCTCATGGAAAAGCAATCGGGAAAAAGGGCGAGCGAATTTTGAAACTTTCTCCGAGTTCAACAGTTATTATCTTATCATACAAATCAAACATGTACACACACACACACACACTTACTTACATACATATATATATATTACTTTTATATAATAAGTGCATGTATATATATATATACTACGTAGGATTTTATTTGATTTATTATTTTTTCTTTTATTTATATAACTTGCGTATAGCTATTGCATCTCATTTTACACAAATACCCTGCAACACCACGCTCACATAACTATGAACTTGACAATTGAAACCTTATTAGGGGCTGGTCTGAAAACCAGCGCTAAGCCACTAGGCATAGCAATATGCTGAGACTAGTACCCATTGCCAATTGTAGATTCCTGGAGTATTCCTTGTGTGTTAAGATAGACAGATTAATACGTAGATTGTAAAGCCTCTTATGTTTTGTATGTATCTTCATTGGCAATAAGAATTTTTTTACTTTTCAATTTAATTAATTAATTATGAAATAAATCAGAGGTATTGTATGTATCTATCTTATGTATTGCATGTGTATTTATTGGCAATAAAGAATTTTAAAGAATTTTTTTTTTAAAGAATTTGTTAAATCACCAGTAACACATTCAAAATTTTAAAACCAAAGCAATCTCCGATATAACGTTGATATTTTTTATACCAGTATAAGGTGAACTCAACCTGTATAATATTTGCCATGTAGCACAGGTCAGCTTATACTGGTATATTAACAAAAAATGTGTTTTCAAAAATTGACGGATTTAATTATTTAAAGCTTCGAATAGCCTATATTACTATTAAACCTACCTAAGGACTCTCTATGTGACTATGATCCTACACAAAAACCACATTGCTTCGCTGCTCCTAGACAAGAATGGTGCCAGTTAAATAGGCTTCGTACTGGGCACGGACTTTGCGGGGAGTACATGTTTCGATGCGGGTGGCGAGCAACAGCGGCATGTGATTGCGGAGCGCCTGTGCAGTCCATACACCATATCATACACGAGTGCCCAATTAGGAAGTACACTGGTGATTCCCTGGACCTACTCGTCCCCAATGAAGACACAGCCCTATGGGTGAAGAACTTAGATATAAAATTGTAAAATTATTTAAGTATAAGTAAGTGACCAATAAATATGCCATACGATTAAATAAAACTAATTAAAATTAATTTCTCTTAATGTGCATTTAATGTCTAATATCGTAGATTGACTGGACTATTTTTGCTGGAAAAATGTAGAGAGGAAGTACCATAGTCTTCTCCCGCGGCTGTAGGTGACCGCAGTAAGTAAGATACAAAGGAGGATGCTGCTGCCCATCCTCCAGTTTATAACCCTTAGTCGCCTCTTACGACACCCACGGGTATGTATGGGTTGGTACTATTCTTTGCCGGCACCACACAGAACCGGGATTATTTAAATAACTGGTCTTAATGTGTCTGATACTATTAAACAATGCGAAATTAATGTGTTACTTAACTAACAATGTGACTTCTGTCCCTTAATTTTGGGTGATTCCGTAACCCCCTTAGACCCGTAAGTTATGTCAGTAAAAGCCTGCTTGGAGCTCGAATTTAACCCTTTCTCTGAAATAAGACCTTCAATAAGCGAAATCTGAACTGATGTTTTATAATAAAGGTCGGAGCAAAGCGCGGGCGATTTGAAATGGAAATGTCGGTACAAAGAGTATTTATTTAAATGAAAGTGAAATAGCGTATCATCATAACATCCCATAAAGCGTCCACTACATGACAGGGAGCTCCCTCCAGAATTCTAGCGTTTGCTGGAAAAATGTGGAGGGGAAGTACCTCGCTTGTTAGCGTTACGGCTAGCACCATGGACCGCGGTTGTAGGTGACCGCAGTAATTAAGATGTAAGATATAAAGGAGGATGCTGCTGCCCATCCTCCAGGTAACCCTTAGTCGCCTCTTACGACACCCACGGGTATGTATGGGTTGGTACTATTCTTTGCCGGCACTACTCGGGAAATAGCGTATAATAGACTTAAATAAAAAGTTTTAGAATATGATTGCCCAACTTTATTGCGGACATTTTTTCAATATTATTATGGCAAATGTGGCCCAAAACGGGGGGTGGGGGGGCAACATTTTAAATTATCGTCACTATAAATGGGCTTTACTTGTACATTTAAAAATAGATTTTTGTATTTTTTACAACTCTAAGTTTTCAAGTTATGATGGAAAATTACAAAAATGTACTCCAAATTTTGCGTAAGGAACAATCTGAATTAATTAATAGAGGTGTAAGTACATATTACAAGAAAAATAAACCGATCCTTTTAGTTGCACACTTTTTACATAGAAATCTTAAAAAACCTAAACAAATAAACTTTGTTATTTATTATTTGCTGTCCTAAAGATGGACTTTATTGCTTCAAAAAATACTATAGGTATTTTGGAGCCCAAGGCACGCAAGTTTGACTCGCATTTGATTGGTTTTTACTTAAATTATTATAAAATCCTTCAATTTAGGAAGATGACTTCATGAAAATTGGGTTACGCTAGGAGGAAAAAAAAAAAAAAGGATGCAAAAACTGCCCTGAGGTGGGTCTCTGCTTTGGCAGCGACAAGACACGGAGAGTACCGGCCGTATGCCTGTGGCGATTCCCGGGACCTCTCCAAAAATCTCCAGAGTTGGCCACCACGGGGTTTTAGTCAGTAAGACTCTGACATAACACTGTCGTTCCCCCGGACGGCAGAGTATCCATGACGGATGTCCCCGTGTAAAAAAAAAAAAAAAGGATGATCATCATTACTATAAAATACATAATTACTACATCGGCCCTTTATCATGCAGTAAATGCACTTGGTGTGATTAATAGTAAAAACAATAAATATAACCGATCAACAAAATTTTGCAAAGTAGTTTTGTACAGATCCATTAGTGCTCGAGTTAAGCGCGCACTTTTAATATCGCTTTCGCATTTTTTTTTCAACTGTCTTTACTTTGAGCCTCAAGTAAGTAGCCAGAAAAGATATCAAAAAATTAACAGCCCAAAAAATTAAAAAAACCCAGGCATTAAAATAAAATATTTATTTCAAAAATTCCTTCCAAATGTATCTGTCTTTTACAAGACAGTTGCTTAAATAGAGTTATCAAGTTTAAGACCAATTGACAAGCCTTTAACTCCTTCATATTGTTCTCCCTCGAGTCCCCCGATTTTCCCCCATTTCCCCCAATTTAAGGCAATAATAAAGTCCGAGCGCGTCTTTAATTTCGCAATTAAAACCTTTTAACTCTGTTAACCCTTTCAATGGGGCTATTATACTTTCTGAGATGCTGGTCTGTCATTTATCATAGAATCGTTTTTTTAGGGTTCAGGTCCAAAAGATATCAGCGGGAATATACAGGATGTAAGGGATGGTGTACCGAAAACTGAACATAATACTGAATAACTTTCTCAAAGAAATATTTCTGGGAAAATAAAAGTAAAATTAACCTCTCCATACAAATTGCTCACTCTGATCAAACAGTTTGTATGGAGAGGTAATTTTTTTTTAAATTCCCGTAAATTAACCATGGTAAATATTTTTTGTAAAAATATTCGTTTCATTTCCAAATGTATAAAACTATATTGCATACAACTTGTAGCAGGCAGGTGTTATTAGCTACTAGACGACCTACTTTTACGTTACGAAAAGTTTTGCGTCGCATTTATTGAGTCGTTTTTCAAAATTAAATGTTGTTTACCTTGAGACACATACAATGAATTATCAAAACGAACTACTGACAATTTAAAATTAAAATTTTGATACCTAACTTTAGTAATATTTATTTTTTTCATAACAAAATGTTTTCTTTCTTTTCAGAACATGGAACTATAACCATACATCATGGAAAGACGTGACGAGATCCACCATTGCAGCATTGCAAAACAGACCATACTGACTACCCACCCAAGCGGCTTACAAACGCGCGTATCAGTAGAACTTGCCAATTTTGACTCCTTGTGTACACACGAATGTAAAAAGAAGATGTGGGATCCTTGTAGCCCTTTCTTAGGTCGTAGAATCTTAGGCTCAGCTCATGCGACTCCGGTCTTAGGTAGGAGGAGTGATCTCGTGAACGAAGGTAGACTCTCTCAGCAATGTACTCCTGTGATGAGGAGGAGAGAGATAGTAGATAGTCCAGGTGGGAGTCCGTTGATGAGTAGGAGGGAGATGGAAGATGATGAAGCCAGTGATATGGATAACGCGGTCATCAGTGGCTGGTTGAAGTTCCGAGATAACAAGCGGGTAAGTGACTTTGAATTTAAATGTACACATTTTTTCTACTTCTCCTCTTATCTTCTTTTTTTCTGACTTCTTTGTCGATTTCCAGTATACTGCAATCGAAATACTGTAGCTTGATTAAAGTCGCAGCAGGATGGAGCACTCCAATATCTTAGGAATCGCTCCGTCCTGCACTCACACTGCTGTCATTCTAATCCAAATACGTTACTTCGACTGTAAACGACCTTATAATTTATACCTACTGCTATATGAATTACATAATAAAAAAGGACAGGTTGCACTCGGGGAGTGCATTTTTGAATATTATGCTTTTAGTAAGGGTCAATCGCGCCATTGCTCGCGTACTTCTTTGATGTCACTGAATAAAAACCCGTGTTGTAATAGCAATACGGTTGACAGTTGACGCTTTTTTTAGGCTACAGACCTGACGCGAACTCTGACGCGACATCTGACGCGAGTTTAACATTTTTTACCCATCTGAAAAAGTGCCAAGCGCCGTTAAAAAAGTTTTCACTTAAAAAAAAAACACTGAAATGAGTAAAGGTTATTGCAAAATTTGCTGTAATTTTTTCAAGCAGTTACTGTATATTTTTGCTCGTCCATTATATACTATAAATATGTTGATAATAATGATAATTTAATTCAGAAAAATGAAAAAAAATAATTTTGATTTACCTTTAGACTAAAAGCTTAAAAAAATTTGGCATATCAATTTCTAAATAGTAAAAGATATCTTCAAGAGATTTATTGGGAGTAGGGCTTTTGTGCAAACTCCGTCTGGGGAAGTACCATCCCCTCACCTTTATCTGCCGTAAAACAGCAGTTTGCATTGCTGTGTTTCGGTTTGAACAATAAGGGAGCCAGTGAAATTACCGGAAAATGAGACATTTCATCTTAGTTCTCAGGGTTGGTAACGTGTTTTGCTGTCTTACTTACTTACTTCGCTGGCTCAGCGACCCGAAGTGGATCTTAGCCTCCGACATTAAAGTACTCCAAAGTACTCTATTCTGTGCCAAATCTGACCAGACGGGCACTTCCAGCTCTTTCAGGTCTTTGGCGACTTCATCCTTCCAGCGGTATCTTGGACGCCCCACCGGACGACGCCCAGAAGGTTGGCCAAGATAAGCTTTCTTTGCGGCTCGATCCTCTCCCATCCTCTCCACATGTCCTAGCCAGCGAAGTCGGAAAGATTTTATTTCTCCGATGATGTTCGGCTCGGACACTATATCTTCTATCTCCCGATTGTACCTCCGCCTCCATTCCCCATCTTCTCCTCTTGTTGGTCCCAGAATCTTCCGCGATATCTTACGTTCTGCCACTAAGAGTTTATTTTCCTCCTTCAAAGTTAGCGTCCAAGTTTCGCATCCGTATATTAAAATCGGCATCTTCATCGGCAATCGGTATCTTTGCAGTCTTATTAGTGTTAAATTATTTCACTAGTAAGACAGTGGGTATTACGGCCGGTAGTGACCACTTACCATCAGGTGGCCCACCTAAGGGTTGCGTACCTATCTACAATATGATATTACTAAAAGCTTTTGCTCTTTGACTTTAAAAACTCAGCGATCATCCAACTTGACCCCTCTTTTATACGAAAGTTCTTGAAACGGGAGCTCATCTTAATTGGTTACTATTAGTTGTGAGAAAAATTGTAATATTTAACAATTTTAGCCTTTTCTCTATATTTGTACTGTGAGATCTAGCTTCTTGCCAAATTTCATAATTTTAGGTCAACGTGAAGTAACCTCTAGGTTTAGCTTTAGTGCATAAATGTATGGAGATGAGGACATAAAAAGCCATATCTTTTGATTGCGTCGCTGTAAAATATTGAAATTTTTAGATCTTGTGTGGTTTATAGATTTTAATATTCGTTATTAATTCCAACTTGATACCTTTGACCGTTAATGAGAAAAAGGGTCTTGACAGATAGACAGACGGACAACAAAGTGATCCTATAAGGGTTCCGTTTTTTATTTTGAGGTACGGGACCCTAAAAAATACTTTTCTTGTAACAATTTGGCTTTCATTTTTTCTTCTTACCTGTACACAACTTTAAACTTGTAAATGTACAAGAAATTGTAAAAGAAGTCGTAAATGTGGTACAATGTAAGCTGGAGTAAGGTTGAGACGGTAAGGCGGCGATTTATTAATAGCAAGTCGCTGGCGGGCTCAAAACGCCCCTGAATTACTTTGATGTTTAGTAGTGTGGGGAAAAATAAGTTTATCGATAAATGTGATTATGACTTCATTGAGATCTGACTATCTTGCTAGTGATAGTAGTCACTTTTACTTACCCACACTGCCAAAATAATACATTGAGATAAATACTATATTTTAAGAAAAAATGAATCTTATTGCCTTACTTAAGAATTCAAAATAATATTAGTTATTATATTTGTATTGGCCTGAGCCGAACAGATTATTTTTTTTTTATATATCAGCCAGAATATGCCAGATAAAATGTAACAAATGAAAAAAAAAACAATCTCAACAAATGACTTAAATCAATCATCAATCAGTAATACGAATAAAAAATTATCACCTTAAAAAAATGTATTTCAAATAAATCCGCATAAAATCAAATACTAGGCACTACATCACTGCCCAAATAAGATTAACGCAAACTTTTTTATTCATGTAGCAATTGATGACGATAAAACCAAGCTAATATGTTTTACAGAAACGTGCTTAACATTGTATGAAAAATTCCGTTTGAAACAATCCAGTTGCTTGTATTTTTTTTGTAATAGCTGAAACTGCACGCTACCCAAGTCTTAGCCTCTAGCTAGTCTTCAAATACTACTAGAAACAATTATTATTAAACTTCATTATTTATATGACCAGGAACCATTACATAAATTACATAGAAATATAAAATTTAATTTAAGTAAAATTTAATTTAAACCCCGTTAACCTTCTTCTCATTTTATCACTTAAAGCATTCTATTCTGTACAAATTTTGGTTGATAGAGGATACTTGAAAAAGTATATTTACATGTTTACAAAAAGTTTTATGCAAAATGAAGACCAGTTTTGCACCTTGTCACGATGACTATAATTTGTTTCTATCGACTTGGCCTCTCCCTAGTGCGGCAAGGTGAAAAGCCCTTACCCCAGTTGCGAGTCCTCAAGCCCGTACGATCCTTCGCTACGACTCCTACGAGCTACGAGCCTCGTAGCAAAGACTACGCCGTAGTAAGTGCTACGAGTCGCGGCTTTAGTTCTTGGCGGGTAGGTGGAATAAAATTTTAGTAGGTAGAATGTTTTATAGAGTCGTGCGAGATATTCTATTTTACAAAGTAAAGGAACATCAGATATCCATTTATTTAGATTAAATGGATAATTTCTTATCGAAATTGATACGTAAGCTTTTTACATAACGTTTGCTTTACATATTCTCTAAACTTTCTCTCAGGTAATTAATTGCACTACATTGTCAGGTATTTTAATGCAGTATTGTACACACAAACCAATGAAGGATGTATTGACTTTTGCTTATCATTAAGGTTCCTACAAAATATTTGTTAAATGGTACAGAGATTAAATACATCGGCAATCCACAGAGAGACAGAAGAAAATGGCAGCCACACAAAGAAACGTACCATCCAAATTGATCACCACGCCATTAGCAGAAAATTGCCAATCCGCTGTCTTATTTATTAGCCGAACGAATGAATGAACGAGACGAGAGTGAATGTTTTTATCAATCGTTTTCGGTTTCTTATAAGAAAGATGTCTGGGGCTAAGCAAATGTGAACACAGTTCGTGACAGTCCGCCAGTGTGGCTAGTAGGTACTAAATTTCTTTTTAAATATTATTTTACGTAGTTTTGAATGAAAAAAGCTTGAATAGTTGTTCAGTTCAAAGAGGTATTTAGCCCAATAGGTTGTTCAGATTAATTGTTATTTAGTTAAAAACGTAGAGCAATTTTAAAATTACTTACTTAACTTACCCTAAACTAAACCGACGAGCATGTATACATACATACATACATAACATCACGCCTTGTTCCCGTCGGGGTAGGAAGAGACCACAGTTCTCCACCTGCTACGATCTTGACATACTTCCCTTGCTTCCTGAACTTTCATCAATCCTTTCATACATGCTCGTCGGATAAGGGTACTTTTAACCTGGCCTTTATTCAGAACGTCCTGAACGAGCATGTATGAATGGATTTATGTTACGTTTCTTATTAAATTTTAATTTTTTATAAAATTATTTATAGTTAGATACTCATATAGGTATATCATTCTCCAGTTTAATTTTCTAACCTCTAATTTACGGAGTGTTTCAGTAGTATTAGGGGGGTATTACGAACCGGGGTTGTTGGAGTGTGGGGGTCAAATTGGCTGTCTGTTTGATAGAATGCCTCCCGAGCTAATAGCTGGCGATACAGCGAGATCGCGCGCGATTTGTTCCCTTGTCCTTGCCGCTGTGTATAATGCTATTTGTTACCTTACGTTTTCAAAGTGTATTACACACTTCAGTAAAAATTTGTACTTAATGTCAATCTTTCCTTGTTTGGTGTCATTTTAGGCCAATAAATCATTGAATTTATCTATCACTCTAAAATTGTAAATTGATTTTGTCTGTACGGTCAACTCTACATCAGTAGAAACTTTTTCAACTCTATTACCTCGCCATAAGGTCCAAAATTATTTTTACTGACGTGCTGTTGAGAGTACATTGAAGATATTTATATTACAATTATCACGTTATGCTATTTGAATGACACTGAATCCAAATCTTTTTTTATTTATAGCTAATAGTTTGACTTAAACACTGGTATATAAAATATTTTACTTGACATACGGACGATGTCGCGGGCTAAAGCTAGTCAGGTCAAAAATTGGCATGTTTTTCGATGTAGTGGAACCCTCGGTGTGCTAGTCCGAATCTTATTTAGCTGGTCTTTTCTTCTTTTTAACAGTTTCAAGTGGACGACCTTCAAATTCAGTTAGTAGTTTCAAGTGTAAGATTATTTTGAATTCCGGCAAAAAAAAATTAAATTTGTCGTTTGTAATATCTTTATTTATAAACATAACTAGCGACCCAGCCTTATATGGGGAAGTTCTAAGTTTGAGTTTTTACAAAATCCCATGTAAAACATACTTTCAGTTTATTTCCATTTTGTATATTTCCTGAGAAACTTATACAATTGTACTTTCCATATAAACAGACATCCCTTTATTATGTACCTCGTACAATATCTCTTAGGAACTAATAACAAAACAAAAAAAAATATACACATGTCTGTCCGAAGAAATCGCTTCTATTTGTCCGCCTTCTTTATTGAGGGCCGATGATCCACATGTCCTGGATGTCCCAAATGTCCCGTCATTGTCTCGAATTGTCACAAACTGTCCCACTGAAGGTAAATGTTGGCAATAACTCAGGTGAGTCAGGACCTTTGTTTTTGTGTTTTGAAAGATTTGCTCGGACAGAAATATTGTGCTCGTAATTGCAGAAATACTGCTATGAAATGTTTTGTTGTTTTTGTTTAAGATGGCTTAGTTTGTTTTCATCTTTAAATATTACAATGGCTCCTTATCATATCTTCCTGTGATTGCTATAAAAGGCCACTAAGGGTTTTTGAGGCGAAGGATGGGCAGCACCCTCCTAATTACGTACCATGTTGCTAACTGCCGTCTTGTCCTAACACAGTTAAGGACACGTTTAGCTTGCTATACAGCGTGAATTTTCATTGGTTTCTCTCCCGAAGCCCAGTGATTCTACTCATGATAACAACAACTTTCCTGAAAAAAAAAATTACCTTCAAATTTTTTTTTGCCTCTCCATAGTAAAGTGGTTACGTGATCGACTTATTCTGTATGGAAAGGCGAAATTTTTTTTTCTCCAAAAAAATTTTTCCTTAGCGCATGTTGCTTGTTTTCATGAGTATTTAAATGGACTTCGGAAGCAAAACCAATACAAATTCTCTCTGTATATTACACTACGAGTGTCAAGGTTGACCTGCTCTTTTCTATTATTTTTTGTCTGCTGTTCTACAGGCTGGATAAAATTAGTATGATAACCTTTTTACGGGTTCTTACCACGATATTGGATTTTAGTTTCGTAAATTCCTGCTGTTGCTGCAAGCGTCATGATCACGGGAGGTAATTAATTAATATTATATCTTATCTTAAAAAATATCTTAGTCTCAAACTTCTTATATTTTTTAGTCCCTCTTGGAAGTCTTAAAAATATAAACGTCTGTGGTCAGGTCGGGCTCATTAACGCAGCGTGTAAAATATGAAATATTGTGAGCAGTTTCAAAGAAAGGTGCCCCTTAATGAGCTGCAGCGACCTGCTACTTACTCCAACAAAATAAAAGTATAAGGGTGGTATTCTACTAATCCAACACGTTAGCACAGTGGTCAATCGATAAAAGAGGCTCATCGACCGTCTTTTGTTCTAGATATCACTGTTTTATTCTAACTTCTGTCTGTTACGCTTTCACGGCTGAACTGCTGAACCAGAATTGAAGAAATTTAGTATTTATATAAGTTTGAACCATAGGAAAGGGCGAATCGCATTTTTATATCCATAGCAGTTGATTTTTACAATCTATATTTTTATCACTTTTCACATACAATTTTTTTTATTCATCAATTTGAAAAGCGACGGCTATGGGTCTTAAATCAATGGATGGGTGGCAGCATCTTCCTGCTTCCTTGACAACTGTCACCAACAAGCGCTTTACATTAAAACGTGGTGACTATGGGACTACCACTTAAAAATATACCAAGTAATTATTAAGTATTTTAATTTATAAGAGCACGTATGAAAAGATTGACTGATCAAAGTGAAAGCGAGAAAGTATGGCAAGATCACAGCAGGTGGAGGACTGTGATCTCTGCCTACCCCGACGGGGAAGAGGCGCAATGTTATGTATGTATGTATTTTATTTCAGTTATTAAGGAGCTTTTAGTACAGCTGTAGACTATATGTGTGATGATTATCAATGAAGAAGTTTTCTTGATAGGTTTTTTTAATTGTATTTTGAATTATATTTATATTTAGTAAAGGGATTTTTGGAAAGAAAAAGGGGAGGCCTTTGCCCAGCAGTGGGACTTTCAGGGCTACAAAAAAAAAGTCTTATAAATTGTCTGCTTTATCTTAGAGTGTGGTAATGTAAGTTAGTTGAATAAGTCTCCAGCTCGTAACTAGTTTATTACTTGCTCAGTGGTTTTTAAATATTAATAAAAGTCTGTGTAATAACATGATTTATACCTAGAATTTAAAAGTTCAAGACTTTAGTACCTACTCTACATTTAAAATTTTGATGCAACTACAACTTTTATTTGAAGTTTATAAGAAGAAAATATACCTAACCCTTTTTGCCTATGCTTTGTGTAATTTATTGTTTTAATTTTAATTTGTTTTTTTAGTGTGCAATAAAGTGTTAATCTATCTATATACATACATACTTCCTCTACTTTCATCAATCCTTTCATACGAGTGCTTGTCAATTATTTAGGGTACTTTTAATACTTACTTTCTTTTTTGTACAAAGAAAATGCAGCGAACTTAACATATTGAACTTTGCACCATTCTTATTTTAATTTCAGCAAGAGCGGAAGAGTTAAAACCTGCGGGTGCAGAAAGTGCCGTTAACGTTACTGCTTTCACTTTCTTTGTCAACAAACCAGAATGAGTAATAGGGTAATTCGGGAAAAATAAGGTAATTTTATTTTGCCTAATAACTATTATCGCGCTAAGATCCGGAACAAAATAAACAAAACCAGAATGACTCAGCAAAAGACTAAAAAGGAGCTTTAACTTTAACGGCACTTTCTGCAACTGGCGGTAAATCTATACCTGATTTTGAATGGACACTAAATACTTTTTTTATAGTTTTCAGTGGGTCCAATTCAAAAATTCGGTTAAATTTTTGTCTATGTTAAGAGCATCATAATCAGTCCATTCTAAAAGAAAGTAATTTGTTGTCGTATTTCACCCCAAAATATAACTCAACATTAATTTTTAACCGCTACATTGAAAACAGTCAAAAACATCATAACTCACTTAAAAAAAGCTAAAATAGCAACAAATAAAATTCACAAGTAATATTCTTCTTAAACCATTCGGAAAATTTTGAGAGAATACGCTAAAAACAGAAGTGGAGGAATGCTTCGTACAATTTTATGGGAAGCTTTTTTTACCCCCAGCCAAAAATGGGGCTATTTATGAAACTGTTCCCATTAAATTTATTGTAATTTTTATAAACAGCTTTTTCAAAGACCTTAGCGTTAGAGTTTTCAAACTACACGGTACCTATATGGATTTAATATGTTTTTTGCAAACGTTGTGCAAACACTACGAGTACAATCAACTTCAGACCTCTATTTTTGTGTGGCCTATTATTCAAGATTTTACTAATCTCAAATAATCAGATAACAACTCCACACAACTTAGTCATGATGAAGTACAATAGCACCTTAAATTTCTTATTAAAAATAATACAAATATTAGTTAGGCACCCAGTGAGAGAGGACCCAAAATGGTATTGAACAATTTTCCCGAAGAAGTATAGGGACAAAAATGTTTTGATTCTGCATGCAAACTTATGGATAACCCATACATGTATATAGGGTCCTAATGAAATTAAAGTGATCAATTTTAGCATGTTAGTTTGACAATGAAATTGAACAGTTTATCCCAAGAAAAAAGTCAAAATATGAAAAAAAAATTAAGCTTCCATAGAAAACGCGCTATCAACTTTACTGACGCTATCTCTATGGAAGGTTGATATTATTTTGACCTTTATCCCTTAGGGAAAGTTGTTAAGTTTCATAGTCTGAGTAACGTACTTTAATTATGTTCACAATTTCATTAGAATGTTATATTTTAGACCCATATTTTTTGGACAGGTACTAGTCTTCCCGTAAAAGGATATATCCGTACCCTTTTTACACGTTGTATAGTAACCGTTCTTTCTTATATTCTACTAGCTGTTACCCGCGGCATCGCTCGCGTGGTTTTCGTATTTATGTTGTTACCGGTTTTCCGAAGCAATGAGATATTTTCCCGTCATTTCGGGGTAACTTTAAACTAACAAAAAACGGGACTAACCCTGCGCAATCAATGAGTACAATTCAAGATCCAGCTGAAGTTACTCCTAAATTACTCAGAACTGAAGAACTTAGCAGCAGTATTATGCCTTAAAGTTGTTACTTAACCTAACAAATGTAGAAAGAGAGATGAGAGACACCTTTATGTAATATTTCAAAACAGAGCCAATTCGCAGAAGTAATTGAGAACAACTAAAACCCTCTCCCTCTCTTTCCCTCTCTCCCCTTCCTCTCCCCCTCCCTTTCCCTCACCCTCTCCCTGTCCTTTTCCCTCTCCCTCTCCCCCTCCCTCTCCCTCCCCTTCCCCCTTCCCCTTCCCTTCCTTCTTCCCCTGCCCCCTCCTTCTCTCCCTCCCTCTCCTCCTTCCCCTCCTTCTACCTCTCTACCTCTCTCTATCTCTCTACCTCTCTACCTTTCTACCTCTCTACGTCTCTACGTCTCTACGTCTCTACCTCTTTACCTCTCTACCTCTCTACCTCTCTACCTCTACCTCTCCCTATCCCTGCCCCTATACCTACCCCTAACGCCAATTTAACCGCTATCCCTAACATAGAAACGAAACCCATATTTATTTTTAGACATTTCAAACCTATCGCACCCCAACCCCATCCCCAAGGGGATGATGGTATTTCACGTCCACCACATTGGATTTCAAAGTTGTTGTAGCTTTCGTAATCAGCGACCCGATAAATCACACAAACGACACCCATATTGATTTTTAGAAATTTCAAACCTATTGCACCCCAACTCCATCCCCAGGGGGATAATGGTATTTCACGTCCACCACGTTGGATTTCAAAAATGTTGTAGTTTTCGTAATCAGCGACCCAATAAACTATACAAACGACACCCATATTCACATTTCAACCCTATCGGACCCCAACCCCATTCCAAGGGAATGATGGTATTTAACGTCCACCACGTTGGATTTCAAAATTGTTGTAGATTTCGTAATCAGCGACCCGATAAACCATACAAACGATACCCATATTGGTTTTTAGACTTTTTCACCCCATTTCCCTTTTTTAGGGGTTGAATTTGGGGTGGAATTTCAATACAAGTGATGAATGTTGCAAAGAATTACATCATCAATGCCTAAATAATAAATTTTGTGGATTTTACTTTAAAAATAAAGAATTTTCAACTTCATCCCCCTTTTCACCCTTAAGGGTGTCGAATTTTCAAAAACCCTGAGACACGTAAAACTTTATTTTTAGTCGTTAGCCTAAATACAAATTTTTAAGATCCTAACTTTAAAACTGACGGACTTTCATACAAACTTCAATCCCCTATTATACCCCTTTAGGAGTGGAATTTTGTAAAACCCTTTCTTAGTGCACCCCTAGGCCTCATAAGAAACATACATGCCAAATTTGGAATCTCTAGACCCAACGGTTTGGGCTGTGCGTTGATATGTCAGTCAGTCAGTCAGTCACCTTCTTCTTTTATATATATAGATTATATAAATACTAGCTGTTGCCCGCGGCTTCGCTCGCGTGGATTTTGTATTTATTTTATTACCGGTTTTTCGAAGCAATGAGATATTTTCCCGTCATTTCGGGGTAATTTTAAATTAAGGAAAAACAGGACTAATACTGCGCAAATTAATGAGTATAATTCAAGATCCAGCTGAATTTTATATAATATACAGACGTTACTCATAAATTACTCAGAACAGAGGAACTTAGCAGCAGTATCCTAACAAATGTAAAGAGAGAGATGAGAGACAACTTTATGTAATATTTCAAAACAGAGCCAATTCGCAGAAGTAATTGAGAAAAACTAAATCCCTCTCCCTCTCCCCCTGCCCCTCCCTCTCCCCCTCCCTCTCGCTCTCCCTCACCCCCCCTCCCTCTCTCCCTCCCTCTCCCCCTTCCCCTCCTTCTCCCTCTCCCTCTAACTCTCTACCTCTCTACGTCTCTACGTCTCTACGTCTCTACGTCTCTACGTCTCTACGTCTCTACGTCTCTACGTCTCTACGTCTCTACCTCTCTACCTCTCTATCTCTCTACCTCTCTACCTCTCTACCTCTCTACTTCTCTACCTCTCTACCTCTCTACCTCTTCCTATCCTTATCCCTGCCCCTATCCCTACCCCTAAAGCCAATTTAACCGTTATCCCTAACATAGAAACGACACCAATATTTATTTTTAGACATTTCAGACCTATCGCACCCCAACCCCATCCCCAGGGGATGATGGTATTTCACGTCCACCACGTTGGATTTCAAAGTTGTCGTAGCTTACGTAATCAGCGACCCGATAAACCATACAAACGACACCCATATTGATTTTTAGACTTTCTCACCCCACTTCCCTTTTTTAGGGGTTGAATTTAGGGTGGAATTTCAGTAACAGTGATGAACGTTGCATAGAATTACATCATTAATGCCTAAATAATAAATTATGTGGATTTTACTATAAAAATAAAGAATTTTCAACTTCATCCCCCTTTTCACCCTTAAGGGTGTCGAATTTTCAAAAACCCTGAGACGCGTAAATATTAATTTTTAGTCGTCAGCCTAAATACAAATTTTGAAGATCCTAACTTCTAAACTGACAGACTTTCATACAAACTTTCATCCCCTATTTTACCCCCTTAGGGGTGGAATTTTGTAAAACCCTTTCTTAGTGCACGCCTAGGCCTCATAAGAAACCTACATGCTAAATTTGGAATCTCTAGACCCAGCGGTTTGGGCTGTGCGTTGATACGTCAGTCAGTCAGTCAGTCAGTCAGTCACTCAGTCAGTCAGTCACCTTCTTATTTTATATATATAGATAGGCTAGAAAAATGTATAAGCGTGGCGGTTGCTTAATTTTTTAATTTATATTCATTTACAAAGGTCATTAACTCGCCTGCTATAAACGGATTATTTCAATTATTCGGCGGAAACGCGCGGATCATTCAGCCGCCATAATTTTTTTGAGGTGCAAGTTACAAGCGAAGCTACGATCTTTGCAAGCGGACGACGATGTCTTTCTAAAATAAAAATAAAATGTTTACGTCTCTTTTTTATCCAGGTCGTAATGAGATTAACAAGTGTAGTTACGAGTATACGCCGAGGCACAAAGTGATGTGAACCGATTACAATTTTTAACACCGGTATATACCGATTAGTTATTTTAAAAAACCGGTTTTTAAAGGTTTTTTTAGGTTTTTTTTTTTAAATACCAGTATTTATTTAAAGGCTTAGTATTTCTTTTTCTTCACTTAATCAGGTACAATTACAATACAAAAAAGGAGTAGTCATCAATCAGAAAATAAATGAGCAGGAGATTTTATAGTTCGCCGGTTTCTAATTAATCGTAGTTTTGATTTATGAAGCAAATTTGGTCAACAGCATCTGCCTGTAGCCTGCTCCGTCTAGAGGACAATATATATCCTGATTTGGAAAACATCCTCTCTGACGGTACCGATGTCGCTGGTATGGCCAAATACTTTAGCGCTATTGTATTCAAAGGCGCCAAGTGTTTATTGCTGGACCAAAAAGCTCCCGCACTTTTAGCTGCATTTGTGATCTCGGCTTCTTCGCTTCGTGGATCTGTGTCTATATACATGCGTAAAATATTAATTACAGAAGCAGTTGAACTAGTATTGGGTCTTCTTTGTTTTAAGAAATCCAGTAGTCCAGGTTTTTTATGTCCCGGTTGCTCCAAAGTCGCTGGCTTCTCTGAAGTCGATGGCACAGAGCTATCCACGGAATCTTTTAAGCAATGGGATGATTCTTTTCTTACCAATTCTTTCGCCGACAGCATGTTTTCTGGGTGACGAAATGCTGTTCTCAACACTGGATGCAAATATGTAGATATTTGCGACACAGTTCTTGTTTCATATGCCAAAAGTCTGTTACTTATGTGTCGCCTCACTGATGAGTGAAACATCTTGCCTATATCTGTTGTGAGGGAAATTTCAATAGTGTTAAATTTTTCAAATAGTCCACATATTAACGGAATGACTAGTCGGATACTGATCAGCGCTAACGAGTTTTGTAGCTTCCTCGAATATTTCCAAAATGTTGATAACTTCTCTAACTGCTTCTTCTTCGGAAGCAGTTAAGTAGTCTGGCGCCTGAACTAATTTCCTACACAACTATGCGAGAACGTCATTTAACTGTAGTATTCTCATTAACATGTAAAACGTGCTCTTCCATCGTGTAGAAACTTCTTGTATCATCTTCGAAGGGGTAGAATCGGGTTTTCTTTCTTTCTGAGCTAATTTAAGCGCTCGCCAACCTACAGCTGATGACTTTTTAAAGAATTTTACAATGGATTTACATTTGTTAGTTATGTCCTCCACCTCAGAAAGCTTCATAGAATCGTCCAAAGTAAAATTAAGCGTATGGGCAAAACACTATTCTGTTATTTTCTATTATTAATATTTTCTATTCTGTTAGTAAGTTAGTCATAATTTCAGCTAGATTTTCGCCTGTGTGCGAAGTTGGAACATCACATGTAGTTAATACGTAGCTTTTTAAAATGTTTTAAAAATGTATTGTGACAGTAAGGAAACAATCCATGTTTTGATTTGACCACATATCAGCGGTAAGTGCAACACTCTTAATATTTTCAAGCATGCTAGCAAGCCGTGACTTGGCACTCCTGTAAAGTTCTGGCATTGCAAGTTTATAGCTTGGATTCAATACTTCAACCAGCTTCCTAAAACCCTTGTTTTCACATACTTAAACGAGGCATCGGGGACTCTCCTAACATAGACAACATTTTAAACGGAACAAGACTTATTTTCGGATACATATCTAAGATTCGGATACATGTTTTGTGGTTGTAATCGGTTTTTTTATGTGAACCGGTAATTATCGGTTTTAACGAAAACCGGTTTTTTGTAGGTTTTTATGAAACCGGTTCACATCACTAGGCCACAAATGTTCAATACTCAATATGGAAACTCAAAAGAATCACCGTTAATGCGCAAAAAACACCTTCCCTGGTTTTTGCAAGTCGTACACTAGCTCTCCGGTCTCACTTTACCTTCCACAAACCACACTCCATCCCGCAGATTTCTGGTGTATAATCGCATTCTCACACACACACTACATTATTACCATTATCATCATCATATCATCCCATAACACGTCCACTGCAGGACAGGGAACTCCCTCCAGAACTTCAGCAAAAATGCGTGGTAATTAGGAGGGGATTTACCATAGTCACCATGCTTGTAAGCGTTGCGGCTGGCGACCGCTGTTGTTGGTGACCGCAGTATGTATTTGTATTTATTGAGCTTTATTACATAAACTTATAACTAACTTATAACTAGCACCGTTAAACCTATGTAAGATGGTAAAATACACAGAAAGATGCTGCTGCCCATCCTCCGGTTTTTCCATTGACACAAAAAAAATGTTGGCGATGACGTATTAACGGTATTATGTGCGTAATAACGTATTTACGTATTGACAACTATAACGGTCAGTATCGTTTTTGTATGCCTCTACTTGTATCATAGTATGCGAATATCCCCTCAAAATATACCGAAATATACTGTAAAATTTTTGGGGGAGCTCCTTGTGATGACTAGACACTTTTTATGGATAAAAATAAAACTACTCAAGCTACATTAAATACACTACAAACCTAAAACGCTTTTAGCCTATTACTCAGACTATTACGTCTCGGACGAGAAGCGTATTTTTCCGTCTTCGTTCCGGTTCGCGGAATTGCCGGTATTTTTCATCCGATGCAAATATGAATAAGTACCTTCCTACTGCCATAACGCCACCACGGTGATGGGGGGGACTCAATGATTCATTTATTTTTGTTTATCCCAATACTTACCAACACATTTTCCAGCTACGAGTATGTCAAAAGCTATGGTTAAAGCTGTCAGAAAAAATTAGATTGTAATACAATCTTTCTGTCAAATATACTCATAGTGCGGCCGATTAGCTGTTTCACGTAGACACGCCTTATAATTTCAAATTTTTTCCAGGTACTAGTTAGGTAAATAACTCTCAATTTTTGATAGGAATCAATTCTTGAATTTTGTGAAGTTGAAAATTTAAGAATTGGCTCCTATCAAAAATTTAAAGCAATGCACCTAACTAGTACCTGGAAAAAATTTGGTGCAATTTGGTGAATTTGGCGAATTAAGACGATAAACGACTGGACTATCAGGTTTGTGTCATGGCTGCAAAATTACTGGTAAGCGTGGGAATAGACTGAAAACGTTACCTATCGTACACTTGTCGTCGACAAATATTAAAGTGGAAGTTTCAATAAATACAATCGATCTTTCTATTCGACCCATTCTTTCAGAAGCTACCAAATAAAATGTTCAGTTTTGTGAGCAGTAACATGGTATAGTTAAAATTTTTTAGCATGGCAAACGTGATCCTGCTACTGCGAGTTGTGATTTCTAAGCGATAACTATCGCTTCCCATACTAAAAATTTGAGCTCGCAGTGGAAGTCGGGTCAATGCTTTTGCCATGCTAAAAAAAATTTGGTATAGTATAATGTACTATTAAAAGGGATTCGTTATACACTCTTATTTTTTTTTCATCACCCCGGATATTCATAGAGATGGTTCTACTCATGCAACTGAGCAATATTTTCTGAGGAACATAAATCGAAATACGATAAAAAATCGACTTCCCATACAAACCGCATCGTATATATTTTTAATTTTTTTTTTAAATTCCTTGTTAAATAATTAAATAATCCCACATTATGCATGTAGCATTTTGAAATGACACGTTATAATTGTCTCCAAAAAAATTCAAAAGTTGCATTTCCTAAAATACATTGTCACATGTAAAAATATAGCAGTCAAGGCAATGTTTCTGCAAGATGGGGCGGTATTCTACTGGGTATTAATATTTATTACCCGTCTGTCGTAAAATATGATGAGATGTGCCGCTACATTTTAAATTGTAATGAGCGTGTTCGAGAACGAGATAAATTCACGGATATAATTGTATTTTTGGAAGGCCCTTGTCTGAGTCATCATAACATCCCATGAAACGTCCACTACAGGACAGGGAGCTCCCTCCAGAATTCTAGCTTTTGCTGGAAAAATGTGGAGGGGAAGTACCATAGTCACCTCGCTTGTTAGCGTTACGGCTGGCACCATGGACCGCGGTCCCGTGTGGTGCCGGCAAAGAATAGTACCAACCCATACATACCCGTGGGTGTCGTAAGAGGCGACTAAGGGTTAATTGGAGGATGGGCAGCAGCATCCTCCTTTATTTTTACATCTTACTTACTGCGGTCACCTTGTCTGAGTACTCTTGCAGATTGTGACGGTAAGTTCAGAAAATTTCAGAGTGTCTTGGTTTTTAATAATATTCGTATAAGCTGTTTAAAGGCGGTCGGCTTAATATCATTTTTATGAGGAACAGATGGTACTCCCGATGTTATTAGAGGGAACATGGAATAAGCTAATGGAGCTCTTGAGAACACTCTCCGAAGTACAATCTGTAAAAGACCGACAGACATGCAACTTTGCGACCGACGTTGGGCGAGACCGTGAAACTTGGTTTTCACCAGCATCTTATCACCAACGAGCTTTCTCGACGGTTTCTGTAAAAATTGGCAACAGAGGACTCCAATAAGAGACAAGTAGAGAGTCAATAAATAGATAGGCCTTTGCAAAGCAGTGGGACATTAAAGGCAAAGTATTTTGTTTTTGTTTTATAGACATTTGGCCAGTACATTTCACTAGTACCACTGCATTTGTACCAGTGGACCAAAGCCGTCCCCCTAGTACGTGTGGGATAATGGGATATGCAAACTTGATAACAGTAAAAAATGTATGTGTGTATGTCTGTTTTCATAAATCTTATCAGGTAAATCGATGTTTTTTAGGTTTTAAGAGCTGGCCACTTAAATTCTTTTTACTTCATTGATATTTTTTTAACCAGAGGATTGATATTGACAATATTTTGACCTTGAGTCAATTCTACGCTGTTAAGCATATTTGCCTCGACAGTCTACAGACGAACCAAAAATTATTTCTGATTTTATACGTCAACTAGCTGTTGCCCGCGGCTTCGCTCGCGTGGATTTCGTATTTTATGTAGTTACCGGTTTTCCGTATGAATGAGATATTTTCCCGTCAAATTCCGCATACCCATCCGCATGGGGATGCGGACGGGTATGCGGAATTTTGGACGGGGGTCCACATCCTCGTCCGCATCCCCGTCCACTGTCCCGTCCGCATCCCCGTCCGCATCCCCGTCCGCATCCCCGTCCGCATCCCCGTCCGCATCCCCGTCCGCATCTCCGTCCGCATCCCCGTCCGCATCCCCGTCCGCATCCCCGTCCGCATTCCCGTCCGCATCCCCGTCCGCTGCCCCGTCCGCATCTCCTTCCGCATTCTCGTTCGCATCCGTCCGAATCTATTCATCCCAAGGTAGGTGGAAGCGGCAGGAATTCCAAGGGATAAACATCAATGTAGTGGTGCTAGTGGTACACTTTTGTGTATTTGTGCTACTAGTAGTACAAATCTAGTGGTAGTAGTGAAACTGGACGGAAATAATTATTCTCTGCTCTGAAAACACGTATTTTTGGTATTGACCTTAAAAGTTTCAAACCCGACTTCACAGGAATTTTCCATAGCAAATTGAAAGCAATCAATATCGAACCGAGCCGAAACCGCAGGACACATTATTTTAACCCCCAACTAACCCAGTCCCTGCTCACTAACTCTGTAAACCTGTCACTGGGTCTGCTAACAATATAACATGGGATTTTAAATTCAAGACACCCCCGAATAGGATATGCATCACCGTCAACTAAATAAATCATATCCCATCCTTATAATGTGAAAGCATATACTCGTATTATGTGAAAGCAATTCCATCTGTCTGTTACGACTTCACGGCTGAACCACTGAACTGATTTTGATAAATTTTGGTGTAAAGATAGCTGGACCTATAGGAAAGAACATAGGCTACTTTTTAATTCAAAACGTAAGAAGTCATGGGCAATTGCCCAATAGTATTTACTAGCATCTTATTAACGAGCGTCTCCACTTTTAATACATAAAATAATCAATTTCGTCAAACAAAATAACGGTTGAAAAGCAATCGGGAATTTCAAAAAAAGATCAAATCAAAACAGCTTTTGTAAAATTCAACTATAGTTCGTCCGCGTTAAGAATGCAATAAATAAAGATGTATTCACAATGGAGTTAAAATGCAAGTTTTTTTTTTTGTTTTTTTGGGTATCACACAAAAAAAACAACCGCTTCTATCGATGGTTTGTTTACCTTTAGCCTTTACCTTTAATCGTTTTGCATTTGACTTAATAATTTTAAGCGACCTGATTCGTTACGGGGTTGGCTACCAGCAGCGGAAAGCGACGCGTCACTGCATTCTTAAGACGGACTAACTATAAATAACGTTCATTGCCCAGGTACTTATTGCCTATTCCAGAATGTAAATGTGTCTATTAAAAGGATATGTAATTTTTTTGTGGGTAAATACCCAACAAAATTCAAAATTGAAGACAAATATCTTTTTATTTACTCAGTATCTTGCCGTGATTTTTATGTAGGTATGTGTTTCCTGACCATTCAAGTGATAGTATCGCTAAGACCAAAACACGATTAGTGAAAATCGGCTCGACAAAATAAAAATCCAAAGTTGCCTCTTAAATGCTTAAATGTTTTCCTCTTTTTGTGGAAGTTGAGGTGTTTTTAGTAGTAAAATTAAGAATACAGAAAGGTATTCGTAGTTGCTATCATATGCCTAGCCAAAAATTTTATTTTATTACTTAGTTTTTACAAAAAGTAGTTTTTTATATCAGGCGCTTACATTTATTAGTTTTGGTAACACGCACAGTATATCTGTCGGAATCTAATGCGTAGCGGATTGCTCACTTTATCCCTTTCTTTCAAACGAAAAGACTGCGCTCACTGTCAAATAACTATCTTTTCACATATCCTCTTAAATGCAATCTACACAAGTTAGAGCAATGCGTCAAACTGCGCTGCTGTGCGCGCGAAAATCGTGTTACTCTATGCTCTACAACCACAAATACCTAGGTCAAATTTAAATGATATTAAATTATAAGATAGACAGTTACTTAACACCTCTTTTTTGTCAGGGTGACAAACACATAACTTAGGTTAGACCACTTCACGCTTCCCTTTGGTTGGTTTGGTTGGAACGTGTACGGAGTTTATATTGTATCTACATCCCTGGTGACCCACTGAAAAGTAAAATACAGGCGAAATCGGTTTGAACTCACCTACTGCATGGACGGATTTAGACTTAAAATTACACAAGCTTAAAACCTTTGCTTTTGTGAATTGCTACTGTGGTTTAAAAGTAAAATATCCTATTTTAAGACACCCTGTGCAATGAAATACAGTAAGGAGGTGACCGTCATCTAAGATGTGGTTGTAACCTGTGGTTTTACTTGCCTTCTTAATTACGGAAACGCTTGAGTTGCTATGCTACCAACCTTGAAGAACTTTCTAGACCGTATTGTAATAGCAATTAGGATACCATCTTATACGGACATAATTTTGTCATATTAGTTTGAAGGTTTGGTGATAGATATTTCCGATCATGCATATTTTTGAGTTTAGAAGTGAACACCTATAATTCGATTAAATCTTTGCTCTTGTCAAAGAATTTATAAAAAACTCTTGGCAATCCAATAAAACTTTAATAATTATATGTATTGGAGGATAGGCCGTGAGGTGCCAGCACAGAATAGAACCAACCCATCTCTACCCGTGGGTGTTCTAAAAGGCGACTTAGGGCTTATGAACCAGAGGATGGACAGCAGCATCTTTATGTGTATTTATCACCAACTAGAGCGGTCGCCAGCCGCAACGCTTACAAGCGTGGTGACAATCTTAGATCCCCTCCAAAGTACCACGCGTTTTTGCTGGAGTTCAGGAGGGAGTTCCCTGTCCTGCAGTGGACGTTTCATGGGATGCTATGATGATAATTAGAGAGCGCTTTTCAAAATAATTCTCAATCTGGCCCTGCGTATCCAAAGATGGCGGGAGACGTATCGGCGGGTGTTCGGAAGCGACAGTGACGGAGTTAGGGGGGACGTGGGTTCATGTCCCGGACTCGGCACACTTTTTGTACCCATTTGTGAAACGCGATTTAAAACGTGAGGTTTTCTATTAGAATACAATACGATTAATCCTACTTTTAACGCCCAAGAGAAGTTACTTTTATTTAAAGTTGTGATGCACTTTTGGACGAGTGGTAGTTGCTCTTTCTTTCCGATCACTAAAGTTAAGGAATGTTGCCCAGAGGAAGCCTATTCACTCGCGACTTGAATAGATTCGGGTTATATGAACTCGGGAACACAGACGCAGGCAGAGAATTCCACTCTTTAGCCGTGCGCATTATAAAAGATGTTTCAAAGCGCTTTGTGCGAATGTGCGGAATATCAACCAAGTATGGGTGATATCCTGCGGTGCGTCTGGACTCCCGATGGTAGAAGGGAGATGGTGGAATAAGCTCGTGGAGCTCTAGAGCACACTCTCCGAAGTACAATCTGTAGAAGACCGACAGACATGCAACTTTGCGACGGTGGGTCAGACTGTGAAACTTGGTTTTCACCAGTATCTCATCACCAACGAGCTTCTTGGCCCTGCGATCTATCGAGTCAAGTGCGGCTAGTTGGTATTTGGCTGAGCCATCCCAAAGGTGACAGCAATTCTCCATGCACGATCGGACTTGGGTTTTATATAAAACTAGAAGCTGTCCAGGAGTGAAGTAACGCCTAACCTTATTGAGAGAAAGTTTAAAGAATGTGTAAAGCAAACGTTATGTAAAAAAGCTTACTATAGATTGGATGACTATATGAATGACAAAGAGGTATAGTGCTCTGATATTCCAGCGAAACACAAGAAACACATTGTAAAAAGCCGACTCTTAAAGTAGGCCGTGCTGCAGTGGTTTCTTGCCGTTTCTTTTACGCTGCCATAGCACGATCCGAAACTGCGTAGACTGGCTCTATTTGCATTGTATTCTGCATGAAATTCAATAAGTATTCTGTAAAGAATCTACATTGAATAGAATCTGATGCCTAGCTTTTTTGCCGCAGTTTGGGCTAATGACGCCAGTTACATTTACGTCGCTTAAAACAAAGTGGCGCCATGTGAAAAAAAAAAGAAGCGACAATAAAAAACCCACGCGCTCTTTCATGTTTGATGTGAAACTATGTATATAATATCTCATCTAACCTACTCCTACTGCTTTCTACATTGAACATATAACTAAAGTGAACCGTGGTTGTATAAATATAACTACGGCTATGGCAGACGTTTCATCACGAAGGCGAAACAATCCGACCCCCTTGGGACAGTTTACCATCGGCCTACCTGAGCCGCCTCGATCTTACCCCGGGGGCATTAGGATCAATTTTCCGCAACCGGATGAGCCGTAGTGTTGCCAGACGATTCAACAACAAAGATCTGAAACTTTAAATAAAATATCATGAATAAATAGGAACGAGGGGGAGGCCTTTGCCCAGCAGTGGGACAGTACAGGCTAAGAAATGTTTTTTTTTTATTATTTTTCACAAGAAGCTGTTGTACATATTCACTGGATGAATCTAAAGTATGTTTTTTTTATCTCAGGACTCTTTTACCATCCCATCGAACACTTAATAAAGCTGTGTCAAATGTTATAATTATTTGAAGCGGAAAAATCATGAACAATTGAGGCATGGAATTTACAAATGGGCTAAGTGCCAGAAAAACCAAAATTTAATTTTTACCTTTCATAGGAGCTATGTTGTACAGCTATTCCATTTCAAAGGTGCAAAGTGATTTTGGTTTTTCTGGCACTTAGCCCATTTGTAAATTCCATGCCTCAATTTGCATTAAGGCTTTTACTAAAATCTACGGTCTGAAATGTGATGTAATAACGTAAATGTTAATGCAGCCACAACACAAATATAAAAAAAAATACAAGCTTTTATTTTAAGTTTTAATTAAAAGGATTTTTATTCAAGGAAAAATTAAATTAACTATAGAAAAAGATAAGTAAAAGTAATTAGTTACAGATAAATTAATTAATAAAAATTGTGGGACTGGGCAGGCCACGTAATCCACATGCACCCTAAATGATGGGCGAGGATCATCACTCAGTGGTTACCCCAGGACGGACAACATCGCAGAGGACGACCCCGCAAAAGATGGAGTGAAGATCTAAACTCATTCCGCCAGGACTGCACAGAACCGTGATAAGTGGAAGAAGGAGGGGGAGGCCTTTGCTCAGCAGTGGGACACAATAGGCTAGGAATAATAATATTTAAGCAAAATCTACCAGCTCTTTATTTCGTGTAAATGTACAAAAACACCTGGCAACCCACTCGGAAGGAACATATCCAAGCCATATTGAATCTTTACGAGCCACCCGAATAGATAGGAAAGTGTAACCGCGTAAAAAATACATATAACTAAACATTTATCTAGAGGCTATGTAGGTTTATTTCTTTGTGTAAAAGGTTTATAAAGCTCGTATCGTGTCATTGGTTTTTTTTTTCAAAAAATGATAAGGAAAACCGATAGTTTGAAAGAGAAAATTATTTACAGACACTTTATAGTTCGACGAGAAGTAGCATGTGCATGTTGTGGAGAAGCATAAACAAGGAGCAGATCCTTGACACTCACTGTACAATTGCCCAAAGTCCACCTTAAAAGCTGTACCTAAAATACAATACTTTAGGTGTACAATACTTTAGGTGATTTTATAATTCATATTTATTCACATTGTTCACACAACGCTATCTGACACAGAAGGTATTGGCAGAATAACAGTAGTTGCAGTGAAAATTCGCTGTAACGTTTATGCTCAGCCAAAGCCTTTTCCAGTAACCATGCACAAATAAAGTGAAACTTTTAATGTCACCTACTCGTATGTTTAGGTTTACATTTGCTATATTTTTATTTAAGATATGTCTCTTTGTATGTGTTCTGTATTTTTGTGTTATATTATCATTGTATTTGTGTATGTTTACTGTGAATAAATGTTATGTCTATGTCTACCTGAAATCAACCGCTCCCACAGCTAGCCTCTGTAATAGACAATAACCCAACGCGGCAACTGAGGAACAGTGGAACTGGAAGTCGCTATACCGACTGCGAACTCAAGTTCAGCGCTTAAGAGAAAACAGGGCGAGGTGGGGCTCCATAGACCAGTTGATGAAGCCTTGTGACTTTGGGGTTCCTTCTCAAGATATGGCGCATTTACTCTCTTGTTCACTATGCCTATCCACCTGCATTAACGAGGATCTATATGAGACAAATATGAAGCATTAAATTGGATTGACATTAGCCAACATCCTACTAATATTATAAACGTGAAAGTTTGTAAGTATGGATGGATGGATGTTTGTTACTCTTTCACGTATAAACTACTGAATGGATTTTAATGAAACTATACATTAATATAGCTTATACATCAGAATAACACATAGGCTACAATTTATAAACCTGCGCAGACGAAGTCGCGGGCACCAGCTAGTTTAATATATATTCATTCTTTTTATATGTATTCTACTGGCGTTTAAAATGAATGATAGAAACCCTTTTGTCTAGGCGTTTATTACTTGGTTAATTTTTGGCAGACTCGTTCTAGCTATTGTAATCAAATCAAAATCAAAATTTTGTTTATTTTCTCACCACAAAATAATACAAAAACAACAATAAAAAAATGTCACAGTATTTGTGGGAGACTGGAGCCTAAACTAAGCCGAAGCCTGTATTTTAGGACTCCAGGTCTCCGTCCTAATAACTCTGCAGATTATTCTTCATGCATTGGATTCTTCAAGATTCAAAATTGTCTCTTACTTATCAATTGCAAACTTAAGTAAGTACCGACTTTACGTGTACTTAAAATTTCATTTGAACCCCCTAAGGAACGATACAGTATACAATGCTACGAGTACACACAGCAT
Organism: Athrips mouffetella; assembly: GCA_947532105.1. Taxonomy (NCBI): domain Eukaryota; kingdom Metazoa; phylum Arthropoda; class Insecta; order Lepidoptera; family Gelechiidae; genus Athrips; species Athrips mouffetella. The sequence goes on from OX383976.1 coordinate 25,293,503, forward strand.
CATACACAGTTAACCATAAATCAATGCAGCTGTTTATACTAAGATACATTGAAAATTGAACCTTACTTTCATAGACATAAGGAAAGAAAGGTCTGAGTAATATGCCTGAGACAAATGAATTATTTATTCAGTGAACGAATTAACATATCAAGAGAAGTGCGCGGTTTTCAGTATGGTGGAAGAAAGTGGAGAAGGCACTTCAAATATATAAATTACATTTCAATAAAAATAATATAATAGTTTACGAGAGATGGAAAGTGTGAAAGTGATATTGAAAGAAGAGTGAGTGCTGGAAACATGGTGAATGGTGCCCTGCACGCCTTTATGAGGAGTCAGAAGGTGTCTGACAAGGCTCGTTTGGCTGTTCATGGGGGAGTTTTGGTACCAACACTGATGTATGGCAGTGAAAGCTGGGTATGGCAGAAGAAGCATGAAAGTAGAATTAATGCAGTGGAAATGAGAGCGCTAAGGAGTATGATTGGTGTTAAATTGAGTGACAGGATTAGAAATAATGTGATAAGAGAACGGTGTGGCGTAAAAGAAGACGTAGTGACCAAAATCGAGAAAGGGATGCTGAGATGGTTTGGTCATGTAGAGAGGATGAATGAACGAAGATTGACGAAAGAGATCTACCAGGCGAGAGTGAATGGAAACGTTGGAAGGGGAAGGCCTAGGCGAACGTACCAGGACCAAATTCAGGACGTTCTGAATAAAGGCCAGGTTAAAAGTACCCTAAACCGACGAGCATGTATGAAAGGATTGATGAAAGTACAGGAAGCAAGGGAAGTATGTCAAGATCGTAGCAGGTGGAGGACTGTGGTCTCTGCCTACGCCAACGGGAAAGAGGCGTGATGTTATGTATGTATGTAAAAATAATAATGTTTTCTTCCATTTGTAACGTACAAACAGTAACTCAGTTTTCTTTCTTTCTAACATTCATGACTGACTAAGAAGCAAATCAATTTTATTAGCCGACTTCAAAAAAGGAGGATGTTCTATGTTACACTGTCTGTATTTTTTTTTACTTTTTTTAATTTATTCCTCAAAAAGGAAAATTGAAAGGGTGTGCTCAGTCAACAAAACTGAATAACTTTTCCAAAGAAACATTTCTGGTAAAATATAAAAAATTGACCTCTTCACACAAACTGTTCGATCTGAGTGAGCAATTTGTATGGAGAGGTAATTTTTTTTTTTATATTTCCCAAAAATGTTTCTTTAAAAAAGTTGTTCAGTTTTGTTGACTGAGCACGCCCGTTCACTTTTCAGTACACCGTCCCTTACAACCTGTTTAAATGGAGCTTGAATTTCATCATACGAGTATCCATGTTTATTTTTAATATTGAGCCTGCAACATATACTTGCATTTTTCTTCAATAGTTAGCTAAAGAATGATGCTTTTATTACATAAATATGTTTTCATGTTTTTATTCACCAGTTTCAAGACCTTGCTGCGGTGATTTAGACTACCTATACTGGCGTTGAGTCAATAGTAGTACATTGAAAAAGCTCTAACAATCGCTTAGATAATAGGCGAAAGGTTATTTATATTTAAAAGAGCGCGTGGGTTTTTATTGTCGCTTCTTTTTTTCCCACTATGGCGCCAATTTGTTTGTGAAGCGATGTAGTTAAGCTGACGTCATTAAGAGATTTTAATATCCAACAATGAATAAACTATTTGAGTTTGAGTTTCAGATGAACACGCAAGTTTGCCGCGTTTTGTCATACATTAGTGATCACTAACGATTTGATTACTTGTGAAATCGCGCTGAAAATTGCCGCGAATTCTCCCCTTTTTCCCACAGGTTAGATAATAGTAAACTGGCGTTTAGTCATCCACGACTGCCGGACAAGAATAAGCGCATTCCCGCCATAGTTCTAGAATTTCTCGTAGGGTGGGGTATTCCGATGATATAATATTTTGCTATTCTACATTAACCTTACATACTCCTAATTCCTTCTTAATGTAAAAATAAAAATCATTTAAAGAAATATCACCCTACTACTCAGCAACCTAAGCCCCATCCACACTCTCAGTACTCGCCGCGGCGTTAATCCACTCGAAGGCGGCAGCGCAGTCCGCCCAAATTGAAATTCGCTGTTGTCACTCCTAATACTTGTTTTGTACTTACCGATGTGCTTTGTTTGTAACTGTTATTTTCTCATTCAGATGGTTATGTTACTGTAATGAACGCCATTCTTTCACTTATTGTAAGTGTAAATTAACATTTGATCGAATAAGGTTGGGTTTTTAGGGTTCCGTACCTCAAAATAAAAAAACGGAACCCTTATAGGATCACTTTGTTGTCCGTCTGTCTGTCTCTCTGTCTGTCAAGATCCTTTTTCTCACGAACCAGAAGAGGTATCTGCTTGAAATTGATAACTAATATTGAGGTTCATGAACCACACAAGATCTGAAAATTTCAATTTTTTACAAAGACGCAATCTTATGTCCAATTCAATTTTTATGTCCTCATCTCCATACATTTATGCAAAAAAGCAAAATCTACAGGGTACTTCCCGTTGACCTAAAATTATGAAATTTGGCAAAAAGCTAGGTCTCACAGTACAAATAAAGGAAAAAATCTAAAATCATTAAATATTTCAATTTTTCTCACAACTAATAATAACCAATCAAGGTGAGCTCTCGTTTCAAGAACTTTTCTATAAAAGAGGGGTCAAGTTGGATGGTCGCGGAGTTTTTAAAATCAAAGAACAAAAGCTTTTAGTAAATCATATGGTAGATAGGTACGGAACAATTAGGGCGCGAGTCCTACTCGCACTTGGCCGGTTTTTTTATAAATACATTAAGCCCGTATTTTGTTTGTGAAGCCGTACTTATTTTTTTTAATTTACCATTTATTTTAGGCATTTAGGGTCCAAATTAATAAATACCCTCATAATACATAGTGAATTAAACTAAATACTAGTTTGTCGATTTGACGAAATGCTTCGTTAAGCCGTAGCAATCTTCAACACCCAATTTTTAATAAGAATTTCGATATTTTTTTTACAGGTGTCTTCAAAATCTAAAAATGTACACATTTTCAACTTGTTTTTTTGCGTACTTTAGTACGCAAAAATGTTGCAATGATGAAACTATTATTTAAACTCTAAAAACTGCTGTTTTTAAACGATTTTTTCCTACTGTCTGATTTTTAATAAAGTAAATTTTAATCAAAGTAATCACGAGTAAATTGTTATCAATTTCAATTAAAATAATCCGCAAATCGATAAACCAAGATCCGTCACGTGTCTCTGGGGTGCGACCCTAAGACTTCGCTTAATGTCGCAAATATTGCTGCACATATTGCAAAGATGCGGTAATTTCACGCCGCGGTGGCGGTGGGGCGTGTGTAATTAGCTTTATTTATCGTCATCTGGGAAATGGATCTGTTCAGATAAAAGAAATCGGTTGTGCTTAAATATCCAGCAGTGGAGTTAAACGTGAGGCTGCCAAAAAGTTAAACACCACTTTCTCACAAGATGCCACTTAACGAGAAAACTGGGCAATTAAATTTGCCGTCCTATTCTTAAATAATTTACCAGTTCAATGATGTATAAAATATCAAGCCAGAATTGATTCGAAAGAAGAAGATCGTAAGCTATTACAATTTAAAAAATCACAACAATAACATTCTTAAAAATCTGTTTCGTTCGTTAATTCCTCACATTTTGCAGCCATGACACGACTAAAGTCATTTAAAATAAACTGAGTATATTTGTCAGAAAAATTAACAGTGTTTTACAAACTTGTTTTTTCTGACAGCTTTAACTGATTACTAGTGACATAGCTGCAGAATGTGTTGGTAAGCTTTGGCATTCACGAATGAAACGGATTATAGACAAGGACCTATTAAATTCCATATTTTATATTTTTTTTACCTTTTCTGAAGATTACATCCTAACACCGCTCGACAATCACGACATATTTAATACGACATAAATAATCTGAATAGCATGTTGAAACACATTTAAGCTATCCAGGACTCTCACAATCAGTATTTTCTTCATGACATCAAAAATAAGTAATTGAATTGAGGCTTACTAACACACCCTTGGTTTATATTTCACTAATTACTTTTTTTTTACAACCAATATAAACAAACAATTGACCGCCTTAAGGGCCAATATACACCGCCCCCCTTACAATAAAGTTATTATAATTATCACCACAACAGACACACAGACACTCGTATAAACTAAAATGGCTTATTTCGCTAAGTGCACATAACTTTCAGCCGATGTAAGACTGCTATAGTCCGGTGGCTGAAAGTGTTTGTTTCGATGTTTTGATTAACGTTCGTCTTATTTTTACCATTTAATAATTTTCGACCTGACTCGTGTGGTGCCTGTAAAGAATAGTAACAACCCATCCCTACCCGTGGGTGTCGTAAGAGGTGACTAAGGGCTTATGAACCGGAGGATGAGCAGCAGCATCTTTCAAACTGCGTGTATCATACCATCTTAAAAACTTCGGTCACCTACAACAGTGGTCACTAGCCGTAACGCTTACAAGCGTGGTGACTCTGGTGAATCCCCTCCGAAGTACTTAACATGCGTTTTTGATGGAGTTCTGGAGGGAGCTCCCTGTCCTGTAGTGGACGTTTCATGGGATGTTATGATGATGATGAAGTTTTCAATGAAGTCGTGTCAATATGTTAAACCAAAAATTTATAAGTACTATAAGGGTTTTAACACGAGTTTTTTTTTCCGAAGTATATAATGAAAATTACTGTTTCAGTGTCAATTTTGTCGGTTTTAAAAAGTTTGATATGAATTCGTTAAGTTCCATGATATTTTATACTTAAAAGCGACTCTATTATGGGTATATTCATTAGGTTTGGTAAATTCGGGTATAACCTTTTAGGGTGTCAGAGAGACGTTTCGCTAGCCCGTGCCAGTAAAACCCAGGTCTAACCTTGGTCTATCTCATTTCGCTAGCATGATAAGTTAGCTAGCACTACATTTTATTCCTGGTCTATGCCCGTGATGAGAAAAATGTCTAGTTAAGGTAATTATGATCGGTGGCAGAGCTAGACCAAGGTTAGACCTGGGTTTCTGAACGACACCTTTAATGGCTTATTTTGGAGGCTAAACTTGGGAATGGCTTCCAGACTTGATGAAATTCGAAAAAACAATATTGCTAATTTTATATTTAAGAAACACAAAAAGTCTTACAACAAAACTAGTTGCATTTAGCCCCATGATAAATCCTCAAAAGGTTGACATGAATTTATTCAAACCTTAAGCTCATGTTACACAATTCTCAAAATAATAAAATAAAACATCTGGCCTGCCGCTCTACAGTGTGAATGTGTGTCGCTGCCCTAATTCCGCGTAAGTGCTAGAAAAACTCCTGAAAATTGCACTCGAGGGCACGAGAGGAAACAAATTGGGCATAATTTTGCTCCTAGCCATATTTTTTATTCCATTTCTGTACGATAAAGTTATTATATGGTAAGGCAAGGTAAGTACGTCATTGTGGGGGGAATTATATATTCTTTACAGAATACTTATTGAATGTCATGCAGAATACAATGCAAATAGAGCGAATCTACGCCGTTTCGGCGAAATATTCTTCCTGATCGTCACACTATCGTCGTTTCTACACCTTGTGATTTTTTTCTTTGTAGAATTATCCGATTACAGGAAGTGTTAAAATAAAATAAAATTTTATTTCTTCAACTTTATTTTAACTAACTAAAGTTTCTGTATGAGTAGATCTGTTACATGCTACTAATAAAATAAATGCTTTTATTACCTATTGTTTCCTTTTCCAAGCCGATGATATACCGAATGAAATTAAATGAAAATAATTAGTACCTCTATTTAGCATAGTAAAAAAAAACTGGCCAAGTGCGATTCGGACTCGCGCACTAAGGGTCTGTACCTGTCCACCTTATGATATAAAACAAGCTGTTTGCCTTTGATTTTAAAAACCCCGCGTCCACTCAAATCTGACCCCTCTTTAATATATATATAATTGAAACGGGAGCTCCTGTTAATTGGTTATTATTGGTTGTGAGAAAATTTGTAATATTTGAAGATTTTTTGTGCTACAGAACCTAACTTTTTGCCAAATTTCATGATTGTATGTCAATGGGAAGGACTATAGGTTTTGGTTGAATTCATAAATGTGATTGTGTTGTCAAAAAGGCTTGCAATTTTCACACCTTCAAAGATTACGGACCTTAAAATATATATTTTTTTCAATTTAATACATTTACCCGTCCATAAGAAAAAGGGTTATGACAGACAGACCGACAGACAGACGGACAACAAAGTTATTCTATAACGGTACCGTTTTTGTCCTTTTTGAGATAAAGAACCCTAAAAAACTTAACAATTTCTGCCTACTTGCAACTCCGCATTCCATTCAGCTTATTCAAGCATCAGCTGTCACCAAACAGAAGCTTCCATTAACAACTGGCCCCAGCCTTGCGTGTTTTAATACAACGCGGACAAAAACTTCATCGCGGACAAAGGGGTTTGAGGGCACCCTGTATTGTTGGACCTTGCCGCTTGTCACTGGGTATTAGGGATGGGAATGGTTCAGATATATATTATACGAACACTATAAAACTTAACAGTGCTGAGTGGTGCGCGCAGCAATAAATGACTGTAACTACAATAATAGTTACTGTGGTGGTTACAAAACCAGTATAAGCTGAACCAGCGCTACCACGCGCTACGCTACAAATGCTCAAAATCAGAGAATCGCTGAATGAAAAAGTTTCTTCTGTTTTTTTTTCTTGTAGAGTCCCAAACATCTAAATGTCCCTCATATAATTTGCTTTAATTTACACCATAATTTATTTCTTCGTCAAAAAAGGAGTGTGACCACCATGAAATATGACTAATATGAAAGCAAGCCAGGAAATCCTCGTTTTTAGCTGAATAAAAGAAGACCAAGCGTCCGTGTGGTGCCGGCTAAAAATCGTATCTACTCGTACCACCACACTGAAAAATGGGTAGCAGTGTCTTTCTGCATATCAAACCCATGCTACCAACGACCGCTGTCCGATGCGACAGCTGAAACGCGAACAAGCGAGGTATTTATGGTAGATCTCCATGTATACATCACGCTGCGAAATTCTGATTGGCTGTATGTCCAGCTGTGGATGTCATGGAATATTCAGATGATTTATTTATCAATAATTTTTCAGATATTATAAGTATTTTTTTCCGTCCACTTTTTTTAAGTATTTTTACAACCCTACTGTTGACATTCCGTTACTCCATTGTCCGATTTACAATTTCAAAACCAACGGAGTTTCCATCTTTATCCGTATATTTTTAACATCTTTCACAGCTTATTTTCCAGTGGCTGCAGTATAATGTTGAAAAGCAATGTATTGTTATTCTCTGGGTCATAAAATGCTTTTGAAAGGAAGTTGTGGGTATATTTTTCATTAGACTTTTTTTTGTATGTCGGTTGAGATTGTTTTTCATTTGTAATTAGTTGCTTTGTTTTTATTCTTTTACATGTTTTTGTCGCAAGAGTTTCTGGCTGCTATGGAGGACTATATGTAATGTTTTTAGGGTTCCGATACCAAAATGGTAAAAAAAGGAACCCTTATGGTGCCGCTTTGTCTGTCTGTCTGTCACACCTGTATATCTCTGCAAACACTCATGCTATCGACTTGAAATTTGAATATGGTTGTCCAACTTAATGGCACGTGAAAGAATTAAGAAAAAACAATGATTATTATTGTAAAGGGGGCCCAAATAAGGGGGGCAAAATTTAAAATTATCGGTACTAGGTTGAGTGGGGCTTTACTTGTACATTCTTAAATATATTTTTGTGTTTTTTTACAACTCTTAGTTTTCAAGTTATGATGAAAAATGTAAAAAAAATTACTGTTCCCCCCACCCCTTATCTCCGAAGTTTGTGAATGGACAAATCTGAATTAATTACAGTCGATAGACGTATATGTAAATATTACAGCAAAAATAAAACGATTTCTCTAAGTAGCACTGTTTGTTACAAATGTGCAAAAAACCTTTACAAACAAATTTAGTTTTGCGGTCCTAAAACTGGACTTTATTCCTTCCAAAAATACTATAGGTATATCGGAACCCTAGGCGTGCGATTCCGACTCGCACTTGACCGTTTCTTTTTATTTGTCGTAACGTTTTTTTTTATTTGTAGTACGACCGTCATGTAATATTGACGTTGACACCGGCGCATAGTTGCATGTCTGTCGGTCTTTTACAGATTGTACTTCGGAGAGTGAGCCCAAGATCTCCATGAGCTTAATCCTCCATCCCCCTTCTACCATCGGGAATCCGCACCGCAGTATATCACCCATATTTGGTTGATATTCCACACATTCGCATAAAGCGCTTGAAACATCTTTTCAAAGCGCTTTATGCACGGCTAAAATTATCTGCCTGCGTCTGTATTCCGGAGCTATTTAAGTCAAGTGAATAGGCTTCTTCTGGGCAAGCTTTTTCCATCGTCGACTTCATCTCTGTCCTCAGGGCTAGATCAAGGTCAAGAGTAAGCCCATACAGCAAAAAAATAATTAAAGAAAAAAATACTTTATTTTTGTTACAAGAGACGCTGGCCAAAAAGGAAAATACTTCACGTTTTATATATTTTTTTCTTTGGGTTAGGGTGGGGGTTTGCTCAGACGCAGGTGGCACAGCGTAGGGCAGACCACGTCTTCCCTCTCGCTTTATTACGAAAAAATCTGAAGGATAGAATTACTGTAATGAGCAGCACTGCGCTATCCGTATCTCACCTACGTCTCGACATACGCCCAGTCGCCCATCCTTAGGGCGTCCGCTAAAACTTGCGCGGGCGCCCGCACGCATGCTTAGAGCAACGCGTCAAACCGCGCAAGGCTTTGCGCGCGAAAATCGTGTTACTCTATGCACGCATGTGAATTCATACGAAAAAGCCCGTCACACACGCCCGCGCCGGGTACGCTGCTGTTCATATAATTTCCCACGCGTGCAGGCGCCCGCGCGAGTTTTAGTGGACGCCCTTAGTACACCTAGTTTATTTATCTGATCTTCGTAACATCCAATGTTTCAAGACTTACTCGTACTAAAAGAGCAACTAGCGATTGGTATAGAAATTATAAAGTAAGAAAATTATTTTTCATGTTTCGTAAATATTATTCTGACGAGTTATGAGGCCTGGTGAAGCTAACCAACTTCCGATATTATAACAACAATCTTCGAATAAATGTATTGTGAAACCTCAAAATTATAATACGTTCAGAATATAACCAAGCAATTTGAATATATTAGGGGTTTCTTTTGGCTGCCGAAATTACACTATTCTACATAATTATTCAACGGAGGTATAATAATAATGGTACTGCTAAGGCCGATACACGCAAAGAGTTAATGTGTATTAAACATGGCTATAAAGTTAATGGTGGTTTTAATTTGACCGTAGAGGAAATTAGTAAAAAAAATTTCGAGCAAGTAAAATAAATAGAAACCTCTCGGCTGGTTGCCCTCATTTTTTGTTTTTTTTTGTTTTTTTTGTTTTTTTTTTTGGTGGGTAGACAGGAAAGTGTAAACAGCTCAAAATTTTGCTCTTATCGAATTTAATCAAATAAAATAGTTATAATACATTTACATGCTGTGAAACTTACCACAGGCAAAGGTTGACCTACTCTTAACTGCTATCACAACATTCACACTTGTAATTTCACTTCACCACCATGGAAAACACTGCTGCCAAACTTGCCAAGGGAATGGAAGATCTCACTGCATGGGTAGATGCCAAGATGAGTGCATTCGAGCAGAGCCAGCAGCAAAATCCTACAGGAGGCGCTCCCACAGTCAAGAACCTGTCAGCGGACTACCTTTGCTTCAAGGAGTTGGTGTGGAAGGCGATTGGTATGCTGAAGACGCAGCTGGAGCTCCTCGTCAATGGCCTGGACCGGGTCGAAACCCAGTCACGGCGAAAGGTTCTGCTGCTGCATGGAGTCACGGAGAAGGACACAGAAGATCTGCCTGCAGCGGTGCAGGAAATATTATGTGGCCAAATGAAGTTGACGTCTGTGGGCCCTGCCTCAATTGAAGTGTGCCATCGATTGGGCATTAAGAAAGACAAGGCTCGCCCCATCTTGGTCCGTTTTGGCAGTTACAAGGATCGTTCAACGGTATGGAATGCCAAAACTGCATTAAAGGGCTCTAAAATCTCCATTTCAGAGTTCCTTACATACAAAGCCGCGGCAGGATGTGTTCGCCGCGGCTAGGAAACATTTTGGATTAAGGCACAGCTGGTCGTCGGAGGGCACCGTCGTCGTTCTTCTACCGAACAAATCTCGAAGAAAGGTGGTAACGATGGCTGAGCTACAGCCGTTGTTGGAGCAGTATCCGCCGACGAACGATGGTCATCAGAATGACAGCAAACCACGGTCCGGGGCTGGCTTAGGTGGAAATTCCAAGAAAGGTGCCACGCAAAAGTAAGACTTATGATATAAACAACTGTAAACCACTCAAATTGTTCGGACTATACACAATTTCTTTTAAATTCTTTTTTTTCCGGGTAGTTAATAATTTAATTGTGGCAAATTCTTGCAATGTTTGCGTATCTGTTTTCGTGTCGGTGATGTGACGTTTCGTTTTTTTTTTGACGCACGTTTGACATCTGTCTGACGTTTCAAAAACCAAGGCACGTTCGTTTGATGCCACCGTAACGATACGTTAAATGTCTTACTTGCGTTTTGTTATCATTCTTTGTTTTCCGATGATTAGTTTTACTTAGCTGTTTATTTTTTACTCAATACGATCATCTATTTCTTTAATACGATTATTTCTTCATATTAAGTGTGATTTTGTAAATCTAGTTCAGTCAACCAGTGCCGATGGTAATTTTTATATTTTTAATTTATTTAGATTTCATTGATATTTTAGTTTTAAGTAGGTATATATATTTATATTATTTACATATATATGATTAATGATGATTATTTCTCGTGCTCATCTTCGGATGATGACTTTTTGAGTGCTCACAGCCACAGCAGTTGCTCTTCTTTGTCTGACTCTGACCCACTGCATGATAAACTTGTATCGGTTTTTCAGAGTAGCTCGTCTTTCCTATCCCTTGTGCACATCAACGCGCAGAGCATATTAGCTCACTATTCCGACCTTCTCGCATCCTTCAGCACCAGTGTAGTCGATGGTATCCTTGTTTCCGAGACATGGCTAAAACCTTCTCTTCCTTCTACTAGTTGTTCTCTTCCTGGTTTCCGGCTCTATCGCAATGACCGTGTGGGTGTGGGTGGAGGTGGAGTGGGTATTTATCTACGAAGTGACTTGCCTGCATCTATCATATCTTGCTCCCCTTCGCAGTATACAGGGTTCATTGAATATTTGTTTCTTGAAGTAATCCTTCATCATAAGAAAATCCTTGTAGGTGTTGCGTACAGCCCTAATGATAAGGTGAACTATTTCAGTTCTTTTGAGTCTATACTTGAAAACTTCTGTACTACTTATGATCACCTTATCATTATGGGTGATTTCAACACCTGCATTCTGAAGGATGACTCTCGATCCCAAAAACTTCTTTCCATTACCTCTTCTCTTAATCTTAACGTTCTTCCTCTTTCTCCCACCCATCATTCTCCTAACTCAAGGCCCTCTCTCCTGGATCTAATGATAGTCTCCAACACTGATGCTGTGTCAACTCATGGTCAGATGACAGCTCCTTTTTCCTATCACGACCTTATTTTCCTCGCTTATAAAGTGCGTCCTCCCAAGAAAAAGATCGAAGTCATTTTACAGCGTAATTTTCGCAACATGAACCTGGATCGTTTGAGTGAGGATGTCAAATGCGTGGATTGGTCACCGGTATTGAAAGCTGATACAGTTGACGCAAAGGTAGCTGCGCTTACTGTAATTCTCATACAGCTTTTTGATAAACATGCACCTATTCGGCCCGTGCGAATAAGGCATGCGCCGGCTCCTTGGCTGACTGACGCAATAAGACGGGTGATGACTAAAAGGGACAGAGCGAAGAAGAAACATAAGAAGGATCCAACTGATAGTAATCTAGCTGCTTACAAAAAACTGCGAAACATCTGTAACAGACTGTGTAGAAATGCGAAGCGTCGTTATATACACTCATCCCTTGACAATTTAACACAAGCTCAGACATGGAAATTTCTAATGTCATTGGGTGTGGGCCAGGCCACGGATACCTCCTTAGGAACCGTGGACCTAAACACTCTTAACAAACATTTCTCGACTCCTCCCGTTGTTCTCGATGACGCCACTAAGGCCATCTGTCTTTCCTATCTTTCAAACCTTGCCCTGCCTGACTGCCCTCCATTTATTTTTCAACCCGTCACAGAGGAGGGTGTCAAAAAGAGTATCCTTTCCATCTCCACAAAGGCGGTAGGTAGTGATAACCTAAGCGTGGTCATGTTGATTCCTATTCTGAATGACATTGTCCCTATCATCTCTCACATTATCAATTTCTCTTTGAGGGTAAATGTCTTCCCAACAGACTGGAAAAAAGCTTTTGTCATACCATTGCCTAAAGTAACTAATCCTACTGCCTTTTCCCACTATCGTCCTATCTCTATCCTTCCTCTCCTCTCAAAAGTCCTGGAAAGCGTTGTTCACAAACAACTTTATTCATTCTTAATCACTAATAACCTAACATGTCCCTACCAATCCGGTTTCCGTCCTTCCCACAGTACAGTTAGTGCGTTGCTGAATATTACTGAAGACATTAGGTCTGCTATGGACAACACCAAGCTCACCATTGTCGGCTTGATTTCAGTAACGCATTCAACTCTGTGAACTTTGAAATCCTACTTGCCATCCTTTACTCTATTAACATCTCACCCTCTGTGATCGAATGGTTTCGCTCTTACCTCCACGGTCGCCAGCAGAGCGTGAGGACCAACGATGCTTCATCGGACTGGTCTGCATTATCTGCTGGGGTACCGCAAGGTGGTGTTCTTTCGCCATTACTATTTTCAATCTTTATAAATAATATTTCTCGCGTAGTCTCTTCCCCGTACCACTTGTATGCCGATGATCTACAGATATACAGGCACTTTTCACTAGATGACGCAACAGAAGCTGTCACTGCGATTAATAACGATCTTACTGCAATAAAAACATGGGCTCACACATTTGGTTTGCTTGTTAACCCTAGTAAGTCTCAAGCGATGGTTGTAGGCAGCAGTAGGTTAAGAAGCAGACTTAATTTTGATGATCTTCCCTTTGTATGTTATGACGACGTCTGTATTCCATACACTAACAAGGCTAAAAACCTGGGTCTAATCATGGATAATACCTTGTCTTGGACTGCTCAAGTCAATGAGGTAAGCAGGCGCATTCATTATTCATACCACTCACTCAAACGACTCCAGTTCTTCCTTCCTCTCAACACGAAAATCATGCTTGCCCAATCCCTTCTTCTTCCTATTCTAGACTACGCTGATGTGTGTTATTTGGATGCGACTGAGGAGCAACTTAATAAACTTGAGCGCCTACAAAATCTCGCTATACGTTTTATATTTGGACTTCGAAAATTTGACCACGTCTCCCACTTTCGTGCTCAGTTAAAATGGCTCCCAATTCGACTTCGCCGTGATGTGCATATCCTTACTGTTCTCTACAATATCCTTAATGATCCTGCCACTCCTGAATACCTCCGCTCCCGTTTCCAACTTTTGCCTCCTGATCTCCGTTCTAGGCGTCCATGCATCACTAAGATGCTGGAATGTCCGAGAGCAAACACAAATTTCCTATTTAACTCCTTCTCTTCGCGAGCTGCTCGGATGTGGAACAAGCTTCCTAAATCGATACAAGACAGCCCTTCCGTTACTTCTTTTAAAAAAAGGCTAAAAGAGCACTACTTATCGATCTTATCTTGTTAAAATATTATTATGTATTATTCTATTATATTATAGTTTAGGTATGTAGTATTCTATTATATTATTGGTATATAAGTAATATGGTATGTAGTCAGTATAAGTAGTATATTTAACTTATGACTATATATGTATGATTAATATGTAGTGTATATTTTCCTACTATTATTTAATCTTAATAATTGTGTACACATTCTTGTCCCCGTCTATATACTCATATTTTCTTACTTAATATTGGTTGGCTGGAAGAGATCTCTTCAAAGAGATAAGCTCGCCATTGTAAACTACATCTGTATCATTTTATAATTGTTTTGTTGTGTACAATAAAGAATACATATCGTCTACTAATGGTACTTCTTTTTTCACAATTTTTTGTGTTTCCATATTAAGTGTCAAGTGCGAACCCACCTCTACCCGTGGGTGTCTGTCTGACTAAAGGCTTATGAACCGGAGGATGGGCAGCAGCATCTTTCTGTATATCGTATGACCGCAGTATATAAGATGGTACCATCTTACATACTGCGGTCGCTAGCCACAACGCTTACAAGCTCCTAAGTACCACCCGTTTTTGATGGAGATCTGGAGCTCCCTATCCTGCAGTGGACGTTCCATAGGATGTTACGATGATTAAGTATCAAGGGGAGTGGGCCATTTTGTATTAAAAATTAAAAATAAAATTCATTTTGTGTTGGAAAGTTGAAGAACAAAAATTGTTTGGTTTCTTGGGTAGAGCAGCAAAAACGGACGACGGAGAGGTTTGCGGACCAAAGATCCTATGTAATAAGGAACTTAAAAATATTAAGAATTTGATATTTTCTATATAATCGAGTTTCGTGTACCAATGATGCAAATTTCTATAAATATATAACCTAATGGAAAATTTTACTATAATTTTAACAATTTTAGCTTTATTTCGTTTTTACCAATGGTTTTCATGGAGTCGGCTACCTAACCTAGGGAATTTGACAAGAGCTCTGGTTTATACAAAGAGTGAATGCCAACTGACTGAGTGAAGGCAAACTAGTCAAAATCCTAGATTAGGCTATTAGGTCAGTGGCCAGCCTGGCATGGCTGTCGGATTTTTCAAGTTGCCAAAAGGTGTCGGTCTAGGCTTAAAGACTAGTATCATTGAAAGCTGGGATCAACGGCTAAACATGCCTTCAAGCCCTTTGAAACATCCTTGATAATGCGCACGGCTAAGGAGGGAAATTCTCTGCCTGCGTCTGTGTTCCCGAGCTCTTATAATCCGAATCGATTTAAGTCGCGAGTGAATAGGCTTCTTCTGGGCAACCTCGTTCCTTCGTCGACTTCATCTCTGTCCTCAGGGTTAGATCAAGGTCAAGAATAAGCCCATACACAGTAAAAAAAAAGCACAATATTATAGTGCTCTTGTTCTACTAGCGGTCACCAATCTGGGTCTGACCACGGCCAAAGTTCCTTAGCTTTCGTGTTCGGAAAGAAAGAGCAACTACCACTCCTAAGATACCTACCATACTTTCGATGATTTTCATTTATATCTAAATCAATTTATCACCAATTATATCTCCCGAGACGTCACACAATCAAATGTATATCTATAGGTGCCACCCAGTAGTGATTTCTTCATATAAATGGTAATGTATCAGTGTGGGGAGGAGGATTACCCCCGCTCAAAGCACAATAGTCTTTGATTCCGCACTGCGGGCGTCTCGGGAATTTTTATAGCTTTTTTGTAACGAAATGAGCCGTTCGATTCTTTTTCTGTTGCAAAAGATATGAGAGTCTAGAAGGAGCTGTCTTTAAGTCTAGCAAATCCGTGGTAAAAGTGCAGAGGTCTAAATAACATAAGAAGATTGTTTGCTATTCATTACGAGGTAGATCTTTACAGCAATTAATTGTGCCATCGTCCATGTGGATCTAAAAAACTGGCCAAACTTCCAAGTAATACCAAGAAAAAAAAATCCAAGTAATTTTAAAACTATAACAGGTGATTTTAGAATCTGGGTCTTCCACCTACAAACTTTCACGTTTGCTGTAACTTTGACATCTAACTATTATATAGTATCTAACGAATTTGGTTTTCATTCTCCTGTCAAATAAGACAAAGATTGAAAGAAATGCTTAGTTTAATGTGCTTTTAAGTGAAATACCTCTATGCTACTTCGAGCATCTAGTCGCAAGAAAAATACAATGTCTGCTCGGTAGGAACATAATGTATGAAAGAAGCTGATTGGCGCTCAATGAATTATAACATTTCGATATAAAAGATTTGTATTCGCTTCTCATACTACAGGCAGATCGAAGGGGAAAGAATAAAATCAGTAGTGTAATGTAATAAGAAGAAATAGTTGGATTTAAAAAGGGTGAATGTGTTAACAATGAAGAATTGACGTGAGGGTGTTAATGGAAACTCAGTTTTATGTTGGTAATACAAAATGAAGCAGTAGAATCTTTTGTGTCTTTATTTTGATCATTATCAATGTTACATCTCATAGAACGTCCACTGTTGGACAGGGAACGCTCTTCAGTATTACACTACAAAAAAGCGAGACATTCTTTCGGGGAGAGGTACAAAAGTCACCACGCTAGTGTCGTGACTGGCACAATGGACCATAGTTGAGATCAATTAATGAGAGGGTTGTAAAGTCAATGACTGACCTCACACAACCTAGTAAAAGAGTCGTTGAGCCGCCAATGGCCTCTGACATGACTTATTAATGACTACTTCTGTAGATAGTAACCGGGACCTTCGGCTTACCGTGCCAGATGCTACCGGGAATTGAACCCAGAACCTCCAGATTGGGAATCGAACGCCTTAACCATTTAACCACGGAGGCTTTACAGAAGGATGCTGCTGCCAATCCCCCCCCCCCTGTTTAAGATCCCTTACGAAGAGATAAATACTTGAACCAATGCTGAATAAAACTTGAATCGAAATCACAAATAACTTACCCTTTTATAGCCTTTTATGTTTTTGCCTATGAAACAATGTTTCATAGGCAAAAACAAAGCGACAGTTGATTGTAACTAGATCTTTTTTAAACCTAACTCTACCCACAAAGCACAAAAATGAACCACCAAAGAAATAAACTCACTTACATAACAATACCAAAAATCAACGCACAAAAGAGACTCAAAGGAGAAAATTACAATCGGACCATTAAATCCAATTACAATAATTTACATCTCCATATTTGAATGTCTGTAATTATACAAATGTGTATTAAAACTAGCAATTTTCGTATAGCGATTATTTCCACCACACACCCTCTATGGGGAAGATGAAAATTGCGCGCCCCTTCGTAGGAACTAAATGACAATTTAAGGGATGGAGACCGTATGGCGTCTTATTGAGCTGCTTTAGTTATTGTGTTTTTGGAATCTTGGCTGATATTTGAATATTTTTTTTAGTTATCTAATTTCTTTGTATAAAGTGTGTAACGGAAAGGTGTGATAATACTAAACTGTGTGAATCTGCCCATGAAACTGAACAACTTTTCCCAATTAACATAAGTCAAAATACGAAAGTAAAATTTTAACTCTAACCAAACAAACAAACAAAACCTAACCCGACCAAACTCATTACTTCTCGGGTTTTTTTTAATTTATTTATTTAGGAAACATACAATCATATACAAAGAATAGGCAAAGACGAAATTATAACTAAAAGACCTAGAGTTCCATGAAGGAGGTAAATACTAATAAGCGAGATCGAGATCTAATAATAGTTTAAAAACAAAAATTTCTTAAGTCTTAGGTGTGGTTGTAGATTTATTCACACATAATATAATACTGTATAGTTAACTATTCGTCCGATTATTGTTTTTCTACTTAGATCTTTTGTAGACACTCCAGGTCCGTGAGTTATACAGGTTTAGAATATAAGTACTTTATTTAAGACCGTCTGTTGTCATAATAAAACAAAATAATAAAAATAAATAGTACATAAGTAATACATATCGCAAGCATAATAAATACAAAGTTAAATTATTCTAAACTAAGTAACAGAGTAGGTAATAATACAAGAACAATACCTTATTCATATATTTAAATAACAGTGTAAAACCTTGACTAACAATGCTAATATGCACCAGTGATTTTTAATAAATCCATTTACAATCTGCCGACGCCATTTTGCAATGTCGAATGATAGTAAACAAAGACAAATATAGGATTGAACCGAAATAGTGGACATAATTTCAGCATGTTGCTAAGACCATAAAACTGAAAAACTTTCCCAAAAGAACATAGGTTCAAATACGAAAAACATTTGATCTCCCATACGAAGTGCGCTATCAGTTTCTATGGGAGGTCAAAATTTTACTTTCGTATTTCGACCTATGTTCTTTGGGGAAAGTTATGCAGTTTTACGTGTAGAGCTACAACTGAAAGGTTTGCAGACATATACCAAACAGCCTACAGGACCAACCAACTTGTAAAGGGGAGACAACTAGCTTAGAACGCTAGTTCAATAGAGCGAAAATCGTAATTAAATGTGATAGTGGCGTTAATAACAAAATATGATGATTCAGATTTAGATTCAGATAATTTTATTCAATGTAGATTCTTTACAGAATACTTATTGAAAGACTTAATGATGTGAAAATCAATCCCATACATTTGAATTTTGTTCTTCTATCATTTACAATAATGGGAAGAAACTGGTGTATACGCCTTGGGCTTTCATATCTAGCGGCTCAGTCCACCATTTTAGAACCACGCTGCCTATACTCGAATGTTAAGGAATTCAAGTATTAAAAGTTGCATGTAAGATGGCGAACATTCGCTTAGATAAAACCCCTGATATTTTGCGCGATTTCTTTAATAATGTTACAGAAATAAATATTCCAACATTTTCCCTTACAGCCAAACATTTTTTTTCCACGCACCCAAACTACCCCCATTCTTTGGCCACTTCTCGTCCGAAACTCCTGAAAGCGTTATTCAACTATCAAGTGCCTCGTAATAGGATTTTTTTGGCAGCCGAATGAATATAAAGGGAATTATTTATCAAACCTTCTTAGTTAGTTATCGTGTAAAATTATTTCCTACCAGTTTGGCCTTAAATGCTGGATGTAAATGTGTTCGAAAGCTTGTGGGTGTGGCTCAGACCACGATACTGAACAAGTTTTACAAAGAAATTTGGATCGAAATTAGAGAATTTATTTTGGTTTGTCCATACAAACATTCGTCCGTGTGGTGCCGACTGCCGGCAAAGAATAGTACCAACCCGTATCTACCTGTGGGTGTCTAAGGACTTATGAATAAGAGGACGGGCAGCAGCATCTTTCTGTGTATCGTACCATCTTACATACTGCTGTCACCAACAACAGCGGTCACCAGCCGCAACGCTTACAAGCGCGGTGACTATGGTAAATCCCCTTCAAAGTACCATGCCGTTTTGCTGGAGTTCCGGAGGGAGGCCCCTGTCCTGTAGTGGACATTTCATGGGATGTTATGATGAATAGATAGATAGATAGATAGAAACTCTTTATTGCACACAAATTAAGAGTAATTGCGTAAGAAACCTTATATCTAATTGCGCGCAAAGGCGGCCTTATTGCTTAGAGCAATCTCTTCCAGGCAACCTTAGGACTGGGAATCGCTGAGATGGACACGAGTAGTGCAGAGTTTGCTTAACTAAGTTAGACTAATTTGAAAATAAATTAGGTACACAAAATCAAACAATAAACTTAAGTATTTACCAAAATACTTAAATACAGACATAGAATAAATAAATACACATATATACTTACATAAAATAATACACATATACACAGATGTAATATACATAAATAAACATAAAAATATATACCTTTATATATATACATATACATACATTATATAAATAATATAACAACAAAATGCAAATAAGTGTCCTATTTTCCTACAGACAACTTTCCTCTTTCTTTAGGTAGAATTCGATCAATTTAGATTTGAAAGCATTACTGGTTTTTGCTTGACGAATGTCACGTGGCAGTTCATTCCACAATCGGGCTGACATTTTTGTAAACGAATTATAATAGAAATTAGATTTTGCGAATGTTGTGGTTAGCAAATTATCGTTTTTAGACCTGGAAGCTAAGAGATGATTTGACCCTAAATAATCAAAATTTTCACCGAGGTATGGAGGAGAAACCGGAGAGTTGAGGATGTTGAATAGTAAAGAGAGGGCATGTACGTAACGTCGCTGACGAATCACGATGAATGTTAGTGTCTGAGGTCAAGATCCCTTTCGGGCCGCCGAGTCACCATAATTAATAGACGAAATTCATCAAAAAGCACTATCCCGCTCGATCTCATATATAAAATGTTAATACGTACCCACTACCATCACAGTGAAGCTATGAAAGTACTCGCCTGTTCAGGCGTCAAGTGTCTGTAATCGGATTTGCCTGATGGGATGACGGCCGAGACTTTCCTCTAATGAATGAAGCAGATCCGACATTGTGTTCTTTTTTGAGAACCTCGCTGTCGTAAGAGTGTTCGCTCTATGCATTAAAAATCTGTATATATCACAAAACCGAATATGTACTTACTTTGCTTAGGTATCTCTACACAGAAAAGTTAAAGTTATTTATTTATTTTAATCTGTATAGCACTAAGGTACAAAAGGCGGGCCTAATGCCACGCGGCAATTTCTACCGGCCAACCAAAAGGCAGAACAGAAAGGTGGTGACGAGTGCTTACTGACTTAATAATGTATATAATAATTTTTCTTTAAGAACATATTTAAATATTTATATATTGTGCTAAGTTTACTCAGTAAATATACACACAACTATAAATATTATGCATATAAGTGAATGAATGAATGAATAAATTATTTATAGCACACATAAACATAAAAACGCACAAAGAAAAACACTTGAGGTTATAGTGCATATGATAATATACATATATCCCTACGATAAACATATATCGTATGTCAACTAACATACTTAGAAACACCACGTACAGATACAATAGATTCGATAGGAAGTCTTTTATTTACAGTATTTAGCTCTAAACTAACCGAAACTAACATTTATTTATTAAATATTTTGTAATGTTATGAAAGCAACAAAAATAAAGTGTTCGTTATATACAGGGTGTTAATTTAATTGCGTGCCATAGCTTAAGGTGTGTTTCAGTTACGATAAAGGAACACAATAAAAATATTTAAAAAAATCCTACTGAAAAAAAAAAACTCCATTGAAACTTAACTGGAACACCGCGCTATCACCAAGCCAGCGCGCGAGTATCAGTGGATAATGTAGGCACATACATACATCATACATAACTGAAACTCTTTCGCGCGCTTTTGATAGCGCGGTGCTCCGGGTCATTGCACTCCGCATTAGTTTAGTTTCAATGCAGTTGTAATTTTTTTAAAGTTAGATTTTTTTAATATTTTTTATGAGTTCCTTTATCGTTACTGAACCACCCCCTAAGCTATGGCACGCAATCAAATTAACACCCTGTATAATTAGACAGAAAATAATCATAATTTATGTAATCAGACAGATTAGATTTGAAGGTTTTTTGTACAAAGACGTTTACCACTTCAGAGAAATCTCATCTTGACGGAAAATTGTTTAATCAGATACTAAAAGATTTACTTCCTGGAATCCAATTTACGTAGTCTGGTGCAAACACTTTATTATCTGGCTTTGAGGTATCTTAAAGGTTTTTAAACGCATTGAGCAGACAGAATCATTAGCACTCAACAAAACAAGACCGACTTTCTTAATCTTCTAATCTCTTCCCAAGCTTTCTTTATCCACACTTCGTACCCACACTAAAAAATCCCGGAAAAAAGTACTTCCCGGTGAAAAAAAAAACTGTATTTTCGAGGGAGAGGCGACAATCCCGTCACTCAGCCGGTTTAATTGCAAGCGGTAAAACAAACGAGGCCCGCCGCGTGTGTTGAGTTGAGGGCTGGGTGGGCAGACGAGCGGATTTTTAAACGCTTACTTGCAACAAAAACGATCATGTTAAGAAAATTATGAGTAGTAAAATAAACTAGTTATATTTTTGTTATGTGTGCAATAAAGCATTTATCTATCTCAAGCTCAAAATCATTTGATCATTGTTGATTATTAAAATCTCTTAATGACGTCAGCTAAACTACATCGCTTCACAAACAAAATGGCGCCATGGTGGGAAAAAAGATGGAACAGTAAAAACCCATGCGCTCTTTTTAATATGTTTGAATTAAAATTCTAATAAGGCATAATACAAATGTTTTAACTCTTGGTTAGAGTATCTATTTACGCAAACTCTAAAACCTCGCAACAATAAGATACTCGCAAGAACCAATCAAAGATTTTTACTTAAATCATTTACTTATATATAAGTACTAGCCCATCGGCACGTTACAATGTCCCCAATTCGTTGGTCCGAAATCTGACGTTTAGGACCAACAAATGTCAGTCGTTATCAGTCATATTGTCAACATTGGATGCAAATAAACTTACCAACAAAATGGAATGTTCTTAGTTGAAGAAACAATATACTCTTGTAAGAGGGGTGCGGGAGGCCAGCAAGGAAACGGCGGTGTTAAAGAGACACACGTTATATTTATCGATGTGATTACACTTTAGACGAGATCGGCCCAAGTAATACGGCTATAGTGTGGACCGGGCACCGTTCACAGCACTATAGACGCATTAACTTAGGCTAGGGATAGTCACAGGAGAGCCGGGTACCGTCTGCTCTTGAGACTGCTAGCGAAAGTCGAAGGGTACAAAAATTGTTAGACCTATATGAGGAGGCCACGATGACCAGTCGATAGCGCGTTGTAGAAACTGAGCACTCCATCTATCGAACCATTTGCATAGTGCTTGTTACATTCTCCCCCTCTGTCCTCGAAGGCGACCCGACGAGAAGGGCAGGATGGCCTAAGTTCATTTTCTAGTAGTAGGTCTTCCGCGTCTACGTCCTGTTGAAGGGTTGGCTGGTTCAACGGGAGTTTTCCTCGGACGTCCTCTTTTCCTTATAGGTTGTTGAGGTTTTGGTGGTTCACCGGAATCTCCTTTGTACGGAGTAAGAGCTGATGTGTGGTAGGTTCCAACAATGTTTCCAGGATCATCAGGTAAGGTTAATTGGTATGAACATGCACCATGCCGAGAGCTTGGTACTGTAATTCGTTTCCGCTGCGATAAACAGTTTGCTAGCGTACTCGATTAGGTGCTCTTCTTCACGCTCCCCCTGGACCAATACTGCCTCAATAGCGTAATAACTCGGATCAGTCTTGATTGTGTTGGTCAAGGGTAGAAATGATAGGAGTCGGCCTAGCACCGCGTAGAAGATGATCTATCCTTAGTAGAAGATGATCTAGCACAGCGGGAGTAGTCCATTGCGAAGAGGATAACGACTAGAAATTAATACGGCAAGAGTGTTGACCGGGAACCGTTCGCAGCACTAATGGCATAACATTTAAGGATAGCAACAGGAGAGCCAGGAACCGTCTGCAACCTGAGGCTATTGTTATTTGTCTTTTGTGTGTGTTCAGCGTCGTCGGCGTACACGTATTCCAGGTGCGGCGGAGCAGGTACATAGCCATCAAAGGCTTGGCGTGGCTGCTTAGCTGGGTTTCAATTTCCAGCTGTTGCAGCTTCCAGAGGCTCTAACTCATATGTTAGAGACAGGCTCGTTGTGGAACGTTGATGTTGATACCAGCATCGAAGACACCAACAGGCTTAGAATTTTTCTTGCTACTAGATGATACGATAAGCTTGCGCGGCCTCAACCTTACTCGTATCGTAGGTCCTGGTTTTCGTATTTCCGAAGGTCCTTTGCCGGACTTGTTCAGCTTGGATGACTTCGGCCGGACGTAGGGGCGAAAGATGTAGACTTGTCTAGCTTGGATGACTTCGGCCGGACGTTGGGGCGCCAGATGTAAGGGGGGTGCGGGAGGCCAGCAAGCAAACGGCGGTGTAAGATTGACAATCGTGTATTTATCTAAGTTATTACACTTTAGACGAGATCAGCCCAAGTAATACGGCTATAGTGTGGACCGGGCACCGTTCACAGCACTATAGACGCATTAACTTAGGCTAGGGATAGTCACAGGAGAGCCGGGAACCGTCTGCTCTTGAGTCTGCCAGTAGAAGTCAAAGGGTACAAAAATTGTTAGACCTATATGAGGAGGCCACGATGACCAGTCGATAGCGCGTTGTAGAAACTGAGCACTCCATCTATCGCACCATTTGCATAGTGCTTGTTACACTCTTATTATTATTATTGTTATTTCTTATTATTGTTTTTGACTATAATCCAATTAATGAAATTGAAAAACCAGCCCTAAATCACATATAAACAGTAAAAAGTTTGTTCTGTTTTTTCCCGCCATATTATTTCCGTTCCTTGTATTTAGCACCGACCGAAATACTACACAACGTAGTTCACGCGATTTTTCACAGATGGCGCTATTTTGTCTTGTATGGGGAAATTTTGAACCGCTTGCTTGTTCCCAAGACCCTATATTGACTATATAAATATTATGATTTAAATATAAGTATTCTTGAAAGAATGTGCCGCTACCGTAAGAATAATTTTTTTTTTAGGAGCTATAACTATTGAGTTTGCCTGTGAAAGCTAATACGAATATTTTGACAAAAGTTATTAAGAATTATCTTTTTTTTTTCAGGTAAGCACTTCATCTTTTGGCGACAATTTTTCCAGTCGGTAATATACCTAAATACAGCATATATTTTACGACCCGTCTAGTGCCGGCAAAGAATAGTACCAACCGATCTCTACCCGTGGGTGTTGTAAGAGGCGTCTAAGGGCTTATGAACCGGAGGATGGGCAGCAGCATCTTTCTGTGTATCGTCTCATCTGCGATCACCAACAACAGCGGTCGCCAGCAGCAAGTGACTATGGTAAATCCCCTCTTAAGTACCACGTGTTTTTGCTGGAGTTCTGGAGGGAGCTCCCTGTCCTGCAGTGGACATTTTATGGGATGTCATGATGATGATATGATAATGATATTTTACCTCACCTTTCTCCTCGAGATAATATTCATCTATGTTAGTATTGCCTAACGTATAACCCTCGATGTTACAATTTTTTACAGCGTCCTGTTTCATTTTTTCTTCATATACGAGTAATCATTTACTGCCCATAAATGTCTGTCCATACTGTTAGACACTTAAAAGTCTCCACCAGAAGCGGGAGGAGAGTGATGCCCATCCTCTTATCATCATATTTTAGTCGCCTTTTACGATTCCTACGGAAAAAGACGGTAGGATTATTATGAACTAGCTCCGCGAGGAAAAAACGCCGCGTCCAAACCGTCCGCCTACCCTAGCCCTCTTCAAAATGACAAATGTCTATAGACCACTGTATACTTACGTTACTTTTAATCCAGCGCTCCTGGCTGGGCGGCGGTGGGCAGACACAAAAAGCCAATCAACATTTAATGAGACCAGTTATTCCGTCAATGGCACCAAGATTGGTTTATTGAATATCTTTCCATTTGTGTGAGTTTTTGATTGATTTTTGGTGTGCAGAATTGTATCGATTTTGTTCATGGCGTAGTGGGTGTTAAGTTTCACAGTAAAGATCTGATTTATATTTAAAGTTTTTTTTGTATGAACAACGTCATTGTTGCATTCGTATTAGTAATATAGTGGACTTCAACTCAATTATAGTTAGATTCCGTCATGAGCATGCAGATTAAATAACAAGTTTATTTTTGTAGTTTATTTTATTTTACTTCCGAAATGAGTAACTTTGCACAAGACAAAATATTCGATAATTAATAAGTTAGTGTTCATTGTTTCACGCAAGGTATGCTTTAGTAGCAACAAAATAATCTAGTTAACAAGACGGTACTTACATAGTTTGCTGGTGAAACTTTTACATCAGTTTATACGAGGCAAAATAAATTACTTTACACACTATTATTTAAGTAACATCCAGACATCTCGTAATTCACACCAACGCGACTATTAAATTACCCCCTAGAGCCCAGACATAGGCCAGGCTCAGACCTAACTTCAACTTTCTGACGTCACTGCTGTAACGCTGCATGCACACTGATTAATGGTGCAAACGCCTCGCAACTACAAGTGTGCAAGCAGCCTTAAAATTCAACCTAAACTGGTCTAAGGTCGCAAAGTTGCATGTCTGTCGGTCTTTAACAGATTGTACTTTGCAGAGTGTGCTCAAGAGCTCCACGAGCTTATTCTAGAGTCTAGATCACGTCTAGATGCACCGCAGGATATCACACACGCTTGATTGATATTCCGCACAACGCGCTTTGAAACATATTTTATAATGCGCACGGCTAAAGAGTGGAATTCTCTGCCTGCGTCTGTGTTCCTGAGTTCATATAACCTGAATCTATTCAAGTCGCGAGTGAATAGGCTTCTTCTGGGCAAGCTCGTCCCATCGTCGACCTCATCTTCGTCCTCAAGACTATAATTTGTCCGCGTTAAGAATGCAGAGGCAGGGTACAACAACATACAAAGGAAACAACCGCTTCTTTGGTATGCTTCCAGTTAGTCATTGCGCATTTGACTTTATAATTTTAAGCGACCTGATTGGTTACGGGGCTTGGCTAAAAATAAAATCACGGGTAGGAATAAAACACATAATTTTTCGTATAGTATGCGCTCAGTAACCACACCCTGTAACTTAGACTTTCTGACATCCCCAACTCGAGCGCTGACTAAGTTTTGGTTAAGTGATGCCTTGGGTCAGCGATCTAGAGGCAAGTTAGGTAACTCAAGTAGTTGAGGCTTTGTTAAGATACGGCCTGGAACTTGGTGTGAAGTATAGCTTGTAGTTTACAGGTAATGTGGTGAGCTTTGTTTAAAGCCGCACGATCACTTCTTGCACTGAATGCGGTAAAACAACGGTAAGATAATTTTCAATACATTTGCTCGAAAAACGTACTTACAAGGACGTAAACATTGCTCGTAAGTAGTTAAAGTAGTTAGTAAAAAAAGTAACCAAGGAGTTTTTACACTGATTATAAAATTATTTTGTATAAATACTACAGTGGTGACTTTTTACTTGGGTGACGACTGCCTGCCTATATTTAAAATAAAATGGAGAGTATCAGGAGAACATAAATCAACAAGAGAATGACAGTACCCATGGTTGGTTCCTTTACCAAGTGTATTACTTATACCTGTTTTCTCACAAATGTATTGAAAAACGTCGTAAGATACACGTCCGTAAGACAAACTCGTGCCGTGGTAAACGCTCGACTTCGTCTCAGGCTTACAAAACGTCAACTCGTTTGTAATAACCCTACTTACGGAACTTGTATCTTAAACTACTATTATTTTTACCTGAAAAAACTTCAAAGATAGATAAGGTAGTAGGACCTAAAGATAGAAAGCTGGCAACCCTGTATTTCTTTACACATGTTGGGTTGCGAGTGAATAGTTTCGTCTTCAAGGTCAGCTTTTCTAGTTTCAAAAGTATTTTTTAAAGTGCGCATAGCCAATAAGAATGCTCTGCGTGTATATTCTTGAACTTAACTTTATAACTTAGAGTTGTAAAAGATATAAAAATTCATTTTGAATTGTACAAGCAGAAAGCCCTTTTCATATGATACCCTAGATTCGACCTAGTAACGACAATTTAAATTTTACGCCCCATATTTGAGCCCCTGATTCGTGTAAACGTGTCAAAGATGTGGATATTTCTGAACAACTGTGTGTAAAAATATATTCTAAGCGTTTCTCTTTGATTGAGTATAAAAGTGTACCTCATGAAATCCAAGACAAATGTTTTCTTGGTGAAATAAGTAATAAAATTATTCTTATTCTGATTTTCATTTTGACACGTCCTGTGTTCGGATAAATAAATCTACAAAGTAGATAATCGCAATATTTTACAATGCTTACTATAGGTGGCAGCACAAACGCAACGTTGAAATACGTATAGAGGTCGCAAATTTCACAACATCAGGCAGGATCAAGGTAGACTACTAGTTGGTAAAGCGTCTGCGTTACTGACGCAGAATACGCAGGTTCGAATCCTGCCTGTGGTTGTGAAATGTTGCGATTTTCTATTTTGTAGATTTATTCTTATTCTATTATTATTATTATTCTATTCTTAACTACAAAATGGTTGTTCACAAAACAATACGTTCTTTCATGAACTCTATTATGATTTTATTATAATTTGGGTTACGTAGCTACTGGATTCTTTTGAGTAGGTAGCGTCGTTGACGTAAGTACCGTGGCATTCCCAGGAGGTACTCAATTCAATTAATTAAGTCTACCAAAATCTATAAACCACGTGTCTGAAGGGCGAGTTAGTCTGTGAGTTAGTTAGGCTAACTTCGATGTTTGATTGGTTAATTGAGGAGAGCCAAATTCAAGATAATGCCAAATTCGGTCGGTGGTTAGTACTTGGTATGAATCTTGACTAGAACGTTGATGAAATAGGTAAGGTAAAAACTTCACAAGTTCTAAATGTAGTGCAAAGTAGCGGCGAGATACATGCTTAGAGCAACGCGTCAAACCGCGCAAGCCCGTTTTTGCGCGCGAAAATCGTGTTACTCTATGGATACATGATCTTCTTTTGTAGATGTTGTTTATGTAACTTCACTTTAGCTAAAAGCTAATATCCTGTGGGTCTAGAACCTATTTGCCCTATTATTTTACTCTTTCGTGCCATTTGACGAAAGCAAACGTCATGAAAAGTATGGGATGACATTTGACATATTATGTCATCCCATACACGTGTGTGTCGAGTCTATATTTACTATGAATTTGGCCAAATACGTCTTGATAAAAGATGTGAAAGCCATTTAAAAAAAAAAAAAAAAATATGACGTTTGCTTTCGTAATCTCTAAATGTAAAAGCCAAAGATTTTGGAAACTACGCCAGGGGGGTTTTTCTTACGTCAATGGTAAAAGCACGTTGTCTAGACCCCCTGGTCCAAACAAATTGGACCTGGACCTGGTTCAAACCTGGCTCAAGACCTGATTCAAACCCAAGTTTCAAGATACATTGATTATTTTGTCCTATCGTTATTTTTATGTTACAAGAGAGCAAACGAGCAGGTGGGCCACCTGATGGTAAGTGGTCACCACCGCCCATAGCACCCACTGTCTTATTAATGGCATTATGCACTAACAAGACAGCAAAGCGCGTTACTCACTTTGAGAACTAAGGTGGTATCTCTCATGTGCCAGTATTTTCACTGGCTCCCTTGCCCTTCAAACCGAAACACAGCAGTGCAAACACTGCTGCTTCACGGCAGAAAAAAGCAAGGGGGTGGTACTTCCCCAGACGGACTTGCCACAAAAGCCCTACCACCTTCAAACCTGTTATTCATTTTCTAAGAAGTTTTATAAAAGAAGCTTAATCTTTCAATAAAATTAAAATTAAAAAAATTAAATTAAATATTTTTTATTTGCAAACAACAAACATCGGTAATGTTTTACAGCAACAGTACGAGTATACAGTTTGCCTAAAAATATAACAATTTTTGTGCCAACTGACATCTAAGCTAGGGAAACCTGTGTTTTAGATGTCAGCATTCCTTGCAATGACTACATCGAGAGACAAACAGGGATTGCATATTATAAAATCATAGTTTTGTACAATCAACGACAGGTCAAGCCGGACACTCGCAGCGTGGCTCTAGCCAGTACATAGTGAAATAAGAACAGTGCAAATTCCAATGTGTCAAGCTTGATATGCCCCTGACTGTACAAGAGCAATAACAAGAGTGCGTTTGCGTTAGAAAGCGAGAAATGTATATATGTAGGTAATACGTAAGTATGTATGTGTGTAAGTGTGTGTGTTTGTGGGGGCAAAGTGTAAAGTGTGTGGGAGTGACTGCAAGTGCAAAAATAGTTAAATACACGAAATATGATTAAGAAATATGTTAGAAAAAAGGAATATTAAATAATGGGGATTAGTAATTTTTCTGTATCATCGTACGTCAAAGTCTTTAGCCAAATTTGAACTTTTCTTTTAACTTCAAATTTATTAAACGAATAAATATCAATTTTCTTATGAACAACATTATAAAGTCTACTACTCAATGTTAGCAGTTGCCGACCGGCGAAGGCGGTACGGTGACTCGCAACAAAGCTGACGGGGCAACCTTTCCTTTTAGTTAAGGTTGTATCGTTCAAGGGTAACTGTGCATGTCTGTATAACACAGCTCTTAGTATAAAAGTCTGTCTCACTGTAAGTACTTGAGCCTCGGAGTATAATTTACTTGTCGAAAAATCACGTTTCTTAAACAGCATCACTTTCAAGACTGCTCTTTGCGCTCTTTCGAGGTCCAGTAAATATGTTTTGTGAGTACCTCCCCATATTGGGATCGCATAAGATAATACAGATTGACACAAACTAATATAAACCATACGGAGGGTATCAATATCAGCAGATGATCTAAGATTTTTAAACAGGTAAATCAGTCTTCTCGTACGGGTACAGAGTGACTCGATTTGCGCATGCCAATCTAGTTTTTCGTCCAAGAGGACTCCAAGATACTTCACACTAGTTACCATTTCCAAGGCGCTACAGTCACAGGTTACTGAGTCGACACCGCAATGATGGGCTATGATGGATTCGGATTCAGGTTGTTGAGAACTACGCGAGAGAGTGAACTTAACACACTTTGTTTTCTCAATATTCAGTGTAAGCAAGTTGTTTGATAGCCAAGTCATCACATCACGAAGAGCAAGTTCCGCTGACTCCTTGGCTTTCACCCAGTCCGTACCATAGGCCAACAGTGCGGTGTCATCGGCATATGTAAAGATTTCACAATTTGGAAGCGGCAATTGACAAAGACCGTTGATATAAATTTTGAAAAGTGTAGGGCCGAGAATGCTGCCTTGTGGGACACCGTAGCTAACCATTTCCTCATTACTAAGCAATGAATTAATTTTAACACATTGAGTTCTATTACAAAGATAATCTTGGAACAGTTTATGTGGGACTCCACGAATGCCCAAACGTTCCATCTTCGACAGGAGGATAGGAATAGAAACGGTGTCGAATGCTTTCGAGAGGTCCAGGAAGATGCCATAGCATTTTAATTTATTATCAATTAAAAATGTATTACAATAAAATCAAAAACAGACATCTAAGGAAACCTGCCCAAGACGTGGCATCAACAATAAACACTCATGCAATCTCCAAGTCCACCCACTTGCACACAAGTGCTCACTTAGAGCAACTTATTACAAAGAATCACTTAGAAACTTGTGCACTTATATCCCCATGGAGTATTGCGGATAAATCACAATGGGATGTCAAAACAGAGGGGAGGGTTGTAATTATGTGCCGTAAGAGTATGGTGGTAATGAGAAATGTGGTTGCTTTTTTGATTAAAGTTTCTGATAAGGTAAGGTAAAGTTTGAGTGGAAATACCAACATAATTCGACGGTACATTTTGTCATAATTTTAGGCTGTTATTTAGAGACGCATTTCAAGAACAGCTGAGCGAGAATTTTAAAAAATAAGCTGTCAAATCGGTACGGTCAACCGCTTGTCGGTAAGGTTGCCTTAAGGTCCAAAAGTGTTTCTACCGATGTGCGGCCGTGTGTACTAAGTAAGTTTATTTTTGCAAAGTAAGTAGATATTTTTAGTTATTTTTTGATCAATTTCATTTTTGAAGATTTCATGTTGAGAAAAATTGCTCATAGGGATAACCTTAAATCGATTGTCATTAAGAAATTTTAACAACCAACAGTGAAGAAATGATTTTGATTTAGTTTTAATATAAAAGCTGTTAGGGTTAACACTGTAATCCTTGAAATCCGCATTCAGACCATGAAACAGAAAAAGGAGTTGAAATACGATTTAAAAAATTTGACTTCCCCTATGGGAGTATCTATATACTACACTAGCTGATTACGAAACTGGTATGGGAGACTAAAAAGAAAATATATTTTTTTCTTATATACATACATAACATCACGCATAGTCCTACACCACCTGCTACGATCTTGACATACTTCCATTGCTTCCTGTTCTTTCATTAGTCCTTTGATACATGCTCGTCAATTATTTTTTTCTTGTTTTGACCTATGTTTCAAAACACAGTTTCAAGGTCATAGTGTGAGATAAAATGGCCAGCATTGCGAAAGCTGCCATTAAATTTTCGTAACCAAATGTAGAGTTAAGAAAAACCTAAAACTACTTACTAGTCGAACTACTCTTTGGTTTTCAATACCAAAGCCTACATCTTGTGACAGATTCCATTCATGTTTGATGTATTGCGCGAGATCGCATCTGTTAGTCGTCACCCCCAATTATTTCCACCACTCATACTCTTCAAAACACTAGGTACTCTCAAAGCCAGAGCTGTGAAATCAAAAGAGGGGACGAATGCATGGCAATATGGCACAAACCACTCTTGATATACCGAGTGTAAGGAATGAATTGCCGATAACATACTGGGTGTAATGAGTGTGAGTGACTGCTGGAAACATGGTCAATGGTGCTCTGAATGCTTTTATGAGGAGTCAGGAGGTGTCTCAGAAGGCTCGTCTGGCTGTTCATAGGGGCATTTTGAAACCAACACTGATGTTCGACAGTGAAACCTGGTTTTGGCAGAAGAAGCATGAAAGTAGAATAGATGCAGTAAAAATGAGAGCTTTTAGGAGTAGGTATGATTGGTGTGAAATTGTGTGACAAGATTAGAAATAGTGTGATAAGAGAACGTTGTAGTGTAAAAGATGATGAGATGGTTTGGTCATGTGAGAGGATGAATGAACGAAGATTGTCGAAAAAGATCTACCAGGCGAGAGTGAATGGAAACGTTGGGAGGAGAAGGCCTGCGCAAACGTACCAGGACCAAATTTAGGATGTTCTAAATAAATCCCATGTTAAAGTACCCTAAACTGACGAGCTTGTATGAAAGGATTGATGAAAGTACAGGAAGCAAGTGAAGTATGTCCAGATGGTAGCAGGAGAAGTACTGTGGTCTCTGCCTACCCCGACGGGAAATAGGCGTGATGATGTATGTATGTAATGAATAAACTATCGAAAGGTCAGGAGCACACTGGTTTAACGATACTGAACAAATTTTCAAAAAATCCCGATAACCAACTCAAATGCAAATGCAGCTCTACAATATTGTAAGAAGCAAGGAGATTATTTTTTATTCTTTATGGGCTGGCTTTTGACCTAAATCTAGCCCTGAGGAAAGAGATGAGGTCGACGATAGAGCGAGCTTTTCGTTGTTATATGAACTCGGGAACACAGGCACAAGCGAATTCATGGTAGAAAAAATATTTTTGTTGATACTCGACACATTGGACTTTGTATTGTTTTTATATCAAACGGCCTACGTGCATCCTTTAATAATGTCAGGATCGATGTGCTCCTGATTGTACAAGTTTTATCAGGATATTTTTCCTTTAGACGCATTTTTTAGTTTCTACGCAATTTTTTTTTATATTTAGACATTAAATCGATTACACTACAGTGTATGAATAAGCCGATACGTTTAAGCGATTTTAGCGTTGGTTCCAAATAAAAAGTTAGTAACGTAATAATAATGTATTTAAACTGCAATTTACAGAGTTTTTTCTTTCCATAATTTGGACTATGTCTTTACTTCTCTTTGACTGCTCGTTTTCGTAAAAGACAAGCGTACAATGCAACGAAGTAGAGCAGCATTACATATTAAATAAGTATAAAACTCCACCCGCTGGCATCGTGAGTGGCGCAATGGTGGCACAAGTGGTTACAGTTGCACACCTTTGTTATTACGGCAAGTGCTCTCTGTACAACCCCTGAGGGTTTGTACAGACTAAGTAGAAATATACATACGGAATTATTTTATCTGATATTTCAATTTTTACAGCGTGTTCGGTTAGGCAGTTGCACAAAGCGCCTTTCAAGTTTGTTGCTGTAATTTTCTTTGTAAACAAAACAGAAAGTTTCAGTAAAAAATTTAAGGAACTTTTAGTTTCAACTTTTTTAAACTGAACTTAAAAAACAAAAGCAATGAGTTATCATGTAAGCATCCTAGTCTTGATACAAATATCTAAAGCAGGTTTCAAAAGTAAGTTATTTAGAACTTATTGGAACGAACTATATACTTTCTCGTGTGTTAACGAATGTCTTAGCTGGTTTTATAAAAACTTATACTGTATTTTTGACAAATGCATTCCTAAGAAAATACGCAAGCAATCGTTACATCGAACCTATCCAGTATTTTATACACGTAGCATAATTCGTGAAATTGAAATTAAAGCCGAATGTCATCGTCAATGGAAACAACATGGTGACAAGAACAACCGCCTTAACTTTGAGGAATTACGGTGTAAAATAAAAGAAGATATTAAAGTTGCACACGCTGCCTACACGCAAACTATCTCGCGCAACTTGTGTAAAAACCCAAGAGAATTCTGGCAATACGTGAATTCTCTTCGTAGTAGTGGCGGTCAGGAGGCGCGCGTGACGCGGGGCGACGTCGAGTACCGGGGCGCGGGCGCGGCGTGCGCGTTCGCGGACCACTTCAGCTCCGTGTTCCTGCCCGACGCGCCCGCGCTCAGCCCGGCCGCCGCCAGCGCCGCCGCGCCTGCTGACAGCCGCCGCGTTGACGTGCGTGCTTTTAGTCGTAGGGAGGTCCTTTGCGCTATTAATAAACTCAAGCCTGGTACCTCACCCGGGCCTGACAACTTACCAGCATTTATAGTGAAGGGCTGTGCTGATGAGTTGATAGAACCTATTCTATTCATATTTAATTTAATATTAAAAACCAGCGTATACCCTTCGACATGGAAAAAGTCACGAGTAACCCCAATACCTAAAGCAGGCTCGAAATCTAAGGTGGAGAATTATCGCCCCATCGCGATACTATCTGCTCTCGCAAAAATCTTTGAAACAGTGCTTCACAGCCTACTTTTACCACAATGTCTGCCGCACATCACTTCAGTGCAACACGCTTTTCTACCTAAGCGCTCAGTCACTACTAACCTAGTTGAACTAGCGGAACAGATATCCTGTGAGCTCGATAATAGGGGTCAGGTAGATGTAGTCTACCTAGACTTCCAAAAGGCCTTTGATCGCGTTCACAATGATACTTTAATTATGAAACTTGGTGCCATGGGCTTCACACCTAGACTACTGAATCTTTTTGCGAACTACCTGTCTAACCGACAACAGTACGTAAAATATGGCCCATACGTATCTAACTGTTATCACACACGGTCTGGAATAAGTCAAGGCTCAAATTTAGGACCATTCCTGTTTGTCCTTCTAATAAATGACCTCCCGAATGTAGTTTGCGAGTCCACTATATCTATATTCGCGGACGATGTTAAGCTGATAAAAGAATGCAAATCTAAGTCTGATTGTGACGCTCTGCAGCGGGACCTAGATGCAGTCTACGAATGGAGTCTGCAAAATAGATTGTTTTTTAACTCGAGTAAATGCGAAATAATGACATTTACTCGCTCAACTAAGCCGCTTGTAATGCAATATACGGTGGGAGGCTCAGAGCTGACACGCGTCGAGCGAGTACGCGACTTAGGTGTGCTATTCGATCCGCAGCTAACTTTTCGTGAGCATGTTCAAAATGTTAGTGTCACTGCTCATCGTCGTCTCGGGTTTGTACTCAGAAACTCAGTCACGCTTTCTGCTGCTGCAACTCGTACCCTTTATCAGGCACTGGTTCGTAGTATACTGGAAACGAATGCAACAGTCTGGAACCCACATGAGGATAAATATATTCTTATGTTAGAACAAGTGCAGAAAAAGTTTCTTAGGTCAATGTATAAAAAGGTGCATTCCTATTACCCATATATGTATCCCACACTCTTCATACAAGGTCAGTTGGGTTACCAGTCACTGGAAGTACGTAGATCGGTAGCTCTCGCCAGATTTGTTTTAGGATTATTAAAATCCAAAATAGATTGCACAGCCCTAGTGGGAGTGTTCCTAAAGTTGTATGTACCTAACGCTCACTTATCGTGCTACCTGCGCGCGCGTGCGCACGGCCTACTGGCTGCCCCGGCGGCCCGCACTCAGCACCGCCACCACACTCCGGCGGCGCGCGCCTCCCGCCTGCTCAACTCCGTGCTCGCGGCTAACCCTGACAGTGACCTGTTCACGACCGGGATGGAATGCATGATGAGGCAGTGTCAGAGGGTAATAGAGAAGAATGCAAGGGGGTCTAGTATTGTGTAACTGACTAATAATAAAATTTTAATATGTGACATTGATTTTGACATTTATATTTAAATATAATATTAATCTTTTAAATTTGACATTTTGTAATAGTAATTAGTATTGTGAAATACTATTTGTACTGTACTTAATGTACTTAGATAATTTTAAGTATAACGCTTTGGTCCTGGACTGTAATGTTATATTATTTTATGAATAAAATGAATAAAATGAATTATGAATTATATGCATTGATTAACCCACCTACAAAAGCTATTAGGGAAGTATGACGCGACAATGCGTTTCAAAGTTAGTTTAGTGTGTGTACAGACCTTCACTCAGTAGTATAGTGCGAGAGTTGAACGTGAATTTTTCCGCATTTCGAAAGCGCGAAATGTCAAGTGTCACATCGGCGTTACGATGAAAATATTGAAGTTGTTTTTAATGATGTTTCATGTTTTTTCACATTTTCACCAATTCAATTTACGCAAAATATATTTCACTTAATTATTAGATTGATGTTAAAATATAATGATTGTTTTAAAGACTAATAGTGATAGCAGTTTCTGTATTATTATTTTTTCAAATCGTATATTAAATCTCCAAGATCCAACCTGATCTCATTTGTTATAAATTTTTGATATTTATTGTAAATTTTATGAAACAATAAAAATAATTATTTATGCGACATATTCCACAAGAACAGGTATTAAATTGAAACGTAATAAAAACAAGTCAAGCATTATATTTATCAAAGCTAATCTTGTTACCCTTATTTTACTAGATTAGCGGTTTTGAATCCGCAAATTAAGACGATATCTCACAGCAAGGGTCCCAAATTCCGACCAGCTCTCAATCTCAAGACTCTTGGGTCAATTTGTCTCGTGGAATTATTTAGAGCGCATTAATGAGCGGTGCGATCCATGACCCCATTACATATGGAGATACGAGGAATGCCTCAAATGTTCGGTTCATCTTGATTAAATGTCGTATGTAGTAGCAAACGGGATACACCGCACTTCAAAATTGTCCTGTGGTAATAATTTATATTTAAAAGTAATCAAAAGGACGCTCCACAATTATTATTCTGCCGGAAAGCAGCAGTATTTGCATTGCTGTGTTTCGGTTTGAAGGGTAAGGTAGCCAGTAAAATTGCCGGCACATGAGTCATTCCATCTTAGTTCTCAGGGTAGGTAACGCGCTTTGCTGTCTTATTAGTGTCAAATTATTTTACTAATAAGACAGTGGGTGTCATGGGTGGTGGTGACCACTTACCAACAGGTGGCCCACTTGCTCTTTTGCCCACTAGTGACATAAAAAAAAGAACAGTTTTTTTTTAATAGGCTATAAGGTGTCCCACTACTGGGCAAAAGCCTCCCATTGTATTGTAACAGTACGTATTTGGCAAGTTTCGAAGTTTGTTTGAGATTATTAGGCACGCTTTATTCTCTTTACACTTTTTTACCTTTTTCTGTACAAATATAATCTAGTATTTTACTTTCCCTATCACTTTTTGTATCAAATAATGTTTACGTTAGAAAAGAGAAATAGTATTTTTTTTACATACAACTCCTGGCCTACCTCAAGTCCGGCAATAATACAGCAGCAATTATTTGACAATTTGTCGCTACAATGACGTTGATTGTTATCACAGGCCTTATGTGGCCAGTGGAGAAGGGGCTCAGAGTGCACTTGAAGGAAAAACTGATGGGATTTATGAAAATCTCTAACTTCGGTTTTTAATTTGATGTTGTCTGATACTTGTCCATGTCGCGCAACTACGATGCTGATTGATATCAAACGCTTGATGACCTTGTAGGAAGAGGTAAGGCTTATAGTGAACTTCAGATAAATTTTTATCAAATACTAGCTTCCACTTGGTCCTTTGTATTTGCTTTTCACGAAATGCACAAAATAGGAGAGTTGAGAGGTTAGATAAGCAACTCCCTGGAAAAAGACTAAAGACTATTACATCGGTCGTTCGACGTTTTCCTAAAACTTGTATGAAACCAATTACCCATAAAACTGAACAAAATAAGCAGAATATATTTTCTGGAGTAGGTCAATTTACCAACCACTCAGTATAAATACCAGGTTAAAAACTAAAACAAAGATATATTCTTGTTCTGTATGCAGCAGTAAAAATAAATAACAAAGAAACAGACAGTCGCAAAGTCTTACAAAGATTAAAATAACTCTAAACATCTTATTTTGCAACGATGTTAACAAGTCTAATCATGCGCTTTCTTCCGCAACAGAAAATAAAGAAACTTTTTTAATAACATCTAGGATTCGCAACAGGAATTCAAATTGAAATGTCATCGCGAACCGTCAGCTTTTACTCGGCATATTGCAGAGGGCGCTAGTATTATCAAGTTAAAACTACAATTGTTTATACGAAAATGAGTCCTATTGTAATGAAATAAGGAAGCAAGTGAAGTGTAAACCTTTATAGAATTTATTCCTATTAGTGCAACGAGCCGTGCGGCGAATAATCGCTTTTTAATGAAAAGATTAGTGCGCTCCCCGACTATTATTGTCGAGTGCGGAGCAATCAATGGACGGACACTTCGAGAATTTTCCAATTTCGCGCGCTCGCTGCGACAGAGGCGCTAATTTTTTCGTGTTAAACGCCTTTGTGATAAAAAATTGACCTTTCGATCCGGATTAAAAAGAAATTTATTTGTAAGTTTTCTAGAAATATTTTTGATCAGATAAAAAAAAAATATTTACCACTAAACTGAACAACTTACACCAAGAAACCCAGCAAATAAACACGAAAAGAATCTCCATGGAACGATTTTTTTGGCAGATTTGTGGTGGTACAAGTTGGGGACAAGTTATTTTCTGTAAAAGTCAGATTTGAATTCTTATACATCGCGAATTTTCATTGATTTTGCTACCGAAGCCCATTCTACTCATCAAAACAAGCAACTTTCCCAAACAAAAAAATGTTTTACTCGAAAAAAGTTTTTCGACTCTCCATAGTAGGTAATCCGCTTTATGATTATTCAGTTTCTAAAGGAGGTAAATTATTTTTTAGGGTTCCGTACCTCAAAAGAAAAAAAACGGATCCCTTATAGGATCACTTTGTTGTCTGTCTGTCTGTCAAGACCCTTTATCTCACGAACGGGTAAAGGTATCAGGTTGAAATTAATACCACATATTAGGATCCATGAACCACACAAGATCTGAAAATTTAAAAATCTGAAAATTTTACAACGCTGCAATCAAAAGATATAGCATTTTATGTCCTCATCTCCATACATTTATTCAAAAATGCAAAACCTACAGGGTACTTCCCGTTGACCTAAAATTATGAAATTTGGCAAGAAGCTAGGTCTCACAGTACAAATAATGGGAAAAGTCTGAAATCATTAAATATTACAACTTTTCTCACAACTAATGGTAACCAATTGTGGTGAGCTCCCGTTTCAAGAACATTCATATAAGAGAGGGGTCAAGTTGGATGGTCGCTGAGGCGATTTTTGTTTTAGTTCTATTTAAAAACGGGAACACTTACAAACTTGAAAATTGGTATGTTTATAGTGCATAAGCTATAAAATAACAACAAATAATAAAATTTGGTCAAGCGCGTGTCGGACTCAAAAAATCTAGCACATTAACTTACTGAAATTTCAACTAATACATTTATGTTTATGTAGTGGTACGGAACCCTCAGTGCGCGAGTCCGACTCGCACTTGGTCGGTGTTTTTTTTCATATTACAACCTATGTTCCTTGGGGAAAGTTGTTCAGTTTTATAGGCAGTGGTATATCCTTTTTGTTACACCCCGTATAGTATAGTTTTATTCCCTTCACAGACAATTACATTTTATAATTATTAATTACGTACATAGGAACATCTCACATAAATAAAACCTTTCCATTTCCTAAGAAAGGTATACTTAAGATCCCACAAATGTCCCTTGAGGTCCAGGTTGTCTTTTCCTAAGTGATTGTTGAGCTCTTAAGGTACTTATAAGGGTCTTGATGAAATTAGGACCCAACTTCAGCTCAGTGTCTCTTAAGCACGTGTTTTAAGAGGTTTCCTACTGTTTTAGTTAAAGTTTCATAATTGTGCATACTCGTAGTCTACGACAGGACTTTATAAAGTTGTTGCACCTATAATCGGATTATAGTTTAACATAATTTT
Organism: Athrips mouffetella; assembly: GCA_947532105.1. Taxonomy (NCBI): domain Eukaryota; kingdom Metazoa; phylum Arthropoda; class Insecta; order Lepidoptera; family Gelechiidae; genus Athrips; species Athrips mouffetella. Next base: position 25,333,594 of record OX383976.1, read on the forward strand.
CACTACATTAAACTAGCATCCCGAAAAACTAAGTGGCATGAAATTTTGAAGACTGTTTTTAAGGTTCCGACCCAAAATGGTATAAACGTAATCCGTATGGTGAGACTACGTATGTCTGTCACATCTGTGTATCTCTTGAAGAATAGTTTTAGACTATGATTGCCCAACTTAATTGCAAATAAAATAATTAAAAATATATTATAATTATTATGTAAAGGGGGCCATTAAAATGTCGATACTACGTTGAATTAGATAGTTTTTTAGAAACCTTGGACCTTATATGCGTATGCCCTCCTTATTACAGAGGTCAAAAGCAACAACTTTTTGTTCTACGACTTTGCTAACGACGCACAAAAAATTTTCGACTCCTCATACTAAAGTGGTCACGTGACCGATCCATTTTGTATGGGAATTTGAAAATTTTTCGTGTGTTGTTAGCAAAGTTGTAGAACAAAAGTTGTTGCTTTTGACCTCTGTAATAAGGTGGGCATACGCATATCAGGTCCAAAAAATAACCTAGTATAAGTATTGAAGAAAAGCTGAGGACATTTTGTACTGCCCAAAAAGGATATAAATGCAATTACATAAGATTACTATGAACTGAGGGTCCATTTGAACATAGTCCTGTGTAAGAGTGTTGCTGTATTCCTTCCCCCTTTCCTTCAGGTGATACATAGGCACAAGACTATTTATTTTTAACTGGCATCCGTTTATCAACAGTGAAATCAAAAGTGAACTATCTCCTTTTGTTAAGTAAACACAGACAGACTTATATTTTAGCCAATTTCGACACAAAACATCAGTAAGTCAAACAGACGTCGCCTCTGAAATAAAGAACTAATTCCAGTTCCATCCAGTTTTTAATCAGCTAAAAGACAAAAATTACTCGAAAATTAACGGTGTCTCCCTTTGTCCCTTTCTACTTCTCATTCCTTAATGTTCGACAAAGAGTCGATGAGACAAAGCCTCCGAATCATTGATCAACTGAACTAATTGGAGTAAAGAAGATTTTATAGGATTAAGAAACATAAATTATTTTATTAACTTTTAAAGGCTTAACAGTACTCATTGGAGTTTTTATATTATAAAGAATGAACAGATTGTTGTGATTTGTTTAAAATTGTCAGGTAATTTGTTTATTTTAATAAAATAATTCGCTCTAAATTAATAACAATAAAATAAAAGTTGCTCATTTGATCTAGTTCACCTCCAAAGAGCGTACAAACCGTTCACCTCCCATATTCTCTACATTTTTTTACTATGATTCCGAAAGTAGAATTTTAAATATTTATCTATAACTAGTTAGTAATTACAAAATGTCCTTAGATTTTATTCGTAATTAGTATCGTGTGTAATTTGATGGTATGATTTATATTAGCAGTTAAATTAAGAAGTTGATGTTTTGACTAACTTCCGCCGTTCGCCCATTGGTCGTTGTTGCGAGAGGTGGAAGGTGGGGTGCCTGGAGGGGCGATCGAGTCACACCACACCTCGCAGCAACGAAGGAGCGAAAAGAATCAGTTTCTTTGTGACAGTGGTAGCGTTAAGACGAGTACAATAAATATCTCTACATCGAAAGTGGTTAATTTTCATTATAAGTCAGAAGTGTTACGACCCGCGGGCTATGTCGGATAAAAACCGTAAGTAATTTTAAAATATTTTCTCTAATGGTTATAATTTGAGTGGTTCCTCATATAGTAATACTAAATAGTATTTGAAATTGGTAAAAATATACATAATATATATATATATATATTGGAAGTGTTGTTCCCAGGCGATAATATTAATTGTTGGTACAATGCATTCTGCTACACTTGTCCTGAGTCACTGTTCGGCAGTGTTGCTGGTGCATTGAATTAATCAAAATACATGTCATGCAATAAAATAAGGCCGGGGCAACTCTCTTGCAATTTTATTGTATCACGATTACTTTGGAACGAGCACGTGGTATTTTCGGATAGAACGAAAATATTATCGCTGCATTGTTCTTACTTAATTAATAATGTTACTATAGAATTTGGGCGGGGCACTCCCCGCTAATCCTATCGTAACGAAAATCTTTTATTTTTACTTCATATTCTTTCGCCTGGGATTTGCAACATGCAATTATTGTTTTTAAGTAAATCTTTACTTCTTAAAATATTATTATTTCTTGAGGACCACTCACTTTATCATTTCAATTAATTATTACTGACCATACAGCCATGTAGGTGTGCTGTGATGCTCAGTCTTATTAAAAACAGCCATGTAGGTGTGCTGTAGTGTAGAAAACAGCCATGTAGGTGTGCTGTGGTGTTGAGAACAGCCATGTAGGTGTGCTGTAGTGTTGAAAACAGCCATGTAGGTGTGCTGTAGTGTTGAGAACAGCCATGTAGGTGTGCTGTGGAGTTGAGAACAGCCATGTAGGTGTGCTGTAGTGTTGAGAACAGCCATGTAGGTGTGCTGTGGAGTTGAGAACAGCCATGTAGGTGTGCTGTGTAGTTGATTGCCATGTAGGTGTGCTGTGGAGTTGAGAACAGCCATGTAGGTGTGCTGTGTAGTTGATTGCCATGTAGGTGTGCTGTGGAGTTGAGAACAGCCATGTAGCTGGGCTGAAGTTTTAAAAGTCTATAGTGTTGAAAATAGCCATGAAGGTGCACTGTGGTGTTGAAAATCAGGCATGTGACGATGACAGAAGTTATACTCCTCCTCAGCGTCATAGACGACGCCGAAGGTCTACGTCCAGTGAGCCTGAAGGGACATCAAGTAAAAGGTCGAAGCCTACTCCAGGTTTGTCAGCTGACGATTTGCTGAAGATTGTAGCTGCACTACAAAACAATCCAAGTAAGAATGTTCCTACTTCTAACGTTGTCCCCGAATTTGATCCCAATAACAAATCCCAGGATGTCGAGCGATGGTTAAGGAAAGTTAACGAATGTTCGGTAATTTATAATTGGGATGAGAAGCAAACCATCCATTATGCCCTTCAGAAATTAAGTGGTCTAGCAAAACGCTGGTATGAATCCCTTCCGTCCTTGGATTTCTCTTGGGAGCAGTGGCAGTCGAAGTTTAGGAAAGCTTTTCCGAATGATGTAAATTATGGTAAACTATTAGAGGAAATGTTAAACCGAAAATCTCGCACCGATGAAACTCTTCGAGATTATTTTTACGATAAGCTGTCATTACTGAGTCGGTGCGAGATTGTCGGACGCAAGGCAGTTGATTGCATCATATACGGTATAAATGACAATTCAATTAGGAGTGGAGCTCAAGCTTTACGGTGTGAAGAGCCGGAGGATCTTTTGAATTATTTAGCATCACAACAGCCCACACAGTCAAAAGATACATCTCGCGGAGGCTCCACAATAAATTCTTTTAAAAGACGGGAGTTCCGATCCAACAATAGCAGTCAGAGCAGAACCACATCTTTTAGCAAGAGTGAAATTGTTTGTTTCAATTGTAATGACCAAGGCCATACTTATCATTCTTGTAGCAAACCCCTAACGAAGTGTGTAAAATGTAGTAGGGTGGGTCACAATTCTGAAAATTGCATGAGGAAACCATTACGATCACGCGAAGCAGGCAGTCAGAACAGTCAAACATCTGAGAATGAAAAGAAGGTTTTAAGGGTGACCTCTAATGAGCCACTAGACCTGGCGGTAACGCAAAAGACTAGTCAAGAAAACATGTTTGATGTCAAAAACAATATTCAGTCTAAGGCGCGCACTCCTTCTAGCGTTATTGTTGCGGAAATTCCAAGTGACACTAACAAGAAGTTTCATAAAAACGTTTGTATTAATGGAACTATGCTAAATGCTTACATTGACTTTGGAAGCGAATGCAGCCTGATAAGATATTCAGATGCCAAACGTCTTGGTCTTCCTGAATCCATCTGTCGCTTGCCAACAATAAAAGGCTTTGGAAATTCTACCGTAACCCCAAAATTTAAATCTCTTGCCCAAATTAAAATTGATGAGGTAGAAACCGAACTGACTATATTGGCTGTTGATGATATTTACTTGAACACTCCGATGTTGATAGGACAGAACTTTACCGAGTTAAGTTCAGTGACTGTCCTGAAAGACAATGAAAAACTTAGTTTTTACCACACTCCTCCTGGTGCCCTCGAAGACGGTGATATTTCCCTCGATCTTTACGTTGCAAAAGACGTGACAATCACAAAAGGGGGTTTAGTTGAAGTTTATTCCAAAGAATCCTATACGGGTGACATCTACGTTGACGGGAGCACCAGGATGAGCCCAAATCAAGAGTACCACTTGCATCAAGGGTGCTACAGAATTGATGAGAGTAAGGGAGTAATATTTGTTACTGCACTGACAAATGTGCCCCTCAATTTCAAGGCAAATAATTTAGTTGCCAGAGTCAGCCCTGTTGCCGAGACTAAGGCTTTCATTGTAGAAACGGACAAGCAATCGGTTGAGCTACCCCCTTTGGTTAAGTCGGACGTCAAAGTAAGCGAAGAAGTTGATCAGGCCGTACATGACAAATTATACCAACTTCTGCAAAAGCACAGAAATTGCTTTGCCACCAACCTAAGCGAGCTAGGCTGTGCAAATGGTGCCATAATGAACATAGACTTACATGACAAAACTCCAGTCGTTTATAGGCCTTATCGTATGTCACACACTGAGCGTCAAAAGGTCAGAGATATAGTTGACGAATTAATTCAAAATGATATTGTACAGGAATCTGATTCTAACTATGCGAGCCCCATATTATTAGTAAAAAAGGCAAACGGGGAGCCTCGCCTCTGTGTTGATTACCGTGCCCTTAACAATAAAACCATAAAGGATAAGTATCCATTACCGTTAATTGATGACCAGCTTTCAAATTTAAGCGGCAACAAATTTTTTATCACGCTGGACTTGGCCTCCGGCTATTACCAGATACCGATGGGAGAGGAGAGTCGTCATCTGACTGCGTTTGTCACTCCGGACGGACATTACGAATTTAAGCGTATGCCGTTCGGGTTGGCAAACGCACCAGCCGTATTTCAAAAATTTATGAACCGATTATTGGGATCGCGAAGATTTGGCTCTGCGTTAGCATACATGGACGACCTGCTTATCCCATCTGCGACAATTGAAGAAGGCTTCGAAAGACTTGAAGATGTATTGAAATTGATTCAGGAAGCTGGTCTGACGTTAAAGCTTTCTAAGTGCAGTTTTTTCGATACGAAAATTGAATATTTGGGATATGAGATCTCTTCAGACGGTATAAAGCCAAGTGAAAAAAAGATTTTGGCAGTACGAGATTTCCCGGTGCCGCGTAACATCCACGAAGTGCGCCAGTTTCTGGGTCTGGCGAGTTATTTCCGTAGATTCGTAAAAGGTTTCGGAGAAATTGCCAGACCGTTGACCGCACTTCTTAAAAAGGATGCACAATGGCGGTGGGGTTCAGAGGAAGAAAAATCTTTCACGTGCTTAAAAAATCGTCTAGTTGAGCGTCCTATTCTAGCACTGTACAATCCTGAATTGGAAACAGAGGTGCATACAGATGCCAGTTCACTAGGATTGGGTGCCATTCTAATGCAATGGCAGGTGAATCCGAGGTTATTGAAGCCCGTTGCCTACTTTAGTAGACAAACCACAGCCGAAGAACGTCATTTTCACTCATACGAGTTAGAAACGTTAGCTGTGGTTTGTTCTTTAAAGAAATTTCGTCCTTACCTTTTGGGGCTCAACTTTTGCGTCTTCACGGACTGCAATGCTCTGCGGACAACCTTGACAAAAAGGGACTTGATACCCCGGATAGCACGTTGGTGGCTGTTAATCAGTGAGTTCAACTTCACAATCGAGTACCGACCAGGTTGTCGTATGGGCCATGTAGACGCTTTAAGTAGAAACCCTCCGAATAACGGCAATACTGCTTCGATCTTAAACACTCTTAGTATAACCAGTGAAAGTTGGATACTCACACTGCAAATGGCTGACCCAGAACTCGATCGCATTTTCAAAATTTTGAAGCCAGATCTTGACGAAGAAGTTTTAGAAATAAAAAAGAATTATGCTGTCAAAAATCATTCTTTGTACAGAAAGGTTGGAGACGACCTGCGCTTAGTAATTCCCAAAGACGCTAGATGGCAAATTTGCAAAGCAAACCACGACGACGTAGGGCATTTTGGGTTTGCTAAGACATTGGAACTAGTTCGGGGCAGGTATTGGTTTCCTAAGATGAGGAGATTTGTGAAAAAATATGTAGCAGCCTGCATCGACTGCGCGTATAATAAGGATAATGCGACTCGAGCACGTTCTGGCTTCTTACATCCCATACACAAAGTTGAAGTGCCATTTGATACCTTGCATTTGGACCATTTAGGGCCATTTGTAAGGAGCAAATCGCAAAACAACTATATTTTGACTATCGTAGATGGTTTCACAAAGTATCTTTTCGCACGACCGGTTAGAGATACCAAAACAAAAAATGTCGTCAAAGAACTGGAAAATATATTTTATGACTTCGGTGTACCGCGTAGAATTATTTCCGATCGAGGAACAGCTTTTACGTCCATACTGTTCAAGGATTTTTGTAACAAAAATGGAATAAAACATGTTCTTAACGCAGTTGCTTGTCCCAGGGCAAATGGACAGGCTGAACGGTTTAATCAAACTATTCTCACAGCCTTATCATCTCAAAATTCTGGTAAAGATGAACGCATTTGGGACAAGCAGCTGGGTAAGGTACAATGGGGAATAAACAATACAATCAATACTTCAACTAAGAAAAGTGCGTCAGAAATATTATTTGGGATTAAATTCAAAAGCCCTATCGACAATATGTTAACAACTGAAAATCTCGAAGATAGCAGCGAATCTGGTTCATTATCAACTCCTACTGCCGTGCCTGAACAGTATTCACCATCTTGCCCTGATTCCCCTGAAGTTTCCCTTAGTAATGAACCACTTACACAATCCTCGATAGCTCCCATTGCAGCTCCAACGGAAATTGAAAAAATTAGAAATGAGGCTGCAACAAATATAAAACGCAATCAGGAGCATCAAAAGGTAACCTATGATTCAAAACGATCTCCTGCAACCTTATATTCTGAAGGTGACTTGGTTAAAATAACGAAAACTAATTTCAAAAATGATGGTAAAAGCAAAAAGCTCTTACCAAAATTTATTGGTCCTTATAAGGTAACAAAAAGCTTAGGAAATGATCGTTATGAAATTTCTAATGTGCCTGGGTTCAAATCAAAAAAATATCAGACTGTTGTGGCTGCTGATAGAATGCGACCGTGGATAAATATTCAGTCTTTAGAAATCGGCAGATCTTCTCGTTCTCCATCCGTTTCCTCATACTCTAGTTCAAACGAAGAGTGACAGCATAATAAACGTCAAAAAAAATTTTTGTATTGTAGGTATAATATGTAAAAAAAAGTTACAGCGGATACACATTTTACTGTATACATATATTATTTTTATCTATGATCTAATGTAAATACAATTACCATTGTAGTAAAGTTAACCTGATTATAATCTATATAATAATATAATGTTATTTAATGGTGTTACATTATAACTTAATTTGTAACAAGTAGACCTAGCTAAAAAAAAATCTAATGGAGTAAGTTAATTTCTATAGTAATTGCTCGCAAAATCATCATAATTATATTTTACATTTATTATGTTCATGTTGTGATTTGCGTGCTTCGGAGTTAGCACGCAATCGGATGGCCGAATGTTGTGATTTGTTTAAAATTGTCAGGTAATTTGTTTATTTTAATAAAATAATTCGCTCTAAATTAATAACAATAAAATAAAAGTTGCTCATTTGATCTAGTTCACCTCCAAAGAGCGTACAAACCGTTCACCTCCCATATTCTCTACATTTTTTTACTATGATTCCGAAAGTAGAATTTTAAATATTTATCTATAACTAGTTAGTAATTACAAAATGTCCTTAGATTTTATTCGTAATTAGTATCGTGTGTAATTTGATGGTATGATTTATATTAGCAGTTAAATTAAGAAGTTGATGTTTTGACTAACTTCCGCCGTTCGCCCATTGGTCGTTGTTGCGAGAGGTGGAAGGTGGGGTGCCTGGAGGGGCGATCGAGTCACACCACACCTCGCAGCAACGAAGGAGCGAAAAGAATCAGTTTCTTTGTGACAGTGGTAGCGTTAAGACGAGTACAATAAATATCTCTACATCGAAAGTGGTTAATTTTCATTATAAGATAAAAAAAGCAAAGCCACATGTAGGACTCGAACTCTTGTGTGTGGCAAAAATACTGTGAAGTATTTTTGCCACCCACATTTTAAGTACTTTTGACACATTTAATCGACTCCCTTAGAACAGACAAACCTTAGTGGTTTTCGTGCAAGAAAAGAAAAGAAAACCATAACTTTATTACATAAAACAAAAAATAGTCCAGCGTTGTAAAATTTTCGATCTCCAACCATCTTCCTTCATTGGTCTTCGATCTTTTGTCAGGTCCCCCAGCAAAAGGCTATACTATAGTTGCGTTTCTAGTATAGTGGGAAATAAAATTCCACCCTTATTCCAATGCTCACTCTTACAGCTTTTTAAAGACAAAGCGACTCAAATAATTATTGATGACTACCGACTCTCCAAGTGACAATGGCGCGATTTTCTTAATTAAAAACTTCCTACTAGTGGGACCGGGACAATGCGACAAAAGTATAATTGTCTCGCTGGTAGTACGACCAACAATGTGTATATTTATACGTTTCAGTGAATACATTTGCAACTCTATCACCATGTCATAAAGTATAAAATGTTTCTACGGACGTGCTCTTGGGTGTACCAGTGTGATGCTGAGTGAATGAGTGATTGGGGCTTTGTTTTGTGGCGGCTGAGTTCCTTGAGTAATTATTATTGTTCCTACAATTTTGAGAAGTTAACGGTTTTGGCCGTATCGAAGAAAAAAGTGTCTTCACCCAGACTTCAAACGGTCTTCAGATCAAAAAACGTTATGCTTTCGTAGTTGATATTGTTGTGACGTTGACTAATGCATTATGGAATCATTCTCCATTTTTACCACATTCCAATCAACAAATTTTATCTTTATGCTTAATATTGGCTTTAAAATACATCTAATGAACATGCTTGATTGGTAAAATAAGATAGCCTCTTGTCTGTGGACTGTCATTTCCCCCATTTTGCTATATCTGTGGAACCGGCTCCCGGTGACGCCTTTTCGGGTGGTAAGATTTTTTCTAACTGGAATTTCTCTGATTCCCAATAGGATTCTGATCAATTCTGACTAAAATAATATACTTTATAAACTGATTAATCCTATTACAAAATCCTTCCTGCATAAGTATTCCATTCCACCTAAAGTATAACACATTTAGTATAGGGTATCCTGAAGCTTACTTATTACCCTATTTTTTTTTTAAATATTACAATTAAACAAACATAAATTTAGTTTTTTAAATATTTTAGTTGGTTTTAAATTACATAAAACTCAAACATCACATGTCTCAGTACATTTTTTTCACAAAATACTTGTTTTCTTATTGGGTACAAAAACCAGGCCCTTTGTAAGTCATCAAAATTTTGCCATATTTTTTTTTGCTATTTACAATGGTCTATGGCATTGTGGATAAAGATCTTCTGTATACTGTAACTTGAACATATCAGCTACAAGTAACAAGAGTTGCACAATGTTATGTTCAATAGTTTTAAATCAAGAGTTTAACAAAAATGGTACCTAAACTTGGCACAAAAAATAGAACCTTTTTGTAACCTAAATTTTTGGTGAAAATGTAGTTATTTTTTAAAGAACTAATAATTTTCTAAGATCTACATGGAACAAAGTGTGCAATTTAATACAAAATACAGTATGCTTCTAGGAAATATATCAAGCACAAAGCTTATAAAGTCAGTAAACAAAACACCACTTTGGTCTCAAGGATGCTTAAAAAGTATGGATATGACTTTTCGTAATTTTTCTTTAAGTAAAATTTTAAAATACCTAGCGCCCATAGTTCAGTGGTTAGAGCGTATGCCTCTTGATCCGGAGGTGTCATCTTCAAAAAAATAACTTAAATTAGGTGCATACAAAAAATAAACCACAAGCGAAAATCCAAAAGCCGTATCCATAATTTCCAGCCCCATAGTCTGTGGGAAAACCGGGCCCCGGTGGGAGAGATACTTCCATCTGATTTTAGTAAAAATATCACTATTCCTTAAAATTATATACGTTTTACATGAATTGTAACGGAAATTCATTAATTTAGTGCCTAACATACATATACACTTCAGGATTTCATTCATGTTTTCGCGAGAATTAGTCAAAAACAAAATCATGTTCTTAGTTCGAAAAAAAGAGGGGTCGTATTCCGACTGATATTTTCACTGAAAATCTAGAAGCCACCGATATATTTATATGTAAAAATTAAACATAACTTACATTGCCATTGTTTTCAGCTAACAAAATCCCAAAAACACTACAAATTATCATTTAAAATTGCAAAACAATCGCGAGTGCTATCGTCGTTTCGTATCCTATGTTTGACTGGCGTATACTGCTTTTTTTTGTATGAAAAGGGTGCGAAATCAATGGATCACAAGCTAGCCTGTTTCATCATACACATTTTGTAATGCGTAAGAAAGGATAGGATAGAGAATGAACGTTATTTCGAGCGGGAAACCATAACAACTGATAGTCACCGGGTCCCGCAGGGCCAACAGACGCGGAAAAAATGACATCCTCCGGGACCCGGAGGTTCCACAGACAAGAGGATAGGTACATAGTCAGCTAAAATTTTAACTGCAATAGGTGTGTGTAAAATCTTAGTAATCTTGTTTACAAAATTTAAAAGCTTTTTATAATGAACCAAGCCAAACGGCACCACAACAACTTAATCCCCATTGTCAAACTAACCTTGTTTTGCATACAAAAATCTTCCCAAATAAATGAGATTATAAGGGCTTCATGGGAGGCGTGAGTCGAATAAGACAGGCTCACATTAAGGGTACAAGTTAATCCAGAGCGGACTAGATGACTGGATCTGACCAGATTGAACTGGTTCAAGATATGAGGATAAAGCGAGAAGAGAAAAAGTTTAGAGCAGTTCGCCATGTAGCTGATCGACTTCGTGCATACCACCGTCATCACCAGAAAGTCTCCAAAGAATATGTAGGCACGTACTAGCAGCACCTTCTTAGCGACGCCAAGTGAGGCCTCCTTGCTTCAGGAATAGACTGGCAGCTGAGTATTTAGTTAGCTGTCGATCTTATGAAGCGTCAAGGTGAAAGGAATTCACAACAAACCATCTTGGTGGAGGGTTGCGATCGTCCTGGACTCAAAACGAATCATAAACACTCCTGAAGATTAGTGGTATCACAGCACAGGATGTGCAAACATGGTATGAACACAGTAATAGCTATCCAGGGTCAGACTGGAACAGAACGGTCCGGGTGCCTCATCATAAGCCCGGAGCCAGAATCGTGACGTGACAATAATTAGATCCTGGTTAATTATACCTGAACCAACTATATCCTAGATGATTGTGATATTTATGGCCTCCTGCGCCTATAAATATTTAAAATAGAATCCTGGGTACAGCAATGCCCATGAATCGATGAAATGAAGATTTAAAAGAAGTCATGGGTGACTTTGAAGACATTCGACAAATACGGGTAAGTTCTGTTACAGATATAGATCAATTTTGTATAGGTCTAAAGAAATTTGTCACTGCCAAAAAAATATTTTTTTACGTATTGAGTTAAATATTCTTGAACCTGTACACTAACGTACTACCTTATAAAATAAGCATAAATGATGCATTTTTATTTTTTTAACATAAATTATCCTAATTTTATTATTTTTCTGCAAGTACGTTTGTGTATCGATTTCAAGTATTATGTCTAACTTAATAAAATAAAAACTTGACAACTCCAAATATCCTTAGACCTATAACAGAACAAACCCTCAAAATTTGTCGAATGTCTTCAAATAAAAGTCACCCTGGTGAAACTGCACCAGGGTGATTGTGTATTTTGTATGCGAGATAAAAATATTTGAACTATGATCAGCTGGTGATGGAGACAGAGATGTTTTTTGTTATAATATCCAGGCGATGACAACAACCTATCGATTTCAATAAATTACTGTAGTTTAATTCGAAGGAAAACCAAATTTAATGATCACCCAAAAAAAAAAAAACAGTATATTTTTGCAACCTATCAGTGATGCTGAATCACCCCTAAGTGTGTTACGAGTAAAAGGCACCCATGTTAAGGGATCTGAGTGAAATAGTTGAGTTCAGATTTCACCTTTATCCACGTAATGCCGTGAATTTAAGCAAGATAAACATGCGTCCTCTTCTGTAGAACCCGAACGTCGCATTCTATGTTACATTAAAACATGTAAAACCGTAAATCTGCGAACTGTTCCACACTTGCGCCTCGTCTGGCGAAGTTTTAATCCGGCGGCGACGTCCATTGTTTGCCACCAGCTGATTACTGTCCGCTCCCGCCCGCGTCGCGGTCAAAGTATAAAATCAGGCTTTTGGTGAAATGCTCGTTTTCAGTCTTGCATGAAATTCTCATTGGTGGGTTCTGTGTGAGATGTAAATGGGATGCGTAGCTTTAAATACCACGGTTCAATTTCAACATGTAAGGTACAACTAAAAGTAAAATCTTTGTCACTATTAGCTTGTGCCGGAAACAACGTTGCGGGTAAAACTATGGATGACATAATATATGAAAGTTAGTATAACTTAAATTCAAATTCAAATTCGAATTGATTTATTATCAGACAACATACAGTCCATTGTTAGTAAAAAACTTATAGTTGAATTAAAATAGGGACCAGCAGATGGTCCCTATTATCAATATTATCATCTATTATTTTGTTTTGAAATGAAATTAGGTAGACATTTCCCGTGGTTATCGTAGAAGGTGACTAAGGAATTTTATCCGGAGGATAGACAACGGAGTTGCACCATACTGCAGTCAGTAATTACCGCGATCCCTTATGTGAATCACTATCAAGTGTGGGGACCTCTAAAATCTTCTTATCTTATTAGTAATTCCTGTCTCACTTCTGGGCAAAGGCCTGGGCAAAGATACAATGAGAATTTTTATTGGTTTACTCCACGAAGCAATTAATACGAGATTGATACCAAAAGACACAAAGACAGAGAGTTTTGTTTTAGGGTAATTTTTTTCTTCGGATAAGAATCACTTTGCAGTAAAACCAATTAAAAATCACGTTGTATACCACGTATTTTTGGTGCGAGATTTTAGTGGGAGTTCCCTGTCCGATATTGGACGCTTTTATAGTATGAGATGAAACAGGATTCGCGCCAACTTATGTGATGCAGGACAATGCCAAGAGATAATAAACGATGCGCGTAACGTGTTAACTAACTCGAAGACAGCATTCCTTGTCAAGCAAAGTTATTAACTGGGAAAGTTGTGAATTTATTAGCGCGGACAAATTTATAGGGAAACTTGGTGTGTCTAGGCTGATAGTCGCCGGTGGGTTCAGGCTTGATAGTTATTATGTTGGCACCGTCAGCTCAGGAGGTCTAGACATCGCGTCATTTGACGGAAGCGAACCTCATGAAATGTATGGGATGACATTTAACATATTATGTCAAATATTATCCTACAGAAAGGAAGAAGAAAATGACCTATTTGTACGAACCTAATCAGTTCTGCCTCAATTTTATTTATTTTTCGCGGCAGAGCCGGGATGGGCTTTACTACTGATATATCCCGAAATTTGTTATAGCTCTAAAATATGTGCATTGTAACTTTATTTGAGGCTGTTATAAAGAATTATATCCATCTATTGACTAAACAACTTAATTTTGAGGTTGGAATTAACAATTACGAGTATTCTTTATATGATCTCGTAGTCCCATTCGGTAATGCGGTAATGCACCAAAAAGGCAGCCATAAAATAATAATGCTGGCAATTGGTGATGCAAGTCACCAACCAGGTACAAGCATGACCAGTATGTTAAAGATGATGAACAATATATGAACAAGGAGTTTAATATTATTGAAATTTCAGAAAGTGAAGTAACAAAAGCATTGATCGATTGAGCACCAATGCGTGTAAACGCAAGTAGTTTGGCAAGAGGGGGAAGGGGAAGAAAGTAGCGGGGGAGGGGTACCAATCACGGCAAACTTCGCCTATAAGGCGCACTCACAAACTTTGATGAAAAACTTTGATACATACTGTAGTGCTACGGAATGGTAGAATTACTTTTGCATTTTTGTGAGAAATTGGCAATAAATAATGTAAAGGATTTTCGAAATAAGACGAAGAACTTAGTAGGCTGTTGTTGAAAGAAACGTGAAAGAAACAGAATTCGTAGCGATTTTAAAAATTCAGCAATATTTAAGGCCTTAATTTAAAGCAGGATAGATTCTCTGTCGCTTCACTATCTTATGCTAGACTTGCTGGCACAACGCTAGCTACTCAAGCTACTTAATGTCGACTGCCATTTATTTTAGAGGTGGTAGGGCTTTTGTGGAAAGTCCGTCTGGGGAAGTACCACCCTCTTGCTTTTTTCTTCCGTGAAGCAGCAGTGTTTGCACTGCTGTGTTTCGGTTTGAAGGGCAAGGGAGCCTGGGAAATTACTGACTCATGAGACATACCATCTTAGTTCTCAGGGTGGGTAATGCGCTTTGCTGTCTTATTAGTGTTTAATTATTTCACTAATAAGACAGTAGGTGTCATGGGTGGTGGTGACCACTTACCATCAAGTGGCCCACCTGCTCGTTTAGCCACTTGTGCCATAAAAAAAAATGTTTTTTCTTGATTTCACAGTTCTTTGTCTGACGAGAGCTTATAGGAATCATGTAATGATTTTCGCACTAGACTGACGATTTTTGGTCTGTGTTTGTATTCTTGTTTCCTTGTCCATGGCATACAATTTTCCTAGTTGGATTTTTTTTTAATGACTCATTAAAGTTTCATTATAGTGTCATGACTGCGTTTTGGTTGACAACATTTCGACCACAAAACATCTCAAAATAAGAAATGAACTACACAATTGATGATTTCTCTTACATGATTCATGTCTATCTCTTCCAAGACAATTTTCTTGCAAAACTACTAGTACACGCGTTATAGTTACACGAAGATTTTCTGCCACATTTCGTCTCCCTATGCCGTTCCCTGACCCTTCCTGATTGGGAAGGGAATCGCCTGTTGCAGTAATCGTCTTTCAGATACTTTCATAACACTTTGCTGAGGATTTATATGAACTAGCTTTTCATTACTTTTTGTTGTAGTTTCTGACTTAGATATATATATTGCACACAACAACAGTGACACATATAACAGAAAAAAATTGTTTACAATGGCGAGCTTATCTCTTAAAAGAGATCTCTTCCAGCCAACCATATGGAAGTAAGAGAATAAATATATTAGACGGGGACAAGAATGTGTACGTAATATTACATAAATAATTATAATACTATATACAAAATCTGTTTGCATAAATACATAATTAGATGCTTAGATACAGTGCCTTGGGTAAAGATCATAAGTACCTGAGCGGCCGAGCTTCGCTCTAAAATATCCGCCTCAACCATTGCCTCAACATTAAAATATCATCGGATATATGAGCAAGCTATGCTACCCGCCAACAGATGGCGCTGTAGGTTATTGTCTACAACGTGGTATTTTTAAAAATTGTTAAAAACAAGGAGAAAACGAATTTTTCCTGACATGAGATATAGCTAGATCGATTTTTCACTCCCGAAAACCCCAGTATGGTAAATTTCAACGAAATATTTAGAGCCAGTTCCGAGAAAAATATTGCTAGTTTAATAGTATAGGATATCATATCAGAATCCCAGCAAAAATGCGTGGTACACTTTAGAGGGAAAATACCATAGTCACCACGCTTGTTAGCGTTGCGGTTGGCACCATGGACCGCAGTTGTTGGTGACTGCAGTATGTAAGATGGTACGATATACAGAAAGACGCTGCTGCTCATCCTTTGGTTCACAAAACCTGAGTCGCCTTTTACGACAACCACTAGAAGAGATGGGTTGGCACTATTCTTTACCAGCACCACACGGGTCTGACTACACATCCTATTTAGCAAGCTAAATAATTATAGATCTTACTGTTTTGACTACCTATGACCGGGGTTACTTTGAAATTGATCACGCCTGAATCATCTTACTAAGTAACAAAGCATCATCAATAATGAAATTGGCCAATATAGTCTTTAAACAGTTATGAACCTGCAGACAGAGGCTCAATAAGCCCATCAAGGTCGCCCCACAAATATCAAAGTAACCCGAGTCCACGGTATTTCAAAAGAATTTATGCAATAGTAGGTCATGATTCAGTTAAGTTCACAAAACTTATGCGTATTGTTTTTAAAAAAACCGGCCAAGTGCGAGTCGGACTCGCGCCCTAAGGGTTCCGTACCTATCTACCATATGAATAACTAAAAGCTTTTGCTCTTTGATTTTAAAAACTCTGCGACCATCCAAGTTGACCCCTCATTAATAGAAAAGTTCTTGAAACGGGAGCTCACCTTAATTGGTTACTATTAGTTGTGAGAAAAATTGAAATATTTAATGATTTTAGACTTTTTCCTTTATTTGTACTGTGAGACCTAGCTTCCTGCCAAATTTCATAATCTTAGGTCAACGGGAAGTACCCTGTAGGTTTTGCTATTTTGCATAAATGTATGGAGATGAGGACATAAAAAGCCATATCTTTTGATTGCGTCGTTGTAAAATACTAAAATTTTCAGATGTTGTGTGGTTTATGGACTTTAATATTCGTTATCAATTTCAACTTAATACCTCTTCTCGTTCATGAGAAAAAGGGTCTTGACAGACAGACAGACGGACAACAAAGTGATCCTATAAGGGTTCCGTTTTTTATTTTGTGGTACGGAACCCTAAAAATAACTGATCCGATAAATAAATGTTGTTATTGTTGTTGCTTTAGTCTCCAGCAAGGATGTCCGGAATAAGTCTTTAAAAGAATTAATACAAATCTGTCAAAGCCTGATCACGTAATCAACGCTGCAATATTTACTCATACAACCACATACAGCCAGCCAAAGATCGTCGCCAGATAGCATTCAGTGTGAGGTGCCAACACCGTCCGGCTCTAATTGGGGATTTGGCAACACTCCAGCCTTGAGATTACGGCCACGGGGTAAATAGCACGATTTGTGTTTAGGCGACATGGCAACATTATTGATAATAATTACTTACATAAGCTCCTTGATCGTATAACTATTTGTGTCAAATAGCTAATCCTACGATATGTATGCAGAGTGAAACGGAAAGGTGTGATAATACTGAAGGGTGTGAATCTGCCCATAAAACTGAACAACTTTTCCCAAGGTACTTAGGTCGAAATACGAAAAACTAAATTTGACCTCCCATAAAAAATACGCTATCAGCTGATGCAGTTTCTATGGGAGGTCAAAAATTTATTTAGGTCTATGTTCCGTTAAAAAAAAAAAAGAAAAACAGAAAAAAAAAATCAGAAAAAAAATATCTGAAAAAAAAATATCAGTTTCATGGGCAGATTCACACCCTTTAGTAAATCACACGTTTCACTTACTCGCTGTATATATTGGAGTCACTGTACAGGGTGTAAGGGACGATATACCGAAAACTGAAAGGGCTAACTAGATAGATAGATAACACATTTATTTTCCAACACAGTACAAAAAGACACAAAACAGAAATAAGCCAGGTAAGAACATAATATTAGTGAGTCACCATCTGAATGTACTGTGCCAGAGAAAAGGTCCGGACTCAGCATGATGTCGTAGCGGGGGGCTACGACGCTGATGATTCTGCCCGCACCTCAGGCAGGAAACAAGAGGGTTGCCATAAATTTAAATATGATGATAAATAGGAACATAAGTAGTAACTCACTAGACTAAGATGAACAACTTTCCCTAAGAAACATGTGATGGGAAATGATAAAAAAACCAATTCATAGATAATTACCGCTTGATTTAGGCAGCTCCTATCGAAATTTTTTTTTTTTTTACAATCCAACACATGGTTCTAAGGGAAACTTGTTGATTTTTATCTAATAAGCAAGTCCTTTTAGTTTTCTGTACAGAAAGGGCATAGTTAGTAAAACAAGTATGTCATATTATTATTATGAAACAGTTAGTAGATGGATTAAAAATCAGTACTCTGTTCATACTGTCAACGGAATCTCTACTTGTATTTAAACAAATATGTATTTAGTGGTCCCGTGTGGTGCCGGCAAAGAATAGTACCAAACCCCGTGGGTTTCGTAAGAGGCGACTAAGGGTTATAAACTGGAGGATGGGCAGCAGCATCCTTCTTTGTATCTAACATCTTACTTACTGCGGTCACCTACAACCGCGGTCCATGGTGCCAGCCGTAACGCTAACAAGCGAGGTGACTATGGTACTTCCCCTCTAAATTTTTCCAGCAAAAGCTAGAATTTTAGAGGGAGCTCCCTGTCCTGTAGTGGACGTTTTTTATGGGATGTTATGATGTATTTAGTGATTCTCTAGTCTCAGCGCGTGTTGAAAACGTGGACTACCACGCGTGGCTGTCCACCATTTTGTATTTACAGGAACTTCCAACATATAACAACTCCTAACAACTATCGACCTATTTCTCTTCTTAGTGTCTTTTCTAAAATACTAGAAAAAATCGTTAATAGGCGGCTTGTATCGTTTTTAGAGGACTCTGGATTACTTAGTCATAGACAGTTCGGTTTTAGAAAGAAAAAGTCAACTGAAGATGCTATCTCCGAATTAGTTAATTTAGTATCCTCCTACCTTGACAAGCAATATCACTGTATTGGTGCCTTTCTCGATTTGGCCAAGGCCTTCGACACAGTTTCAATTCCAATTCTGCTTCGCAAGTTGGAGCAACTAGGAATTCGTGGTCACGCCTTAGCCTGGTTTCATAGCTATCTTTCAGAAAGAGGACAGATGGTCCGGATAGACTCGCATGTAAGCAATGTGCAACGAATTAATTACGGTGTTCCCCAGGGAAGTATTCTTGGTCCGACCCTGTTTATTATTTACATGAACGATATTCACAATCTCAGTATGCCCTCGGCGGAAATTATATGCTACGCAGACGACACAGCCATATTATTTTTTGGAAAAAGCTGGGAGAATACTTTCCGCTTGGCCGAACAGGGTATGTCTTGTATTTCAAACTGGCTACAAAAGAATTTATTAACGTTGAACACCAAAAAAACTAAATATATTTGTTTCCATAAAGCGGCTTCCTCACGTCCACCGGAATCACCTGGTATAAAAATCCACAAGTGTTTCTCAAATTCTACACCTCCTACTCATCCATGTAACTGTGAATACATTCTAAAAACAACCGAATTAAGATATCTAGGAGTAATGCTGGATGAAAAACTCAATTTTAAATCCCAAATTGCCGCTCTGTCGGCTCGAATCCGAAAAATTATTGGAGTGATGAAAAAATTACGTAATGTAGTTATTTTTCACATCATAAAAACTGTTTATTTAGCGATATGTCAATCTCTTTTAAATTATTGTATAGGTATTTGGGGAGGCGCCGCAAAGACTCACTTGATTGCCTTAGAAAGAGCTCAACGTGGAGTTCTGAAAGTAATGTTAAAAAAACCATTTAGGTTCCCCACTAACACTTTGTATCAAGAGGCTCAGGTTTTGCGGGTTCGGCAACTGTACATCGCTAAAGCATCCCTTAGCCTTCACAGCCAAGTTCTCAAATTGGATGAGTACCCCCTCTTATTGCAGAAACGCGTCTTTAAAATACCAATTCCAGCAGCTAAAACTACTTTCGCTAGAAGATTTCCTACTTACGCTTATTCTGCAATTTATAACCAAATTATCAAATTTTGCGACATAAAGAAATCGACAGTATTGGAAGCTAAAACCATAATTCAAAATTGGCTCAGCACTTTAGATTATCAACAAACAGAATTAATTATACCTTTTAGACAATAATATTTCGGTAGTATAGTAGTATATGCACTAGGTAATAAATAAATTCTTAAATTAATTTAAATAGCAGCTACAACGCACTTTGTTAGATTTAATTACTATTATTTTCCTTTTAAGTTATCACTTTTAGCTATATAGACAACTCGGTAACCAATTGTACATAGGTTTCCCAAGATACAGGCTTCGCCTAGTTTGGGGACCACTGGTAATGATTGTATCAACCTAGACGTAAGTTTCGCTATAAGAATATAAATGTATTAATTTTTAGAGTTAGTAACCTATGTCTAAGTTGTTATTCTGTTTTTTTAATAAAGTATTTATTATTATTTATTATTATAAATCGGTTCTTTATGGGACATTATTTTTTTCATCAAATTTATTAAATAAAGTAAAAATAACGAAAGGAGTCAATTTAGCAAGAAACATTCAGGACAGCTGACATCCGTTTGAAGAAATAAGCTTTTAAATTTCACTAATTAAGAGTCAGGATTTATTCAGACCGTTAAATCCAGCCCGGGAAACAAAACGTGATTGCTCGACGACTTATAATTTAATGCAATTTCCTCGTTTATTGTACGGTGTGAGGGATGGACTGCAAGCGGGTAGAATGAGGAGTCAAAATCAGTACTCTTGATAAGACTATTTCACTTTATTTTTTTATTTCATCTAAATGAGAGGATATCTTACTAGATGAAACTGTGAAATTTATGAATACTACCGCACCCAACATATTAAAGTAGATGATTGAAGGTAAAATAAACTGAGATTATTTACATCAAAGACCCCAGCTAAATCGTTTAGCTTTTGAAGCTAATAGGAATCTTACTGTCAAAATTATAACATCAGCTCTGTTTCATATGGTAAGTACAAAATGGCCCGATACGGAAATCCAATTGATAGACCATCATTTTGCCAGTTTCACAAAGCGTCTTTAAGGCTAAAGCTACTCTAAATCTAGAATTTCTGAATCTTTCTATTTTATTTACAAAGAAAGTGTCAGAAATAGTTTTAAAGAATCTCTTCTCTCTATAAACTTTAAAAAACACTTTGTGCAACTGGAAGTTAGTCTCCTAATTCACCTCAAGTAGTCGAACCAATCGCTCCGCTCATCCCCTTGCACCACTCCCCACGAAGGGTGCACAATCCTCTTATTGCAGCTCGCTGGTCTGAGAGGAGCCCCTCTCCGTGGGCCGGAGGAAGAGGACTGAGGGCTGAGGGCCCGACCCTCACTTCGTTAGCCTTAATGCGGCTGACGACTGCACTTTTTGGCGGCCAAATATCTCATTTTCGAGGTGGGCTCAACATCAGAGCTGATTTAGGCTGTTTGTTGTTTAGATGGTGATGAGCTCAGAAGGGGAACATAAAAAACAATTGTTAGGTAGTTGAAAAGATCGTGTTGATAACATTTACTGGGCTTTTTTAAAGATACAGGCTGGTTGTACAATATCTGGCTTAAATCGCGCGCGTCTGTAGCTATGAAGTGTGCGTGGTTTAATTTGTGACTTAAAATACTTATAGTATAGTATAGGTGCACTTATTCCGTATGTTTGGACTTGGGTGACGACGCAAGTGACATACGCGTGTTTCTATGATTTTGTTTTATTCAGGCGGTTTATTCATGATAATGATGAACGTTCACTTTCGTCATGTCAAAATAAAATGCAACGATGTTAAAACTCCCAGGACTGAGATAGAGATAAAGATAGAGATGGAGATAGCTATAGAGATAGATATAGATATAGAGATCGAGACATAGAGAGATATAGACATAGAGATAGAGTTATAGATAATTTGTTGATAATTACACATTACAAGTCATGATCGTCCGAAGTCCGCAGTTTCCTTTCGATTTACTTCTTTGATGAAAATAATGAATTTTATCTGAAATGTGGATTTCTCTCAGCTAATTGGATAAAGATGATAAAATTGTTACTAAAATCTTCAAACAGTTCTAACATATTCCTTTCTTCTTACAGGTATGACATCTTTAATCCTAACAACATAACGGTATCTTCAAATTCCTCAAGTACCTCACAATTTTCATCTTGATCATCTCTTGTCCCTAAATTACTGTCACGTTTTCGTCCTTCAGAAATCTCGGATATTTTCCGTCAGTCAGACAATCCACAATTATCCACATTTTTCTTTCGCCGGTTTTTTTCTCATCATTATTATTCATTAGATTGCGAGTCAAGAGACGTGTTAAAAATAAGTTTGCTAGTAGATTTGTCAATTAGAATTCTGATAGAGGAAAAATCCATTTAACTTGTAAATGCATGATTGGAATCGTTAATGAAGTAAATTTTTAAGAAGACAAAAATACTATTAAAAGATAAGGAAATTAAGAACTTTTGATGATATTAACAATTAATTTCAATCATTAATTATTCTTTGTGCGTGCTGCGTGTATTTCACGCATATTTTATGAAAATTGTCGCAAAACTCTTATTTTCAGAAATTAAAGCTACAACTAAATACAAGGACAACTGTTCTAAAACTGAAAGAGCATGATCAGTCCACGAAACTGAAATGAAACTTTCAGGAAATTGAAGAAAAAAGTCAGCCTCTCCATACAAAATATCCAATCAAATTTACAATTTTGTATGGCTATGCAGATTTACAGCATCTTGTCACTATTCGGAGAATAATTAAGTAAATGTGGGTTAAGTACACTGCTCAGTATTTATGGGAATCGAACGTGATGTATAATACGTTTGCTGAATTGCTTATGGCATTACAACAGTAAAAATGGAGTTAATGATAAAGGTTAGCTAGCAATATTAAAACATCTTCAAAGGCCATTTATGAAACTCATTTGATTACCGTCCGTACCAGGGCGACCGATCTTTGCTCTATAATAGCCGCCTCAACTTCAATATCATCGAGTGAGCAAGCTATGCTACCTGCCAACAGATAGCGCTGCAGGTTTCTGTCTAAAACGCGTTATTTACATAGCTAGATTGATTTTGGCCCCCGAAAACCCCCGTATGATAAATTTCATCGAAAAACCGATCGAGAAACCGATTACAAGTATTGCTCGTTTAATAGTATAGGATCCCGTCATCTAAATTCCATATCTATACAATATACAATTAATCATAACGAGGTATGTAAAAATCACAATTTAAATCCAAAACGTCATTTACTGCCATGTTAATTTCACCATCATCGACCCCAACCTCCAACTTGCAATTTTCGTCACGCTCCTTACTCCAATTTCCCTTGTTTTAAACGTCGCGACAATAATCAACTCTGGTGTTATATCTATTAATATTCATAACACAGCATCGAGTCGAATGCCTCAGTATTATGAGGATTAAAGTTTATTTATGAGGAAGGGTGAGGAAGGTCTTGACAGTAATCTTCTGTTTCTCACTTGAAGTACTTTAGAGGTTTTGAGTTTTCTGGAGAGTTATTAAGTAGTTTTAAGTTGTATTTTTTTAAAACTTTAATTTAAAAAGGCACTTGGAAAAGTGAAGCGATCTTTCAAAGTTACTTCAAATAAAAAAATGAAAAATAAACTCGTTTTCAAAAATGGAGAGTCTATTGACATAATTGAAAAACAATATTCTGAAAACCGATCAAGTGCGAGTCGAACTCGCGTACCGAGGGTCCCGATATACCTATAGTATTTTGGAAGCAATAAAGTCTATTTTTAGGACTGCAAAACTAAGTTTGTTTGTAAAGGTTTTTCGTAGATTTCTAAAAAACTGTAATAAACTTAAAGATATCGTTTTGTTTTTGCTATAATGTTTACATAGACTTTAATTTACTATAATTAATCCAGATTATCGCTTTTCAAACTTCAGAGATAAGGAGGGGGGGAGTGGTATTTTTTATTATAACTTGAAAATTTTGAGTCATATAAAATTTAAAAATCAATTTACTACTTTACTAAATCCCATTTATATAATTTCCTATTTGAGCTAGTCACGACAATTTGTGATTTTGCCTCCATATTTGGGCCCCATTTCCAACAATATTAAAAATATTTTCTTAATTATTTTATTTCTAATATAGTTGGGCAAGCATATTCTAAAATTATTCTAAATTTCAATTCGATAGCATTAGTAGTTGCTGAGATAACCAGATGTGACAGACAGATGAAGTCGTACCATAAGAGTTCCGTTTTCACCATTTTGGTTGGAAACCCTAAAAACTAAGGAAAAATAAACAGGAAGCGAGCCAAGTTACGAGCGACAAAAATCCCAACGAACACAATTCTTTAACCAGGATACACCCGCGAATCCTTCTCAGGTAGATCAGATAACTACCCTCAAAGCCAGCTCCGTATCTTTCAGGCCCAGTTCACAGGGTGCTCCATAACCGCTCGCGCGTGAACTGATACAGGGTGTTTGGAATGAGGACACCTTTGATGTTCATGCTTTTTTGGGATAAGCTGTTTATGATTCAATAGGTAGTTTTGTTGTGGTAGGTGATATGTTTGGGTAGCTTTTGTTGACAATTTTAGCTTTCTTTTTTTATAGAAATATAAAATTGTAGTAAATGGATTTGAGGTAATTAGGTCCGTAATCTCTTTTATTACTAAACAACTCTGAAGTGTTACACATAATTATGTGTTTTGACGGATAAACTCACGTTTTATTTTGACGACACAGGACCGACAAGTTTCGATCCTGTGCGAGGAACTTTTTCATGGAAGTCAGCAGTTTCACGCACCGCCGTCTGTCGCAGTGACGGTCCTATTAGTATAAGAGGTGACAACGTATCGACTAAACTATCGTAAGGATGGCTGATTTAGTATCAATGGCGTGTAGATAACTTATTTGAATGGGATAGAGCCAGTCTGCCTGCATGACGTTGATGCGTTTGGTAGGTACAGCCGTTGAAACACGTGTCATTGTTTAGTAAACTAAACGATCGTTAGGATGGCTCATTCAAGGATAATATGATACTCTACACTAAATCAGCCATCCTAACGATAGTTTAGTCAATCCTTTGCCGCCCTTGGAATATATGCCGTCAATATAAAACGTGAGTTTATCTGTCGAAGTACATAATTAGGTCCCTAATCTAAAGGTCCCTTAAGATTTTTTGTTTGTTTTGTGGTTACAAATCTACGGAACAAGGTCATTGAGTTGTTTGTTGCTATCAATAATTATTAAAATAATGAAAACTATAGTGTGTCAAAACGAATTCTCAGTAAAATTTTCCGTTTGGTTTCATAATAAGATCATTTAATGAATTTTGCACAAATTAGTAAATCATTGCACTTTTTAGTTTCGAAACATACGAGTACTATATCTTTTTACTGAATCGTACTCTTTCTTTATCTTTCTCTTGGACACATGCACAAACATATCTATGCGTTATACGTTCGATGTGGTCAGCTGACCCATTCGTGGTTGTTCTTTCACTAACTGCCTAACATTAAGCCAATATTCTATTAAATCGAATCCGTCAATTTCCACCAAGCTTTAACAGTTATTGATGTTCCTAACACCAGTTCTTAATGTTCCTTTAAGCTGTAACATAAAAGCTTGCGTTCTTCACTTGTGTGTAAACGCAAATCTTTTCCTACCAACAGTCGGCTACATGTTAAATATGTTTGTGTTATTTGCGATAAGGTACAAATTTGCAGTGAATGTGTTTAGTTAGATGTGTTGTTGACTGTAGAAATGTGCTTGGTAACTGTGAGTGGTGTTTCGTTGTAATGGTGGATGCTCACGCGATGGTGCTAGTTGTGTATTTTAGTTTGCTATGTTATGGTTGGGTTAAGTCGATCTGTGGTTGCCGAGGGCAAAAGTTGTATTTTTGGGTCTATTGTTGGCTCTTTACGTAGAAACAAAACCATCGCTCAAAAACAGAGACCCGGTCAAGGTCAAAGTGTTTCAACCGACGTGCGGCCATGTGTACCAACTCTTTAAATTCTTTTATCATGGATCATCATCATCATCTTTTCTGCATTTTCTCTCTTTAGGTTACCGCTCTTCATCAGTAATATACAGAGCCCTTATAGGATCACTTTGTTTTCAGTCCGCTTGTCTGATTGACTGTCAGTCACGACAATTTTTCTCAGAAACAGGTAAAGAGAATAATATCAGTTCCTAATTCATGGAGGTGTAAAAACCTCAAGCTTCTAAGTCGACCAAATCAAAATTATTTGGTTGAAACTGCATCGACTACTTCAAGAAAGAATATGCGCTATTAACTGATGCAGTTTCTATATGAAGATGATTTTTTTACGACCTTAATTCTAGGAAAAGTTATTAGGTTACTGATACTGAACTTACCTCAGAGCTATAATTAAATGAACATTCTGTATAGATCTATCCTCTAAAGTAGGGCCAACGTAAGAAGTCAGTTTTGACGTTTCCTTATCACCAACACACAGGGTTCATTTTTCTTTGCAGGTCGTAATTTTTCATACGTTTGACAGCTGTCACAAAGGACCTACTCGTATTACGATGGCTTTACTTTAGTGCTCGTGGCCGAGTGGTAGTTACTCTTTCTTTCTGATCACGAAAGTAAGCCACGTTGGCCGTGGTTGCACACAAAATTTTTAATGTTTAGTATTTCAGCAATTTTGCAGGTCTCAATTTTGGACAATAACTTCTCACGTCCACTGCAGGACAGGGAGCTCCTTCCAAAACTCCAGCAAAAACGCTTGATACTTGCGAGGGGATTTACTATAGTCACCACGCCTGTACGCGTTGCGTTTGGTGACCGCTGTGAATGGTGACTGCAGTATGTAAGATGGTACGATGCACAGAAGGATACTGCTGCATATCCTCGGTTCATGAGCCCTTAGGGTTGGTTCTACTCTTTCCCGGCACCACGTGGACTCTGTTTTAGATAAAAACAGTATATTGTTTATTTTTAGACCCATACATCATCCCCATTACTCCATACTATCACTAATGGTTTGAGGATTGTTCGATGTTATCGGCATCTCATGTATAAACTAATTGCTTGATTGCACATGCATAATTAATCTTGTTTACCCGAACGATGAATCACATGTTATTAATGAGACCGGTGTCTCTAAGGCGTCTATGGTATCGGTAATTTTTACTGCGACGCTTCGAAATAAAATTATATCCACTTTGTTTTCTTTGAATTTTAACTACCAGAGCCCGATATTATCGGATTGACAACAACAATTACGTTCGGAAATTTACTTTGTATGGGAATTTCCTTGTCACAGGCCGAACCATAGACTAATTATCGGCGCGATATTATCGTAGTTTCACTTCGGAGTACGGTAGCTGATAAACGTTAACATCGTTTATTATTTTGTGAAAATTCCAAATAATAAAAAACATAAAGAAATAAAATAAAACAAACAAGCTTGGGAGATAAGAAAACAAGAATACGTCAAACGAAGTGAATTGAGAGACAAAGAAAAAACCTTCAGCTCATCAAGTGGATCAACCCTATTTCCCTACGACCGCCCTTGTTTGTAGTGACAATATTATCGCGAGCTAGAGCTGGGCCGACACATTTTTGGGACATTTCCTTTTATGTAAAAGAAACTTGTATACTATTACATATTCTTTTGTAAAAGGACCATTATTTCAAGTACCTACTACCTATTTTATAAGTAAAAAGTAGCTGGTTTCCAATCTTGTCAAATCAGCTACTCTTTCGTGATGTAAATTTAAATACATAAGAGGTAATTACTTACGAGCTCAATTATGTTTTAGTTTTTTCTACGTATATAAAATAATTTTTCATAGTCTTTTTAGATACAGAAGTAATTTTATTTATTTTTTGACCTAGGAAGTAACAAAAATACTGACTACTTAGTCAACGAACCGGACTCACCAACGACGAGAGTTCCGTACCATCACACAATTAGTTGTTAATAGACGAGTCCGACCCTGCTTGTCCGAAAGGTAAAATTTCTTAAATATTGCAGTAAGTCACAAGACAAATGTGATTAAGAAGACGACGTGGATTACCTCGGAGGAGATACGGCTACTAACTTTAAAACTTGCCGAAAGAAGACATATAAATAAATAATAATAATTTATTTATCAAAAACTATGTTACAACAATCAAATAAAACAGATATTGTTGCACTTAGTTGTCAAATAAAGCTTGACAATTTGACCTCTAAGCTAAGCTGAGGGCCTATATTATAAAAACAGGTAAAAACAAAGACAGAACAAAATTAAATGAATGAAATGTCGTAAGAAATTGACATGACTTGCCGTGGAAAGAATGGAGACTTTTTCTCAGTATTGGGAGTCTACTTCATAACATCCCATGAAACTTTCACTGCAGGACAGGGAGCTCCCATCCAGGGTAGCAGCTAGCACCACAGACCGTGGTATTTGGTGACGCAAGGTCGCTGCTGGTCATCCTCAAGTTCAAAAAGCCTTCATCACCACTTACGACACCACAGGTAGAGATGAATCATTGTTTTTAGGATTCCGTACCTCAAAATAAAAAAAAACGAAACCCTTATAGGATCACTTTGTTGTCCGTCTGTCTGTCTGTCAAGACCCTTTGTCTCATGAACGAGAAGAGGTATTAGGTTGAAATTGATAACGAATATTAAAGTCTATAAACCACACAAGATCTGAAAATTTAAAATTTTTACAACGACGCAATAAAAAGATATGGCTTTTTATGTCCTCATCTCCATACATTTATGCAAAAAAGCAAAATCTACAGGGTACTTCCCGTTGACCTAAAATTATGAAATTTGCCAAGAAGCTAGGTCTCACAGTACAAATAAAGGGAAAAGTCTAAAATAATTAAATATTTTAATTTTTCTCACAACTAATAGTAGCCAATTAAGGTGAGCTTCGTTTCAAGAACTTTTCTATAAAAGAGGGGTCAAGTTGGATGATCGCGGAGTTTTTAAAATCAAAGAGCAAAAGCTTTTAGTATATCATATGGTAGATAGGTACGAAACCCTTAGGGCATGAGTCCGGTTCGCACTTGGCCGGTTTTTTTGTTAGCACCACACTGGTAGGGTCTCAATGTACGAGATAATAATGTAATTTACAATCTCACTCAAGCACTCAACTGTTAAATCCACCCAAAATTAGATATTCAAGTAGGAGCACCTCTCGGCACCTCTACAGAGACACGCCATTGCCTCCTCCAGTCTCCGAGAGCTCTGTCAATATTAACATTTGCCCTTCGAAGGCAAAGGATGACGGAAAGCGATTAAAGAGACTCGACGCTCTTGAAAAAGGAAATATTTAGGTTAGTGGGTGTAGAAGTGTTGGAAATTCGACGGTTTCGGGTGTTTGGGTTACTTTTAGCAGAAATTAGCAGCTATTTTCGTAGGTCATGCTATATTTGCCTATCGGTAAATTAAGTAACACAAAATACATAACATCACGCCTTGTTCCCGTCGGGGTAGGCAGAGACCACAGTTCTCCACCTGCTACGATCTTGACATACTTCCCTTGCTTCCTGAACTTTCATCAATCCTTTCATACATGCTCGTCGGTTTAGGGTACTTTTAACATGTCCTTTATTCAGAACGTCCTGAATTTGGTCCTGGTACGTTTGCCGAGGCCTTCCCCTTCCAAAGTTTCCATTCACTCTCGCCTTGTAGATCTCTTTCGTCAATCGTCCTTCATTCATCCTCTCTACATGACCAAACCATCTCAGCATCCCTTTCTCAATTTTAGTCACTACGTCTTCTTTTACGCCACAACGTTCTCTTATCACACTATTTCTAATCCTGTCACTCAATTTCACACCAATTATTCTCCTCAACGCTCTCATTTCTACTGCATTAATTCTACTTTCATGCTTTTTCTGTCATACCCACAAAATATCAATCACAAAATGTCGATGGTTCTTTGAGAATGGGATTTCTTGACACTTCTTATCGGAACTAAAATCATTTTACAAACTCAGACAAATTATTTAGGTTTTCAAAAGCGCTTCGGCAGGTTAGTTAATGGGTTTAGATTACAGTTGCAATTACAATAAGAAACTAAGGAAAATCGACCCTAACCGATTCCGAATGGGATCGACTAGGAAATCGGGTTCGGTTATCTTGTCATCACAACGCACGAGCCGAACGAGCGAATTGTGCGCCGTTTTGTAAAATGCCGAGGCTTTCTGTACGTATAGTGGCGAATTTTCTAATTTCTCAACGCTTTTGCCTGCGACTGCCACATGAGGTATACTTATAAGTAATTAACTTACCTTGACCTTTAGGAGTCCACTAAATAAAGAAAATACTTACCATAATGCAAATAAGCAAGCTTTTCCCCTATTTTAAACATACACACTTCAACTTTAGGATAGAATTATAACTGCCTCAAAGGGAAGTATCAGAAAGATGATATAATAGAACCTCGATGTCACCATAAATACTCGATAGTGTTGTAATACTGCGACATAAATACATACATTTTCCTTTCGTGTATATTTAAGAATTTCGCTGTTAATAATCGCTGATAAACTATGCTTCATTATAATGAAAACTTGGAAGAAAAAAGCAGCTAGCCTCTCTCCACTTTCCATAGCCCTAAGACCCACTTCACTGAGATGTGACGAGGGAAGGGACCGATGAAAGCAGGTGCATCGGGCATTCGGCACAATATAAACGATCCGTGACGACATTCAACTGATAAATAGGGTTTACAAGCAGTGATTGCTTTATTTTTCCAGTGTCGGGTAAAGGGTTCTTTGACAGGATAATTAATTTTCGTGTCTGATGATTCCATTCGGGACCTAGCTGAAAATGGGCATCTGGACAACCTAGTCAAATCAACTACCGTTTATTGAATGTCAAAACGTAAATTTTAATATATTTTGTATGATATCAAATAGCTATGATGCAGGGACTAGATAAGTACTATATATACGTCTATGATGTCACAGCTCAGTTACATCTTTTACAAAAATAACGAAACGGCGTAGACTCGCTTTATTTGCATTATATTCTGCATGACATTCAATAAGTACTCATATTCTGAAAAGAATCTACATTGAATAAAATTATCTGAATCTAACAACTTTTACCCTTCGTATTTTCAAAATTCGCAAAAAAAATATCATGAACTTTTCGACTTTAGATTGATCAGCTGCTCATTTTGTATGGAGAGACGAGATTTCAAGACATTTTTTTTTGCGATTTTATAAAGTTGTAGTACCAAAATTGCCCCCAGCATAAAAAATCGTAGTACAATATGGAAGAGAAGTACCTATACCATAGTCACCACGCTTGTTAGCATTGCGGCTACCACCACGGGCCGCGATTGTTGGTGACTGCAGTATGTAAAATGGTGCAATACACAGAAAGACTCTGCTGCCCATCCTCCGGTTATCTGCCCAACCAACAGAAGAAGAAGATTGGAGGGTGCTATTCTTTGCCGGCACCACACGCACAAAAGGACTTACAAATTTTAAAGTTCTGTATCATCATACATCCCATAATATGTCCACTACAGGACAGGAAGCTCCCTCCAGAGTTCTAGCTTTTGCTGGAAAAATGTGGAGGGGAAGTACCATATTCACCATGCTTGTTAGCGTTATGGCTGGTACGATGGACCACGGTTGTAGGTGACCGCAGTAAGTAAGATGGTATGATACACAGGAGGATGCTGCTGCCCATCCTCCAATTTATAACCCTTAGTCGCCTCTTACGACACCCACGGGTATGTATGGGATGGTACTATTTTTACCGGCACCACACAAGTTCTGTATAGGTAAACCTATAAACAGAATCCTCCGCTCCGTTGTGGAGTATACACTTACAAAGTTCAGGATATAAAAAAATTATACTCGTAGCTATTAATACTCAGAGTAATAACAAGCAGAACACGTGTTTCAGTCAGTTAGATAATATTTTATTGCTCATTAGTAGGCAGTAATGTTTAATAATAATGCGTTTATTATGGTTCACCTCACAACATAACATTATTAACTTCTCGGTTAATTTGGCTTGGGGTTTTAAAGATTATGTTAATACGTTGTGTTAAGCAATTAGGAAAATTTGCTTTTATTGTGCTTTCTTAGGCAAAGACAGAGTACCAATTTTATTTTACTGCTGGACCTATTTGCTTTAAACTTAATTTCATAAACATAATAATTATTTATAAATAGTAATATTTTAAAAGGGTCGATACAGCCCGGTATGATGATGTTGATGATATTTTCAAACTGATAAATTGATGTACGCACAGCAGCAAGCAAATAGAAACAAAACCAGTATAATCTGAACCGGCGCTACGCAACGAACGCCCGAAACCAGAGACCTGCTCAAGGTCAAAGTGTTACCACCGATGTGCGGCCTTGTGTACATAACTTAATTTACTTAAGCGGATAAAATATCTATATGAGCATACTCTTCGTAAGGTTACAGCAAAAATGCGTCATGTTTTTTTTTATTGTCATAGAGAGGTCGAAGGTGGAAAGAGCTTGCCCAGACGAAGCCGATTCACTCGCGACTTGAATAGATATTGGAATATTATTAGAACCACACACAAACCACACTTTGAAGCATTGCTAGCATGATGGACTGCGATTGTTAATAACCGCAGTATGTACGACGGTGCAATACATAGGACGCTGCTACCCATCCTCTGATTCTAAATCCCTTAGTCGCCTTTTACGACACCCAAGGGTAGTGATAGGTTGGTACTATTCTTATCCAGCTTCAGCCCCAACATAGGCAAGCGTGGCGAATATTGTTCAACTCCGAAAAATAAACCTTACTTTCAATCTTATCCAGCAGTGGTCATTAATGGGCTTTAATGAAGAAGAAGACGTTTGAGAAATGAATGAATTTCCATTCCAGTAGGCATACGTAAAATAAGTTATTCACGCATTGAACCGGCCATATATCTCGCGTTTGAGGCCGACTGTCAAATCTTTTATCTTTTAGACGTGACTTTTTTCTGGTATGAAAAGATTGATATAACAACTGGGTGCGTATTCCGAAGTTTTATTGGAGCTGCGATATTATCAGATTGACAACAACAATTACGTTCGGAAATTCACTTTGTATGAGAATTTCATTGTCAAAGGCCGAACCATAAACTAATTATCGGCGCGATATTATCGTAGTTTCACTTCGGAATACGGCAGCTGATTGTCTGAATTAAAATGAAAAGAAATATCCTAAATTACTTATTCAATACGTAAGAATAAATTGTAAAAAAAACATATTTATAAGCTTCGGAAAACCGTCGAATGTAGCAGTCTGATGGATTGCATTGACTCTTAGGCCGTGTCACTAGGCTCACAGTGAGCCGCTCACTGTCTGCCTCCAGTACGCCTCACAATATATTTTAAACGGAGTGTCCATGCAGCGCTTACTGTACGCTGTTTACGGCGTTACTTACTGTACGCGCGGCGCTACGCTTGCGGATTCATTCAGTGAGCAGCTGAGTCGCCGCGGCTCAGTCAGCTCACTACGCCGCCGACGGAACAAATCAACTGAGCGACCGATACGCCGCTCAGAGTCTGTCGGCTCACAGTGAGCGGCTCACTGTGAGCCTAGACGTGGGGACATGGCCTTACATTAGGAATCATAGCCGAGCGGTCGTCTGGTCTACAGAACTACAACTATAGCTTCCTGCAAAGTTTTCCTAGCAACCTTCAAGGATCGTATCTTGGACCTATTTAGTTTTTGATTTACATGATCGATTTTAGTATTAATATTGTCGCTACAGTCTAAATAAATTCGCAGCAGTGTGAGAGCAGGACGGAGCGATGTGTAAGGCATTGGAGCGACAGAGACATGTATTGCTCCATCCAGCTGCGCTCACGCATAACTTTGCTCTGCTGTCATTTTAATCAAGGGTGCATTGCGAAAATATTTAACTGCACATTAAAATACTTATTGCATTAAAAATACCAAATTGCTACTTCTAAAGGGAAATATACTTAAATGCACATCAAAAATAATGATTGTGCATCAAAAAACTTTAGGTTCGTTAGCTAAAGTAAACCCAGTTAGGTCATCTTGCTACTCGTACCACAACGCACTATTCCAGTCAGTTATGGTCTTATATCGCGTTTATGTAGACACGCTTCACAATCACACCAATTTTCTTCCAGGTATTAGTTAGGGTTTTGATTTGGATTGGAATTTTCTTTGATTTGCTGAATCAGATTTTTTGATTTGCAGTTTAAATACTAACCCAACTTTATTGCAACTGTAAAAAACACATTGTGTACGCAAATGACAATTATACATAGAAGCAAGTACAGTAGGCCATGCTTCAACGTATTTCGATTCGTTGAATAACGTATTAGATAAACCAAGCTCTATTAAATTCGAATACAAATAATACTCCTGAATTGAAAAGCCCTTTTACTCTTTAGGTTCGGAATTTTAGTCTACCATGAAATCATCATGCCATTCAAAAGATGTCCTCTGGTGCACAAATAAAACGACTATTATTAAGAAAAC
Source organism: Athrips mouffetella (assembly GCA_947532105.1). Classification (NCBI taxonomy): domain Eukaryota; kingdom Metazoa; phylum Arthropoda; class Insecta; order Lepidoptera; family Gelechiidae; genus Athrips; species Athrips mouffetella. The sequence continues at coordinate 25,367,878 of OX383976.1, forward strand.
TGTATTGTAGTATCAGCACTTTTCCATAGATGGCGCTACCTTCGCCTCAGCAAGTTTCCGAAACGCGCTATCGAGATGCTCACGTGAAATTATGACCCCAACGCTTAGTTCCAGCATCCACCCAGAGATGGCACCACTGTAGCGTCGGCAGATTTCTGAAACACGCTATCGTCTTGTTCACGCGTTTTAACGACCTCGGAAATCCGACCACATAGATTGAGTACTTTTCTAGGGACCTCAATTACTGCTCCTAGGGTTGCTTTCAAGCCATTGGAACTCCCTAGAACGGATAACTGAGTACATCGGCAGTTAAGCACAGTGCGGAGTTTCCTTCGAAGCGCCCACTGGTATTAATTGACGAACGTATTATATACAAGAACCTGTAACTATAATACACCGTAACAAATAAACGGAACCAACAATTACCTACGTTGTTTTCATCACCGCCCGCGCCACCAACCCCTTCTTATAGTGGCGTCCAACTCGGGCTCGAACAAACCCAAATTCTTGGTAACGCGAGCGGGTCGGAAGACTACGTATAGATTGAAAACACCAAGAAAAGCACCTGGCAAGATGACTACAGTCAACTTATCGGAAGCCCAGTTCCAGAAGTTACTCCAGAGTGTCGGCAGTGGTCGAAAAGGCACAATGGCAACGTGCAGCGCTTCGTTTAACGGCCGTAAAGACAGAGAGACCGTGGAAGCCTTCCTCACGGCGGTACGAGTCTTCAAGGATATTGAAGATATTACAGACGCTGATGCCATAGCAGGTTTACCACTAATCTTGCACGGTGAAGCCGCAGTCTGGTGGCAAGGAACCAAGACAGCTATAAGTAAATGGTCAGAGTTTGAAGCTGCCTTGAGAAACTCATTTGCGCCCAAAAAGCCTGAGTACCTAATCTATCTAGAAGCCTGTAGTGTTAAGCAACTGCCCGATGTATCTACCGACGACTTCGTAGCAAAAAAGAGAATGCTTTTCTCTGAGCTCCCTGCGGACGAGAAGCTCAACGGCAAGCAGCAGCTGAATATCGTCTATGGCCTGCTAAATCTAAGCATTCGGGACAAGATCCCAAGAGAGAAGATCAAGAACTTTGACGATCTGCTTACCCAAGCTCGTGGTGTTGAGGCTTTACTCAAAGAGAAATCCACCCATGAGAATGAAAGCGAACATCAAGCAACAACTTCTAATATAACTGCTCCTTCACGCCATAAGAAGATAAGATGTAATTTCTGCAAGAAATTAGGGCACACATTAGAAGACTGCCGCAAGAGGAAGAAGTTGCTAGAAGGCAACGAACAACCAAGCGAACAAGAAACCAAAGGAACTGAAACTGTTATACCTAGACCAGGCTTGGCATGCTATGGATGTGGTACACCGGGGGTTTTTCGTAGTAACTGTAAGGTATGCACGAACAGGACACCCTCAGAGTCAATCAAGAAAAGGAACAGTACTGGGTTCAATGCCAGTGATATAGAATTGGTATCACGCTCGAGACCTATGGTGTTTCTTAAGATAAATGGTATCGACGGAAAAGCGTTTGTCGATACATGTGCTAAGATGAGCGTTGCTTCTCGCGATCTTTATAAGAAACTGCGGTCGCGTGGGCAAACATTTGATGAGGTAGAGGCTACAATCACGATGGCAGACGGATTCCCAAAAACGCAAAGAGTGCTAACATTTGAAGGAACCGTAGAACTCGGAAACCGCAGCTTCAAGTCACCTTTCATTGTGCTCTTGGAATCAGCTGATAACCGTACTTTGTTAGGAGCTAACTTCATGAGACAGGTTGGCATGAACCTTGATATGGGCCAATTCACTTGGAAGTACATCGATAAACCGGAACAAGTGTTCGAGTTGTACGAAGAAAAGTTTCTTTCATTTGACGGACCAAACCAGAAACCTACCTGGCCATCACCAACGTTACCGGTTGCTACTAACACTGAGGAACGAAGTCAGAAACAAAGCTTAAGTGCAGAGAGCCAAAGCGCCAAAACAACATGGCCATTTAAGCTGATACCAATAGACGTGCCTGAGCTACCTTCGAAAATTAGTTGCACGGAAGCCAGATTTCTTTTCGACGGATACTCACCAAGGTTGGAGTTTATGATGCGAGACGCCATAACTAATATTGAACAGTCGGAAAATGCTTTGTCGCCGCATTCGCAGACGCTGTTCGACGATGTTGGCTTATGCGCTATTGACGTCAATACCAACCTGGACGCGACACAAGCACAGCAGCTGGAAGACCTACTACAGGAATACAATGACGTCTTCGAACCGAACGGAAAACCCGTGAATGGGGTGGAACACGTGATTGACACTAGCAATCATCTGCCTATCGCAGTCCCTCCGTACAGGATGTCCCCTCAGCGAAAAGAAGTCCTGAAAGCCGAACTAGACGAGATGCTAAAAGACGGCATAATTGAAGCATGCACCTCACCATGGGCAGCGCCAGTGGTAATGGTCCCGAAGCCTGACGGCAAGGTAAGGGTATGCGTAGACTACAGAAGGTTGAACAACATAACTGTACCGGATACTTACCCCATTCCCCGCATCGATGATCTGCTCCATGAGGCCAAACCTACCCCTTACATGACGGCACTTGACTTAAAGGCAGGTTACTGGCAAATACGTGTTCGAGAGTCTGACCAGGAAAAGACGGCGTTCATAACACCCTTTGGGATTTTCAAATTCCTCAGAATGCCTTTCGGGTTGCGAAACGCACCGTCGACGTTCCAGCGATTAGTAGACAGATTTCGCGTAGAACTGAGTCATATAAAACTACTGGCTTACCTAGATGATTTGATAATATTCTCCACCACGTTCGCACTGCATCTGACTGATTTGAGAGATATCTTCGAAAAGATGAGAGATTATAACTTCGTAATCAACAAAGAGAAGTGCCGGTTTTGTTGCTCGAGTGTGAAGTACCTGGGACACCTAATCACACCAGAAGGGCTACAGGTGGATCCAGAGAAAACAGCTGCTATCGCCAGTCGTCCTCCTCCATCTAATGTAAAGCATTTGTTGTCGTTTCTGCAGACCTGTTCTTGGTACCGGCGTTTCATCCAAAACTTCTCAGATATCGCCGATCCACTAACCCGTCTTACTAAGAAGAACGTCAAATGGATTTGGGCTTCTGAACAAGAGAAGGCATATGAAGAATTGAAGAAACGACTTACTTCTACACCTGTTCTAAAACAAGCAGACCACACAAAGGGCTACGTAATCAAAACAGACGCAAGCAATTATGCGCTTGGAGCTGTACTCGTTCAAGGAGAAGGGAACGATGAGCACCCCATAGAATATGCTAGCAGGACGTTGACGAAAGCTGAAACAAACTATTCCACGACCGAGAGAGAAGCACTCGCAGTTGTGTGGGCTGTTGGTAAATTTGCTGGCTACATCGAGGGGTCACCGATCACTATTGTCACAGATCATCAAGCTTTACAATGGCTCATGAAATTAAAGTCACCGACTGGAAGACTAGCAAGATGGGCTCTGCAGCTGCAAGCCCATGATATCACCATTAAGTACATACCAGGGCGCGTCAATGTTGTTGCAGATACGCTTTCAAGGCCGCCATGCACAGAACAAAATCAAGTCGAATGTGGTTTATGCTCGATGACGGTAGATCTGCCCACTCGGAGCCCAGCTGAAGTAAGAGCTGAACAGCTTAGAGATGAAAGATTATCCAAAATTATAAAAGCATTGGAAGCTATAAACGACGATGAAAACGCACAATACTGGAGTAGTAAAGGCTATTTAATTAACAATGGGCTGTTGTATCGAAACAATGCTGACGCAGATGAAGCACAATTATGCGTGCCTGAACATGAATGGGCTAACATACTGAAAGTTTACCATGACGACCCTTTGGCAGGACATTATGGCTCAGAGAAAACATACCAAGCTATATCTAGACGCTACCATTGGGCTGGTATGAGAAAATACATTGAGAGCTATATCAAGCATTGTATTGAATGTCAACGGTACAAGCCATCAAACAAAAAGCCAGCTGGACTTCTGCAAACTCACCCTTTGAATCAGAGATTTGAAGTCATCTCGTTCGATTTATTTGGCCCACTACCCGCATCCAGTAATGGTAAAACCTGGATTTTTATCACAGAAGACGTGAATTCAAGATGGGTTGAATTGTTCGCCTTAGAGGATGCGACTGCAGAAAGATGTGCTACAGTCTTGATTAACGAGATCTTTCTTCGTTATGGTTTACCAAGGAGAATGGTCAGCGACAATGGGCCACAATTTGTCAGCGCAATAATGCAACAAGTTGCATTTTGTTTAAAAATCAAACACGGGTACACACCAGTTTACCACCCCGAAGCAAACCCTGTTGAAAGAAGGAACAGAGATTTAAAGACACAACTGGCAATAATTCTAGGAAACAACCACAGAGATTGGCCAGAACACCTACCCAGCATACGCTTCGCTATGAATACAGCGGTGTGCAAGAGCACCAATTATACCCCAGCTTACCTTACTTTTGGTCGAGAGTTGAGGACGCTGGATGATACGTACCACGACTATCGTCAGATTGTTCTATCTGAAAACTTCATCCCAGAAATCACACCAAAGTTGCTCAAGCTTGCTACGACACTGGAACGTGCACAGGAAGTCCATGAGCTGGAAGAAGAAAAGAGGAAAATCCTGGTTGATAAACGTCGACAAGCGAGACCTAACTATGAAATTGGGGATCTTGTGATGGTAGAATTACACCCACTGAGCCAGGCTAGCAAAGGAATAAGTGCTAAATTTGCACCACGCCACGACGGCCCATACCAGATCAAAGATAAACATGGTCCTGCATCATACGAAGTCGCAGACCCTGCTAATCCCAATGTAACCCTTGGGACTTATCACGCATCAGCATTAAAACGATATGCTGGACAAGCACAAGACTTACCTGCACCGGCGCAGCCCTTACGAAAACGAGGAAGACCCCGCAAGGCAATCACAGCCAAGGAGCAACCTACTCGCGGGCGTGGAAGTCCGAGGAAGAACCAAAGCAACCTCGCTGGGACAGCTCGGACCAGAGAGGGGGGAATGTAGTATCAGCACTTTTCCATAGATGGCGCTACCTTCGCCTCAGCAAGTTTCCGAAACGCGCTATCGAGATGCTCACGTGAAATTATGACCCCAACGCTTAGTTCCAGCATTCACCCAGAGATGGCACCACTGTAGCGTCGGCAGATTTCTGAAACACGCTATCGTCTTGTTCACGCGTTTTAACGACCTCGGAAATCCGACCACATAGATTGAGTACTTTTCTAGGGACCTCAATTACTGCTCCTAGGGTTGCTTTCAAGCCATTGGAACTCCCTAGAACGGATAACTGAGTACATCGGCAGTTAAGCACAGTGCGGAGTTTCCTTCGAAGCGCCCACTGGTATTAATTGACGAACGTATTATATACAAGAACCTGTAACTATAATACACCGTAACAAATAAACGGAACCAACAATTACCTACGTTGTTTTCATCACCGCCCGCGCCACCAACCCCTTCTTATAGTATTATAAAACAAGACGTTTTCAACCTCCATGCCGTCATTAATACGATAAGGGACATCGTCCGTCACTCCCCACAACCTTGTTCACCCAAAGCTATCAATAACACTCACCACAAGCACACAGAAGTCACAAGAATTAATACTGAGCAGATCGAGTTACCTGCGCTAATGGTTTCCGCTGATATTTGTTTGGGAGTAGGAGGAGATATAGGTACTTCACTTTATTGTGAAGGTATTTATTCCATATAAAGTGTAAGGAAAGAAGTTCTTGTTTTTAAACATCAACGATAACTGAACATATATTTGAAGTGGACGCAAACACGTACGAGTAATATAACAATTTTGATCACTTTTGGATTGTTTGTCTATTTGTCTGTGCTTCAATTACTCACAAACTCTATACGACAGATTGAAAGAGAAATAACATATGAGCTTTGTTGTGTTGCAAAAGTAAAGTATTTGAAAATAATATCATGTGGTAAATATTGGTAATACAAAATACTTTAGTGTATTTTCACATTCCAAAAAATACAAAAATTCTTGACAAATACCCTACTTTCATAATCCATCTAAAACAATTCTTAGTTATTAAAGCATACTATGTACACATGGGAAGATTCTTTAATAGATAGTATATTTTTATATTCTGGTTTCCTAGAAGAATCACCTAAATAAAACGTTTGCGTTTTTTTTACTCATAAATGACGAAGAATTTTCACATATTTTCAACTAGGTAATACATATATTACTGTTAACACATTAGTGTGTATCCGCCCTCATACATTGATAGGAACTGCCCCAGATTAAGATCGATCGACTCACTAAACGAATAAATGGTCCTGTCTGGGTGTACGAGATATATGATAATACGATGCGGTTCTAGCCAAGAAGAAAATATTAGAGATATCTCTTTGTGATTTCATTTAAGACTTATTATTTCAAAGATGATTGGGTATGCATTACAGCTATTTATTGTGGCACAGAAATAATATATTGCTTTAAAAGAAATATCAAAAATAAATTATACATTTTATATATTGGGCACGCCCTTGAATTTAAGCCAACATTCGTACATATTTTTAACTGCAACACATATTCTTGATTTTTAGTATAACTTGCGTGTTGTTGATGTGTCAATGTGTTTTTGTTATGTAGGTGAGCATTTCACTCCCCTGTCTCTGTCTATTTTAAATGAATTATTAATCTCAAACGCTGTGTGTGACACAATATGATGAGATGGTAAGTACTGTAAAAGAAATCACAAATTATTTGCAACCTTAAATCATGATTGCATCGGTAATTTAGCAAAGTTGGTAATTTGACATAATTACTATTATGTATTCTTTATGGTACACATAAATAAAGATACAGTGTTACAAAAGAAGTTACAATGGCGAGCTTATCTCTTTAAAGAGATCTCTTCCAGCCAACCACACGTTAATAGGACTGAGGATATAGACGGCGACAAAAATGTGTACACAAATATTAATAATAGAAATAGTATAAACATGAGATTCACATAATACATTCTTATAAATACTTATAATAAACTTACTTACTTATAGCAAGAGAAAATATTTTAACGGTCGCAAAAATAAAAAATTAAAATATTAACACTAACAGTACAAATTATCAAACTTACAACAACTGACTCTCAACAAAACGTGACAAAGTCTGACTTTTGACTTTCGGCAAGTTCCTACTCCTCAAAACTCGACAGCGGCCCTAAAGCCCGACTGTCATTGCCTGATACAGACTTTACCCCCGAAGTGGAAGCAGAGGGATTAGCGGATGTTGAAACTTCCAAAATTGAAGTTGATGAGTTCTATTGACTCTACAAAGTCGTTTATTTCATTTTCCGTTTCATGTTTCATTCATTTTATTAGTTTAATATATTATCACACTTCACATGTTGTTATGTTTGGGTGTTTGTTAATCTTTCAGGCCCTAACCACTGAACAAAATTTGCTGAAATTGTCAGAAATGTGGATTATGATCATCATCAAATTTAAGAGACGGACTCTTGTCGGTGTAGCAACTATTTAAGAATGAAACGATCTCCACGCTTTTCTGTCCTCAGCAATCCTCTACACACAAGGAGGTTTTAACCCACGCTAAAGCGAAGCGTAGTAAAACCTCCTTGTCTACACCTCCTTATACGACATGACGCTGGACAGATTATGATCAGAAAAAGATAAAATTGAGTTTTATCGGGGAAAATTTGAAAAATTTTTCTTTAGATCCACGCCCAGATTAGTAAGTTAATGTACAGAGGATCCACGCGGACGAAGTATTGGGTAGTAGCTATTGTGTTTAGATTTTGCAATAGTATATGAGCAGGTGTCTTGGAGATCTTCAGACGAGGCCTATGTCCAGCAGTGCATATCTTTCAGCTGTATGATGATGATGATGAGAGGTGTTGAAAATTGTTTATTTGTATTAAAACCTTGCGTTGGGAAACCTAATTTCATTATAAGCTTACCGACCAGTTCACAAATAGCTGCAAATGCTTTATTTATTTACAGACTGTTAATGAAACATAACAACCTTCCCAAAGACACAGAAAAATTACAAACTCCATCAAAAGTTTGTCACCTCCTAAACATTACAAGAAGCTAGTGCATATTTTGTGCGTAGTATATTCCATGGAAAGACCTTGATCTAAATTAATAGTGAACAGAATATCTGCTACAAGTATCAAAATACAGGGCTACATAAAATTCAAACTTTTAATTACTTATTCTAAGGGGTAATTGCAACAACTTTTGTGAATTTTGTAAATTTTGAAGCATCTATCTAAACATTCAACCTATCTATACATCTAAAGTCGTCGAACAAAAATTGATGCTTTTACCCTCCAAAATAAGCCATTTGAAGGTTTTACACCGATTTTTTAAAGCCCAATATATTCTCGAGGGGCCGAATAGGTACCTGTTAGTCAAAGAAGTACTCAAGTTGGACTGAAAGTTTAAGTAAGTCATCATTTATGTGTGGGCAGTCTCCAGGTACCAGGTAAAATATATTTCATCTAGCCACGGACATGCTCAAATAGAAAGATCTAGTAGAGGTGGCACGTAAGCGGTGAGAAGGCAGCAAGATAGATCACCAGTTAGAGACTATGTGACTAGCGTGCAGGTAATACTATATACCTTACCTTTGCTAGTGCATTTTAGAGTAAAGCTTTCAAATAGGAAAACACAAGCATTAGTTGTAAGCGCATCGTTTTAAAAGATTTTACTTGTAAGATCTTTAGAAGTGTAGTCAATTACTTAATCTTTATGAAATATTAGTGTGTTATTTCCCTGAATAGTTCAGTAATTATTTCTATTCAACTAAGACCCACGTTCCTTTCTTGAAATACTGGAGTTTTGATAAATTGAGGTTCTTTTTTTACATTTATTTGCATTATTCAGGGTGTTAGTGTAAACACTGTGATCCTTGAAACTGTGCATTGAGACCATGAAACTGAAAAACTTTCCCAAAGGAACATAGGTTGGAATACGAAAAAAAATTTTTCATCTCCCATACAGAATGCGCAATCAGCTGGTGCAGTTTCTATGGGAAGTCAAAAAATTTTTTTCGTATTAAGACTTGTGTTCCTCAGGGAATGTTGTTCAGTTTCATAGTATCAATGCACAGTTTCAAGGATCACAGTGTTTACACTAACACCCGGTATGTATTTGACTATGAATTCAGAAATTTCCAGTAGGTATCAGTTTAAAAAACCGGCCAAGTGCGAGTCGGACTCGCGCACCGAGGGTTCCGTACCACCATATAATCATAATTGTATTAGTTGAAATTTCAGTAAGTTAATGTGCTAGATTTTTTGAGTCCGACACGCGCTTGACCAAATTTTATTATATGTTGTTAGTTTCTAGCTTATGCACTATAAACATACCAATTTTCAAGTTTGTAAGTGTTCCCGTTTTTAAAATAGAACTAAAACAAAAATCGCCCCAGCGACCATCCAACTTGACCCCTCTCTTATATGAATGTTCTTGAAACGGGAGCTCACCACAGTTGGTTACCATTAGTTGTGAGAAAAGTTGTAATATTTAATGATTTCAGACTTTTCCCATTAATTGTACTGTGAGACCTAGCTTCTTGCCAAATTTCATAATTTTAGGTCAACGGGAAGTACCCTGTAGGTTTTGAATTTTTTAATAAATGTATGAAGATGAGGACATAAAATGCCATATCTTTTGATTGCGTCATTGTAAAAAAAATAAATTTTCAGATCTTGTTTGGTTTATGGATATTAATATATGGTATTCATTTCAACCTGATACCTTTACCCGTTCATGAGATAAAGGGTCTTGACAGACAGACAGACAGACAGACAGACGGACAACAAAGTGATCCTATAAGGGTTCCCTTTTTTTTCGTTGAGGTACGTAACCCTAAAAATTACTATTTTTTGACATATAGGAAAAATAATAGAATAAAATCTGCAATTTTAAACAGGTGCTGAACCTTACTGGTCCTTGGAAGGCTGTGTATAGCTATTTTAAAAGATATTTCTCTACAATTTGTTGACTGACAAATCAAATGATAGAAATAAATTTTGCACAATAATTCCTTGAATTTTTGTAAATTGTATTGAATTCGTTTTGTGTTGAAATGTCAAAAGTTTGAATCCCATAATACAAACAAACATAGCATCGCGCCTCTTTTCCGTCGGAGTAGGCCGAGACCACAGCCCTCCACCTTGACATACTTCCCTCGGTTTTTCTATGTCATTTACCCTTTCATTACATTCTTAAATCCTATAAAGTTGAATTTTAGGGCAGTTTGTAAATTTGGCTAGTAGGTATGAAAACCTCCACTGGACTATATTTATACCTTATCAATATATTCAACTGAACACTACATCATACTAAGTGTGATATCAGGAACCCCACTGCAATACGTTTAGGAGCAGATAATGCATCTGACGTGCAAGACAAATGGATTATTCCAGCAGTACTCGTAGTGCTGAAGCCAAAATACAAACGCTCTATACCTACTCTGGATAGGGGCAGCTAAGGTAGGTAAACCGCATCATTTGTTGTGATATTTTATTCTTGTAAGTACATGTGCCATAATGATTTTCTTCTATACACGATTATTAAAAAAAACTATTCATTCACGAAATAGAAGAAGGGCTTAGTATAAAATAGATAAAAACACTAAAGTCAAACAGTAGCACAATGAGTTTCATATCTTAACTTTGATGTCGGAGAATTGAACCACCTCTGATAGGATTGTAATTAGTAGATTTGAACTACGGCGGTATCAACATATTTTCCGAAGCACGAAAGCAATGAAGTTTTGTGTGATAATAATGATAATTAGACAAAACTTCATTGCTATAAGCAAGCGGAGAAAATTATTATTAAAGAAAGGGTGTATCAACCCTCAAGGATGTGATTCTGCCTATGAAACTGAACAACTTTCCCCAAGGAACATAGGTCAAAATAAAAAAAATATTACCTCCCATTCAAAATGCGTTACAGCTGATTTAGTTTCTATGGGAGGTCAAACATTTTTCTGTATTTCGACCTATGTTCCTTGGGGAAAGTTGTTCCGTTTCAAAGGCAAAATCTAATCCTTCCGGGTTGATATACCCTAGGGTTGAAAATCCTACTAACACAATTATATTCATTTTTAAAATAGAAAATAAAAGCTGAAGAAAATCAAATAAAGTCGTCTACATACTCACACTCCATTAACCTTAACTGGTAATATTTACATGTTAGTTCAAACAAGGCCCGTAAGAGTTGGATAGCGCTATCAAAATTCATCTTGCGTGAAACTGCTGTATTACACAAACACAACGTAGCGAAGAGGTTTCCAGGGAATAAACACGAAACTTATTTAGATTTTAGATTTACGGTTTATTCTGGAATATTGTTTTTGTTTGTAATTTGTAGAAAAGCACATGTTTTTGGAGAAAACAATGTTGAAATATCAATATTTCTTATAGAAAATTTTGGAATATTATTAGCACCGTCGCTTGATTGGAATACTATAAAATTCGACTTAAATTGAAGAAGCGTAATTATTAACTTATCAAATAAGAGAGCAGACATCTTGATTTCAGACAAGCTGTTTGGTCCATACTTGCAAACGAGGATGCTTAAAATATAATGGTTGACAACAACCAAGCATGATATTAATTTCAAAAACATTTATTGAATAGTTATTATAAAACAATCTGAGAATTGTTTGCCATGGAGAATCGAATTACTTTTTGCAAACTTTAATAGTTGTAGTGTCGAAAGAAAATCGTTTTATTAGCCTCTAAAGAAACTATTAAAATAATTCACACGAATGAAAATTTAAAATGTGAAAGTATAGCTCCTAAGTCGTTAATATAGCAAACATTCTCACAAAATATTGCAAACGAAACAACTCCAATTGGAAGATGAAACAAGAAAAGCTCAATTTGTAATCAACGACTACGACCAGCTACCACAGATACTCCAAATTCCCTTCCCATCCAATTGAGGTATCAAGGCCAATTATAGGCCGCTCTCACACAAGATACAACTGGCCACTACAATCACTCACACTGTCCGTTCAGTAACACTATATAAAGGGTCTTAGGACAAGATTCATGAGTTATTGCTTGTTTCTCATGTTAGCCGTGTTCACAAGATAGTAAATATTTTAAAGATCAATGTATACGCTTCTATAATAAGGTACCCACTGATATTGAAAGTTTACCGTTAAAAAAAATCAAAACTAAGCAAACATTGTACAGGCTAGTTTTAAAGGCTATTATAAAATATCACATTACTTAGAAGAAATAATCCATGGGATTAGACGATGGTTCTAACACGCTAATTCAAATTGACTTGTGTTAATTGTATCAACCCTGTACATCAAACATATTTAAAACAGCGCGTAGGTTTTTTATTGTCACTTCTTTTTTCTCACATGGCGCTACTGTGTTTGTGAAGCGAAGTAAGGCCGATATTTCACTGGGATACCACAGTGGCGCGACTGGTTGCGCCACCATTGTGTCCGTAACTAGACACCAGTAAAGAGACCAGAGTCGCCACACCCAGCGGCCACAGTTTTAAGGGCTATATTTCACTGGGAGTGGTAGCGCGACCAGCATCCGAGCTGGCTGCGCCGCCATATTGGTTGCGCAACCAAACGGACACCAGGTGAGTAACTCTCTATAGAGCTGTACCTATACATTTTGTTGGTAGCGGCGACTGGTTGCGCTGTTATGGTGTTCCAGTGAAATACCGGCCTTTAATGTAACCGACGTCATTAAGATATTTTTAGAAGAACATTTTGATTTAGATTTTTAATTTTGATTGAGAACCACAAATCCTGTTCCCGCAAAGAATAGTACCATCCCATACATACATACCCGTAGGTGTCGTAAGAGGCGACTAAGGGCTATTAACTGGAGGATGGGCAGTAGCATCCTCCTGTGTATTATACCATCTTACTTACTGTGGTCACCTACAACCGCGGTCCATGGTGCCAGCCGTAACGCTAACAAGCATGGTGACTATGGTATTTCCCCTCCACATTTTTCCAGCGAAAGCTAGAATTCTGGAGGGAGGTGCCTGTCCTGTAGTAGACATTTCATGGGATGTTATGATGAAAATGAACAATAAATGGTCTTTTAAATTTGCCAGTGTAAATTTTATTGATGGAGTACAATTTATCATCAATGAGTATGCGGGTACCAATAGAGATGTCAATGCCAAATATGTCACAGTTCTAACACCAAATGCAAGAGCGTGTCGAACTTGATACATTGGACTTTGTACCATTCTTATTTCAATCGCCGTAAGGGCTAAGATTGCATTCCGATTGTCACGTTTGACTTGTTCCTGACAGTAGAACAGAACGAAACACCATCATCACTAAAACTGTTCAACGGGATCCTAGAAATGATCATAATCAAAATATAAAAGAAGAACGGTATGAAATCAATCGACGCTCCGCGTTCTCTGCCCAACGAATAGAAAAGTCCTTCATTGTGGCACTATCGGCTGGACCTTCATAACTCTTTTTGAAGTTTTATAAAACTGTTAAGTAAATATTAATTACTGTTGAGTCAGTGTGGTGCCGAATTAGAATAGTACCGACCCATCTCTACCCGTGGGTGTTGTATAAGACGATTAAGACCATTTTAACTGGAGTATGGGTTGCAGCATTCTTCTGCGTATCGTACCATCTTACATACAGCAGTAAACAACAAAACGCTTTTAAAACGGTTCTATTGTGCTTCTTCTAAAAATATACGATACATTTTTGCTGTAAAATTCTGGAAAAAGCTTTCTCCCTATCCAGTAGTGATGGAATAGAAAATTTATTAAGGTTAGTTGTCTCCGTGCATTACGTTACATAGATTTGAATGCCCCTGTATGCACTTGGTAGGTACAATTGAGCACAGAAGTCAGCCGCCAGCGATCGGTAAGACAATATTGTCCAATCCCGCAGCATGCATATTCAGTGCGAGGTTCGGTCGGATCGCTTAATTCACTGTTGTACTGTTCGGCTGCACTACTATGATAGATGCTCTGGTTCAACGTAGTAGGAGATTTTTCAGAGACATTGAAATCACCAAGGTGTGAGACATATCTCTCTTCGTTATTGTTTAATCCTCTTTTATCATATAGTTGTTTTTAAGTTTAGCAAAATTTCCACAACTTAAAACTCAACTGATAATCAGTTTCTTATGTGCGAACTGCCTCTCAACCCGGTTGAACTTGTTTAAGAAAATTCCCAGTACAAATTCAAACCAAAAGCCTGTAAATTGCAGTATCTGCAAAGATATAGAAAACCCAAATAAAGTTTGCACAGCAATTTCTTACTCAGAGAAGATACCTAAAGCTAATCAAATGGAAGGGTTACTTTAGTGATTGCCGTCCCGCTAACGAATCTTTTGCGGGATTCTAGCGGGTAAATAACAATATTTCTTTGGAAAAGATATCTGAAGCAGGTTGTCTTAAAAATATTTATTTTATTTATAAAAAAAAAAATTATGGCAAACATATTTGCCGCCATTTACAATTCTTTTTAGGGTTCCGTACCTCAAAAGAAAAAAACGGAACCCTTATAGGATCACTTTGTTGTCCGTCTGTCTGTCTGTCTGTCCGTCTGTCTGTCTGTCAAGACCCTTTATCTCACGAACGGGTAAAGGTATCAGGTTGAAATTAATACCATATATTAAGATCCATGAACAACACAAGATCTGAAAATTTCAATTTTTTACAATGACGCAATCAAAAGATATGGCATTTTATGTCCTTATCTCCATACATTTATTCATAAATGCAAAACCTACAGGGTACTTCCCGTTGACCTAAAATTATGAAATTTGGCAAGAAGCTAGGTCTCACAGTACAAATAATGGAAAAAGTCTAAAATCATTAAAATTTTACAACTTTTCTCACAACTAATGGTAACCAATTGTGGTGAGCTCCCGTTTCAAGAACATTCATATAAGAGAGGGGTTAAGTTGGATGGTCGCTGTGGCGATTTTTGTTTTAGTTCTTTTTTAAAAACGGGAACACTTACAAACTTGAAAATTGGTATGTTTATAGTGCCTGCTATAAAATAACAACAAATAATATAATTTGGTCAAGCGCGTGTCGGACTCAAAAAATGTAGCACATTAACTTACTGAAATTTCAACTAATACAATTATGATTATGTGGTGGTACGGAACCGTCGGTGCGCGAGTCCGACTCGCACTTAGCCGGTTTTTTTAAATCTGTTAGATGTAACATGTTTTTTTCTTTCAACCAACATAAAATAATTACTTTTTTGTCATACTATTGGTACAATCATTACAACTGTAAAGCCCTTCGTAAAGGCAAAAAAATGCTTCTATGTATGTTCTTTAACTATTCAAAAATGCCTGTTTATGCCACCCACGATAAAACATTTCAATAAGTGGGTATAATAAGTGTCTTCATTTATTCTTGCATTATTATCCTCTTTTCCAATATTGTAGGATTTTTTCTCACATACTAAGCTTCTATTTCATCATAATCTGTTTAATAATTTTCATCATAACTTCTTAGGTTACTGAGTGTCCCACCGTGTATTTTCGTCAATTTAATCAACTCCACACGATAAGTTGAATGAGTTACTTAAAGTATTTTGGTTAGGACAAAAAAAATATTCTGTTTGTTTACTTATTAACAATTACAACATATAAAATTGACGTTACATAACAGAGGTGCTTTGAAAATATCATGAAAAAAAAAAAACAATTTAAAAAACAAGAATATGGTGAAATCAGAGACCATAACTCCGCAGAAAAGTTCGGGATCTTACACTTTCGGGATACCCATCCCTAGTCCCTTCGTATAAACAAACACACATCTTAAGACAGACTTGTTTATCTCGAAGTTGTTAATTAAAATTAATATTTCTGAGCTTTGCGCCGTTACAAACTGAACGTGAATGAGCGTAGAAGTTGACTTTGAGGTAAACAGAAAGATGGTTAGCAGATTTATTTGCTGATGAGTTTCGGAAATTGGGGCAGAGGAGTAGAAATATCAATAAAACTTTTGTTGTAATATAAATTAAGATTTAAAGACCACCACTCACAGTTTTGTGTTAATCTGTTTTGAGCTGTTAAGCCAGTTAGTCTTCTCAGCAAAAATAGACAAGACAAGACAAACTTTATTGGTAACGATAAGTAACGGGTCGGCCAAAATAGTATACATTATGCGCCGGGAGGTTTTGATTATTTATAATAAGCGTATTTTAAAAGAAGTATTTTGTAACTATCTGTACTCGTCCTAAGCACGGGTTGTCATAGTCAGTAAAAATCACCAAATGAAATTTATTAATAAATACCTACACAGTTTATCAAATAAACATAAATTAAATATTAAATCACATTTTTTGTAGTCTGCAGTCATAAACTTTCGTTCCACAACTATTGAAAAATAGAAAATAAACCAACTTAATAGAAAACAAATTGGAGTAGACAGCTGAGTGCACCTAGTAAATTTTTGTGTCTCCCCATAGTAAAGTGGTCATGTGATCGACTAATTTTGTGTGGGACAGTGAAATTTTTTTTTCAAGTATAAATTTTTTTAACGTCGGTAAAGTTGCTTGTTTTCATGAGTAGAGTCACTGGGCTTCGGGTTTAAAACGAATAAAATTCACGCTGTAGAAGCCCTTAGGTAAAAGGATCACTCAAAAACTGCACAACGTATAAATTTTTACAAATAAAGACATTGTATAGTACGCGACGATTCAATAATTTAAGGCATCTAGTCTCTGATTAAAATGACAATCAAATTTCGCGCCCCAACAAATACTTCAGACACATTGTAAGAATAAAAAAGGAAAGCATAATAACATCTTAATCAGAGCAGTTATTGCGTCCCCTCGAAAATTCCGATTGTCTCCAAATTTAATAACAGGATTCAATGACCCCCTTCTTTCCTCCACCCTCTGAAGCCCTTGAGAGGATCTAAGGAAATTTTTTCTCTACGTGAGGACCACAATAAGAGGATTTTGATTATTTACGATCAAGCGATCAAGTTAAGGTTGCATAAATCGGATCCAGTACGTGTTTCACCTTTATTTTACCGTGAAATATGTATACATACAAGGTATAAGCAACAGGTTCCCAAAAACTCTCAATAATACTGTACAACTATCAGTGAACGAAACTTTTAGGAAATGAAAAAAAAATCGGCCTCTCCATGCGAACTGTATACAATAATTTTGTATAGAGATGCAGATTCTTTTTTTTCATTTCTTGAAAGTTTCATTCACTGAAAGTGGTTCAGTTTCGTTGACTGATCATGCCTTTAAAAAAAAAATCAGTACATTACATAATTTAATTAACCGAATATTTTATTGACTATTTGAAGTCGACGGCAATACTTTTCGGTCAGGACCAGCCAGAAAGAACTCAATAAGCGAATTTACTTTGTAAAACATGGTAAAACTAATTAACTATCTTAAAAGTTTAAAAAAACTAAATCACTTTCTTTGGCGTAAAAAACCATCATTCTCAAACAAAATATGTATAGAGGACCCTTTTAGGACAGAAATTTAGTCCCTAAAACAGGAATGCTCTTGTGTTGAGGGTTCACTTTATATACCATACCTGTAGGTCATCATTAACAGCATCAAAATTTATGTTAAAGTTATGTTTTTTTACACTCCGTATATTAATGCTGCTTGTATTTGATACATAGTGCGATTATACAGGATGTTTGGTAAATGTTTGTAAACCTCTCCGATGGTTTAGCTATCCATGATACTGAATAACTTTCCTTAAAGAACATTGGTCCAAGTACAAAAAATATATATATATATATATATATATATACGTCCCATAGAAACTGCATCAGCTGATTGCGAATTCTGTATGGGAGGTCAAGTTTTTTTTATCATATTTCGACCTTAGGGAAAGTTGCTTAGTTTCATGGAAAGAGCCCCGAGAGGTTTGCAGACATATACCAAACTTCCTGTACAACTTACAACAATGATTATAAAATTATTGTACGAATTATATTTTCACGAAAATTTTCTTTGCCAGAATGCCATCTTTAGACCATGTCCCGGCTAGGCGTACACTGAGCCGCTCACTGTGAGCCGACCGACTCTGAGTGGCGTATCGGTCGTTTACTCAATTCGTTCCATCGGCGTAGTGCGCTCACTGAGCATCATAGTTCGCGGCGACTCAGCTGCTCACTAAATGAATGAGCGGCTCACTGTAAGCCTAGTGGGGACATGGCCTTAAGTACTATGTTCTCTTTGAAGCTCAACTTAGACTTTGGCTTTGGTTTCCGTTTTTCTTTGAAATACTTATTTAATTATCCGGCTCTCAAAGGACGGAAACTGGAGAAAAAATTGGGACTACCCCGGATGTGAGGTTAATCGGCGTAAATCATAAGAACTGGCGGTCATTTATTCGTCCAATTAAATATTTGCAATAGATAGAAAAAATCGATACAATTTTGATTGACGTTAGGTTGAGGGTTAACTTAATGAGGAGCTGGACAAATATATTATGTAGAATCTTTAATTTTAATCTTTTAAGATTCTGTGTTGCTTCGCTCACTGCGCCTCTGCCAGTCCTCATGTTTGGGTTTCACTATTACCATAACAATAAAACATACACCCACTCTCCATATAACTGCGTGGGTAGTTGTGGAGTGAACATCAAAATTTATTACTCTGCAAGTTTTAAATTAACTAAATTATTTTATTGCACTAAATCAAACAAAAACACTACTCAGTGATGCTTTAGGAAGTGCTCCAACCTGTCAGCAGTTAATTTTCCTTAAATTAACTATCCTACAACCTTAGTGATAAATTTAAAAAGTGTAGTGTAACATAACCTAAAAATGGATTACACTGCTATCAAGCATAACATGGCTGAGATGATGGATCTTTTCACCACAAAGATGTCTGAATTTCAGTTGGATCTTAATCAGGTCAAAGGTAAATCCACAACAGTTGCTTCATTGTATGCAGACTTTCAAAATTTCAAGGCTTTTGTTTGCTCCACCATGACACTCTTAAAATCCCAATTGGAGCTGTTGATCAAGGGACAGGACCGGCTTGAAATGCGCACACGAAGAAAGATGTTACTATTCCATGGAGTCAAAGAGGAAAAAACCGAAAAGTTACCTGAAATTGTTGTTAACATTGTCACTACTAAAGTCGGTGTTTCTGAATGCACGGTGAAGGATCTCAAAGTGTGTCACCGAATGGGCAAGATAAGCGATAAGCCCAGGCCAATTCTCGTGAAGTTCTCGGATGTCAGGCTACGTGATAAGATTTGGTCTAACAAGAAGGCCCTCAAGAGCAGTGGGACTACATTGTCAGAGTTTTTGACACGGATGAGACATGAAATCTTCACAGCTGCGCGTGATGCTTTTGGGGTCAGTAGATGTTGGACGCGTGATGGAGTTATCTTTGTCAAAATGCCCGATGATAGCCGCCGCACTGTTGAGACTATGGCTGATTTAAAGGACATTCCTGTGGTTTAATTGCATGTTTTTCGACATAATTGTTGGTTAACGAGTGCTGGTTTTAGGGCCATTAAGTTCGACATTTTCAAAGTCTTACCCGTCTTGAGTGTCATACACATGCCGTTCTTATGTCTGTGCAAGGAAAATACTATTCTCTTGTCTGTGTGTCACAACTAGTAGTTATTTTTAACTCCTTTTACATAAATATTAGTTTTTATAACACCCACAAGTTTTATGTTAACTGATGTGACGTATGTGTGACGTGACGCACGTAAGTTGACAGATGTCAGACTTTTTCTTTCTTTTTTTTTTTTTACTTTTTAAATATTTTTTGGCTTGGATAACCTTCCGACTTGGCACGAGCCGGTTATGTTCACGTTTTGTTTTAAAACAGAGATAAAATATTATGTGTTGTTCGTCTCTTGGTTTAATTACTTCTAAGATTAGATATAAAATACGTTATACGTGTCTTTGTTTAATCACTACACTGAATATAAAGTTATGTTTATTTTTTTTTTTTGTAAAAGGTTTCTTATGATGTACTTTTTATTATAAAATTGTGTAATAAGCTCTCTCTTTTACGCTGCTTACAGGGGAACGCTGCTGCTGTTATTAGTGCAGTTTGTGTGTAAATTATTAAATATTTTATTTATTTACTTATACTTGATATTTATTTATATATATAATTTGTATAATATATAAATTTATAATATACAACAAGATGAATAATAGTGTATCTAGTGATGAAGAACTACAATTTTTCTCTCTTTCCTCAACATCTGACACATCCCAGGACAGCTTTCATAGCAGTTCTCCCCCTCCCCTAGCCTTGGATTCTGCCTTAGACTCCATTTTTTCTGCTTATCCCAAACACTTTAATGTTATCCACATAAATGCTCAAAGTATTCCTCAACATTATCCGGACATGTTAACATCATTTGACAATAAAAACATTCATGCGATTCTGGTGTCAGAAACTTTCTTGAAACCGTGCCTACCCTCCACTTCGTACTCTATTCCTGGCTTTCACCTGATTCGGAATGACCGAGAGGGGAAAGGCGGTGGAGGTGTTGCCATCTATTTACGTAGTAATTTACCATTTACTATACTTTGTCAATCTCCCTCTTTATATAGCGAATCTTGTGAATATTTATTTTTGGAAGTACTGTTTGGTTACAAGAAACTATTACTAGGTGTTTTCTACAGTCCTCATCTTAAAATAAATTATTTTTCAGAGCTGGAAAATTTGCTTGAGCAATTTGTGCCGTATTGCGACCATTCAATAGTTATGGGAGATTTTAATACCTGTCTTATTAAGAATGATCATCGTTCGAAAAAACTCATTTCTCTAATAAATTCCTCTAACTTACACCTTCTACCTTCACAAGCTACTCATAATTTTCCACACTGTCAACCCTCATTACTTGACCTGAGTATCGTTTCTTCGACTGAACACGTCGCTGCTCATGGACAATTTTCGGCTCCCGCATTTTCATATCATGATCTTATATATGTGTCTTACAAAATTAAATACCCAAAACCCAAGCGGCGTATAGTAATGATGCGTAGCTTCAAAAAATTTAATAATGAAAAGTTTATGAGTGACCTGAAGGAAATCAATTGGGATGCTGTGTTTAGTGCGCCTACGATTGATGGAAAAGTTGAAATCTTCAATTCAATTCTCACTCAGCTCTTTGATATACATGCTCCTCTAAGACCTATTAAGCTAAAACACTTACCAGCTCCTTGGCTTACTCCAGAAATTAAAGCTTATATGATTAGAAGGGATAGAGCTAAGGTAAAATATCGTAAAAAACCTACTGATGATAATCGTGACAAATATAGATACCTAAGAAATCGTTGTAATAAGCTGTGTAGGGACGCACAACGATCCTATATACATGAATCGGTAAAAAATTGTGACCAGGCAAAAGTGTGGAGGTTTATGCGATCTCTTGGAATAGGTAAATCTAAGCAGCTGAATTTACAAGCCACTAAAATAGATCTCAACTCTTTAAATAGCCATTTCTCTTCTGCATCTTCTGTGACTGCCGTTGAAAAATCTAAGACATTACTGCATCTGAAAAATATTCCTACCCCATATTATGATCAGTTCGCCTTTAGAGCTATTACAGTAAAAGAGGTAGAGAAATCTATCAACGCCATAAAATCGGACGCCGAGGGCTTGGATGGTATTGGTCGAAAGATGATAGTGTTGACTCTAGAAACAGTGTCTCCTATTCTATGTCATATCTTTAATACCTCACTAGATACTGCTTCCTTTCCTAATGTCTGGCGTCAAGCTTATGTAATACCTCTCCAAAAAATTTACAATCCTTCACATCCTTCCCACTATCGCCCAATTTCTATCCTGCCGTTTCTATCGAAAGTCTTTGAGCGCCTGGTACACCAACAACTCTGTATCTTTCTACAACGTAATCAGCTTCTCAGTCCCTTCCAATCAGGCTTTCGACTTGGACACAGCACAGTCAGCGCTTTGATTAAGGTCACTGACGACATCCGATTCGGTATGGAAAAGCAGTTAGTTACTGTCATCGTACTTCTTGATTTTAGCAATGCTTTTAATTCTATAGATTTCGATATTCTTCTTAGTATATTATCCTCACTAAATATTTCTCCAATCACCGTTAAATGGTTCCGCAGCTACCTTAGTGGCCGCCAGCAGTGCGTTCGGTTAGACAATAAATCATCTACCTTCTGTCCCATTACTACTGGTGTGCCGCAGGGTGGAGTGCTTTCTCCCCTCCTTTTCTCGATTTTTATAAATTCTATTACTTCTCACATATCTTCCTCCTTTCACCTCTACGCTGATGATCTTCAGTTATACTGCCAAGGTCCGGCTGATAAGGTCTCAGACGTCATTTTCTCTATAAATAGTGATCTTGCAAAAATTCACAACTGGAGCAAATCCTTTGGTCTAACTGTTAATCCAGCTAAGTCTCAGGTCATTATCGTCGGTGGGACAAAGCAGCTAGATCGGATATCATTTACAAACCTTACCCCTGTAATACTGAATAACTGCCAATTGCCGTTTGTGGATGTTGTCAAGAACCTGGGTTTGCTAATTGACAAAAATCTTTCCTGGCTTCCTCAAGTGGAAACCGTTTGTCGTAAAACTTTTGCTGTGTTTGGGTCGATGAAAAGATGGAAAAATCTTCTTCCCGTAAAAACTAAAACTGAGCTCGTTAATTCCTTAGTCCTTCCGATCCTAGATTATGCAGATATCAGTTACTTGGATTTATCCCAGCTCCTTTTGAACAAACTCGATCGGCTGCAAAACATGTGTATACGTTTCATTTTCGGTCTTAGGAAATACGATCATGTATCTGAGTATAGGAATAAACTAAAACTATTACCGATTCGTCAGCGACGTTACGTACATGCCCTCTCTTTACTATTCAACATCCTCAACTCTCCGGTTTCTCCTCCATACCTCGGTGAAAATTTTGATTATTTAGGGTCAAATCATCTCTTAGCTTCCAGGTCTAAAAACGATAATTTGCTAACCACAACATTCGCAAAATCTAATTTCTATTATAATTCGTTTACAAAAATGTCAGCCCGATTGTGGAATGAACTGCCACGTGACATTCGTCAAGCAAAAACCAGTAATGCTTTCAAATCTAAATTGATCGAATTCTACCTAAAGAAAGAGGAAAGTTGTCTGTAGGAAAATAGGACACTTATTTGCATTTTGTTGTTATATTATTTATATAATGTATGTATATGTATATATATAAAGGTATATATTTTTATGTTTATTTATGTATATTACATCTGTGTATATGTGTATTATTTTATGTAAGTATATATGTGTATTTATTTATTCTATGTCTGTATTTAAGTATTTTGGTAAATACTTAAGTTTATTGTTTGATTTTATGTACCTAATTTATTTTCAAATTAGTCTAACTTAGTTAAGCAAACTCTGCACTACTCGTGTCCATCTCAGCGATTCCCAGTCCTAAGGTTGCCTGGAAGAGATTGCTCTAAGCAATAAGGCCGCCTTTGCGCGCAATTAGATATAAGGTTTCTTACGCAATTACTCTTAATTTGTGTGCAATAAAGAGTTTCTATCTATCTATCTATCTATCTCCTGCTTTTGGGTTGCTTTCTCCACAGTAATTGCGTAAGTGAGACGACAAAATTTTGTTATTATCGAAGTAAAATATTGGAATTAACCCAAGTATTCCTGTGAAGCTTAATGTTAGAGACATCGTTGTTTCAACATAAAGATATGTTTGAAATATTTGCATTAGAATCTGCTATCAAACGAAATATTCACAATTTTTTACAATTTTGCTCTATTGCGTATTATTTACTCCACATCAGTTTAAAAACATTTTCCTTACACCACTCCGTAAAAAGTGCTTTCACATTTTCATTTTCAAAAGCTGTGAAACTGCGTACTTTGCTGACCCCTCGCGCAGTATTCTAGCTTTCACCATCCATTACAAAAAAAAATAACCTGTTAATTGGACACGGTCGTTTGTGCGAAAATTTCCCTGATACGGCCTTTATTCAAGTTTCTGTTTAGTTTTTATTTTTTAAAATTTTGCAAAGCGTTGAAAAATTTATTTGAGAGACTTTTTCATCAGTTTTTAGCAATCGGGGGATTTTTTAGGCAATGTTTCGGTCACTGAATTTGAAAGGGGTTGTTTAAATTTTAAAATTGCTGTAGGCGATCTAATCTCACTAATTAATCTATGCAATTATAAGTAGTTTTACTTATTTTCATGTTATTATTCATAAGAATTAACATATACCAAGGACTGACCATCCTATTTTAGAAATCGTAACCCGTAAAGATATAAAACTAGATGGAGCTAATAAATATTCCGGGATGTTATTATGTATTACCAGGTATTATTAATATTTATTCAATCATAATTACCACGAGATGAGAAGGGAAAAAATAATCCTAATTTCAATGTTAGCTTTTCTTTACATTGAAACTATGTTGAAATTTTGAATGATTGTTTGGCAGAATACTCGATAGACCATAATTAATTTCCAGATTATTTATTTATTTAGAGTTTTATGCCTTTCTGAGTTACGTTTTCTAGTATGGTTTTCGTTTTCAGTCTCATAACAGCAGCATATACACACCACACTTCCTTTCCCTTAATGGTAGAGAGATAGGCTGAGAACATATTTTGATGCGATTTTTAAATATTTCTCTTTGTAATATTTTTGTAGTAGTTTATAAGGTTTTGTTTTTGAAAAACAAGTCTTTTTTGAAGTCAGTATTTTTTTATAGTTCTATTTAAAAACAATAAGGAGTTTTCCACCACATTTTGAAAGATGAACTGGATGGCGCTGAAGATCACCATAAGGAGAATATAAAAAATGGCACCATTAATACTGAATCACAACAATGGTACCACCATGCAATCAGTTTTAAAAGGATTAAGTTGTTTTAATGGCTGCTGTCAAATGTCTGTAATATTTTTTCCAGCAAAAAGATTTCATACATTTTACTAATTTAAGCTTCAGAAATTACCAACAGTGATCATCACCGTACCACTCATCAAAAAACCGCATCTTAATGATTAACTCAACGTAAAGTGTAGCTGTAAACGTTATGTATAATTAATTATTAAATTATCCATTAAAATATTAAGAAATTGTGATTAAAAACAGTGTTTAAATTATATTGTTTGAGAGTTTTGCGGTCACTAATACTATTATAAAAACAATATGAAGGGTTCTTACCACGATATAGATTCATCCGTGATCATGGTGCTTGCAACAGCGGCAAAATATCGGGAACTCATCAAAAACCCATATCGCGGTAAAAACCCGTCACACCGTTTTCATAAGAGTATTCAAACTGTTGTTTGAGGTCATCATAACAACCCATGAAATGTTCACTACAGGACAGGGAGCTCCTTCCAGAATTCTAGCTTTTGCTGGAAAAATGTGGAGGCGAAGTACCATAGTCACCTCGCTTGTCAGCGTTACGACTGGCACCATGGACCGCGGTTGTAGGTGACCGCGGTAAGTTAGATGGTATGATACACAGGAGGATGCTGCTGCCCATTCTCCAGTTTATAACCCTTAGTCACCTCTTACGACACCAACTATTCTTTGCCGACACCACACGGGACTTGAGGTACTTTCTATAAAACAAATGTCCAACAAAACACTTTTCAAAAATTCTTTTCATTATCCTCACTATCCCCTGCACTTTGTTCATGTATTGTTTGTGTAAATTGAATCAGTTCAATACCCCACCCCAGGGTTCGAACCCGCTACCCTTGCGACAGTCGTGTCCCGGCTAATCCGATCAGCCAGCTGTTGTATTAATTTTTGGGCGAGTTTGTTTGTTTGTATTGGTTAGGTTGGAGAGATTGATCGGTTGAGGTTAGAGATTTGTTTGAGTGTTGAGTTGTGAGAGTAAGAGGAGTAATACATATTGATGATGACGGTCTGTGATTTAATACTGTGTCTGTGATAATAAATGCAGACAGACAAGCAATGACCTGCAGCTTTACCTGTCTTGTCATCCTAATGAAGTCAACTCTACGGTCGAAAAAATTAACGAAGACCTTGATAGGATACTTCGCTGGTCAGACACTAATTGCTTAGCACTAAATCCATCAAAAACTAAATATATGGTTATGGGCTCTAAACAACAGATAAGCAAAATAAACCGTCAGAATCCACGCATAAGATTGAGGGACACGCTAATCAGCTCCATCCTTGACGCACGTAATTTGGGTCTGATAATGGATCCAGAGCTTAGGTTTGAGAAGCATATACAGGAAGTTGCACGTAACTGCTTCTATCGTCTAAAAGTGCTCTACAGGATTCGTAGCTATCTAAATACCTCTCTTCGAATACAACTTACCGATTCATTAGTTCTGTCCAAATTTAATTATGCCGATACAGTATATGGACCTAGACTTTTAGCTACTTCTAAAGGCTTAATACAACGTGTACAAAATGCTTGTGCCAGATTCTGTTTTAATATTCCACCTAGAAGTCATGTATCACCTTTTATAAATCAAGCTAAATTGCTAAACATGTCCTCCAGAAGACACGTCCATTTTGCTACACTTTTGTTCGGCACCATAAAAAACCTTAAACCTTTGTACCTATATGAGAAAATAACTTGGTCTTCCCGTATCCGACTTGCGCGACTTGCAATTATTCCCCCTCACAAAACAGCTGCTTTCAAGGGTAGTTTTAAATATACTGCCGCTAAAATCTGGAATGATATTCCACCTCCTTTACGAAATTTAAAATCAGTTCGTTCGTTCAGTAATAAATTTAAACAATATGTTCTAAATTTACAAATCAGCGGTTCTGCGATCCTCTGATTAACTCTTCACCCAACTAGTTTTGTATACATACAATTTCCACCTAAGTATATATTTTGAGTTTCCGTAATCCCTCTTTTCACACATCCTCTTTTTTTAGCGTTTTAATTTTTTATTTACTGACACACAACAATAAATTCCAAATTCTTTACTAACACAGTACTTTGCAAATTACACATTTGATTAGTTCTAGTTTTTATGTTATTGTCTTTTGTTTTTTATTTTATAATTAAGTATAATTTTGTTTTGTGTTAACAAATTATAATGTAGCCATCCATATGTTTTGGTTCATCTGAACTCTAAAAATGGTTCCAGCTGAAAATCAGAGCCTTAGCCTTTGGCTTTGGCATGTGCTGAGCTGGAGGCCTATTTAGCTGTTTTTTTAATGTGTTTACACTTATGTTTTTGTTTTTCTTTTGCATGCTAAATAAATATTATTTCTTTCTTTCTTTCTTTCTTTCTTTCAATGATTATTATTTTTCATAGATATACGGTCGCATTCAAGATTCGAACGAAAAGTGTCCCTATTTTAGTTTGTTCGAAATCTGAAATTTTAAAGTAAAAGTTTCCTCAGCCACAAAACAACTGAGAGCGAAAAAAAGTTTGAGCCTTTTTAATGGTGCCACTTTTTGAGAAGCTATTGTGCATCTACCAATGTATGATCGAAGGTGACATGATTTTTAAAAATTATTGGCAATGATACTAACAAAAGAACAATGCTATCTTATAAAGGGCTTTGAACAAATTGTATAAAACCTTTTAGGGCTTATGATGGGGGCTAAATGCAACAATTTTTTTCGAAGACTTTCTGAAATTCGCAAAAAAATAAAAAATCTATACAAAATTTAAATTTTAAAAATTTCCAAAAGTCGTAAAACTACAGTTGTTGGATTTTGCCTTTAAAAGGATTGGCATGTTTTTTTTAAACCCGGCGTATGAAACTTTGGAAGCAAATTTCCACATATATATACAACACAAAATAAACTTTATTGCACACCACAGGACAAGAAACAGATACAGACAGGACAAGAAACAGAATGAAAAATATATGAAGCACGTACAAAAGGCAGCCTGTAAAAAATTTGGAATAAGAATTCATTTCTAATCGACCTGTTCCGCAAATTTCTAACCAATTTATAAAACAATTCCACACCAATTTGCAGTTCCAATTTTAAATTTTAGTGAAAACAAACAGCGCTTTGAACTGCAGTGCAAATAGTGCGATAGTGCTGCAGTGCAGTGCAGAAATGCACTGGCGGAGAGAGCCGAGTGCCTTCGAACACTGCCGAGGCAAAAAGTGCTTCGCCAATTGAATAATCCATTTGGTGGTGGTGCAAACGAAAATAAATAATATGTTATTACACAGGCTGTAAGAAAATACGATAATCCTTCTAAGGGGTAATTAAACATCGCTAATAGATTGTATAAAAATAAAATAATGACAATTAAATTAGATTACTTCAGGCGATGTGTAATTTTTTTTGGGTATTCTGAAGAGAAATATCTTTTTATTTACCCAGTATCTTGCCGTGATTTTCAGGTATGTGTTTCTTGACCATTAAAGTGAGGGCATCACCAAGACCAAAACATGATTAGTGAAAATTGACTCGACAAAATAAAAATCCAAAATCGCCTCTTCAATTTTCATTTATTCTTTTGTGGAATCTGAGGTGTTTTAAGTATACATAAAGATATTTGTAGTTGCTAGGGTTTGCCCTACCTAAAATTTTATTTTATTCCTTAGTTTTTATAAAAAGTCGATATTATATATCAGGCGCTTACGTCATTTAGTTTTGGTAACACGCACAGTATATCTGTCGCAATCGAATGCGTTGCGGATTGCGCACTTTATCCCTTTCTTTCAAGCGAAAAGACTGCGCGCACTGTCAAATATCTATCTTTTCTTTTCCCATAGCCTCTTAACTGACAAAGTGGCGCCATATGGAAATTAAAAAAACTCATGTGATATCGCGTATAAAATACGAAATTACAAAAAAAAATATTACAGAAATATCCTTATCCTTTGTTTATGTGCCTGTCATAACAGGATTCTGGCAAATCTTTCCCAAAATGTTCTTTATTAATTGTAGGATATTAAAAATCTCTTAATGACGTCACATTTACGTCGCTTCACCAACAAAGTAGCGCCATGTTGAAAAGTGGAACAAGAAAAGAAGCGACAATAAAAAAACCCACGCGCTCTTTTAAATATGTTTGATGTACAGGGTTGATACAATGAACGTAAGCAGTAGTCCCGTGTGGTGCCGGCAAAGAATAGTACCAACCCATACATACATACCCGTGGGTGTCGTAAGAGGCGACTAAGGGTTATAAACTGGAGGATGGGCAGCAGCATCCTCCTTTGTATCTTACATCTTACTTACTGCGGTCATCTACAACCGCGGTCCATGGTGCCCGCCGTAACGCTAATAAGCGAGGTGACTATGGTACTTCCCCTCTACATTTTTCCAGCAAAAGCTAGAATTCTGGAGGGAGCTCCCTGTCCTGTAGTGGACGTTTCATGGGATGTTATGATGAAGCAGTAGTCTAATCCCATGAATTTTTCTCTTCTAAGTAATCTGATATTTTATCATAACCTTTCTTATACAGTTTCGGTTTGATAACAGTTTTGAATTAATCTAACGGTAAACTTTCAATATCAGTGGGTACATTATTATAAAAGCGTATACATTGACCTTTATAAGATTTACTTATCTTGTGAACACGGCTAACATGAGAAGTGAGTTGATATTTTTGTAAAAAAAATATATAAATATTTCGCAATCTCTTCCAACTTGCGTCTGTGAATTTAGCTGGAATAACGATGGAGACGCCATATGGCGTCCTAGCGGAGGTTTAGTTTAGGAGGCCGCCCGGCCGGCCTATCTGTTCACTCTAACGCGCTTTTTAATATTCCTTAATATCGGACCCGACCTCTGCTTTTTATAAGGAAAATTGCAAAATTGATGACGGCTATGACCAAAAGAGAAAATATTTGTGCGAAGCTTTTGAAAGCAGAAACAAGTTTGTTTACTTTGAGAGATAGTAATTATCATTTTGAAGGAAGTAGGGCTTTTGTGCAAAGTCTGTCTGGGGAAGTACCAGCCCCTTGCTTTTTTCTGCCGTAAAGCAGCAGTGTCACTGCTATATTTCGGTTTTAAGGGCAAGGGAGCTGGTGAAATTATTGGCTCATGAGACATACCATCTTAGTTCTCAGGGTGGGCAACGCGCCTTACTGTCTTACTCTTGTCAATTACGCTATTAATAATACAGTGGGTGCTATGGGCAGTGGTGACCACTTACCATCAGGTGGCCCACAAGCTCGCTTGCTCACTTGTTACATAACAAAAAACCGGCCAAGTGCGAGTCGGACTCGCGCACTGAGGGTTCCGTACCACCACATAAACATAATTGTATTAGTTGAAATTTCAGTAAGTTAATGTGCTAGATTTTTTGAGTCCGACACGCGCTTGACCAAATTTTATTATTTGTTGTTATTTATAGCTTATGCACTATAAACATACCAATTTTTAAGTTTGTAAGTGTTCCTGTTTTTAAAATAGAACTAAAACAAAAATCGCCTCAGCGACCATCCAACTTGACCTCTCTCTTATATGAATGTTCTTGAAACGGGAGCTCACCACAATTGGTGACCATTAGTTGTGAGAAAAGTTGTAATATTTAATGATTTCAGACTTTTCCCATTATTTGTACTTTGAGACCTAGCTTCTTGCCAAATTTCATAATTTGTGGAAGTACCGTGTAGGTTTTGCATTTTTGAATAAATGTATGGAGATGAGGACATAAAATGCCATATCTTTTGATTGCGTCGTTGTAAAAAATTCAAATTTTCAGATCTTGTGTGGTTCATGGATCCTAATATATGGTATTAATTTCAACCTGATACCTTTACCCGTTCGTGAGATAAAGGGTCTTGACAGACAGACAGACAGACAGACAACAAAGTGATCCTATAAGGGTTCCGTTTTTTTCTTTTGAGGTACGGAACCCTAAAAACAACAAAAAACTCACGCCATAATATCATATAAAAAAAAGTTGTTTAACATGATCATAATGCCACTTTTCTTGCTTAGACGAGTTTTAATTATACAGTTAAGAACACGTCAAGTTAGACACATTGGACTTTGTTCCATTCTCAATACAATACCTGTAGGAGCTGAAGTCTCAGCAGCGAATGTTAAGCTTTATTTGCTTTCGACTGTATAGAGCCATTGATTATAATTAGCTGGAAAATTCCGACCAATAAGATTGCTCCATTTGACAGCTTGGCTCCCCCCTCGCACAGCACTGGTAAACTGGCACTGGAAAAGCAGTAATCATCTCGTTATCGGTATCCTCTCGGCATTGTCGCAATAGTATTCTAAAATTAATTTTAGTATACTATTGCGACATTAAACTAATGTACACTACACAGCAGATGTCACTATTGCAATTAAGGGTCTGATAAGAGTTGAATTACCTCTCTTTCTAACAAAGGGTAGAATGCGCGTGCTAGAACGGAGCGGATTTGCGCTGTTTTACGTTTTTTGATCATTTTTGCATTTTTATGCATAATATAATGAATAATGTGTAAAAGTTTTGGCATCATAGATTAATGGGTACTTAAGAAAAATGGTTTAAAAGCAAAAAGCAGAGTAACTTTGGATTTTTTTATGGCGTACAAAATATATTCAATCGTGTATCGGAGTCGGCCATATTATTGTAAAGATGCTTAATTATCACATTATTTTTTTCACGGCCATATATTCATCACTTTTCGTTAAAAACCTGTTTAAGTGAAACGTATTTAGCTCTTATCAGCCCCTTAATTTATTATTTTTATGGTTTTTACGGAGTCGGCTACCTAACCTAGAGGATTTGTTGAGGGACTGGTTTTTACACAGAGCGACTGCCATCTGACCTCTGCAACCCAGAGGGCAAATCAGAACCAATCCTAGAATAGGTTTTGCCAGGTTAGTAGCCAACCTAGCTGTCTAAGTTTTCAAGCCGCCAAATAACCTCTGCAGCTGACTGCGGCAGCATTGACAATAGCCAGGACCAACGGATTAACGTGCCTTCCGAAGCACGGAAGCGCTCTAGTTGTTGTGCCACTAACGGTCACCCATCCAGGTTCTGACCAGAACCAACGTTGACTAACTTTCTTTATCGGAAAGAAAGAGCCTCAGGTAATTTTAGAAGAATCATATTCAACGCAAAAACCCTCTAATAAACGAAAATTTATGTCATTGTTTCCAATCGATTACTCATCTATTTTTCCCTTTCCACCTGTCTCATTCGACACCAAGAAAACGGTTAAAGTGTAAACGCAGCCAATAGTTCCATTTAAAAAAGAAGCAGCTGGATCCTTGAGCCACCGCAAAAGAGTAAATTAGTTTGTTCTCACAAACAATCTATTTGCAAGCGAGTTAAGTGTAGTATTCGAGGAAAGGGGAGTTTTTAGAAAAAGGGGTTTATTTTTTCATTTAACCGTCTCGATGCAAAGATGGAATTGGAATTTGTTGTTTAGATTGTATTCTTAGCTATGTTTATACGAAAACTTCTTTCTAGGTATTCTACAAAATTAAACAAAATATAACATTTTCTGAACAAAAGCTAAACTAATAGGTCGAAATACGAAGCGAAAAATACGTTATGTTATACAATCAGATACGCATTTGGTAATCATAACATCCCATGAAACGTCCACTGCAGGACAGGGAGCTCCCTCCAGAACTCCAGCAAGAACGCATGGTACCTTAAGAACTACCATAGTCACCACGCTTGTGAGCGTTGTGGCTGGCGACCGCAGTATGAAAGTTGTAACAATACACAGTAAGATGCTGCTGCACATCCTCCGTTTCATAAACCCTTAGTCGCCTCTTACGACACCCACAGGTAGAGATGGGTTCGTAATATTATTTGCCGGCACCGCACGGGCTGTTACACTTTGTATAAGTTGAATTAATTGTAATTCACTATTTTATTTGCTCCAATTTAACGGGAATTCAAGTCCCTTCAAGGCTATTCAAAACATAAATTTATTACCCCATATGACAAAGTATACTTTTATGAATTTTTACATTTAACTTATCCTTTGAAGACAGTTCAATGAAATAATGAGCCGGTCGTCAAGACGGAAGGATTTCCAGACGATCCAACTTGAAGTCCACTTTCCTTTCATTGAAGGTATTTGTAACAACTTTGGTCATTATTTTACTCATTGTCTCTTTTGGGCTTATGGAGGGTAATAAAGATAGGATCACTTTTAGGTCAGCCAAAATTTGAGGCCTTGCAGGAACTGACCCCTATCTCTTCTTTAATTATAAAATAGTAAATCAATTTCTTTTGTACATTGAAGATATATATAAAAAATATCACGTTATGCTAATTTTATGCCCCTCTATCCAAATCACAAATTTTTGGAAATTTTGTCTGTTTGTTTAGTTGTTCAAGCATCACGCTAAATCTTCTAAACCGGTCTGAATTAAACTGTTTTGTTTGATAACTAATAGTTTTACTTAAATACTGGTATATTTTTTATTTTGACATGTGGGAGAAGACGCGGGCATAAACTACTATTTAGTAAAAACTTTAAGAAAACCACAACTAATGGATTTTACCTATATGTCTTTTTTGATAGTTCAAACGTTTATATTTCAAAAGATCACATCACGTTATTCTGCAAAAGTATGTAAGTAATCAGTGCCCAATTTTGGTCAGATTGAAATTTATGTGAAGGGCGTGCCCTGCCTCCTTAGCTTGTACTAATTGGAATTCACAACAGATATTTACTCGTTAGAAGTTTCAGAAGACTTAGGAGAGATAACCTATTTGATGCATACAGTTTCATTAAACTTTTTCAAATACTTCGTCTACAATATAAAAAGCTTTTCTAGCAGCTGCTACAAGAAATCCAAGATTAGATTCGGTAAGGCTAAATTTGAAAGCGCTAACAAAAGCGTTATCCAGGTTTGTAATTGGCTTAATACTTACATGATTCGTATAGTTTAAAAAAAAATCTAAATTGATCTCTCATCTTGCACGATGGGCTGGTTTTTGCTATTCGACGTCAATGCGCCTATTTTGCGTTCTAATTGTGTTACCTAAGATTGGATCCATAACAGCCGGTGCTGGCCGGTAAGACTACAACCACTAGAAGTAAATCTAGAACAAAAAATGCACAGAAGTCTCTTTGATAATGCGTCAAACCGCGCATTCCGGCCTCTACGCGATAAAATCGTGTCGTGAGAAAATACTATTGAGTAGATAGACTTTAAACACAATGAGCATTAGAAAAGATTTTTGGACATTGATTTATTTCAGGAATTAAATGAAAAATAAAAGCTTAGTCTGTTGAAGGTTTCCGCAACCCCGGAGCGCGTGGTGACTTTCATTAATAAAAGAATAAAAGTATGTATAGATGTAAGAGAATTATACGACAAATAACTATGATAAAGTTCTAAAACATGAGTATTTTTTTATATAGGCACTATTTCTAGCTGCTGGAATATGATAGTCGAACAGGCAAGATGTTCAAATTCTCATACGCTACGTGCTCCATCAACAAACTTGTACCTGCGTCAGTACGCGGCTTGTAATAGAGTAAGTACTTCATATAATATTCAGGGGTACACCGGAACGCTCTCTCGGATAGATCGATGGGGGCTGTTCGTTTCATACCTATTGAGACGTTTCATTTTACTTTGAAATAAGTCGACGGTTCTCATTTAAAAGCTAAAAGTTCTAAAGGGGAGATTTTATTGCGTGACTGCATTTTAAAGCTGTCGTTACAGTATCTCCTCTAACAAAAAAAAAAGTATTACATCTACATTTGCCTACCTATCCCCGCAACGTAAGACATGAATTTCATCATGATGACCCCAACGAGTTCGTTCATAATAACTAAACTTATAAACAAAAAAGCATTCTTTTTCGTTTTTGTATTTTGTCCTTGTACTGTTTTTTGGAAAAGTGATTTAATTTGCTTGCCAAAAAGGCAAAAATATGGTCTTTCTGTATTTTCCTAGATATTGTTTCATACTTATCAACATCATATCGAGTGGGTTTTAGTGTAGCGACGCACGTGTGGAAATTCCGACGCGGAAAGTTCCGCGACTGAAAAATCTGTCAAGTAAAACACCAGCGTCAATTCCGTCAGATGTGTCATAGGTAAACTGAAAAGCGTTGCGAGAGTAATGAGCGGAACTCTCCGGAAATGTTTTTTTTTTACGAGTGAGCAAACGAGCAGGTGGGCCACCTGATGGTAAGTGGTCACCACCGCCCATAACACTCTCTGTCTTTTTAATGGCGTATTTTGACACTAATAAGACAGCTAAGCGCGTTGCTCACTTTGAGAACTAAGATTATATGTCTCATGTGCCGGTTATTTGTGTGTCGCTATACTTAAGATTAGAAACGAACTCCACAAACCCTAGTGTCAGAATTATTGAGCCTCCAAAACCCTTTGACTCGGTTCATTGACGACAAACGTTCTTACGTTGAAGTAGACAGAACTAAAGGCTAAGCGCGACTTTCGAAGCAGGAAATCATATTTATGTTCCGACAAACAGATGATTCATCCTGCAATGCCCTGACCAAACTGAGGAAGTTTCACGAAGTGATTTTTGTTCGACAATGTCCGGACCGAGAATCAAACCCAGAACCTTTGAGTTGAAAGCGGTACACTTACCACTTGCATATTTTTTCAGAGATCAGACTGTGGATCGCCTGAGGAAGAATGAAAAAGAGATTATAGAACTAAAACAGAAAAATGTATTTTTGGAAAAATCCAACAAAGCCTTGGAAGAAAGAGTGGGGCTTCTCGAATACAAAGAAAGAGAACAAAATATTGAATTGGTAGGAGTTGAGAAGCAGGAAAAAGAAAACACTCTCTTGGCTGTGCAGAAAATCGCAGAAATATTCCACTTAAAAAAAGAAGATATAGAAAGTGCATGGCGGGTAGGACGAGAAAACGCCGCTAACGGAAAACCTCGTCCGATTATCGTGCGCCTGCGTAGCCGGGCAGCCCGCGACCAGTGGATGCGAGCGCGTAAACAACGCATTAATAATAAGCAAGTCTTCGGGAGCGAGAATGACAAGCCAATATACATAAACGAGAATGTAAATAAACAGACACGGGAGCTTTTTTGGCAAACAAAAAATATGCTTAAAAATAGGTATAAATTTTTCTGGATACAAAACGGGCGAGTTCTTATAAAAAAAAATGAAACCGAAAACAAGATTATGCAAATTAGGTGTGAAAGTGACCTATTACAATTCGTCGATAATAACATGCAAGCATAAGTTAACCATTTTATGGTTATGGAGTAAGAAGAGCGCTTATAAAATTCAACGACGTGTTAGATCACTTAAACGACATTGAATACACCAAAATTTTGGATAAAAGCGAGTGGACTTCCTGTATAAATGAATTTACGGCTGACCTACACGTAATTCATTTAAATATCCGATCACTACGGAAAAATTTTAATCAACTTTTGTTATTGCTAGAAGGAACCCTAACTAATCTTCACATACTTATTCTCACAGAAATTAACATAAAGCAACACGAAGTACCCCTGTATAATATTCAAGGTTTTAATAATTACTCATACACAAGAGAGACTCGAAGAGGTGGAGGGATATTATTCTACGTCAAGGACACGATTTCTTGGACCCCTAGTATCGCAAGCGGAACATCCTGTGAAGTGTTACATGGCGCACTCGACTGTCATACAGGAACTACAACGCATCTGATAGCAGCCTACCGGCCGCCAAATAGTAATAGGAGAAGATTCGTTGAAGAGATGGATGCAATCTTGAAAGGAGTTCCTAGGGCTATGAATGTTATTATTGCTGGGGACATGAATATTAACATTCTGAACGGGCATACAAACTCAACCGTTTCGTGGTACCGCGAAGTGTTTTGTAAGCATGGATTGCAGTGTGCGTATGACGATGTTACGAGAGAGGAAATTATCAAGGAAAATACGGTAGTATCGTGCTTGGATCATATTTGGGTACGCGCGGGCAATGTTGGTCGGGGTCAACGACCTGCAGCTGCCGCCGCTTCCTATGTACTGAGGGCAGGTAAGATTTCTGATCACTACTTGACTGGACTTATGCTGCGGTCACGTATAGCGGGTGCTCCTCCGTTGCACAGTGGACATAAAAAGAAAGTGTTGGTAAATAGACTAGTACATGAAAAATTAAGTGAAGTGGACTGGGAAGAAGTTTTGAATATTAACTGTCCTTTGTTAATGTATAGTCAACTTAAAATAATTTTTGGCAGTATTTATCACAGTTCTAAAAAAGAAGTCCTTATAAAGGGCTTGAGATTGAGACAACCATGGGTAACAAAAATGCTTGAAAAATGTATGTACAGAAGGGACGAACTATTCAGAAAATGGAAATCTGCCCCTAAAAATATGTCATATAGATTAGAATATACTAGGTATAGAAATAGAATAAATAAAATAATAGATTATACAAAAAATAAACATAGGAAAGGGATTTTGGACGCATGTAAAAATGATTTTAGAAAAGTATGGGTAAATATAAATGACTGGTTAGGTAATAAGGGTAGGGATATAGATAGTATAATAATGCAACATTTGGGTAGGCAAAATGAAATTAGCACAATCTGTAATAATTTTTCAGAAACATTTACTGAAGAGATAAACAAGCTTAAGCATAAATGTGATACAAAGTTTTTAAGCAGGGACCTGTACGTAAAAAACTGTGATAGAAGCTTTAGGTTTAAGAATGTTTATGCACACCAGATAGAGAAAGTTATAGAAAAAATGTCATGTTATAAAGCACCTGGATGCGATGAAATAAGAGTACAGGATCTTAAATTTATAAAAAAACAAATCTCACCTATTTTAGCGAAATTCATAAATCTGTGTGTTAAAAAAGGACTCTATCCAGATGATCTGAAAGTTGCAATGATCAGACCTATTTATAAGCAGGGAAACCATATGGACTATTCTAACTACCGACCGATTGCGATATTACCTGTAGTAAATAAAATTACTGAA
This sequence comes from Athrips mouffetella, assembly GCA_947532105.1. Taxonomy (NCBI): domain Eukaryota; kingdom Metazoa; phylum Arthropoda; class Insecta; order Lepidoptera; family Gelechiidae; genus Athrips; species Athrips mouffetella. The sequence continues at coordinate 25,405,763 of OX383976.1, forward strand.
AAGATCATAGTACAACAAATCGCTACGTACTTGGAGACCGCCAATGTTCTGTCGAGTAGTCAGCATGGTTTTAGAAAATTCAGAAGTACTGCTACAGCACTGTCATGTTTTACTGATTATGTTAATGACCAATTGAATACAAAAAGACATGTGGTAGCAATATTTATTGATTTTAAAAAAGCTTTCGACACACTTGAGCATGACGTGTTAATGCAAGCCATGCTCGAGTGTGGCGTCAGCGGACCTATAGGCCAGTGGCTGCAGCAGTACCTCTCTGACAGGAAGATGATGACTGTTATACGTAATGTGAAGGGAGACATGGCAAGCATTAAATATGGAGTACCAACTGGTAGTATTTACGGTCCACTTGGGTATATAATGCACGTCAACAGCATGTGTAACGTCATAAAGAACTGTAAGGTCTACATGTACGCGGACGACACGTGCATTGTATTTGCCTCAAAAGACCAAAAAGAAATTGAAAAAAGGCTACAAGAAGACTTGGATGGCATTATGAAATGGTCGCACGATAACGGCATCATGTTAAACGTGACGAAGACAAAGGCAATGCACCTGTCGTCCCCGCATAATAGTAAACATTGTATTAACTACAATATTGTAGGGCACAGTTACGAATGCCTGCATAATGATAGAAAAAACTGCCAATGTCTACCTCTGGAATTTGTTAATAAATATAAATACCTTGGCCTTACCATTGACCGAAAATTGAATTGGAAATCTCACATCTATGAACTTTGTAATAAGTTAAGAATTGTGCTAAGTAAATTTTATCATTTGAAGAAGATCCTAAATAGGCAGCTATTGCGAGTAGTCTACTTTGCTTTAGTTGATTCACTAATAGATTATGGATTAGCTGTCTATGGAAGAACTTTTAAGTCTTACTTAGATCAAATTAGAGGTCTACAGATAAGGTTCCTTAAATTACTCGTAAGTAATAAAACAAAAAAAGATTGTAAAGGAGATTATGATAAGCTGTTCGCTAAATGTAAAATTCTACCTGTTCACGATAAAGTTAACTACTTGCTAGCACTGGAACACTTTTATAGATACAGTAGTATGTACCGTAAGCAAGAAAAACCCACAAGGAGACCAGTTGAGCCATTTGAAAATGTTTATAAGCCGATTAATTATTACGGGGAGCGCACTTCTATGTTCATTATACCTAAACTTTTTAATAAACTCCCTGATTCTATTTTCTCAGGTAAGAAGCTGTCGCGAAACTGTTTAAAGAAAAGGCTTAAAACATTTTTCTTTCATAATCTTGATTAGATATTGTGTAGGTTATTTAGTTTTATTTATTTATATTTCTGAGCTATTTATGTAAGGTCCGTACAAGTATGCTTATTACCAGAAAGGTCTAGGACTACTTCATATTTAATAATAACCTAAAATTAACAAAATTTTATATGCATTCTGAAGTAGTCCTGGACACTGTTGCAAAGTGTAGGTATATTAGTGGTAACCTGAGAGCACTTTAGTCTGCCAACAAATTGCTTGCAGTTTGGCAGAGTGTTAAAATCTGTAATAATTTGTAATACTTTCCTGAATAAATGAGTTATATATATATAGAGGCTGTTCTACTACAATCATTAAATAATGGTACCTGTTTCAAGGAAAACTGAATCCAGATTTAAAAGTGAACACTGAATGTCACGGCTTCAATCTCGGCTCTCGTAAAATTTTACTTCCTCTTGTTCTACTTAAATATTATCAAACAAGTCTTCAACACCTCATTGATTTAGTCCTCGACAGAGAGACAAAACGTGCCTAAGAAGGTTTTTTACTTTAACATACGGAAATTTTGCTTTTTCCTCTTCCAATTTCCGTTCAATATCTTAAGATGTTTTAAAGCGAACGAGGTTTTGAGTAACGCAGTTCTTATATTTCTTGTTAAACGGGAGCAAGTTCCAAATTTGCATAAACTGAGGATAAATAGAGGAAAGTGACAGTTTGTACTGACTTACTGAAGACAAGTGAATAAAAATTCGGTAACGTATCGTAACTAAATAAGAGTTAATCGCTATCAAAACTACCTTTCGCAATGATACTGTGCACTTGCGGAACCCTAAAAATTTTTAAATGCATAAAATACTATTTAGAGGAAGTGTCAAGAAGTGTAACGAAAAACGGGGAGTAGAAAAATATGACAAGGAGTGACAGTCGAGACAGGGTCGGGAAAGAGTCGAAAAGGAAAAATGAAGGAAAAAAGCTATTTTTGCTGATAAAAGGGAATAGTTGCTAAAAATTTGATAAACGAAAGCAACAGAAGAAAACTAAGAATCAGGATTTGTTGAATAGTGAGGGCAATGGAGCTCAAATAGAATTTTAACATATTTTAAAGTTTCAGGTGAGAGAGATTTTGGACCGTCAAGCAAGGAAAATTTGGGAAAAACGGAGAAAAATGGAAGAATGGAATCGGTAAACGATCCAAATATTCTTGATGTTACTTTGAGACGTCTGTGAAAGAAAAGTCGATAGTATGCTGGTTTTCTGTGAGTTATAATTTTTTTTTTGTTTTGTAGCTCGCGAAAAAAATAGAATTCATACAGCTGATGAGACGAATCTTTTGAAGGAGGCTATGATCCTGGATTGTGGATTCCTTCAATTGAGATAAAGATAGGGATTGCTTCGTGTAGGATATAGTATAGGAAGGTTTATTAGCGCATAATTTCAAGATGCTAACATTCAGGGTTTGATTCCAAAGTGTAAAGAATAAGTGGAGTGAAACTAATGTTATGTAAGTATTCAATTTTGTGGTTTTCATCTTTTATTTATTTTCGGTTCAAGGTTGTTGTGTGTATTTGAGTTAAGGTGAAATGTGACTTAATGAAATTTATAGTTTCTTCCAGGTTATGTGAGCTAAATAACGTTGAGAAAATCAGATTTCAATGTCAAAAGAGGAAGAGTTGATTGGAGAATATTTGCAGCTTTACAGATCTACCTGCGAGGTCATAAGAGGCTTGTACTGTGTGATACTTTAAGTAAATTGATATTCCCACTTAATGATTTTCGTTTGTAAACATTAATAACTCTGCGGAAATTATAACATACTGTGTTTCTAATCTGAGTCGTTATTTGTAGATAGTAATAAAGATTTTCTTTTCCCATAATTAAGTATAAACTAGTTCTACAAGTGTCTTTGTTCGCGTATAGCTAGGCAGGATAATGTTCTATTTCTAAACAGGTACAGGAATTACAGGGAACATTATAGACATGGAAAAGCAAACCACAAATGATAAAACGTGAAGGCTAAAAAAAGGTATTGCTTGGATTGTAAAGGTAATGTAAATTTCATTGTGTTTAATTCTTTCCTTTACAGAGAAATTGATTAAAATAGTCCTTGGTGAAATCATGGAAACTGGACTCTGATGTATATATATTGTCATCGATTAGGGGTGGCTTTAGATGTTGTATATTTTGTCAACATTTCAAAAGTGGCTTTGGACGATGTATATTATTATCATCAAGTCAAGGAGACTTTAAACGATGTATATTTTTATACTTTTTTAGGTAGAATTGTCTATTTGACATTATTGTCAAATAGTCAACAAATAAATCATTTTTGATTTAGTTTTACTCAAAGCTAGACGCTATTTTGAAATCTTTATAAATTTTTTAACTCTTTAACAAAAAATAAATCAAAACCCAAAATCAAAATGGAAGAAAATATTAATACATTAAATAATTACCTTTTTTAGAAAATAATATAAAATCTTTGGCCCTAAATCAAAATTCCAGTTTTTAATATACTAATGTCTTCATATGATAAAATTTAAGAAAAATATTCCGTCAGATCAAAAGAATTAGAACGTCAATTCAAAATCTTAAAATAATATATCTGAAAACTAAAACTTGGATATAGATTGTGATATTTTATTGTGAAATAAAGGGTAAGTTTAAGTAGAGTGAATATTATAAATAATAATATTTCAAGTAATAATAAATTGCTTTGATAGTGATTTTGAATCTTTTGCCTCAATTTCCCAAAATTGGAACATGCTGAGAGCATTACTACATCTCAGTACTCAAGCTCATAGGAGGTGCTTATCTTTCCTTTACTTTCATACTGTAGGAGTCCCAGATTTTGAGATTAAGAAATGCCTGCTCTCAGGTTTATTTAGTTCAACCAAGCATGGATGGATGCCCTCGTGTCATGTGTCCCCGATGTCCACTATATTGGTTGTGGCTAATGTAAGTCGCGTGTCACTGGAGTATCTGTCTAAGTCTGTCTGATAATATCAACCTTCGGATTTATTTATTTTAATCATTCTTGGGCCGGAGCCCTCAAGCCTAAAAGGGTCTGATACTAAAGTTCTTCTCTTTCTATTTGTGTGAGGTTTCGCTGATTCATCCTGAATTCCCTCTTCTGTATGTGTGGGATGAATTGGAGTTACTCCAATACAAATGGAAGGATATTAGCAAGGTGTTTTAACGTTGGATTTTGGAAATAGTGTTTCTTGTGTTATGTGCTGACAACGCTCGCCCATTATTGGATGCGTCGTTTGAGTGGCATATACCGCGGGAGGACCTCCTGATCTTAGCGTTAGATTACCAAATGTAGAGTAGTTAGACAACATAAAACTTTCTTCTTATGTGAAGGGACATTCTAGTTTAGTCTAATGACATTAAATTGTTTATAAGGAATAAATTAGAATTGTCCTGAATCAATAGGAAGAATATTCTTGATGGAGACATTACGTTCGTTCGTGGGTTGCTTCTTGTAAAGTGTGTTGACGACGTTCGCCCATAAGGCTGCGACGGCTGTACGACACTCTGACCTTGGGGGACCTCTGAACTTTATGTGTGTCATCCTAAAGTAGTTAAATAATTTATTTAATCTTCATTGAATCATACAGGAATCTAAACTTTATAAGATTCTAAGTTTTATTTTCCCTTAATAAAACTTGTCATAAATTATCATACTTAAAATTATACTTTGACTCAGTGTGAAACCACCTTAACTTTACTAAATAGATTCTTGAAAACAATAATGGAACAGAAATTATAATGTTTAGTTTCTTTTCATTGTAGATAAGTTCCGAATATTTAAGTATATACAATAACCCCATTTTTATACTTCTTTTGAGTCCTCTTTTAAAGAACATCGAGTTTTAGCTAGTGTTGTTTACGCTAAATTCTCCCAGTGTTCTTGGTTTTGAATACTCGATGCTTTTGATTTTCCTTTAAGATCTTAAATCATAAATGTTTGGCCCAACCTAGCTTAGATACTACTATCCCGTATCTTCTCGGTTCTGGTCATCATACTTCACTTTTAATTAAGGATTACCTTCAGTAATCTTTTGTTATACTTACTTCTTATATGATCTTCTTCGAAATATGCTGGGTAAACCCATTATAGTTTAGATGCAATTCATTTTATTTAAATGAGTGTTTAGACTGGGGTTACTCTACATAATCCTTGTCCTGCGTGGGTTGGTAACGGAAAAGAGATTTAGCTACGCATCACAAGTGAGAGCTATGAAGGATATACGGAGACCTTGTTGGTGCAATAAAGTCACTCAGTGACTGGGGGGAGGGAGATTGCCCTTCAAACTCTTTATGTCTCTCGTTATAAAACCGTTATTGATCTAGGCTGGCCATGCAAGCAATAATACTATACCCGTATCTAGTACAGACTTCACACTTGGACGTGTGGAGCTGGCTAATTATTTTCAGTTTAACTTATTTCAAAACAAACTAAGGGATTCGATGATGTCGATCATTGTCTGCCCGGAGGGATTACAGGAAGAGCTCTTATAGCTCATGATGGAGAGTGCCCTGTTTTCCTAAAGGAAGACCGTATGCTTCGTGTGCCTGGCGGGCTCGGTGACCAGCTCTGGTATGGGTGACTAAAAGAAATAGTCAATACCCTGTGAACCCTGGATGAGTCAGTGATCGTCCCTTAAAGGTGGGCCACGTGGAAGTCGGGTTTGACGCGGGGCATGAACATACCGGGGGGAGACATCATCACCGTCTGGGTTGTACTGTGGTTAGTTAGTTCCGCACTCCACATACATTAACCCTAGTCTTTACTGTAGTTTAAGGTTTCGTTGGGATTTCCAGCTTCGCGAGGATGATCAGAATCCTGACGATCCAGTTGGATTGTTAGGGTAGATTAGCGTCATGTCATCGTGAGCTGGGTGATGATATGCCTCGGACCTAGGACTTAGGGTAGAGGAGGCCTAGGACGAGCTGCTTGGGGCGATGGCGGTGCCCCAAACCTGGGGATTGTCCCCACATTATTTTTTTATTACTTCGTTTATATTAACATAGGTTTCTTTTCAGAAACTTAACGGCTTTAATAAAATTGCTTTGTAAAAAGAGATGAAACCTCTCCTAAACTGATGAATCTACATGAATTCAGATGAACTACACCAAACAATTTGAGACTAAATTCAAATAAATAGTGATATAAAATAAAATAAATAACTCAAATTAGACATGTAAAGATTAGGCTTATATTCAAATATAAATATTAAAATAACAAGTGTGTTTCTTTTTCATTCTTCTATTGCCACTCTCCACCGAGCAGAATCTGTAAATTACAAGATATTATAAATATATAAAACGGAATGACGTAGGATTCAGGAAAAATATAATATTCAAAAGGATATTATTCTAGACGATCAACCTTGGCCAAAACTTTCACGTATCTGATTTGAGGATCCTATTGGAAGGGACTTCAGATCTGTACAGCTGGTGCCGTGACCAGGATATGCTGGTTTCAAGCGAGAGAGGTATTGAGGAGTGAAAAAGGAAACAAAATGAAAAATACACTAATTTCGAGTTTTGAACTGAAGAAACTTGAGAGTAAAGTTTATCTAAGTTAAAGTTGTTAAGCGGGACGTTAGAATTGGTTTTAGCTTAGGGTTATTTGTTTTGGAAACCATAGAAAATATGATGCATTCCTTGTTTCAGAATAAAGATGGGAAATTTTACAGTCTCAATAGAAGGAAACATAGGGTCAGGGAAGTCTACTTTGTTGGCAGCTTTGGGAGGCAACTCTGATTTTGAGATAATACCAGAACCAATTGATAAATGGACTAATTTATCTGGCGTCAATCTCTTCCAGTTATTTAAGGAAAATCCTAAGAAATGGGGTTTCTGTTTTCAAAATTATGTTCTTCTAACAATGTTAGAGAATCATACGAAAGAATCTAGCGCTAAGATTAAAGTTATGGAACGTTCCATCTATTCAGCCAAAAACTGTTTTATTAGGGAATTGCAAGAGAGTGAATTGTTGCACCCGGCTGAGTTTGCAGTTTTAGATGAAACCTATTCTTATTTCAAAGAACAATTGGTTACTCGAATTAATTTAGTGGTTTATCTTAGGACTTCCCCTATGGTTTCTTATCAGAGAGCCCTAAGTCGTGGTCGACCTGAAGAGACAGGGATAACGTTAGATTATATAGAGAGGATTCACAACATTCATGAGGAATGGTTATTGAACCCTACTATAAAGGAAGATTTTGACAGGATAGAGATTATCGATGGAGATCAAAATATTAGCTCCATAAAACAACAGTTTTGGGAAGTTAAGGAAAGAATATTAGATAAGCTTTCTATTCTTTAATTTAAACAAAATTCCAACCTATAATTTGTAATAAACTTTCAGTATCCAAAGAAAAGAAAATGCCTCCTCGTTATAATCTTAGATCATCTCAGGGACAAGATGAATTAGAAAGGACAGGTCAGCAAGAAGAACGTCCACGACCTTCTTTACGCAACTCCACTATGTTTCGCCAACTTCGAAGAAACATGGGAATTCTGACACAGAAGGTGTCGAATTTAGAGAATCAGCTGTCGCAAGCTCGGGAAACTAACGCTGCATCAGCTTCGTCTGAAAGGCATGAAGCACCGATTAATATATGCCCGGTGATTGATACAAGAGTCGAAAAACCACGTTTTCCTGGAAGATTTGGGGTACATCCAGTGTCGTTTTTGGAGGATCTTCAGAATTATTTACGGAGGATGCCTAATGAAGATGCTACAATTGAAACTATAATCAGTTGTTTAGAAGGTGATGTTCGTAAATGGGCCAGAATTTATAGACAGAGATGGTTTACACAGTCGGATTTCAAAAGAGATTTTTTTGGATGCTTATTGGGGAGAAGCCGAACAAAACACCTTGAGAAGAATGATTGTAAATGGCACTTGGTCTAAGGAAAATGGAACAATGCTAGAACATTTCGTTAGTTTAGCAGGGCAAGCAAAGATGATGTCTAGACCAATTCCTGAATGGCAAATAGTGGAGGATTTGATGTGACACTTTCCGAAGGATGTACAATATGCTTGGCGGATGAAGAAAGGAAATACTTTGATTGAGGCAACAGAGTTTCTTCGTGAATTGGATGACGTGAATAAACAATGTGGATCTTCTTCCTTTGACTCCTCTACTGGAGCTGATAGGGGAACAAAGCGTCAAAGTCCATTCGTTTCAAATAAAGACAAGCCATTTTATAAAAAACCAAAAGTGGTGGCTCACATCGAGGGGGAGACTTCAAGGGGAAGGATCACTAATGAAATAATTCAAGAAGAAGATTTAAACTAGTTGGGGCCATTTCCAATAAGCAGGAGGTGGCCGCAATTAACAAAAAACTAAATTATCTTTTTCCTGTAAAATATTTAATAAAACAAGGTTGGAAGCCAGGGGTAGGATTGGGTTGTGACCAAGAAGGGTTCTTATATCCTGTTTCCCCGAATAATACTAGAACGAATTGTGATAGAGAAGGTTTAGGATATTCTTCAGAAGATTATAATAATAAACAAACAGTCGTAAATTTAATTAAAGTTTTTGACGTTTCCGTGATTAAACAAAATCAACCAATGTATAATCAGTTCATTAGAGAATATGAAGGTAACTCTTTATATGATGAAGAGGTTTGCTTTGAGAATGAGGGGCCCAAATTTAAATCAGAAATTGAGTTACAAATTTTGGGGCAATCTATAGTTCTCTTGGTAGACACTGGAAGTGAAGTAACTTGTATTTCGGAAGAATTCTTAGAGTGTTTACAAGGAGAATTAAAGTTAAAATTCCCTGCGTTACCAGTTAGACCAATATGTGTGAGGGGAGCCGTTGGACAAAAGAGTCTCCAAATAAAAAAACTAGTCTCTATACCGTTGACGTGAGGTTCAGTTGATATTGATACGGGATTTTTAGTGATTGCTAAATTAACTTGTTCTGCTATCCTTGGGGTAGATTGGTTAGTTGCGCACAACGCTGTTTTGCATTTAAAAGAATCACAAACATTAGAATTGGGTATCGTTGGACAAGGAGAAATTACTATTCCGTTTCGAAATCTTTCTAGTGGGTTTTTAGAAGAGAATCGAATAAATCTAATATCTGGAATAGAGGAACAAAACGAAAAAGAAGGCGGTGAAGAAAAGCAATTATTAGATTTGTTTAAAAGTATTCGGTTGGGAATGGATTTGTCTGATGTAGAGAAGGAACAAATTTTTAATGTTTTGAGATCCCATATGCAAGTTTTTACAAAGAAACTTGGAAGGGCAAACTGTTATACTCATGACATTAAAATGATTGAGGGTACTCCAAGGATACAACGAACCTATCCTATACCATACGCACATAGGGCAAAAGTAGAAGAAAAGTTGAGGGAGATGGAAGAATTAGGGATTATATCGAGGAAAACTACAAATTTTTGTAGTCCTCTAACTTTCACTGGAAAACCCGATGGATCTGTTAGAATATTACTTGATGCTAGGGAAATCAATAAATATATGGTTCCAGAAGTAGAAGCACCGCCTTTACAGATTGACATACTTAATGCTTTTCTTGGTGTAAAATTTATAACATTGATTGATTTAAATAACGCTTATTTTCAAATACCGTTGACTGAGGACAGTAAAAAAATATACTGGATTTACAGTTAATGGAAAATCTTACGTATACAACGTGCTTCCGCAAGGACTTAAAACGTCAGTAGGGTCCTTTTGTCGCGCAATGGACATTATATTGGGTCCTGGTGTTAGAGAGTTTTGTGTCAATTATTTGGATGATCTTGCAATCCTAACGAGTGGGACTTGGCAAGACCATTTGGATCATATTGATATAGTTTTGGATCGTTTAGAATCAGCTGGAATGACTTGTAATTTTGCAAAGTGCAACTTTTTCTGCAGTGAAGTAAAAATGTTAGGGCATATAGTTACAACTTCGGGAATTAAACCTAACCCGGATAAAATAAAAGCTATAAAGGAATTCCCTATTCCAAAGAAACAAAAACAGTTAAGAGGATTTTTGGGGCTTTGTAATTATTATAGACGTTTCATTAAGAACTATAGTATTTTGACTGCTCCGTTAACTAGGTTATTAAAGAAAAACCAAGCATGGTTTTGGGATGAAGAATTAGATCGAGCTTTCAATAATATAAAGGAAGAATTTATTACAACGATTCTATTGAGCCATCCTGATCAGGATAAATTATATTATTTACAGACCGACAGTTCAGGGATCGGAATAGCCGGATCATTGTTTCAGATTGGAAATAATGGTGAGGTTAAAATTTTGGGGTTCTGTAGTCGTGCGCTACGGGGTTCTGAATTACGATGGACTGTAACTGAACAAGAGATGTGGGCTATTATTTATTCTGTGAAAAAGTTTGAGACTTATTTAAGAGGAGCGAAATTTGTTGTTCGTACAGATCATAAGGCATTAACTTTCATGAAACAAATGAAATTATACAACAGTAGAGTCACACGTTGGATTTTATTTCTTGAGCAATTTGACTTCGAAGTCGAACATGTAAAAGGTGTAGAAAATATTGGGGTAGATATTTTATCTAGATATCCGCCAGGGGGAGTTTTGCAAGAAGAGAAGGTGTGGTATCCAACTGTTATGTATGTAGGTGTTTCTACTGACCGTGACTTGAAAAATAAATTACAACGTATGATGGAATATCAACGGCTTGACAACGTCATATGTGGGATTAAGGAGAGAATAAATGTTTCTAGAGTTCCCGAAAGAACAGATAGATTTACGCGTATAACTTTGCGTTGTATTGTCAATAATGATCTACTTTATTTTAAAACTGTACGTGGAGATTACGTTTTGTTTATGCCCAAGGTTCTACAAGAAGAGATTTGTAAACAGGTACATATAGAGATGGGTCATCTTGGCGCATATAAAACTTTGAAATATTTACAATTAAGGTATTATTGGATAAATATGGGTAAGACAGTGAAGTCTTGTATTCAGAAGTGTCATGTTTGTCAGCTTTCTAGACCTGACTATATAAAAGGGGTAGGGAAATGTAAATCGATTTTAACTGAAAACCCGGGTGAATTAGTAATGGCTGATATTTTCGGACCACTACCTAAAACTGAGGCTGGTTATATTTACATTTTTGTAATACAGGATTCTTTTAGTAAATTTATTAAACTTTTCGGACTTCGTGGAGCTTCAGCAGACTCAGTACTTTATTGTATGAGAGTGTTCACTGAAATAATACAACCTAAGGCTGTTATGACAGATAACGGAAAACAATTTATTAGTCACAAGTGGAAAAATGGACTCAGAGCCTTGAGAATTAAGACTTTGTATACTACTATTCGTAATCCTCGACCTAACACTACAGAACGAGTGAATAAAGAATTAAACAAATTCTTTAGAATTTATTGTCATGATGACCATACTAGATGGGATCATTACTTGTTGGAGATTGAGGAATTGTATAATAATACGTTCCACGAGAGTACGAAATTTTCTCCTAATGAAATATTATTTGGAAATTCAGAGAAACTTAAAGTAGACTGTTTTCTACCACGGGCACTCACGAATAAAACGTTAGACCAAATTAGAGAGGAAGTTAGAGAAAACCTTAGACTTTCGAGTCAGAAGCGGCAGGATAGATTCAATAGAACTCATAAGTTGATAGATTTTCAAGTTGGTGATTTGGTAAAATTAAGGAGGCTTAATAAATCGGATTCTAGTCGAAATAAAACTAAGAAATTTGATTTATTATATGATGGACCATATCGAATTGGAGGAATAAAATATGCTAATGTGTATATTCTCGTTGATCCTGAAACTCAAAGTGTCAAAGGAGTTTATAATGCAGTCCATTTGGCTAAATATTATACTTAGGATGTCAGCTATTGAAATTTTCACGGGACTATATCATAAATTTTAACTTTAGAGGAATTGAGATATTCCTGGTCACAACCTAATTAATATAATTTTACTAGTTTTAATTTAATAATTAATATTAGAAGACTATTTTGATTATAGTATATAGTGAGTCAATTTGTTAGTGAATTGACTGGCATTATTAAATCGACTTCGTTTTAAAAAATATAATGAACTATAATAATTTATAATTTAATACAAATTTAATTTGGTTATATAATCAGGGTTGAACTGAAATAAATCTAAATTTAGATAAACATGTTAAATAATTTTAATAATTTTGAATAAAAAATTAATTTAGTTTAATGATTTATAATATTAGTAGTTTAGTTATTTGTTTTGTTTATTGTATTTGTGAATAAAAAAAATTTAAGGGCCAATATAGGAGGTTTTATTTTAATAAAATAATAATAATAATAATAAAAAAAAATTAATTTAAAATTGAAAATTTTAGAATTCTCGAAAAAAAAAAAGTTTTCTTAGTTTTTTCGAAATAATAAAATTTTGGGGGAGGCTGTGCACTTGCGGAACCCTAAAAATTTTTAAATGCATAAAATACTATTTAGAGGAAGTGTCAAGAAGTGTAACGAAAAACGGGGAGTAGAAAAATATGACAAGGAGTGACAGTCGAGACAGGGTCGGGAAAGAGTCGAAAAGGAAAAATGAAGGAAAAAAGCTATTTTTGCTGATAAAAGGGAATAGTTGCTAAAAATTTGATAAACGAAAGCAACAGAAGAAAACTAAGAATCAGGATTTGTTGAATAGTGAGGGCAATGGAGCTCAAATAGAATTTTAACATGTTTTAAAGTTTCAGGTGAGAGAGATTTTGGACCGTCAAGCAAGGAAAATTTGGGAAAAACGGAGAAAAATGGAAGAATGGAATCGGTAAACGATCCAAATATTCTTGATGTTACTTTGAGACGTCTGTGAAAGAAAAGTCGATAGTATGCTGGTTTTCTGTGAGTTATAATTTTTTTTTTGTTTTGTAGCTCGCGAAAAAAATAGAATTCATACAGCTGATGAGACGAATCTTTTGAAGGAGGCTATGATCCTGGATTGTGGATTCCTTCAATTGAGATAAAGATAGGGATTGCTTCGTGTAGGATATAGTATAGGAAGGTTTATTAGCGCATAATTTCAAGATGCTAACATTCAGGGTTTGATTCCAAAGTGTAAAGAATAAGTGGAGTGAAACTAATGTTATGTAAGTATTCAATTTTGTGGTTTTCATCTTTTATTTATTTTCGGTTCAAAGTTGTTGTGTGTATTTGAGTTAAGGTGAAATGTGACTTAATGAAATTTATAGTTTCTTCCAGGTTATGTGAGCTAAATAACGTTGAGAAAATCAGATTTCAATGTCAAAAGAGGAAGAGTTGATTGGAGAATATTTGCAGCTTTACAGATCTACCTGCGAGGTCATAAGAGGCTTGTACTGTGTGATACTTTAAGTAAATTGATATTCCCACTTAATGATTTTCGTTTGTAAACATTAATAACTCTGCGGAAATTATAACATACTGTGTTTCTAATCTGAGTCGTTATTTGTAGATAGTAATAAAGATTTTCTTTTCCCATAATTAAGTATAAACTAGTTCTACAAGTGTCTTTGTTCGCGTATAGCTAGGCAGGATAATGTTCTATTTCTAAACAGGTACAGGAATTACAGGGAACATTATAGACATGGAAAAGCAAACCACAAATGATAAAACGTGAAGGCTAAAAAAAGGTATTGCTTGGATTGTAAAGGTAATGTAAATTTCATTGTGTTTAATTCTTTCCTTTACAGAGAAATTGATTAAAATAGTCCTTGGTGAAATCATGGAAACTGGACTCTGATGTATATATATTGTCATCGATTAGGGGTGGCTTTAGATGTTGTATATTTTGTCAACATTTCAAAAGTGGCTTTGGACGATGTATATTATTATCATCAAGTCAAGGAGACTTTAAACGATGTATATTTTTATACTTTTTTAGGTAGAATTGTCTATTTGACATTATTGTCAAATAGTCAACAAATAAATCATTTTTGATTTAGTTTTACTCAAAGCTAGACGCTATTTTGAAATCTTTATAAATTTTTTAACTCTTTAACAAAAAATAAATCAAAACCCAAAATCAAAATGGAAGAAAATATTAATACATTAAATAATTACCTTTTTTAGAAAATAATATAAAATCTTTGGCCCTAAATCAAAATTCCAGTTTTTAATATACTAATGTCTTCATATGATAAAATTTAAGAAAAATATTCCGTCAGATCAAAAGAATTAGAACGTCAATTCAAAATCTTAAAATAATATATCTGAAAACTAAAACTTGGATATAGATTGTGATATTTTATTGTGAAATAAAGGGTAAGTTTAAGTAGAGTGAATATTATAAATAATAATATTTCAAGTAATAATAAATTGCTTTGATAGTGATTTTGAATCTTTTGCCTCAATTTCCCAAAATTGGAACATGCTGAGAGCATTACTACATCTCAGTACTCAAGCTCATAGGAGGTGCTTATCTTTCCTTTACTTTCATACTGTAGGAGTCCCAGATTTTGAGATTAAGAAATGCCTGCTCTCAGGTTTATTTAGTTCAACCAAGCATGGATGGATGCCCTCGTGTCATGTGTCCCCGATGTCCACTATATTGGTTGTGGCTAATGTAAGTCGCGTGTCACTGGAGTATCTGTCTAAGTCTGTCTGATAATATCAACCTTCGGATTTATTTATTTTAATCATTCTTGGGCCGGAGCCCTCAAGCCTAAAAGGGTCTGATACTAAAGTTCTTCTCTTTCTATTTGTGTGAGGTTTCGCTGATTCATCCTGAATTCCCTCTTCTGTATGTGTGGGATGAATTGGAGTTACTCCAATACAAATGGAAGGATATTAGCAAGGTGTTTTAACGTTGGATTTTGGAAATAGTGTTTCTTGTGTTATGTGCTGACAACGCTCGCCCATTATTGGATGCGTCGTTTGAGTGGCATATACCGCGGGAGGACCTCCTGATCTTAGCGTTAGATTACCAAATGTAGAGTAGTTAGACAACATAAAACTTTCTTCTTATGTGAAGGGACATTCTAGTTTAGTCTAATGACATTAAATTGTTTATAAGGAATAAATTAGAATTGTCCTGAATCAATAGGAAGAATATTCTTGATGGAGACATTACGTTCGTTCGTGGGTTGCTTCTTGTAAAGTGTGTTGACGACGTTCGCCCATAAGGCTGCGACGGCTGTACGACACTCTGACCTTGGGGGACCTCTGAACTTTATGTGTGTCATCCTAAAGTAGTTAAATAATTTATTTAATCTTCATTGAATCATACAGGAATCTAAACTTTATAAGATTCTAAGTTTTATTTTCCCTTAATAAAACTTGTCATAAATTATCATACTTAAAATTATACTTTGACTCAGTGTGAAACCACCTTAACTTTACTAAATAGATTCTTGAAAACAATAATGGAACAGAAATTATAATGTTTAGTTTCTTTTCATTGTAGATAAGTTCCGAATATTTAAGTATATACAATAACCCCATTTTTATACTTCTTTTGAGTCCTCTTTTAAAGAACATCGAGTTTTAGCTAGTGTTGTTTACGCTAAATTCTCCCAGTGTTCTTGGTTTTGAATACTCGATGCTTTTGATTTTCCTTTAAGATCTTAAATCATAAATGTTTGGCCCAACCTAGCTTAGATACTACTATCCCGTATCTTCTCGGTTCTGGTCATCATACTTCACTTTTAATTAAGGATTACCTTCAGTAATCTTTTGTTATACTTACTTCTTATATGATCTTCTTCGAAATATGCTGGGTAAACCCATTATAGTTTAGATGCAATTCATTTTATTTAAATGAGTGTTTAGACTGGGGTTACTCTACATAATCCTTGTCCTGCGTGGGTTGGTAACGGAAAAGAGATTTAGCTACGCATCACAAGTGAGAGCTATGAAGGATATACGGAGACCTTGTTGGTGCAATAAAGTCACTCAGTGACTGGGGGGAGGGAGATTGCCCTTCAAACTCTTTATGTCTCTCGTTATAAAACCGTTATTGATCTAGGCTGGCCATGCAAGCAATAATACTATACCCGTATCTAGTACAGACTTCACACTTGGACGTGTGGAGCTGGCTAATTATTTTCAGTTTAACTTATTTCAAAACAAACTAAGGGATTCGATGATGTCGATCATTGTCTGCCCGGAGGGATTACAGGAAGAGCTCTTATAGCTCATGATGGAGAGTGCCCTGTTTTCCTAAAGGAAGACCGTATGCTTCGTGTGCCTGGCGGGCTCGGTGACCAGCTCTGGTATGGGTGACTAAAAGAAATAGTCAATACCCTGTGAACCCTGGATGAGTCAGTGATCGTCCCTTAAAGGTGGGCCACGTGGAAGTCGGGTTTGACGCGGGGCATGAACATACCGGGGGGAGACATCATCACCGTCTGGGTTGTACTGTGGTTAGTTAGTTCCGCACTCCACATACATTAACCCTAGTCTTTACTGTAGTTTAAGGTTTCGTTGGGATTTCCAGCTTCGCGAGGATGATCAGAATCCTGACGATCCAGTTGGATTGTTAGGGTAGATTAGCGTCATGTCATCGTGAGCTGGGTGATGATATGCCTCGGACCTAGGACTTAGGGTAGAGGAGGCCTAGGACGAGCTGCTTGGGGCGATGGCGGTGCCCCAAACCTGGGGATTGTCCCCACATTATTTTTTTATTACTTCGTTTATATTAACATAGGTTTCTTTTCAGAAACTTAACGGCTTTAATAAAATTGCTTTGTAAAAAGAGATGAAACCTCTCCTAAACTGATGAATCTACATGAATTCAGATGAACTACACCAAACAATTTGAGACTAAATTCAAATAAATAGTGATATAAAATAAAATAAATAACTCAAATTAGACATGTAAAGATTAGGCTTATATTCAAATATAAATATTAAAATAACAAGTGTGTTTCTTTTTCATTCTTCTATTGCCACTCTCCACCGAGCAGAATCTGTAAATTACAAGATATTATAAATATATAAAACGGAATGACGTAGGATTCAGGAAAAATATAATATTCAAAAGGATATTATTCTAGACGATCAACCTTGGCCAAAACTTTCACGTATCTGATTTGAGGATCCTATTGGAAGGGACTTCAGATCTGTACAATACCTACAATTTTGCAAAGGTGTGTTGTTTGTGTCCTATTACATGATACTTACAAGCTTTTTGTGAAGTGTTTATAGATGTGTTACACACACATTCATTATTGCATCACAAAATAAAACAAAGGTTTATAATAGCTTAAGAACATGTTATTTGTTAAAGTTCTATGGATGAGACAGTTTTTTTTTCAAGCTTACAAATATATATCACCCCTAATCACGTTTGCTAAACAAAATGAAGATTTTTTTATTTTAAGAACTATTTTATTTTTGTGTTTTTGAGCCTTTTCTGTCCCAGTGCAGATCATCCTTTCACTTTTCCCGTTCCTGGGCTAATATTTTTACACAAGTTTCCAGATCGCATCTCTCCATCTTTTCTAGACTGACCACGATAACACTTAGCCTTATAATTTAGGAGGCAATTGTGCAGCGTGACCAGTCCAAATCTTCATGAGACTAAGCGCCTTGGTCCTTTAGAATTTTTTTTAGGTATTAAGTATGAAATCTTTGGACGAATCCATAATTTTTTTAAACGGACTTAAATGCAATTCATTTTTTAAAACATTACGTCTCTTTCAAGTTCTTTCCACTACACTTGGTGTGTACAAACTTTGCGAATAGTAGAAGTGAGGCGAATCGCAAGCGACATTTAAAAACGATTAAAACGCGCATTTCGGAGCGAAAATTCGAAAGAGATTTCCGTAATTCCTCCCCCGTTTCCCTCCGAACTCTTTTAATTTGTGGCCCTGTAGATTTTTAAGATAATGCGCTTTTCCGAGTATTTCGAGGAATAATTTTTTTAAGCGGGTTTTTGGAATTATTGCGGAAAAATAAGCAGTTTCGTTAAGAAATATTGTTTTCCTGGTTGTAATTTTATTCAGTTTTAGGAAAACGTAATTTGTTACTGTTAATATTGTAATTTTCTGCGTTTTTATTTATTTGTGTAGATCACAGAAAAATAAAGGTAATTAGAATGAGGATTAAAGAAATAATTCTTCAAAGTGAAGGCGTTGTTCTATGGATTCGACAGGTTATTTTGAATATTTCCTAGTGATCATTGTAATGTATTTGAATAAAGTTGCTCGACCGCGGACTTGCTTGCTGGCAACACTGCTGACGAGAGCATCGAGGCAAGCGGGTGTGCGGGACAGGCTCCCAAATAAATCTGTTTTGATTAATATATCACCTTTACCCTGCGTGCCTTTACCCGACCCTGAATAGGAGACACTGAACACCACAATCATCGATGATGAGATTGGGTTGTGTTGGCAGATGTCATCCCCTACTAAAATAAATTAGCAAGTATCTATTCCGAGCGAAGCAAGAAGGTCCGAAATCTTTGGTGTAGATACAGACCAATGACGTAAAAAAACGCGTGCGTGGGTTTCTGAAATTTTTGTAAAATTCCATGGATTTTTAACGCCAGTATTGTGCTTTTTAACGCCAACCATTCTCTGGTTTGGTTTTAGAAGTTTTTTGCAAAGGGGCACAATTCAGAATAGGATAGTAGGTGATGAGGGCAAACAATAGGTCAACTATCGCGGCAGCAGAGTGGCAATCAAGAGTACCACCAGCCCATTGACATAAGAACACGAGACCGATTGTCTGATGATGTTATAGCCTCTTGTGGGGAAACACTTGATTATAGTTCAAGACTACAATAGCAGCATCAACTCTGGTGTTGTAAATGTCGCTTTTGGTAGTAGCATCAGTAAAGTAAGTAGCGCAAAAAACCGGCCAAGTGCGAGTCGAATTCCGTTTCCGTACCACTAAGGTAAAAATACCGTCTTAGTTATGGACGTGCAGTCACGCAGAAGTGTATTAAATTTGCGCGAGTCCGTCACGCACTTGACCAGTTTTTATTAGTTGTTGTTATTTTATAGCTGTATACACATACAAATTTTTACGCTATTACGTTGTTTAAAAACAGGTTTTTAATATGGAAGCTCTTATTTTTTATTTTTATAGCGGCAACAGAAATACATAATCTGTGAAAATTTCAACTGTCTACCTATTACTGTTCATGGGATACAGCCCGCTGATAGACAGACATCGGAGGAATATTAATAGCGTCCCGTGTTTCACCCGTTGGGTACAGAACCCTAAAAAGGAGGTCTTTATCCGACAGACGGCCGATGTGAGCTCAATTCTCAAATAAAATTTAAAAAGATTTTCACCTATATTGACGCCCAAAGGAAGAGACTAAACAATTTTTAGCGGCATCACACGCTTTCTTATATCTTGAACGGCAATTCTACCCTTGAATCGGACCCTCAAAGGTTCGTATGATTGAGAGTAATGGCGTCCGGATTACCAGCTCGTAATCCAGCAGGGCTGGACTTACACTGGAAGCCCGATCGGAGGGGACGCGTCTTAAATACACTCGGCTTAAGCCCGGCTTAAGACAATTGGCGGTATAAATATCTGAACATTTGTTTTATTTTTACTGCAATAAAAACTGTTGGATTCTAGACAGATATAATAAACTAACCAAAAAGATCAGGGTCTCGGAAATATTAATCAAATAAACTTAAACTTGAAACGCGACTCAGTTCGTTAAATTGTGTGTTAGAAAGCGTTTTAAATACACTCGGCTTATTGGCGGTATACTCGTAAATATCTAAAGATTTGTTTTATTTTTACTAAAAAAAAAATGGTCCATTCTTGAGAGATATAATAAACTGACTAAAAAACAGGCTCACGGAAATACTATGAAATACTTTTAGAAATCAAATAAACTAGAACTTGAAACTCCACTTGATTCGTTGAATCGTGTGAGTTGTTTACTAGCAAACGCCTCTTGAATTTATTCTGACTAGGGAATATGGATAATGAAGCTTGAAATAAATGAATTTTATTTTTTATTATTATTTATTTATAATTTTTGTTTTCAGTTAAGTAAAACTATTTTTCGAATAACTATGAATTTAAAAAAGATATAAGCCATCGAAGATTCGTGTCTGTCTCTTTCTAGAAAAACGAAATTTAACACGGAGTTTATATGGCCATAGCAAAGAGATTTGAAACTCGACGCAGCGGGGTTAAAATCTCTTTGGGCCATAGTGACATTACTGTCCATGTCGGATCTCTCTGTCTAATCGACGCGTAATTAATACGTTAGAATCATGTTAGAATGCTTATATCGGCCGTATTTCTTATCCGATGTAAATTTTAATTTCACTTTTTGTCGTCTCTACTACTGTATAATAATATTTTGTTAATAAATGCGTCTAAAAATTTATGCATATTAAAATCATATACCTATTCGTGTTTCAATTCCCTATTTGACAGATTTTTCGGTCGCTGAAATTTCCACGTCAGATTTCCACAGGTGTATCACTACACTCAGGAGTAAAATTCTGTGACTGCATTTGTGTTTCCGAGTTCATATAATCCGAATATATTCAGGGCCCTGAGTCAAGATGCTTTCTACAATCGCAAACGCTATAGAATAGAATAAAAATGTATGGGATTGACATTAGCTGTCACGCAACATTTCGATCGCTAATGTCATTCCCGTACATTTTCATTCTATTCTACTAGCGTTTGCGATTGTAGAAAGCATCTTGACTCAGGGCCCAGATCGATCTGGGCGATCTCGTTCCATCGTCAAGCTCATCTCTCTTTTTAAGACTAGATTGAGAACAAAAACAAGCCTATAGAAACACAAAAAAAGCAAATGAACGCAAAGAAATCAGAATTCGAAAGCATATCATCATCATCATCATATCAGCCGAAAGACGTCCACTGCTGGACATAGGCCTCCCCTAAAGATCCCCATGACGACCGGTCCTGCGCTGCTCGCATCCAGCGGCTTCCCGCGACCTTGACAAGATCGTCGGTCCACCTTGTGGGGGGCCTGCCAACGCTTCGTCTTCCGGTACGTGGTCGCCACTCTAGAACCCTTACGCCCCATCGGCCATCGGTTCTTCTTGCGATGTGCCCTGCCCACTGCCACTTTAGTTTAGCGACTCTCAGAGCTATGTCAGTTACTTTTGTTCTTCTGCGGATCTCCTCATTTCTGATTCGATCTCGCAGAGAGACTCCGAGCATAGCCCTTTCCATAGCTCTTTGGGTGACCTTGAGCTTCCTGATAAGGCCCATCGTGAGCGGCCACGTCTCGGTTCCATATGTCATCACTGGCAACACACACTGGTCAAAGACTTTCGTCTTGAGACACTGCGGTATTTTGGACGTGAAGATGTTGCGGAGCTTCCCGAACGCTGCCCATCCGAGTCGGATTCGACGAGTAACCTCTTTCTCTAAGTTGGATTTACCCAGCTGGACTGTTTGTCCCAGGTATACGTATTCATCGACAACTTCGAGCGTAGAGTCTCCAACTTTGAGTGGAGTGGGTACAACAAGGGCGTTAGACATAATTTTCGTCTTATCCATGTTCATTTTAAGACCCACTTGTTGTGAAACTCTACTGAGGTTATTGAGCATCGTGCCGAGATCTTCCAGGGTCTCAGCCATTACGACAATATCGTCGGCAAGTCGAAGGTGGGTCATGTACTCGCCATTGATGTTGATGCCAAGTCCTTTCCAGTCCAGGAGTTTGAAGACGTCTTCCAATGCAGCGGTGAACAGTTTAGGAGATATGACGTCTCCCTGTCTCACTCCTCGATGCAATTGGATAGGTTTCGAGTCCTGGTCCTGAAGACGGACTGACATAGTGGCGTTTTTGTACAGATCCTTTAACACTTCAATGTACCGATAGTCGACTTGGCACCTCTGGAGAGATCGTAGCACAGCCCACGTCTCGATCGAATCGAAGGCCTTCTCATAGTCCACAAACGCTAGGCAAAGTGGCTGGTTATACTCTTCGGTCTTCTGTACAACTTGCCGTAGCGTATGTATGTGGTCTATGGTACTGAAGCCTTTACGGAAACCGGCTTGTTCGGGAGGCTGGAAGTCGTCGAGCCTGCGTGCGAGACGATTCGTAATGACTCTCGAGAACAGCTTATAGACATGACTCAGAAGTGAGATGGGTCTGTAATTCTTCAGCAGGGTCTTATCACCCTTTTTAAAGAAGAGCACCACCACACTTCTGTGCCATGCCTGTGGCGTTTTCCCTTCGAGTATGACAGAATTAAACAGCTTCTGAAGAGCTTTTAGCACTGGCCTTCCGCCTGCTTTCAGAAGCTCAGCCGTAATTCCATCGTGCCCGGGTGCCTTGTTGTTTCTAAGCTGTCTGAGAGCCATTCTAATCTCGTACAAGCTGACGTCCGGGATATCTTCGGTATGGTGTCGGGTAAGTCTAGCTCTTGGATCGTTGGCCAGACTGCTAACGGGTGGGCCGGTTGACGTGTATAACTGTCCATAGAACTTCTCGACCTCCCTCAGTAGCTCAGGCTTGGACGATACGGTTCTGCCATCCTCGGTCTTCAGCTTCGTCAACTGGCTCTGCCCAATAGACAGATCTCTTGCGAACACTTTGGAGCCCTTGTTCCGCTCAATCGCTTCTTTAATATGATTAGTATTAAATAGCCGAATGTCGCGAGTCAGAGACTTAGAGATCTGTTTATTGAGCCGCCGATATTGGGAAGCATCTCCCGAAGACTGCAGAACCATTTCGCGTCTTTCTTCCATTAGCTTGAGGGTATGATCTGAGATCTTTTTGGTTCTTTTAGTACGGTGGGGTCTGAAATACTTTGACCCAATTGTATGGACAGTTTCCACGAACCCGTTATTGTAGTCGTCCACATCTATGCATTCACCGAGGCATTCGAAACGATTTTGCAGTTCGAGCTGAAAGCCGTCGGGATTTTGGATATTGGTGGGTGCGGGTCGGAGCGTAGACTTCATCAGTCGAGTTCTTTCCAGCTTTACGTTGATATTCAATGTGCCTCTTACCAACCGGTGATCGCTTCCGGTTTTAACCACATTGATCACAGAGACATCATTGAATATTTGCTTCTTCGTCGACATGATAAAGTCAATCTCATTTTTTGTAACACCATCGGGACTGATCCAGGTCCATTTTCGGTTTTCCGACTTTTTGAAGAAGGAATTCATCATAAAGAGTCCTTCTTTCTCCAAAAAGTCGGCTAACATGTGGCCCCTGGAATTCCGATATCCAACACCAAATTGCCCCACCCTCAGCTCACCATCGCCTCGCTTGCCCAGTTTCGCGTTGAAGTCCCCCATGACAACGGTATAGTGGGTCTTAGGCGTATGTATGGCTTTAGAAATATCCTCATACATAGCCTCGACTTCATCATCAGAGTGTGTCGATGTGGGGGCGTATACCTGTATGACCTTCAGCGAATACCGTTTGGTGATTCTGAGTATAAGGTACGCTACCCGCGACGACACACTCTCGATCATGACGACGTTGTTCACGAGAGACTTGTGGACCATAAACCCGACACCTCCCTGGGACAGTTGGTCGCCCTCCCGGAAATAGAGCAAGTTACCTGATTTTAGGGTTATCAAGTCCTTCCCCTCTCTTCGGACTTCAGATAGACCCAAGATGTCCCAGTGTAACCTGCTCAATTCTTCCTCGAGTTCAGCAACCTTCTCGTCGGTCCGCAATGTGCGCGTGTTGTACGTTGCCAGGGCCAGAGGTCGTCGTTTTTGGTAGCCTGGCATCTGCCGGGGATTCTTCGCACCCCCTGCCCCACCGTTACCATGACCGCTACCAGAGCCAGGAATAGCGGGGCCGCCGGGGACTAGGGGCCGGTGCTTATTGACGTGATTCATAGAATTTTTAGGGGGTTTTACCATAGTCGCCACGCTTGGCAGACGGGTTGGCGTCCGCAGTGTGATGGGATAATACACAGAAGGACGCTGCTGCCCATCCTCTGGATTTCATTCCCTTAGTCGCCTCTTACGACACCCATTGGAAGAGATGGGTCGGTACTATTCTATTCTGGGCCGGCACCGCACGGCACAAGCATATAATATTATTTAAATACAATCAGAAAAATTGTGTTCTCTCTTAATACATTTAAGTAAACACTGGTGATTCTCTCAAGAAGCTGATATAGATACTGACCTATGTGAAGTAAGTACGGGTACCGTGCCAAAGTCCGTTAAAGCCAAGTTTGCACTTAATTGGAAATTACACAAATTCTGTGGTAACTGCCAACCGCGGGCCCCTATCAAATGGGTTTATGCTTCTTCGTTTAGTTTCGTTATATGAATATGAAAGTGTAAAACAAAATTTACTTTACTAAAACCTAGTACTTATACCCAGCAGCACGTCAGTAGTAACACTCCGGACTTTATGGCATGCTAATAGAGTTGCAATTGTTTCCACTAATCTGCAGTTGACTGTACACAATATAGGGTGTAAAACGTACGATGGCCATTATAAATACCTGGGCGACCGAGCTAGCTATGCTATTCAACAACAGATGGCGCTGTACGTTTCGAAAACGCGCTAAAACGCGAAAAAAAATTACTAAAAAACGGTGAAAACGAATTTTCCCAGACTCAATTTCATCGAAAAAAAATTCATCAAAATCAAGTTTTCGAGAAACCTATTACAAATATAATTGTGATACAAATATTGCTCGTTTAATAGTATAGGATAGATTGTATAAAATAAGTAAAAATACCTATTACTAGTAATTATTTTATTAAACACTAAAAGTAAAATTGTTTATTTTATTAGTTGATTGTGAGGTCGTTCATCGACCTTGAAACCCACACGATATGATGATGATTAAATTACACAGATCTGTCTTTAAACAGTGCTTTATTTCATATTGAACCTACAGAAAATTCTTATCTAAGATCAGTGCTTTTTTATTTGTGTGCTGATAAATCTTCAAATTTTCTATTTCCTGGTCCTTTTTCCACTTCACCGCATGGGACGGTACGGGACGGGACGGATAACCGTCAGAAACAGCGATTAGGACGAACGAGTTGAACAAATCCCAACAAACTCACAAGTAATTATCGCCACTCTTCTGCTGGAATTGAATCAGTACACAGTGGGCACGGTAAAGGTTTTGTGGACATAGATTTTATAGAAAGTAATAGGATTTTATGAGTTCGAGCGTGTTACAAAAAAGATGGAAATTATTTTATGGGAATTATACACCTGTCTTAATGAATATGGATAGAAAGCGAAAAAAATGTTTTGTGTCTTTCATACAAATTCGTCAATGACTGCAAGGGTTTATTATGAAACGTAACTTTTGACCCTTATAACTTACTTCCTCTTTTTTCTCCTCATATAATTTTGTTTACTTAGAAGTCATAAAAGTGTTTAGTTTTACGTGTCCTATACAGCGTTTAACGGAAAGGAGTGATAATACTAAAGTTTGTGAATCTGCCCATGAAACTGAACAACTTTTGCCAAGGAATAGAACAAAATATTTTTTTTGCCTCCCATAGAAACTGCATCAGCTGATAGCGCATTTTTTATGCGAGGTTAAATTTGGTTTTTCGTGTTTCGACCTATGTTTTTGGTTGTTAAGTTTTATGGGCACTCATTTTTCAGTATTAAAAACCATTCCGTTACACGTTGTATATAAATCATGATCATAGCATCCCATGAAACGTCCACTACAGGACAGGCAGCTCTCTCCAAAATTTCAGCTAAACGAGTACTACTATTTCGAGGAAGTACCATAGCCACCACGCTTGTTATCAATGCGGCTGGCACATTTGACTATAGTTGTTGGTGACCACAGAAGATGGTACTATGTGAAGAAGGACGCTGCTGCCCATCCTTCGGTGTAGAGTCCCTTAGTCGCTTCTTACGTGTAGAGATGGGTTGTTACTTTCTTTGTCAGCCTTCATTTTATTTCTGTAGCTACTTACCTACTTGATGCTCTTTGTAAATAAAGCAGGAGTGCTCCCCATGGGGAGTCATGGGCTTAAAACTACTTCACCTACAAACTTTAAAACTACTTTTAAACTCTAAAAAATTCACACACCCTGTGCGTAGTGGCGTTCTATAAAATGTATTATTAAAACACTAGCGTGGTAGTTAAATATTTTGCCCCCGTTGCGAGCGTACTAAACTTTTACCCGCTTGAGAATCGAGTTAGAGTTAGCCGAGCTTGGTCAGAGAGAGGTTCTAGTACTTCCAATAATATTCATTTGATACATGTTTGTAATAGAACCAAGGTGTCTATATTTTTTGTATAAGCACGGAATATAAAGGATATTTAGTAACACTTTTACATGATTCTGGAAAATTGCAATACCACTCTAAAAAGGACCACATTTAGGACGTTTAAAAGTACCCTAAAGGAGTGATCACACCTAGCTGAATTCAAAGACTAATTCGGCATACATTGCTCGTTGAAGTAAAGATATATCAATTAACATAACCAAGCATTTTCAGCTAGGTGTGATCACTTCTTAAGCCAACAAGCATGCATTAAAGGGTTGATGAGTGCAGAGGATGCGACGAAAAGGGAAGTATCTCAAGATCGTAGCAAGTGAAGTGCTGTGGCCTCTGCCTACCCCGACGGGAAAGATGCGTGGTTTTATGTGTATGTATGTATTCTGAAATTTTTATATTTTAACTTGACTTTCATATTTTAATTCATGACCTTCGCAACATGTGCAGAATCTGTTAGACTTTTTGTGTCCTTAAAAATACAACCATGTTGAAAAGTACGTTAATCCAGTTAAATTAACAAAATGCTAAGTTTAGCGCCTTTTTCTTTGCACAGTTCAAAATGTTTAATAATATCTGTACTTTCTGCTGAAATATTATTGTAAGTTTTCAGGTCATACTCTTAGTACTTTTGTTGTACATTTTGTGCTATGTGGTGAAATAAATGTTTTCTATTCTATTCTAGTAGAAATGATAAGTATCGTCTTATTGTTAGAAATATAGTCCTCTAAATGTGTTTCGAAGTATTTTGTCACATAGAACCTACGAGTTAATTAGCAGTGCGATCCTGTCTTCAGGTTGCAGAGAGGTATTTGTCAAGTTCGTATTTGAACAACAGAAAAAAGTCAGTCAATTACTGTAGAAAAATTATGTGTCAAACCGTGTAAAAATTGTCTTTAACAAACCTACAGCGCTGCTTCCAGATTGCAGGGCGGTATTTGTCATGTCCGTAATTAAACAACAAAAATACACAGTTAATAGGAAAATACAATGAATGTAGTATTGTAGCACTCTTATTAAAGATTACACAGTCTTGTCCACAAGAACCTTAAAGTCAATTAGTAGTGCTGTCCTGCCGGAGATGTAGAGACTAGCATTTGTCCTGTCGCTGCCCGCCTCCTAGTGTAACTCTGACAAATAGTTAGCAGCCTGAGATGCTGCTAGTAAAGCTCTTATATCTCTTATAGAGCTGCTGTGTTCTGTAAATAAGCTGTAGTGTAAGAAGGTTTCATTGGTTGTTTTCAATCGTATGGTTTATTATTGAGTGTGAAGATGTAAATTGATTTGTAGTATTGTGAATTTTGGTAGTTAGGTTACGGATTGGAATTCTGTGCCTGTGTATGTGTTCCCGAGTTCTTATAACCCGTGTCTATTTAAGTCGCGAGTGAAAAGGCTTCTTCTGGGTAAGCTCGTTCCATTGTAGACCTCATCTCTGTCCTCAGCTAGATCGAGGTCAAGACCATAGACAGTAAAAAAGATAATTTTATGGTTTCGAAAATATCTGAATATTTTTTCGTGATGTTTTGAAACGATATTTTGATTGAATTCCCGCATCAGCCATTCTGCCAAAATTATTTAGAGGCTTTCACAAAAGAATCACATTATGTTAAATTAGGTTATAAAGCCAAGATTCAAGAAGTTTTGAATATAAAAAAAAAATTACAAATCGAAAACAAAAATTGCTTTCATCAATTTATTTTCTCGCTTTTGATGAATTTATGCAAAATTGCAGCCATACGTGTGCTAATGTGTAAGCTCGGGAATGCTGGTCATATTTATCGTCACTGCAGCGCCCGTCACTCGGACAGTTGGTGGCACTGAGTAAAGCCACGATCACACCTAGCTGAATTCAAAGACTAATTGGGCATACATTGCTCGTTGAAGTAAGGATATTGCAATTAGAGATGAAAATTACCTTGAAACTTTCCTTTTCTGAGGTAAGTTTCCTGAAAGTTACCTGAAAGTTTCCTGGCGAGGAAGTTTTCAAAACTGATCATTAAACTTAAGAAAACAGTTGTTATATTAATATTTAACTTAATATTGCTTAAAAATTTTCTGGTATCTACAGTTTTGATGGAACAGGCAACATAATAAGTCCGGTTTTATGCTTTTTATTCGAAAAGGGGAGGTAAGCAAGTAGGAAGGAAGTTTAAAACAACTATAATTGATAAAAATGTATATTTCTTTACATAATCATATGAAAAAGTGTACGAGATCAATTAGATATAGAGTTAAGTACAACTGAGAGTACGTTAAACTTATACTTTGGACTTTCTTTTGTTTTTATAATGTGAGCGATACGAATCATTTTCACGTTGTAAAGTTTGTCGTGCTCGTAGATGTACCTAAATACATACCTTAGACTATTTAATGGTCTTAGCTGAATACATAATTAATCTAGGTAGTCAATAAAGTCATTAAAATTATTTCATTAACAAGTCTCATTTAACTAGTGAATAAAATTCAAGTAAGTAAGTAAAATATTTTGATTGTAACATAATGACTTTCTATTTGTTACAATGAAATATTCTTTTTTAACGGATTATACTGCGTTTATTAGAATTTTAACAACTCCAACGTTTTAAACAAAGTGAAGGTTTTGTAGGTACCTACCTACGTATTTCAAATCACATGTATGGCAAATTAGTCCTTGAATTCAGTTAGGTGTGATTGTGGCTTAACTGCAGCCGGATTATAACTGTGTGCACAATTAAACAGATTCCATTTTAGACCTAGATGGATTCACTATTTGTGGCTACATAAGGATGTTGTGTCCATGTGGTACCAGGAAAGAATTCTGTCAACCCACCTCTGTCCGTGGGTGTCGTGAGAGGCGAGCAAGGGTTTACGAACGTGAAGAAGAGCAGCGTCCTACTGTATTGTACCATCTTACATATTGCGGTCACCGACAACAGCGGTATGTCGTGCCAACCGCAACACTAACAAGCACTCCCTTAAGTGTTTTTCTTTGTGCATTTTTTATGTTATGTTTTTGTGTGCAATAAAGAATTTATTCATTCATTCATTTCTTTCTAACACCAATGTTTTTGCTAGGATTCTGGACGGAACTCCCTGTCCTGAAGAAGCGTTCGTTTCCGATTGATGTTGATAATATAATTTTCAATGCGTCTGCAAAATAATATTGCGTAAATCATGAAAATTTTAATGATTTACTCGTACAGGCAAACGCAGATCAAGCTTGACTGATATAAATAAGAACGGTACAGAATCTATTGTTTCAAACTTGAATTGATTTCGACTGTACCTCTTTATTCATATTTAAATGTTTGAAATAAGAAAACTGATTATATTATTTCTTCTTTTACAGGTAAGGTTCAAATTCAAACTAATTTGATTGGGCCAAGGCTGATTGAGCTCTCCGTAAGTAAACATTGCGGCACAAACGGGACCTATATTCTGTTTTGTAATTTAGATGTAAGATGATAATGATGTGTGGGAGTTTTCCTTGACGTCTGTCAACTACGTTTTTTTTAAGTGTCGATGGTACGTTAATCGCAGTTGGTAATTTTTTTTTATACATAGTAAAATATATAACAGGTTTCCAAAAGCTAAATGCGCATGATCATTCAACGTAACTGAACAACTTTCAGTGAATAAATCTTTCAGGAAATGAAAAACAAACATCGGCCTCTCCATACAAACTGTCCAATCAAGTTTGCAAATCTGTATGCAGACTAATGCAGAGGCTGATTTTATTTTTATTACCTGAAAGTTGTTCAGTTACGTTGACTGATCACGCCCTTTGAACTTTCGTAAACCTAAAGAACCAAAGACAGTGTAATTAAAAAATGCTTAGACAATGAACGATGACGGGCTTTGTTTATTTCGTTTCGATTTTCGTAAGTTAATTTAGACAGCTCAAGTACCTTGACGACCACGTGTTTATGTAATTCGACACCGCGGCGAGCACTTAACGACCCACTTGAGATTAATCGCTCGCCAGTCACAATGTTTACATTATGGGTTCTTAGAAGTGTTTGTTTTTTGTAAGCTAATGATGTCAGCGTTCTAATAAATTATACACACAGTTGTTCTAGTGCATGGTTTGTTTATACAACCGGTTTATACGACGGCATGACGAAAAATATCGAAAAAAATGGCGTTGAAAAAAAACGGGCCCCGATTTTTTATTTTTGCCTGGTTTTCGGTTTATTATTATGGACGTATGAGACGTTTCTTTTAAAAATACGTAATAAATATAAGAAACTAAACTTACATAAGTGATTTTGTCCAGAACACCACAAAAAACCAAGGCACAAACACGAAAACCGACACACCCAACCACCACATTTCGCAAGAACGCGCTCTTTGACGCGCACTGAGTGACGACTGAGTGAACTTTCAAACTGCCATAATTTTCAATTTTTCAATCAAACTATACAATCTTTTACTCTCTATGGATAGTTCCGTTCATTCCAAATCCAAAAATATATAATTCAAGCAACTTTATGCTTTATTTTAATTACGTAAAGGCCAAAAATCGCTAACGTGCCGTCGTCAGGCCGCCGGCTACAAAGTGGTGGCTACACTGTGTAGAAAATGATTCTTTCAATCGTATGTCATTGTATCGTATGAACATTATCAAAGGATAATATTATCCTATACTATTCATCATCATCATCATATCAGCCGAAAGACGTCCACTGCTGGACATAGGCCTCCCCTAAAGATCTCCATGACGACCGGTCCTGCGCTGCTTGCATCCAGCGGCTTCCCGCGACCTTGACGAGATCGTCGGTCCACCCTATGGGGGGCCTGCCAACGCTTCGTCTTCCGGTACGTGTTCGCCACTCTAGAACCCTTATGCCCCATCGGCCATCGGTTCTTCTTGCGATGTGCCCTGCCCACTGCCACTTTAGTTTAGCGATTCTCAGGGCTATGTCAGTTACTTTAGTTCTTCTGCGGATCTCCTCATTTCTGATTCGAACGCGCAGAGAGACTCCGAGCATAGCCCTTTCCATAGCCCTTTGGGTGACTTTGAGCTTCCTGATAAGGCCCATCGTGAGCGGCCACGTCTCGGTGCCATATGTCATCACTGGCAACACACACCTATACTATTAAACGACCAATATTTGTATATATATTTGTATGTAATCAGTTTCTCGAAAACGGCTCTAACGATTTCGATGAACTTAACAGGGCTTTTCGGGGTTGGAAAATTTATCTAGCTAGGTCTCATTCCTGGGAAAATTCGTTCTCACCTTTTTTTTACTAATTTCTATGCGCGTTTTAGTGCGTTTAAGAAACTTATAGCGCCATCTGTTGTTGAGTAGCATAGCTTGTTTACCCGATTATGTTTTAAATAAACAGAGCATAGCTCGGTCGCCCAGGTACTTTAATTATGAAATCCATAAAAATGTTTTCAGACAAAAAAACGTAACAAAATGGAATTAAATCGTGACATTACTCACTGTTATGCCCTGAAGGGATCCAACGAACATCGTTGTTCACACATTGCTGCAATTTGCAAAAAAATATGGCCTAATAAAAAGAGTTAAAGCGAACAAAAGCACGTTTTAATTGGAAAATTATTACGAATGTGGTTGAAACTGTGAAATATGGAGGGAGGGAGGAAAAAAAAACTAATTATATGACGGTAACCTTTTGTTGGCACGCGGTGCCCACTGGGGTGATTTAGTGCATGATGTTTTTTGGCCGGTAAAAACAGCCGTGTGACCACTGTGCACTTTGTAGTGATTTCTCAATTTTTATATTTGTTTACATGTGTAGTATACTAAATCGATCGTTTGAAATTGTCAAAACAATAAAACCTATCCTACTAATATTATAAACGCGAAAGTTTGTAAGTATAGATGGGTGGATGGATGTTTGTTACTCTTTCACGAAAAAACTACTGAATGTATTTTAATGAAACTTGGCACACATATAGGTTAGGCCCTGGGATAGCACAAAGTCTACTTTTTACCGCGCGAAAACACTTAATTCCCAAGGGAAAACGCATTTAATGCGGATGAAAACGCAGGCATTTAGACATTTTGAATACAAGTTTAGGCGAAGGTGGCATGGAAGTGGCTTACTCGTACATTAAAGATACAAAGGTGAAAATTAAGATTTAAATATTTAATTATAAAAATACAAATTACATCTCAAACTTGAAACTAAATCAATTTATTTCCAAATTATCTATGTATACAACGGTACAGACGAATGAAATTGGTCGGATGGGCGAGCAGACGGGCGGACAAAGCAACAATCCTACGGACTGCGCCAAGTTTTAACTAAGTTTAAGGCATTCACCGTACTCAGTGGGAAATTTAACAAATTCTACAAACAGTTACTAAGATGCTTGTGCTAAGATGCCTTTGTAAGGAATTGTGTGTTCTTTAACATATTTTACAGACAGCTCAAACAGCTTCGACTTTTTGAAAGACATCTAGGAATTAACGTTGTTTCATTCTTAATATTGTTGTGTTTAAATATGACAGATTTATTCTTAATGTAACAGTTTTATTGCTGCTTGATCTTTTCAATACATTGAATATTTCTGTAGAAACATTTTGGTTTGTTACATTTATTAGCCAATAGTTTTTTGGAATACGTTGTAAAGTGTAACATACAAGCAACGTAAGACTTACCAGTCTACAACAAACAATTCTTTGGAATCGTGCAATGGCAATCATGGAAATACCATTCCTAACCAAATTAATTAAAGTCAGTTTTTCTGCGAATTATTATCCACTCTATATTTGTTTATTTTATTTATTTATTTGTATGGATAGCCAACATAATACATATTAGTTTAAAGATTTAAAAATATAGGTGTATAGGTTACAAGCGAATATGCATCATAATTTGATATTGATCATCGTTCAGACCATCGAACCGTGCGGACGTGTGTTTTGTTAATTAAATTACTGCTGTGTAAGTGAGTGACATACTTTTTAAAATTGCCAGCTTGTGATTCTAATCTTTGTGCAATTAAAAATTAATATGTTCGGCGCTAAGGCAAAACTGTGTCATGGCTGTGAAGCGGGCATCAAGGACGACACCAGCGTATCCTGCAATGGGTGCAAGTCGCGGTTTTGCTTTGAGTGTCTTAACTTAAAAGTCAAGAGGAAGAGTGACATCACTAATGACATGTTGCACCAGCTCAAGTGTCCAATCTGCATGAATGTGAATGCAGCCCGTAGAAACCGGGATGAGAACTCACCGCTGAGACACCAGCAGCCTACACCGAGCTTCTCCCTCCCGGCCTCACCAGCAACCGGGACCGTCACGCTACATAGCATGGGAGAACTCATGGACAGCAAGCTGAGCGACCTTCATTCAACTCTGCTTCAAGACCTTCAAACTGCCCTAAAGAAAGAAGTTAAAAAAATGATTGAGGAATTGAAGGAAGATTTTTCAAGGACAACAGATTTTATCATGGGAGAGGTGAATGATCTAAAAAATAGAATAAAAGAAAAGGATGAACTTATAGCTTCGCTTCAGGCGGAGCAAGCAACTCTAAATAGGAACTACACTCTGCTGAACTCTAGGATAACGGCTATAGATAAAATCTCTCGGGATCGCAATATTGAAATACAGGCAATTCCTGAAAATAAACATGAAAAGGTGATAGAAATTGTCCAAAACCTATTTAAAAAAATTGACAAGCCCATCGAAGTACAAGACATCCATGCGTGCCGTCGTGTGGCTAAAATGGACTCCACCACCAACAGGCCCCGGAATATTCTAGTTTCATTAACTTCTCCGCGTCTCCGTGATGAGGTACTATCCGCAGCAAAAATGTATAACAAAAACAACGCATCGAGTAAGCTTAGTACAGCGGACGCTGGATTCAGCGGCGAACCTCGTTCTGTTTATATCACGGAACATCTAAGTCCAGAGTGTAAACACCTCCATGCCATAACGAGAAAATTTGCATCGGAGAATAAGTACAAATTTGTATGGGTCAAAAATGCCCAGGTCTATTTACGTCAAGCTGAAAATTCTGAGATCATTCGAGTAAAAAGTAAAGACACACTAACTAAACTATCTACGCATAACTCTAGTTCTTAGGTACAAAATATCACTATATTTTCTACTACTTAATAGCTCCATTAATTACCTATTTTATTTTTTATTTTCAATACTATGGCGTATACAAATTCTAGAATATATCTTTTAATATTTTACTCTAAACAAAGACTTAGTAATTTAATTTTAATTACTATATTTATAGCAGTTTTCGTGAAAAGGTATCATGTAATTATAAATATCCTATCTACATATAAAATTAAGACTTTAAACTTTAAGTTTTGTCATCCGCATCGCACGCTATCGACCCAGTTTTTAGCATCTAATATGCTGAATTGCAACTACTCAGGTGATGTATACAGTCAACAAGCCAATATCACGATCTTAATATATTTGTTATATTATGTATTTTTTATTCAGGTTACAAAATCGTATACTTGTTATAAAATTCACGGGAATTTGATTCTTAAATACTTATGTAATTTAAATAGACTTAATACTCTTAACAATTACACTCGCACTTATTTTTTATAATGGATAAAACAAATACATCTTTTATTAGTGATGAACTTGATGACATATCAATAGCTGAATCAACGATTCGCTCACCCGCGCAATGCTCTAATTTCATAACACAAAGTAGTCGAAATCTAAGTATAATTCATTACAATATTAGAAGTATAAATAAGAATTTGGATCACTTTATTGCTATGCTGTCTATTACTAAAATAACGTTTGATGTAATAGTCCTATCTGAGTGTTGGACTAAGGGATGCGATTCTGTACCCATACTGGATGGCTACATATCACAGCATACCAAAAATAATCCCTTACAAAACGACGGAGTTGTCATTTATATTCGAACCTCCCTTAACTGTTTGTTTTTAGAACCAGAGTTTTATGAAGCAAATTGCCTGGTCTGTATTGTAGGCAACACTGCAATAGTCTGCATATATCGCTCGCCATCATACTATAATTTATCAAACTTATATAGAAGCTTAGAAAAAGTATGTATGTCAATAAGTCACTACAGCAATTTAATAGTAATTGGAGACATAAATGTTGACATCAAACCCACCAGTATTGACAAAAACTACCATGAATATCTTTTGTTCGTAGCATCTTTAGGGTTGCTGCCAGCTCATATTATTCCTACCAGAAATCAAAACTGTCTTGATCATGTCTTGCTACGATCTAAAAGCCCTGCTAAGGTAATAATACTAGACTATGAGATCACTGATCACTTACCTGTTGCATTGTTCTTAGAAATTGGTAGAGTAAACAGAATCGAAACTAACTGCCTCGATTTGCGTATCGATTACAAAGCCATTCAAAAAGATATTGACTCTTTTGACTTTTCTTCAATCCTAACTAAAAATGATCCAAATATGTCCACTGATCTACTCATTGCTTCCCTGCAAACCATCATTACAAAACATACAAAAGAATTGAAAGTACCTAAGCGATTTCAAACGATAAAACCGTGGATGACTCCTGGATTAATTCGCTGCATACGAAATCGCGACAAAATGCACCAAAAACTTAAAAGAAATCCAAACAATGAAGTTTTAAAGTTAACATATTCGATACCGCAATTTTTGTAACAATCTACTTAAGAAGCTTAAAAGGTGTTATGAAAAAAATGAATTTATAAAGGCAAAAAATAACATAAAAGCTACATGGAAAGTTATTAAAACGGTTACTAATACTACCGATCAAAAAAGAACACCAGTCGAACTTTTGAAAATATCAGAGAATCCAACCAGATCCCTAAATGAAATAAATAGGTTCTTTGTCGATGTTGGAAAAAATTTAGCCTCCAAAATCCAACCCAATAGTTATTCTTCTACGCAAGTGCCAAACTCTACTCCTTGCAACTCCTTTGTTATCCTACCTGTAGACGAAGCACAGATTGAAAGATATGTCATGACGCTACGTAGTGACTGTGCTACGGGCTGGGATAATATTCCTGCCAAAGTTTTAAAATCGTCGTCCCAAGTTTTAGTACCTCTTATCACCCATATTTGCAATCTCGCTATAAATCAGGGAGTTTTCCCACGAGGGCTAAAACAAGCTATAGTTCATCCTGTTTACAAGGGAGGTGATAAATCTAATGTTAACAACTATCGGCCTATTTCCGTCCTGAGCTCATTGTCAAAAATCCTGGAACGTATTCTAAACAATAGTTTGATAAACTATTTATCTAAATATAATATTTTAGCTAAAAACCAGTATGGTTTCAGGCAAGGAATCTCGACTGAAGATGCTGTCGCCGACTTAACAGAAACCGTAGCTAGAAAACTTGATGAACATTACAAATGCTTTGGTATATTTCTTGATCTGTCTAAAGCTTTTGATACAGTTTCTATTCCAATACTTATTTCTAAGTTGCAAAATATAGGAATACGAGGAATCACTTTGGACATTTTTAAAGACTACCTTTCACAGCGCTCCCAAAGAGTTAAAATAGAATCATATATTAGTGAAGATGAACAACTCAGTTTTGGGGTTCCACAGGGAAGCATCCTGGGCCCTACATTATTTCTGATTTACATCAATGATCTTTGCCTACTACCCTTAGAAAACTGTCGTATTTTCACTTACGCCGATGATACTGCTTTACTGATATACGATGAAGATTGGGCAAAAGCAAAAATCCGCGCCGAGCATGCGCTAAAGCTAGTTATGGAATGGCTATCCACAAATCTACTTACTCTTAACTTAGAAAAAACCAAACTACTTCGCTTTAATATATCCAACACATGCCCTCCCCCCCATTGCAGTAAGATCTATGCACACACTTGTAGCTCTAACTTAACGAACTGTGATTGCTCTTGTCTTCCCATTTCCACTTCCGTGCGGTACCTGGGTGTCTATGTTGATCAAAAGCTTGATTGGTTCTCACACATAGATGTTCTATGTGGACGTGTTAGAAAATTAATATTTGTTTTTAAGAACCTACGCAACTGCATTGACACTGAAACTCGCCTTTTGGCATATCAAAGTCTTTGTCAGTCTATTATAGCATATTGTATTGCTGTTTGGGGTGGTACATACAAGACTACCTTATTACTTCTTGAACGTGCACAGAGGGCAGTTCTAAAACTCTTACTTTTTAAACGTAGAGACTACTCTACATTAAGACTTTATAAAGAATCTAAAGTCCTTACAGTGAGGCAGTTATATATTCAACGGTCTGTTCTGCGTCGTCATGCTCATCTACCACTAGACCCAGTATTAGTAAAAGAATCTTCTCTGAGGAGGAGACCTTTGCCAGTCTGCAAAATTCCTTCCTGTCGCACATCTTTCGCACATAGGCAATTCTACGCCCTAAGTGCTAAAATATATAATAAGATTCACAAACGGCTTCAGATTTATACTCTGACTAAGTATGAAGTCAAAACAAACCTATCCAAATGGTTACAAAAACTATCATATGAGGAGACTGAAAGCCTCCTCTCTAGTACGGCCCAATAATTATATTTAATAATCTATAGTTTTAATATAATTAGTTAGCTAGTTAATTATAGGTATATATATATATACAATCAAATCTATGTAATCACCACACACGTCCGCACTTGACTGCACTACACCTAGCCTCACAATAAAATATTTTTAACAACATTTTTTGGAGATCGGTTCCCTATATCACAGGTTACTTTTGTACTTAGTTTAGGGAATGTACTTCATAAAATAATGTTATAAGACTCATTATAAACGTACTATGGATAATGTGAGAGTGAAGTGGGTGCAGGAGCACAAGGACCTGGCAGAATAACAGCATCGCAGTGCTGCTGCGGTCCATGCTGAGCCAGGCAACCTTTTCGCTCCCACAGTACACCACAAAAATATAATTATATTTTAGACTAAGACTACTAATAGTATTATTTTGTAACTAGTAATTAATTTGTTTTGTACTGTGTTAGTGAATAAATGATTTTTATTATTATTATTTATTATAATCATACTTAAAGGCTACTACATCATGCTAGAAGTTAAAAATTACATAATTATTATTATATCATTATAAGAACTAAAGTATCATGCATGTCAAATTACCGTTAAAAGTTACATACCTAATTATAATATCACTAAAAGAACTAAAATATCATGCATGACAAATTTTCATTTTACATTAACGTTCAATTCAAATATCATTTATGAAAAATAAGTTATCTAAAGCCAAAAAATATAGTAATAGTACCATAGAAAAATAAGAGTAATTAGAAGGAGGATTAAAGAAATAAGTTGTCACAAGGTAGTGAAGGGGTCGTTCTATGGATTTGACGGGTTATTTTGAATATTTCCTAGTGATCATTGATGATTTGACATAAAAATTTGGGACACGTTGGCAGATGTCATCCCATAGTAAAATAAATTAGCAAGGTATCTATTCCGAGCGAAGCAAGGAGGTCCGAAATCTTTGAATAGTACTATCATACAGAACGGACACTCTCCGTCCCCCTTGCCACCTCCCCCGCAACCCCGAACGCGCCCATCCGCGGGATGAGCGTGGTGCTCCTGAGACTCTTTTGCTGTCTTATTATAGTACTCTTTGGTCTCTTGTACTGAATGATATGCAGGTCTACGTGCGCTTCCAATTTCAAATTGGCGCTCGTTGTATGTAGTTTCCGGGGTGTGCTAAAGCCCAAAGAGGTTTTACTACGCTTCGGAGCGTAGCGTGGGTTAAAACCTCCTTGCTAAAGCCTCAGCCTTATAATATATGTCATGGTGTATCTGTCTGTATCAAAGAGGTTTTAACCTCGCTAGGTTCAAATCTCTTTGGTCTGTATATGTACTCGTTATGTGTTTGTTTATGTTGCCACACACTAATACATCAATTGCACAGTAGGGAAAACGCAAATGCTACTGCTACAGAATAAAGGCAATGATAAGGTCAAAGTAAGCTCAAAGAGCACATCACGGTTGACACCTGCAAGGTAATTAAAGAAATAGGTACAAAATTCTTATATTATGGACAGCCATGGATGAATAAGGACTCGTTCATCATGATACAACGTTTAACAGAAATATGTGTGATTGTACTGAAGGATGTAATTATCCTATGAAATTAAACAACTTTTCTCATGGAACAAAGGTCGAAATACGATTTATTTCATTCTCAAAAACTTATTATTACGTATGAGGCGTCAATTTTTTCCTTATTTCAATCTATGTTCCAAAGGAAAAGTTTCATGGGCAGATTCAAATACTTCACTATTACCACACCTTTCTATAAGACGTTGTATATTGTATTAAAATCGATAAAATTTTAACTGTTCAGTCAAAAGCACAACAAGCTTAACACGTTGAACTTTTTGCAGTTCGTACGCTCTTGTCTGTACATGTTGCCGAACAAGAAAAGTTCACTCTCGCTCGAGAATAGTCATGTATCTGAACTTATGTACCCGGTTGCACCCAAACCGTTCGTCTGCGGTCGGCCCGTCACGGTCTGAATAAAAAGGGTAAACCGAAAAACCGGTCAAAAAGGACCGAAAAACCGGAACCCTTTAGGCGACCCATTTTTTGGTTCGGGGTTCATTCGGAGTAAAGTGACGCATGTGACACGTAAAGGTAGATGTTTGTTGGGTGGTTTTTGTACTTACTGAGAACTTTATAAAATTTTGGGTTAGATTGAAAGGTTCTTACAGAGGCAATTTAAAAGTAAAAATATAAGGGCTATTTGACTATAACTGAATCTGAAAGGTCTGACGACTGGTCTCTTAATGGTTGGTTTGAAAACGAAGCCAATAAATGAGAGCCATTTTGGTAAAGGTGATGGAGCTCAAACTATAACGGAATAACCTGACAGAAAGCTGATAGTAAACTACAGTGGTAGTACAGGCATGAAACATCTTTTATAATGCGCACGGCTATGGAGTGGAATTATCTGCCCGAGTCTGTGTTCCCGAGCTCATTATAACCCAAATCCATTTAAGTCGCGAGTGAATATTCTTCTTCTTGGCAAGCTCGTTCCATCGTCGACCTCATCTCTGTCCTCAGGGCTAGATCGTGGTCAAGATTAAGCTCGTAGACAGTAAAATTACGTTCCTTACTGTTTCTTCCTGGAATAGTTTTTGGAAAGCATGTTGAGCTGTCGATCATAGATAATTAATTACCTATAGAATAGCAAAAAAACATCGGCAATGTTGCTTTTTTTATCACGGACTCTACATACCGTACAATAAGAAGGTCTTTGGGGTTATTATCATCATCATCACACCCCATGAAACGTCCACTACAGGACAGGGAGCTCCCTCTAGAATTCTAGCTTTTGCGGGAAAAATATAGAGGGGAAGTACCATGGTCACCTCGCTTGTTAGCGTTACGGCTGGCACCATGGACTGCGTTTGTAGGTGACCCCAGTAAGACGTTAGATACATAGGAGGATGCTGCTGCCCATCCTCCAATTTATAACCCTTAGTCGCCTTTTACGACACCCACGGGTATGTAAGGGTTGGTACTATTCTTTGCCGGCACCACCCGGGACTTTGGGGTTATAAAGACCAGAAAATAAAAACCACTGTGTAAAAAGTTATTTGTAAAAAACAAAGACTGCACAGTGGGTCCCTTTCCCCGCAAAATATTGCTTTCCGCGTACAAGGGCTCATTAAAAGTTTTCTCTATTTTCGTTCACACTCGACTAGTCTCGGTTTTGTTTTCAAAATGTTTGAAAATTGCTTTGTGTTTAAAATATTTCTGAAAAGAACTCTTTTGTTCGTTACCTACATATTTGTTTTAATATTTTTTTTTGATTTATGAAAGTCTTTAATATTCAAAAATGAAACTATTGCAGCTGTTAAAATAAGTAAAATAAAAATTAGGTTGTAAGTTTTACAAATAATATTTATTTTTATCTTGACGTTGAAGTCAGTAATTTTTTGTATTGAAGCGTTTTCATAGTCATTTATGACGTAATTATTTTTTTTTATTAGAAAGTAAGACACCAACATTTAATAGCTCTAACATTTTGAATACCTGTCAGAAAATAACTAAAGAACGTTTTATTTCTAAACTATCAAACAAACTCGAACCATCTATTACGGGCAACAAAAAGAATAATCAAATAAAAACCAATTGTTACAAAAATAAACTCAAGCCCCCATAATTTGCATACTGCAACTCACTTGTCATACCGCAAGGAACACAAAACTAATTCGATAATAGCGTGATTCGATTGCCTTTGTGACGTCATTGTTGCGTCAGTAAAACGTCATAGCGTCATAGCCATTAGGACCAGACATGCGGTAGCTAGGGGCTGCGACAAATTTGATTAGCGTAGGGGTACAGATATGATTTTATTTTTGAAGGGCCGATTGAAATTTTTGGTTCGTTGCACTTGATGATTGAGGTTTGTTTTGTATTGATTTTTGTAAAGAAGTGCTTAGAATGATTAACGAATGGATATGAGTCATTTGATAAATAAAATCCATCTTAATATCAGCATCAATTGTTTTTTCAGCTCATATTCTTCTATCGTATCCCAGTCTGCTAAAACTGGTTACAGAGGATTCAGTCTTCTTATTAAGTTTTTTTGTTTTTGAGCAATGACCTCTGGCAACGACCACTATACTATGGACATGATCATCTTACTTTTCAGAAAAAAAACAACCAAAAAATGATTTTTGAAAATGTGTTATTATCAAAAACATATTGGTTTCACCATTAGATCATTATAGCAGATAGTTATTTATCTAAAAATACAAAGTATTATAATACTACACAAAATGCCAATACTACTACCACAAAATAAAGTATACTATCATACAGAACGAACACTCTCCGCCCCCCTTGCAATCTCCCCCGCACCCCCGCGCACACCTGCCCGCGAGATTCTCGTGGTCCTTCTGAGGGTCTTCTGTACTGAATATGCGAGCCTACGCGACTTTCCAATTTCAAATTTCAAACTCGCACTCGATGTATGTAGTGTCCAGAATGTGCTACTACAGTAATAATGACAAAAGAAAATTTAATGGTTCCAATAACACACACTTAGATGTAAATACACATGTCTGCAAACCAAAGGGAAGTAAATATCCAAATATCCAATCAAGAGCCGTCTGAGACCTGTATTACCTATTCTGTTGATAGTATTGCACCTCCAAGCAATATTGACCACGATCGGCCCGTGATTACTACATTGTGCTGAAATATGTCTTGGTAGTAACATACGGTAAGAGGCTTGGACTAAATTGCAGGCAAATTCGAAACCATTTTCCTCTTGATTGGTTTAACGAGCTGAAAATTTTGTTGAAAATTTAAAGTCATGCAAAATTTTCTGACGTTTAAGAACTGTTCAATATAGTGTTACTTTCAATTCGACCGGCTTAAAATATAGGAATACTTTACATTTATGTACAACATAATTTTTTTCTAGTCCTACATTTAATTTACAGCACCCACTGTGCATGCATTAATGGATAATGGAAAATAATTTCATCTGTTTTGGTCTTGTTAGGGTATTGCACTACAATAAAAAAAACATTTGAGATTATTAACTATTTTTTATATCGATCATCAATTTAAAGTAATTTTTAAGGTTTTAGCAATAACATTCCAACACATATTTTTTCTTATCTATAGTTTCTTGTGTAAAACCAAGTAATGTGGAACTTCAGTCACTTTGTTAATTGTTTTTTTTTATTAATTTTGCTTAATCTTATTTTATGATTATGAGAATCGCTGTTTATATCTTTATTGTCAGTGTATAACGTAAACCTAACATTATAATCAAAATGCCCAATTTTCCAGTTCATCTACCCCGAACAACACAGCTGTTGGTGCGATATACAGAATTGTGTGTCACGTTTGTACTGGTATTGTCTGCCCACTATTGTCTTCAAACACCTATTCATCATCAACTTATAACACCTGTTTCTAAACAAAAATCTGCTTTAAAACTAACGTCACAGAGTAGAAAATCTAGTACATTTGCAAAGCTCTAAAACACAGTCACAGAACTTTTCATTCCAGCTTTATCCTAACCTGCATCCGCATTGCAATCAGCTTCCAACTACATTTGTCTACGTTAAAGTTGACATTTAATTATCACTTGTGTTGAAATAGGACGTTTTTGATTGAGACAATGTAAAATCGACGCTTTATATCATACGGTCATCAAAACAGCATAAGTTAGAAGCAGTTGTATTACAAATGTGGACCTTATTTGTGTGTCATTAAGGTAGAAATTGGATACGCAGTTTGGAGGTGGTTGTGCTAGTATTTATTAGATTTTGTGTAGACTTTGTGATGTGAATTGTGCAGGATAATCGCATGAAACGGTTGAGCCACTTATTATGACGTTGGATTAAGTTTCATACACATTTGTAGTGAGCGCGTATAATTGATATAGTCGAGAGGTGTGGATGAGATTTGCTAAGTCAGCTAGGGATTTCTGGTTTAAATATAGTATCAATGCATGTAATGTTATTTATTAATACAAATTTAGGTCAAAATATGGAAAACCTATTCGTGTTTTCAACATTTGTTCCTTGGGAAAAGTTGTTCAGTTTTGCAGGTGGATTCACATCTATCAGGTTTATTATATTCTTCCTGTTACACCTCATATAATAAAACTGTGTTCATACTTCATAAAGAGCAATAAATCATAGGTATTGTTAAAGGCATTTCTGAGTAAGTCGAACTTACTTCCAAACAACCCTTTAGACTATAAAAAAAACCTCTTAGACTTTTTCAGCATTAGCAAGACTTACAGCAATTAATTTTATAATAATATGCAGAAACCAACTAACTGACCAAACCACCAAGTAAATTAGTGGTTAACAAGACGTTCAGTAACCACTAATTGATAATCTCTACAACCCTATAGTATCAGCCACTGAGTTATGATTTGATTCTGAGGTAGCTGGAAGCGAATTCAGTTGTTTCCAATGTAATAAAATAATTAATAGTAGATTAGTAGCCAAGGGCTGTAAGGCATCAATTGCAGCCCGAGATATTTAGGCGCACGAGCGCAGCGAGGGCGCCTATAGTTCGAGCCCTAGGGCTTTTCTAGCTACATTATTACCCTAGAGCGCTAATTGGTCACCTACAAGCCCCATTTGGTGGAAATAAGGACTTACTTACTGAATATGAGAGATGTAAAATAAATATTAACGGGCAAGATTGCGGATAACGTAATATTCAAGAGCGGCAGGCGATCGAGTAATACCGAGGCTCTCAAACAAAGAAAAAAGAACGAATAGGAGTTACCAGCGTTGAACT
Organism: Athrips mouffetella; assembly: GCA_947532105.1. Lineage (NCBI taxonomy): Eukaryota > Metazoa > Arthropoda > Insecta > Lepidoptera > Gelechiidae > Athrips > Athrips mouffetella. The sequence continues at coordinate 25,450,398 of OX383976.1, forward strand.
ACTTCTCCAGCTGGCAAGAGAAAGGAAAAAACCTAAGAAAGAGAAGTGATTCACTTAGGGCAGAGTACCAATGAAAGAAAAAGCAGGGGTTCAGACAAGGCTGAAGCTAAAGAACCTGATAAGCGCTCCCTCTACTTGTTTCTAAAAAGATAGAGACATTATATTTTACAATCTGTCTTTCCGTGTCTGTTTCTGGGCCTGGTTGTGTGTGTAAACTACCGACAAGAGAAAGATGCCTTAAACTTCATTCTTACAAATTGGCTATATTGCAAGCATCGAACCCGCTACCTTCAAGTAGTTGTGATATTTAGCTGCCGTAGATACCTGCCATTGCATCATGAAGGTCCCTCCCGTACTCATTTTTAACATCAAAAAGCGTAAACAAAACAAATGTACCCACATACACTAACTCAACCCTCGCCACGCTTCGTTACTCCACAATCGCGTCTATGTACACAGAACACACTTCGTACTTAGTGCACACTGTACAGTCAACAGCAAATCAAGCTTGGTTTACTGGATTTAAACGGTTTTTTGGCAAAATTTATTTGCTCTTAACTGTATACTAGTTTCAGTATCACATTATATTTCGCATTATCCGCACTAGGATTTCTACTCAGATCCAACAACAGTTAAGAGTTTTTAAAGTGCAAAATTTGTTTTGTAGCGTTGTCATTGAAATTGATTATTGTATTCAAATTCAATGACAACGCTACAAAACCAATTTTGCCCAAAGTGGTATAATATGTTTTTTTCACATTGAGACTAACAAGACAGCAAAGCGCGCTGCCCACCCTGAGAACTAACTAGTTGCTAGTAATTTCCCTGGCTCCCTTACCATTCAAACCGAAGCACAGCAGTGCAAACACCACTGCTTCACGGCAGAAAAAACCAAGGGGGTGGTACTTACCCAGACGGACTTTGCACAAAAGCCCTACCACCTACAAGAGTACCTAGATTTTTCAAGCTATTATATAAGCTTGAACTGCTGTTGACTGTACACCAGAGGCAGTCGCGCTTCAAGTGCACCAAGTATGTGACTACCGTGTGTGTCGGGTTTATATCGACGATGTTATGATTGGTACCTCAGTTGTAAATGTTCCCTTACATTGTCGAAGCTTGGTTTTTTAAATTGTTTACAAAAAAACAGCTTTAGAATTTCCTCTAGCAAACGCATAAAATAAAGATGATTGTCGAGCGAGACATCCAAATCGTTATTTTAGTACACTGGGTATAAAAGACATTTTGCGATTTAGTAACTTTGTCAAGGTCTACAGGATTTAAAATAAGATAAAAATTATCATATTAATTGTCTTAATTTACAGTTTCAGATTGCCATAGATGTTCTTATACGTCATGTAAGCTAAAACAACTAAATTAGTGCTAGAGTCAAATCAAATATTTCTTTAATCGCTAATATATATACAGGATGTAACAAAAAAGGTACACCAACCCTGAAGGATGTGAATCTGACCATGATATTGCACATCTTTCCCTAATTAACTTAGTTCAAAATATGAAAAAAAAATTGACCTCCCATAGAAACTGAATCAGCTGCTATCGCATTTTGCATGGAAGGTCAATTTTTTTTTCCTTATTTATTCCTATGTTTCTTGGGGAAAGTTGTTCAGTTTAATGGGTATAGAATCTCACCCTTCAATATTATCACATCTTTCCGTTAGACGTTGTAGATGTTTTTATACGTCCTGTAAGCCAAAACAACTAAACTGTTAGCTAGAGTCAAATCAAACATTTCTTTAATCGCTAATATGTCGCTATAGCCGCCATAATAGTCTCTTAAGCCTATTATGCAATAGGGGGACTGCACGGTATACCTGGGGACTCAGTGTCGGTAACGCCAGACAGACAGCAGCTAATCTAATCAGGACCTGAGGCCGACAATTTGGGTCTGTATCGTCCACACGAGTCTCTGTTTCAAACCCGTTTATAGATACATGAGATGTCTTATTAAGAACTTTTACAAAATGCATTGCAATGCATCTTTTGCTGTCTGAATTATCTTTCTTTTTTTCTTTCTTTTCTAGATCCTACCAAAAACATTTTATGTAAAATGTTGCCAAGACGAGACCATATAGCTCGCATTTTCAAAAAGTTATCAGATCTCATGTAGAGCCAAGCTTCGAACTCTACACGCCTTAACTCTACGAGCCCTAACTCCACCAAAATCTACACCAAAGTCAAAATATGATCCAGATCTAGATATACATACACTTTTCTTGAAGTTCTTGAAATGCTGGTTAAGAAGTGCTAGAATTAAGGTAACTTTTTAAAGATTAGATTGTATCAAACTTGACATGCTCTTTACTGTACCTACGGGCAGGAGAGTACTTTTGCATAAACTGTAATCAACCAATACCTACTGCTGTGTTACTGCAGCACATTTGAATACTTGTGACTATTATCTTAACTTTGCCACCTGTTAGTACAACTCAAATTTATTATACTTCATATAAATTACACAGTACATAACTTACTATAGAAACATGTAAATATTATAACAGCTGATACAATACAAACACCAAAAAAATAAATTTACATATAAGCTGGTCAATTTATGCCTAAAATAAGAATGTTTTGTTAATACCACGTCTATTAATTGAATATTCCAAACCCCAAAAAAGATTAAAATAATAGCCTTTTACTTCCAAAATCCATCCATTTTGTTTCCACGCGAGGATGAGTCATATAAATGTTTTTATCCCTATTTCTTCCCCGCAATTACTGGCAGAACATTTAAATGTAATTGCCCTTATTGGAATACCTACCCATACATTTGGTTTTGAAACGTTAATGGTGATTATAGTGCTGACGGGATGATTCTATTATCAAATATTAAACTTCAACTCAAAGTTTGAAATTGTTGACGAATCGTCTCTGTGGGAGAAATAGTCCATTATTAGTTAATTAGTCTACCTGGTCGTTTGCCCACCTGTGACATAAATAAAAAAATAGAAATAGGTTTATTCCAACGCTTACCAACACACTTTACAACCATGACTTTAAAACCAGAGTATATTGGACGGAAAAAATAACATTGTTTTACGAACTTGTTTTTTCTGACAGTTTTAGCCGACAACTTTTGACATCTGCAAAATGTATTCGTAAGCGTTGGAGTACCTAAACGAAAAAAATGGATCATTTTATAATCTAACTTCACGAAAGAGGTTACTTTTTGAATCCAACTTGGCTGGACAACATTTATGAAGCTTAAAAATATCTTCTCGTCCAAAATACTACAGTGTCTCAAGACATCTTTAATTAGTGCAAGTTGACAGTAATGGCATTGGCACCGAGACGTGGTAGCTCGCGATGGGGCTTATAAAAAGCTCAGTCACCCAAAGGGTTATAAAACAACTCTTCTTACTACTCGTAATGCATGAATGCTCAGAGTCTATTTAAGGGATCAGAAAAGAAGAGACCCACAGAAATTCCAAAGCCACTGACAAAAGTATAGCTTAGATAATCGCCAAATTAAAGTGGTAGTGGGAAGGGCGCATCGTTCGAAGAACTAACTTTTGAAATAACGTTAGAGAAACATGGTGAATTTGTACCTATTTGATATACCAATCCAGTGTTTAAAACAAATATCATCTACAGACAGAGTGACTTTGAAGACATTCGAAAAATTTTGAGGATAAGTTCTGCTAACGATAAAGATCAATTTTGTATAGGTCTAAGGATATTTGAAGTTTTTTCTTTATGTCACAAGTCGGCAAACGAGCAGGTCGGCCACCTGGTGGTAAGTTGTCACCACCGCCCATGGCACCCACTGTCTTATTAGTGAAATAATTTGACACTGAAATAATTAGGGCGCCAACCCGTCTGCCAAGCGTGGCGACTATGGTAAAACCCCCTAAGAATCGATGAATCACAACTATAAGCTCCGGCCCCTAGTCCCCGGCGGCCCCGCTATTCCTGGCTCCGGTAGCGGCCATGGTAACGGTGGGGCAGGGGGTGCGAAGAATCCCCGGCAGATGTCGAGCTACCAACAACGACGACCTCTGGCCCTGGCAACTTATAACACGCGCACATTGCGGACCGACGAGAAGGTTGCAGAACTCAAAGAAGAATTGAGCAGGTTACACTGGGACATCTTGGGTCTATCTGAAGTCCGAAGAGAGGGGGAGGACTCGATAATCCTAAAATCAGGTAACTTGCTCTATTTCCGGGAGGGCGACCAACTGTCCCAGGGAGGTGTCGGGTTTATGGTCCACAAGTCTCTCGTGAACAACGTGGTCATGATCGGGAGTGTGTCGTCGCGGGTAGCGTACCTTATACTCAGAATCACCAAAAGGTATTCGCTGAAAGTCATACAGGTATACGCCCCCACATCGACACACTCTGATGATGAAGTCGAGGCTATGTATGAGGATATATCTAAAGCCATACATACGCCTAAGACCCACTATACCGTTGTCATGGGGGACTTCAACGCGAAATTAGGCAAGCGAGGCGATGGTGAGCTGAGGGTGGGGCAATTTGGTGTTGGATATCGGAATTCCAGAGGCCACATGTTAGCCGACTTTTTGGAGAAAGAAGGACTCTTTATGATGAATTCCTTCTTCAAAAAGTCGGAAAACCGAAAATGGACCTGGATCAGTCCCGATGGTGCTACAAAAAATGAGATTGACTTTATCATGTCGACGAAGAAGCAAATATTCAATGATGTCTCTGTGATCAATGCGGTTAAAACCGGAAGCGATCACCGGTTGGTAAGAGGCACATTGAATATCAACGTAAAGCTGGAAAGAACTCGACTGATGAAATCTACGCTCCGACCAGTACCCACCAATATCCAAAACCCCGACGGCTTTCAGCTCGAACTGCAAAACCGCTTTGAATGCCTTGGTGAATGCGTAGATGTGGACGACTACACTAACGGGTTCGTGGAAACTGTCCATACAATTGGGTCAAAGTACTTTAGACCCCACCGTACTAAAAGAACCAAAAAGATCTCTGACCATACCCTCAAGCTAATGGAAGAAAGACGCGAAATGGTTCTGCAGTCTCCGGAAGATGCTTCTCAGTATCGGCGGCTCAATAAACAGATCTCTAAGTCTCTGACTCGCGACCTTCGGCTATTTAATACTAACCATATTAAAGAAGCGATCGAGCGGAACAAAGGCTCCAAAGTGTCTATTGGACAGAGCCAGTTGACGAGGCTGAAGACCGAGGATGGCAGAACCGTATCGTCCAAGCCTGAGCTACTGAGGGAAGTCGAGAAGTTCTATGGGCAGTTATACACGTCAACCGGCCCACCCGTTAGCAGTCTGGCCAACGATCCAAGAGCTAGACTTACCCGACACCATACCGAAGATATCCCGGACGTCAGCTTGTACGAGATTAGAATGGCTCTCAGACAGCTTAGAAACAACAAGGCACCCGGGCACGATGGAATTACGGCTGAGCTTCTGAAAGCAGGCGGAAGGCCAGTGCTTAAAGCTCTTCAGAAGCTGTTTAATTCTGTCATACTCGAAGGGAAAACGCCACAGACATGGCACAGAAGTGTGGTGGTACTCTTCTTCAAAAAGGGTGATAAGACCCTGCTGAAGAATTACAGACCCATCTCACTTCTGAGCCATGTCTATAAGCTGTTCTCGAGAGTCATTACGAACCGTCTCGCGCGCAGGCTCGACGACTTCCAGCCTCCCGAACAAGCCGGTTTTCGTAAAGGCTTCAGTACCATAGACCACATACATACGCTACGGCAAGTTATACAGAAGACCGAAGAGTATAACCAGCCACTTTGCCTAGCGTTTGTGGACTATGAGAAGGCCTTCGATTCGATCGAGACGTGGGCCGTGCTACGATCTCTCCAGAGGTGCCAAGTCGACTATTGGTACATTGAAGTGTTGAAGGACCTGTACAAAAACGCCACTATGTCAGTTCGTCTTCAGGACCAGGACTCGAAACCTATCCAATTGCAGCGAGGAGTGAGACAGGGAGACGTCATATCTCCTAAACTGTTCACCGCTGCATTGGAAGACGTCTTCAAACTCCTGGACTGGAAAGGACTTGGCATCAACATCAATGGCGAGTACATGACCCACCTTCGATTTGCCGACGATATTGTCGTAATGGCTGAGACCCTGGAAGATCTCGGCACGATGCTCAATAACCTCAGTAGAGTTTCACAACAAGTGGGTCTTAAAATGAACATGGATAAGACGAAAATTATGTCTAACGCCCTTGTTGTACCCACTCCACTCAAAGTTGGAGACTCTACGCTCGAAGTTGTTGATGAGTACGTATACCTGGGACAAACAGTCCAGCTGGGTAAATCCAACTTAGAGAAAGAGGTAACTCGTCGAATCCGACTCGGATGGGCAGCGTTCGGGAAGCTCCGCAATATCTTCACGTCCAAAATACCGCAGTGTCTCAAGACGAAAGTCTTTGACCAGTGTGTGTTGCCAGTGATGACATATGGCACCGAGACGTGGCCGCTCACGATGGGCCTTATCAGAAAGCTCAAAGTCACCCAAAGGGCTATGGAAAGGGCTATGCTCGGAGTCTCTCTGCGCGATCGAATCAGAAATGAGGAGATCCGCAGAAGAACTAAAGTAACTTACATAGCCCTGAGAATCGCTAAACTGAAGTGGCAGTGGGCAGGGCACATCGCAAGAAGAACCGATCGCCGGTGGGGCGTGAGGGTTCTAGAGTGGCGACCACGTACCGGAAGACGAAGCGTTGGCAGGCCCCCCACAAGGTGGACCGACGATCTGGTCAAGGTCGCGGGAAGCCGCTGGATGCGAGCAGCGCAGGACCGGTCGTCATGGAGTTCTTTAGGGGAGGCCTATGTCCAGCAGTGGACGTCTTTCGGCTGATATGATGATGATGAATAAGACAAGAAAGTTTGTTACCCACCATGAGAACTAAGATGGTATGTCTATAGATGATGGTAGATGTGTAGTTGTAATTTTTTTTATTTTATTAATGTAAACAGACTTGAAATCAATCAAAAAAAGTACTTGCATAAAAATAATAAAATAAGTATAATTTATGCTAAAAAAATAAAAATGTGTCATTTACGCTTATTTTATATTTTTATTAATATTTACGTTAGTGTAAAATATTATTTAACCCAATACCTACAAAAAAATTGTCGACAAAGAACTCAAAATTTCCTTAGACCTTATACAAAATTTATCTTTATCGATAAAATAACTTATCCTTAAAATTGTCGAATGTCTTCAAAGTCACTCTGTGTAGTTTCTTTTTCTAATCTCTCACGGAATTCAATTAGGTACTTATAGAGCATGCTGAAGATTTTGATATATTTGCACAATGAAAGCGGGGTTAATTCACGTAAATCTAAAAGGAATTTTACGTTCTTAAATTAAATTTAATTGAAATGAAACCGTTTTCAAATATAAGACAATGGTTTTATGAGTGTGCAGTATACCCAGTTATATGTGGCACATTTTATTAATACGTGATATTTGAACACCCTCAGGGAAGGTTAAATGACAGTAATAATAATAACGCACAATCGGGAATATTCGAGAATGTTCGGGAATGAATAAAAGCATGTAATTTATGTATGCTACCCCCGAAATGTGGCCTCGCAATTACAGACTGTTTAGGGTAGTTAGGGATGTTACGTACGTATCGACAGAAACAATTTTATTGTTGATAGTTTTGAATTATCGATACAGGTTCGGTATCGATATAAGGTTCAATGATTGATAAAACAAGTTTAAGTAAGTTTAAGATAAGACAACCAAAATCTCAAAGTATTCGATTCAGTAATACACTATTTCAGTTTCCAATAACGAATATTTTTTCGTTAGCTTCAAACTAATGTAACGCTAAACTTTAAATATCAGCGGTTACCCTATAATTACATCGTTTACCTACATTGGCCTTTACATGAGCTACTTGTAAAATAATTATTAAGAAGCAGTTAAAAGATTTACTTCTTTTGATGAAAACTTTTTCACTGGACATATGTTTATATTATATTCATTATAATAAACGTTGCTTTCAATATCAATTCATGCAAAAGAAAGCAACCACATTAAATCCTCAGAAATATTATTAATCTTTGACATGTTTGACATTTGTTCTACTGACGATCACCCTATCCTCTGACATGTTATATTTTAATGTAATTATGAAATTGATAAGGTGAAATAAATAAATCTAATCTACTCTATGATTACCAAATACTATTTTTAAAACACATAATAAATTTCATTAAAATTTTAATAATAAGGCTCATTTCAGTCATTTCACAAAATCAATTTAGACGGATAAAATTACAGAAATACAAAACCACTGGATTATTTCATTACTGTCTGCTGTCTCGTAATTTGTGTCATGACCTTTAAAACCCAGTAAATTCGATGGTCTAAAGGTCTTTAAAGGACGAATAAGGACAAAAGATTATCGCTAATTATCTTATCGATCTATCGACATTTCCCCTCCCTAATGACTTTAGCTTCCTATTGTAGAAAATGCTAATGATTTTCTTCCTTCAAAACGTACGGCCGTAAATTTTAATGAATTTTCTTTCTTAGATGAAAGTCGTTAGTTTCATTGTTGTAATTGATTGAGTCATTGAAAATTGTTTTATCGTTTATTTTTAGAAAAAAATTAATAACTACGAATATGTATTAATGTAGAAAGAGAATATGTAAGGACTTGAATATTTGGTATTACAAAAATAATTCAGGAACTCAATTATTGAATATTACCGGCTGAAAAATAATTTATAAATGTCACTAAAAATTCTAATACACAGATCATATTTTTCAGAAATTAAGAATGATATTCTTTATTTATAATATTGAGTAGAGTTTAATTATAAATTATTGAGGGTGTAAGTTACAGATTGGCAAAACTTAAAGAGTATGATCAGTCAACGTAACTGAACAACTTTCAGTGAATAAAGCATTCAAATTGAAAAAAAAACCAGTCTCTCCATACAAAATTGCAAACTTTATTAGACAGTTTGTATGGAGAGGCCAATTTTATTTAAGTTTTATTTACTAATACTTGTTGAGTTACGTTGATTTAGTTTCCTTCTTCAGGTTTAACAGAGTTTTGAATGTTCAAGAATTATGTCCCACAATATTGTCTATAAAATATACACTTACTTAATAGGAATTTCATGATTTTTAAGGCATTTGGTATTCAAAGTATTCACTTTACAACTATTTCTGAACCAGAAATCGCATAATTGAAAGTCATAAAAAGGGAAGTTAGTGAGTAAAAGTAAATAAATTACATACGTCAGTCACAGCGTGGAGGCGGTGGCGAAAATCGCAAAAACTCGCTAACTGAGTTACCCAACTTTACCCATATGCCGGTACCGTACAATGAGAATGCAAAAGAGAACTCTCGTCATCGTGAATTAGGATTTTTTGAGTTAGGTACTTAGTTTTTGTTGTAAGGGACCACACGTTAGTATTGAGTTATAATGTTTGACTATTGAACAAACGCATTTTTAGGGTTCCGTAGTCAACTAGGAAACTTTATAGATTCGTCATGTTCGTCTGTCTGTCTGTCTCTCCGCTGCTTAGCTCAGTGACCTTTAGTATTAGAAAGCTGTAATTTGGTCTCGGTATACTATCGGTAAAATTTTGGAACAATTTTTTTTTTTAGATACCTTACATATACACTTAAAGGGGGGATGATTTTTTTTCTCGTCAACCCCATTATGTGAGGTATCGTTAGATAAGTATTTAAAAATATTGTGCTGTGGTAGCTAAACGGTTGTTATTTGGAGTGTGAAGAAGTTCATAGAAGTAGAATATATGATGAAATTAAAAGGAATACTATTAATTATTTTAAATGGCTGGTCAAGAGAAATACCCCTTGATTTGAAATAATGATGAATAATTTATTGCCTTATTTTATTTTTATAGTTCCGAAACCAAAATGGTAAAAAATGTAACCCTTATGGTGCGACTTTGTCTGTCCGTCTGTCTGTCTGTCACACCTCAATATCTCAGCAACCACTCATTCTATCGACTTGAAATTTGGAATGGTTTAAGAATATAGTTGCCCAACTAAATTGCACATGTAATAATTTTGAAAAAATTATGATTATTAATGTAAAGGGGGCCAAAATAGGGGGGGGCAAATTTCAAATTGTTGCTACTAGGTCGAATGGGGTATCATATGAATGGATTTTACTTGTACATTCTAAAATAAATTTTTGTATTTTTTTACGCTTCTTAGTTTTCAAGTTATGATGAAAAATGTCAAAAAAAAATACCATTCCCCCCCTTATCTCCGAAGTTTTTGAAAGGAAACATCTGAATTAATTATAGTGTCAACTATGTAAGTTTATGTAAACTTTACAGCAAAAATAAAACGATCTTTCTAAGTTGCACAGTTTTTAGGAAATCTGCAAAAAACCTTTACGAACAAATTTAGTTTTGCGGTCCTGAAATTGACTTTATTGCTTCCAAAAATACTATAGGTACATCGGAACCCTCGGCGCGCGAGTCCGACTCGCACTTAACCGGTTTTTTTTTCTTTTCTATGTCTCTTTAAAAGTACTTTGTTCCTGTAATAGAAACACAAACTCGCGAACACACTTCACAAAATCCTCGAACAATAAACCAACTTAGCAACTGCAAGAGCACAAGTGTGCATAATATCCTTACACCCTCGTTCTAGTAGTCAAGCTTGTCTAGGTATTCTACTGTTTCTATATCGTCAAAATATAGAAAGAAAAGGCACAGAATAAAGTAATAGTACAGAATGGACCATAGAAAAAGTATACGGGAACGGACACTAAACGCCCCCTTGCAGTCTCGCGCGCACCCGCCCGCGAGATTGTCGTGGTCTTTCTGAGGGTCTTTTGTACTGAACATGCGGGCCTACGCGACCTTCCAATTTAAAATTCGCGCTCGATTTAAGTAGTTCCCGGGTTGTAGCAAAGGCCTTCGTTAAATTCTTGTTTCTTATTTATAGGGTGACTTTTAATTAGTTCTTGATAGCAAAAGATATGCATGTACTCATGATACTGAACAACTTTTCCCAAGGAACATAGATCGAAATACGAAAAACCAAATTTGACCCATACAAAATGCGCTATCAGCTGATGCAGTTTCTATGGAAGTTCAAAACTTGATTTTTGTATTTTACCTATATTCCTTGGGGAAAGTTGTTCAGTAAGGTGTACATGCAAGGTGTAATCACGGCTCCATAAACATGCTTTTATTTTACTGTTGAAAAACCACTAAATTTGAAAGGCTTTATAGTAAAAAGACCTTCATTTATTATGTTACTGTTAATCGAAGCCGTTATTAACCCACAGCTAGTTAAAAAAATTTACACCACCTAACTTCTTCTTTTGCCTGTAACGGGCCGATGGTCCGACACGGAATTACACGAAGAATATAATAGAGTATATTCTATTTTAGGAGTTTTAAAATGAGTAATAATACAATAGGAATCTTAATATAAATGATCATAGATTTTGTTCGACTCGTAATGAAAATAAAGGCCTGATTATGCATTATTACTCAAAATAATTGCTTGAAAATACTCGTCCAGCGCCGCGAATCGGCGCATATTAGAACCTCCTTGGTTAAAGTCTACTTGTCAAACAGGAAATAGAAATGTGTGAGGGAAGTAGGTAGGATTGGTGACGTTAGCCGTAGCTGCTGGTTTGTAGCTCTCTGATTGGCTGGTTTGGGCGGTCTTATCTCTAAATTCGAAAGGAGTGGAACATGGAAGCTACATCGCCCCTTTTTTGCTGCGACCGCACGAGTACAAGATGGACTCCAAAAAATGTGAGAAAATTCTTCAAAAAAAAGTAACCGTACGCCGAGTTTCGTCGCTACAACTGACAAAAGCTAAGTATCTAGGGCATTTCGTCACCCAATTAGTAAATTAAGTTCAATTCGACATTACGATTAAATGACGCTTCCCTAAGTTACCCGCCGATGGCGATCTTTGTCAAGAAAATTATTATTTTACTAAGTATTTTTGTGTTATAGCGACTTTTGGAGCTCTAAACGTCAAAACGCGTGTTGAGTAAGAATAAAAACCAATATTTATAGAGTAGTTTTACCCGAAGGGGGACTAAATGTCTTAGTGCTTAGTTCATATTCGTTTTAAACTTACAGGAGGTCTATGGACCATGTGAAATAGGAACCAAAAACTACAAACCATTTGAGCGCAGGGGAGCTGAGCGTCCAATTCCAAGCCAGCAGCAGTCCAGACGACCCAGTCATCATTACAGTATGCCAGTCGCAGACGGGTAAGAAGATTTAATATTTACTTCTCAAATCGACCAATCTACTTTGAACGATTTATGCCAGTCAATTATTTGAGCATATTTATCCTTCTCTGGGATTCTATACAATCAATTTTACTAACTTTAAAATGTATAACCACAACTGAAAGCTACTACCCACTTCAATATAAAATTCAATTCTAAGTCTGTTATAAAGAAGGTCTTTTTGGCTCAAATGCTGCAAATGAAAAACGCATTTGATTCATCTAATAAACTCACTCTTTTCTATGCCACAAGCTAAGATACAAAGCTGATGATATATAAATTCGACTATGGGAAAGACAAAACCCAGTATATTGCAATACATCCATATCGGGGTTGCAAATACAACAGGAGTCAGTTTATAAGTCATCTCGCACATAGAAAGTAATAAAACACCTTTATCTATATGGAAAGATTGAGCTGAAAGGACTCGATATATTTCAGGCCTTTACATTGTTAAAAATAAACTAAATTTCCTTGAAGGAAGTCAAATATCAATCTTGGAGAAGTTTAGATGTACTATTTTGATGTTCTCATGTACCATTTACAGCCTTCGGATCTGCCTGCTTCCTTTCACACAAATTATTTACTTCTCTATTAATCTATGCATTTAATCTAGGAATTTATCTACTCGACTTGTAAACGGTTCTGACTAAAAGAATTTCTAGGGTTACATTGCCACGGTACAAAAGTAGGGTTCCTAATAGACGAAGCTTTGGCCATTTTATAGATCAAAACAGACTTATACAGATTTTATAGGAAATTCAGAATAAGCATTTGGATATGTTAGGTAACTAGTTAGGGTTCCCTTTAGATACAGTGAGGATAGTTAGAAATTTAGGTATTATTATATACAGATAACATTACAGATTCATCATAAACTTATATTCCTCTTAATAGTAAAGGCATTAGAATCTTTAGGGAGTTACAAGGTGGTGCCGCGAGCCATGATATAGAAATAGCTTAGAATTTTTATATTAATAGCCTTTAGGCTAGGTAGACCAGGGTTGATCTAGCTTCGAGCTGCATCCTACCCATCCTACGCTACCGTTACAAAGTGGTGCCTTTTACCAGAATAAGAATCTTATGTTGTTATGGTTTAGTTATACTTAGATAGGGAAAACTTAGATTTTGTTTTGGTATGCTTATTAGACTTACTATGAAGAATGCAATATATTATTTTAGCAATATAACTAGCAATATATAATTTTGACAAACTTAATAACCCTTTATGTTACTGCGGCTGCTATTTTAATGTTTACTGACAACGCTTATTCTAAAAGCTGTAGTAAGTATTGAATATTATTGTAATTATGAGAAATTGGGAATTTCTACTTTGAGATAAGTACTTACTTGAGTAAATGATAACACTTCAAAACCCTTTATTTAAAAATAACATCACAGGGTTAAACTATTCATTACATAGAAAGGTATTTCAAACATTTAACTTCACTAAGGATTATTCACTTAACACTGTTCGGGTCACTTTTACACTAGTTAGCACTAAAAGGTCCATTGTGTCTTTTTCTAGGCAGAAGATCACGTCTCCAAGAGAAGTTTCCAATAGGTATATCAGACAATAGAGGCTTTTCACCATGTTAAGTAGACAGGGACGGGTTTCTTGAAATTTGTAGATACTATGGGTTTAACTGAAAATTAAAAACACAAGTAATTATTAGTAAAGGGTACAAACGTTAGAGATATTATGTTATAATTGTTATAAAGTAGTAGGAGTTGTTCATACTTACAAACATTCTTGCAGATTTTAGATTTTCTTATTATAACCAATTAATTTCGTAATTTCAAGGGCAGAACCGATGATTCTCATTTGTGTTTTATGTTTGGCCTGAAAGAAGTAATTTGGGAAGGTTACTTTTAGTATAAAATAAGAAATATTTCTCAAATGAAATATATTTTACCTTCAGATATCACGTAGCCATTTTATAATGTAGGAAATTGTACGCTGGAATCTACTTTGGGTTTAAATTCTTTCTCAGGGTTATTAGAACGGGAAAACTGAAATAAGAAAAATATAATAAGGTTTTATAATAAATAAGGAAGTAATTACAACACATTTTAGGATCTAAAAGTGATTTTTCTTACCAGAACAGCAAATTGAAATTAGTTGGAATGAAATCCATTGTTCAATGTTCATCATCTGACTGGGTCGTGTTCCGAAATGGGCAAACGGTGCTTGAGGAGTAAAGTATACGATACTGCAGAACGGTCCAAATTGGTTTTGCATGTTCACAGAGCTAACATTGCTTAGTGGCTCTACCTTTGTTTTAATTTATTAACAAAGTCTAAGCTAATCCTTCAAAATTTACGTCAATTCCTTCCAATTTCCTTATTTTCATCAGTGATGAAGTGCCCTAAAGCAATTTGTTAGCGCATTTTGGAACGGGGGTTGGGAAGATATGGCATTCGATACGTACCCTTTACCGCCACTGACAAAGTAAATTCATAAATTAAATTGTTATTGAAAATTTTTAAGAAACTTGTACACACGGACGCATTTTAGTGGAAACATTTTATTTTGCACTCGGTTCTGGGTCTGATTCTCGGTGGGGCGCGCTGCAAAGCAGAGATCTGTGCACCTTTTTCAGTTTGAGTTTGACGTTGTGGGGGTTAATTACCTGTTTAACGAAGTTTGAAGATTCCGTGCTTCGGAAGGCACGTTAGACCATTGACTCTAAATTTTCTCAAATTTACTGGGGTAGTTGTTTAATGAGACAGGACAGATATTTTTGCGTTTTGGTAGCTCAGACACCAGGGTTAGTGAGGTCAGTCAACGATAATATACCTAAAGATGATGAGACAAGATTGTAACTTAAAAAAAAATATATATATATAAAGAAAATTTAGGTAAACAGGAATACTAGTTGCACTTCAAAACTAGGCTAACTAGAGTCTAGGTCTAATTCTAGCATAAAGGGTAGTGGTTTTGAATTCTGTAAAGTTACTAGGGATAAGTAAAATAAATAATATCATCTCTATCACTTACTATAATGGAGTTTACAGACTATTTAGAATCATTTGATACAGCTGTAGGATGATTTTAATACAAATTAATTTATTAATTATTTCAATCGGAAACTGTTTGGGTTTATTTGGCAAAGATATACTACAATCTTTTATGTTATTGACTTGACCTAATCATATTATATTAGTAGTGTTTTGACTAGAAATTACTGAGATTTACAATGGTCAATATTATGGAATGATAACACTCTAAAATGCTAGTTTTAATCAAATAAAATTACATCAATTGTGTTTATTTACATAGCATTATAGGAAACACTCAATTTAATACGCAAATAATCAATTCATTTTAACTTCATTTGTGTGCAACAAAAATATCGAATTCTTCTGTTATGGGAGTATATATTCATTAGTATAGATTCATATTGCACGGTTGTAGAATCTGTATTCCATTTCTCTTGTAATTCAAGGTTATCTGAAAAATAATAAAACACAGAACCTTAATTGATAAATAATTTGAATTGTAGTTAATGTGATAATTATAAGTCCTTAATTAAATAAACAGTAGTAAAATTTGATGTCATTACATAATAATCATTCTATGAAGATAACCATCGCAGGCGCAGAATAATATCCAGAATCTTAATCATATGAAGTAAAGGATAGTGACATCATAGTTACTAGTGGTATCATGGAAGATTGTAGATAACTGTAGAATGTAAAATGGTAGGGCGCGCCGAGGGACGTTGCTGCCTATCTTTCAGTTAATGTTTTCGTATTCTTCTTTTTGAAAGATCCATGGAAGGGATGGATTGATTTTAAGTATTCTATTGCCAACAAAATATAGATGGTACTTAATTGTAAATTTATTTATTTACTAACTTTTTAGGGTTTGCCTACAGGTAATACTCATACTCTTAATTATAAATATTCAATTTCTCCAGAGTTTTTGTATCTAAGACTTTATAAGGGATAGACCAGAATAGTCTTAGTTTCGTGTGGTCTAAAAGACATACAAAAGGTTAGGAAATGGTTATCTAACAACATAATGTAAATTTGTAGTAAAATTGTTGAGATATGAGATCCATTTTAGCTAGAACTTCCTTTCGCATATATAAACGATCACATAGAGATCGGTGGAGTAATATATCAGTAGATTTTGATGTTGTGATTCTGAAAAGGTTAGATGGTAAAAATGCATAAACACATTTCAAGTAGAAAAACATTTTTAGAGCGATATGATTTTTATAACGAACCTTTAACTAATCGAGAACATTAGGAACAAACTTCACTTTAAAGAAAAAAAAATCAATTTTTCAAGTCATTAATAGGATCAAAAATACATTTGCGAGTTTCTAAAGGAATGTTGCCAGAATGGGTATTCTAAATTCAGTAGATATAATGTTATATTTTAGTATTTTCATTTAAAGGTAAAACTAATAAAAATAAGTGCAGATTTTATTATGTAAATATTTGTTTAAGCATTTAAGCAAAAATTACAGCACAGGTAATTTTCGATTTTTACCATGACAGCATATGCGCGTTTACTTATTTTGATTTAAATTCTATTTCTATTGATTGAATTTTTTTTGTTGATTGCATTGTAAAACAATCATACGATATAAATAAACAGTAGGGTGAATATAGTCTTAAAAGTTTTTAAAATGAATTTCTTTCAGATAATTTATAAACATTTTTTTTAAAGGAATCTAAATACAATAGGAAGAGTGGTAAAAACATGCAGGATTTCAAAAATTCTGGCAATACTGATGTTGGCGACTTGACAATCTAAGTTGACAGAGTATCGTTCGAAAATCTAATAATTTATTTTAAAAAAAGGGTTATAATATTTATGCTAGGTTTACGGGAGGTTTAAAAATTATTAGGATTTAGGCTAGCTATAGTTTATTTTTACGATAAAAGTATATTGGGTGATTAGGATTTAGGATAGGAAGTTTTAGTTGAATGTATGGGTCTGTTTTGATTTGTGACGTGGCTGTTATTACAGCTACAAAGTGCTGTCCGTGAAGTGGAAGTCAGAACCGTAACTATAGATTAGGTAATAAAGTCAGAATAATTAGGAATACTAAAACGGATATGGGAAATGGGTTAGTTAAATTTAATTAAATCATCTGAAACATCGCGACGTTTATGTTTCAGGATTAACTAAAACACTTTCAAATATCTAAATATACTCAAATAAATAACTGAAAAAAGAAAGAAGAATACTAAAGTAACCTAAGAGGATAAGACACGGGGGGTTGTGGATTTTTGAAATAATCATGGGAAAGGTTTATGTATGAAAACTTTGGCTCTAAGAAACAAGTAGTTAAAATAAAAACATTATTTAATTAGAATCTGACTGTTTTAAATTTAAGAACAAATTGCTTGATTGTTGAATAATTTTGAATCTTTTATAAAGAAAAATGAAATATGAAATAATAATAAAAGTTATTCGGCTATAAAAATTAATAAGAAGGACAATTCGTGTAATTTGTAGAAAAGAAGTATTCGGAACGCACCTCAAATTTGACAACTAAATTTTTGAACGAAAGCGACAACAAACAGTACGGACAACAAACCTGCTCATGAGCTTTGTGTGTGGTTTTAGCGCGCTAATAGTCGGTTCAAAACTTGCTCATATTCACTCGTTTAAGCGACGTGACGTCATCAGTGACGTCACTTTAGCGCGCTATCATTGCATACGAAAATGAGGTAGTGCAGCGTGTGCGAAACGTCAAACTCATAAGACATTTGTCATCAATCTCGTTTTCGAGAGATTTTTTTCAACTTTTTTTTGGGGTTTTAGATTAAATTATCTTATCGAATAATCATTATCTCTCAATAATTTCTTAAAACGCAAAACAAAATCGAACTTTTAATTTTTCTCAGTGACATTGACATAAGCGCGCTCTAGTCTGGTTTAAAACTGTATTCGATGATATTCGACGAATGCACGCATATAGAAATAAACCGACTATATTCAGTGAATGTAATGTGTGCGTTGATTTCAAGAAACAATCCGTAGTGAAAACAAAACAATTTCAAGGGAATATCGAAGTTTATTTTTGAGTTTTGTAAAAAAAAAACATGTTGAAAACATTAAGGTTTAGTAGATTGTTATTAACTGACTGTCTTAAGTTATTTGTTTGTAAATTAAGTGAATAGTCAAGAAGAAGTAAGTAACAGTTACTCCAAGAAAAAAAATCGGCCAAGTGCGAGTCGGACTCGCGCACTGAGGGTTCCGTACCACCACATAAACATAATTGTAGTTGAAATTTCAGTAAGTTAATGTGCTAGATTTTTTGAGTCCGACACGCGCTTGACCAAATTTTATTATTTGTTGTATTTTATAGCCTATGCCCTATAAACATACCAATTTTCAAGTTTGTAAGTGTTCCCGTTTTTAAACGAACTAAAACAAAAATCGCCTCAGCAACCATCCAACTTGACCCCTCTCTTATATGAATGTTCTTGAAACGGGAGCTCACCATAATTGGTTACCTTTAGTTGTGAGAAAAAATGTAATATTTAATGATTTCAGACTTTTCCCATTATTTGTACTGTGAGACCTAGCTTCTTGCCGAATTTCATAATTTTAGGTCAACGGGAAGTACCCTGTAGGTTTTTCATTTTTGAATAAATGTATGGAGATGAAGACATAAAATGCCATATCTTTTGATTGCGTAGTTGTAAAAAATTTAAATTTTCAGATCTTGTGTGGTTCATGGATCCTAATATATGGTATTAATTTCAACCTGATACCTTTACCCGTTCGTGAGATAAAGGGTCTTGACAGACAGACAGACAGACAGACAGACAGACAGACAGACAGACAGACAGACAGACAGACAGACAGACAGACAGACAGACGGACAACAAAGTGATCCTATAAGGGTTCCGTTTTTTTCTTTTGAGGTACGGAACCCTAAAAAAAGAACATTCAGTGAATTAAAATTGGATAGAGGATTTTCAGTTTCATAAAAACAGGGTAGTTTCATGAAAATATTATAAAGTAAATCAAAATATAGGATAGAAGTCTGCTAAATTATTAAGTTTGTAACGTTCCTACTGACGAAGTTTCAAATTGAATTTGGGGCTCGAGTTAATTGAAATTCTTATACAGAACATTAGAATGGAAAGAAAAAAAGCGCCTATGAGTTTCAAGTATGGAAATTAGTAATTATGCAATCTAAGAAATACAAAGTTAGTGAGTTAAACTAGGAAATAAATTGATTTGATACAAAGAACCTATATTAAATTGTCTTTATTCATAAAACTAAAATCCGGTAATTTCTTCATAGTTAGTAAAATTGAATTGAAGAATTTATGATAAGAGTAAAACAAACTTATTTATAACAATTTTTTACGCATAAAATCTTTTAAACAAACCGAATGCTATTGTAGAAAATTGACCTTATGGTAACAATGAAATTATGATATAGAAGTAGTAAATAGCTCAGTTTCATCGTAATTCGGTATTTGCAAATGAGGAGTTAGGTCAATAATTTATTTAATAGACCTAAAGTTGGGATTTTTGAATATTAACCTTTTGCGAACAATTGTACGGTTGGCTAGATGACAAAGTTAGAACTGTTAACGGGGGGTTGTAATAATGCTTTATGTGCTACACATTTGTTGTCGAATGTAAATGTTATAATAAAATTGGGGAAAGTAATTAATTAAATTTGGGGATTCATACAAAAGTTTGATTAGAGACAATTCATTTATACTAAGGTATATTATATGACATACACAAATTATAATATAACGTGTTGAATGTATGTTTCAATTTTATTTTGAATTCATAAATATGTTTTGTTGCTTTAAAGGTGAGAATATACAGTAGGGCTCCAAGTGAACTTTAGATAATAGTTAGAAAAAAGTATACAAAGAAAAAAAATATATATTATAATAAGTAGAAAAGGAAAATAATTTTTGGGGATAAGAGAGGAATAGTTAGTGGGAGAAATAGGAACAGAAAAAAGGGGGTCTGTAGCCAGTTTTCAAGTTTAGGGGTTTTGTTTGACTTGACTTAATTACTTTAGTTCAAATAAGGTTGAGACTAAATAGATTGACGTATGGAGTGGGGTTGAAAATGTTGAGATGTATTTACATAATTATTCTATTTCTGTATGGGTAGTCGTTCACTCGGTTCCGGCTAAAAGTAAAATTTTATTGGTAAGGTTTGATTGGATAACCTAGCAAGGTTAATAAAATAAAATGTAATATAATAAAATATAACATAATAAAATTAAATAAAATGTGATATAATGAGATGTAATATAACAAATTAAATCAAAAATATAATTAAAAAAAAAAATATAAAAAGGGGGTCCTTATTTATGAAAAGAAAATTACCATTTAACATACGTTATAATATTAGTAATTTCGCTCGTAGGTAAGATTAAGCGTAGTTTTGGAAGGATAGGAAAAAAAAATACATTTAGATTTTTTTTAGGTACGGATTCAATTATGCGTAGGAACTTCATGCACTTATGGGGCGTAAGACACGTATGCGTGATTATAAATTTAATTAGTACAGTAACTGAAGTTCTGGTGTCACCGGACATTCTTAGGTAATTTTAAGCGTACTTTTCCTTAGATGGGGCTAGGGATTTTGTTAACTTTTGATTGAGATTCGGGAAACATCAGCTGTATTATTTATTTTCTTCACTTTAGGGTCTTTTAAGTAAAAATTCGAGGTTATGGTTTTAGCTGAAATGTACTTTAATTGGGTAGTTAAATTACGACATAGAGATATATACCTCCTTAAGATAGATACTCCTTCGGGGTTAAGTGATACAATTATTCGCAGGTAAAATTCTTATTAGGTATTTCAAATATTTTTGTGATAAATTGTTGTTTGTGTAGAAATTTTTGAAATTTATTTGAATTTTGCTGTTTAGGTACGGGTAAGCTCGGCTGTGGGCAGGTAATGATGGCTCGGGTAAACAGTGGATTTCAATTGAATAGTAAAAGGTTTCGTAATTCACGGTTAAATTCTCGGTCAGTTATATAATTTAACAATGTAGACACCTAGATTGTGTTGGAGATTCAGTTGCTCAATGTGAAAAATGAGAAGATCCATCACTTTTGAAGTGTCGTAAAACAATTTTGATTGCGTAAATAGAGCAGTATAGGAAAGTTTTGAGAAAGAGAGTTCGATGATTCACCTTTAAAGTATTGTGCTAGACGAGTTGTTAACACGTGAGTAATCCGTTGCGACAAGCTGTCGAGGAGTTTTATTTGAAAGGATCTTTGGGGGACCGACTCGTAAGTCCTTGGAAAGAAAGATGTTTTCTTAGGAATCATTTTGATTTGTGGACGGACTTATAGCCGCATTCCCAACCTTCCTGGCAAAATACTTCTTCCATTTCAAATAAATTTTTATGGTGTAAATCGAGGGTTGATGGGGTAAATTTACAATTGGTGTTATATTTCTCTTGTAAATTATTGCATCAGTTGCGCTTAGGAGTTAGTAAACTAGACATTGTAAGTTATTAGGCCAAAAAAATCGACTAAGAGTTTTGGGGAATTTAAATTATCAATAAAATTTTGCGTGGCGCCTGTGCGTTATCTGAGCAGGTTCCACCTAGTAGCATAATCGATTGTTTATCGAACGTTTCATTGGGGAGACCAGTGGTTCGTAGTAACAGCGTAAAAGAGGGAAGAGAGTATGAAACGTAAGGTTTTACGAACCACAAGGAAGAAATAAAAGGGTCGATTGATCTTGTTGAGAGGAAATGTTAGTAATAGGAAATAGACTAACAATAAATGTTGTTGATTGAATGGGTATGACAGAGGTTATAAGAATGGAGGGTTGCAATGAACTAATGGTATCTCAACCGATGGAAAAATTTATTGACTGTTGACCCTGCACACTACACTTACAACGAAGTATTTATGGGATCATAAGTGCTAGGTTAATTTTAAGAGACATTGGGTACGAAAATTACTCTGATGTCTGATGTGAGTGTTGATGTACTCCCTGTAAATGACTTCTACTCTACAAGAAGCTGACAGCTTATGCAAAACCTACACTGCACATGCTCCAAAACAGAAATGGAAGCGATATTGAGTCAAGTATTGGACTTCGACTGTTGGTTATATAACAGTTTATTAGGGGACAGGACTGACTTTGTTCATTACGGGGGGTTTATGTGTCTATCCCGGGGTAACGTTGAAAGACAAAACAACCTGCCTTAGATTGGATGTGTTCATGAGCTGTCCTTCTGACGGGCTGAGTTTGAGACCTCAGTGTTCCTGTGTGGATATTGTTTGTTCCAAATTCTCGACATTTCTGGGGTATAACCAATATGTTCGACGTTTAACTCTTGAACTCTTATTGAAGACATTTTTCTTTTGGTTTAAAACTTACACTACAACAGGATCTACGTGTGTCCACTTTATGGGTTAAAGGTTAATAAATGTTAGATTATCTTCGTGAAATTCAAATGGTGGAAAATTTGCTCCGGGGACGCGTATGCTCTGCGCAAATTTTGGGGGTTGGATGTAACGGGCCGATGGTCCGACACGGAATTACACGAAGAATATAATAGAGTATATTCTATTTTAGGAGTTTTAAAATGAGTAATAATACAATAGGAATCTTAATATAAATGATCATAGATTTTGTTCGACTCGTAATGAAAATAAAGGCCTGATTATGCATTATTACTCAAAATAATTGCTTGAAAATACTCGTCTAGCGCCGCGAATCGGCGCATATTAGAACCTCCTTGGTTAAAGTCTACTTGTCAAACAGGAAATAGAAATGTGTGAGGGAAGTAGGTAGGATTGGTGACGTTAGCCGTAGCTGCTGGTTTGTAGCTCTCTGATTGGCTGGTTTGGGCGGTCTTATCTCTAAATTCGAAAGGAGTGGAACATGGAAGCTACATCGCCCCTTTTTTGCTGCGACCGCACGAGTACAAGATGGACTCCAAAAAATGTGAGAAAATTCTTCAAAAAAAAGTAACCGTACGCCGAGTTTCGTCGCTACAACTGACAAAAGCTAAGTATCTAGGGCATTTCGTCACCCAATTAGTAAATTAAGTTCAATTCGACATTACGATTAAATGACGCTTCCCTAAGTTACCCGCCGATGGCGATCTTTGTCAAGAAAATTATTATTTTACTAAGTATTTTTGTGTTATAGCGACTTTTGGAGCTCTAAACGTCAAAACGCGTGTTGAGTAAGAATAAAAACCAATATTTATAGAGTAGTTTTACCCGAAGGGGGACTAAATGTCTTAGTGCTTAGTTCATATTCGTTTTAAACTTACAGGAGGTCTATGGACCATGTGAAATAGGAACCAAAAACTACAAACCATTTGAGCGCAGGGGAGCTGAGCGTCCAATTCCAAGCCAGCAGCAGTCCAGACGACCCAGTCATCATTACAGTATGCCAGTCGCAGACGGGTAAGAAGATTTAATATTTACTTCTCAAATCGACCAATCTACTTTGAACGATTTATGCCAGTCAATTATTTGAGCATATCTATCCTTCTCTGGGATTCTATACAATCAATTTTACTAACTTTAAAATGTATAACCACAACTGAAAGCTACTACCCACTTCAATATAAAATTCAATTCTAAGTCTGTTATAAAGAAGGTCTTTTTGGCTCAAATGCTGCAAATGAAAAACGCATTTGATTCATCTAATAAACTCACTCTTTTCTATGCCACAAGCTAAGATACAAAGCTGATGATATATAAATTCGACTATGGGAAAGACAAAACCCAGTATATTGCAATACATCCATATCGGGGTTGCAAATACAACAGGAGTCAGTTTATAAGTCATCTCGCACATAGAAAGTAATAAAACACCTTTATCTATATGGAAAGATTGAGCTGAAAGGACTCGATATATTTCAGGCCTTTACATTGTTAAAAATAAACTAAATTTCCTTGAAGGAAGTCAAATATCAATCTTGGAGAAGTTTAGATGTACTATTTTGATGTTCTCATGTACCATTTACAGCCTTCGGATCTGCCTGCTTCCTTTCACACAAATTATTTACTTCTCTATTAATCTATGCATTTAATCTAGGAATTTATCTACTCGACTTGTGAACGGTTCTGACTAAAAGAATTTCTAGGGTTACATTGCCACGGTACAAAAGTAGGGTTCCTAATAGACGAAGCTTTGGCCATTTTATAGATCAAAACAGACTTATACAGATTTTATAGGAAATTCAGAATAAGCATTTGGATATGTTAGGTAACTAGTTAGGGTTCCCTTTAGATACAGTGAGGATAGTTAGAAATTTAGGTATTATTATATACAGATAACATTACAGATTCATCATAAACTTATATTCCTCTTAATAGTAAAGGCATTAGAATCTTTAGGGAGTTACAAGGTGGTGCCGCGAGCCATGATATAGAAATAGCTTAGAATTTTTATATTAATAGCCTTTAGGCTAGGTAGACCAGGGTTGATCTAGCTTCGAGCTGCATCCTACCCATCCTACGCTACCGTTACATGCCTACCTTCGAAGATAGTCGAAACAGCAGAATACCGGGCGCAAACTTGACTACTATTCGTATCGTATTCGTATTCCTCAAGTTGGCAGGCAAATGTACGTGGGATCGTCCTTTAACATGTCCGTGGATTAAATGCACCGCTCCTGTGTCGTCTATATTTAGTTGTAGGTTTGTGTAGATAAACAGGGTCTTCAGTTTTACAAGAAGCATTATTAATAATATATTTCTCTTTAATTTAAGAGCTAGGCTCTTGTCGGTGAAGCAAAGGGAGTATTTCTACGACTGAAAAAGCAACTCACTTTTAATGTTTAATAGCGTATTTAATGGTTCTTATTTTAACAGGTGGTTGGTGATTGATCCACTTATCGTCATTTGTATAAGGCATAATTAGAGTAAATCTTCTTTTCATTTTCTATAACAAATTTTCAAAATGTGTGTCAAATTGTCAAAGATTTTGATTTTGATACAATTTCATCCAGAGGTAATCCAGGATGAAATCATGGGTCTTATTTGAAGTAGCGATGATAAAATGGTCAACGTAAACAACATACTTGAGTTCAACAGTCGAACACAAATTTAGTGAATCATCATGAACCATGACATTTATCATTGAGCTGTTCTGTTTATTTATGAAAAAAGTACACTCAAGAGCACGTCAAGCTTGACACATTGGACTTTGTTCCGTTTTTATTTCAATAGACATAGGGGCTAAAGTTGCACTATAAGTATCAAGTTTGAGCTGCTCTTGACGGTACGTCTATACGAAAGAGATAGATAAAGGTGAATTCATCCCAACCGCGTAGTGAAACAGCAATTCAAAAGGTAGCTTTTTAGGTAATTAAAGTATTTTTAGGCTTCAGGGCGAAAAAAGACGAATTTGTAAAGAAAAGCGGCGAACATTGAAATGGTAATCCGTGCGAAACCAGATTCTGCAAATGAATGCGAAGTTTGCTAACTGTATGTACCTGTAGGTACCTACTTGTAGAATGTTTACTGTTGAAGATGTTGTCTAGAAATAAATTAGGGACTGGGTGTTTTTGCATTTAAGACAACAATTTTAAAAGTAGACAAAATAATAGATCAGTGATCAAGAAAGTATTACACGAAGATAGACTCTATCATCACTTTCCTTAATAGATATATTAGTGAAGAGCAGTTGGGCCTATTTATTGAAACCATATTTTATTTCAGTTACGAAATATCAGAATCACGAACGATCAAAATTTGTCGCTCACTTATTTAGTTACATTGGCTGGACAGGGAGAGAACTCCAGCAAAAATGTATGGTACTTAGGAAGGGATTTACCATTGTCACCAAGCTCATAAGCGTTGCGGCTGACGACCGCTGTTGTTGGTGACCGCAGTATGTAAGATGGTACGATACACAGAAAGATTCTTCTGTCCATCCTCTGGTTCATTTCTTTGCTGGCACAACAAGGGCACTAAATCTTTTTGGAGCCAAGTAATTTAAAAACACTACCAGACTATACCCCCAAGAATCACAAGTTGACAATAATTTACATTTTCAACACAAATTTTTCGTCACTACGACATAAAATCCACATGTAGATGTATTGCTTTTCTCGAGGGTCTCAGCGGGGGTGAGGTTAAGGAAAAATGTAGGTGCAGGAGGGGGGGAGGGAAGATTGATTGCCACGAACCGCCGAGCAGGACGGTAATTAAATATAATGTTGTGGGAAAAAGGTGATTTCTTTCCAATTCCTTTCTGACGTGTAATTGGGTTGCGGAGGTTTCGGAGCGTACTGTTTTTCTTCTGTCACTTCCTCCAATTATATTTGGTCGGGTAATCATCTAGGCAAACACTTATCTTAGGATGGGTAATGTTTTTCATGTGTTGTTTAAATTTTGACTGGCACATTGGCGTGGTTGGTAGTGACTACTTTCTACGCCGTGAACCGCGGGTTCGCTTCACACAGCGCTCAGGGCAAACAAAAATGATTTTATAAAATCTTAGATTTTTATTCAGAGCTACATATGTTTCAATATTTTGCAATTTAGAATGTACACTAAAAGAAATATAATATTTTGGCTCTACAAGGCCCTTTGTATGAGTTTTGATACGAGGTGTCATCGTAAACAAATTTTGAGGTTTCGAATCCAACCTATGGCTTTCTATGTAAGTATAAGAGCCGCCTCAACTTTGAAATATCATCGGGTGAGCAAGCTATGCTACCCGAAGACAGATGGCGCTGTAGGTTTTTGTCTAAAACGCGGTATTTCAAAAAAATCTTAAAAGCACGGGGCTTAGAAACGAATTCTCCTAGATATAAAACCTAGCTAGATCGATTTTTCGACCCTGATAACCCCCGTATAGATATACGACGCACAAAATAACTGTGGCCCTGTCATTGATGCGCAGAAGTCAAAAATATGCAAAAATGGACCATTTTTTTCTTGTGCACATCAATGACAGGGCCACAGTTATTTTGTGCGTCGTATAATTTCATCGAAATCAGTAGAGCCATTTTCGAGAAACCAATCACAAATATTTTATTCTACTTTCGTTTTTCAGATTTATAGTAAGTCCATGGTAACTACAAACACGGTGTTATCAATCGCCGCCAGAGGGCAGTGTTGTGTGTCGGCTCGAACTGTGGGGATTAGAGATATACCCGCATGTGGGCAAGGGGATCGTTTTTATACCTATACTTTACTTACTCTATGGTAGGCTCGTATATTTTGCTGTAGTGATCGCCCGTTTGGTAGAATTTATTTTGTTTATGGACATAATCTAAAACAAATATAAATTGCTATACCAACGAAGCTGAATAAAAGCTATGAAAATACTAACAGGCTTGTTGGTAATAAATTTGCCATATTTGATGATACGGCCATCTAAACAATGGTCAGATTATAAGAACCCTAACCCGACGAGCATGTATGAAAAGATTGATGAAAGTGCACACGGCCGCACATCGGTAGAAACACTTTTGGACCTTATGGCGTGGTAATAGAGTTGAAAAAGTTTCTACCGACAAGCGGTTATAGGGAAAGAAGCGTGATGTTATGATGTACTCGTATGTTGATGGTACGAGTATGGGGATGTTATAGTACTCGCTGTTTGTTAATGTTTTCTTTATTAGTGTGCAAATAAATGTGATTCATTCATATAGAAATCCATAGGGCGTAAAGACACTAAAAGAAACATCCAACGAAAAATCTACGAGTAAACACGATTAAACACTTAAAAAAAACTATTCATCTGTAAAAGGCAAAGTAATGCCACAGTACCCTCAAAAATCTTGAAGTAAATTATCCAAGAACGAATGAGTCTAGGAACGAATGAATAAAGAAATATCTTGGTTCTGACGCAGAGCGCCTTTGTGAGAATAATAACCGCCAGATGTGGGTAGATGGTAATTTGCCAGAGGAAATGGAGCAATAGGTCAATGTGGAATGAAAATTGAATGAAGTAATGGGCCTTGAGTTCCTCAAAAATGAGAATTTTGTTGCATTATTTTACAGGAATAGGAAATATCTTGCGATTTGTGTTTACTTTTATCAAAGTTTTTTGTTGTACAAGGTGTAGTAGAAAGGGTATGTTAATCTGCCCATGAAACTGAACAACTTTTCGCAAGGACCAGAGGACGAAATACAAAAAATAAAATGACCTCCCATACAAAATTCGTTGACATCTGATTCACTTTCTATGGGTCGTCAAGTCTGCGGTCAAGATGCGCAAACCATGGAGCATATAATGCAACGATGCCCACTCCATTCATATCCGGGATCTAAGGAAGACATATACAATATTTCTCCTGACGCAGCCATCTGGCTGGGAAACCTGAATGTTAATTTATAGTATCCGCCTATGTAAAAACGCCATACGATTAAATTAAAAAATAAATATGGGAGGTAAAACATTTTTTTTCGTATTGTTCCTTGGAGAAAGTTGTTCAGTTTCAAATGCAGATTCACATCCTTCCAAGTTGGTATACCCTTTATGTTACACCCTGATCACCATGTATAAGACTAGGTATTTCCCGCGACTTTACACGAGTGGAATTCAGAAAAAAGTAGCCTTTTTCCTTTCTCGATGCTCAAGATGATCTTCATACCAAAGTTCATCAAGTTTAGTAGAGTAGACCCTGTCTAGAAAGGGCGAATTCGCCGCGATTTACTCGCGCGTGTTTCGCGCTTTCAACTGGACGCAAACAAGGCGCTCCTACTATCTCGCGAGCCGATAAAATTCGCGCGATGCTTGTGGACGCGATGTATTGACGCCCAGTACATCGCCGACGCGCGTAGAAACTCGCGCGTAACAATTCGCGGCGAATTCGCCCTTTCTGGACAAGGTCTTAGCTGTGAAAGCGTAACAGACAGACAGAGAGGGATATTCGTATTAATAATATTAGTTTGGATTTCACATTTTCTATGTAACGTACACACTTTCACCTTGAGCGAGTCTCTGGTTTCGGGTAATTGTAGCGTAGCGCCGGTCCAGCTTATACTGGTTTTGATTCTTCGTGCTTGCGTGCAATAGAAATAAACAAGAGACAGTCTGCAAAGGCACTTCTTTAAAAGAAAGAGCATTCCAATACAAAGAGAACAACAATAAACAGTTTCTTGAGCGGCGATCCGATTAGTCGCCGAGACACTGAGAGGAATACTGCCGCAGGGACTTTGGACCTACGCTGTGGTATCGTATCTATTAATGCTAGAACGTTTGAAGTGGCTTATAAAGCCTGTTTTCCGTAGGATGTGTAAAAAAATAAAACAGCCAAGTGCGAGTCGGACCACGCGCAGTATAGGGTTCTGTAATTACTTTAGAAATTACCTGTTTTCACAGTTAAGTGTCAACTGAGTATTCAAAGGTGTCGATAGATTGCGCTGAAAATAAATATGTCATAGATGAAGCGTGAAGCTGTGTAGTAATAAACCTCCTTAGGCAACACTTACACTTACTTATATACAACAGATGGGAAAAAGACGTTGACAGTTAAATTTTCCTACAACGACGCTATCTATCAAGAAAAGGAAAACTAGTTTTTCTTTTTTAAAGAACGGCTCATTATTATTGTTAAACATGTTTCGATTTTTTCATAAACTTTTTTCCTTCCAACGAATAGCGAGGTCCGGCGCTTGATTGCTATTGCTTTTTCTATCATTTTCAGTTTTTCCATTGTTACCTACTCCATAACCTGAAAAGCCTACTTAGCTGTGATAGTTTTCCTTTAAATTTCATAATGTCGAGGGTTTTTTTAGGGTTCCGTACCTCAAAAGAAAAAAACGGAACCCTTATAGGATCACTTTGTTGTCCGTCTGTCTGTCTGTCTGTCTGTCTGTCTGTCTGTCTGTCTGTCAAGACCCTTTATCTCACGAACGGGTAAAGGTATCAGGTTGAAATTAATACCATATATTAGGATCCATGAACCACACAAGATCTGAAAATTTCAATTTTTTACAACGACGCAATCAAAAGATATGGCATTTTATGACCTCATCTCCATACATTTATTCAAAAATGAAAAACCTACAGGGTACTTCCCGTTGACCTAAAATTATGAAATTTGGCAAGAAGCTAG
Organism: Athrips mouffetella; assembly: GCA_947532105.1. Lineage (NCBI taxonomy): Eukaryota > Metazoa > Arthropoda > Insecta > Lepidoptera > Gelechiidae > Athrips > Athrips mouffetella. Next base: position 25,480,680 of record OX383976.1, read on the forward strand.
GTCTCACAGTACAAATAATGGGAAAAGTCTGAAATCATTAAATATTACAACTTTTCTCACAACTAATAGTAACCAATTGTAGTGAGCTCCCGTTTCAAGAACATTCATATAAGAGAGGGGTCAAGTTGGATGGTTGCTGAGGCGATTTTTGTTTTAGTTCTATTTAAAAACGGGAACACTTACAAACTTGAAAATTGGTATGTTTATAGGGCATAGGCTATAAAATAACAACAAATAATAAAATTTGGTCAAGCGCGTGTAGGACTCAAAAAATCTAGCACATTAACTTACTGGAATTTCAACTAATACAATTATGTTTATCTGGTGGTACGGAACCCTCAGTGCGCGAGTCCGACTCGCACTTGGCCGGTTTTTTTTATTGTCAATGAATGGGCTTACTCTTACTCTAGGGTTTCTCCTCGCTATGCTTGGCAGACAGGTTAGTGAGTTGGGAATATTTGTAGAGGTGGACGTATTTCGGCTGACATGGAAAATAAACATAGTGGGAGCTTATCGCTTCTTTTTTAGGGTTCCGTACCTCAAAATAAAAAAAACGGAACCCTTATAGGAACACTTTGTTGTCTGTCTGTCCGTCTGTCTGTCTGTCTGTCTGTCTATCTGTCTGAATCACTCACTGCGGTCGTGATTCAGTCGTTAGAATTCACTTGCTCGTGATTCATCTCTGGCCCTCGCTTTAAATCCGTCTTTTATTCACTAATTGCATAATATACCTACTATTATTTGATTTGATTGACTTGTGTCAATCCCATACATTACGCTATTCTACTAATGTTTGCGATAATAGAAAGAATGTATACAGGCCATGATGACTAAAATGTTTCGAAAATTTGTTTAAGAATGCTTTGTGTGATACGATAAGTGCAATTATTTGTCAAATATTCATGCTAAAAAACGGGTTGATACGTGGTTGATACCTACTTCTGATTGCTTATTTATTTAAGTCCACAACGATATATTATTCCATATTATGGATTTTAAAAAGTTTTTACTAAACTTTCACATTTTCCTAGACATTCCTAGAATGGCGTACAAAGGGAGCAGCAATAACAGTCGTTCAATGGCGCACAATCCGATTAGTCTCCGAGACACAGCGACAAAGAACTAGACTTGTTACTATAGACTCTATCGACTGGCTTGATTTTATGCTACCGACATAGGTAACAAGTAAATAGTAGTTTGTGATATAAGTGGCGTAAATAGGTTTTTTTCAACAAGTTGACAGTAGTACTCATAGTTTGCTTTTACGGTTATTAGGCCAAAATCTAGAGATTCAATGTTACCAAAAATTGCGCTCTTACATTCTATGGAAACCAGTCTAAAGTAAATATATTACATAAATTTTAAACAACTGAGATAATAATTATGTCATAATATTATCTCAGTTGTATAAATAAGTATTTATTATTGTATAATATAGTAATATTAAATACTTATATAAATATTAAATACTTATATAAATATTAAATACTTATTTAAACAACTGAGATAATATTATGACGTATTATTCTCAGTTGTTTGAAAAAGTATTTGTGTGTGAAATATGTGACTTGCCTTATTTAGTCTAGTTAATGTTGTACAAACGTGAACCACACTTATTTATTTTATCCAGGCTTTTTTCTATGAAAAACAGCAAAATAAATCCCGCGCATAAATCAAGACATCTTTTCACATTATTTACATATCTTGAAACCGCGTAAACAAAGAAATAAGGGCGTCCTCACACTGTCAGACTGAATGACTAATGCGAGTGAGTTCTGCCCTTCGCGTGTCGGCTGAGATTGCTCGTGTGGAGGGAGCCAAGTAAGATAGTGTTGTAGTGCACGTGAAATCAGTTGTCGATATTTTAAACGGTTATAAAAAAAACTTTAGTTATAGGCAAATATGTGCTTCTTTTGAAATTCTACTCAGCCTCTTGCGCTTAGAGAAAAACTTTATAGAAAGGAAGAGGTAATTTTATGAATATTATTTATTTTTATTCATATAAAATACGAAAGTCAAAATACAATAATGTATTAGGTCACATAAAATATCGTGTAAGCGCGTCTCCTCTAGGAGGCATAGTTCCTAGCAGACACGCACCGTTATTTGACAAATGAGGTTTACAGTTGAAGATAATAACATGTTTTGTCTTGCATCAGGGTTTTTTCGTCGTCTTAACATAATACAGGCAATTTTACAAAAATAATGTATTTTTGCTCTCACATTGTTATCAACATTTAATTTGCAACCATTGACGAGCATCTGCGTCCCTGTGTTTGACGAAAGAAATGCTGTGAATCTGATAGTTGTACCTGCATCTGTGAGAAAATCGTAGACAACACCGCTACTGGCCGGTATCAGAGCCCCCGCCGCGCTTGGGCACAGGAATTATCCTAGTGGTTGTCTATCGCTCAAGGTAGGTAGCTGTATAGAGGTTGATTAAGACCGCTATACAGTCTTTAACGAAGATTCCAACGGGCTCACTAATTCCTTGGGTTTTAAGCGCCTCAGGGCCCCGACGGTACATCTCTCGGACTTAACTGGCTAACCTGAACTTTGTTAGCCGACGGTTTATATTATTTAATGAGTTGTATGGTAAAAGGAAAAGATTGAATGGATAGTGATAATTCTTGCATTTGCAAAAGAGCGTAATGATATTGAAGGATAACCTATACAATTTATTGGTCCATAATGTAATTCATCGATATTTAATTTCATATAAAATGTAATTTAAATAATTTTTGTAACAACATTTTATAATAAGCCACATGGTAAATTGGAAAATAAGTATGGTTTATCTATCGATTACTTAATTTTACGATGTTGTGACACTATGAACATGTTAGGGTTTTCATGATGACACTGTTTAATGTGCCATATAGAAAAATGGAAAGTATGTATCTCTAGTCCATGAACTTGCATCTGCTGTCGATATTAACAAAATTTAAGGATTTTTGTATGATTTGTCTATCGATACTATGGAAATCGATATTGTGACATCACTATGAACATGTTTGGATTTTTATGATGATACTGTTTAATGAGCCATATGGAAAGTAGGAAAGTAAGTATCTCCAGCCATGATTCTTGCATTTGGTGCAGAGGGTAATAAGATTTAGGGATTCCTCGCTTTAATGATGGGTGAAGAGTTTGATGCTCTATCGTAAACCTTCGAGTAAACTTGGTATAAAAGCTTTTGTACTTTTCGTTGAAGTTCAAATGTATTGTGTAGATTTTAAAATATATTCGTAAATATGTATGTCACCGGAAAATAAAAAAAATGGTATATTCCGCGTCAGTTGATCAATTCTCGAAAAATAATCAACTTGTAGGAAATTTGTAGATCCATAGGTAAGTTAGGTAGTGTGAGGCTCTCTCTCAACCAAAGGCACGAGCCGAGCGAGCGTAGCGGGCGTGCTGCGGCAAAAGAAACAAATCTGGTACAGTTTATTATTTTTCAAAAGTTTATCAACTTACTAGGAAATTGATCAACTTACGTTTCCGTGTTATCTTACGGTGACATATAACATTTACATTAAAATACTAGGTTCGACAAGTATACCTCAATATTAATTAAATTAGTATTAAATTAAACAAATATTTTTAATTCTCAGATTTATTTTACTGCTACAGATTCTCAGATTTATTTAACTACAAACATCACAAAAAAATATTGTGTCCGAAATATACACATTTCACAATCGCTATTTTTTTTAACGACGCAATGTTTGTGAATTTGTGTGACGTCTTCATAAATCATTTTTAACTGGACTCATAAAATTGGGCTTCCTCTAAACCTGAATCTACTTCACAGCACAGAGATGAAGTCAACTGTAAAACTAGCTCTCTCATCATCATCATATCGTGTGGGTTGCAAGGTCGATGACCGACCTCACAAACCCTGGTGTCAGAGTTGTTGAAGCCTATTCACTCGCAACTTGACTCATGCTTCTTCTAAATAGTACCATAATGTCAAGGTCATAATAATATCATCATCATCATAACATTCCATATAACGTCCACTACAGGACAGGGAGCTCCCTCCCGAATTCTAGCTTTTGCTGGAAAAATGAGCAGGGGAAGTACCATAGTCACCTCGCTTGTTAGCGTTACGGCTAGCACCATGGACCGCGGTTGTACTTGACCGCAGTAAGTAAAATGTAAGATACAAAGGAGGATGCTGCTGCCCATCCTCCAGTTTCTAACCCCTAGTCGCCTCTTACGACACCCACAGGTATATATGGGTTGGTACTATTCTTTGCCGGGACACATAATAATATAACCTGTAGGTGGTAGGGCTTTTGTGCAAAGTCCGTCTGGGGAAGCACCACCCCCTTGCCTTTTTCTGCCGTGAAGCAACAGTGTTTGCACTGCTGTGTTTCGGTTTGAAGGGCAAGGGAGCCAGTGAAATTACCGGCACATGAGACATACCATCTTAGTTCTCAGGGTGGGTAACGCGCTTTGCTGTCTTATTAGTGTAAAATTATTTCACTAATAAGACAGTGGGTGTCATGGGTGGTGGTGACCACTTACCACCTGGTGGCCCACCTGCTCGTTTACCCATTTGTGACATAAAATAAAAGAAAAACCCATACAAACCCTTCAGCTCAATAAGCTTTGAAGTTTGTAATTAAACTCAATGAAGAGCCCACGTGGCAATAAACAGTGGGATAAGTGCAGTCCGTATCTGTAATCCCGAAGACGATTGTCAGCTCCCCACAGGATTTCACTGAAGTGGTACTTTTCCACCTAAGGAAGTACACAGAGCTGATTTAACCGTTTTCAAGATGGCTTAATTTATTCTCGATAAAAGGTCATATTCAATGGCCTTTGCGTGGTAGAGTAACTGCTTGCTGTGCCGAAGGTATATGCCATCGATATTCCTCACATTCGCACGAAGCGCTTTTTATAATCTTTTAACGCGCATGGCTTAGAAGTTGAATTATCTGCTTGCATCTGCGCTCCCGACCCGAGTTCATATAACCTGAATCTATTCAAGTTGCGAGGGAATAGGCGTCTTTTGAGTAGGCTTGTTCCATCATCGACCTCATTTGTGTCCTCAGGGCTGGATCCAGGTCAAGAGTAAGACCATTGACGTAAAAAAAATACGGATTTATAGAATCAGCCATCTGTTAATTATAGTACATTATGGTACTAGTATGTAACATTGGTGATTACCGCCGAGGCGCCATTGAGACCCGAGGACGGTAATCATCAGTACAAACGTGTATCATACGACGTTTTTCAACACACTTGTGAATAAAATAACAATATATTTTTTTTTAAATCTATAACTCACTAGTGAGTTATAGCAATGAAAAAGTCACAGTTTGATTATGGGTATTATTCTGTGCCTAATTGCGGTGACCATAGAGCCACTTTATGAGGGAGTGTGTTGAAAAAACTTTTTTAAGAACAAAGCAGCTCAACCAATAAAATTAAAAAAAAATCTATAACTCACTAGTGAGGTATAGCAATGAAAAAGTCACAGTTTGATTATGGATGTTATTTTGTGCCTAATTGCGGTGACCATAGAGCAAGTGTGTTGAAAAGAACTTTTGTTTTGCCAGAGCCAATAATACGTACCGTCCGATATTATTTTAGTCATTATGTATCTCTGATTCTTATATTAAAAACTCTACTGAAAAATCCGAAAACGAATTCATCATAAAAAAATAACTATCAACAGCTCCATAGATATGACCAAAGGAAAAGCCGATGCGATCTGAAGGAATCTTAAGACCCTTTTTTACGAATAAGACGGACGAGTTCAATAAATTGGAGGGTCCAGGGCATTGTGGGGGGAGGGAAAGGAGGGGGAAAGGGGAACCAAAGCAGCGGTAAATTACTCTATACAGAATTTACAGAACCACGTGAGAGGGCCGAATTGAGATCCTTTATGTTGTGGACTTTTTGAGTGTGTTTTGGATTAGAGATGAAAGGATGAATGGATTAAGGTACATATAGGAAACATGGAAAATAAGATATTTCGGTATTTTTTCTACCCTTTTGATTAAAAGAACACACTTAAATAATTGAGAAAAATCTTTTTGAATTTTTTTTTTTACATTGTGTAGGGATTATTTTTAAAAATGTCGAAATACTACAGCCTGACAAGTTCTTCATCCAACTAGGCTAATCAACTAATAGCGAAACTAGGCAGATAAAATATACAAAAATATATTTAGTTATTATTGCGACCAAAATTCAAATATTGTAAGATCAATCCACGAGTATCCACTTGTAAAACGATCATATCACGCCCAAACTTCACAAGCAAGTCAAAGTGTTGTTTCCTAAAATTAAATATCGAAGTATTATAACTCCTTCAGGATGCTGTTGGGGCTTCCGCGCTACTGCAGCGCATCAGGTATGTTTGCGGAAGCGCGCACCGATGGCTTCCACGCCATAATGCGGAAAAAAGTGGCTTCCCTGATGAGCAGGGTGCGTGGGAGTACCAACAGCATTCTGAAGGTGATAGGCGATAAGTGCGAGTGTCCTATACAGAGTCACTGGATTGGGACTCTGATAGGGTAATTATGAATTGATTTTGATTATTGACATGATTTATTGATACTGGACTTTTTTGAAATTTTATGATAAAACTAATATAGATTAAGTAAATTATATGGATTATTATCTGAAATAAATTATTTGAATTGAATTGAATTATTTCGGATCTACTAAACTTGAATCCTTCTCCTTACGTATCCTCTTAGAAATTCCTACAATATTTATAGTGGCACCCTTAAAATGTGCTGCATCTTCAACACTTAAGATAAGCGCAATCTCACAAAAAATATATCTAGCAGTGACAGTATGGAGCTTGGTGTTTGTACGTTTGTCCGTTTTATCTTTCACCTCACAATGCTCTTAAATATCACAGGCGACTTTGTAGAGTAGTTTGGTCCATTGCTTGAGAGAGAACTTTTCCTGTAAAACGATATTTTTTTTTTTTACTATTTGTGGGCTTACTCTTGACCTCGATCTAGCCTTGAGGACAAAGATGGGGTCGACGATGGAACGAGCTTGCCCAGAAGAAGCCTATTTTTACTCGCGACTTAAATAGATTCGGGTTATAAGAGCTCGGGAACACAGACGCAGGCAGAGAATTCCACTCCTTAGCCGTACGCAATATAAAGGATCTGGTCTTGTAAGTAAAAGACATTAAAAACTGTCCTTGATGTGCATTTATGATATTTAAACAATTGAAAAACATAAAACATTATGCTAACTAAACACCATAACATATATATACAATGGGTCGTTCCTAAAGATTCCCAGTCAAAATATTCATCTAAATAATACGAGTAGTAAGTACAATATTACATGAATACGTATGTGGCCTTGTGATACCAGCGGTTGTCACTTTTCAATAGCATAGATTTGTTGCACATTCTTAATGTTTATCATTCGATAATAACCCAATATTTTCAATAACTTTCTCCTTACTCTCCTTCCATCTGAAGACAATGCTAAGTAGCAAGCAATGTACTCTGATATTCCGTCTTGCAACACCTATCCGTCGTCTTTCCCAAGTGGACATTTTGCGGTGTCTTCGCCATGCGTTGTAAATCCCGCCTCACACTACACAGGTGACCAGTTTTATTTTGTAAGAGGGTGAGCTTCTGAGATATGGGGACTGTAGGTGGCGTGAAACATACGGGTAGGTTCTGCTGACCATTGTAAAGAGGAGTTTGTGGTGATAGGTAGATAGGAGGTAGCAAATTCTGAGAAACTGTTACAACTTTAGCTCGATGCAAGTAGGCTAGTGGTAAGACACACGGCTCTTGATCCAGAGGTTCTAAGTTGAATCCAGGAGGGGAAAATTTAACAATCACTTTTTGAGTCTTTTCCGATTTGATTAAGACATTGCAGGATGAATTACCTGTTGTTCTTAAAATTAAGATACTCCGAGCTTTAGAAGGTATGTTAAGCCTTTAGTAAGCAACAAATATCTATTGTCAGAAGGATGACGGTGACAAGAAGGCGTTGCTGTCTTATATTTTGATCGTGAAGTATCGAATTCTCCGACCAAATTTCCAATTTAATCCATCACTTTATAGCAGTTTTGAGTCATAACCATTCAGTGTGTCAGTTCGTATGTGAGAGTAGGGCGAGGGTCATTTGGCACATAGTTTAAGGGGATTTATGAAGGGACAAGATGGCACAAGTTTATTTTAAGCCCATCACACAGGATGACGTTGGTATAAAATCGTATGGTAATAGCAAGGACATACATTTTCTGCATTAGGTAAAAGTAAAGCCATTCACCAAGAAACTGGTCAACTTTCCTTGAAAAGAAAATACTCGCAAGAAAATCATTATAACGAAGCGATTGAAACTTTAGCGTAGGGACATAACAGTGACACCTGATACCAAGTGCTGTTTGCAAATTTAATATAATTATAATATTCAAAATCGAGATGCGCTCGTGGCCACGTAGTAACTACTTCTTGGCCTCTTTCTTTCCGGTCACGAAAGGTAAGCGACGTTGGCCTTGGTCAGAACCCAGATGGGTGACCGCTAGTGGCACAAAAACAAGAGCGTTTCCGTGCTTCGGAAAGCACGTTAAGTCAATTGTTCCGGCTACTGTTAATGATAGTAGTGGTTAAGCGAAGTCAGATGTCATTTAGCGCCTTAAAATCTCTGACAGCTGGGTGCAATAGCATGGCAAAGCCTAATCTAGGATTGGATCGTTTGCTTTCAGGGTTGCGGAGGTCAGATTGCAGTCGCTCCCAGTGCCCTTAATACACTGACTCCGAAAAACCATTGGTAAAAACGGTTATTCCGTTTCGGACAACGATAATGATGTGATAATCAAAATGTTCTTACGCATTTTGACCTGCCTCAAATCCATAATATTTAGAAATTTGTATGTTTTAATCTAAACTTTGCATATTTGAATTGATGTTGAAGCTTTTGATACGTTGGTAGCAGGTCTCCCGATGTGTACGATTTTGTGGCGTCACAGTAAATGCTCATCTTTGCGCCCCTTTGTTTTGACGGCTGTCATGGTGATAGTGCGCGACTGCATATTATTATTATCTGTGTCCAGTCAGAATCTTCTACACAAAATCTGTACCTAGATTTAAGAATAATTTAGCTCAATTGTGCTCTTAATATCGTTGTAATAGTCGAGTAAATAGTGACATAATATTGCTAGACCAAACTCATCTTTTATTTACTCCGGAGACGTGGAGACGACGCAATTCGGAGACGCAGAGACGGAACGAAGACCATGATAGATATCATGGGCTTCGTTCCGTCTCCAAAATTTCATTTTGTTTTGAGATCTTTACCATCATCGTATGCGACGGGGTTTACGCGCTTTCTAAACGGCCTCAAGTTGTTTGATTTACCAACTTGCTGGCAGTTGAAGTGTTTAAGTTTTCCAGACGGTATTGGATTGTTCAGCTCTTAGTTCGTCTAAGTGTTTTTCTTTTCAGCGCCAAGTGGGCGGGTTCGTTTTGAGGTTTGAATATTAAAGAGTTATTTATATTATTTATTTCTTTAAAATTAAAATTATATTGTGGATACATTAAAATAGGTCCTTACCTAGAATATGTATGTCAATTATAGATATATCAATTATAGATAAGCACAGCATTGAGTTTAGTTTGAAAAGTACAGGATGTCAAAGTTCATCAGGTGATGCCTTATACTGACATATATTTTTCTTCTTAAATTAAGGAGTCATGGTCTTGTTAATCAAGTTTTTTACAGGATATGCTGCGCTCCACGAGCTCTTTGACTTCTTGAAGCGACATTACATTAGATTGGTTGACTGGAAGAGATCTCTTTAAAGAGATAAGCTCGCCATTGTAAACTACATCTATGACTTTTTATAATTTTTTTGATGTGTACAATAAAGAATTTATACATTTGCTACTTTCTGCACCTGATTCGTGTAATTTCTTATTAACGTCTTTGCCCCGATCTTCTTGCAATTTTCCATGTCTCTCCACTATTCTCGCTATCCATATTTTTAACAAGATTCTTTTTTTTTTTACTATTTCAACACTTTTTGTAAAATTTTCCTATGTTTAGCTGATTTCTTGCATCTTCTTTCAAATATTACAAAACTTTCTAATGAGATAGTGAACATAATTTTAGTATGTTACTAAGACCATGAAACTGAACAATTTACCCCGAGGAACTTAGGTTGAAATACGTAAATCAATTTTCGACCTTTCATATAAACTGCATCAGCTAATAGCGCATTTTGTGTGAGCGGTCAAATTTGATTTCTCGTATTTCGACCTACGTTTCTTGGAAAAAGTTGTTCAGTTTCATGGTCTAAATAACATGCTAAAATTCACAATTTATGTAGGACCCCATATTGTTGCTTTTTTGTACCATTGAGCGTGTTCTAAAGTTAGACTAGCTATACCTGCGGGCCAGCTGATGAGTGCATATTTTATAGTCCAGCCAGTTCAATTTTGTTGATTGTCATGAAGATTGCATATTAAATTTGCCTACAATGGCCAAAAATATTGCAGAAAGTAATGCAAAAACTTGCAGATTTATTGTCTTTGAAAATTTAAATTTAACATATTAACCACACTCAGAACGCCCATAAAAAAATAAACTTATCTTCATTCGGAAATAGTTTAAAATATAAGAATGGAATAACACCATTTCAACATATGAGCGTATCTCGCCATCAAACTTAACAGTTTGGCGAGTTTTAAATTAAGATGAAATTCTTGTACTTACCATCTTCTTTATTAAATAAATAATAAAAAAAAACAAAATAGGCTTAATTTTGAATTCCACTCGAAAACCACATAAATGTAGAATGAAAGTAATAGTAATGGGCCCTGAGTCAAGATGCTTTCTACAATCGCAAACGCTATAGAATAGAATAAAAATGTATGGGATTGACATTAGCTGTGACGCAACATTTCTATCGCTAATGTCATTCCCGTACATTTTCATTCTATTCTACTAGCGTTTGCGATTGTAGAAAGCATCTTGACTCAGGGCCCTGAGCGTGGATTTATAGCGAGCGCGAAGTAAATTACGAGCTGTGCGTAGTCGGACCCCTATTTTTGTAACTACCCGCAGGTAGCTGACTTCCTGCTAGATTGCGACTTTTACACTGCCATGTTTATATACATGTGTGAGTATAGAGACACCATAAATAATTTATTGGTTAAAGACATTGTTTGTCTACTTTACGGCACAGAGTGAATCTCAATAAACTACACACAACAGAAATGCGCATGTTACGTTGGTCAGCGGGTTTCATATTGATGGATAAAATCTGTAACAACTATATAAGAGGAAGTTATAAAGTAGTAGTAGTAGTATGGAAACGCCCAAAAGATCACATGGTACAAGTGGCCCTAGTCTTACCGATGACGAGGCGAGGACGCGGAAGACCCCCCGCTTCTTGGCTAACGACGGTCATAAAAGACCTCAACGAAAATAAACTAGACGCCAATATGGTTCAGAAGAGACCTGAGCCGCTTGAGCGATTGGAGTCACCACTGTTACCAGACCTCCAGCGTTTGGGGCCCACGGCCGTAATGGCCGCTTTTGTAAAAATTTAGGAACGCCATGATTTTGATGGTTTTTTCTATTGGCGTTGTCATAAAGTGTATATTTTCGACAAGAATGGCAAAGGTTTTACTTGAAAATAGCAAGTAAAGCTTCTTAAAATAACCACTTACCTTAAAATATTGGAGCTGAAAACAGCTAGCATGCTCCAGCACTTTGGCGACACAAACACTTTTCGCACACTACACTTCACTAGAAAGACCATAATTTTGCACAACACATCACTAGGGATATATGATCCTGGTCACAGCACCGAGTAATGAGCTTATATATGAAAAAATATATCACTTAAAACATAAAAATACGAGCAGCAAAAAACTGCTTCCCGACAACGTAATCATTGAACTGACAATAACTTTTTGCTTTAAAGGGGACTGTAGACGCGTTTTTTGCGAGCGTGGTTTATTGTTTCAGTCTGAGCGTCAATCAAAAGAGAAGTAGAGAGCTCAAAACCATTAATATTATCAAATTGACGTTTTTATCGCACCTTTTTGCGCCTCAAATTTACGCAACATTTGTTGCACAAAACGCTGTACTGCATAGTGATTCGCGTAAATAATGTTGCACAGAACGCGCCAGCGGACGGACAAAGAGATCACATGGTACAAGAGGCCCTAGACTTACCGATGACGAGGCGAGGTCGCGGAAGACCCCCCACTACTTGGCTAAAGACGGTCATAAAAGACCTGAACGAAAATAAACTAGACACTAATATGGTTCAGAACAGACCTGAATAGAGAAAACGGACAAGGAAAGCCAACCCCAGATAATGGGAAATGGTTTAGTAATGCTAAGAAGGTTATAGACAATGTTTTCCTGTCTTTTAATCTTTCATACATCGCAAGACAGCATCAAAGTCACTTACTGCACCTATTAGGAGCGATGGTATTCTTCCTATTAGATGGTATTTTTCCACGCCAATAAACCCAATAAAATCTCCAACTGATCACTTTGCCTTAAACAATGTAAAATTTACATCTATTGTCTAACCAAGGACGCCATCAATCACACCACCAGTCCTCGAAACAATCGTATGATTAACTCTCTCTTTCTCTAAGTCGACCCACCCTTCGGAGTGAGTGGGACGGATGATCCGGATTATCCTCTCCCTCCTGTCCCCTCAGATCTCTTAATATTTTATTGAAAACCTTCTTACAGGCGGCTTGCGTCCGGTGTCGTGGAATTGGTAGCACAAAGGCATGGGCATACCGAGTGATAATTGTGAATGGAAATGTCGCGTTATCATTCTACTTTATACATATTATGTCAAATAGGTCTCTTGTATGCATCCGGCCAGATAGGAGAGTCAAATTGGTCACAGCCTAATTCCAGAAGAACGGGCATCGTCGCTGTTATCGAGTTAGAAAAGGAGAATACGACTGAAAACGACTTGGATTGCAATAAATAAACATCATTAAATCGTGATAGTTGGCGAAATAAAGCAAACCTTTTTTAGGTCACAGGAGTAAAAAAGAAAATCATTTAATCCTACACTATTAAACAAGCAAGATTTGTATCTATATATATATATATATGTCGTGGCCAGATCGTGGTATTGGCTATTTCATGATGTGGCCACTTTCATGTTGGTTACTTCATGAATTCATGTTGGTTACTTCATGAAATGCAACCTAACATAACCGAACCTTTCATGAAGTGGTCAGCCACATCATGAAGTGATCATTTCTAACGATCTGGCCACGACATATATACACATATTTGTAACCGGTTTCTCAAAAACGGCTCTAACGATTTCGATGAAATTTACATACGGAGGTTTTCGTGGGCGAAAAATCAGCTAGGTCTCATGTCTGGGATTAGTTTTCCCCGTGTTTTTAAGCATTTGCGTTTTTGCGTTTTAGGCAAAAACCTACAACGCCATCTGTTGGCGGGTAGCATAGCTTGCTCACCCGAGGATATTTATATGTTGAGGCGGCTATTATAGAGCGAAGCTCGATCGTCCAGGTACTATCGAAATAATGTAACATATTTTCATGGTCGTCGTAGACTATAGCTATATGTTTACCGATGCAAACAGTTATCTTTAAACGTTAGCGGCTAAACCAGTTCACATCCTCTCTTTGTGCCTAAGTCTTTATGTGCCTTGCCCCTTCACTTCTGGATAGAATTGACAATGCACAGCTTAAGATCCCGTTTAATTGAATGTATGGGTGTTTCCTAAGCAGATTACGAGGATTGTTCACAGGGCGCGCTTATTTATGTACCGTGCAAATCCTAAGCCGAAGGGCCGAATTTTGAGTGAGTTTAGCTTGAAAGGGTATTCGTGATTTAAGATGTAGAAACGAATAGGAACTTTTTATTTCCTCTTAGAAAAATGTATTAAAATTTCAGTCGTTATTTTATTGTTTTAAGAAAAACTTTTGCTTTTAAATTTTTTTTTTTTTAGGACTTTAACGATAGCTTGTAGTCCACTGTCATAAAATACTAGGTACTGGATAGGACCACCACTGGACAGGACTTTCTATGCAAATGACAGATGTTCTTGTGTCATACCATGAAACATCCACTGCAAGACAGGGAACTCTCTCCAGAGTTCCAGCTTTTATTGGAACAATTTAGAGGGGAAGTACCATAGTCAACGCTTGATAGCGTTGCGGCTGGCACCATGGACCGCGGTTGTTCGTGACCGTAGTATGTAAGATGGTACGATGCACAAAAGGAAGCTGCTGCCCATCCTCTTGTTTACAATCCCTTAGTGGCCTCTTACGACACCCACGGGTAGAAATGGGTTCGTACTATTCTTTGCCAGCACCACACGGTCAATCTCCAATAGTTTTGGAAGGTCGTAGGGCTTTTGTGGAAAGTCCGTCTGGGAGTACCACCCCCTTGCTTTTTTCTGCCGTGAAGCAGCAGTGTTTGCACTGCTGTGTTTCGGTTTGAAGGGCGAGGGAGCCAGTGAAATTACCGGCACATGAGAGATACTATCTTAGTTCTCAAAGTGAGCAACGCGCTTTGCTGTCTTATTAGTGTCAAGATATGCCATTAATAAGACAGTGGGTGCTATGGGCGGTGGTGACCACTTACCATCAGGTGGCTCACCTGCTCGTTTGCTCACTTGTAACATAAAAAAAAATCACTCATTTACACTAATTTGAAATTTCGGTGTCTTTTTCTCCATAGAACTAATGTTGATGTCACAAGCAAATCGTATACTTCGCTGTTTTTTTTTTTTGTACGTTCCACTGACTTTCCACTGCTATGTGGCAGAGGCTTTTTGTAGCAGACATGTCGATACCATCTTATACTTCGCTGTTTAGAAACGGCCCCAGCACAGTGCATACGGTTGGCAAATATTGAAATAACGTCGGAAAGTAAGATAAGATCACTTGTGTAATATAGGTTCGTTAGCCAAGGCGCTGCTGCCATATAAACGAATTACGCGCTGTTTAGTAAAATGCTTAGATGAAGGGTCGAATTAAACAATTTTCCTGCGACAATGACAAAAACAATAAACTTGAAGTCACTGTTTCAGTTCTATGGACATATTTTGTATGGCTACAAATATAACTTGACCAGACGTGTCGCTTCTTTTTGTGCCACCATAGCGCCACTTTGTTTGTGAAGCAATGTAGTTTAGCTGACGTCATTAAGATATTTTAATATCCAACAATGAATAAACTAGTTGATTTTGTGTATTGTCAGTAGTGGTGCAGCCGGACGTAGTTTGTCAATGTAAGCTACCAAAAGCTTTTTGTATGTTTATTTTTTGGGTTTTACATTTGTTGAGTTCCATACACGAAGGGTCCAAACGGAACCCTATTGTAAGCACTAACGTCCGTTCGTCGTCTGTAATAGAGGTTTTGCAGCCAAACGATTGTAGCTATAGTTTTAAAATTTTTACGCTATGATAGTCTTTTTGACCTAAAGCTATACAATTTGTCAATTTTTTTTTTATATTTTTTATATAGGTGCTGTTATACAGCACTTAACTCACCCCATAGAGTGTGGTAGTATCGATGTTTACTTTCTCTTAAAAAATATTGAAAAACACAGCATTTTCTTTATTGTCAATGGGCTTACTCTTGCCCTCGATCTAATCTCGAAGACAGATGAGGTCCACGACGGCACGAGCTTGCCCATAAGAAGCCTATTCATTCGCGACTTGAACAGATTCGGGTTGTATGAACTCAGGAACACAGATGCAGGCAGAGAATTCCACTCTTTAGCCTGAAAATATATTTAGATTGAATAGCCATCAAAGCCAACTTTTTAATTTCAAAATTTTGTTCTGAAGAATGTATTTGTGTCCATTGATGTTTTTACGAAATTCGAAATTATTACGAGTATTCTGTGCGAAATCCTAAGCGTTAACAGGAATTCTAAGAATCTTGCGAAATTCACAAGTTCCACTGAGTGATACAAAACTATAACTCATTTCACGCGCCCTTTCCCCTCACCCTTGACCTTTGAGTGTCAACTTGAGACGTTAAACAGGAAACTATTTTCCGCTTCGAGTCCTACAACGTTCCCAATTCAGAAAATAAAACATTTTCGTTATACTGTACTAAAACTCTAATAATACGTTTTATGAAAAAGCTGTTGGTCAGCGGAAAAGAAGAAATAAGTTGGCTGTTATTTGTTCACATCACCATAATCATTAACATCCCACAGTCTACTGCTTGACAGAAAGCTCCTCAAGGCTGGTAATTTTGCAGCAAAAAACCATACTGTCCAATTAAGAACATCCTCTTTTTTGAAGTCAGTTAAAAAGAGAAAAACCGGCCAAGTGCGAGTCGAACTCGCGCACTGAGGGTTCCGTACCACCACATAATCATAATTGTAATAGTTAAAATTTCAGTAAGTTAATGTGATAGATTTTTTGAGTCTGACACGCGCTTGACCAAATTTTATTATTTGTTGTTATTTTATAGCCTATGAACTATAAACATACCAATTTTCAAGTTTGTAAGTGTTCTCGTTTTTGAAATAGAACTAAAACAAAAATCGCCTCCGCGACCATCCAACTTGACCCCTCTGTTATAAGTATGAATGTTCTTGAAACGGGAGCTCACCACAATTGGATACCATTAGTTGTGAGTAAAGTTGAAATATTTAATTATATCAGACTTTTCCCTTTATTTGTACTGTGAGACCTAGCTTCTTGCCAAATTTCATAATTTTAAGGTCAACGGGAAGTACCCTGTAGGTTTTGGTTTTTTGCATAAATGTATGGAGATGAGGACATAAAATGCCATATCTTTTGATTGCCTCGTTGTAAAAAATTGAAATTTTCAGATCTTGTGTGGTTCATGGACCCTAACATATGGTAATAATTTTAACCTGATACCTTTACCCGTTCGTGATATAAAGGGTCTTGACAGACAGACAGACAGACGGACAACAAAGTGATCCTATAAGGGTTCTGTTTTTTTCTTTTGAGGTACGGAACCCTAAAAATTATAATGAAATATGATTTTAAAAGGTGTTAGGGCTTTTATGTAAAGCCCGTCTGAGGAAGTATCACCCTTACCTGTTTCTGTCGAAAAGGAGCGGTGTTTGCACTGCTGTGTTTCGGTTTGAAGGGCCAGTGAATTTTTTTTTCCAAATGAGCAAACGAGCAGTTGGGCCACCTGATGGTAAGTGGTCACCACCGCCAATAGCACCCACTGTCTTATTAATGGCATATTTTGACACTAATAAGACAGCAAAGTGCGTTGCTCACTTTGAGAACTAAAATGGTATCTCTCATGTGCCAGTAATTTCACTGGCTCCCTTGCCCTTCCAACCGAAACACAGCAGTGCAAACACTGCTGCTTCACGGCAGAAAAAAGCAAAGGGGTGGTACTTCCCCAGATGGACTTTCCACAAAAGCCCTACCACCTTCAAAAATTCAAAATTACTGGCACACGAGACACACCAACTTAGTTCTCAGGGTGGGCAACACGCTTTGCTGTCTTGTTAGTGTTTACTATGCTACTTATAAGTCAGTGGCAGCTTGGTGACCACTTACCATCAACACACAAGTTCGCTTGCTCACTTGTTACATTGAAAAAAACTTTATTTTTGAAGCAACGTACTTTATGACGTCATGAAATGATAATAGTAGATTAGTAGCCAAGGGCTGTAAGGCATCACTTGCAGCCCGAGATATTTAGGCGCACGAGCGCAGCAATTGATGCTTACACCCGAGCTAACTACTCTGCTTTACATCTCGATTGTGAGGTAACTAGGTCCTTATTACCACCAAATTGTAGGTGACCAATTAGCGCTATAGGGTAATAATGTAGCTAGAAAAGCCCTAGGGCGGTAAGTAATTAAAACGCCCGCCGCCCCGCTGCTGGAGGCGGCCATCAAGGCGTAACCGCGCGTGGAGGTGGAGGTGCTGCCCAATTACTTACCGCTCTAGGGCTTTTCTATTAATCTAATTGGTCACCTACAAGCCCCATTTGGGGGTAATTAGGACCTACTTACCGAATATGAGAGATGTAAAACAATATTATTAATTTCTTACAAATAAGATTATTTTGCTGATTAATATTATAATAGGTACTATGTTGTATCTAAAATTAATAATGGATGAGCCTATTTTGCTTATCTCATATAGGGAGATAATAAGCAGAGTTTATCATGCGGCTGCAAAATTATTTTTGACCTCGGGCGACCTATTCAATCCCTCGCCACGTTCAGGATATTACTCTACAGGGTGAAATCGAAATCATTTGACAAATTTTTAGTGTGAGTTCAGACCATGAAAATGAACAACTTTCCCCAAGGAACATGGGTCCGGATACAAAAACAAATTTTCGACCTCTAATACTCGTACTAAATGCGCGCTCGGATAGTCTCACTTTGTATGGGAGGTCGAAAAATTTTTTACGTTTCCGGACCCATGTTCCTTGGGGAAAGTTGTTAGTTTTCATGGTCTGAACTCACCCTAAAAATTTGTCGAATGTAGAATCATTCACACTAGATTCAAAATAGCGACCTCGCCCAGAGAGGTGGTAAATCACTACGCCTTAAAAAATATGATTTTGCTGCCTTGTGATACAATCTGCACATCCACGTGCAATTGTAATATTCCAGTTATTTTGTTAGATATTAATAATAACACGTCGCACATAATACGCGCATAATGACATGTTTTCAAAAATTGTAAGACTTTAGTATTGTGTTCTATGACACAAATTTTGTGAAGTTTTACAAGTCATTATAACAGGAAATAACAAGGATACCGCGTTTTAATCACCTTGTAGCGCCATCTGTGAATTTACATCAGAACTAATTTACTCACTCTTAATACAATCTTAGTAAGATTTTACTGGGTCAACCAGCCTGTTAGCACAGAGGTAGACACCCTGTCATCTGGTAGGTCGCGGCTTCGATCCCAGCCCAGAGAAAAAAAAAACCGGCCAAGTGCGTGTCGGGCCACGCGCAGTTTAGGGTTCCGTAGTTGCCGCAGGAATCATTATTGTAAAGCAAGTTACGATTTTTCCAAAAATATATTATTTTTCCCTCCTAACGAACAGCGAGGTACTCGTAGAGCACCTGATTGTTATTGCTATTTCTAAAATTTTCAGTATTTTGACTATTACTCGTTAACCTAACCTAACCAAACTGCGGCAAAAAAGCTGGGCATCCTCAATAAGGTAAGGCGTTACTTGATTCCTGGACAGCTTCTAGTTTTATATAAAACCCAAAGTCCGATCCTTCATGGAAAATTGCTGTTACCTTTGGGATGGCGCAGCCAAATATACCAACTAACCGCACTTGACTCGATTAATCGCAGATCCAAGAAGCTCGTTGGAGATGAGATGCTGGTGAAAACCAAGTTTCACAGTCTGGCCCACCGTCGTAAAGTTGCATGTCTGTCGGTCTTCTACAGATTGTACTTCGGAGAGTGTGCTCAAGAGCCCCACGAGCTTTTTCCGCCATATCCCTTATACCACCAGGAGTCCAGACGCATCGCAAGCTATCATCCATACTTGGTTGATATTCCGCACATTCGCACAAAGCGCTTTGAAACATCTTTTATAATGCATACGTCTGTGTTCCCGAGTTCATATAACCCGAATCTATTCAAGTCGCGAGTGAATAGGCTTCTTCTGGGCAAGCTCGTTCCATCGTCGACCTCATCTCTGTCTTCAAGACTAGATCGAGGTCAAGAGTAAGCCCATTGACAATAAAAAAAAATTACGCCTGAAAGCATTTGAGACAAATTGTCTGTTTCTTTGAGAGAATTATAATTTTTCGTTTATTTCGCTCATTCTATCAGTAGTTTCTGAGATGTTGCGGGTGGGAAATTAAATAGGGCAGGCGGCTAGCAGGTAGTCTTAATTCGAAAGTAGGTACAGTCAAGATCAAGACAAGTTTGACATATGTAGCGCGACTCTAGTCCCAAAGGTGATTGAAATAAGAACAGTACTAAATCTAACTTGACATGTTCTAGACAGTATAACCTGATTAAATATTCCTTTCTGATAAATTTTTGCGGTAAAAAATCCTAGCAATTCCAAATTTCAAGTCGATAGCATGAGTGGTTGCTGAGATATAGAGGTGTGACAGACAGACAAAGTCGCACCATAAGGGTTCCTTTTTTTACCATTTTGGTATCGGAACCCTAAAAACTTACACGGTTTCTACTCCGAGCGAAGCAAAGATGTCTAATTTCTTTGCAAAGAACGATGAGATATTTCTCACTGTCGCCGTCGACTAGATAGATAGATAAATTCTTTATTGTTTAAGTTTTAGTTTGTATTTCAAATCCCTAACAAGTTAATAATGTTTTATGTTTATTTGTTTCAGTGGAAGTCGCGGTGGGGAGTCGTCACGAAGCTTTCACCAGCTGCAGGTGAGCATTAGCTTAATTTATACCCGACTTTGGCAAAATGTACGGTTATAATTTTGACCGGTATGTATATAAAATGTATGTTTGTTAAAAAATTTGTTCAAAAACCCAATTATTAAAAAATCTATGCCTTATGCATATGTGTTGTTTCATACTTTTTAGAGCAAGATTTTTCAGTAGTCGGCTTATAGATTTTGAACTAGTTTTTTGTTTACTATGGCCGTTTATAATTAAATTGGGTGCGTCCCTACGAATGAAGAGCGTCCTAATCATCGGAGTTCCTTATTGTATGAGTACTATGATTTATGAACGTCCACCGCTGGACAGGAAGCTCCTGCCAGAAATACAGCATAACAGTGATATCCTGGAAAAATTGCCGGGGATACTTCTAAGGGTTAAGTCACTATCACACCTTCCTTAATTGAAAATCTAATTCGGCATACACGGCAATTGGCGCCATATGGAAAAACCCTTTAAAAAGTATGGGTGGTACTCCGGGAGTGCCGGCAGAAGTGAAAACTTAAACATTAACGTTGTGCATTTTTGAATATTTTGGAATGGTTAGGGAATAATTTCGCATGAATTTAATTGTTTTATTTTTCGATATAAAAGTACATACAATAATCATTTATTGCGCTATCTTAGACAAACATGACAACTTATATTACATATAGACAATCTTTGTCAGATCTGACGCGAATCTGAAGTTTTCACTTAAAAACTTAAACGTCTAACGCGACATCTGACGTGAGTTTAACATTTTTTACCCATCTAAAAAAGTGCCAAGCACCGCTAAAGAAGTTTTCACTTAAAAAAAGAAATGACAAGGCCAGGCCAAATACTATCCACGTTGTCAAATGCAGGTCCAGAAAAGTGTTGCCATCTACAAGAAAGAGTAAATAGTTTGTTTCCTAAAATAATTATTCATACAATCACAATTTTACCCCAAATCTGATCAAATCCACCCAATTTCTTTCGTTATTACACGTTAACAAATAATCAGTTGTAGATGCTATCTTCTGTCAAGTTAAATAATGTTCACGTCCAACGTATACAATGAAACAATTTTCCTGCGTCCTGTGCGCTACTTGCTGTGATAGAATCACGGCGAATTATGGAAATTGAGCTGTGCATTACTGGCTTTACATGAAGGTATTTTTTGGGTTCCACACCTCAAAAGCAAAAAAAAGGGAACCCTCATAAGATCACTTTGTTGTCCGTCTATCAGTCTGTCAAGATCTTCAAGATAAAATAATATTAAATATAAAGGTTGATAGACCTTTGAAGATTTGAAAATTTCAAACATCTACAACAACACAATTAAAAGATAAGGCCATTTATGTCCTGATTCCCTCATCTCCACACATTTATGAACCAATCCAAAACTTACAGGGTACTTCCCGTTGACCTGGAATGATGAAATTTGGCAAGAAGCTAGGTCCTTTAGTACTAATAATAATCAATTAAGGTAAGCTCCCGTTACAAGTACATTCATATTAAATAGAGGTCAAGGCGGATTTTTTTAAAAAACTAAATGACAAAAGTTTATAGTATCACATAGTAGACAGGTATGGAACCCATAGCACGCGAACCGACTCGAATTTGCCCGGTATTTGTTAATAGAGTCTTTAAATTGCCAGAAAACCGCCAAATCCAGGAAATAAACTTTCATATAATATTCGCGTGAACTGACTGTGTTATTTATCAAGTACCTAATAATCGAGACAGGTTTAGCGTTAATACGTGAATTAAGTTCGAACTTGATCAATTACATTGCAGACTATCTGAAGTCAAAGAATCTTTCGCTAGTTTGTATGTGCGGTTAAGTTTTGTGTAACATAACTTGTTCTGGAGGTATATCCATCTCAAAACTTAAAATATAAATATTCATGCCTGATTATGAAAGGATTGATGAAGGTTCAGGAAGCGAGGGAAGTATGTCAAGATCGTAGCAGGTGGAGAACTGTGGTCTCTGCCTACCCCGACGGGAACAAGGCGTGATGTTATGTTATGTTATTATGCTAACAGGCAATGTATACAAAATTATTAGAAAAGCTTGTATTAACTTGAGTGGAAAGTGGGCTTTCGTGAAAGGCAAAAGCTATATAGTTTCATGGCAGTTACAAGGCGTATTGTAACGTTAATAAGAAAGTTGTTTTAGTGCGACATACGACTCATGTTTTTGTAGACCCTATTTATAGTGAGCATGATGAAATAATTTATGCCATAGCCAAAGTCTTTTATAATTTATAAGTATTAATCTGCTCACAAAAGTCTTTGGCTGTGGCACAAATTACTACATCAACTTATCTCTAATAGAGTTGGCCTTTGAAGAATCGAGTCCAACGTACACAGGGCAATAAGAAAGTGATAACCAAACCAGTGTTACCTAAAACAGCTCTCCGATATTAAAGCCAGAAAATCAGAGACCCACTCAAGTTCAGAGTGTTATCATTGCCGTGCAGCCGTTTGTTCGTTTCGAAGTATGTCGACATGAAGTTCACCCAACTCTTCTTTATTTCTAATGGAACATAACATCAAGTCACTAACAGCTCTCTCTCTAGTCTATGACCTCTATATGTATAATGTTAGTAAAGATTTTGGAAACTACGCGCGGGGGCGCCGCGTTTTTCTTACGTAAATGAATGTAAGCAGCTAGTCAGCTTCATCATGACATCCCATCAAACATCCACTACAGGACAGGGAACTCCTTCCAGAATTCCAGCTTTTGCTGAAACAATGTGGAGGGGAAGTACCATAGTCACCGCGCTGGTTAGCGTTACGGCTGGCACCATGGACCGCGGTTGTAGGTGACCGCAGTAAGTAAGATGTTAGATACAGAAGAGGATGCTGCTGCCCTTCCTCTAGTTTATAACCCTTAGTCGCCTCTTACGACACCCACAGGTATGTATGGGTTGGTACTATTCTTTGCCGGCACCACACAGGACTAGTCAGCTTATCAACTGTTATTTTATGAATCACGACAGAAACTTCAATGTTTTTTAAATTATTGTTTGAATGTAACATCACAGTCGACTTTCGGATCATTTTAAGCCGTGATAGTATGCGATTTTACCGTTCCTTCCAAAGCACAGAAACATAAAGTGTTGGTAATCCATGACTGGCATTCAAGCAATGGCAATGGCGATGGCATTAAGTTCGTGTTAAGTAGTTCGGTGCAGATTGAGGGTAGATATGGACGCAGACCTTTGTAGGCGCAGGGGGTAAGTTGGTGTGTGGTGTAGAGTAAGAGAATTATTGTAGTACTGTTTTTCTTTTGCGCCATGGCAGCTTGAGTTTTTATATGCTTTAAATCTCGAAGCCTATTGCTTCTCCATTTTTTTTTATGAGCAGGCAAACGAGCAGACAGCTCACCTGATGGTAAGTGTCACTGCCGCCTATCTCGCCCATCGACATTTGCAACACCTGGGGGGAGGTGGTGTTGCCGGCCTTTGAAAAGTTTGTTAACCCGCTTTTTGAATGACCACATGTCGTAACTACCAGGGAAAACCGCAGGGGGAAGATCGTTCCAAATGTTCATTATCGCGCAAACCGCGTTGTGTTGCAACGCCAATTGTCCAAGTGATGTGGATGGAACCTTTCCCTGCGGCGTGTTCTCCATCCTCTTTATTAACAAAAACAAGCATTTTCTCGAAACCAAATTCAACTTTCTGTACTGATAGGATTGTAGTCCAAAGCCCTAGCTAAACTAAAGACAATCAAAGTGATTTTTATTTGACAGTGTCTTCATCAAGCCTGCAACCCAGATCCTACTACAGATCGTGACTGCTCCAAAACGCTTTTACTCAGTCATGGGGCTGCTGAGTTCTTGTTTAGTAGACCTCAGACACAGAATAAAGTAACAGTACTATCATAAAGAACGGACAGTCTCCGCCCCCTTGCAATGCTAGTCTTCGGAGAGACGCGGCCTCCCTGTGTGTTCTGTACCGTCTGTACAACGGGGAGTGTTCTGAGGAACTATTTAGTCTGGTGCCTGCGCCACAGTTCCACCACCGCCCCACACGCCGCAGGCAGAGGTTCCATCCACATCACTTGGACAATTGGCGTTGCAACACAACGCGGTCTGCGCGATCATTTCTCTTGCGCACATCTAGGATGTGGTACGATCTTCCCCCTGCGTTTTCCCTGGTAGTTACGACATGGGGACATTCAAAAAGCGGGTTAACATACTTCTCAAAGGCCGGCAACGCATTAGTACCACCCCCCCAGGTGTTGCAAATGTCTATGGGCGGCAGTGACACTTACGATCAGGTGAGCTGTCTGCTCGTGTGCCTGCTCTTACATTTAAAAAAAAAATCTCCCTTATCTCCGCCGCACCGCCGCGCGCATCCTCCTGCGCGATTCACGTGGTGTTCCTGAGGGGCCTTCGCGCCTTTCCAATTTCAAATTTGCGATCGTTGTATGTAGTGTTCAGGTTGTGCCTCAGAGCACTTCGATCATATGAAATCTTTTGTGCTTCCCTCGCAATACTTCACAGAGTTTTGATACAGATTTCAGCGGAATGAGCCTGTAGTCTTCTGGTGACGGAAAAACATGAGCCAGAATCCTCATACACTATTCGATACGGTTTATACAGAGTGTAAAGGACAGGTTTTAAAAAAATCCGCCTCTCCATACAAAAGTGAAAACTTCATAGGACAGTTTGAGGAGGCCGATTTTTATTTCATTTCCTAAAAGTTTTGTTTACTGAAAGTCGTTGAGTTACGTTAACTGCATTACATGCTCTTTCAGCATTTGCCAGCCTGTCCCTTGCACCCTGTATACATTTTATCTATGTAATTATTTTAACTTCCTTTACTAACGTGGTCGCTTATAACTTAAAAATTCTCACAAACCCCATTTATACGAATGTAGAGTTATCGTGAATTATTTCGCTCCAGGCATTCTCGGTAAATGGTGAAGCGTGTAAAAACATTCTGTTAATTGTTACTACTTACACCTGATTAACATTTGAAATAACTGTGTTAACATTTCTAAGTTAACGACTCGTTTCCGGTTCTATTTTGTTTCCTAAAAGGGACGTTTTTAAGGTTCCGTACCCAAAAGGTGAAAAACGGGACCACGGGACCCTATTAATATGCCTCCAATGTCTGTCTGTCTGTTGGCGAGCTGTACCTCATGAACGGTAATGGAGGCTTCCCTAATAAATATGTGTTTTTTTAGGCGATTTTTGCTCGATTTTTGTTTTAGCTCTGTCATAAAAATGGGAACACTTACAAGCGTGAAAATTGGTACGTTTATAGTGCATAAGCCATAAAATAACAACAAATAATAAAAACTGGTCATGTGTATGTCGGACTTGCGCGCACTTCTGCGTGAGTGTGCGTTTGAATGAAGTTTTTAACACTTGAATTTTCTATTCAGTAAAGACATGGAACTGAAGAAATCGAATAAAATGAATTACTAGATTATCTCGCCAGGAATATGAATGAGCGAAACTAAAACAAAGACAGAAAACTTGACAGAGGTCAAAAAAAACTAAGATGCAAAAGATGCTGATGATGTTGGTCGGCCGCAAATTATCTAAAGTTGCATTGCAACGTTGCCTTCAGAAGATTCCCTTAGATGGTTTAGCACGAATTTATTATAACCAAAAAATTTGCACTGATAAAATATCCCAATTGTCAGCTGACCCTTCACGTAGACCCAAAAATAATGGCTTCGATTCCGGCCGGTTAAACATGCTAAATTCCGTGGTAGGGGATCGTGCAGCGGGTAACACGGTGGGTCAGAGTTTTTAATTTGTTTGGGTTATTTATGGCTGCGTTGCTGCCGAGCCCATGAAGAACGTGAGGGTTTTCGGAATAAGGTATTTTAGATTTTCTTTCGATAGTTACCTTATTCAATCTGCTGGTGTGAAATTTTATTCGATTTTTTGAAATGAAAACTTCTTTAGCGGCGCTTGGCACTTTTTTAGATGGGTAAAAAATTTTAAACTCACGTCAGATATCGCGTCAGATGTTTAAGTTTTAAATGAAAACTTCTTTAGCGGCGCGTTAGATCTGACGAAGATTGTCTATATGTAATATAAATTGTCATGTTTGTCTACGATAGCGCAATAAATGAATCTTGTATATGTACTTTTATACTGATCAATAAAACAATTCGTGCGAAATTATTCCCTAACCATTTCAAAATATTCAAAAATGCACAACGTTGATGTTTAAGTTTTCACTTCTGTCGGCACTCCCGGAGAGCAAACCGTCCTTTTTTTATAACGAAAACGGTTAAATTTTCCATATATTCTTATATATTCCTGGTCAATATATTCTTTTGGTAAAGTACTTTTCACGGTCTGAGTAACTTACTAAAATTTTAGTACTTCGTAAAAATTACCCTATAGTAATTACAGCCAACTTATACTTCGTTTAGAAAAATTTTTATATCTCCGGTTCCCATTATTAGATTAAAATAGAATACAAAGGAATTTTAAGTCAAACAATTAACTATTAAATAAAAACAGTTTAATTAAAATCGGTTCAACAGTTTTTGCGTGATGCTCGAACAAATAAACAAACAAACAAAAGTTCAAAAAAACAGTGATTGGATTCAGGGGCATTAACATTGCATAACGTGATATTTTTTCCATAAATTCAGTTTACAGCAAGTGTACAAACAAAATCAATTTACAATTTCATGTGATACGCGGCCGTATGACCGTGTGGTGCCGGCAAAGAATAGTACCGACCCATCTCTACCTGTGGCTGTCGTAAGAGGCGACTAAGGTTTTACAAACCGGAAGATGGGCAGCAGCGTCTTTCCGTGTATCGCACCATCACCTACAAACGCTAACAAGCGTGGTGACTAAGGTACTTCCCCTTCACATTCTTCTAGCAAGAGATAGAATCCTGGAGGGAGCTCCCTGTCCTGTAGTGGACGTATTATGGGATGTTATGATGATGCTTAGAAATATTCACACCCTTTTTGAGAACGATCTCTACGATGTAATTAAAAACAAAATTATTTGTAGTACAGCTTCTGCGAAGTTTCGCCAGCTTCTTAGTCGACATCTTCTATATAAATAAGTCCCCTTCAAGTATACCCCCAAACTCGATTTAAACCAACTTCTCACAAGATATTATAAAATCTTCTCCCAAGTTAGTTTCGAATCCTTTTTGCTTGTAACAGTTTTAATATTTACTAAGTCGAACATTTTGAAAGTTGCAAATGTTATTATTTTGATACTGACTGCATCGTTTTATATAAGAAACTATGGCAGGACACTTTACGGCACTATTTTGGACTCAGAATATATAAAGAAATCGCATTAAAGATATTTTACATCTCTCATATTCGGTAAGTAGGTCCTTATTACCCCCAAATGGGGCTTGTAGGTGAACAATTAGCGCTCTAGGGTAATAATGTAGCTAGAAAAGCCCTGGGGCGGTGAGTAATTGAGTTTTGAAAGAGTGAAGTGTTTTTTTTTAATTACTTACTGCCCTAGGGCTTTTCTAGCAACATTATTACCCTAGAGCGCTAATTGGTCACCTACAATTTGGTGGTAATAAGGACCTACTTACCTCACAATTGAGATGTAAAGCAGAGTAGTTAGCTCGGGTGTAAGCATCAATAGCACCCTCGAACTATGGGCGCCCTCGCTGCGCTCGTGCGCCTAAATATCTCGGGCTGCAATTGATGCCTTACAGCCCTTGGCTACAAATCTACTATATCGTTATTTACTTCAGTTCTTCAGTCACAAAAATATAGAACTCATTTATTCATTTAATCTCAGGACAAAATAAAAACATTTAATCTCAGGACAAGATATAACTGTAACTTAGAAGAATGTTGGTGTATGAGTCAAAATATAATGAATAAGCTGACTGACATACTAATGCATAAGGAAAACTACAAGAATTTGAATGTCATCATCATCATCATAACATCTCATGAAACGTCCACTACAGGATAGGAAGCTCCTTCCAGAATTCTAGCTTTTGCTGGAAAAATGTGTCACCTCGCTTGTTAGCGTTACGGCTGGCACCATGGACCGCGGTTGTAGGTGACCGCAGTAAGTAAGAGAAGGACAAAGGAGGATGCTGCTGCCCATCTTCCAGTTAACACTTAGTCGCCTCTTACGACACCCACGGGTATGTATGAGTTTATATTATTCTTTGCCGGCACCACACGGGACAATTTGAATGTGCCTATGCATAAATACTATTATTAAAGACATCTACAATAATTAGAGTGAATTTCCATCAGTGCGCGGGAGCTAAGTTGTGTGCTGGGAAAATTCCAACCAATAGGATTGCTCCATTTTCCTAGCTTGTCAAGTGCACTGTCCAATAAAGCAATTTGGTTGGCATTCCCAGCTCACAGCTTATCTCCCTTGCAAAACACTGGTAGAATATTACCCAAGAACTGTCCGTGTGGAGCCGGCAAAGAATCGTACCACTCCATTTCTTAGAAGCAAATGGTGAGCAGCAGCGACCTTCTGCGAATCATACCAACGCGGTCCATTGTGTCAGCTGAGGCGCTCACACAAGCTCGGTGATAATGGTTCACTCAATAGCACGTTAGTTGTGGCACTTTGGACTTTATGACATGGTAATAGAGTTACAAATGCTTCTAATGACATGTGATCTGTACATCCTCCTCAATAAAGTTTTGATGAGAACTCCTTGTTCAGCAGTAGACTTCTCTATCGCATACACAATTATGGTGAAATAATTTTCTATCGTAATAAAAACTGCAGTTGAACCGACAGCTCTTTGAGTGTAGAGCATCAAATCGAGATAATATTTTAAACATCTTAAAACTCTCACAATATTTCCAAATTCACGAAAATCGGTACATGCATCCCCTGTCCCTTCAGATGGACGTTAAGCAGATTTTCCGCTCGTAAAATGTGCAATTTGAATTCCAGAAGGCAGCCCTCTTTCTTCCTCTATTACTCATATATACTTGAGTCTAGGGATAGATGCCGATGTGGCTCTTCATACAAGGTGTTAAACATATTAGTATGATCCATTATTTCCAACGCTTACCAATCTGCTCTGCAGCCATGACATTAAACCAGAGTATAAAAGGTGTAAGGGACGGTGTACCGAAAACTGAAAGGGCGTGCTCAGTCAAAGAAACTGAACAACTTTCCCAAAAAAACATATATTGGGAAATGAAAAAAATTTTTGACCAGTCCATACAAATTGTTCGACCACAGCGAGCAATTTGTATGAAGAAGTCATTTTTTTTTTCATTTCCCAATATACATATATTTCTTTGGGAAAGTTGTTCAGTTTAATAAGTACGCCCTTTCAGTTTTTGGTACACCGTCCCTTACGTCCTGTATTTGACGGAAAGAAAAACATTGTTTTACAAACTAGTTTTTTCTGACAGCTTTAGCCGATTGGTTTTGACATAACTGCAAAATGCGATGGTAAGCGTTGGCATAAACGAAATAAAAAACCATTCAAGTGCGAGTCGGACTCGCGCGCCGAGGGTTCCGATATACTTTTTGTATTTTCGGAAGCAATACAGTCCATTTTTAGAAACGCAAAACTAAATTTGTTTGTAAAGGTTATTTGCGGATTTCTAAAAAACTGTGCAACTTAGAAAAATCGTTATATTTTTGCTGTAATGTTTACATAAACTTATGTCAAGTGTAATTAATTCTGATCTTCCTTTTACAAACTTCAGAGATAAGGTGGGGGTAAATTTTTCATCATAACTTGAAAACTATGAGATGTAAAGATTTACAAAAATATATTTTAGAATGTACAAGTAAAGCCCTTTCATATAATACCCCACTAATTCTAGTAGCGACAATTTGAAATTTGCCCTCCCCCCTATTTTGGCCTCCTCTACATTAATAATCATAATTTTTTCAAAATTCTTTCATATATTCTAAAACTATTGCAAATTTCAAGACGATAGCATGAGTGGTTGCTGAGATATGGAGGTATCACAGACAGACGGACAGACAGACGGACAGACAGACGGACAGAAACTAAAACGTGATGATGAATTATGGTTTAAGGTACTGGCGCTATTTGTAAATTTTTTTCTCGCTGTAGTGCGGTAAAAAATTTGTATTTCGCTCGGTTTAAAAGTTATTTCGCGTCACGTGATATACAAGGCACTTGCGTGTGAAAATAATTTAAAAGACAATATGTTGAGTACAATAAAAAAAACTGTGATTTATATCGCTCTACTAGCTGTTACCCGCGACTTCGTCCGCGTAGATTTTATAAAAAAACAGAACTCGAACTTAATTGAAACATATTTTACGGAGCGCTTATCCTTCTTGATCCCTACGTAAAAGATGCATTTGTACTTATCCAAGTTGAATAAATGCATCTTACTACAAACTTAATTATCTTTTGATTTTATTTAACTGGTAGGTAGTGCGGAATTTTCATTGTCAACCGTTACAGGCGAACTTAAAAAAGAAGGCAATAAAGGGAGTGAAGTGAATGGGTAGCGAGGAGGTATTCATAAAAGTAAAAAAGGTCCCTATTCCTCCCTATCTATCCTTTTGTATCCCCCCCCTACATTCCCACTCCCCCTCCCTCACCCTCTCCCACTCTCTCTTCCTCTCCCTCGCCCCTCCCTCTTCCCCCCCTCACCCTTCCTTCCCCCTCCATTTCCCCCCTTCCCCTCTCCCCATCACCCTCCCTTTCCCCCCTCGCCCTCCTCCCAGTCCCCTCCCTTTCCCCCTTCCCCTCATCCTCCCCTTCCCCCTCTCCCTCCCTCTACCCCCCCTCCCTCTACCCCCTCCCACGCCCTCTACCCCTCCCTCCCCCTTTCTCTCCCCTCATTTTCCCCTCCCTTACACTCTCTCCCTATCCCTCCCCCTCTCCCTCTCCCTATCCCTGACCCTACCCCTATCCCTGCTTCTACCCCTAACGCCATCTTAACCGCTATACCTATCCTTATATAAACATACAACTGACACTCATATTGATTTTTAGACATTTCAAACCTATCGAATCCCAACCCCATCCCAGGGGTGGTGGTATTTCAAGTCCACCACGTTGGATTTCAAAATCATTGTAGTTTTCGTAATCAGCGACCCGATAAACCATACGAACGACACCAATATTGATTTTTAGACATATCAACTCTATCGCACCCCAACCTCATCCCCAAGGGATGATAGCATTTCACGTCCACCATGTTGGATTTCAAAATTGTTGTAGTTTTTGTAATCAGCGGCTCGATAAACCTTACAAACGACACCCATATTGATTTTTAGACATTTCAACCCTATCGCACCTCAACCTTATCCCCAGGGGATAATGGTAGTTTACGTCTACCACGTTGGATTTCAAAATTGTAGTAGTTTTCGTAATCAGCGATACTTAGTTGAATAAAAAAAGTCCCATCAAAATCGGTTAAGTAGTTTCGGTGTGCTGTAGCAGATACAACCCCGCTAGAGTATTATTGTATGTGTAGATTCCCACGGGAATGAGATATTTTCCCGGGGTAAAAAGTAGCCTATGTCCGTCTCCAAGTTACCATCTATCACCATACCAAATTTAATCAAAATCCGTTCAGCCGTTTAGGCGTGAAAGAGCAACAAACAAACAAACAGACAGACAGACAGACAGACAGAGTTACTTTCGCATTTATAATATTAGTATGGATAGTATGGAAGTATGGATTTACAAAATCTCCCAGCTGATGCCTTGAAGCTATTTACACTCCATTTCAAGCCCATCATTCCGCCATTCCCAACATCTTGCTTCGCCACCATCAACCAACGTCGCTGTTGCTTCCACTTATCTTCTTCATGTGCTGCATCTCATTTGAACGCGCTATTTACAGTAAAGTGCGAAAAGGACGTGTATGTATATCGTTTTTCCGCGCAATAACTCAAAAAGAGTACTTGAGTGGAGTTTTGCCTAGTGTCGTATCGTTGCTCTCACTATCGATATTTGCCCTTAAAAATATCGATACGAGTATCGTTTTTCTTTGGAATTGATTCAGTAGGTTGGCTACAATTTTCAAAGTTACACTTACACTTCATACACTGTTGCAATCTCAACAGTGTATGTTAATGTTTTATTTTTGGGTCACAAGTGAGTAAATAAGCAGATGGGCCACCTGGTAGCTGGGCTCCACCACCCATACTCCGACATTAATAAGCCAACAGCGATAGTGCAGTGCCTCACCCAGGGATCTAAGGGATGGTCTCATCTGCCCTATTTTTTTTTTAATTTTAATAATATTTATATTCAGACTATGGTATTGTTATTGTATGATTTTCTGCTTTATCGAGGTCACTTTAGTATCGATAATCAAACTATTAGCACAGCACTAGTATCGTATAAAAATGCATCCAGAACGCGGCGGAGAATGGTGCTCGACACCAATTCCGCTAAGTATTTTAAATATTTTATAAGTTTTGTAGCTTTTGAGGAGACTAGAACTAGTATTTTTCTTAGTAGCCTTTCTTAAGAACTGCCTTTTCTGATGTAGGTCATAATAATCATCATAAAGGAGAAAAAAACCGGCCAAGTGCGAGTCGGACTCGCGCACTGAGGGTTCCGTACCACCACATAATCATAATTGTATTAGTTGAAATTTCAGTAAGTTAATGTACTAGATTTTTTGAGTCTGACACGCGCTTGACCAAATTTTATTATTTGTTATTATTTTATAGCTTATGACCTATAAACATACCAATTTTTAAGTTTGTAAGTGTTCTCGTTTTTAAAATAGAACTAAAACAAAAATCGCTTCCGCGACCATCCAACTTGACCCCTCTCTTATATGAATGTTCTTGAAACGGGAGCTCACCACAATTGGTTTCATTAAATGCGAGTAAAGTTGTAATATTTAATGATTTCACACTTTTCCCTTTATTTGTACTGAGAGACCTAGCTTCTTGCCTAATTTCATAATTTTAGGTCAACGGGAAGTACCCTGTAGGTTTTCCTTTTTTGCATAAATGTATGGAGATGAGGACATAAAAAGCCATATCTTTTGATTGCGTCCTTGTAAAAAATTTAAATTTTCAGATCTTGTGTGGTTCATGGACTTTAAAATATGGTATTAATTTCAACCTGATACCTTCACCCTTTCGTGAGATAAAGGGTCTTGACAGACAGACAGACGGACAACAAAATGATCCTATAAGGGTTCCGTTTTTTTTTTTTGAGGTAAGGAACCCTAAAAAGAGGTACTATTGTAAGATTCTGTGTGTTAGTCTTCTCTTCTTTACAATTATAAAGATGTGAATTAATAATACTTGTGAATTGAAGATATTTATAAAAAAATTATCACGTTAAGTTATTTTGATGCCCTTGAATACAAATAACAGATTTTTGGACCTTTTGTCTGTTTGTTTATTTGTTCAAGCATCACGTAAAATCCGCTGAACCGACTTTAATGGTTTGTTTTTGTTTGATAGCTAATAATTTAACTTAAACACTGGTATACTTTTTTAACATGCGGTCTAAGTCGCGGGCAAAAGCTAGTTGGGTCATAATGGTGCATCAAACCAAATGGTCTTGAACCTTATAGAAGGTGTAACAAGAAGGGTATAACTGATAATAAAATATAGGGTCAACAAAATATACAGTCAACGTAACTGAACAACTTACAGCGAATAAAAGTTTCACGAAATGAAAATAAAAATCAGGCCCTCCATACAAACTGTCGAATCAAGTTTGCAATTTTGTATGAATAGGCCACTTTGTTTTTCATTTCCTGAAACTTTTATTCGCTGAAAGTTGTTCAGTTACGTTGACTATCATGCCCTTTCAGTATTCGGAAGGCTGTCCCTTACACCCTATATAAGTAAGTACATAAAGCATGCAAAAGTACTAATTAAGAAGTATCAAAACTGAAAGGATTGCCTCTCCCAAACCTGGTACTTAAACAGTTTTTTAGTTGACTGTACAAAACGTGCCAGGTTGCGCCCAGGCTCACCTTTTCATTGTGCACCAGCTTTGATAGGTCACTTTTTGGTATGCGATGAGGTAGGGTTGACAACTGCCCACTCTCCGCCTAGATGTGAGTTTTCCCATTAAAATGAACTATTTTACCCGTGGAACATATGAAATTAGAAATGAAAATATTTTTTTTCTTTTATAGGGTTCTGCATCAGATGACAGTGTTTTTGTAGGATAAGCCAAACAACTTTTAGCCACGACATTTCACACTTCATTTAAAAAATAATTTGCCCTCTAGATAATTTTTAATTTCAGCTTGAAGCTTCTAAAGGTGTAGTATGAATTTTTGAGCGGAACCCATAGTTGACGCGATACGGCTCGCCGAAGAACGCCTCTGCTCATTTTCTTCTTTAGATCACCTTTTGTACACAGTAGAAATACTTTTGGACCTTATGGCGTAGTAATAGAGTTGAAAAACTTTCTACTGACGTGCGATTGACCGTACTACTTTTAAACGATAACACGTTACCTTACTATTCTATCAAAATGAAGTACTTAAACATAAATGGCCTCTAAATGTGATTGCTTCGTCTAACTCCTTCTTATAGCGAGAAAACACGACCAAGTGAATTGTTCTCGTAAAGTTTTAGGAGTGCTATAAACGTTACTCGCACTTGAATGTCAGCTCTGATTGTTTTTACTAGAATTTCGAGATCTTCTTAAACCTATATTGCCAAAATGGTCTAGAAGGCCTCAGGTTTATTAATTTCCAAGGTGACATTGTCAAGACTCGCATCAACGTTTAATCGGTATTATGTAAGAACTCGTCAAACAATATGATATGACTATAATATGACCCAATCTTATTATCCTACTTTAATTCTGCATTAATAAATGAATGCGAAAGTATCGATGTTTGTTTGTTTGATCCACTATCACGCCTAAGCGGCTGAACCGCACTCGATGACATTTGGGAAGTAGATAGATAAAGCACTGGCTGGACTAACACATAGGATACAATTTATTCCGGCAAAATGCATGGTTCCTGTAGGAGACACTAGGATGACAAGGACCATATAACGCGAGCGAAGCAAAGCTAGTTTGACATAAACAAAGAAGCGTTCGCGTTACACCTGTGGTTATATTTTTTTACCCGACTGACCCAATATGAGGGTTATGTTTTTTTACAGTTGCTAAAAAAAATCACAAAAAGATATTATGATATTGTTTGGTTTGGACTTTCCGTGGTCACTAATAGAAAAATCAGGATTTTCTGAAAGCTATAAAACTCATCATAGCCTCTGAAATGAAAGCCCTCTCATACCAAGCCTAATTACTCGTAGGATTGCAGTTTCATAGATCCAGATGTGTAATTAATTCTTAATCCGGCCCTGGCAGCCAAACGGTGCAGCCCGCTGTAATAAGTCACATTCATAGAGCATTAAAAACTATCGCCGGCTCTGGCAGAGATTGAGGCTAACTTCATTATGCGTTTTTAAATGTGGTTATTAGTAAGTTGTACCTACTTATGATACTTTACTAGAATTATTTTTTATATTTGTATTTAAAGACCGTTTTCTACTAATGTCAATTTAATTAATATTATTGACGCTTGGAAGAGCTACTGGTCTTTGAAGTCATTGTTAAAAGGGGATCTCCCCCTCTCACTTAAACGTAAACTCCTCGACATGTGTATACTGCCCGTCCTAAACTATGGTGCACAAACCTGGTCCCTTACAGATATTCAAAAGTCCAAACTCAAAGTTTGTCAGAGAGCAATGGAACGCAGCATTCTAGGTATTAAACGGATTGACCGAGGGCGGAATACTACGCTGCGTTCTAAGACAGGAAAAGCTGACGAAAAAACGAAAAACGGCCAGACTTAAAGGGTACTGGGCTGGACAAATAAGCCGAATGCATCCGCGACGGTAGGCGAGAATCGTCACCCAATGGTTACCCCAGAATGCCCAACGCCGCAGTGGTAGACCACGAAAAATGTGTCGTGACGATTTAGACTCGTACCGTCGGGATTGGCCAGAATTCGTTATGGATCGCAACAGTTGGAGGACCGAAGGGGAGGCCTTTGCCCAGCAGTGGGACAGTATAAGCTAGTGAAAAAAATGACTTAAAATTGAACCCACAACCTCCGAATCGAGAGCTAAACGCTGGTTTTTACCTAAAAAAAATATTATAATTATTATTAAAGTCACTAGATCACGGAAGCGGTTTTGCTTACTCGGTACATGATTGACAGACTAGTTTTAGCATTCGGCTCTCGATACGAAGGTTCTGGGTTAAATTTCCTTGTGAGGCACTAACAAAAAAAGTCACTTTGAAAAGTCTACTTTTCCAATTTGGTTAGGACATTGCAGGAAAAATCACCTGATTTGAAAGTATGATGATTTCGTGCTTCGGAAGGCACGGTAATTTACGAAAGTAGTCGGTATATGTACCATTTCAGAGGTTTTGGCAGCACTAAATCCAGGGTGTGTGAGGTTGGTAACCGATCAACTCACACAATATGGATGATTATGAACGAAAACTATACAGGGCTATTTTTGGACCCCTAGCCAAATTTTAGCATGTTATTCAAAATACAAATAATAATAATAATAATGTGACGGTGTAAGCCTCCAAGAGGAGTGATAAGAATTAAAAATAATAATAATAATATAAAATTTATTCATCGTCCCACAAAAATGCCATTACAAATTACATTTTTTTAAGAAACAATAATAAAGCAAAGTTTTGGACATTGTATTGTGGGAGATCTGCTGCCTAAACTAGGTAGTAACCTGTATTTTAGGTCACCAGGTCTCCCCCTAACTAACAGTCGACACTTAAAAACAACAATGCGCACTTACAAACATTCAAAGTTAATAGGATTAGAAATCTAAAATTTAAAATTCAAAAGTGGTTTAGTAGAATACATTAACAAGCAAATATTTATTTCTATTCTAAAAGATATAAATTAAATAGGGGTGATAGTGTTGTGTGAGTTGTGTGTGTGCTTGTGTGTGAGTGTGTGCGTGGGTGAGAGGGCGAGCGTGAGTATATGCTGGAGTGGCCTTTCTTTCTAATTTTGACATATAAGAGTAAGTTGATATTCGGTTTATGTGACAATTTAGGAGATTACACATAAAAGATTTTCGGTACCATTGTAGTCCAGTCCTTGCAACCATTTTGTTATTTTGTTCTTGCATTCGGAGTAAGACAAAGGATGAATGGCCAGTAAATTATTTAATTTATTATAAATGTAGCGGCCTATGAAACAGAAAAATCGTTTGAAAAACTCGGTGTTGGGACTCGAAGATGGACATACTGTGTACTTTCTTCGCTTAGCTATTAATTCTTGCGGATTGTAGAATAGCTGAGAGTGTTGTTTTAGAACTACTTGACGGAGAAATAGTTGGCGGACTGTCAGTACTTCTGCAATCTTATAAAGATCAGCAGTTGGATGAAGAATAGGTAAAGAGAGGGCCACCTTTAAAACCATTCTTTGGGCTCTTTCAATCTTAATAATTTTAGATTTTGGACACAATACGAGATAATGGATTGACAGACAGCAAAGTATACAGTTTTAACAACATTTTTATCGGCAACGTCTCTCAGGGTTTTAAACATATATATTAGCTTCCAAGTTCTCTTGGCTAAAACATCAATGTGGAAGTCGAAACTTAATCTATCGTCAATATGCACCCCTAAGTATTTAATGCAGGTTGTACATTGGAGTTCTTTGCAGGAACAGGGGAATTCATCATCTGATGCGCAATCATATGGGGTTGGCCAGGGTTTGGTTGATCTTTTCGTCTAATCGAGAACGTGATATATTTAGTTTTCTCTACGTTAAGGGTTAAATGATTTCTTTGCAACCATGTAGTGACCTTATTGAGCCCTTGTTGAGCAAGATGTTGAACCTCCTGCCACGATTTAGCCTTAAATACCAAAGCAGAGTCATCAGCGAATGTAATGATTCTTCCTTCGTCAAGTGCAAGTTGACATAGATCGTTTATGTAGATCGTAAATAGAGTTGGCCCAAGAATACTCCCTTGGGGCACACCATACGTAACCGGAAGCTCGCTACTAATTAGGTCGCCTATTTTGACTATTTGCGTTCTGTCAGTAAGGTAATCGGAGAAAAGGGAAAGCTGCTTACCTCTTACACCTAAACGTTCAAGCTTTTGAATCAAGAAAGGAACAGAGACTGTGTCAAATGCCGTCGCGAGATCTAGGAATATTGCCATAGTCTTGTTTTTATTGTCCAAATTATTCACAATGAAATCAGTAAGTTCATGAACTGCATCTGATGTTGAGCGACCTTTGCGAAAACCGAATTGGGATGGGGATAAAATATTATTTGACTCAAGAAACTTGACTAACCTGTTATTCATCATTTTTTCTAAAATTTTTGATAATACAGGAAGTATGGCAATAGGTCTGTAGTTGGTGACACAGTCTCTGTTTCCATTCTTATAAATACACATAAACCTTACCATAAATTCTTATAAATACATATATAAAAAAAAAACATAAATTCTTATAAATACATATAAACTAAATCTGAACAACTTTCCCAATGAAACATGGGTCGAAACCCGAAATTTGTTTTTGGGTCTCCCATACAACCTTTGCACCAGCAACAGTGGAATTTGTATGGGAAGAATATTTTTTTTTCTCATTTTTCAACCCATGTTTCTTTGGAAAAGTTGTTCAGTTTTATGTTCTTAGCTGCATACTAAAATTTGGCTAAGGGTCCAAAAATACCCTTTCTCTCCTTCAAGTTCTAGATGAGAAATAGTGCGCTTATAAATATATTGATAAAAGATTACATCAAAATCATAATTTTAATATCACCTTGCTATCGATCGACATGATGCAAACAGCAATCCATTTCTGCCATGAATTGTTAAGTGCACTTCAGAATATAATAAATAATAGCTCATTCTGCACTTGAAGCACAGATTCAGGGTGCAAGTCGGGTCGTAAAATGCAGGCGGGCTAAATTTTAAATTTGCATGAACTAAACGCGGCCAGTGATAGTTGGCGATATGCCGGATAGAGGGGTGAGATCGAGGGTTGGAATGAGAATTATTTTAATAAATCTTTTTCTAACCTATTCTTTTTCTTACTTTTAATGTTCTTTTTTGTATCTTTTTCTTGCTTTTATTTTTCACTTTAGTATTTTTTTAAATTAAATTAATTATTAAGATAAGTATCATCACAACCCGTAAAACAGTCCACTCAAGGACAGGGAACTCCCTCCAGAACTTCAGCAAAAATGCGTGTGGTACTTACAAGGGGATTTACCATAGCCACTAAGGTTGGAAGCGGCTTGCGGCTGGCGACCGCTGTTGTTGGTGACCGCAGTATGTGAGATGGTACGATACAAAGAAAGATGCTGCTGTCCATCCTCCGGTATATAAGCTCTTAGTCGCCTCTTGCGACACCCACGAGTAGAGATGGGTTGGTAATATTCTTTGCCGGCACCACACCACAAGTTATCACTCTTATTACAAACTAGATTTTGTCCGCAACTTCGTTCGCATCTCTGGTCCGCATATTAAATGATGGTCAAAAAATAAGCGAAATGGGGAAAAAAAAATATTTTTTAGAGGAAAAAAAATATACTAGTGTTTAAGCCAAATTATTAGTTAACAAACGTTAAATTTCATAAATATCGGTTCAGTAGTTTTTGCGTGATGCTCGAACAAATACACTGACAGTTAAAAAGGTCCAAAAATCAGTGATTACAAATAATACAGCAAATTCTTGTAGAAACTCAGAGAAGATTAATTAAAGAGAAAATAGACTATAAACCAAATGTTTAAAACTCCTAGTAAAAAAAAAATAATTAAGCGAATTTAAGTATCTCGTAAAACATGCCGCCCATTTTCAATTCATAAATTGATAAAACTAGATTTATTTATTGATAAAACTAGATCAGGACGTTCTGAATAAAGGCCAGGTTAAAAGTACCCTAAACTGACGAGCATGTATGAAAGGATTGATGAAAGTACAGGAAGCAAGGGAAGTATGTCAAGATTGTAGCAGGTGGAGGACTGTGGTCTCTTACTACCCCAACGGGAAAGAGGCGTGATGTTATGTATGTATGTAAATTGATAAAAAATGTTAAGCAGCTGATATTTTTCTACAATTACAAAGCTTTAGGTCCAAAGTTTAAAATTATTCGCGCATTGAGGGTTCCGTACCACTAGGTAAAAATAAGTGGCATATTGTCTTTAATGAGAATAAAGATTCTTTAAACCTAAACCTAAAATACCAACTTAGTTATGGACGCGCAGTTACGCACAAGTGTATTAAAAACGCGAGAGTCCGACACACACTTGACCGGTTTTCATTATTTTTATTTTATAGATTATGCACTATAAACAATTTTAAAGCTTGTAAGTATTCCCATTTTTACGATAGAGCTAAAACAAAAATAGAGCAAAAATCGCCCAACAAAACAGGTTTTTAGTAGGGGAGCCCCGTTTAGTTTACGTTATATTTTTGTATTTTTTTTTTAGTGTAGCGCCAACATAAATACATAATCTGTGTAAATTTCAACTGTCTACCTATTACGGTTCATGAGACAGACGGACGGACAGACATCGGAGGCATATCCGCTTAAATGACACTGGGTAGCACACTGCCCAAATTTTTTTTGCCTCAAACTGCCTCTGGGTAGCGTGTGACCCATTTGAATTGTCCATCTAGCTGCCTGACAAATCTACCTCTCTCTGTTGTTCTAAAGGATTAAACCATAGATTAAGTGTTCCATCCCTTTTTTACTGAAAGATTGTATAAATTTCAATCAAATGGAACGCGCTTTGTCAGTGCCAACATCAAGGAAATAATATTAAAGTCAGTCGTTCTTCCTACTAGAGTTTTTCGACAAATTTTTAAACGCTTGTAAAACATAAACTTTTAACTCTATATTTTTGTTATTTTTTTTTTATCTAAATTGAACATACAAATCTATTAGAAGAAAATATTCATTTCAGGCCTTACATTATCCAAACACAAGCCATACAACCGGTTTATAGTCCAGCCGGCGCGCCCAGCGTTTTAGCAGTCGCGTTTTGCGTTGCGGCTCGATCACTCAAGCACAGTTTCGCGCGCGCGTTAAATCAACTGAGCGGATATTAATTAATAGGTTCCCGTTTTTTTACCCTTTTGTGTACGGAACCCTAAAATACGTTTACTGAGGGTTGTACGGCGTACGGGAGGAGAAAGAGAAACAAACATTTAAATAAGTTAAGTAATTTATTGGAATATGTGGGGAGAGGCGAGATTAAAAGTGTACACGGGGGCAAACGGAATCGGTGGTATTTTTAATTTATGGGCAAAGAAAATGAGACAAACGACGCAATGCACCGCATAAAATGTGAGCAATACTTTTAATGCTATTTGTAAATGCAATGTTATTTTTTATAGGTATTTTGACTAAACTACCGAGTACTTGGGCGACCGAGCTTCGCTCTATAATAGCCTCCTCAACATTAGTACATCATCGTGTGAGCAAGCTATTCTACCCGCCAACAGATGGCGCTTTAGGTTTTTGTCTAAAACGCGTTATTTAAAAAAAAAAGCTTAAAAGCACAGGGATAACGAATTTTCCCAGACATGAGACATAGCTTGATCGATTTTTCGCCTTCGAAAACCCACATATGGTTATTTTCATAGAAATTATTAGAGCCGTTTTCGAGAAACCGGTTACAGATTCAGATTCAGATTCAGATTCAGATAATTTTATTCAATGTAGATTCTTTACAGAATACTTATTGAATGTCATGCAGAATACAATGCAAATAGAGCGAGTCTACGCCGTTTCGGATCGTGCTATGGCAGCGTAAAAGAAACGGCAAGAAACCACTGCAGCACGGCCTACTTTAAGAGTCGGCTTTTTACAATGTGTTTCTTGTGTTTCGCTGGAATATCAGAGCACCATACCTCTTTGTCATTCATATAGTCATCCAATCTATAGTAAGCTTTTTTACATAACGTTTGCTTTACACATTCTTTAAACTTTCTCTCAGGTAATTGCACTATATTGTCAGGTATTTTGTTGTAGTATCGTATACACAGACCTATTACATATATACATATGCAAATATGTATATATGTAATGTGGCTCATTCAATTGAGTATAGGATGAATGATCATCCATGTGGTACCGGCAAAGAATAGTATCAACCCATCTCTACCCGTGGGTGTCGTAAGAGGCGAATCAGGACTTATAAACCGATGGATGTTCAGCAGCATTTTTCTGTGTACTAACATACTGCAGTCACCAAAAACAACGGTCGCCAGCCTCAACGCTTACAACCATATCATGCAGTGGACGTTTCATGGAATATTATGAACTTACGAGTGATGAGCGAGCGATAAATGTGATGTAATTAATTGTGGAATTCTCTGCCTGCGTCTGTGTTCCCGAGTTCATATAACCCGAATCTATTCAAGTCGCGAGTGAATAGGCTTCTTCTGGGTAAGCTCGTTCCATCGTCGACCTCATCTCTGTCTTCAAGACTAGATCGAGGTCAAGAGTAAGCCCATTTTCAATAATAAAAAAAAAATAGTCATTCTGAAACAATCTTCGGTTACAAAAAAGTTGCTTACTTGTAAATACATAACCTTCCTTTTTGGCTTTACCGCAGCCGGCTCTTATAAACTTCTCTGATTTTCCCGACGTTTCGACTGAATTCAAGATGATTGAAACTTGGCGTGAAAACACGACTTCTTATATTCTTTTGTTGTATTGCCGTAAAATAATAAACTAATTCTGAATATTCGTGATTCTGATACTTCGTACGTCGAATAAAATATGGTTTAAATAAATTGGTCAAACTGCTCTTCACTAATGTTCCTATTAAAAAAGTGACACCGCGGGAGAAGACACTCTGTTA
Organism: Athrips mouffetella; assembly: GCA_947532105.1. NCBI lineage: Eukaryota > Metazoa > Arthropoda > Insecta > Lepidoptera > Gelechiidae > Athrips > Athrips mouffetella. Next base: position 25,523,822 of record OX383976.1, read on the forward strand.
AATTCTCATAAGTCTAATTTCCTATTTTTTTCTTCAATTGGCTTGCTATTCAAACAAGAGGCAAATAAGTTTATTCTATAAATAGAGGATGTTCTAAAAGGAAAGAATGGAATTTTGCCGGGAAAATTGGTTTCGCCAATAAGTGGGTCCCTGGGCTCGGGGAATTATTTCGTGCCTATCTTGTTATGCCAATTTGCCCAATTTATTTGTTCGGCGCCAATTTCCGCAATAGTACCTATACAGCCGTGTCTATCTAATCATTGAATTTTGAGACCCTTTCTATTTTTTTGGATTTCATGTATATTTTGAGGTAACATTTTAGAGACTATGCCAGTCTGGTTATCCTGCCACGTAACAATTTTTCAATGTTATATAAATAATCTATGTGGACCTAATATTTTTTCTATGACACTGTTTTTATATTTCCTATAGAAAGTAAGGCACGTACGTTTTTGCGGTTATGGTTAAGTTAGATGATGCAACCCGTACTCATTCAGCTCAAACTTCACCTAGTTTGGCATTTGATGATCTTATGAAAAATGTCTCCCACGTTTATTTATTTATTTCTTCTTACATATATACCTGACAATATGTAGCATGTCACCCTTTACTTTTGTAAACAAGAAGTGATGTGCTATACTCGTAAACCAGTCTACCTCCTAGACTCAACAAAATCTAGATAAACTCCATGCACGCGACTTACGGCCCGGGATATTGCGCACTAACTCAGCTGGTTTGAACCGGCTTGGAGCGGTTTCATCCAGCATCATCCAGTTACGACCGGTTAGCTTCAAGTTTGAGGATATTTATATGAGAGTTGTGCTAAAGTTGTATGAGCGAGTATGAGTGAGTTGTGGTCTTTCGGCTACTTTAGTGCTGTTGTAGTGAAGATGCTTGTTCAATTCTCGGCTAGGGCAAATATTTCTGTGTATATGTAGATATACAAATTGTGGACTGTTCGATTAGAGTGAGCAATTTGTATGGAGAGGTCAAATTTTTTTTTTCATATCCCAAAAATGTTTCTTTGGCAAAGTTGTTAAATTTCGTTGACAGAGCACGCCCGTTCAGTTTTGGGTACACCGGCCCTTACATCCTGTATATATCATGTACGTGTTAGTGTTTGCACGTGTGTCGAGTCGTGTCCATAATATTCTAGCTAGACATAAAATTTTCCTAGTGTTTAGCTATAATGTGGTAGCTGCCACCAGGTCACGATCTTCCTTGGTCCATATGGAAGTCACTAAACAGACTGCGGTCGGGCGTTGGCAGGTGCGGGGAACTCATGAAGAGGTGGGGCTTCTCTGATAACGACAAGTGTGAATGCGGTATTTTGCAAACCATGACACACTTGCTGTCGTGCCCTACTTCTCCAGTTTCCTGCACTCGGAGGGACCTTTTTGAAGGCAACCAAAAGGCTATTGATGTAGCTACTTTTTGGGCTAAGCGTTTATAGTCAGTTTTGCCATTGACTCGAAAAGAAGAAGCTATAATGTTAAAATTACGATTAAGTTAGTTGAGAGTGTTAATTTACTTTTATTAAGGGTTTAGTATCCATCAGAACAAATTTCAGCGAATAAAACTTTCAGGAAATAAAAAAGATTTCGCCCTCTCCATGCAAACTGTCCAATCAAGTTTGCAATTTTGTATGGAGAGGCCGATTTTTTTGTTCATATCTTGAAAGTTTTATACGCTGAAAGTTGTTCAGATACGTTGACTGATCATGCCCTTTCAGTATTTGGAAGGCAGTCCCTTACACCTTTTATAACCCAATTCGAATTAACTCTAATTGTTTCTAAAACAATACAGCTTATTTCAAAGAATGAAAATATCGTAAAAAACATGAAAACATTATAAGCCAGCTGTTTCAATATACTGAATAATAAAGCAGTAATAATTGAATTTCCACAAACAGCCCACAGCACAGCAATACTTCCGCGCAAACATTCGAACAATTGTGTTGCGATAGAATTGTTCACAAGAATCGCACGTGGGGTGGGCTTTCTTTTGATTGGTTATCATGAGTAAGATACGAGTACGAGTATTAGATAATGTCATTTTAGTTAATCCCCACTTAAATTTTTGTATTTAACTTTTAGACAAGCCGGTTGGCGTGGTTTTCTGTGCAGTAGTGAACTATTTACGCGTTATGGGTATTAGTGATAATAGGAAAGCTAGATTTTGCATGTCAATATCAGAATAAACAAGAACACTTGTAGGGCACTTAATGTTTTTTTTTACTTGCGATGGGCTTACTCTTGACCTCGATCTATCCCTGAGGACGCAGATGAAGTCGACGATGGCACCAGCTTGCCTAGGTTAATATGTCGTTACATTTGCGTAATTTTCTGTCGTTTTTTGACACTAATAAGACAGCAAAAGTGCGTTGCTCATGATGGTTACCAAACGCAGTTGCTAATACGCGGAAAGTGGTGTACACAATGCTGGAGATAGGCCTGTTATTTGAATCCTGTTATTTGAATCATTTATTTCGAAAGGTCTCATGTACCGGTACTTTCATAGTGTGTCTTAGTCTGTCCAGTTTTTGATTTCTCTTCAACAACATATTTTTATAATTTTAAAGGTTACGATACGTACCAAAAGCGTGCGCTACTAGTAACCCTACGTCTGTCCTATTACAATAAAATGTCGATGAAAAATATATTGCGCAGTGAAAGAAAGCCTTTGTTGCTTTGGAAGCCAATACACACTTGTCCAGTTTTTTATTTCTTTTCAACAACATACTTTTATTCAGATTTTAGGCTCATATACAACGTGTAACGGAAAGGTATATTAATACTGAAGGGTGTGAATCTGCCCATGAAACTGAACAACTTTTCCCAAGGAACATGGGTCGAAATATGTAAAACCAAATCTGACCTTATACAAAATGCGCTATCAACTGATGCGATTTCTATTCGAGGTCAAAAATTCATTTTGTTCTATGACCTATGTTCCTTGGGAAAAGTTGTTCAGTTTATTGGGCAGATTTACACCCTTTAATATAATCACACCATTCTATTTACACTACAATACTTATTATGGGAGTTTGCTTGGGAAATACGATAATTTTTTGCCAATTTCTGTCGCCCATTTGTCCCTCATGTCGTAACATTCTCGTACAACTAATAAAACATACTTCCCCTCTTTTCCTTTCTTAAGCCCATGTATCAGTCGCCCTCACATTAAAAATGTATAAAACATAAATATCGCCCCCTTGACAACGTCTACATGTTGCCGACCGTAGCCCGTAGAGGCTCTACGTCTCGTAGCCCGCGGCTCCGACGTAGCGCTACGAGATAAAATTCCGTGTACACAATAAAATTGGTTTATATTTTACAAATGTTAGATTTGTGAGATGGCTTTTTGAGAAAATTTCTATTTATAAAAAGGGTGCTGTGAATAAATCTTCATAACTGCTTCAGCTCATGTCATAGCATTAATGAAAGTCTGGTAAGACAGAATATTGAGAAAAATAAATGTCTTACGTTTTTCAAACAGTAAAGAAATTCGGTTTGTTTGTAAAATGTATTTAATTATTAGGTAACTATGATGACAACAATCTCAACAATTACAACCATGACGATGCTGGTAAAAGTTTAGATATTACCTAACTTTTATTATTATTAAACTTTTACCTGCATCGTCATGATGTTTGATTGGGCTATACCACAGAACAACGATAGGGCCACTCCGTCTGCGCACGCACCGCCCCATAGAAGCGAACAAAGCAAAAAATATTGTTTCCTTATTGACTACGTATACTATCCAATTTATGTAAGCGCTTATTTCGAATGCACATCATAAACACTTTCGTTGCCATAGAGACGCTGTCACTGGTTTTTTGCATCTTACTCTCTCGCAATAATGGTACTATGTTCATCGCACTCAAATGACGCTAGTAGTGTTGGTGCGGAAAGCGTGTTAGTTTTAGTAAATGGTGACACTGATTTGTATTAAATAAAATAAAGAATTCGTCTCTAGATGCAGAGCAAAACGCATGGACTTCAGAGCACTGTGATATACTAAGTTATTTTTTTGGACCTGATTTCCTTTTTCCCACTTAATTAGTGAGGTCAAAAGCAACAACTTTTTTTCTACGACTTTGCTAACAACGCAAGAATTTTTTTTTAACTTCCCATACAAATTGGGTTGATCACGTGACCACTTTAGTATGGAGAGTAGAAAACTTTTTGTGCGTTGTTAGCAAAGTCGTAGAACAAAAGTTGTTGCTTTTGACCTCACTAATAAGTGGGCAAAAGGAAATCAAATAACCTTGTATTATAATGGAATGCAATGTATTGATTTATGGTAAATCAATCAAGCACTATCAAAAAATTTAAAAAAACGGCTAAAACTATTTCGGGCGCGTATGATGTTGCGGTAAGTACTTATGTTTCGCAGAAGTCACACCGATACCGCGTTGCAGAATACATGTGGCGCCATCTGTTGATAATTTTAATTTTGGTACCACTTGTTTGGGTTGAGGCAATCGACGAATGGAACCTCCTAGGAGATAAGTTTGGTTTTTATAGATGCAGAGCACATGGACTTCAGAGCTCTGTGGGCTATACTATAGCCTCAATATAGTCCTGAAGACAGAGATGAGGTTGACAATGGATCAAGCTTTCGCAGGAAAACCTATTCACTCACAACTTGAATAAATTCGGTTTCACTAGGTAATTTTTTGTACCTGACATCCAGTCAAAAAAAAAACTTTCGTTCTACGACTTTTCCAACAACACACCAAAAATTTTCCATTTTCCATATAAAGTGACGTAAGGGACTAAAACATTTTGTATAGAAAGTAAAAAAAAAATGTGCGTTGTTAGCAAAGTCGTAGAACAAAAGTTGTTGCTTTTGATCTCACTAATAAGTAGGCAAACGCATGTCAGGTACAAAAATAACTTTATATGAAATAAATGCTTAAAAACTCGAGCTAAAAATAACCACATTTTGAAATCAGTGTTATAAAACTATTATTTCATTAAGTTTCTTGAAATAAATTACCGCAATCTGGAACTAAACTACTACCAACTCAAACCAAAATTCCCACCGTCTTTGATCTCTCGACTATTCAAAGCGAACAATCAAACCTTCATCCCAGATTTGAACATGAAATTAGCATTCGAATCAATGGCTTGGGATTGAGTCTCAGCTAGTTACTATAAGCATAACAAATTTTGTATCTACCCTACGGAACCGTCGCGACTGGGTAAACATCTCGAAGATATCTGTGGGGCCAGGAAAATAGAGGTAACGCTAGCGGGCTCAAGAAGAAGAAATTAAACTTTAACGTTGCATCGCTTCACAAAAAGAGCACAAATAGCTTACTTTATTACAAGAAAAAAAATAAAGGATACAGAGGATTATTTTTTTGGTAAGAGAAATTATTTTCCTTTGCAATGGCTTTTGTTCCTGAATTTATACACGTGGACGCTTTTTTCCAGGATTTATGCAAGTTTATACTTGGGCATATAAAAAACGGTAAATACAACATATTTTAGAAATTAAAAACAAAATGTTTGACTTATTTTACCAAAAAAGTAAAATTATTATAGTTAGCAGATAAATCAGTTCAATTCATATCTTTAAGTAAGAGTTAAAATTTAAAAACTATGTAAGTAATTAATATCATGAATAAAATTACTGCCTTAATGAAATCAACACACAACCAAAAGTATAGCAATGGAAAAATATATTGAAAAGCGAATTGTTATACATTCAAACGTAGAAAACCCCACAATCTCGGCAACCCCACGCAAATTAGGCAAAATTAATTATCATTTTGTAGGCAAAATTAAGGCAAAGGTGTAGGTACATATGTAAGGAATTTCTTTTTGTCGATGGCTGTAGTAAAAATAAAATTAACCTGGAATTTACTGGCCCAACACTGTCTAAGAAGCGAGAATATTGACTTTCAATGTGAGTTATAAATAAAATTCTTCACTGGCGGTAAACAGCCTTATTTTACTACGTTTTGAATTTCAAAGATTACTAAAATAATATCTAAAATATATTAAAATATCCAGTAAGTCGCCTTAGTGTGTTTGACGTCATATGGGTTGTCTGACGAAAGAAACAAAATTTTAAGTCATGGTTCTATCCATTACACTTTTATAAAAAAATGCACATTTTGTGTGAGAGGTCAAAATATTTTTTCGTATTTTGTCCTTATGTTCCTTGAGAAGAGTTATTTGTTTTTTTGAGAAGAGTTATTTGATTCACCTTCAAAATTGCATGCGAGTTCTCATGGTAACTCATTTACGTAAGATAGTATGAAATAACATGCTAGTAGTCTAATCATTCACATTTTTCGAACCCTGAGGTCATCATAACATCCCATGAAATCGTCCACTACAGGACAGGGACCTCCCTCTAGAATTCTAGCTTTTGCTGGAAAAATGTAGAGGGGAAATACCATAGTCACCTCGCTTGTTAGCGATACGGCTGGCACCATGGACCGCGGTTGTAGGTGACCGCAGTAAGTAAGATGTTAGATAAAAAGGAGGATGCTGCTGCCCATCCTCCAGTTTATAACCCTGAGGTAGTAGTCACAAAATATAATAATAATAAATAATTTATTTATTTCTCCACTTAACATTTTTTCCATACTAGGTCAGTACAATGCTAGAGGTAGAGGTACTAAATACATACCACCAAGCAAACACCACCCCCATTCTCTTCACCTCGCACGTGGCGGGATCAAATATTCAAATCTGCGGATACACTGCTCATTAATATCTGAGTGCGCATTGTGGGTGCACTGAGGACTGTTTACCTAACCGCTGTAGCTTTATTTCTTGATGAAAAAATATCAAGTTCACTAGTCATACGCTGTAGTCCCTCGAAAAATAAATTATGTGTACAGTCAACGACAGGTCAAGCTTGACACTCAGATTCAGATTCAGATAATTTCATTCAATGTAGATTCTTTACAGAATACTTATTGAATGTCATGCAGAACACAATGCAAATAGAGCGAGTCTACGCCGTTTCGGATCGTACTATGGCAGCGTAAAAGAAACGGCAAGAAACCACTGCAGCACGGCCTACTTTAAGAGTCGGCTTTTTACAATGTGTTTCTTGTGTCTCAAGCTCACTCGATCACTCGCAGTGCGACTCAAGCCCGTATCTCTATTAAATAAAGAACGGTACAAATCCTAATGTGTCAAGCTTGATATGCTTTTGACTGTACAATACGTATCAAAATATCGCAAAGACAACCACAGACAGGATTCAAACATGCGTCTTTTCCATAAGTAATGGAGACGCTTTACTAACTCTATGCTTTTGTTCTACTACCTGATGTTGTGTAATTTTCCGTTTGTAGCGCATTTTGTCCAATTCGTAAACGGTCCAATCGTCCAATTTGTTTCGATTCAGTTCGCAATTAGTCCAATTCACAATCGATCCAGTCCACAGTTGGTCCAATTCGCCTGCTACCTATTTATGCACGGACGTCGCATTTGAAGCGTCTCCGTTACTACCATAAAAGATCCAGGTTCGAATCCTACCTGTGATTGAAAACTACTTTTATAACTGGAAGAAATATCAAAACACAGTCCGCCTTACTACAAAAAAATTAGACATCTGTTGGACACTTGATTAAAAAAATGCGCACAAAATAACTGGCTATGTCAGTTGATGCGCAAAAGTCAAGTCATAAGAAAATAAGTCATTTTTGACTTCTGCGCATCCATGACATAGACAGAGTTATTTGGTACGAATTTTTTAATCAAGTGTTCAACAGATGTCTAACTTTTTGTAGTAAGATGGTGTATGTGTTAAAATAAAAAAAGGTTAAATCTACTTAATGCTTCTTCTAACTTTCTCTCTTGTCCACGGATTGATGCTTTTCGATGCAAATAGCATAGGTACTGGCTCGTCTGAATTCTCAGGAGGTGTACGTTTCAAGACGCGCTTAGCATGTTTGATGGAAGCGCAGTGATTTTATCACTTTTGTTCTTCATATTGATGTGCAGTCATCGGCACGACACTAGCACATACAGAGTATATGATATCTACTTTGTAAATGATATACTTACTTACTCCTCTGGCGCAACGACCCAAAGTGAATCTTGGCCTCCGATACTAATATTCGCCAATCGCCACTGGTCTCGATCCTGTGCCGCAGACTGCCAGTCGTCAGCCTGTAGCTGCTGCAACTCTGCACCAACTATATCGGCCCACCTGTATCTCGGACAGTCAACCGGACGGCGTTCTATCGGTCGACCCTATGAGGGGCTTTTTTGACGTACCGGACCTCCCTCATCCTTTCGAGTAATATTATGTCACATATAAATAAACTACCATAAGATCCCCACCCGTACAAGAGAGCAGAGCGTCCCGCAGCTATCTCAATAGTGTAAGCATCGCGCTTCGTAACTTCTGCAGCCGGCGTAAATCCGCTCTCGAACACTTTGCGCACTCGTGGATGCAGAATATTGGGACATGCTCAGGATAGTATAACTTTAAGTATAGTAGACAATTAATAACTGTCCGATAGGCACCCCATGCACAATCACATCCCTGTGCCATCGAGGCTGAAAAGCCGGAACAGCTTCCAAAAATGTCCAACGCCACTGGCCAGCGAACCATCTACAGAGAAGTGTCGTTTGTGACCAACACCAACAGAAAGCCTCCCTCCTGGACATGACCAATTCAATTCAATGTTTATTTCACGAACAAAGGGTTTACAATATGGTGTTAATACTCGTATTTTAAAATAACATGCACCGTTCTTCATTCAGCCGATTGGCGTGTAAAACAAAATTATCTACAGTCTAATAAATCTTAAAGTTAATCAATTCTATTAAAATATCAAATATTGGAATACTTTCAGAATGTTAAATGATCATAATAAATTCGCCGAGACCGATCTGAAAGTCCTTGAATAGACTCCGAACCCAGGTCCGTTAGTGTAAAGACAACGTACACAGTACCGAGAGCACTAACAGTGAATATGAGTGCGGTGCATCCTCACAAACGATGGAGCATCTTACCTCCTGCCTCGCGTGTCCCGACACCTGCACGCGTGAGGACTTATGTAGGAAAGTACTAGGTACCTAAAATTTTCCCTTGATCGACTCGATAAGAAGAATAATTACTGTTACTGTCCACTTGGTTTAAACTTGAGAACGATTTGGGCTTTTGTTAGAAACTCGCCTTTTGGCTCAGCAGGTTCCAGCAATAGTACCTATTAATAAAATCTGGTTTAATTAGTGAAAAATATAATTCAAATAAATCTATTTGTAAGGTTTTAGTTTGCCGAATCAACCATTAGTAATGAGAGACATATCCGTATTTTTGGAGTCAAATTGAACCTTTCAGTTTATAGGATATACCAATTAGAAATTTACAAACCGTGTCAAATTCTGGTTGACCCATATAATATATAATTTCTAGGTTGTTGATTGTTTTTACAACCCAGAAGGTTAGGAAAAATTAAGCCAGCAATTTTGTACTACTACTGCGTCCGAGAGATCTCACAGTTCTTAGACAAAATCAAGCATCACCCCTTACATTCCATCTCCCTTTATTCCGGTCAGGTACTGCTCATAAACGGAGCACGGCCGAAGATGTAAAATATTATGGGGGGCTCGATTTTATAGTCCTAACTTGCCGCCATACTGTCTTACGGGCACACCTCGTTTGATATTATATGATAACTGGATATATTTTACATGCGTAAGTGAAGTAGTGAGTATCGTTACGCTAAAGTTACTAAGATAATTATTGTACTTGTGGACTTTCTTCTTGTTAGAACATTCATTAAGTGAATCTGAAAGAAAGTATGAAAAATCAATGGTTGTTAGAGCAGTAATATATATTCCTGATATATTCTTAAGTACTGACCGATTCCGCATTACAAATAGGCAGGCAACCTTAGAGCGTCAAAATTTCGGGTTCAACAAAAGACAATTCTGGTTCACTTAATAATTTTAAAAATATATATATATATTTAAAATAACTTATAAATTATTCTAATAAAAATTATGCAATCAGATAAATAACATCACTTCACAAGGAAAGTGGCATGATGAAAAAAAAACCAACAAGAGAAATCCTACGCGTTCTTTTTGTAATTGTGCGTTGGTATTGGGCTATTTTCAATAACTCGACGTCAATGCGCTTCTTTGCGTGTAAAGTTCACTCACTCTTTTAAATATGGTCAATGAATAATATAGTTTAGTATACTACATAAAATAAATCACCTATCACATACCCCTCATCCCAACCTTTGGAGTAACACCTTATTGCCAATTCTCTATAACCAGTTTGACGTGCAATCTCTGCCTGCCAGGGTTTCTTGATGACGTAGGGGAACTAGGGTGAATAAACTAGTGTCACGTGTATAAGCATACAAGGTCCTTAGTTATTAATTTAATCGATAAAACTTTCATAAAACAATAACTCATTAAATAAGTTGTTTAGTAGTAGAACCCGGAGAGTGAGCTATACATGGAAATAGAAGGACACTAGATTTTACATACATAACATCAGGCCTTGTTCCCGTCGGGATAGGCAGAGATCACAGTTCTCCACCTGCTACGATCTTGACATACTTCCCTTGCTTCCTGAACTTTCATAAATCCTTTCATACATGCTCGTCGGATTAGGGTAGATTTTGTTATTGATAATATAATATACAGTCAAAAATGCACATTCTAAGAAAATTTAGACAAAATTTTAGTGCTTCTTACTGTCAATAATTATGGTTGTAATTGTAGAGGAAAAAATTGTAACTTTTGTGCTACAATTTTATTTTAAATTCACAATTATATATGACTTTCAATTTAAATTGGCTGTATCACCTGAAAATTCCGTAACTATGAAACAAATAATTCTATAAAAAAACTTATAAAAGATCCTGTATTATGATATGAGTCGTTTTATGTGGCAAGCAAGGGGTTGACCACTGATGGTGGACCGCAGTTAAAGTGGACGTTTACTGGTCGTAAAATTTTCATAATTTAATGTATATTGCCGTTTTGTGTCTTGAGAGACGATATAAATATGGTGAAGCCATAATGGGCGTAGATAGGTATAGAAACGTCATACCAAATTTTAAATTAGCTTCAAAAACATTACGAACTAGATATAAGTATTTTAACAAAATTATAAATTCAAAGAATCCGTACATAAATGATTGCGGAAAGTGTGCTTTTGAATTGCACAACCTATTCCACTTTCTCCTTACAATCCTCGTAGCACTAGACGCCGGTTTGAGTTTCACCCTTATGTCAATGATATACCATCCATTCGCTCGAAGCGCTACCTTTCATAATGCAAATATCTAAAGATTAGAACTTCCTTCATTCAGATTTGTTCCCCGGACATCTTTTCAAGGCAAGAGTGAACAGGTTTCTTCTAAGTAGGCATGCTACATCTTCGGCTACATCGTCACTTAAGTGTTAGGTACCATCAGATGAGATAGGAGTCAAATGCTTACCTATCGTACATACAAAAAGAATCTACTCGTAAACAGATTTTGGAACGCTTACCATGCAACATTAGTGAAACCGGGGCAGCTGATTGTTTAGTGTTTTAGACAGATGTAAAGGAAAAATAAATAAAAATGTTAAAATAACAAATTCAAAATAAACCAAAAAAGACCAAGATCACCATAAACCATTACTAAATGCATTTTCAAAAATCCTCAGGCCATCAGCATCATCAAACACATTTTAACAAACTTTCCCTTTAATTTTACGGACGCATTAAAAATTAAAAGGCACCAAAAAGTTTTAATATCTCCGCTTTATATAAATCGCATTTTGGTAATATTTTGCTGAAAATTTTGCAGGATTTCGAAGAGATCCGCTGGAATCGACGGCTGCGCCATTAGCAGAGAGTTTTCCTTGATAGCTTAATTATTTAATTACTAGCCTGTCACTCTGCACCCTTCCTTCAAGGTGGCTTTTTATTTTAAATTGTAGGTTTCAATATCCTGATACCTTACTTCCGTTTCTAATGCTTTGCTCATACAGTGTGGACTCCTGGCCAAATTTTAGTATGTTGCTCTGAACATGTATCTGAACAACTTTGTCTGGGTCGAAAAACGAGGAAAAATTCAGGTCGTCCCATACAAATATTGTGCCGACAATAGTGGGGTTTGTATGGGATGACTTAACTTTTTCTCTTTTTCGACCCATGTTCCTTTGGGAAAGCTGTTCAGATTCGTGTTCTGAGTAACATACTAAAATTTGGCCAGGGGACCAAAAAATAACCCTGTACAGTTTACTCATTCTTACTTAAAGATACTATGAGAAAACAGTGGTTGTAAAGAGTTTACGAAACTAAAAAGATAATTGTTACTGAGTTTTTATGACCATGCGTAAATACTTAATGTCATTTTAATTTAAGAAAAAAATTTGGCGGTTTCTTTAAATCTGGAGAACGTAAAATACGTAAAAATCCTCAAACACACGATTTCGATAGTTCCGTGTTGGGCGCCAAAAGTCCTTTCATTTGGCGACGAGAATTTGATGACTGAATCATTTCGCGAACTTAACCAAAGATAATCTGCGTCTAACTCCAAAACCCATTTTTCCAATCCGTCGCATTAACCATATTCCATTTATATTCGAATTGACGCGATTTCCATATTAACGACTTTTAGCAAACGTCGTTGAGTTTTAAATGTCCAACGTTTTTCCGTACAATCCGACCTGTTATATTAAAAAAGTTTCGGCATTTGGAGTAAGGAGACAATTGACGGACAGCAATTTATTCTGGGTCGAAGGTTGAAGTGTCTGCGGGAAAATCATTCTCCGTCCTTGTCGGATTTATTTAAATCCCTATGTCTATAACCTAGTCTTCATGACTTCTGCTATAGGTCGTGAATTCGGATATATTTTCTTTAGAAAAAGGATTGTTAGCTTCTTAAATACTTTTTGAAATGTTTTCTCAATCTGTACTTGAAGGTGGAAATAATTGCTATTTAAATAAAAACGAAATAAGTCTTCAAAGAGAGGCTAATTTCTTGTTAAAACAATCAAAGGGCTAAACTCCTTAACTGATATAAAAGCGTTTTCGGTAATTACTTCCAAACAAATTAGGGAAACCTTGGGAAGACATTATTGACGACGACACAACCCTTTAACCGATTCCATTATTAGCGCGTACTAATCGTGGTTCTGTCAGCAAATGAAGACAGATCGCGACGCTAATTCGAAATGAGGAAAATAATTAGGAGAAGCACACGCAGTGGAACGAAAATTATGCTGAATTGTTATTTATTGCTTAATATACATACTTTTGAATTTCAAATGTCGAATTATATTTCTGAATTACGAGTAGATGTCGAATTTGGTCTTTCAATTTGATAACTACCTAGCGTGGTACTGAGGTTTTTTTATGACTCCATGTAGGTAAAGTATTTTGCTATTTCGTTTAACCAGTTTCACCAAGTTTTTCTTTTTTCCAACAGAATCCACCCACGACATTTATTTTATCTTTTTAAGCCTATGTTTCGACTTTCAGAATATTCTAAATAATCACAAAATGGTTACATTTTATAAGTATTTAAACTTTAATTACTACCAGTGATATTAATGGTTTTGTAAATTGTAAAAACTTCAAGATACATTGTAACTTGATTTATTAGACTACAAATTTCTTTTATTCATATTAATAGCATATTATAGCACAGGAAAAAAGTGTCTAGTGACATCAAAAGCCTTGCAAAATAAAGTATAACATAGGGGAATTGCATTATAAGGAATTCATCTTTTCAACCTCTAACATAAACTTACAGTGACACTGTTAACTTAGAGGGTCACGGCGGCTCACTCCTTCAAGTTAAAGACTTGAGCAAATATGCGCAGCTTTTAGTACGACTGCACGATAAGATAAGTCTGTTTTTGAATGTTTTGCGTACAAAAGTAGGGATGTTACTTGTGTTTACTTGACAGGATGAGATAAATAAAATTTTGTTGAAGGAAATAAAATAGCATGTCGATAAAATAACTGGTAAAAAAACTGCTGTGCAGCTGCATTACGAGTACCATTATCACGAAGTAAAGGTTTAAACTTAGTTTGATGATTCATGAGATTTTGACATCAAAATATTTATATTTTTGATTTTCTGTTTTGAATTAAAAATAGTGTTTTCTGATGTATTAAGCTACAATGTCTTTCAAGTATAGAAATAATGTTTATTTAAAAAATAATAGATGTCTGTAAAGTTGTAATATCTGAAGTTTTCTACAGCCTAAGAATTTAAAATTGAATATTTTGCAAAATTTAAAACTGATATAACAAGACTTGAAAAAAGACGCAAAAGATGATAAGTATCCATGCTGACACAAAATGGCTAACAAAATAAAAGAAAACACGGAAACTCCCCTTGAAGTTATAAAATTCCTTAATATGATTATACAGTACGCGTAATAACATCGGGATCGCAATCTTCAAGTGGAGGGGAGAGGACGGGATCACGGGACCGTCACTGCGGGACGGGACATCTTTAACTTGTCGCTTGCCGACGACATCTTGAGGGTTTGATAATCGGACCCTCTTTAACTACGTGCGGAAAACCAGAGTGCGATTGTCAAATCAGTAAATTTTCTAATGAAACAATAGTTAAAATTTTGAAGAAAGAACGAAAGGCTCTCTACGACATAGTTATTTACCTTTATGACTTTTATGTACATATTTTGTGCTTTTTTTCTGCTTTTTAGGGTTCCCTACCACTAAGGTAAAAATATTGTCTTAGTAATTGAAGCGCAGTCACGCAGAAGTGTATTATAAGCGCGCGATTCCGACATCCACTTGACCAGTTTATTATTTGTTGTTGTTCTATAGCTTATGCACTATCATCATACCAATTTTTACTCGATAACTGTAGCAACTGAAGCTTCAAACAGTAGTAACTGAAATGTGTCACATTTAAATACTATAAAGAGTAAAATATTTTTGAAAAAGACCCTGTTCTTACAGACCAATTCATTCAAACAACTTGCATATTCTTTTATTTTCTTTCAAAGAACAAAGAAAACTTTTAAGCACAAAAATATTGCAACAGCAAAACCGCGTGATAGTGCAAAACTTTTGCGCAAAACTTTCTATAAAATGTTACATGCGTTTTAAAACTTTGTCCAAAACTCACCGAGCGCATAACCGGCAGACAAAAATGTTGAAAAAGAGAAATAATAACACGTTGTGCAAGATTTAATTTCCGAAAATGAGATGGGAGAAATTGGTCGAAGGTGGACCAGTGATGTTCTGGTTTACCTATTTAAATTTACGTGCATTGCGGTTTGAATTTTATCGAACTTCCAATGCATCCAAAAATAACATAATTATAGGTATTTTCATACACACAACACAACCCATCTTATTAATTTGAGGGTTCGATCCATTTCAACCAGTTGCTTGGTGTGATATGTTTGTTTCCGATCATGAATTTTTTGAGTTCAGTAGTATTGGTCTATTAGTATTCTTGACTGGTAACTAATTTTTTTTTTAAACTGTCGGTGGTCCAATTTTATTTTTTTAGTAGTTTATGCAACTGTCATATAAAACAGGTTATTAAAACACGAGTTTGAATTTATCATGAGAGGCGTAACCGAGTGTGATAATAGTATCAAACGAGTGGGAAAGGGAAAACTCTCTAGTTGTAATTGAAATTGCCATTACTCTCCGGGAAGTAACAATGCTAAACTGTTGTCATAAGAAACTAAGAGCAATCACCACTGGAACACAACCGACTTCTGATATAGGATAAATCATATAATCAAATACAGGGTGTAAGGGACAGGTTGGCAAATACTGAAAGGGCATGATCAGTCAACGTAACTGAACAACTTTCAGCGAACAAAACTTTCAGGAAATGAAAAAAAAAATCAGCCTCTCCATACAAAATTGCAAACTTGATTGGACAGTTTGTATGGAGAAGCCGATTTTTTTTTTCATTTCCTGAAAGTTTTGTTCGCTGAAACTTGTTCAGTTACGTTGACTGATCATGCCCTTTCAGTAATTGCCAACCTGTCCCTTACACCCTGTATAATGGGTTATATGCTCAATGTAAAACTTTAAGAAACAAAGATTGCACTCTTTTGCACCGAATGGAGTGTAGCAATGGCGTATTTACATTGCATTAAAAGCATAAAGATAGAGCAGCCCTAGGGCCGATGATGTTGACAAGATGCGTTTGGAGGTATGCGGACGGGGTTGTGAAATGAAATTGTGCCCGCCAGCTATTAATGTTGATTGATACATTGCTTTTACAAAAAGATGATACTGGTATGTGTTTGTGGTAAGAACAAGTGATTTTATTTTATTTTAGGGTAGATAAAATAAAACAGAACCCAGTGAAGGTGAGCTCACACTATAAGTACATTTATTACAAAAAACCGGCCAAGTGCGTGTTGAGCCACGCGCAATAAAGGGTTCCGTAGGCTTAGTGTTTTGAATAAGTATTTTATAACGTTCTTAACATTAACTTTTGACTTCTTATTGCTTAGCGAGGTCCTAGCGCCTGATTGCTATTGCAATTTTTATTATTTCCTGTTTTTCAGTTACAGCTCATTAACCTACGAAGCCTTCTGGCTGTGATAGCAGTAGCAAATTGTTTTTTTTCGGTACTATTAACAATCTTCATAAAAAAATGGTGTGTTAATTTATTTGTAAATGACAAAATAAACTAAGTTAATTTCCCCCACAAATACATTAATTATTTAAAAATTTAATAATTAATGCATTTTTCTTTTATTTCCTAGAATCCCGTAACTAGTTATGACCAAAAGATAATATTTTTTATTCCTTTCTTTAAAAACTTTAGTAAAAAACTTTTGCGTTTATTTTCTTGAGTCTTACCACCGTCTTGCTATCTCTTCATCAGAAAGAAAAAAATATCATATCTCTTTAACTTTACCGGGTCTTTTAAGGTTGTGTTGTATTCTAGCAGAATCGTCTTTATTTATGATTTTTGGTTGAAGATCGATGATCTGGTGGAGAAATTTGGCCAATAAGCTGTTGTAGTAGTCAGCCGAATACTGTATTTAGGGTTTTTTTTTTCTGTGCGAATAATTTTTTTTTGAGCCACATTCATATTTATCTAAATGTATTTTA
The DNA here is from genome assembly GCA_947532105.1 of Athrips mouffetella. NCBI lineage: Eukaryota > Metazoa > Arthropoda > Insecta > Lepidoptera > Gelechiidae > Athrips > Athrips mouffetella. The sequence goes on from OX383976.1 coordinate 25,540,898, forward strand.
ATTTAATAGTCACCTTAAAGATCATATTATGAATGACAACTAGTCTAGGCAACGAAGCGGATCGTTGTATGAAGACCCCCGCATTAAATCCTCAGTCGATGAAACTTTGCTGGGGTATTAAACTATATGAGACAAACCTTCTATAAAAAAATCCAAAAAAAATCGGTACTTTTAATTTTTTCATACAAAATTTACAAAAAAATTATGAAAAAATTAAAAGAACCTATTTTTTTTTTATATATAGAAGGTTTGTGTCATCGACTGAGGAATTAAGGCGGTGGTCAACTGCTTCGTTGCCTACACTAAACAGCTAATTAGTAGTAAGTATTTAGGGTGGTTTTAGTGAGTATACTTCATTTGAGGGTTGGGTTTTTCTATGAGAGGGACCTTTGCTGTGAGCTAGAAATATTCTAACCAATAGGATTGTTCCATTTTTCTAGCTTGTCAAATGCGCTGTCAAATGGAGCAGTTGGATTGAACTTTCCAGCTCACAGCTTATAGACCGTGAGGGCACTGCATGTTATCCTACGTCATCTAGTACACGAAATTCGCAACTTTGTAGCGATAGTAGTGGCCTAATAGGTCCACAAAACGTTGGTCTGCCAATCCAAAACCTGGCAGGTTTTGTACAGTTGGAGAGAAAAGTGGTTAAATGACAGATTACACGAATGAAATCTATTCTTAGAAATAGAAGGTACCTATACAAGTAAAAAACAACAGGTCTGCCTTGCATCCTCTTGGCAGTTTCGCTAGTCGGACCACAAATGTGGTCGGATGTGATTGGACCACAAATTTGGTCGGACTGGCAAAACTGCCAAGAGGATGCAATGCAGACCTGTTGTTTTTTACTTATATAGGTACTGTACTGATCTGAAGTCCCTTCATATAGGATCCTCAAGTCAGATACGTGAAAGTTTTGGCCAAAGTTGATCGTCTAGAATAATACCCTTTAAGAATATTATTTTTTTTTTTCTGAATCCTACGTCATACCGTTTTATATACAATTGGCAGTTTTAAAGACAATGGTGCGCGGGTACATGTAGGCAAGTTGTCTATGAAAGACGTGAAAGCTGCACTCAACCGCCTCAAACCAAAGCAATCTGCTGGCCCCGATGGAATTCCAGCATTTGTGGTTAAGGATTGCCGATCTGTCTTAGCTGAACCGTTACTACACATCTTCAATCTTTGCCTGGAAAAATGTGAGTATCCAGATGTTTGGAAATTGACAAAAGTGAGACCAGTACCCAAGGGGGGAAAGGGATCAGACGTGAGTGATTTCCGGCCAGTAGCAATATTGTCAACCTTTGCGAAGGTATTTAAAACCATACTCTACTTGTGCATCTATCCGCAAGTAAGTGCTTATCTCATTGAAGCCCAACATGGTTTCCGTCGGGGACGAAACACAGATTCAAATTTGATGTCTCTGACAAGCTATGTGGTACCAGTTATGGATGCCAAACCTGGTGGTCAGGTAGACGTCGCCTATTTTGACTTTCGCAAAGCCTTCGATGTCGTTGACAATGATGTTCTGCTAATGAAGCTGGCGGCTGTAGGTTTTACACCTAGCCTATTGAGTTTCTTCTCGTGCTACCTCCGAGATAGGAAACAATATGTCAACTTCGGCGGCCACGTGTCTGAGCCGTATCCAACATTGTCAGGGGTGAGCCAAGGCAGTAATTTGGGGCCGCTAGAATTTTTATTATTAATTAATGATTTGCCAGATGTAGTCAAGAACGCAAAGTGTTTATTATTCGCGGATGATTTGAAACTCTATTTAGATGTGAAGGATCTATCTGATTGTAGGAAACTTCAAGACGATATTGATAGAGTTGTAAATTGGGCAGATGTAAATTGCTTAGAATTTAATATATCTAAGTGTTGTACAATGTCATTTAGCCGGGCACTTGATCCTTGCAGTTTCAAATACACAATAAAGGAGGAACCCATGAAAACTGTGCAAAGTGTTCGCGACCTGGGTGTTCAGTTTAATAATCGATTAGATTTCAGGGACCATATAGTATCTATATGCAAAACAGCTTTCCGAAATCTTGGATTTATATTAAGACAGGACTTTAAAAACACAGAAGTAGTAAAATCACTTTATAATGCCCTGGTGCGAAGTAAATTGGAATTTGGCGGAATGATATGGAGCCCACATGAAACCAAGTACAGACTGATGGTGGAGAAAATCCAAAACAAGTTCCTTAGATACCTTTACTTGAAAAGGTATGGAGTGTACCCTTTTTATCCCCTCATGTATCCGACCCTATTTGTTCTAGGTATGGTCGGATACAATAGGTTGGAGTTAAGGCGTGAGGTAGCAACGGTCTTTTATGTGTGGAGAGTATTACGGGGTAAGTTGTACAACGAGCCAGTGCTGGAAGCGCTCCGACTCGTCATCCCACAAACGCGACTGAGGCAGGCGCCTAGAGACAATGTCTTGGAGGTTCCGAGGGCGCGAACTAACCTGCTCAAAGATGCACCACTGTCTAGAGCGATAGCAAGTCTGAATAAAATGGCTGGCTCTATTGATATTTGGCATTGTTCTCTGGCGGAATTCAGAAAGCACTGTGTTTTGTCACTAGAATTTTAATGTATAATTTTGACTTTTAAATTTTAAATTTTGACATGATTATGATATTATTATTTTTTGTTTTTACTTTAAATGGATTGATGTATTATGATGATGTACAATTTTATTTTTTTTTAGCTTTACTTGACTATTATTTTTGACTGTAGCTACTTTTATCGCATTGGTTTTATTTTTACTGTAATGATAATTGTAATGTATGTAAATAAATAAATAAATATATTTATAATATTTTGTAATTTACAGATTCTATTTAGTAATATTAAAGGTGGTTTCACACTGAGTCAAAGTATAATTTTAAGTATGATAAATTATGACAAGTTTTATTAAGAAAAATAAAACATAGAATCTTATAAGGTTTAGATTCCTGTATGATTCAATGAAAATTAAATAGTTTTTTTAACTACTTTAGGATGACACACATAAAGTTCAGAGGTCCCCCAAGGTCGGAGTGTCGTACAGCCGTCGCAGCCTTGCGGGCGAACGTCGTCAACACACTTTACAAGAAGCAACCCACGAACGAATGTAATGTCTCCATCAAGAATATTCTTCCTATTGATTCAGGACAATTCTAATTTATTCTTTATAAACAATCTAATGTCATTAGATTAAACTAGAATGTCCCTTCACATAAGAAGAAAGTTTTAAGTTGTCTAACTACTCTACATTTGGTAATCTAACGCTAAGATCAGGAGGTCCTCCCGCGGTATATGCCACTCAAACGACGCAACCAATAATGGGCAAGCGTTGTCAGCACATAACACAAGAAACACTATTTCCAAAATCCAACGTTAAAACACCTTGCTAATATCCTTCCATTTGTACTGGAATAACAGCAATTCATCCCACACATATAGATGGGAGAAATCAGGATGAATCAGCGAAATCTCACACAAATAGAAAGAGAAGAACTTTAGTATCATACCCTTTTAGGCTTGAGGGCTCCGGCCCAAGAATGATTAAAATAAATAAATCCGAAGGTTGATATTATCAGATAGACTTAGACAGATACTCCAGTGACACGCGACATACATTTGCCACAACCAATATAGTGGACATCGGGGACACATGTCACGAGGGCATCCATCCATGCTTGGTCGAACTAAATAAACCTGAGAGCAGGTATTTCTTAATCTCAAAATCTGGGACTCCTATAGAATGATAGTAAAAGGAAAGATAAGCACCTCCTATGAACATGAGTACTGAAATGTAGTAATGTTCTCAGCATGTTCCAATTTTGGGAAATTGAGGCAAAAGATTCAAAATCACTATCAAAACAATTTATTATTATTTGAATTAATATTATTTATTATATTCACTCTACTTAAACTTACCCTTTATTTCACAATAAAATGTCACAAATTATATCCAAGCTTTAGTTTGAAGATATTTTATTTTAAGATTTTGAATTGACGTTCTAAATTCTTTTGATCTGACAGAGTATTTATTTTAGATTTTATCAAACGAAGACACTAGCATATAAAATCTGGAATTTTGATTTTGGGCCAAAGATTTTATATAATTTTCTAAAAAAAGTAACTATTTAATGTTTTAATATTTATTGCCATTTTGATTTTGGGTTTTGATTTATTTTTTGTTAAAGAGATAAAAAATTTATAAAGATTTCAAAAATAGCGTCTAGCTGTGAGTAAAACTAAATCCAAAATGATTTATTTGTTGACTATTTGACAATAATGTCAAATGAGACAATTCTACCTAAAAAAAAAAAAATATTAAAAATATACATCGTCTAAAGTCACTTTGAAATGATGGTAAAAAATATACATCATCTAAAGTCACTTTGATATGATGGTAATCCAACACATCAGAGTCCAGTTTTTTATGTTTACATCATGGACTGTTTTAATCAATTTCTCTGTAAAAGGAAAAATTAAACACAATGAAATTTACATTACCTTTACATTCCAAGCAATACTTTTCAAGCCTTCATGCACTGTCATTTTGTGAATTGCTTTTTCTTAGCATTAGAGTTCTCAATAAATCCTGTGGAACTGTTTAGAAATAAAACATTACCCTGCCTAGCTATACGCGAACAAAACATATACAGAACTAGTTTATACTTAATTATGGGAAAAGGAAATCTTTATTACTATCTACAAATAACGACTCAGATTAGAAACACAGTATGTTATCATTTTCACAGAGTTATTAATGATTACAAAAGAAAATCGTTAAAAGAGAATAACAATTTACTTAATGTTTCACACAATATAAGTTTCTTATGATCTTGTGTGTAGATCTGTAAGGCTGCAAATATTCTCCATCTAACTCTTCCTCTTTTGACATTGGAGTCTGGTTCCTCAATGTTATTTAACTCACACAACCTGGAAGAAAACTATGAATTTCATTAAGTCACATTTTCCCTTATTTTAAAGCACATAACAACTTTGAACAGAATATACATAAAATGGAAATCCACAAAATTGAATACTTACATAATGTTAGATTCACACCTCTTATTCTATACACATTGGAATCAAATTCTGAATGTTAGCGGCTTGAATTTAGATGCAAATAAACCTTCCTATTCTATATCCTAAACGGAGCAATCCCTATCTTTATCTCAATTGAAGGAATCCACAATCAAGGATCATAGCCTCCTTCAAAAGGTTCATCACATCAGCTGTATGATGGCTATCTTCGCGATCTGCAAGATAAAAAAAAAATAACTCACTGAAGTCCAGTTTCCTACCGTCTTTCTTCCAAATCTGTTGGACGGCCCAAAGATCCTTTCGAAATATATGGTTCGTTTCACGATTTTGCGTGTTAGGCTTTTGCCCAGCAGTGGACTTTTGTTTTTCGGGATCATCTGAAACTTTTACAAACAAGTCAAAATTCTATTTCACCTCCATTGCCCTCACTTTTCATCAAAACCTGTTTCCTAGTTTTCCTCTGTTGCTTTCGTCCAAAAAAATTTAGCAACTATTTTTTATCCCCGAAAATCACTTATACACTGCTCCAAACTCCACAACTTGACTCGCAACTCATTTTTTTAGCTATTATCCTTTTTTATCCAGAAAATTACTTCCCTTCTTCATTGTCCCTTTCCCAACTGTCACCGGTTGTCTTATTTTTCTACTCCCCGTTTCTCGCTAAACTTCTTGACAGTTCCTCTAAATAGTATTTTATGCATTTAAAAAAAAATTAGGGTTCCGCAAGTGCACAGCACCTTCTATTTCTACGAATAGATTTCATTCGTGTAATCTGTCATTTAACAACTTTTCTCTCCAACTGTACAAAACCTGCCAGGTTTCGGATTGGCAGACCAACGTTTTATGGACCTATTAGGCCACTACTATCGCTACAAAGTTGCGAATTTTGTGTACTAGATGACGTAGGATAACATGCAGTGCCCTTACGGTCCTATCTTGCATAGCTCTGGTGGAAAAAGACCCTTAGAGTACAAAACTATACTTGCAGTTGAAATAATGTACATGTCTCAGTCGCTCCAATATTGCTCCGTCCTGCTCTCACACTACTAACATCAAGCTACATTATTTTGCATGTAGTTACGAGTAGTATTTACATATGCAAAACCTTTTTTTGGACCTACTCGTATATTGATTGACGTCATAATCGGACCTTTTTTCAAATAAAAACCTAATTGACTCTCAAAAATTGTATTATTTTATACTCTTAATACTGAGTTTTGAGTAGGGTGAAATTTTCTTAACTAAAATCAATAAAACAAGCCAATAAAAGAAGAAATAGTTATCATTTAAACCGCTTTAAAACTATCGTCTAATATGCAGTAGCCAAGGATCCTGTATATCCATTCTGAAATTAACTTAGCTCCACTTGGCTCGAGGTTGGTACTAATGAACAAGTTAGTAATCTTTTTGGATTTCATTCTTTCTTTCTGAACAGATTGTGACTTTCATCCTGTTTTGTTCAAATAGTAAATTATTAAGTTGGATAAAATTGTTTTCACTAACTACTACTTCGTAATTAGACTACTTACGAGTATAAAGTTCTGTAGTGAAGTAATGATTGATTTTATTAACGATCACGTAAGTTGAGCAATGTTGGCTGAGGCAGGATACAAGATGGTTGTTATGCTTTGAAAGACTTCGCAAAGTCAAGTCAAAGGCCATATAGTAGAAAACTCTAGTCAGGGTGACTACTCTCAATTTTCGATACATCGATACGATACTACTTCGATACAGTCGAATTCATAACTGTGTTCACTGAAAATAGACTAGAATATTGGTTGGATGAATTGTCAAATTGATAGTGACTAGCATCCAACCGATTTCCTACTTTATCGTCAAAGGAAGAAGTTTTGAATTTGCATGTTTCGAATAGTATCTTGATATGTGAAAAATTGGGAGTAGACTTGATATCCCAGAATCAGATTGGCTATTGACAAATGCCTATATATTGTTCCTTTTATGTCTTGATAGAACAAGACAGTGTCCTCATCAAAGAAGCTTCTCTTTTGGCTCACATAACCAATTCTTTTTTGGATTTCCGATGTCGTGTAAAAAACGAAATAACGTAAACTTCCAAAAACGTAAAAGTCTAAAAATATTTTAAACATAATAAACTAAAAATTTATGGAAACCAATAGAAAAATGTAATGTAGCTTTAAAATTATAAAGCTTTAAAAATGGAACTGCATTTCAAGCAGTAAAGTAGGTAGGTACATAAAAATCAAATTCATTTTAATTTACGTTTCAAGACCTAACATTGAGACTACTTTAAAATTTTATGAACCCTACATCGAAATTGGAATACAAGTTTGTAAAGACGTTACTTTGTAACAGAATGTATTCTAGAAGTATATTCTTAAAAATTTCCGTGATATCTACTTTTGTAAGTCGGGTGGAGTTTGAGCTCATGAAAGTACTACAACAATTTCATCGTTCGCTTGACTTTTATTATATTTATTTTTTTTACACAAAATAAACAAATCTTAAATAAAAGCAAAGAATATATAGTGTGTTTTCTCTGAAAAAGTTTTAAACGACTAGATGATATTTGATTTCTGTTTATGATATTTTTTACTAAATATCATTATTAATGAATTTTAGTTTTTTTAAGAAATAATTGTATTCATATAAAGTTTCTAAAATTTTAAAGGCATCTTATAATACTTATCTGTTCACATATGAAACGTATAATAACTATTAAAAGCTGTCTTCAATTTATTAATTTTCTTAATCCTAAGAATATTTTCTTTTTAGGGTTCCGATACCAAAATGGTAAAAAAGGAACCCTTATGGTGCCGCTTTGTCTGTCTGTCTGTCTGTCTTTTTCTTTCTTAGGTTTGTCACTTTTTGTTTTTAATTCCTTTCCTGCTTCATCTTCTTTTTCAGTTTTTGATGACTATAAATTGGTTTTCATAAACCTAAAAAAAATTAATTAATAAACTGTAAATAAATAAAACTTTAGATATCTACAATGTTATTTCTTTCTTTATGATCACAATTTAAGTTATATTTGTCGACTGCAGTCCAATGATTTCCAACCTTGTTTACACTTTAGCATGTACCGTCAGCATGTTACGTCCAGTGCAATTTATTTGCCGACTGATGCAATCAGCGTAGCCCACATTTCACGGTCTGCAAATTCATTTCTAACCGCCCGTTATCACATTGATGACAATTCGATAAGGCATACGTTCAAAGCGTCTTAAAATTCAAAATTAACGACAGAAAAAAATCACACATGGTTCTTTATGTCACTTTAAGTAAAAATAATGAAATTTATCAATGCAATCTGCCTAAAAAATAAATAAACTTATCCTGAGAAACAAGGGACATCATAAGATAAAAAAAAAAACTCCCGATAGAAACTACATCAGCTGAGTTTAACGTTGAGCTTACGTTTGGCGAACATAACGTCAAATTTGAATGAAGACAGTGCTAAAAACACTAGTGCAATTTGTTCAACAATAGTCCGAAGGGTTTTCTGTGCGTGCATTGTAGTTTCAACCATGTTGCAGAGTAAATTAAAAGTACCTACTATCATACAGAAAAGACGGAACAGATTCTTTTAAAATGATTTTATTTTAACACTTCCAGTGTTCGGATAAATCTACAAAGTAGAATTAGTACAGCTAATGCTTACTAGGTGGCAGCACTAAACGCAACGTTGGAATGCGTATAGAGATCGCAGATTTCACAACATCAGGCAGGACCAAGGTAGCCTAGTTGGTAAAGCGTCTGCGGCACTGACGCAGAAGACGCAGGTTCGAATCCTGCCTGTGGTTGTGAAATTTTGCGATTTTCTATTTTGTAGATTCTTTTAAACTAAATATGCGAGCTTACGCGTCCATACAATTCAAATTTCAAATTCGCGCTCGATGTATGTACCTATAGTGTTGTGGGTGTGACATGCCTCATGTGATTATAGAAAAGCTTGTCTTACTGGCAAAATCTTTGTGTACCTACTGGTTAAAGTTAAAAATTTCTCGTGGAATCTTGTTTTGTATTTTGTACCTGTGTACCTAATTATATTTATTTAGACTTATTTCTCAGTTTAAATTTCACCTTCCAACTGCTAAAAATTGTTCAGTATAATGGAGAAATTCATATTTTCCAGTATTGTTACACGAGTTTTATAGTTCACAAAGGTTTTGCTTGTAGCTTGCACCAACAACTGCATTGGACGTGAAAGCGCGAGAATTACACTGAACGACCAGTTTATTTAGGAAATCATTTTATTGCGGTCGATTTGTTTACCGCTGCGTCTGATGGCTGGTGTTTCGCGATTTGTTTGCGGCTGGCTTATTATCATTTTTATGAAGCTTTTTACGCGATAATTTCAAAAAACATGTAGGTAAATAATTTGAAAGAATATTTTTGGCATAGCTCTGATACTCAAGTACGATATAAGAAACAAAATTTTGCAAAGTCGACTCAACTTTGCAACTCGAAAAAGTTTGTTATTATTTCAAATTATATTAACCGATGTAACTTTTAAGTATTATGTTACTAACACACACACACACAGCATATGGATATGAAAAAAAGCATATACCCTGAAGTAGACCCTTGAGTTACCCCTTTAGGTTTGATTAGATTGGTCACGGGTCATTTGGTTTTAAAACTTTAATTTATTAAATTTAAACCTGAAAATAACAATCTAATTTTAATTTGTGCCTAACTTATCTGATTAATTTATGATTGTAATTATCTGCGTAGTGATCTGTAATCTATTGCGTTGGATCTGACATTGTGGTTATGATGCCCGTTATAGGCTAGGAGTTGAAAGTTCCTTTTGTTATTTGTTGCGTTTAAACAAAAAAAAAATAACATACAAAATATTATTATTCAAAAATTCGTTCCAAACTTTAGTTCCATTTTAAATTACATTATTCACAATAAGATATACTTGACAGAAATTAAAATATAATATTTTATAATGTAGCGCCATGTTAAATAAACCGGCCAAGTGCGAGTCGGACTCGCGCTCCGAGGGTTCCGTACCACCACATAATCATAATTATAGTAGTTGAAATTTCAGTAAGTTACTGTGCTAAATTTTTTGAGTCCGACACGCGTTTGTCCAGATTTTATTATTTGTTGTTATTTTATAGCTTAAGCATTATGAACATACCAATTTTCACGTTTGTAAGTGTACCGTTTTTAAGATAAAGCTAGAACAAAAATCGCCAAAAAAAAAGATCTTTAGTATGGGAGCCCCTCTTAATTTATTACTTTTTTTTATTTTTAGTATTTGTCGTTATAGCGGCACCAGAAATACATAATTTGTGAAAATTTTAACTGTCTAGCTATTATTGTTCATGAGATAGAGCTCAAACAAAATGTTGTATAAACAGCTGACTTTGGTGGCATCTTATTCAAATATTTTTTTAAATAAAAATACAATAATTATCTACGAGTACTCAACGAGCTCTAAACAACGATATCCCACTCGATGGGGTAGGTCAAACTTTTTTTTACGCTCCCCCCTTTAGCTGTTTGGGAGCCCCCCTTAATTTTTTACTTTTTTAATTTTTAGTATTTGTTGTTATAGCGGCAACAGATATACACAATTTGTGAAAGTTTCAAATTTCTACCTATTACGGTTCATGAGATACAGCCCGCTGACAGACAGACAGACATCGGAGGCATATCAATAGGGTCCCGTTTTTTACCCTTTGGGTACGGAACCCTAAAAACGATTGTAGGTATTTTTACATCATCATTTAAATATTAGCGTTAACACGCTCCACATTATTCAAAAAAATATTTTGTCTGTTATATTCTTCAATTCTCAGTTCTGCACCGCAAAAGCTGTCTCTTCAAATGTCTTGATAAAACTCCAGGCAGAAATGTTGAGCGCGCTCTTTTCTTAATTTCTATATGAAAAAAAAACATCTTTATACCGAGTGCTCATAAGCACAAGCCATTTTGCAAAGTGCCTAAGTTAAATCGCTGACAATTAGTCCGGGTTCGACTCCGAAACACGCCGTTAGGTCCATCCACACCCATTCTCTCTCGGAAGGGTAAGAGCATAACCTGGAATTAAGTGTCACTTTCCTAACGAGTTTTACTAATTTCAAATGGTTTTAGTAATTTTCGAGCCTAATTCTGTTCTGCTTGTTAAACACAGTACCCACAAATTTTACTTCGGCTCGTAGGCAGGAAAAAAATGTTGGCGACTTCTAGAATTCTGCAGATTTTCTATTCGCAGCCCTTAAAATAGAAATTTGTGGTATCTTTACAACATATTTTCAACATTACAACAAATATAGTTCTCTACGTAAATAAAAGTCAAGGTCAGAGTTACTATACCATTTTCTAGCATCTTAGATGAAAGTAATATTGCAATTACCGGCACATGAAATAATCTCACTTTAAATCTCAAAGTGGGCAACGTGCTTTTACTGTCAATAATTATACGTCACATATTTGTCACTAGATGCACCAATTAGAGGTGACAAAATTTTTCATTAGGTAGCCCATCTAATTCTTTGTTCACGCAAGAAAATGATAAAATAACCGGCCAAGTGCGAGTCGGACTCGCGCGCTACGGGTTCCGTACCTATTAACCATATGATATACTAAAAGCTTTTGCTCTTTGATAGAAAAGTTGACCCCTTTTTTATAGAAAAGTTCTTGAAATGGGAGCTCACCTTAATTGGTTACTAATAGTTGTAAGAAAAATTTAAATATTTAATGAGTTTAGACTTTTCCCTTTATTTGTACTGTGAGACCTAGCTTCTTGCCAAATTTCATAATTTTAGGTCAACGGTAAGTACCCTGTAGGTTTTGCTTTTTTGCATAAATGTATGGAGATGAGGACATAAAAAGCCATATCTTTTGATTGCGTCGTTGTAAAAAATTGAAATTTTCAAATCTTGAGTGGTTTATAGACCTTAATATTCTTCATAAATTTCAACCTGATACCTCTTCTCGTTCGTGAGAAAAAGGGTCTTGACAGACAGATAGACAGACAGACGGACAACGAAGTGATCCTATAAGGGTTCCGTTTTTTTATTTTGAGGTACGGAACCCTAAAAAAATGGTTTGTATGAAGATTGTCAAACTTGTGTTCCAAGCCAACATGCCTGTAAAATTTTCCAGCTTTTTTAGTATGGTGGGCTTAAAAATACTATTAATTGTGTCATTCTCTTTTAGTCGTCTTTTTATCGAACGTTTTTTGACAATGTTGTCGTTTTATTATTTGCTACTTTGTAACTTTTCAGCCCGAATTGGGCTTGATATTTTAATGGTCTAGTTAAGCTGTTAGTTCTTAAAGTTATTTCGTTTATTGCTGAGAAGTTTATGTTCAAAAGTGATTCCTGTATTCGAAATATACGCTTCTATAACGTTTAATAAATATCTGTAAAGAATCTTATTTGATAATGGACTATTTATGTAACCTGAAAGTTTAATTAACAAATAGTTTACATTCGCAAAAAAAACCGAATCGCTTTTCAGGTTATAATGGGTTATTTTTGATGCAAATTATTTTCTTTTTCAACGGTCGTGTCGTTGTTGTTATCGTGTGGGTTGCAAGGTCGATAACCGACCTCAATAACCCTGGTGTCAGAATTGTTGAGCTGCCAAAGGCCTCTGACATGGCTCATTAACGACTACATCCGTGGATAGTAGTCGGGACCAATGGCTTAACTTGCCTTCCGAAGCACGGAATCATCTAATTTTTAGGAAAATCACTACATCTTCTAAAACGAGACCTTCCCATTTATTAATAACTAAAAATGTTTTAATACATTTGACATGTAATTATTTGAATTATGAAATAAATCTGAATCTGAATCTATGTATATGATGACTCTTGGCCTATTTCCCTCAAATTGATCAGTAGGCGTGCTTGTTTTGTCTGATAAATTAATACGAGAGGCTAATTTGCAATTAATCCGTCCGTTATTAGTCGGTCGGGTTAGAGTACTCTCGCCTGCCAGCAATATGCCTGTAAATGAGGCGTTCGCGATTTAGCCGGGTAATAATGCTGTACGGAATAGGCTGTAAATTGTATACAGTAGGGTGTTAAAAGTTATCACCTCTTTTGATAATGCAAGCCGACTTTTCCTGGTCCAGGTACACCTTGCTTATAGATTTTAGATTTACAGAACACCCATTTAGTATTTTTTTTATGAAAACAATTCAAATATAGCGAGATTATCATTAGGATTTGTGCTATAGCATAGTACGGTACAAGAAAACTGCAACAATTCATAATTAATTTATTCATAAAATAATATAACATGACAGTCCAGGACCAAAGCGTTATGCTTAAAATTATCTAAGTACATTAAGTACAATACAAATAGTAATTCACAATACTAATTACTATTACAAAATGTCAAATTTAAAAGATTAATATTATATTTAAATATAAATGTCAAAATCAATGTCACATATAAAAATTTTATTATTAGTCAGTTACACAATACTAGACCCCCTTGCATTCTTCTCTATTTCCCTCTGACCGGTCATCATGGAGTTCTTTAGGGGAGGCCTATGTCCAGCAGTGGATGTCTTTCGGCTGATATGATGATGATGATGACTGCCTCATCATGCATTCCATCCCGGTCGTGAACAGGTCACTGTCAGGGTTAGCCTCAAGGCCTAATAAAGAGTCGTTTGTGTACAAAGGGATTTTTGAATCGCACAGGATTACTAGCAGGACTAGACAGTCTTCTAAATTTTTTATCTATCATTATAAAAGGTAGTCTCATATAATGATAATTGAACGGGATCGATAGTAACTGATACTTGCCAGGAGACAATCCTATAATTCTACTCTACTAGTGATTAGATAGTAGATAGCCAATTGGCTAGATAGATAGCCAAGCACCATAATTTGCTTTCATTAAAATTTTGATTTAATGTTGTAAATTTTGCGTCAAATCATTAAGCAATAGTTTGGCGGCTCTATAGAAAGAATAGGGCTATGTATATATGTCACCGAAAAATAATAGGAACCGGAAGTTTATCAATTTCCTAGTACGTTGAACAACTTTCGAAAATAATAAACTAGTAGGAAATTTGTATATCCATATCTGTATATCCGTAGATTGGGATCATGTAAGGTTCTCCTTAGACCGAGTGAGCGAAACGAGCGTGCTGCGACAGCAGCCGATGAGTTCTAAGAGCGAATTCAGTACAGTTTATTATTTTTCGAAAGTTGAACAACTAACTAGGGCCCGTATTAATAATAATATAATAATAATATAAGTTTTTTATTTTCTCTTCACAAAGGTAAAACAAAGGAATTTAAAACAGCAATGGAGTAATCTTCTAGATGTTCCTTGTGAGAGAGACTGGTCTCCGTACTAGGTTTCCCTGTTTGACAGATAACCAGGCTTCTCGCCTCGGACCGCCTTAAGAAAAGTACATAAAGTTTTAACAAAAATATGCAGCAAAACTTAAACTATCATGCAGAAATATAATTAATAGATACTAATCCAATGGATATTTATCCTAGCATGCAATAAGCCAGTTCTAGAGACCTAAATCTAATAGGCGTATAGGTTCTATACCATATGTCCGTCTGTGAATGAAATTCTTAGTATGTATAGCTACGTGTAGAATGTGTGTTATGCGTGTATGGGTGTAAAAAGTGCGAGGGGTAGAGGGAAGGTATGTTTTAGGGATATCTTTAAGACATGACAGTCATCAAATTCTCCGTACTGTCATAATCTAAGTTTTGAAGCCATGCTGATACAATGGATTTCAATTTATATTTTGAAAACGAGTAGATTTCTAGGGTAACATTAAGTTTATTATACAAAAAAGGACCGACGAATCCAATGAATTTGTGAGCGAAACTTGTGTTAAAACGTTTTGTAGGGCACACTTTGGCTTTTCGCCGTCTATGTGTATCACAATCCGGGTTGTAGGGTATGAGCGAATGCTGTTCTAGTATAATGTTTAGGTAATATAGTTGTCTGACTGTAAGTACTTTACACATTTTGTACAGGTCCGTGGTAGGGAAGAAAAAAGGTTTGAAGTAGGCAACTTTCAAAACCGCTCTTTGGGCTCGTTCTACTTGCAGTAGGTAGGTTTTCGAGGATCCACCCCACGACGAAATACAATATGTCAGTACAGACTGACATAGAGCATAGTAAGTTGATTTGATAATCCTGTCATCAGCAACATGCCGTAGGTTTTTAAATATATATATCAGTTTTCGGAGCCGTTTGCTGAGGAGGTTCATGTGGGCCTTGAAGTTTAGGTTTTTGTCTATTATTATTCCAAGGTATTTTATTGAGTCTACTTTATCTAAAATTTGACACTTTGAGCAGATTTCGGAATGTTCCCGACAGGTGTGTACTCTTAAATTATATGGGGAGTGTAGGAGATGCTGATTGTTTTTTAAAGTAAAGGCAATATATTTAGTTTTTTCCGCGTTGAGAGAGAGTAGATTTTGATCTAACCATGAAGTGACTATGTTTAATCCATGTTGGGCATTTCGATATGTTTCCTCCCATGACTCGCCTCTGAAAAGAAGGACGGTGTCATCCGCAAAAGATAAAACTTTTCCATTTTTGAGCTGAGATTGGCAAAGTTGGTTGATATAGATGAGGAAAAGTGTTGGGCCGAGTATGCTACCTTGGGGCACTCCATAGGAGGTGGTAATATCTTCGCTGATCCAGCCATCTATATTAACACACTGTGTTCGCTCTGAAAGGTAGCTCTTAAAAAGTTGTAGTTGAAGGCCTCGGATTCCTATGCTTTCAAGTTTTTGTAGCAAAAGATGGATAGAAATCGTGTCGAAAGCTTTTTTTAGGTCCAGAAATATAGCCAGTACTTTCTTCTTGTCATCCATATTAGACACTATGTAATTAGTTAGCTCTAACGTCGCATCCCTTGTAGATTTTCCAGATCGAAAACCATATTGAGATGTCGATAGAATATTTTTGGCTTCCAAAAAGTTTACTAGTCGTTTATTTAGAATTTTTTCTAAGATTTTAGAGAGTGCTGGCAGGATTGAAATAGGTCTATAGTTGTTTACACATGTTTTATCTCCACTTTTGTGAATTGGATGTATCATTGCCCTCTTAAAGTCTTTGGGAAATACTCCAGTCCTGATTGACATGTTGCAAATATGCGTAATTGGTGACACTAGTATGTCTTTGTATCGCTTTATTAGAGATCCTGATATATTGTCTAGACCAGGTGCACATTCACTCTTTAGGGTAGATATTAAGGTTGCTACTTCCGATTCATCTGTAGGTAGAATTCCGAATGAATGACAGCATGAATTAGTCTCTTTGCTATAGGAGTTAGTACAATTGTTTTTAGCTAGGATGATTTCAGCTAGATTTTTGCCAATATTCGCGAAAAAAATATTAGTTTGATTTACTGACTCTAAAGGATGATTTGCAGAGATAAGCTCTGTTGCTTGGGATTTGTGTTTATTTGTGTTGATTATGGTTTTTATGACTTCCCAAAGCTTTTTATTATTATATTGAACTTTTCTTATTTCGGCCTTCTCATATTCCCTTTTAACCTTCTTGAGAATCGCATTACAATAACTTCTGTACCGGGTGTATGTTACTTTAATAACGTCATTGTTAGGATTTTTCTTCAGCTTTAAATGTAGCTTATCTCTGTTTTTCATACACCTTAGCAGACCCAGAGTTATCCAAGGTTTTATGATACGTTTACGTCTCGGGACCGTAAAAGTTCTCGAACTACTATTGATGGCGTTTCTCAGAGAGGTTATTACAAGCTGAACAGCATCATTAACATCAGTCATTGTATATATTTTATTAAAATCAATTAAAGCGATGGCTTGGTCGAGCAGTGCATAATCTATTTTCTTTATTTCTTTCGTCGGGGAGGCTTGTTTATGTGAGAGTTTGAGGCTCATCATGGCACAGTAGTGATCAGTTACTGTAGTTGGGGAGACGATACATCTGGCAGTTGCTTTAGTCTTTATGATAATGTGGTCAAGGCATGCCTTCGAGTGAGTGGGAATATTGTGGGCTGTGAGTAGACCATGAGACGCTAGTAGGTTTAAATATGTTTCAGCTCTGTTGTCCACCGAACCTTCGGATATATCAATATTGATATCTCCAGTCAGGATTATATTTTTATATTGAGCTAGACTTAACAACAGTTGATTTAGGGATTCCAGGAAACGAGCTGTGTTTCTTTCACCCGGAGATCGATAGATAGCCAGCAAAACAGAATCATTATCAAATTTTATTTGTAAGCAGTTTGCGTCGATGAGAATTGGTTCCGTGACAGTATAGTTGTGAGTATTGATAAATCCCTCTCAAAATCTTCCGCAAGACGATGTCAGCTGACTTAATTATCAAGATGCAATTAGCATTTCAAGATCTTGCTAATTAATAAACTACTATCCAAATACCAATCTCAAGTGTCCGTCTTTGAGTCAAACGTCAAAAGAGCAAAAATAATTTATGTCTGCGTTTTGTTTTTGCTTCTAATAATGTTTCTAATCATTTTCGTTTTTTTGCTAAGTTCACTTTCAGGCAGGCAATGGCCAAAGAATATACAGCCTGAACAAAATAATACTCAAGTCACTATTTGACAGCATCAACAATTTTGAGTTAAGTTTCGTTCATAAATTAGTGAGTGTGTTTTAACACTCAAGTGATAATTGCTCCGATGACAGATACTCAATTTTTGTTTATTAATTAATGCAACACCTCAAGATGCCCCTTAAGGACAATCTCACACTTAAGCGGAATTTATCAATTCGACCCTAGGAAATTGATCAACTTACGATTCCGTATCATTTTCCGATGACATATACAGGGTAAGTTTACCACCATCTATGAACTTTCTTCTCGATTACTACACTTTGAGGCTACAAGCTTTTGTGCAAAGTCCTTTTGGGCAAGTACCACCCTCTTGCCTATTTCTGCCCTAAAGCAGCAGCATTTGTACTGCTGTGTTACGATTCGAAGGGTAAGGGAACCAGTTAAATTACGGGCACTTGAGATATAACATCTTTGCTCTCTGGGTGGGCAACGCGCTTTGATATCTTATTATTGTCAAATTCTGTCACTAATGCGACAGAGGGTACTATGGGCTAATGACTACTTACCACAAGGCCCACCAGCTCGTTTGCTCGCTTGTAACATAAAAAAATACTTACGCCAAAACCATGTCAATCCTGATCGAAACAGACTCTACAAAGAACACAATTCTAAAATTATGCAAACTGCAATCTCCTTAAAGTTCCCCCTCCCCCACTTCCCTAACTCACTCCCCCCGCCGTATACTTTATAGTATGCAGTTCGCAAAGTGTATACTTTAGGGAGTTTGCGTATAATTTCGAGGTTATATTTATAGAGTGTTCATTCAAGGATCATAGGCGAAGTTTCTACAACAGACTAATATTGTAAAAGTTTGGGTGTTTATTATTTCTGAAAATGTTGTAACATACCGGTTACAAAAGATACAACGCTTATTTTTTATTTTTAGATCGTGGAGGGGCTTGAAAACCGGTACATAAATACAGGTAAAATACCGGCAAATATAGCAGTACTTGTATATAAATACCGGTTTCAAGCCCTGGATCGTGGACGCATATGATATATAAAAATTAGTTACGGTTGTTTTTCTATCACCTACTTATATAGGATGACTTTTAATTAGTTCTTGATAGAAAAAAGTATTAATGTACTCGTGATACTGAACAACTTTTCCCAAGGAACATTGGTCAAAATACGAAAAACCAAATTTGACCTCCCATATAAAATGCCCTATCAGCTAATGCAGTTTCTATGGGAGGTCAAAACTTAATTTTCGTATTTTGACCTATGTTCCTTTAGGAAAGTTGTTCAGTATCATAAGTACATTCATACCTTTTTCTATAAAGAACTAATTAAAAGTCACCCTATATACCGTGATTTGTGCAACAAAACGTTCATAAGTACTAAGTTCATATAAACATTAAATCTAATGAACAAAATGTAGATAAACATACTCATTTAAGAACTAAATTAACTCAGTGTACGTTACAAGATTTGTTATTTTAATATAGCGAATATAGCACTATCTTTTTTGCACTCCATTGTTTTCTCGCTACAATAACGATATATCAAGCGTGAAGCGAAGGATAGTACACTACAGGCCGAGTAGAATGTGCCAACAAATAAAAACAAAATTGTTTGGAATTTGTACTGAAAGTTGGGCCGAGTTTTATGAGGGCAAATGGAAAATAAAGTTGTAAGTTATATTCAAATTTTTAACGAACAATAAATTAATATTATCATTTTGGTTGTTTGTGGAAAACCGTTGTTTTAACACTTTTAAAAATATGAAAATATCTGGATAGGAAGTTTGAATGTGTTTAATTTTAAACGGCGAAATAGTACCATAAAATTATTTTCAAAAGTATCTTTGTATATTTTATACTATACGTACGTATTCAAACATCAATTTTTTTTATGTTAAGATTATAAATATGCAGTAAACCATTTTGCTTTTACGTTCCGATTAGTGACAAACAAATTAGATTTTTTGTTCTTACGGTTCCCTACCCAAAGGGTACAAAACGGGACACTATTAATATGCCTCCGATGTCTGTTTGTCTGTCAGCAGGCTGTATCTCAGGAACTGTAATACGTAGACAGATGAATTTTCACAGATTATGTATTTCTGTTGACGATATAACGACAAATACTAAAAATTAAAAATGAATATGAATTGACCTATTAAAAACTTCCTTACTAAAAACGTGTTTTTTTAGGCGATTTTTGCTCGATTTTTTTAGCTTGAAAACGGGAACACTTACTAGCATGAAAATTGGTGTATTTATAGTGCATAAGATATAGAATAATAACAAATAATAAAAACTGGTCAAGTGCGTGTCGGATTCGCGTGTTTTAATACACTTCTGCGTGACTGCGCATCCATAACTAAGACAATTTTTACTTTGGGGGTATGGAAACCTCGGCGCTTGAGTCCGACTCATACTTGGCCGGTTTTTTTTTTATAACAATTCCTAGAGTTGATAAGCACCTACTTTTACTCAAAATGAGAAATAAAATTACGATTTTAATTGTCAATGCATTAAGAATATTCTTTCTTCCCTTAAGAATTTTCTTTCTTAATCTTGTCCGGCAGTGTACCGGGTACTTCCTCGAGCTCGTTTCATGGGCCATAACGCTGTCATTTTCGCACCAACTCGCATGCAAACTGCACTCTTTTATTATGCTCCTACTGTACTTCTACTTACCTATTAGTTGTTAGTAGATTACCATCATTTAGGTATAGTCTCGGATTAGAAAATATCCAGTGTAACCAAACTTTATTGAGGAGGCGTCAAAAGAACCTTAAATAGAAGATGGACAAAGCACACCCCACAGTAGTTCTACTGTTAATTATTCTATCAAATTTACGGCACTGACCATCCCCGCGGGGTGTTACCAGTTTTCTTTGTGTTTATTTTGAAAATCTCTTCCCAAAAAGAAACCTAAATTACCTTTGAGATGTCTGCAAAAATCTTCTAAAAACCGGCCAAGTGCGAGGCGAACTCGCGCACCGAGGGTCCGGACCAATAAGGTAAAAATACCGTCTTAGTTATCGGCGCGCAGCCACGTAGAAGTGTATCAAATGCGCGCGAGTCGGACACGCACTCGACCAGTTTTTATTTTTTGTTGTTATTTTGTAGCTAATGGACTAAAAATATTCAAATTTTCACGGTTGTAAGTGTTCCCATTTTTTACGATAGATCTGAAACAAAAAAACGAGAAAAAAATCTGTGAAAATTTTAACTGTCTACCTGTTACGGTTCATGAGATACAGCCCGCTGACAGACAGACAGACATCGGAGGCATACTAATAGAGTCCTGATTTTCACCCTTTGGGTTGAAATCAGGACTCTATTCGGCTGATTTCCACCATCTAACTGTTAATGTGTACAATTCTATAAGGCCTTTATGATATTTAATTATTTAAAATATTTTATGATTTTATATTACTGCTATTTCGTGAAAGAATTGAAGTGTGGGAAACACAGCAATCAGCTGGGACACGCCATTCGATTGCAAAATCTAAATTACTTAATTGGTATATTCCTATATCTTTTATACTATACGATAACTAAAAACGCGTATCCATATTATCCGAGAAGTGAGGGGAACCTACTTTGTTTTTGTTAAAGTTAGAGCAGCTCAGCCTAAGTCCATCTATTTGTACTACTAAAGTCTCGCGCAATCGAAAACATCATACTTTTGTCTCCGATATGAGGTGTAAGGGACAGCCTTCCGAGTATTGAAAGGGCATGATCAGTCAACGTAACTGAACAACTTTCAGGAAACAAAACTTTCAGGTAAAGAAAAAAATATCCACCCCTCCATACAAAATTGCAAAATTGATTGGACAGTTACGGACGTGTACGATGAGGCTGTTTTTGTTTTCAATTCCTAAATTATTTAATGATTTAAGTTGTTCAGTTACGTTGACTAAAATGCTATTTCAGTATTGCTCCCTGTAAAGTCTAGTTTGACGTATCTTTGCAAATAGCTTATTTTGTGATGACAAAAAGAAATAGTGTCAGAAGAAAATAAGTGGTAATTACCATTATGAATGATGATGAGGTGCATAATATACAACTGTTAATACTACGCCTCTAATTGAAGCTACAAATGAAATAATTAATAACAGCAAATTTTCATCTCATTTACGCATTAATAATCGTGGTAATTATTAATTGTTTCTGTTTGAATCCAACTTAAATGAAGGTTTTATTTTGTTTCAGGTATGGGAATAATCAAATATGACTGCTTGTGTCATTGCACCGTAACATTGTGGTACAAAAGGTAACATTAATTTAGGTATTTAAGCAATAGTTTTAAATTAATTCTTAATGTAATAATTCTTAACTCAAGTATAATTCTTGACTCATGTTGTATATTGAACAAAATGAAATAAATACTTTTCGATTATTGTAGCAATAGTTGGAATTATTTACAAGTCAGAATTACAAACCATAGAGTCAGCTGTATGGTAGTTCTTGAATCATGCATACTCGTACCTTATGACTAAGGGTTGTGATCACCACAAGTAGCCTCTTATACAAGAGCTTCCTGATTGTATGTTGCCAAATTTTGAAGACAAAAATCTGAAAAACTTCCTAAGACTAATTTATTTGTCAACTAATTGACCGTTTAGCGAACGGATACTTTTTAGATTTTTGAGTGTCTCATCCAGCGAGTTCTTACGGCAATTTAATCAACTCCACGAGCAAACTTAAAAATATATATTGTTTAATTGCTAAAAATTTATTGGTTTGATTAAGAAAATACTGTTTGTTAACTAAGAGTTTGGTGAAATTAGCCCTAAGCTTTTCTTTTTCAATTTGAACACATAAAAAAGTAACTGCTTGTCTCTCTTACCAACATCACATGTCTGTAGGTATAGTACGGTCAACCGCACGTGATTGGACACATTTTCAACTCTATTACCACGCCATAAGGTACAAAAGTGTTTCCACTGACGTGCTGCTGAGTGTACCTATCTTCAGGTGTCGCAGATGCGAGGGGTCATAATCATAACGCGAATTACGAGTTGTAAGGCGTCTCGCGCCTCCGGGCTAAGATTACACAAAGAAGTATATGTGAGGAACGTAGATAAAACTGGGGGTGAGTATTCTGTATAGAAAAGTCAATATTTTTTTTTACTTTGACATCATCAAATCGCCCAAAAGACATCTGCGCTTGTAGAAAGAAGGCCATCTTTTAACCGCTATCACACCTTCCTTAATTCAGAAACGAATTCGGCATACATTGCTCATTGAAGTAAGGATATTGGAATTAACAGAACCAAGCCTGCCAGCAATGTATACTGAATTCGTTGTTGATTTTAGGAAAGTGTGATCATGACTTTAGGCCTGAAATATAATGCGATAAGGGTAAGGGACAGGCGAGAAGAAGGCACGATTCCACTTACGAGTATTCAAACAAAATGTATAAAAGCGGACAAAACTTATTCAAACAAACAAAACTTATACACATAAAATATGCCATTAATAAGACAGTGGGTGCTATGGGCGGTGGTGACCACTTACCATCAGGTGGCTCACCTGCTCGTTTGCTCACTTGTAATATAAAAAAAAAACATCTGCCTACTTCCCCGCCTGCTTCTTATACTTCTTCTGGTTCATCGTCGCCACTCTAGAGACTTTGCCACTGACGACCGTTACTTCTTAAGGTGGTTGAAGAGCAGAAGTGCTGCCACTTTGAGAAATAAATTTATTGCGTCATAAATACAAAACATTTAATAAGGATTGTTTGATTGGCGGCAATTTGGGGTAGTTCTATATTTTATTATCCATCACATCACACCTTAGCTTATCGTGAATAGCTTTGTATTGTAAAACTGCCAAAAACGGCCACTTTTAGCACTTTACCAATACAAAGCTATAAATGATAAGCTAAGCTATGATGTCATGGGTTATAACATATATAACTACCATATATTGCCGCCAAACGAACAATACTACTGAAAAGTTTTGTATTTGCGACGCAATAAATTTATTTCTACAAGTAAGGTGCTGCCACCCAGCAACCGCCTTAATATAAGCGGTTGCTTTTTCTTTTACAATTTTTTCTGCGCATTTACCGTATACTTCTTTACCACAAAACTTGCTCGTACTTGGAGACACGACATTTTCTTATTACGTCATTATGACAAATTTTCTTTTTAACATTTCTACGAATTTCTATTTATCCTCAAACTTCGTAATTTCTGACCTTGATACGAGTTTAAATGTTAGAAGTATAGCTGAGTCTGGGTTGTGTAGACAAAATTACTGACAAGGTTAAAAACAAATTTAGGGGCAATCACATGATTTTTTTGTCAATCTGTCTCTTGCACCTGTAGCTTTGTATATGAAAAAAAAGTTGATCTATCAGTTTGGACTTAGTTTTATTAGGTAGTTTGACAATTTGTGAACGTGAATTATGCGCCGGAGGCTCAAATCGGTTCATTCGGTTTTGGTTACATTAGCAACTTTTTTTTTACTGTAGTGAAAGAAAAATTGGTTGTCGTGACTTATCAGAAAGTCAAGTAAGTTGCAGAGGATAGGCAGGCTTGGATGTTACTCCACCGACAAGAGCATAGGTCTTAAATAGGAAGAAGAAGAAGTGAAAAGATACCTCACTTGGGTGTAACAAAAAAAAACTCCGACTCATAATTGTTTTTGTATTCATGACTTTCTTAAACTTGTTAAATTTTATTTAATCTATAGTTTGCGTTTTCCGGGCGTATTGGGTGTAAAATAAAAACTTTTATAATAGACAAAGGCTTAAATTTCTTGTTTCATTATAAATTTAGTCTATGGTAACGTTTCGAGCTCAGTTGTCAAAAATAACCGCATGTTCAAATAACCCAAATAGTACCGTAGCGACACATAAAATGAAATTTCTTCTTACCTGTATGCTACAAAAAAAAAATTGATCGGAGGGGGGGATGCAATGGTTACCGTCTTGGAGATAAGATGGAGATAGACAAAATATTGTGAAGTTGAATAGACAAGGAATTACGAGAAAGTATTAAACGTTTGTCGACTAGATCATTATGGTTGGTACTGTTGGTAATGACGATACCTGTGAAACCGAATGTCCCAGTTCGAATCTTGTTAAAAATTTAAATGATGACTTATGGATCTCAGTACTCTGTCAGAGCCGGTCCGTTATACAGCGTGTGTGAAAGGTGTGATAATACTAAAGGGTGTTAATCTGCTCATGAAACTGAACAACTTTTCCCAAGCAACAAAGGTCATATAAAAAGATCAATTTTTGATGTCCCAAACTGCATTTTTGGTTTTTCGACCAACGTTCCTTGGGAAAAGTTGTTCAGTTTCATGGGCAGATTCACACCCTTCAGTATTATCACACATTTCCGTTGCACGTTGTATACTCTATAAACCCTGAGTTTTCATCCATTTTAAACCTTAAGCCCAGTGATTCTCTATTTGGAAACAAGCAACTTTCCTTTGCAAAGCAAATTTGAAAATAATTTTTCGGCTTCTCGTAACGCGGTCACGTGACCGACACATTTTTTACGTAAAAAAGTTAGCAATTTTTTTTTCTTTGGGAAATTTGCTTGTTTTTAAATATTGTGTCTAAACTAAGTCCAGCAGTGGGCGGTTTCCTATAATTAGTATATCACGATGATGAACAAGTTCAAATAAATTTTCTCTAAGAGATAAAATCTAGAATGCAAGCTGAGATTTACCCAATAAATGAAGAAAAGCACACAAGAAAGGTCGTATAAAAGCTTTAAACTTTGAATTATCGTCAATTTTATGACCTTTATATAATTTCCTGCCGCGATCGCTCATTCATGTCGTAAATGAAAATGCCACGGCTTACGACCCGATGTGTGACTTTAAAGTTAATTTAATATTTTCGCTTGTGAAAAGGTTTAAAAAAAATTAAATTGCATAGTGGTTAATTTTGTCTCGCTTTCGCTCTACGTAAAATCTTGCAAGGTTTTATTTTTCAGGCCAAAGTTAAAAATTTTTTTTTATGTTAGAAATGCAGGGGGGCCACCTGATGGTAAGTGGTCACCAGCGCCCATAACACCTACCGTCTTATTAATGGCATATTTTGACACTAATAAGACATCTAAGCGTGTTGCTCACTTTGAGAACTAAGCTGATATTATGTCTCATGTGCCTGTAATTTCGCTGGCTCCCTTGCCTTTCAAACCGAAACACAGCAGTGCAAACACTGCTGCTGTTTTACAAAAGAGGGCTATAAGAGCAATTTATTGCCTGAAGACTCGTGATTCCCTGAGAGAACTGTTCAAGGAAATCAACATTATGACACTGCCATGCCAGTATATCTATGAAAATATAATGTATGCTAGAAAGAACATTCATCAATTACCAAAAATTTGTGACAGGCATAATTTTAATACTAGAAATAAGCATAAAATTGATCAACCATACACTAGATTAACTAAAGTCAATACATCTTTCGTTGGTCTGTGTTGTGTATACGATACTACAACAAAATACCTGACAATATAGTGCAATTACCTGAGAGAAAGTTTAAAGAATGTGTAAAGCAAACGTTATGTAAAAAAGCTTACTATAGATTGGATGACTATATGAATGACAAAGAGGTATGGTGCTCTGATATTCCAGCGAAACACAAGAAACACATTGTAAAAAGCCGACTCTTAAAGTAGGCCGTGCTGCAGTGGTTTCTTGCCGTTTCTTTTACGCTGCCATAGCACGATCCGAAACGGCGTAGACTCGCTCTATTTGCATTGTATTCTGCATGACATTCAATAAGTATTCTGTAAAGAATCTACATTGAATAAAATTATCTGAATCTGAATCTGCTTCACGACAGAAAAAAGCAAGGGGGTGGTACTTCCCCAGACGGACTTACCAAAAAAGCCCTACCACCTTCGAAAATTATGTTCTTCTTCATTTCTTTCTACCGAAAAGAGAAAAGTTATTCTGTTCTGTATCTTGACACCACTTTATCATTTTACACATCTTATACACATTTTTAAGTGTTTCCTACTATGTGACAATAGCCTATTAACTCCCCTCGCTCTCCGCTCAATTTTTGTGTAGGTTCTCTATCGGTATCGGAAATTTTCCAAATGGGGGTTGTCGGGGGCGAAAAATAGATCTAGCTTGGTTTCGTGTCTTAGAAAATTCGTTTTGTCCGTATTTTGTAGCATTTCTTGAAAATACCGCGTTTCAGAAACTCTTCTGAAACGCGCTATTTTCAAGAAATGCTACAAAATAAGGACAAAACGAATTTTCTAAGACACGAAACGACACGACGACTCTGTAGAGTTACAGAGCCATCTGTTGGTTGGCGTTGATTAAGATTATAATAAAGAGAAAAGCTCCTTGGTCGCCTAGGTACTGCACTAATTAAATTGAGAATTTTCTTGGAGGATTTCGTAGGAGTAGGCAAAGACCACATCCTTCTACCTGTTAACATCTACTTATATTTCTGTTTAACATCTCAATGACATGGACATGCAATAAACTTTAAAGGCTTAGCTTTAGGTTTATAGCTCCCTCGGTTTTTCTACATTCACAAAATATTTGTTTTTGTATTTAAATTCTAAGTGATTATTAATCTTATTGTAAAGGAAAAGTGAACTGTTATTTGTTAATTAGTTTAGAATTAAGTTTTGCTGTGCCCACCAGGGTCCACAAATGAGACGAAACTGTAATTTATAACATAATTTTTACTTTGTGGAATGCAATAAAATTTTTGAATTTGAATTTGAATATTATAAAAATAAATAACTATTGGGAGACAATTCAAACTGGGATATTAGCGACTGATATACATACAGTAAATACATAAATAGCACCCAGACACAGAACAAACACTTGTACTCATCACACAAGTATTTGTCCTGGGCGGGGACCGAACCCGCGGCCCACGGTGTGGAAGGCAGGCTCAGTACCAACCACACCAACGCAACGGGCCTGTCAAATCATCAACCCTTTAATTTTCGCATGTCGGTTTAAGGAACTTCTGGCAGGGCCTTCCCTTTCCAACAACGTAGATACCTTATTCAAAATAGAACTAGACAATAGCAGGCCATTTGAACAAATTCCACATGAACGGGAATATTTATACCGCAGTAGAGAAATGCTCGCAATGCGTCGTCGCACTGCGCACCCGGACATTGTATACCGTCCGCAAAACAAATCAACGTCCACTTTTATTTAATCGTATGGAGATAGTGTACAAAATAAATTACCTACATCAATCAAATTTCAAATTTATCTCTCTGCCATTCGATTCAGGTCTGTGAGCTACCAAAATCATATGTAATGAATTCGTTTTTGTTTATGATAAGGATAACAAAAAAATTCTTGATTGATATAATCTCTGAACTTTTTCCACAAAAACCTACACTGATAATGCAACTAAAGAAAATTTTCCACAAATTAAAGCATTCATAGTAATCATATCATTTTTATTAATTTATTCTTGAAACTACAATTTCCAGAATTTCTAGAAGACCATTTATCTTCCTGCATAAAATAAGTGCATTAACTGATGTTGTGGTCTGTACAACACGTGTATCTTTTGCTGATACTTACTGCCATATCCGATGCTAGCTAATTTAATTTGCATGTGATAAAATCGTAGTGTAGTAAAGTTTCATGAAAAGACATGGAAGAAACACACCTGGGTCTAAACACAAGTGGTTTTCTACATCGTAAACGCT
Source organism: Athrips mouffetella (assembly GCA_947532105.1). Classification (NCBI taxonomy): domain Eukaryota; kingdom Metazoa; phylum Arthropoda; class Insecta; order Lepidoptera; family Gelechiidae; genus Athrips; species Athrips mouffetella. Next base: position 25,569,140 of record OX383976.1, read on the forward strand.
AGTAAAAGTGGATGAGATTGACATTACCTGTCACGTGACATTTGGTGAGCTAATGTCAATCCCATACACGACGGATGTGGACACCGCGAGGTTAGTCTACTTCAGTTATTTCCATGGTCTCATGTCATATGGCCTTTTGTTTTGGGGTCATGCTGCGGATGCAAACAGCATTTTTATACAAAACCGAGCTGTTCGTGCGATTTATAAAATGAAGCCTAGAAAATCTCTTCGAAATAAATTTAAAGAAATCAACATTTTGACTTTTGTGTCGCAATACATTTATGAGAATTTAATATATGTTACACGGAATATACATATTTTTGAGAAAAATTGTGACAGGCACAGTGTCAACATAAGAAACAAGAATCAACTTGCTTCTCATGTCAGCCGTGTTCACAAAATTAGTAAAACATATAAAGGTCAATGTATACGCTTCTATAGTAAGGTACGAGTACCCACTGATATTGAAAGTTTACCGTTAGATAAATTCAAAACTCTTATCAAGCAAAAGTTATTTAAGAAGGGTGATTATAAAATATCAGATTATCTTCTTTCCATTTTCTTTCCATTATACGTTTACGATACTAAAAAGCCATGGATCTACGGCCCCTGACCCGAACTTAGACAAAACCTGAAATGTGGTTATCAGAGACTGAAACATACATAATACTGAACATCTAAATACAATAAACACTCATAATAAGCACACAAACCGACTCAACCAACGACCATGTATGAAAGGATTGATGAAAGTACAGGAAGCAAGGGAAGTATGTCAAGATCGTAGCAGGTGGAGGACTGTGGTCCCTGCCTACCCCGACGAGAAATAGGCATGATTTTATGTACGAGTATGTATGTATTAAGCGGACAAATATTTTCCTTGACAGGGATCGAACCATAGATCGAACTCATGACCTACGGCGCACAGCTAACCACACCAATTTGGAAAATGTTTTATGACATCAGTCGATCTGCATCATTTCACAAACAGACTGATGCATTGCGCGAATAAACCAGTGACAAAGGTTACATGCAGGTCACAATTTCAATCCCTCGTTCACCTAGAATTACTGACCCAAAAATTGCAATCAACATGTCTCAAAGGAAAAAGTACTACGCAGAACTCTTTTGCATTGTGTAAATGCTCAAAGAGTTTCCTCATGCTTTCTAGTATTAATATTGCAAAGAGTTTCCTTATGCTTTCTAGTATAATATGGATATCTATTGTCACTACTAAACTGTCAACACTTTATTATTTTTCTGTGTAAAGATATTTCTTTTTACTTTAAAATTGAAGACTAGTATACGAGAGAAGCGTTAGCGACAAAACTGTGTGTTTTTATTTTATTTTATTGCATTAGGTACACCAACAGTAAAGGTATTAATGCTTTATTAAGTCTAGGAACTGATACCAAAACCAATGACATGCGTACACAACTATCGCCAAAATTGGAACGGACAATACAGTAAGTGCTTAAATTAAGTGATAATATCTACAAAACTGAAGAACGACAAACAAAAACAGAGTATGTAGTGTTAGTTAAATATTATAAACAATATCTTTGTTAACGAGAAAGATTTGAAATAAATTAAGTTAACATCAAATTTAGTTTATTTTTGAATGTATTTAGAGGATCACAAAATATGTCGAGTTCAGGGTTAAGCCCATTAAGGTCATTGTACAAAGTTACAATACGAGTAGTAGGTGAGTTAAGACCCAAAATGGTTTTACAAATTGGTTGAAAGAATACTCGGCGTGTGTTATTTGCAGTTCTTTGCGGATAAGAATAGCAATTTTTGTCCTAACTGGGAACGGCTGAGTTGCTGCCGCCGTAGATAATTTTTCTTGCGTCGATAGACATGGATCTGTCTAGTTTCTCTATTATTACAGAGTTAAAGAAAAGCTTAATACAAGTCTGACTGTACAGCATTTTTTATATTATGTCGAATATTTTAGGAGGTGGTTCTGCCTATGAAACTGAACAACAAGCCCGAGGAACATAAGTTCAAACACAAAAATAAATCGACTTCCGATAAAAAATGTCCTGTCAGCTGGTGCAGTTTGTATAATAAGTCGTAAATTTTTTTTCGTGTTTTTACCTATGTTCATTAGGAAAAATTTCATGGACAGATCTCTCTCTTAAAATATTCCTCTCCGGACCAACCATACCCCCTAGCCATACCCCTGTGGGTAGGGTCGGACGAAACCATACCACCATAGAGATATGACCTAAGGACTGCCACGTATCTTCGTGGTTATAAAATTTTTACAGATATTGGCATATCAGAACATATTTGGCGTTTTGAAAACTATACATATAAGTTGATATCAGAGTAAATTTGGCGGACTATAACTGGCCTCTCCATGAGAACTATCAATCCGAAATCAGCTACTTAACATAGGGAATTTGATGTAGGCGCTAGTTTTTACACAGAGCGACTGCCATCTAACCCTGAGAGCAAACTGCATCCAATTCTAGGTTAGCCTTTGCAAGGTTAGTAGCCAATCTGACTGCAAAAGATTTCAAACCTACAACTTCTCTCAGTCATCATCATCATCATAACATCCCATGAAACGTCCACTACAGGACAGGGAGCTCCCTCCAGATTTCTAGCTTTTGCTGGCAAAAATGTGGAGAGGAAGTACCATAGTCACCTCGCTTGTTAGCGTTACGGCTGGCACCATGGACCGCGGTTGTAGGTGACCGCAGTAAGTAAGATGTAAGATACAAAGGAGGATGCTGCTGCACATCTTCCAGCCTCTTACGACACCCACGGGTATGTACTTCTGTCTGTACTTGATGACTATAGTTCGTCCGCGTTAAAAATGCAGTAAGACATTAATGCAAATGCAGGATAAAGGTGTATTCACAATGGAGTTGAAATGCATTCTTTTTTATATTATTTAGTGTTTTAAGTAACACACAAAGGAAAGAACAGCTTCTTTCGAAGGTTTGCGTTCAGTTAGACAGACATTGTGCATAATTTTAAGCGATTTATTGGTTACGAGGCTTGGCTACCAGCGGCGGTAAGCAATGACTCACTGCATTAATAAGATAGACGAACTATACTTTCAGTAACAAAAGGCGGGCCTAATGGCTTAATGTGTCTCCCAAAGCACTGAAAAATTTCAATTTTATTACCACTTGCTTTCACCCATTCAGGTTCAGACTACGACCAATGTTGCCTTACTTTTGTGATCAGAAAGAAAGAACAACTAGCAGAGCAGATTCCCTTGGTTAGATGATGCCAGTATGAAAGGAGCAAGGAGTTTCGGTCACATTCCATTGAACAGTTTCGGTTTCCTCCTGGAAATAGTGGGATCACTAGCATGTACCGAGTTTGGGATCATCGAGGACGTATACCATGTTATGCTGGTATGTGTCCGGGGCGAGGCTGACCGATTACTGTTTTTTTCATTGGTTAACTTTGTTTGCGAAGTAGGAATGTGTAATAGTGTACTGGCTTCCCCTACGTCAAGGGAAGCCAAATATTTATCCTGCTAATATAAACGCGAAAGTGTGTAAGTATGGATGGATGTTTGTTACTCTTTCACGTAAAAACTACTGAATGGATTTTAATGAAACTTAAAAATAATATAGCTTATAAACTTATAAGAATAACACATAGGCTACAATTTGTAAACCTGCGCAGACGAAGTCGTGGGCACTAGCTAGTTTAAAATATATGAGACTATTGTCAAGCGTAGATGAAGTTAAAATTGTAAACAAAACTATGAAAGTGGAATTTTCTGATTAAAAAACCCTCCTCAAGATTATAAAAAAACAACAGCTGCTTAAAGCACTTCTAGCCAAACGATTTATAAAGATATTTCTATTGACACTTCCATAAAGTTATCTTTTTATTATTTGTACTCTATAGAGATTTCTCTGCAGTAACTAGTTTTAAAGTCGGATGAAATGTTGACTTTTCTTTCCTCTACTCGAGACTGCGAAGTTATTTCTTATTTTATGCTAACTAGCTGCTATTTGCGACTTTGTCTTTGCCTTATCAGAAAATCACAATTTTCTTTTTTCCAGAAGAGATATAAATCTTACAATATATACTATGAAACGAGAAACACGCACGGTTTGTCGAAAACGGCTCGAACGATTTGGATGAAATTTACTATACACGGGTTTACGGGGGTGAAAAATAGATCTAGCTAGGTCTCATGTCTAGGAAAATTCGATTTATTATTTTTTTGTACGTTTTAGTGCGTTTAAGAAACTTACTGTGTCATCTGTTATCGAGTAGCATAGCTTACTCACTGGTTGATATTTAAATTGTACAGAGCATAGGTACCTATTTTTATAATTGTTCCTAGCCTATGGTGTCCCACTGCTGGGCAAAAGCCTCCCCCTCCTTTTTCCACTCATCACGGTCCTGTGCAAGCTCACACCAGTCCCGGCGGAAGGCGCTTAGATCAGCACTCCGTCTTTTGCGGGGTCGTCTCTTGCGACGTTGTCCGTCCTAGGGTAACTATTAAGTGACGATCCCCACCAACGTTCAGGGTGTATTCTACTTAAGAGGCCTGACCAGTCCTAGTTATAATATGTCTGTTAAAAGTTGAGACTATGTATGTTAAAGGTTAAAATAATAAATTGTTGGAATCAATTTCAAATTTGTCCTTTTTGTTATTGTTTGATGAGAGATGTCAATTTATGTCGATTAATAACAATCATTAAATTTCATTTTATTAATTTCAACAACCATGTATTAAAAAATCTAACATATCGGGTATACAAATATAAAACCAAAAAACTAACCGTAAACTCAAGTTAAACTATGAATCAGAACAACTTTTCCCGAGAAAAACGTAGCTGCGTAGGCCAAAATCTTACTTAGAAAAATTGGCGTCCCATACAAAGTATACTTTCAGATGAGGTTTCGACCTACCTTATAAAACCTTTCTCTTAAATTTTTTAGAAGCCATTGTTCAGTTCCATGGTCTTGAATCTACAATTTTGATAAAACTTGTATAACCTATTGTCTAAACTGTTACTTAATAGCTCTAACATAGGATCTTAACATGCAGTTATAAACGAATAATTTAAGCTAAAAGTAGACGACAATTTGAATAAACAATTTTGTTCGAGCAAGTTGAGGGTGAGTACTTATTTACTTAGAATATTTAATGTAGGAGTTTAATCTAATGGATGGAAATATACACGGGAATTTCGGGAACTTACTGTGTCTTAGGAAGTATAAGTAAGCTTTGGGATTAGAAGAAAGTTTTATGAAGTTTAAAAACAAATTTTACTTACAGGAAATTGCTAATGAGACAGGTGAATTGTTAAAAAAAAACATAATTAAGAAATTAATAAAAATAAAGGGAGCAGGGCACATCGCAAGAAGAACCGATGGCCGATGGGGCGTAAGGGTTCTAGAGTGGCGACCACGTACCGGAAGACGAAGCGTTGGCAGGCCCCCCACAAGGTGGACCGACGATCTGGTCAAGGTCGCGGGAAGCCGCTGGATGCGAGCAGTGCAGGACCGGTCGTCATGGAGATCTTTAGGGGAGGCCTATGTCCAGCAGTTGACGTCTTTCGGCTGATATGATGATGATGAAAGGGAGCAGGCATAAAAAACAGGCTTTCGTCATTTTACGCACTTGCACTTAAAGAGACCAAGCCTAAGATTAACCAACCAGCTATCTGGTGTCTTTGAAAGAACAGCACACAGCACTCAGCTCCTTCGGACATATTATGCGGTCTCAAAAGCGCAGTCTGGAGCTCTACTGGGTAGCGCTAAGAGAAGGACGTCGGACACCCGCAAAATGTTTGATCTCCTTTCCCCTCCCTCTTCCTCATCATCTTCCTCCTCCCAGTTGCCCGATGGAGGCAGCACTAGCACCCGCGAGTAGTTCCCAGTTGCGCGTACCACCCGCGCCAGTACCGATCCTGCGCGTCAGAGCAGGTACGGGACGTGCGAGAGGCGCACCCCCTACCCCGGCTGCACAGGCCCAGACTCCTCTGATTTGGCCAGTCTTCTGAGCCAGCTCCTGAGGAGCTGCTGAGGAGCTCCGACTCAGAGGAGTCATGACCAGGGCATATGCCCAAATTAGTTGACCGTTGGGCTACTTAGCCCAATGAGAAGCAGCCCGGGTCGAGGTTCGCCTCATTTCCCGTTACCTGCACTGCATAAGTAGCGCAGTGCGGAAGACCCGGTTCGTTCGTTCGTTCGTCCATTAAGTGCAAAATGGGTGTGGGTGTCTTTATGTTGGTTGAACCTGATTCACAGTGTGGTACCGGCAAAGAATCGTACGAGCCCATCTCGCCGGTGGGTGTCGTAAGAGGCGAACAAGGTATTATGAACCGGAGGATGGGCAGCATTATCTTTCTGTGTATCGTACCATCTCCTCTACCGGCTGCAACGCTTACAAGCGTGGTGACTATGGTAATTCCTCTCCAAAGTACCACTCGTTTTTCCTGTATTTTGGAGGAGTTCCATGTCCTGCAGTGGACGCTTCATATGATGTTTGTTTTTACTCTCTAAAGGCTTACTCTTGAACTCGATCTAGTCCTAAAGACAGAGATGAGGTCGACGATGGAACGAGCTAGCCCCGAAGTCGTGAACTGGAATGATAAAATAATCTGGCTCTATATATGTGTGCGAAAACACTCATAAATATAATCTTAAACTCGCCGAGAATCAAACTTTCTATGTTGCGTTAAATAGGCTCCCAAAAATGTATTAATTATCCTTAATGAACGAGTGAGTGTTTCGGTACAAACTCTGAATAATTATCCGTTCTCCGTTCACCTGCGTCTTCCCACAGTCCCACCGACACCATTTATAATTACCGATGGTGTCTTTCTATTTCTTATCTGTCTCTTTTATTTCTACCTTTTGTCGTATTATTTTTACAATAATTATTATGTGCGATTGATTTTCTTTAGGTAATTTTACAGAAATACAGGGGTAAGAGGAAAAAAGCCTACAACATAATTTTGTTTTCTTCATAAAACATAAGTTAACTTTTATTTCTGTAAATGAATGAGTTATTAAAATAAGCTTTACAACGGTTTCAAAGAAAACGGACACTGTTAATTCAACATACGCTACTGAAGTAGAAAAAAAACGGCCAAGTGCGAGTCGGACTCGCGCACCGAGGGTTCCGTACCACCACATAATCATAATTGTATTAGTTGAAATTTCAGTAAGTTATTGTGCTACATTTTTGAGTCCGACACTCGCTTGACCAAATTTTATTGTTTGTTGTTATTTTATAGCTTATGCACTATAAACATACCAATTTTCAAGTTTGTAAGTGTTCCCGTTTTTAAAATAAAACTAAAACAAAAATCGCCTCCGCGACCATCCAACTTGACCCCTCCCTTATATGAATGTTCTTGAAACGGGAGCTCACCACAATTGGTTACCATTAGTTGTGAGAAAAGTTGTAATATTTAATGATTTCAGACTTTTCCCTTTATTTGTACTGTGAGACCTAGCTTCTTGCCAAATTTCAAAATTTTAGGTCATCGGGAAGTACCCTGTAGGTTTTGCATTTTTGCATAAATATATGGAGATGAGGACATAAAAAGCTATATCTTTTGATTGCGTCGTTGTAAAAAATTGTAATTTTCAGATTTTGTGTGGTTCATGGACTTTAATATATGGTATTAATTTTATTTTAACCTGATACCTTTACCCGTTCGTGAGATAAAGGGTCTTGACAGACAGACAGACAGACAGACAGACAGACGGACAACAAAGTGATCCTATAAGGGTTCCGTTTTTTTCTTTTGAGGTACGGAACCCTAAAAAGAAAAAAAAAAGAAGAAAAAAAAAACTATAAAAAATACGTATATATACATATATATATATATACATATATTACAGCAAAAATAAAACGATCTTTCTCAGTTTAATAGTTTTTCGGAAATCTGCAAAAAGCGTTCACAAACAAATTTAGTTTTGTGGTTCTAAAAATGGAATTTTTGCCTCTAAAATTACTATAGTTATACCGGAACCCTTGGCGCGCAATTCCGATTCGCACTTGACTGGTTTTTTGTAATGTATGAACCAGAGAGGTTCAAATTTCTTTAGTATGAACGATAATAGTAAATGATGTCAAAGTATGTCACCAATAAGACAGCGTAAGTGGGTGTTATGGGCGGTGGAAACCACTTACCATCAGGTGGCCCACCTGCAGTCACTTACTCACTTGTAACATAATTAAAACAGAAACAATACACAACCAATAAAAATACAAACTGTACATAGCTTCTTCTAAAGAAAAAACAAATATTTCTCTTCTCCCCGTACCACGTATGATAATACGAAAAACTTGCAAGTTGACATTGTGGTAGAGTTGATGACATCACCAGCGCAGACGAGAGATGAGTCAACAGAGACGAGCGGCGCCACGCAGCCCTTGTTGTTGGGCTTTGAAAACTGATACATACCACGCTGCTATGATGTTTAATAAATAAAAGTAGTACGCACGGCAGCAAGTACTTAGAAACAAAACCAGTATAAGCTGAACTAGTGCTACGCTACAAACACCCGAAACCAGAGACTAGCTCAAGGTCAAAGTGTTTGCACCGACGAGCGGCCGTGCGTACGATTGCATCTAGAGTAGCTTAAGGACCATTTGGTAATGATCTGGCTTTTGTCCTCGATCTAGACTTGAGGACAGAGAAAAGGTCAACGATGGAACGAGTTTGCCAAGAAGAAACATATTTACTCGCGGCTTGAATAGATCAAGTTAATATGAACTCGGGAACACAGGCGCAGGCAGAGTATTCCACTACTAACTGTGCCCAATACAAAGATGTTGCGAAGCGCTTTGTTCGAATGAATGGAATATTAACGAATGAATGGAACATGCGTCTGCGGTGCGTCTGGACTCCCAATATAGTAGGAAGGGGGATGGCAGTATAAGCACATAGAGCTCTTGAGAGCAGTAAGAGAACAGCCAAGACCTTCGCATATCCTCTAAAGCACAGACACCGTTCTCGTTCTTAGCGCAGTGGTTCCTTGCCATTTCTTTTACATTGCCATAGCACGATCTAAAACAGTGTAGACTTGCTCTATTTGCATTGTATTTTGCATGCTATGACATTTAATATGTACTCTGTAAAAAATCTAAATTGAATAATATAATCTGAATCTTATACCACTTTCGTTATAAGAACGAGAACGGTTCATTCGAGGCTTGGTAAAACTAGCTAACAATAGTAGTTTATGCCACTGTCAGGTAAAGGTTTGCAATCAGTGGCATGCATTACTTTTTCTACGAGCCTAAAAATCATTAAGAAAATAACGTACCCTTTGTTTACTTTTGTCGTAGTACTCGTAGTAGAGCACTAGAACACCTCCACTTTTTTGGCAATAAAGTCCTCTTGAGTTTCGTACGCTGCCTTAATTATTTCGGTCGGCGTGAATATTGTACTCATATTTACAAATTTTGAATGGAAATCAAGATTTTTATCGTTAAATTATAAATTAAAGGTTATTTTTTCACAGATTAAATACGCACGAATGGCGCGAATTCCTCTCGGCCAGCCATCATATAATACTGTGTATGGGGGGGTTCAGTTCATAAGGGCATGAATTCTTTTTTGAAGTTGTCCTTTATGGCTTGGAAAATAGCATATTAGCCGATGGCATCCAATGCAACATAGTATAAACGTAATTTTGTTGCCAAACCTAACAAAAAGGTGAAAAAATTATATTACCGTATTGTAGACAGTTGCATTTATAAATATTACGCAACTGTTGTCGGAATGGCAATGTTTGTGATAGTGTTTCCGGTTTCGTATTTCGAACTTTAACAAATGGGAGTAGAAAAACCAACAAAGCTCTTGTTGGAGAATATGAATATCACCACCAGCATTTTTCGACTTATAATTACTTCGGAAGGCTCGCTAAATCATTAGCACAGAATATAGTGATAGTACTATCATACAGAACGGACACTCCCGCAATCCACCCCGCACACCCGACCGCTCGATTCTCGTGGTCCTTCTGAGGGTTTTTTGTGCCTGCGTGAATTCAAATTCGCGGTATTGTCCGGGGCGTGTCATAAGTTTAAGCCTCTTGATTGTTTGAGTCATGAAGGAAAAAAAATTACGCGCGTGTAATTTTATTTTCCTTCATGGTTTGAGTGATGGAGATCTTTTTGTGACTATGCAGTCTTTTCTGGGGCAAAAGTTGGCGATTGGCCCAACCATGTGTACCCAATAACTGACTGAAGAAATTTTAAAACTTTACTAAAATGTCATTGACATTTCGCTTTGATCCCGCTTATGCAGTGGCCATACATAGGTGACTCACGATGAGGAGGATGCTTTATGAATAAACATCAGTATTATCGTTATGAAGATGATCACAGCACTGTTTCACACACCATCGCGAGGGGATGCTAAAAAGTAAAAATACATTATTACTTGTCTTATCATATTTGTTGCAAGTATTCCTTCTTTGGCTCTTACTTCCAAAGTCTAGAGGCTCTACGTCTTCTGCAATAAAGACACCAGATTAGATAGTGTTACCAGCAATGCAACTTCTTGGCTGTCATGTATTCTATGGCTGGCACCGACTCCAAAATGTACTGATAAAATGTACCTATTAATTTATACTCGTCATTGTAATAAAAAACTGGCTTGGTTATTTTCTATTACTTCACTAAGTTACTGATTATTAACTGCTATGGTTATTTTATACTTTTAGTGATACAAGAAACCTTGCCAAACTTTGAAGGTGTGTAGTTTTTGTTAAAACTATTTTTATGACACATTATTTTGGACTTGTTATCTAACAAATTAAACAAAAATATATTAGCAAACTTAACAGCATAAATGAATTTCATGCTGTTAAGTTTGCTTAATAAATTAATAAATAAATATTGATTCAAAATTAAATGATAATGAATGAAATTCTTCAATGGCTGAAAACAATTTACGATTTAATTATAAATTATTTAATCCCTATCTGACTGGATATAATTTTCCTCACAGCATTTGTAAAATTAAATGTTTTAGCTAAGAGCTGTTATTTACAAGTAACGAGCGGCGGTGGTAGGAAGCAGCGTGGGCACAGGAAATTAAACCATAAATATAAGAAAAATACGGTCTATTTTCGTAATGGCTGAGCTTGTTTCAACAGTGCTATATCATTGGTTTTGAAATAAGTAGTTGGTATTTTTTCTATCAAAAGATTAAATAATAGCTTCATTTTCTAAAACTTTTTAATGTAATAAGATCATATACAAAGTAACTTTTTTAAAAGTTAAAAGAGATAAGAAAAAGTTTTTTTATTTTTAAAATACTTTCTTGCGATACTCTTGTAACGTTACTTGGAAACTATTTAAACAAGCCAAAATGCTACCTGTCTACATTTTACCTTATAGTAATTTTTGAAGATTCATGTGGTTGTAAGTTATTGTGTGTTTGCTGTATTAGCTTAAATGCAGTCTGTGTTTTCCAACTCTAAGCCATATTACAGCTTAAACTGTAATATGAAGTAGGGAGGATCTTTGGAGACGAAACTTCTTGGTTTTACGATGTAAATCTGTATGCAGAGATGTGTAGAGTCTGGTTAAGGGAGATTTAGGTTAGGGCAGTCTATGTGTTGTAGATATATTCTTGCATGTACAACATTTGGAGGACGGTTTAGCTAGACTTTGGCTTGTACGAGCAGAATATGGGTTTTTGAAAATGTTTCCGCATAACGCATTAAGAACGCGAAACAACATTAGTATTGTAAAAGACGACAAAAATCAAAATGTTCTTTATTCATTGTAGGATATAAAAAAATGTATCTTAATAACGTCAGTTACATTTACGTCGCCATGTGGAAAAAAAAGAAGCGATAATAAATACCCACGCCCTCTTTTAAATATGGTTGATGTACAATTTACTAACGGTAATTTGGCTTTCTAGTTTTCAATGGCTTAGATTATTTATAAGTTTCCGCGGTGGGCTCCAAGGCTTATCAATAATCTAAGTTCAATGTATTATTGATCACAATTTTATTTTCCTAGAAAGAAAATATGCATAACATGGTGTAAAGAAAAACATGACACTGAATAACTTTCCTTAAGGAACATAGAATGAAATAAGAAATAAAATCAGCTCTTATACAATATGCGCTATGAGCTGGTAAAGTTTATATGGAGAGTTATTCTTTTTCATATATTTTCACCTTTATTCCTTGGGAAAAGTTGTTCAGTTTCAAACATACAAACATAAATAAAATCAGCCCTCTTTTCCGTCGGGGTACTTCTTCTACTCTCATCAACACTTTCAAATACGCTCTTCGGTTTAGAGTACTTATAACCTGACTTTTATTTAGAACATCCTGTATTTGGTCTTGGAACCTTCGCCGCTCAGTCTTGTTAACAGGCTAAAATAGTACTTTAAATTTTTTCACACTACATATTGGTTCTCGATATTTCAGAGGGAGTCGATGCGTCAGCAAAAGAAACAACCGTGCTCTAGGTTAGTTTGTATTCGACTGCAGGCGGGGCGAGAGACGCAGCCACTCGCAAAACAATGTTGAATTACCTACAATACTAACACACCCTGTGTAATTAATAACACAATTTAATGAGTAGAATCACTGCATGGGCTTCGGTAGCAAAAACTATGAAAATTCACGCTGTATTGACATTTATGGGTTTAAAATAAAATATTTATTTATGAAATTATTATATTTTTGTAGGTGTAGTAGAGATTTTAAACAAGCAAATTACCCGACGAAAAATATTTTTTTTTCTGGATTTTTTTTTTGCCTCTCCATAGTAAAGTGGCCACGTGGTTGACAAATTTTTTATAGGAAGGCGAAGTCTTCGGTGAATTTGCTTGTTTTTATGAATAGAATCGTTGGGCTTTGGAAGCAAACCAAAAAAATCACCCTTTATAATTCAGTCACTCATCATAATTAGAAAAAATAACATCAAGTTATTTAAGTAATATCGTTGGCTTGGCTTAGCAGCGCGTTTAGTTGCGCAGTAAACTGTTTATGACTTGATGAGCAGTTATCCTACCGACTGCGCCAGATGCCTTGTTGTTATTATTGTAATAAAATACCGTTATTGCTTTTGAATTATTAAGATTTTTATGATAGAGTTTAGACGGTCTCATATTTTCTTTACTAGTAATAAAACAAATGTTCTTTCTTTAATAAAAAAAAATTAAAACCCGACTGCGTAAGACAAAAGAGGAAAACAAGCTCTAGACACTAACAAGATCTAGAGTATTTGGTTTACTAAAATTTTTTAAAGTATTCCAGGCGGGGACGGAAATTCCTTTTATGGTGGTTCACATATTGTTCGTCGCCGCCTGCTATTAAATTCAAGTTAAACAAACCAATATAGATTCTAAGAGCTTGTCTTCCTCTATCCTGTCACGCAGGCGGCAGTCTTACACGGTCATTAAAAAGAGAAAAATTTGTCTGACACAATCAAAACCTCGGACCAAAACCAACAAATATTTCGAACTACACTCGAAATAATCTTACGTGAAAACAGGAAGGAACGATACGTGTCTCTGTCACTCCAACATCTTACGCATCGCTCCGTCCCGCTGTCATTCCAATCAAGCTACAGAATTCAGACTCATCATTATTAATAAAAAAAAAATATCATCTCGTGTGGACTGCAAGGTCGATGACCAACCTCACAATCCCTGGTGTCAGAGTTGCTGAGCCGCCAAAGGCCTCTGACATGGCTCAAGATAGTAGCAGGGACCAACGGCTTAACGTGTCTTCCGAAGCACGGAATCATCTAACTTTTTGGACAATCAGGTGATTCATCCTGCTTTGTCCTAAGAAAACCGGGAAGGTCGCACAAAAGGATTTTTGTTTGACAGTGTCCTCACCGGGAATCGAACCCAGAACGTCCGGATCGAGAGCCGAACACTCTAACCACTAAACCACGCAGGCTGTTACCCTGGACTGGTAACAAGTAAAAGTTTACTTCAGGATCAAAATTTTGGATTATTCTGGTCTGATCCTTTGTATAAAGGATCTTTAATATAATTTATCGAAAACTATTTGTTGTTGACTAATGGACTGTCAAAAAAGTTTTGCTAATGTTACTATGTAATTTTCAAGTAATGTTTATTCTAACTTTTCGAGTCGTATCTGCAGGGAAAAAAGGCTTCTATAGTTTGACCAATTTAAACATGCACACTTCTCCCAAGACACGTTTAGAAAGTTCCGCACAAGTGAGATCCTCTACAATATTGTTGGTTAACCCTTAAACTGCTTCATGCGTCGTACGTGCCCGTGAGACGAGAGATGTCACGTACTGAGCCGATGCTACGAAGTAGAGAAAAATAAAATGTTCGAAAGGCTCACATATGTGTCCGAGTTATCTTTCTCATTTATCTAATATAGCATTTAAAAACAAAATCTGAAAAATTTAATGGCCGTGTTACAAGAAATTTATCAAAGCATCCTCTTGAAAGCCCACTACTGGACATGAAGCTCCCTGTACAATTTCATAGAAAAAACATCATATCATATCAAATTGCTTTTAAATATATATTATGAGTATTAAAATGCTGAGGGTTGGTAATATATCTTACTCCAGTGTATTAATATCACAACTAGAAGCAATGAAAATTACATTAAAATATCGTTGCCAAATCTGTGCAACTAAATCTTCAAGCCATAAATAATACTATTTCTCGCTTTACACCGAAAATTCCAGTCCCAACAATGTCTGCTTTGCTTGCACAATCTTGTTGGAAATTATATCCAGGTGCAATCAATCTAGTGGTTTGTGCCGAGCGGGCGTCCAAAACAATGTCTTAACACAATTTGTACGAGTACCGCGGCAAGCGTAATCAGTTGCGGTTGGCCCGCTGCTGGCGAACACGGGCAGACAAGGGGTGAACGTTTTACGTTGGATTGTTTATAATTTTGCTTGTGTACCATGATATTTTATTTAAAAAATCTTAGTCCTTAACTTGCTTATTTTGTTAGTATTTTTAGGGTTCCGTACCTCAAAAGAAAAAAACGGAAACCTTATAGGATCACTTTGTTGTCCGTCTGTCTGTCTCTCTGTCTGTCTGTCAAGACCCTTCATCTCACGCACGGGTTGAGGTATCAGATTGAAATTGATACCATATATTAGAGTCTATGAACCACACAAGATCTGAAAATTTAAATTTTTTACAATGACGCAATCAAAAGATATGGCATTTTATGTCCTCATCTCCATACATTTATGCAAAAAAGCAAAACCTACAGGGTACTTCCCGTTGACCTAAAATTATGAAATTTGGCAAGAAGCTAGGTCTCACAGTACAAATAATGGAAAAAGTCTCAAATCATTAAATATTACAACTTTTCTCACAACTAACGGTAACCAATTGTCGTGAGCTCCCGTTTCAAGAACATTCATATAAGAGAGGGGTCAAGTTGGATGGTCGCGGAGGCAATTTTTGTTTAGTTCTATTTTAAAAACGGAAACACTTACAAACTTGAAAATTGTTATGTTTGTAGTGCATAAGCTATAAAATAACAACAAATAATAAAATTTGGTCAAGCGCATGTCGTACTGAAAAAACCTAGCACATTAACTTACTGAAATTTCAACTAATACAATTATGATTATGTGGTGGTACGGAACCCTCGGTGCGCGAGTCCGACTCGCACTTGGCCGGTCTTTTTTTATTGTGTTTCTCATTTTGTTTGAAAAAATATATAAGTCAGATCATCCCCCAGTGGTTACCACGAAGTCGGGTCGGGCCAGAACAAGCAAATCACACTTCTCTAGGTCTCCATTAAGAGTACACCGAACCTAATAATTCTATTTACAGCTAATAGTCCAGCTAATGAACTAGCCTGATTGATCAACTGGCGCCACAGCTGATTGAATTGATCAACCGTCCTCATAACTGATTCAATTCAGATCAATCTGCATTGCTGATGGAAGCATCAATATTGAGAGATATTGGAAGGGTGTTTGGGGATCATTACTTGTAAGGTGGTGAATATGAAGAAAATAAAATAACAATTTCCTTATTAATATCTCTGTAAGATTCTCTTTTCTATGAATTATTCGTATTTGAAATTTGAAGCGCTCTCGAGGCTAAATGTTAATCATGAAAGTTAAGCAACGTTGGTCGTGGTCAGAACCCGAATGGGTGACCGCAAGTAGCACAACAACTAGAGCATTGACATGCTTCATAAAGAGATCAAAGAATCCTAATATGAAGAAAGTATACTTTGACTCTGACTTCGATAGGCACGCTAAGCCGTTGGTCCCAGCTATTGTCAATTATAGTCTGCTTCTGTCTTTTAGCCAAGTCAGAGGCCTTTTAGCGGTTTGAAAACTCTGACAGCTAGGTAAGCCACTAACCTGGCAAGCCTAATCTAGGATTGATTGGTTTGCCTTCTGGGTTGCGGAGGTTAAATGGCAGTCGCTCTGTATAAAAACCACTGCCCTCATCGAGTCCTCTTGGTTAGGTAGTCGACTCGACGAAAATTTGTATTAAATATTGTGCGACTGCATTTTTTGTTTAGGAAAGTAATATTACAATTCGAAATTGTGTGATAAACCAATCATATGTAAAACTACCCTTTCAGTAACTTGGTTGTAAAATATCACTTGTAGAATGTGCACAACTGACTTCACCGCGGAACTAACTCCGCGCCGTTAGTCCGGAACAGATAATTATTTTACTTGTTTATCATTAGAAGGCTCAGATTAGTTTTAGTTTTGCCTAACCGTTTTGTAAGCGGTTAAATGGTTTCACTGTAATTAATCTTGTTGTACATTACATTACATTATTTTTATTTGATCATGTTATGCTTTACATTATTAAATTTATTTTTTATTTATGATACACGTGAGCATACGAGCAGATGGGCCACCTGATAAATGGTCAGGTCATGGCCCCTTTTATCTTATTTGAAACACCAATGGAACATCAAAGTGCGTTGTCCACCATCAGGACTAAGAAGCAATGTCTCACTTCTCATAAACCGGTAAGCTTCGAACTGAAACAAAGCAGTGCAAACACTGCTTTACGTCAGAGAAAAGGGTGGTACTTCCCCAGACAGGCATTGCGCAAAAGTCATACTACTTTTAAAATTGAGCTGAAAATTTCTATCACCTAAATCTAAATAAAAATGATACACTGACTAACTTCTGACTATCTAAATTCACTCAGTTCCAACCCTCTGATGTAGACAATTAAAATTGGGCTCAGAACATTCTTAATCTTCATAGTAGGTAGTATAATAACGTAGCGAAAATACCCCTCATGAATCTACGGAAATTTATACGGTTAAAGTCGTACATACATAACACCACGCCTATTTCCCGTCGGGGTAGGCAGAGACTACAGTTCTCCACCTGCTACGATCTTGACATACTTCCCTTGCTTCCTGTACTTTCATCAGTCCTTTCATACTCGTACATGCTCGTCAGTTTAGGGTACTTTTAATCTGGCCTTTATTAAGAAGGTCCTGAATTTGGTCCTAGTACGTCCAGTCGTGATATGATAAATCAACAGAAATACTTTGACTACTATTGACTTATCATTACCACATTGAACTCGTTATGACTTATCAATAATCCCCTGTCAGAGCCATTAACTGTATATTAACGGGAGTTATAGCCTCTTGTCTTTATAGCGACATCTGGCGGTAATGTGTAGTAATATCGTCGTGTGCTGCTCGCTCACATTGTTTATGGGCTTGATTAGAATAGGATAGATAATATAGATGTGGATGGCTTGTTTAGAGATGGGGTAGTGTAGCTTCTTAATGAGCGTAACACTGCCATCATCATAACATCCCATGAAACGCCCACTACAGGACAGGGAGCTCCCTCTAGAATTCTAGCTTTTGCTGGAAAAATGTAGAGGGGAAGTACCATAATCACCTCGCTTGTTAGCGTTACGGTTGGCACCATGGACCGCGGTTGTAGGTGACTGCAGTAAGTAATATGTTAGATACAAAGGAGGATGCTGCTGCCCATCCTCCAGTTTATAACCCTTAGTCGCCTCTTACGACACCCACGGGTATGTAAGGGTTGGTACTATTCTTTGCCGGCACCACATGGGGCTATCCTTATCATAATATTCCATTAAGAGTCCACCGTTGGAAAAGGAGCTATCTCCAGAATTTCACAGCACAAGGAATGGTACATTTTGAAAGGGTAGAAAGGCATCAGGTTTGTAAGCGTTGCGGTTGGCATCATGGATCGCGGTTTTTGGTGACCGCAGTATGTAAGATGGTAAGAGGGCGCTGGTGATCTCGCCTCTCTACAACCCCAAAACGTTCCCTGTTGGATAATATTATTTCAATTGCATAGTAGTCAACAAGGCAGCCTTCAAGAAACGAGCCTACAAATATCTTAAAGGCCGGCAGCGCACCTGTGATCCCCCTGGTGTTGCGGGTGTCTATGGGCGTCGGTGATCACTTACCATCAGGTGACCCGCCTGCTCGTCTGCCTCCCTCTTCTATAAAAAAAAAAGTCACTTGCACTACAAAAATGTCAGCGTAATAAAGATAGCCAAATGTTAAATATGTTAGATACAAAGGAGGATGCTGCTGCCCATCCTCCAGTTTATAACCCTTAGTCGCCTCTTACGACACCCACGGGTATGTAAGGGTTGGTACTATTCTTTGCCGGCACCACATGGGGCTATCCTTATCATAATATTCCATTAAGAGTCCACCGTTGGAAAAGGAGCTATCTCCAGAATTTCACAGCACAAGGAATGGTACATTTTGAAAGGGTAGAAAGGCATCAGGTTTGTAAGCGTTGCGGTTGGCATCATGGATCGCGGTTTTTGGTGACCGCAGTATGTAAGATGGTAAGAGGACGCTGGTGATCTCGCCTCTCTACAACCCCAAAACGTTCCCTGTTGGATAATATTATTTCAATTGCATAGTAGTCAACAAGGCAGCCTTCAAGAAACGAGCCTACAAATATCTTAAAGGCCGGCAGCGCACCTGTGATCCCCCTGGTGTTGCGGGTGTCTATGGGCGTCGGTGATCACTTACCATCAGGTGACCCGCCTGCTCGTCTGCCTCCCTCTTCTATAAAAAAAAAAGTCACTTGCACTACAAAAATGTCAGCGTAATAAAGATAGCCAAATGTTATTGATGACGTGCAGTTAACTGCAACTTTTTTTTTTTCAGTACTTAATGAACATGAGGCAAATAGTTTGAGTACCGTACTTATAACAGTAGTTATCGATGTTGAACCTCAGAAGTCAAAATGGACATATTAATAAGACCTGTGCGCCGACTATATTTTAGATAGTGACGTCTAGGGTTTACGTCCCCAGCCTAATATCTACACTTAAATATGAGCAAGACAGTGACCGCAACCCTTAGTTTATAGTTAGTATTAGTAAACAATAATAGCCGTCATCTGGCAGTAATGTGGCTTTCAAGTATGGTAGTTTATGAGCAAGCTAAACACGTTGACAATTTAGTGCTATGTTATGAAATACTTATAGGGTATCCCTTAGCTGGAAAAAAGGAATATATTTCCCACTCAGCATTTTACACTTTGCGGGCCTCGGTAAAAAACATAACATGTCCCCAATTTTTTTATATTGTATGGGCAATAGGAATAAAAAAAATATAAAAATATTTTTATTTAGGTAAATCTGAACAGATCCATGTACCGGGGTTTCCCTGTAAGTAATCAAAGATACTTGTAGTGGGAATGCCTGAAGAAATAGAGTTCCCACATCGCCTTAGTTTATGTGGGAAATATGTTCCTTCTGTCCATTCCTCACAATGAGTTTGCATAAACGTCTGCCCAATCAAGGGTTATTCTATGGCTATGATTGAAGAAGAGCAATGTAGACTAGTTGCCAGCTCGACAAGCATAAAGCGATAGGAGATGAAGAAAGCATGCTTTCCAAAGAACGAAATTACTCGAGGTTGTAAGAAAATAACAGTAAAATAATAAATATTCCATCAATCCCATATTAAAAATTTCAGAAGGCCTTAGAAGGCGCTAAGCAACGGAATACCATTACATAAGAAAATGCACTTATCAATGTAATTAGGGTACAAACTTCCATACGATATTCATCATACAAATGTTTGCCCCTGCCAGAAATCGAACTCAAAACCATCAGCTTGGCAAGCAAGGTCAATACCAACAACACTAGTCCGTAATTTAACTTAGCTGTCACCCCATCGGGACATGACAAGGGCCGTGTTTATGTGAGCTGAAAAAAATTTAAAACTATTAAATTGAAAATAACAGAACTATTAAATCACATAGAAAATACTTATCCAATACTTTTTCACAACAACAATACAAATACCTAACACAGTCCAACAGGAATTCTTCGCATGCATATTGGCGAAGTTTGCATTCGCTTGGTTGCTTGCAAGTTGCACGATCTCGCATGCGGGCCCGTATAAGTTGTGGATATTGAAAATATTTTGCGGATTATCCGCCGCCGCCAGCCCAAGCGCAAGTGACGATGGTGAATTTTTTAAAACTTCCCTCTTGTGTGTGAAATTGTGTGGGATCTTTGCAACTGAATTTTAAGTTATGGATAAATTTTGTATCGGTTTAGTCGGATGCATTTGAATGGTTAAATGGTCGAAATAAAATATGAATAACATGTAAAGGATACACACTTACTTTCTCGCGATATTCAAGTAAAAAGTATCAACTGCAAACTTAAATATGTAATGCCATACACATTGTACGGAAAAAATATTCTCATGAAATACTTAGAATTCAAATTGTTAACAACCGTAAACGCTATCAAGTAAATCATATTATTACGTTTTGGTAATACTGGAACAACCCTTATATGAAATTACACAGACCAATTGATACTGCCGCACGAAACCTTACATAGAGATGTTCGGTCATGCAGTTTCATAAAAATCGTTTGAACCGTTTTTCAGCACAATTGAATTCTTCATTTTTGTAGCATGACAGCTGCTACCCTCAAAATTTGATCCAGCAAGAAACCACTAAAAATCCTTCTTTAAATTGCATATCAATCATAAAAATAAAATATGGTGTCAATCGGACTATTCGTTTAGCCGCTGGGCCATGACGGTCTGACCAACCGAACGACCGACCGAAAGACGGACTGGAAAGAAAGAGTATCTTCCGCTGGGCCACAAGCGCTTTTTTCCAATAGATTAATAATTAAAAAAGCTTCTGTTTGTGACGTTTTTTATCAACCGTCAACCGCGATTGGTTTATTTTATCCCTGGCTGTACAAAAAGACATAAACAGAAGCAGTAAAGGGCCTGGCTTTTAATGTCTCTAGCAACTTTTATAACCGCTTTATTTTTTTCTTGGGTTAGTTCCGCCCGGTTTTGATGGTAAGAGTTGATGGTTTTTTTATTACCTGTGGCTTTTTAGCCGGGAAAGGATAATGTTTTGAATAAATTAACAATATGTAATGAAATCTTAATTTGAGGAGATACATGAAGGGTCCAGCTGAAAGACATCACATACCTACCTAATGTAATAGCAGCGTTTCGCTGAGCTGCGCCCATTCAGTATACTGTATAAGTAGATGATTTTGATTGCTTTTTAATGTCATAAATTATAACATAAACTATATGTAAAGTTGCATAAACTATTACTAAATAACTTTGCATGTGTCTGTATTTTTTCCATTAATTAAATATGCTCTTGGTTTGTTTGAAATAAAAAAATGTAGCTCGTTCTTCGTATATAAGAAAAAATTGTTCAACTTCAGTAACATGCCACAATAATTATGTGCATAATTTAAAAAAGATCCTTATAACTTTATTATGTAATATTTTACAACACTCAAAGGTTGCCTGGTAGAGATCGTTACCTTATCAATAAGGTCGCCTTTTGTACAATTTTTTTTTCTTTCAATGTTTCTGTTTTTATTGTCCTGTGGAGTGTGATAGAGTATACAGGATGATCCATCGGGACGGCTCAGTATTGGAAAGCCTGAAACTATAACTATAAGAGATATACAGCGTGATGTCTTATTTACCAGAAAAAAAAATTAAGGGATGATTCTGCCCATGAAACGGAACAACTTTTCCAAGGAACATAGGTCGAAATAAGAAAAAACCAAATTTGACCTCCCATACAAAATGCGCTATCAGCTGCTGATGCAGTTTTTACAGGAGGTCAAAAATTTATTTTCGTATTTCGACCTATGTTCCTTGGGAAACGTTGATCAGTTTCATGGCCAGGATCAGTTTCTGGTGAATAAAAAAATCACGCTGTATACGTTTGGTGTATTATATTATCGTTGGTTGGGTCTGGCAACACACAAATCTAAGGGTGTAGTTAGAGTAATGATTAAAAGGCGATTATCCGGGTCGCTGTCGGCTTGTTAGTCCGGGGTATGAGACCCGAGTTAATTTTTGATACGTCCGCAGTAAGCCATGGGCGGAGACTGGGCAGATTACGGAAACTGTACAACTAATCCATGGGTTTAGGGCTGTGGTCAATTATTAAGGTCGGGTTATTTAAGGATGTTTGTGGTTCAATTATTAATATTGTAAATTCGTTACGCTACTACGCATTGAAAGAATAATGTTAGGTGTACATAATATTATCAAATAGTTTTTTATGTATTTGAACGATAAACTCACGTTTTGGATGCCACGAGATTCCAATCTGATGTATGGCGGCGATAAATAATAGGCGGCGATCCGTGAAATTACTGACCTCCCTAAAAAAATACACTAATTGGAATAAAACCTGGTTGGTCCTGTGCCTTCTACATAAAACGTGATACATAAATTATGTGTTAATATCACTTACGTGTCGTTTAGTGATAAAATTGTGGTTTGAAAACGCTATCAACCATTTAAACAGTGCAACGATAAGCAATCGATATCTTTGTATTGTAAAAAAGTATTTTATTTTATTGTTAAACAATCTATAGCTTAGTAGTTGTTGAAAAAGACACTTTCCAGTTGAAACCTTTATTAACAAGAAAATAAAAAAGTTTGTAAAACACTTTTTTTATTAGGAATCTGAAGAAAGAGTTAATGAATTTATTTAATACAGACCATCAGAATAACAGCCTCTCAACCCACTTACAAACAATACCTTAATCTCACCTTTTACGAAAACACCGGCCAAGTGCGAGTCGAGCGCACGCACTAAGGGTTCCATTAAATCACGCAATGATAAACCTCTAAAACTTTAAATCTTCTGTGTGCGTGTTTGATTGTTTGGTGGATCAGAAGACTGCACAAATCCAAATAGAACTTGGCCGAAATAAACGACTTTCGATATTTGCATTAACCTTACTTCATAATATTATTGTAAACGGAAAGTACATGGCATGGTCGTTTGATGAAGTTTTTTCAAAACATGTATTTTTAACTTTTCTGGGACTATCCTAACATCCCTTGAACTGTCGATTGCAGGACACGGAGCTCCCTCCAGAACTCCAGCAAAAACTAAGGGTACTTACGAGGCGATTTGCATGTACCATGCATGTAAGCTTTGCGGCTGGCGAACGCTGTTGTTGGTGACCGCAGTATATAAGATGGTACGATACACAGAAAGATTCTGCTGCCCATCTTCTGGTTCGTAAGCCCTTAGTCGCCTCTTACGACACCCACGGGTGGAGATGAGTTGGTATTATTCTTTGCCGGCACCACACGGACGTTCTGGGACTATAATAATAATAATAATCAATATAAGCCGTCATACTCAATACCTGCCGCATTGTTAGAAAGTTCCTCACATCTTCAATTATCTTCTCTTCTACCGATCCCACCTCAATTGGTTAAGGCCCGTGCGGTGGGAATTGTACCTCCGAAAGGAGAGAAAAATAATCTTTTAAAACTCAAATAATAATCATTTACTTCAAGAAACTATGACTCATTACAATTACATTAAAATATAAATGTACTACGATGTGTCTATAATGTAATATTATGTTCTTTAGTATTTAATAATGACTTACCTCTACAACTACGACACGAACCAGGTTTCGAAGAAAAAAAGATTTTTACTGACAAAGCAACTAAAAGTGATCCTATAAGGGTAGAGTTTTTCATTTTAACGCACGGAACCCTGAAGATTCTTTAAATCCCCTCGTCCCTCGAATTTTGTTCAAACAAGATACGTCAATAATTCTACAGGACCAATATTAGTTCGCGTTAACGAGCCTCACTACCGTGATTCCGGAACTAGACTTTAATTACAGGGGATAAGGTAGGGTTTGCAATGTTGTTGGAACTAATTATTTTATTTAAATATTTGCCAATTACAGTCGGGTTTGCAGTACGGCGCGGCGCAAGAGCAGACTGCAGTGAGATAATTAGGCAGTTGTGAGGTGTGCTCTAGGTTTAAGAGAGGATTGGGGGCTGAAGTCTGAGTTATTGTTTAAATTACATAAGTAATTCATAACGAAAAGATTTATTTATTGTTTAGTTTACTAGAGGAAAAATTTTGTCTAGTGTGTCGTTGCGTTTTACGTATGTGGTTTTATGCTTTTAAAGGCAAACTTTTTATTTAAATATAACTTACCTAACATAACTCTTTGGTATTTGACAACTAGGCCAGTCGATTCTTGCTTTTCTTTTCACTATTATCTTGTGCTTTTTCCAGTCAATTTTTTAAATTTTCAAGAAAAGTTTCCAGTTGGTCTCTCCTCCTCCGCCGAGATGCATCGCCTTTGTCGTTACTTTTGCCTACGAAATATTAAGCATATCGTGTGGCCCAAACCTTTCAGAATCTTTCTGGATCTTTTCTTTTTATAGATTTTTAAGAAAGCATACATAAAAATATTATATATTTAAAACAAAACAAATAAAGAGAGTCGTTTGCTTAAAATTACTAGCTTCTATATTTGCTTTATAAATAAATTATATGACCTAATTTCTACTTGTATAATTATACTGAGTTTTTGGTATAATTATCAACTCAACATTCACTGATAAATCAATATTTCTTCTACAGGATTTAAGATAAGCAATAAAAATTTTTGGTTGTTCAAAAAAATTTGGCCCGATCGACGATCGATCAATCGAAAAAAAATTGCAAACTAATAAAAGTCATAGAACAAAAGTAGTTTGGCATGCTATGGTGCAAAGATATTGTAGAAAAACTAAATTATTATGCGCATCGTTTTCCAACAATTAAAAACATGTGTCTCACTCCACTTAAGTAAAAATAATACATCTCGTTACAGAAATTATTTTCAAAGTAAATGTCTCTTGGGATCATAAATTAACGGCTTGTCCTCGGAGCCAGTGACTCGTAAATGTTTTATTAACGACCCGATAATGAGGCTCTCAGTTGACTCGTGATGGGTGATGGACTCATGCAAAAATTATTTTATTTTTACTTATACATGGAGTAAGGGGACAGGCATGATCAGTCAGCGTTACTGAACGATTTTCATTAAAGTGTCTATGGGCTTACTCTTGACCTCGTTATAGCCCTGAGGACAGAGATGATGTCAACGATGGAACGAGCCAGCCCAGAAGAAACCTATTCACTCGCGATTTAAATAGATTCGGGTTATAAGAGCTCGGGAACACATAGTTACGCGGGCAGAAAACTCCACCCCTTAGCCGTGTGCATTATAAAAGATGTCTCAAAGCGCTTTGTGCAGATGTGAGGAATATCAACTAAGTATGGGTGATATCCTGTGGTGCGTCTGGATTCTCGATGGTAGAAGGGGGATAGCAGAATAAGCGGGGGGGGGTACTTCACATTGGTAATTTTTGTTTAAGTTTTCTGTTTGTTTTAATCTTTGGTTACATTAGACCCATCTTAGAGGAAGCGATTGAAACATCCAAACTAAAAAAACAACAATGCCATTTACATTACAATATTTTTTTGTGATTTACAGCTAAAATACAATAAATAACGCGTTACATATAGTATTCATTAGCTTCAAATGGATTTAAATTTTAATGAGTCTTTAAACAAACTCTGGACCCAAGTCGGCCGGTGCCAGGAAAACATGTGCCGGTGGCTTAGAGCTACGCGTCAAACCGCGCTAGCGAAAATCGTGTTACTCTATGGCCGGTGGGGCTACAGCACGGATTCTGTACGTATGTGTGGTTTCTCTCCCCAAACAATAGTTCACTGTTTGTCTTGCCCTGCGCTAGCGTGCCCATCCATCAGCTCACGCGAGAACCTTTGCAACGCTAATGATAATGCTGTCTGCGTGGCAGAGTAATAAAGAGATAAAGATATTTATTTCAAAAAGTGTTACAAAGGTTTACATATATTACTATTGGCTACCGCACTAGGAAAATCCTGTTTCGCGGTAAGCCATTCGACCGTTACCTTACGTTATATTGTATTACATTATATTATAAAAATAAAAAGTAAAACTAAACTAAAAATAACAAAAAAGGAATATTCTAACGATAACTTATTTAGTCTAATAGTCCAAGCAAATACATCGCTGCGGAATCGACACGAAGAAGAAGAAATGGATACGGAAAATAAATAAAAACTATGATAGTAAAACACATTATCAAATAATTTTACCTAGCAAACTCTAAAATATCAAGCACATTGTCCCAACAAAACTCTTCAGTAGTTTCACTGTCTACGTGCCGGCTACGTCGAGCTACGCTGCTACGGGGCTCGTAGCTACTCCTACGCGTTTTAAATTAGTTTATACTTTGCCTATCTTGCGTTTTATTTTTATTTCAATGTTATTATTTCAATATTTTTGCTCTCGTCTATATATTTTGTATTAACAAATATTGTTCATAACAACTGACCACCCGATTTTTATTCGGGACATTCAAAATAATATGATTATGCAAATTCACTGTTTTAAATATTTTTTGTCAAAGGTTGTGAATGTTTACATTAAAGATAGGGCTACTATTTTCCCCAAGAAACTTATGTATTTAAACATAACCATAACGTGTAAAGTCACAATATTTTACCTGTATAGTTTCATTAAATTGAAAATTGTTTCAAAACTGTTTCTGGTATTTCTCAGGTTTGCAACATCAGCAAAATCTGTAGAATTAAAATTTTCCTAACCATGTTAGTACATTTAAAAAAACTGTTCATTGCACAACTGTTGTCTTTTATTCTGCTTTGAACTGTATATTTTCAGATCTGAATTATATCATACTTTTGTATCCTTTGTTATTGTTAAAGTAATTCTTAAGCACAACATTCGGCCGTAGACAAGTTTAACGGCACCATAAAGACGCACTAACCGAGGATCCGACACCATAAAACGAACGTAATTGGATTCCCAACGAAACTTTATTTTGACTTGAGATGAGTGTTATGGAATTCCGATGCTGTATAGAAGAAACTGTTCTGCACTGATCCACCAGAAACTTAGAATAAAATATCAGTATCATCACAATTTTATTATGTAAATACTGTTAAAATTCTAACCTTAAAAATTGCCACTTTGACCGACTCTGCGCTGCCCGGATCCAGCAGATCTCTGCGATTTCGTAGGACCTACCCTACCCACACTATGTCTTTCAGTTAGTTTCAACAGTCTTAAAACTTTGTGCCTAGTGGTGTATCACTTATCAAATCTATATGACCTTGGTTCTTATTTGAAGGTGGTTGGGCTTTTGTGGAAACTCCGTCTGGGGAAGTACCACCCTCTTGTTTTTTTCTGCCGTGAAGCAGCAGTGTTTGCACTGCTGTTTGTGTTTCTGTTTGAAGGGCAAGGGAGCCAGTGAAATTACTGGCACATGAGACATACCATCTTAGTTCTTAAAGTAAGCAACGCGCTTTGCTGTCTTATTAATGTAAAAATATGCCATTAGTAAGACAGTAGGTGCTATGGGCGGTGGTGACCACTTACCATCAGGTGACCAACCTGCACGTTTGCTCACTTGTAACATAAAAAAAAGCAAATGACACACGAGCATCATGCAGGATCCTCTAATCGTCGATTGTTATTTAATTAGAGGTTTGTAGATTTTCAACAATTCATTAAAAGGCTACGAAATAAAAAAAGTCAATTGGCTACTGCTGGAGTGTTTTTTTGTAAAATACACAAAAAAACACTAAACTTGTGTCCTGACCTACAGTCCAAAAATGTATGGTTTGAGATAGCAGTGAACACAATGTCAGCGACTACTATTTCCAAACTAATTTCTTTTACTTAACAAGATAAAATTTTGTTACTTAAGTTAGTGAGTGTACACTTAAAAAGAAAAGCGTGTGTGCATGGCAGAGATTGCATGCCGGACGGTCCTTAAAGCGACACAAGGCATGTTTGGTATTCAGTGTAACAGAGTAATAATGTCGATACAGAGACATGTTAGCGACACGTAGGACCTGTTGAGCGTAGAACTGAAGAGAAGTTTTAAACTAGCAAAGGTAAATCTACTCATGAATATCCATCTATATGGGTGAGTGAGTACACTGGACTGGACACGCTTAAGCACGCGCTAAGTAATAGAATGTTAAAACCGAGAATTCATATGATGTATATTTTGCGATGCGCTTAGCCAAAGATTGGATTTCCTTTCGTACCTTCGCATAGACCTGCTCTGGGAAAACTTATTTCAATTGTGGAACATATCTCTATCGATACAAACTTCCGGTGCGATTGGTCCACTTTTTTGATCAGTTCACTTTTCCCTAAAATAACCCACGATAGGATTTTTATTGTCACAAGTTGGCAGACGAACAAGTGGGCCACCTGTGGATAATTGGGCACCAATATCCACTGTGTTAGTAGTGACAGAATTTGAAAATGATATGACTCATATGCCGATAAATTCACTAGCTTCCCCACTCTTCCAACCGAAACGAATTAGTGCAAATACTGCTGCTTTACGAAAGAAATAGGTAAGGGGGTGGTGTTACCCCAGGCTTTGCAATAAATTCTGGAAAACTTGACGCTACTAAGAACCAGAATAAAAATTTAACGGTATATCATTTTGAAAATTCGTTTACTGGGTCATACACAAAACTTGAAATATTATTGTTCAGACAATAAAACAAATCATAAAACGGATTTGGCCAACTGAAATATTTTTCTTCTTAAAAAATACATTTGTCACTGTGTTTCTGCAACTGTTTTGATAGGCAGGATATCTTATTAAAATTATTATTATTACTTTTCCATCAAAATGTTTCCTCCTGTGGACTGTTATATAAAAATTATTCACTGCACCTTTTTTAACTACAACTATACCCTATCATACGCGTAATATTAATAATAAATAAATTATACTACAGTTAATTAAACAAAAGCGGTCTAACATAATAATAAATGAATTAAACTTGAGGTTATAAGTATCAATGTCTCTCCTGTGGACATAAAGAAAGAGTACAAAATACGGGTTATTATGTGAAAGTAGCCATTATAATATTTTTATTTTGGCAACACTGGGTATCTGTCATTTGAAGGCTTGAAGTACAGCTTGACCAACTTATCTGGAGAATTTTGTGATGGCGCCACGATCGAAAAGGGTTGCCACCTATTACAAAAATAAACAAATTCAGCCTTTTTAGGGTTCCGATACCAAAATGGTAAAAAAAAGGAACCCTTATGGTGCCGCTCTGTCTGTCCGTCTGTCTGTCACACCTCTATATCTCAGCAACCACTTACGCTATCGAGCTGAAATTTGGAATAGTTTTAGAATATAGTTGCCCAACTTAATTGCACATGAAATTTTTTTGAAAAAAGTATGATTATTAATGTAAAGGGGGCCAAAATAGGGGGGGCCAAATTTCAAATTGTCGCTACTAGGTCGAGTGGGGTATCATATGAAAGGGCTTTACTTGTACATTTTAAAATATATTTTTGTATTTTTTTAAGTTTCTTAGTTTTCAAGTTATGATGAAAAATGTCAAAAAAAATACCATTCCCCCCCCCTTATCTCCGAAGTTTGAGTAAGGGAAAATCTGAATTAATTACAGTTGACAGAGGTTTATGTAAACTTTACAGCAAAAATAAAACGATCTTTCTAAAATGCACAGTTTTTCAGAAATCTGCAAAAAACCTTTACAAACAAATTTAGTTTTGCGGTCCTGAAAATGGACTTTATTGCTTCCAAAAATACTATAGGTATATCGGAACCCTCGGCGCGCGAGTCCGACTCGCACTTGACCGGTTTTTTAATACTCTTAACTACATGGTTAAATATGACATGACTTTTTACTGTTTGCCTCCTTGCTCGCAATCACAGATAAAAGATACAGGGTGTAAAAAAAAGTACGATGATCCTTCTTAGGGGTGATTCTACATCACTAATAATTTAATAACTCTCCGGGCGCTTCACTTCTACTTGAGCTAAAACTACTTTTTTTAAGAAGAAGTATTTTTAATATTTTTTGTACAATCTATTAATGATGTAGAATCACGCCTTAGAAGGATCATCGTACTTTTTAGGGTTCCGTACCTCAAAATAAAAAAACGGAACCCTTATTATAGTATCACTTTGTTGTCCGTCTGTCTGTCAAGACCCTTTTTCTCACGAACGAGAAGAGGAATCAGGTTGAAATTGATAAAGAATATTAAGGTCCATAAACCACACAAGATCTGAAAATTAAATTTTTTTACAACGACGCAATTAAAAGATATGGCTCTTTATGTCCTCATCTCCATACATTTATGCAAAAAAGCAAAACCTACAGGGTACTTCCCGTTGACCTAAAATTATGAAATTTGACAAGAAGCTAGGTCTCACAGTACAAATAAAGGGAAAAGTCTAAAATCATTGAATATTTAAATTTTTCTCACAACTAAAATAACCAATTAAAGTGAGCTCCCGTTTCAAGAACTTTTCTATAAAGGAGGGGTCAAGTTGGATGGTCGCGGAGTTATTTTAAAATCAAAGAGCAAAACCTTTTAGTATATCATATGGTAGATAGGTACGGAACCCTTAGGGCGCGAGTCCGACTCGCACTTGGCCGGTTTTTCACACCCTGTATAAGTAAATACAAAGATCGATGATAAAGACAACGGTCTTGACTAAACGGTAAGTTTTTAGGCAAATTGGCCTCGGAATCATTAAAGCATACGAGTTATATATTAAATGTTTATTTTATTAATAACTAGCTAGTGCCCGCGACTTCGACTGTGCAGGTTTATAAGTTGTAGCCTATGTGTTATTCTGATGTATAAGCTATATTATTGTAAAGTTTCATTAAAATCCATTAAGTAGTTTTTACATGAAGGAGTAACAAACATCCATCCACCCATACTTACAAACTTTCGCGTTTATAATATTAGTAGGAAGGATAACATATCAAAATAGCTATTTTTATAATTATTTTTTTCATAGAAAAAGAACACCCGGATTATTCCTTTTACTGATAACCTTTCACACAGTAATTAAATTAAATTATGATGCTTGACAAGCATTTTCTAAACGGACGAACATGCTTGACAAGCATTGTAAAAATATAAATTTACTTGAAATACATAAAATACTTGGAAATATGCAGAAAAACAAGAACAGAACAGACAACACTGACTGATACAAGGAGGTTTAAGTAGCAGCTCTTTCGGCTAAGGAGGGAGCCATAACCGTATCCATTTCTTGCGAGGGACCTCCATACTAAAATGTATGTACACTTGTTCACGTATGGACTGTTAGGTCGCCCACTATCCTCGTAAGTGTAAAATGCAGACGAAGTGTAATACGGGTTTCTTTATTTCATATACAAAACAAAACCTGTAACTAAATCTGAGGCTCAGTCACTTTAGCTTCTGTTAGTTCTGAAAAAAGAGCGGTACAAAGTCCACCGTGTCAAGATACACATGCTTTTGACTGTAGGTACATGTACCTGAACACAAAACTGTAGTATTTCTATACAAACTTTGTTTGAACACTTATTTTCCCCTTTAAAAGATGATTTCTAAAACATGAAGGTTCACATCTCTCTTTATTTCTCAAAGTATTTTATTTATTTACCTGAGTTTTCAAAACTCTAGAAGGTTCATACGTATATTTTTTTATGAGTTGCGTATCTTCTATTCGAGTGAACCGATAACAACGATACACCGCTTTTATATTGCAAGAAAGAACGCCAAACACATTATTGAAAACCTCGTTTGTATCCTCTGTTTCAGTGAACCGTTTGCAATGAAACAAATCTGAGCAATGAAACAAAATTAACCCTAATGTGTTATTGTTAACCTTATTTCAAGCGGTTGAGTGGTCTGTGAGTTATTGGCGCCACCGCTTGAAACTTGGATTGTACTCTGTTTGAGTGAACTGATTGCAATGAAACTAAGCTTATATGTTGCACGGAAATAAACTTAATACATTACCTATCGAAAACCCGGTTCAAATCGGTTCAGTGGTTTGAGAGTTTATCGCGAATACACAACCAGACAAACAGACCAACAGACAAAAATTCCAAAAATGAACCGAATGGTTTCTATTACCTTTTTTGTGATCAAGATCAATTTTTCCCGATAATTTCAATGAACAGAATCGGCGAGTTATTAGATGATCAATTCACAAGTAAAAATGATATATTTTCACTTTCGCATATAAAGTTTGGATGAAACATTAGATTTTTTTAAAGATTTTTTTTTATATTTGTAAAAGTAACCAAGACCCTAGTTTTTTGACCGACTTGTCATAGTCGACTAGGAGACGCTTTACACGACTATGTTTAGGACGGACTCTACAGTTTTTACTCTGAGGACTGTCAAAAACAAAATGACGTTTTCAAAATGACGTAAGTAGTTCCGCTTTTGGCCATTCTACAGAAAAGTTGGTCAAGCTGTAATGGTGAATTTCCTACGTGAGAGACGAATTATAAAAAAAATTTTATTTCACTTGTTAAATGTAAAAGATTTAGTTGTCTTTTCTGTTCCTTTCATTAATCGCAAAGTACTTTATAAAAAAATGTTATTAGTGATTTGGACCGAGAATTCAAAATAATTTTGCTTCTATTCTAGCCTCAAAATTAAAAGAATGGTTCGATATTTTCTTAATGCAAGTCTTTTCTGTGGACAACTCTCCTGTGGACAACATGTCCACAGGAAAGACAAAATTCCACAGAAACGACACAATATATAATATCACGCCTTGTTTCCGTTGGGGTAGGCAGAGACCACAGTTCTCCACCTGCTACGATCTTGACATACTTCCCTTGCTTCCCGTACTTTCATCAATCCTTTAGCATGTATATGCTCGTCGGTTTAGGGTACTTTTAACCTGGCCTTTTTTGAGAACGTCCTGAATTTGGTCCTGGTCCTGGTACGTTCGCCGAGGGCTTCCCCTTTCAACGTTTCCATTCACTCTCGCCATGTAGATCTCTGTCGTCAATCTTCTATTATTTCTCCTCTCTACATGACCAAACCATCTCAGCAGTCTTTTCTCAATTTTAGTCACTACGTCTTCTTTTACGCCACAACGTTCTCTTATCACACTATTTCTAATCATGTCACTCAATTTCACATCAATCTTACTCCTCAACGCTCTCATTTCTACTGCATTTTTTCTTCTTCTAACTCTTCAGAAAAGCATGCAGAGCAGCATTGACCATGTTTCCAGCATTCACTCTTCTTTCAATATCACTTTCACATTTTCCATCTCTCGCAAACTTAGAACCCAGATACACAAACTCCTTCACTTGTTCGACTTGTTCACCACCTATTAATATAGTACACTCTGTCATACACTCTTCTCTTTCAAATACCATTACTTTCGTCTTGCTTACATTTACTTCAATTACTTTCCTATCAAAAGCCACATTCATCATTGTTAATCCAGAACTATATACAAGCTAAATTATTACCATCTCCTGTAACTCGTCAGCAGATGACGCAAGTATAACTTGTTCATCAGCGTAGAGAAGATATTTAATGAGTAACTGATGCATTCTCGGTCCGCACATACTCTCTTTCAGATCAGTCAAACAATTATCCATGAATAGGTTAAACACCCAAGGTGACTCTACACATCCCTGCCTAACACCTTTTTCGATGCTAAACCATTCAGTGTACGCCCCGTTTATTCTGACGCAAGCACTAGAATCCTCATAGAGAGATTTCAGTGCTTGAATCAGATGACTGTTCAACCCATACATAGACAATGCCGACCACAATTCATTCCTCACCACTCGGTCATAGGCCTTTTCCAAATCCACGAACGCGCAGTAGGCTTTTTAGTTTTTGGCCAAAAACTTTTCAGCTATGCACCAAAGATCTGATCCGATGCACATGATCTGTACATCCCATTTTCTTTCTAAATCCCGCTTGTACATCCCATAGTTTTTTGTTAGTATCTTTCATCACTCTTTCAATCAAAACCTTTGCATACAGTATGCCGACGACACTGAGAAGACTTATCCCGTGGTAATTTTTGCAGTCAAAACAATCAAAACTTTTAAACCTGAACAATTTTGTTCACGATCTAAATAATCGTGTACCGGATTCAGTTTCATTTGATAATTTTAATGACACTGATTCAGTAGATTTTATACCAAATAAAAAGAAAATGCGAACAACTATGCGGCTTTAAATTCGCGGCTTTGAACTGCATTGATTCAATTATCGATGATAGTGTTGAAGCGGTCGAGGTTCATAGTTTAAGTGGATGGTTGTCTTCACTTAAAAATAGACATGACTTTTGTATTCTACATTTGAACATTCGATCTATTAAAAAGAACTTTGGGGAATTATTGGTAACCTTAAACTGTAACTTAAAAGATATAGATGTCATAGTAATAACTGAGCCTAACATAAACTTTTCTTTGTTGAATTTTTATAAAATTGCAGGCTATAATATACATAGTTATACTCGCACAGGGCGCAGTGGCGGAGGAGTGCTGGTCTATACGCGAGATACACTCTCTGCAAGAGTGAGAGAGACAGTGCATACAACCAGTATGCGAGCAGCGGAGTGCGTTTCCATTGTACTTTCTGAAGGTGGGTGTGATGCGATACAATTACTATCTATATATAGGCCACCAAAAATAAATAACAAAAATAAATTACTACAATTTCTAAAAGAACTTCGGAACATTTTAGATAGCTTACCTACAAATATAAAGATAATTCTTTGTGGTGATATAAATATAAACCTCTTAAATGAGAACGATGCTCATGTTTTAGAGTATGAAAATTTGTTAGCTGAGTATGGCTTAACTAAATGTATTAATAAAGTTACGCG
Organism: Athrips mouffetella; assembly: GCA_947532105.1. Classification (NCBI taxonomy): domain Eukaryota; kingdom Metazoa; phylum Arthropoda; class Insecta; order Lepidoptera; family Gelechiidae; genus Athrips; species Athrips mouffetella. The sequence continues at coordinate 25,604,165 of OX383976.1, forward strand.
CAAAGAAATTGTAAAAGACTATATCGTTGAGTCATGCCTGGATCATATATATGTCAGGGCCCCTCTTGCAGTGATAAATTCAGCGGTCATACAACATAAAATATCCGATCACTACTATGTCTCGGCTACTGTGCAATGGAACCGCGCTCCGTCAGGCGATGACGGACGCGCGTCAACCAGCTTGAATGGACGGGCCTCCTGCGCCACCTCGGCGTGTGATCAAATAAAGCCCGCTGTACGTCGTCGTGTACTCGATAATCGTATGGTCAGGGATAAATTGTTAGCGACTGATTTTGATGCCCTTATGTCCTTAGATTGTCCCATAAAACTGTACAATGCACTAATACAATTATTTATCAATATTTATAATGAGTGTTATAAGTTCCAGATAGTGCGTAAAAGCAATAGAAATAATAAAGTCTGGGTAACAGATGGCTTGAAAAAAATGATTGCAGAAAGAGACAGATTATTTGTAGTTTGGAGCAATGATCCCGAGAATATGGTAAAACGCTTAACATATACTAAGTACCGGAATAAATGCTTTAAAATAATTTCTAAATGTAGTAATGAGTACGATAGACAGTGTATAATTGATTGTAATAATAATATAAAGAAAATATGAAGAATTAATATATTGATGGGGAAAGAAAAACAGTGTATAGATAGCCTTATATTGTCAAACATGGATTATGGAAGCATTCAGCACTTAACTAACCGGTTTGCGGCTACCTTTGAGGAGGAAATTCAGCAAATCAAGCACAATTGTGATATTAAATTGTTAAATAGAGACTGTTATGTACAAAATGTAGACAGGTGCATGAGATGGCAACCAACTAGCAGTAGTTATGTAAAGAAGGTAATAAAAAATATGAATACTAAGAAATCGCCTGGAAGCGATCTCATGCGCATGTGTGACATAAAGTTTATTTGTGACAAAATTAGCCCGGTGGTTTCTAAGTTGGTCAATTTGTCTGTTAATCAGAAAAAAATCCCTGATAAGCTAAAACAGGCAATAATACGGCCTGTACATAAAAAAGGCAGTCGCAAATCGTACTCAAATTATAGGCCTATAGCTATCTTATCTAGTCTGGACAAAATTATAGAAAAGTGCATAATTGATCAGCTTGGGAACTATCTACAAACTAATGATATATTAAGCAAGTCTCAATATGGGTTTCAAAAAGGGAAAGGCACTAATACTTTATTGTCTAAGTTCACAGATGAGATAAATAATTACTTGGGTGACAAGAAGTTTGTTGTATCAGTATTTTTTGACTACAAAAAAGCGTTCGATACCTTAGAAACGACCACATTATTGCACGCAATTGGAGAGTGTGAGGTGGGGGAGCCGCTGAAACAATGGTTCAGAGACTACCTCACATCACGCTCATATCGAGTTAAGGTTGGCGAGACGTTCAGTGAAGAGAGAAAGGTCCAGTGCGGTGTTCCACAGGGTTCGGGGTGCGGACCAATTTGCTACTTGATGCATGTCAATAGCCTCTGTAATGTACTGCAACACTGCTCGTCGTACATGTTTGCTGACGACCTGTGTGTGCTGCGGGCTGGTACCGACCTCTCTGAAACGTTGCGTCTCGTGCAGCAAGATGTGGATGCTGTAGTAAAGTGGTCGCATGACAATGGGATTGTGCTAAATTCGGACAAAACTAAATTGTTAATTATATATTCTCCTTATTTACCTGTCAATGATGTGCCTACTCCTATATTTGCCCACACCTATGATTGTTTCCATAATATATTTGTATATTGTAGCTGCAAACCTATAGAGAGAGTTAAATGTGTTACCTACCTGGGGGTTAAAATTGATGAGCATTTTTCCTGGGCTGAACATATAAACTTTATTTGTAAAAAACTTACAGTAATTTTAGGTAAATTTTACCATCTTAGTCTTAAGGTTCCTCTCAGTACTCTAAGATTACTGTATAATACTTTGGTGGATTCTATACTGGATTACGCTCTTGATTGCTATGGGCTAACATTTAAATCATATATTAAAAGGCTAGAAAACATACAAATTAGATTTTTAAAATTTTTGGTAGATAAGAAAACTAAAAACAAATGTAAGGATGATTACAGTAAACTATTTAAAGTGTGCAAAATACTTCCAATTAGCCTGAAGCATAAGTACTTACTTTTAACAAATAGCCATGGCAATCAGGAGCGTAACTCATTATTAGTTAATGTTACCAACAGTCATTGCACAAGATCAATGACCTCGGGTAAATTTATTGTCCCTAGAGTGACAAACTATTATGGAAATAGGACCCTTAAGAAGCGTCTTCCGTATCTAATTAACAGTTTACCCGATGACATTAAAAAAGAAACTAAAAAAACTAAATTTAAAAAAGAATTGAAAGAATTCTTCATAGATTGTTTGCCTGATACTCGTAGTAATTAAGCACTTTTTAGAAAATTAATATAATATGTTTAACGAGAATCGACTGATCCTACAGTCAAACTGTCTGTGCAGTTTTGTGGGACTTTGTATAGTTTTTAGGTCTGCACTTATATGTAACAATCAATAAATAAAAAATAAATAATAATAATGCCTTTAAAGTGATGAGTGAATTTCGATGATTCTGATAATTCGCTAAATATTCTTAGCCCAAATAGTTAAGTCTACAGGAAGATAATTTCTTTCCTGTGGACACTTTTATAACATTTTTTTACGTTTGAATGAGAAAACTTTCCGATAATGTTAAGTTTCTTTTTGGATGAAACGTTAAAGACAAACGTGAGAAGATATCTTTGGTTAGCTATTTTGTTTTGCGAAACTTAAAAAATGTGTTTTTGGTTCTTTACTGTGGACAATGTTATCTTCTCTGTGGACCAAAAAAAAACAAATATGTCGATTATTGTCATAATATAACGTGTTGATCTCAATTGTTCCCATTAAAATACTTCTTATATTAAGGGTAAAAAATAAACTGAGTTTGGTTAAGATCAGAAGATTTTTACTTTTTTAAATAATTTTTTTCACTTTTTGAGTATGACCCTACTACAAAATTGATTGCGTTATTTTAATTTTTAAGAATAAATGAGCAAAAATATTTTGTTCAAAACAAGCGCAACATTGTGATATATTATGATTTCATTGACGTCAGAAAATAAAATAACTTAACGAGCTGAAGTCTAGTTAGACTCAACCACGTAAAATTGAAAATTAAATTTTGAAAACCAAAATATACGTGGAATAATGAACCACATTTTAGACCGCAGCCGCTTAACACATTTGCGGAATATTCAAATTCTGAACAATTGTTCAAATTAAGAGCCACAGCAATTGAATTTAATAGTTTAATTTATTTAATGAAGAAGTGCTAGTGTGGGACGCGTGGTAACCGTAAAATTAATGCTAATTACTTAAATTAATACTTAATTTTAATTTAGGACAGGAAGTGCGGGGATTGTGTTGTAATTAAGCTTAGGAGATGATTGTATGTTATTATGAGTAGCATGTGAATAAATTATATTACAGCGAGTGCTTGAAACCTAGTGGAGATTTATCATCCTTTCTGATCACAAAGGTTATGCAACTGAATCAACTCGATAGTGATATATTCGTCAAAACCAACTGGTTTAATCAGGCAGTTAATTGAATGAAGGCGGTTGATTAACTGCCGGCATTCAATTGAATGCCTAGGCCGATTGTTGACTGAACTACTATCGCTCAACGTTTAACAAGTTGGCTAATCGATAGATAGCCCGAATGAGAATCTTGAATCAGCCGGGCGCAATTTAAGTTTGTCAGCAAATTATGATCAGCTAAAATCCTAGTTTATCAGATCAAAATTTATTTGTTCCGCAAAATATTTATTTTTGCAGAAGATTTCGCGCACGTGCACAGAGTAGACGCAAAACTAAACGAAGCAATGCGCTGTATCTCAGGCACTATAAAAACAACCCCCACTCACTGGTTACCCACGTTGTGCAACATCGCTCCTCCTCACTTGCGCAGAATGCATGCTCTGAAGAGAGAAGCTGAAAAAATTACCTCGAGCCCCCTCCTGCCTGTCCATGAGCACTTCTGCCAACCGCCCCCGCATCGCCTAAAGTCTCGACACCCAGCATACCAAGCCGCTCAAACCGTGGCCACGTTCGACATCTCAGAAGCCTGGAAATCTGAATGGACTGAAGCAACCCTTGGATCTTCAGTACAAGATATAGATCCTACGTCCAAGCTACCAGGCTCAAAGCTGCCGCGCAACCTCTGGTGCCGGCTCAATAGACTCCGAACAGGACATGGCCGTTGTAACTACTTCCGGCACAAATGGGGATGGAGAGATTCGGCTATGTGCGAGTGTGGCGAAGAGGAACAAACCATGGAGCACATAATTCGTCGTTGTCCCCTCTTCTCATATCCAAGACCTCCAGAAGACTTGTTTAGTTTACCGCCTGACGCCGCCAAATGGCTAAAAGGAGTAAATTTAAGTCTATAAATTTCGCCTATTCGTAAAGCCATACGATTAAATAAATAAATACTCATTGAGCCCAGTTAAAAGCAGATAGTAAACTGCGAAAATCGGTCCTGACTTCATTATTTTTTTTAAATATACTATTGGCTCTTAATCAAAACTCAAAACCTGTTTTCTAAACAAGTATTTAGTTCAAACAAACACCGCACTCGGCTAAGATTCTCAATGTAATTGACTTTAGGATAACTCCCGTCCAACTGCAGTGAAGTTTAGAACTGGCGTCGACTTCCCAATGACTCTACCAGCGTTCATGCATTCTGGAGCAGTTCGAAAAACACACATCTTGCGGCTTGAACCGGATTAAACTAGTTTAAAATTGTGAGTACAGAAGTTTACGCCGTATGCGCTTTTTTAGAGCATCTTTCAAATTAAAGCGCATTTAAAAGTATTTGCTGACACTTTCTATTTTGATGATAAAGAATGTGACAGCAAATGATTGAAATAATCTTTAACTTAAAATAGGCTTCATGGAATTGACTATTAGTCTGTCCCATTTTATTGAGTTTGAAGTGACAGTGCTATGCTAGACTTGATTTAGACGCCGTAGGTTCATACCACAGAGCAGGTTCATACTATTATGATGTTTATTTTTAGGGCTCCATACCCAAAGGATGAAAAACGGGACTCTTTTAATGTGCCTCCGATGACTATCAGTCTGACCGCCTGTCAGCAAGTTTGAACTTGGCCGGTTCTTGTATTAAAAAGGGCACATCTTTTAAACACAGTTATCTTAATTAGTGTCTCTATGTTGGGAAAAGTTTTAGACTGGCCTTTTCAAAACTCTTGGTCCACTCAAATTTTACGCCCGTTTAATATAAATGTGCTGTGAAATGGTAGCTTGCCTTAATTGGTCGTAATTTGTTGTGAGAAATATTTAATACGCAATACATGTACTGTGAGACCTAGTTCGTCGCTAAAGTTTCTAGGTCTACGGGATGTACCCCATAGGTTTTGGTTTGGTTCAAAAATGTATGGAGATGGGGACAAGGGGCCGTAGTAATGTCTTAAAAGCTTAGAATTAGATTGAGATCAAGAGTAAGCCCATCCTACTAATATTTTAAACGCGAAAGTTTGTAAGTACGAGTATGTATCGATGAATGTTTGTTGCTCTTTCACGTAAAAACTTCTGAATGGATTTTAATAAATCTTTACAATAATATACCTAATACATCAGAGTAACACATAGGCTACAATTTTATTCTGCACAGACGAAGTCGCGGGCACCAGCTAGTTGACAATAAAAACAAAAAATCACACTTTCAAGGACCCATAGACTTTAATATTTGGTATTAATTTCAACTCGATTCCTCACCCGTTTATGAGATAAACTTCCTGTTGCACAAAACTAAAAAATAAAGTTAAAGCTCTTTTAAGTTTATTTGTCTCTTTCCTTGTAAACAAAACAAAAAGTGACAGCAATATATTTAAAGGAACTTTAACTTTAAAGTAGCTTTCTGCAACTGGCGGAACCTTGACGGACTGAAAGACAGACGGACAAAAAGTGACCCTATAATGTTTTTTTTTGTTTTCCTTTTGAGATACGCAACCCCAAAAAGAGTAAAAGAGAAAGACACCTACTTACGAAGAAGTAGGTAGGTACACACAGTAACATTATAACATAATTTTGTCTTCCATCCGTTTTCCCTTATTCGAAATGAAGAGTTATCGCATTACCCGACAGATTCTTCAATCATGCAAAAAATAAGCAATTTTATCGGTTCACGACACTCGTAAGCTTTTTGCGAAATGAATTTGGATTTTATTGACTTTCTTCTATGTTTTTATATGCATATTTTTTTGTTCACAGTTTTCCCAAATTCACTTAAGACATCTAAAAGTCATAAGAGAAACAATGTTACTTATTAAAAATGAAATTTAGATGCCTAAAAACTGCTGCTCCAATCGCTATAGAAAAACATAGGACATAAAGAGTAAAATACAAAAATATTGGCGAGTTGAAGCACTTTCATCGATTACATCTCATCAAACGTCTCCTGCAGGACAGGGAGCTCCCTCCAGAACTCCAGCAAAAACGCATGGTACTAAGGAGGGTCCCGTGTGGTGCCGGCAAAGAATAGTACCAACCCATACATACCCGTGGGTGTCGTAACAGGCGACTAAGGGTTAACTGGAGGATGGGCAGCAGCATCCTCCTTTGTATCTTACATCTTACTTACTGCGGTCACCTAAAACCGCGGTCCATGGTGCCAGCCGTAACGCTAACAAGCGAGGTGACTACGGTACTTCCCCTCCACATTTTTCCAGCAAAAGCTAGAATTCTGGAGGGAGCCCCCTGTCCTGTAGTGGACGTTTCATGGGATGTTATGATGACTAAGGAGGGTTTACCTAGTCACCACGCTTGTCAGCGTAGCGGCTGTTGGTGAGCGCAGTATGTACGATAATACAAATACACAGAAAGATCCTGATTCGCATTCTCTAGTTTATAAGCCATTAGTCGCCTCTTCTGACACCCACGGGTAGAGATGGGTTGGTTTGTACCACAACGTTGGAACTATTCTTTACCGGCACTACATGGACGATTGCCGGCACCACACGGAAAAATTTTACAAGAAGAAATTTGGCTTCTTTAGGCAAAATTTTTATAATTTCAATCACGTATTTGCTTTTTGTAACTTATAGCCATAAAACCTAGAAGGTAATGGTTAGTATTAACCCTAAAGTTTTATAGAAAAAAAAATGGCCTAGTTCTTTTTATTGATATTGCTTGCACATTTTCGATACGAGCAGGTATCGTGGTTTACATTCACGCGAGATCCTCAGCAGTGTCGTTACCGTTTAGAAATAGGCAATCTCTACGAGTATATAGGCATATAGGTAAACTGAAAATTTTATGAATACACTTTTTTTTCTGCCAACTTATAAAGAGATGGGCTTAGTAAAGTTTTTTTGAGGTTGATATCAATGAGTAATCCATCGAATGGTTCTATGAAGTATTTTGTTGTTTTATTTTCTTTGGGAAGCTACCTTAATTAGATTAAACAACAAAATACACAATAATTGGCCAAATATCAGCTTTTACAAGCAATGAGAAAAGCATACAGCATAAATAATAGCATAAAACATACATAGGCATGTGTATAGGTATAGATACATATACATAAGTATAGATATTATAAGTAACTACGAAAGAATGAATCTATCCAAGTTATTGCGATAAACCAAAATGCGACTCTATTTTAAACTGATTAAAATTCATCGAAAGGGTTTTATTATGTACTTCTGATTTTTCATATTTTGGTGTCTTCATGTTAGTAATCGTCAGGAGAGACCAAACTTTTTTTTCCTGGCCATTTTATAAGATATCGTCTTAAATCAAAAGTTTAACATGCTTTCCATACGAGATTATGTGCCGTGAGCTGATACCGCTTTTCAACTTTTGTTTCACGGGAAAAGTTGAATAGTTTCATGGGCAGACACGTCGGGTTGTTATACCCTTTGTTAGGGTTCCGTAGTCAACAAGGAACTGTCTGTCTGTCCGCGGTTTAGCTCAGAGATCCATTTTACTAGAAAGCTGTAATTCAGCATGTATATACAACGTTTAACGTAAAGTCTGCTCATGAAACTGAACAACTTTTTCCAAGGAACATTATTGGTCGAAATACGAAAAACCAAATTTGACCTCACATACAAAATGCGCTATATATCAGCTGATGCAGTTTCTATGGGAGGTCAAAAATTCTTTTTGTTCTAAGACATATGTTCCATGGGGAAATTTGTTAAGTTTCATGGGCAGATTGACACCCACCTTTCAGTTACACGCTGTTCATTTCATGACAAAGTGGTAAAATAAAATAATGAAGATTTTTTTTGGGGTACAACTAAAGTGGGGGTGTATATATAAAGTATTTTCTTGTCTACCCCATCATGTGGGTTGTCGTTAGATAGGCCTTTTGAAAATGATGTGAGTTTGCAATATCGTTTTTCGATTTAGAGATCCGTTTGCAAAATATTAAGATTGAAAGCGCAATTTTTCGTTAGAGTTGACTGCCCCCTGCCAGCTAAACGGTTGTTATTGTAAATGTGAAAAAAAAACACAGTAGCAGTATATATGATAAAATTAAAAGGAAAACTATTACAGCTAAGAAAGCTTCACGGGTTAATGAGCTATAGCCGAAAAACTGGAATAATAAAATTAGCAATAGCAATCAGGCGCTAGCACCTTTATTAGGAGGTAAAAGTTATAAACGTTATGATATACTTTATCAAATCCTGCTTTGCGATAAAAATTCTAAAAAACTACGGAACCCTACACTGCGCGTTGCGCGACACGTACTTGGCCGGTTTTCACACGTTGGACAGCTTTGTACTAGTTCAAACCGGTTCGCACAGCCACCTCGCCTATTCTCGTCAAACTCAGTTCATTGATAAACTCTATAGCAGACTTTTAGTGCGGGAAAAATGGTTGGAATATTTCCCGGTATTTTCACAAAGACCGTACAGCTATTTTGGAAAGCTAGGCGCTGTGGACTTGGAAATGTAAAGAAATTTTGAGATTTTTATTTGCAATGCCGTCGAAAATCTCTGCATGCTTTTGTTGGAATTTCTTCTGCGTATTTTAAAAAACATGCGTTTTGGTTTACGTACGAGTATACGTGTGTTCTTCCAATTTACAGCCTAAACAAAGAATATTTAAAGTATCAGTAGTAGCTAGTGTGGTGCCGGCAAAAAATAGTACCAACCCATCTCTACCCGTGGGTGTTGTAAGAGGTGACTAAGGCATTGTAAACTAAAGGATCAGCATCTTTTTGCACCTTACATACTGCGGTCACAGACCACGGTGTCAGCCGCAACGCTAAGAAGTGTGGTGAAATGCAGTAACTTTTCTGAGACAATCCACCTATATTGATTAAGTTTCTCTCTGTTTCTTTTATCTGTCTGTTTTATGTCTTTTTGCCACCAAAATGTACTATCGCCCAATTGAAATTTGACCATTTAGGCAAAAATTTATTTAGGCAAAAAATTGTGTTTCTCCTTTGAAGTTTTAAATTCGACAACACTTACAATTTTTTGGACCAGTATTCAGCAACGCGGTTGGCCTGGCCTTGTACAAATCCTTTTACGAGCATAGAGGGCACGATGCGCATGCTGTGAGATGGGACATAGTTTGTGGCAACACACCGCAGTCGCAGACGTTTCTACTAGCTCCTTTGTAGCCCCAGAGGCTCAAATTGTCTTAGTATTTCCAACCGGGGTACGCAGTCCATTTACGGCCTTCCAGTTTGGCTAAGGAAGTTTATGGCCAGATTGTAATTTTTTGTCGATAGGATAAAACTTGACTTTAAATGAGGATTAAGATTTGTCGATTGTACCTATTATCAATGTCTTTTATTAGGCCAATTTTAAAACATGTCCAGTATGATATCACGTCATTTCAAATTATGGCCACCATTTCTGAAATGTAATAGTAGTTCCCTCTCTGATGTGTATTAATCTCTAGAGACTGCGCTGTAGTAACGGGATCTAATTTAATTATTTAATTTAATTTCTACAGTGGTCTTATCTGAGGCATGCCAAATTTGTGCAAGGGGTTAGTTTAATGTGTGATGTATCGTACGCGAATCGTCGTAATCTGCATTTGTATGAAAATTAGGATGAAGCTTTATTTTGAGACGTAAATTTATAAAACAAGTTTTTGTATGAGGACCTAAATAATTTAATGAATTTCGCGCACTATCAACACATGCCTCAAACTAGATGAAGAATCTATTTTATTGCGACTTGCTTAAATGTTTTAAATTTATTAAAATAGTACTAAGTTTTTAACTAGCAGATAATTAAATTAACAATAGACTATAGTGACTGCTGACTGAAATAAAGATTTTTCACAAAATATTTTTTTTATCCGGCCAAGTGAGAGTCGGACTCGCGTGCCGAGGGTTCCAATATACCTATAGTATATTTGGAAGCAATAAATTCCATTTTTAGGACCGCAAATCTAAAGTAAAAGGTTTTTGCAGGTTTCTAAAAAACGGTGCTACTAAAGAGATATCCTTTTATTTTTTCTGTAATAATTACGTGGACGTCTCTCGGCTTTATTTGTTTCAGGTTTCTTTTGCAAACTTCAGAGATAACGGAGGGGGGGCTAAATGGTATTTTTTTTGTCTTATTTTCATCATAACTTGAAAACTAACAGTCATAAAAAATTAAACAATCTATTTTGGCATTATTTATTAATGGTATTTATAGATTGTTTAAAAATTAAACATTCTATAAATACGTTTAATAACTAAGCAGTCCGACAAATAAAGTCGGCTGCACGTCAGCGGAAACACTTTGACCTTGAGCGGGTATCTGGTTTCAGGGGTTAGGAGGAGCCCCGGTTCAGCTTATACTGGTCTTGTCACCACTTATTTGCTGCCGTGCGTATTTCACATCATCATGACATCCCATGAAACATCCACTTCAGGACAGGGAACTCCCACCAGAATTCCAGCTTCTGCTGAAACAATGTGGAGGGGAAGTACCATAGTCACCACGCTTGTTAGAATGGCCGCGGTTGTTTGCGCCAGAAGAATGTAAGATAATACGATATGCAGAAGGATGCTGCTGCCCATCCTCTGGTTCATTAAGCCTTAGTCGCCTCTTATGACACCCACTGGTAGAGATGGGTAGGTACTATTCTTTGCCAGCACCACACGGGGAAAGAAAAATAAACCTAATAATAATACTAATACGAATCATAATACCAATCAAATTCTCGTATTCCCTTCACCTGATTATCCCAAACAACTTGAGCTATTTACTCTAACAGGGTTACCGAGCCGAACCGGTAATAGTTCCCGAACCGGTCAACTTTCACCCGGTTTGGGAACTTTACGCAATAACAAACTTTTTCCCGCCAAAACCGGCCGAGTTGTCCCAGTGATTTGTCCCAAACTAGTTATAGTTAGCCAAAATCCGGGTTACCGAATTTAGTAGGACTAATGAAAGTTTTTGCGGTACTTAGTAAATCATTTTTATTAACTCAAAATAACAATTAAGTCTTAATCAAGTTATAATTAAAATACAAAAATGTATTTGTTAGTCAAACAAACCGCCCCTTGACGTTCCTGGTGCAAAAGTGCCCATAATGCTCGCGGTATTACCACGTTGAATGGCTATGGACAGCCTTTGCACCAGGAACGACTCGGAGCGGGGGTCACATTGCTTTTGTCGGAGCCGACGGCCTATTTCGCGCACAAATCGTTTAGCGTCCGCTCCCCAGCAGCCCGCCGTTTCCACCGCCAATGGGACGAAAATGTAGCCCTGTCCCAAGGGAACATACTTTTGGCGCTTAATCGCCGCTTGTGATTCAGCTGCCGCTCCGGCCATGCGTGTAGTGCGATTGATGTGGGAAGCAGCGTAGGTGCTGACACACGTTGCGTCCCACACCAAACACCGCCCCCTCTCCCACGGCACCAACGTCAGGCCGTCGGGCCGTTTACCGTCGGTGCGACTGAGGCCCGACGGCTCAAGCACAGACGGAACGCCAGCCGACGTGAGAGCCCTCTGGACGATATCGTTGAGGGCATGGTGACGCGAGTGCCTACCAGTGCATCGACGGCAACTCAAAGCGTGATGACCGTTCGCCTCCACCATGGAACCGCAGATGCATAGATGTGGTTGGCATACATCGCAGCCCAGGCGGAGAGCAACGGACACGCGCAATGAGTCACCGTCGAGCAAAGTGCCTACGTAAGGCGAAGGTAGCGCGTGCAGCCATGCCCCTGATTCCGAGCACGACACCGCCAGGAGTCTCGCCAGATCCGCCCCCGTAGCGCTACCAACAAGCCTGTCGAGAGTTTTTTTGCATCCTACGTCATCCCACGAGCGCTGGACTTTGGGGTTCTGGGGTACGACCGCGCCCGAGTTGAGAGCCAACCAGGCTGTCAAGGCGTCAGCCACATACGGGATGCTCGCCCTGTCACCATTCAAAGATAGAATGTTAGCGACTAGGCCAGCAACCCCATGGGCCGACGCCAAGAATGCCGGGAGGCTCACATCCCGCACGCACCGTACTCCAATACCCCCGTGCCGAATTGGCAGAACCGCCTGCGTCCACTGGTCAATGCTCAGGGAGACGTTGATGATCGACTCGATCATGTGCTTAATGGCAGCGTCGAAGGAGGCGATATTATCAGGAAATAGCCAAACAGGGGCCGTACGCAATAGGTAGGTTACCTTTGGGACGGCGAAGCACTTTTGCATTAGAACCAGAGCAACGTGTGGTGAAATCGATTTGAGACGCTCGCTCGCGACTAGGAGAAGCTTCCTACAAGTTTCCAGGGCCTCAGGAACTGCCGATGGAAATATGGGTGCACCCAGTAAAGAAAACGAGTCTGAGTCAAGTTCTCTGAGGCCAGGAAGTAACGACGAGAAGAAGGGGAAGAAAGAAGAAGATTCCGAACTACAGGCGAAAAACTCACACTTGGTCGTGTTCACCTCCAGTCCCAGCTCCTTCAGGCGCGGAAGCAAGACACGTAGGTCCCGCTCCACCTCGTCTGGTTTGCCTCCAATTGTACCGTCATCGAGGTACCAAATGTTGACAGAGGATTTAACTTCGGTGATGGCCTTATGAATAGCGAGACTGAAGGTGAGTGGACCAAGAGGGTCTCCTTGTTGAGCTCCAACTTGAGATAATATTAGATCGGAACCATGATAAAGGTTGGAAGGCAAGTGATAGACCTGGTGAAGAAAGGGATAGAGCGTAGGAATATTCTCCAGAACCTCGTTCAGCAAGACGTCCCTCTCCAACGTGTTAAAAGCGTTTTTCACATCCAGTTTAACAATAATGCTACCTTCATTCTCTGGATCCAATGCAAAAGCTCGCACAGCATGTATCGCCGCCTCACAACCCAGACGTGTACCAAACCCCAACTGATGCGGTTGAAGGTAGGAGGCCATATCCTCCCTCACGGCCCGACACCCCAGCTTTGCCACAAGGCGACGAAACACGCTGCCCACGGCAATTGGCCTCACCCCTCCTTCCTTCTTCCTCAGGGCGCACAGGGTAGCCCCGTACAAATATGGGCATACCTGGGGATTTAATTGCCCAGTAAGTAAAAAGTTACAAAGTTTTGTTAAACTCTCCATCAGACGCTGCCCACCATCTCCTGCGGTGCTAGATGTTAATTCTTTCAAGTGGGCAGGACGCAAACCGTCCAAACCCGCAGCAGACCCATTATAAAAAGAGCTGAGTGCAAGCGATACATCCTCGACTTTAACTGATAGGGCTGGGATGCCTCGATCCGGTTCTAGCGGAAAACAAAGAGGACGGGACGGAATCGGATGCTTTGATTGCAGTGCTGCAACAGTCTCCGGCCCCGATGGAGCGATTGCGTCCTCGCTCATTAGCAACCGAACCGCTCCCCTCAGATCGCCTTCATGGACTTTTGACTCAATTGTCCTTGTGAGTGAAAAGGACCGCGAGGCTGTCGCACACTCGTCACCGGATAAATATGAGAATGCATCTATGTTTGCCTTGACCTTTGATGTGAGAGAACCTGTGCCGGATGTTTCTGGAGTTCTTAAGGCCCTGTAGGAAAAAGAAAGGAGAGAGAACCACTCGTTCACCCCATTGACGGTTATACAGTTATTAATAATACTACACAATTTACTGGCTGCCATATTTCTCGCCCCCTTAGGAATGTGGCGGAGGACACGCACTGACGCCTTAAGTGTAGCGAGTTCGTCAAGGTTGCAGCCGTTGGAGTGTGGATTATGTGCTGGTTGTGTAGTATTAACGGACGCGATGGGCTGCGAAGGAGGACGAGGAATATCTTTATGCATGCGCGTAATGTGCACCTTAAGACCGCGCGGCTTAAACAGGCGTGACGAGTCATGACAATAGGGGCACGTCGACTCCGCGGCGGAACTCATAGTCCGATCTAGAAACTATAAAATTACAAGTATTAGGTACATTAAGTGATTCAACACAATTAATTAAACGACAAAAGAACGAAATTAATCAATTTAGGAATAATAAAAATATTGAATAATAATTTTATAAAATACAGGTAGGTAATATAGTATTAAAAATAAAAATAATAATTAATTTCAATAAAATTGGTCTCATATATAGGTACCTACTCATACGTATGTATGTATTTGTTTAGATATAATGTAACTTTAATTAATTAATCACAAAAATGTTCATTCACTTAAACTTAAGAGGTAGGTATAGTTCCTGCACAGCATATAACAAAAATGCTATATCACTACAGAAACCTAAAGTATAAATATGTAACCTAGTTAATTTACAACTCGCAAATAAGTTAATAATTTATTATAGGTAGGTATTGTAAACTAAACTTGCTACACTAAATTCCAACCCCTCTGTACTAAAGCCAGTTTAGTAACATGGGGCCCAAAGCTAAAACGTCAAAATTGAGTAAGTTAACAACACAGAACTTATAGCAATAAAAAATAAATATTAATATATGAATGTCAAGTCTTAAAACAAGGAAAAGCAATAAACAAAAAAAAATCCTATGTCAAATAATAAAACAATAATTCAAATTTAAATTCTCATACAATGATTGATCAGGTTTTGGTTATATTTTATCCAAAATACAAACTTAAATAAATTGTACGAATCCTTTTTGAAAGTGTAGACAAAGCTGAAAGCTAGCTCCCTCTGTTGAGATGAAACAGTATTAGCGTATTAGGCAGCGGCTAGCACAGGTTGTTTGTACTCGACAGAGATTCGATGTATTGGCTGCAGATTGGCTGAATATCCTTTGAGTTAATTTCGGCCGTATGTCATAGATGGCTCTTTGTACAATTTGTGCTTTATAGTAACCTTCATAGGACTTTTTGAGGGGTTTTAAGCCGTATTTACCATCACTATGCTTCTTACACAATCACCAATCACTATTCTGCAGCATACCACACTGGAGACGCCACTTTCACAGTAGAAGAAATCCATAGGCGAGATACAAAAATCACCTATCACCATGCACCGATTTTCTTGAATATCACGTCGAAAAACGCTCTATTTCGAAGAATAATAATAGGGCACATGTATCGAAACCTATATTTTGCATTTATTGCAGCAAACACTCAAAAAACTTAGATGTACTATTTCAAAAAAGGCAAAAATACGGAGCTTGATGTTTTGTTTTTGGGGCCTGTCTACCCACTAGTAAATTATTATTGTTTGGTTTTATGTACTTAAACTGGTTTAGATAGAAGGGTTTACACTTGTTTGATATTCCACACATTTGCAAAAAGCGTTTTGCAGCAATCTTTGATCATGCGCAAGACTAAGGAGTGGACTTCTCTGCCTGCGTTCCCGAGTAACCCAAATACATAGTTTTCAAGTGGCCAGTGAATAGGTTTCTTCAGGGTAAACTTGATACTTGATACTTCATCTAAAACTTGATCAACCATATACTAGATTAACTAAAGTCAATACATCTTTCGTTGGTCTGTGTATACGATACTACAACAAAATACCTGACAATATAGTGCAATTATCTGAGAGAAAGTTTAAAGAATGTGTAAAGCAAACATTATGTAAAAATGCTTAAGAACCACAAGAAACACATTGGAAAAGCCCACTCTTAAAGTAGGCCGTGCTGCAGTGGTTTCTTGCCGTTTCTTTTACGCTGCCATAGCACGATCCGAAACGGTGTAGACTCGCTCTATTTGCATTGTATTCTGCATGACATTCAATAAGTATTCTGTAAAGAATCTACATTGAATAAAATTATCTGAATCTGAAACTTGTTCGATCGTCGACCTCATCTCTGTCCTGATCTACTTATCTTATCTTATTACGTGGGGCTGAGATCCTTGTTGGACCTCAAAGCACTTCGACCCTATGGGATCTTTTGTGCTTCCCCTGCCTTATTGCTCATGTGATCTTCCGCTGTCTCCGAATATGCTCGTTACGAGCTTCGATGTTGATTTCAGCGGAAAGAGCCTGTAGTCTTCTGGTGTCGGATAAGCCTGACCCAGAATCTTCATTCGCTTGTTAGCCAAAGCGTCGCATGTGCACATAAGGTGCTCCATGCGTTCGCTTTCTTCACCACATGCTCTGCAGGTAGTTGTATCCAACAGACCCATTTTGTGTAGATGCTCTCTAGTGCCAAAGTGGCCGGTGAAAGCACCTACAATATTACGGGTCTGGTGCCTGCTTAAGTTTCTTAGATGTTTAAAGTAACCTACTTTTGTAGTCCCTAGAAATTTTTTCGAATGAGTAAGTCCAACAGTGTTTGCCCACTCAGTGCAGTGCCTTCTCTGGGCATGATCCTTGAGTGCGCTTCTGATGGTACTCCCTAATAATTCAATAAAAGGTTCAGGTCCGCAGAAGTGTTTCTCTGATCCCTCCCTGGCTAGTTTGTCAGCTGCTTCATTGCCCTCTACTCCTACGTGTCCTGGGACCCAAATCAGTCGTAATGTGTTGTGCCTACCTAACCTGTTAAGGGTTTGGATGGCATCAAGGACTATTTTGGAGTCTACTTTGTAGGATGTGAGAGCCTTTAGTGCCGCTTGGCTGTCACTGAGAATGTAGATATTTTGGCCGGTAGTGCCTCTGTCTAGGTTCTCTTTTGCACAGGCAATTATTGCATATGTTTCAGCCTGAAAGACTGTTTCATATATACCCATGCTTTGACTGTGTTCATATCCTTTGGTATAAACACCCGCCCCTGTACCTGACTTCATTTTTGATCCGTCAGTGTACCATGTCAGATTGTCCTTTCTTGAGGGATTCAATCCTTTATTCTAATCCTCTCTCGAGGGTATGTGGATCTCATAGAGTCTCTTGAACATGAATCTAGGCTGTGTTTTATCGCAGCCCATGGATGTAATAGTGTCAAGTTTTGTGTCGAATTTTGTGTGTCGTGTTTTTGGCAACGAGTCATTCCACAGTCCATGGGTTTTTAACCTATGGAGTGCACTTCTTGCCTCCAATTCCACGACTATATGCAGCGGTGTCAAACCAAGAATGTTTTCCAGCGCTGCCGTGGGGGTGGTCCTGAAAGCTCCAGATATGGCTATGCAGACAGTTCTTTGGAATTTAGCTAATTCCTGTCTGCACCCAATTTGCTTTGTTCTGGGCCACCAGGCTATACTGCCATATGTGATGATCGGTCGGATCACCATGGTGTACAGCCAATGTAATATTTTGGGCTTAAGCCCCCATGTCTTGCCATAGGTAGATCTACACATTCCAAAGACTCTTTGAGCTTTTCTTACAGTGTTGTCTACATGTGTTTTCCACGATAGTTCCTTGTCTAGTGTAACTGTATTACTTAACCTCCGTGGCCCATTTTAGTTGCGTCCCGTATAGATAGAGCTGGCCTAAGGTCTCTAGTTTCCTCTTCTTTGTAAATGGTATCACAACATATTTTCCAGGGTTAATGGACAAGTGATGTCGTGTGCACCACCTTTCCACCTTGTTGAGAGCTTCCCATCCTCGTCGCCACTTTAATATTTCGAAGTAAAACCACGACCGTCCGATTCCAATGGCGTTTATTATAAGACTGACTGACACGACATCTGACAGGTGGGTAAGACACTACACTTGCATGAGCTCCGAAACAGTTCTCACTACTTTGCCCCTCACCAATATGACCAGGTCATCCGCGTATCCAACGGAGTAGTATGGTCCTGTGTTGAGTTCCTTTATAAGAGTCTATAACCAGGCACCACAACATTGGAGACAGAACCCCCCCTTGTGGGTAACCTTTGGTTGTCCTAGCATGGATTGTGTCTCCCATGAGCGTCGAGTTAGCAGCATGCCATTGATCCACCTCCGTAGAGTAGGCTCGATGCTATGCTCTAATGAGGCCTCCTCAATTGATGCAAAAGTGGTCTTGTCAAAAGCTCCTTCTACATCGAGAAATGCCCTTATACATATTTCTTGAGTATCTAAGGCAGCTTCCACTCGACTTGTTACTAAGTGTAATGCTGTCTCTGTTGATTTTCCCGGCTGATAAGCACATTGGAGTCCATGAAGAGGTCTCCTTTTTAATGGTCCCTCTCGTATATGCCTGTCCACTAGTTTCTCGAGTGCCTTGAGAATAAATGACGATAGACTAATAGGCCTGAACGCCTTGGCATCCTCGTAGTCCGATTTCCCAGGCTTGGGTATATGGATTACTTTTACCCGCCTCCAGGTTTTAGGGATGTACCCAAAGGCAATACATGCTCTATAGAGCCTTGACAGGTGTGGGGCGATAATATCAGCTCCCTCTTGTAGCAGGATGGGGTAGATTTCATCAGGGCCTGGAGTCTTAAATGGCTGAAAGCCTTTAATAGCCCATTTTATTTTCTGTCCTGATAGATCGAGGTCAAAAGCAACCCCATTGACAATAAAAGAAACGTATTAAGTTATATGATACGACGTCATCACGCCACACCCGCTGTGAGACAAGACCATTTCATCTTGCTATCTGCTACGAGTACAACGCCTTCTATTGGTGTACACAGAAACTATAAACTCACAAAAAATCAATTTTTAAGAGCTAGTCCAGTCTAGCCAGTGACCAAAGCAGGAAGCTATCACCATAACATGCCAGAAGAGGTATAATTCCGTATAAACATTCCAACGACGCCCGTAAAGGACGCCATAACTATTTTATGGCAATGGACTGGACAGGATATTGCTGTTTCGTTGGTTACAATCGGCTTGAAAGGCGTGATGCTTTAGTGTTTCAACCAGAATTTTAGATTATCTGTATATATATATCTTGTCCCGTGTGGTGCCGGCAAAGAATAGTACCAACCCTCACATACCCGTGGGTGTCGTAAGAGGCGACTAAGGGTTATAAACTGAAGGATGGGCAGCAGCATCCTCCTTTGTATTTTACATCTTACTTACTGCGGTCACCTACAACCGCGGTCCATGGTGCCAGCCGTAACGCTAACAAGCGAGGTGTCTATGGTACTTCCCCTCTACATTTTTCCAGCAAAAGCTAGAATTCTGGAGGGAGCTCCCTGTCCTGTAGTGGACGTTTCATGGGATGTAATGATGATGATGAATCCTCATCGTCATTTTGGTTTACAATTATTTTAAGATGGAATTTTTTTGTTTCTATATCATAAGTGAGATAATGAGCGGTTGGGGCAAATGATACCTGCTGTCTTATTACTGGCATCGTTTGACATTAAAAGACAGCACCCTGGCACCCTTATCTTTTGAATCAAAACACAACAGCGTAAATTCACAGCTGCTTTACGGCAGAAATAGGCAAGAATTACTACGTAGTACTTCCATGGGGAATTTGAACAAAAGCCTTTTACTATTACTTCTTTTCTCTCATACCGCTATTATAAAGATGAATACAGCGGTAGAGTAGCTACGTATGTTTGGAGGTTTGGTTTTGGGATTGATTTGAAAGTGGAATATGTTTGCTTGAGTCCATGTTTGTAGCCACTATACAAGATTTTTATAGTTTTAGAAACAAGATTTTTTAGTACAAGAAACACATATTTGAATTTTCTTGTAATGTGTTTTTTTACAACAAAAAAATTGCAATTGAAGCATACCACAATTCTCAATTCTCGATATCATGTCCGTTGCCTGCGTATTAACAAATCGATCATTTTGTTAGTGCTAAAATCTGATGTCAGAACAAAAAGTGCGTTTCCTATGTCCTCCCTGCGCTAAGAGCATAAAAAAAGTTGAGGGGTGAATTCATTACCAAGTGTGTGGTCTTTTTTTGATCGATCATGGGTGTTCAATGGATGGAAATTTATCTTTTTTACATAGACTTAGGTATTACAGAAAAATACTAGGTATGAGAAAATTGAATATTTTGCATCTTTTGGGGCTTGCAAATTTTTTCCTATATTTCCTACGTTGTCTTTTAAAACATTAAGCGATATATTTTCTTTGATTAGACAAAATTTTATCACCGGCATGAACTGCCATTTGCGTAGAGCTTCTTTTAAATTAAACCTACCTAAGATTTCATTGTTGATGCCTTAATTGTCAAATAAAGTAAGGCTATCGTAATAGATATGCGAATTATGTCAAGTAACGCTATACCTCTAAAGCTCAATGATGCCCCGCTCGAATCTGTCCCAAAATTTACGTACCTTGGCAGCTGCATTACCAACCAAGGAGGCTCGACCGAAGATATTGAAGCTAGAATTAATAAAGCAAAAGGCGCTTTTGCCCAGCTCAAACCTGTCTGGACATCAAATATAATCACCCGTCGTATGAAACTAACCTTCTTCGAGTCGATCGTCAAGAGCGTGCTGCTGTTTGGCTGCGAAACGTGGAGAGTGACGAAGGCACTGACGGACCAGCTCCAAGTGTTCGTCAACAAGTGCCTTAGGTCCATACTCCGCATCTACTGGCCGGACACGATCAGTAATGAAGATTTGTGGGCCCGATGCCAGCAAAGGCCTATGAAACAAGAAATTGCGCAGCGGAAGTGGCGGTGGATTGGGCATACCCTCCGGCGTAACGACATAAACGCGGCGTCAATAGCATTTGAGTGGCAGCCGAGTGGCAGACGAAGACCTGGGCGACCCGTTCACTCCTGGCGACGTACCGTCGAGAGCGAGCTCAAGGCTGCTGGACTGACGTGGGAAGAAGCAAGAAGGACGGCGCAAGACAGGGGGAAGTGGAGACAGCTCATGAAGGCCCTTTGCACCAGCGGGGTGCCCTAGGATAACAACAACAAACAACAACAACATCGTAATAGGTCTGTTGTAACAGCTGTCAAACGTATGAAAAATTATGACCTGCAAAGAAAAATGAACCTTGCGTGTTGGTAATAAGGAAACGTCAAAGCGGACTTCTTACTTTGGTCTTACTTTAAAACTGTAGTGTAAAAGAAGCTTTCAGTAACAAGTAAAAGTCTACTTCAGGATCTAAATTTTCATAGAATTTGATGAAAAACTATCTTACTTCCAATTAAATTTCAATAACATTCTAAAGTCAATCGACATAACTTAACCCAGATACATTCCAACAAAAATATTTGTTTAAATTGATTCAGAGCGCAAAATAAACGGAAACGGTTTGAAAAATAAATACCCCGCGTTTCCTAGTATAATATTTTGGCTGAATTTGTCAAAACGTGCCCACAATGCCCAGTGTGGCAAGTTATTTAAATACGTGGCAATAATTCATACGCGTGACATCTTTATTAGGTTAATTTGTATGCGTTTGTTGGTACTATTATGAGAAGGAGAGCAGGTAGTAATTGCAGCTTTATTCGAAATGCTTTTCTTTCTTTATACAACTTTAGACCACATAACGCTTTCACTGTTAAAGAGTTACCAAATCATATGAACAGCTAAGACCTTAACACTGCAAGGCCTAACTCTGCAAGCCTTAAGTACGACTTGGCCGTTTTTCTGCCATCGCACAGACTCATGGCTTAATTCACTGGTATTTAATGTTTTGTTGGCCAAACCATGGATTTTTTTTAAACTTTAGTGCGTTTCCTGGGCATAGTGGCTAAGACGCGAGGCTCCCGTTGTTAGTGAGGTAATGGAATATAATTCCTCTGGTTTTTCCTGGTGTATGTGAGATAATGCAGGCTGGATCATCTTAACTTATAGGCATCCAAAATAAAAAGGGATGCTTTTGGAGGCCCCGTCCGATTACTTGGATCATACTTATTAAAAATCTAAGACAACTTTAAGACTACTTCAATGAGGGTAGGCGTTTGTTGAGTCGCAGAAAGCAAAGCGCAGGGCAGACCGCGTATTCCCTCTCGCTTTATCACGAGAAAAACTATAGAATAAAAAAATATTCTTTGCTGCGCTGCGCTATCTAAGTCTTAGCTTATGCCTACCCTTAAAATAAGCCACTTCCCAAACAATATAGGCTACTGATTTTCAAAGAAACATTAGGTTAGTAGGCGACTCGAGTGATGAAAAAAAAATGCCCAATGTTTGGCTACGACAACAGCGTTTAAGGTATTTTATGTAAGAACAGGCCAGCCAGGATTTGACTAACAACGAGCTTGTAAAGTCAGCCAGTAATCCACCTTTCTTTATCTCTGCGACGCAATGAAATAAATTTGAACAAAATTGTATTTTTCGTCTCCGTAAATGTACTTGCTGGCTAGAAACAACAAAAAAAGACAATTAATTTATTTAATTTTCACAAAAACATCAAAGATCAAAATGAGCTACTTTTAATCTTTGATGTCCCCCATTCCCCCCATTTGATCCCCCATTCCTCATCCTTATCCACACAACAACATTTCAAAACTATTCAGCCATTGTCCTAAGAGGAGATTAAAATAAAACAATTAATGCACCGGAGACCTCATTTGCATATTTTGACAATTACAGGGGGACTGGGGGTTGGGGGGTGAGGTAGGGGGATAGGGGCTAATTGTTGACTAGATGCACAGATCTGATTGTGACTAGACGAATAATTTTTATCGTATTTATAATACCTATTCAGAATGTAAAAATGGATGTAAAAATGGACTACTATGCACTACCTTCTCAAAAATACCTGTGCGTAAAAGTCCCGCTATGCTACGTTAATAAACCTTTGGTTGTACTGTTGAAGATACAGTTCGCATTTGATGACGTGGTTTTTGGGATATTTATGTAAAGTTTTGGGATATGAATGTTTTGGGATATTAGCAGTTGACGGGTTGAAGAATGAATGCAGCAGGAGCGAAAGAAAGGAGGTCATACTACAGTCGTGATATTTACAAATGAAGAACAGGAGTAGAAGATTGGAGCTAAAGAATTGGATTGTTGTATTTTTCTAAAATGATTAAGCAAGCACTTACCAATACTGGTGTCTTAAAAAGGGTAAATTTTTTATGATGTATTAAATAATTTAAGATTTATCCATCGACGGAATTGATCAAGACACACAAGTGGAGAAATGTCAAAACATTGCAAAGACGCAGGATGATTTTGAATTTAGAAAGTCAGCTAATTGAAAACTGATATTGTATTTTAAAGATGAAGGAAATGAGATGTGCTAGCGCTACGTTACAAAGCTGACTACGGAAAACAGTATTCTGTTTATAGTCGTATTAAGCTGATAAAGCGAAAAAGGTGTCTATACTATACCTAGTCTGTGCTAAAGAAATGACTGTCTTTATGTGTATCCGGTCGGATAGAAGCCTTTTGTCTGACTCGCGACTGTTTGTTTTAATTTTAGCAATTTGAACAGGGTGCATTTCAATTTATTACACCTTCGGAACTGACTGTTGATTTAAATTAATGAATCCACGAGAAAGTTTTAATTGAACAAGGATATAATGGATGAATGGTCTGGGTAAGCCTAACAGTATAAGAAAGTTTTATAATTAATTAATTTCTTAGTTGGCTTTACTACTTGGATTGTGCACTATGATAAACAGCTAATTATTAAGGACGGAAAACCAAAAATGTATAAAGCGTGTAAGGAAAAGTACCTATTTAGTAAAGTTGAAGTGGATTTTTTTTTCTTTAAAGGTTTCCATTTGATATAACTTTTTCGGTACTAACGACTAGCGAAGTCCAACGCCTGATTGCTACTTATATTTCTATTACTTTCAGTTTTTCAACTTACACTCCTTATCCTGTATAGACAACTTAGCTGTGACAGTTTTACTTTTATTTCGTCATATACGCTACTACTATAAATTTTCCCAGATTTCCAGTAACAATCATTCAGCTGGCAGGGAGAGGGACACTAGATCCAAACAAAAATTTGCGTTTCTAAGCTAAATATTTCGCAAACGGATTCCTAAGTCGCAAAGTAGTCTGTGCAATCTTACAATAATTTTAAAAGACCTAACGAACGATTCGACACGACCTCCTACGAGAAAATATATTTATCCCCAAAAAAATATTTTTCTAGATTTTATTATACCACTTTGTCGGCCTGACATACCAAATTTCAGCTTTCTAGTACTAAGGGTCGCTGAGATAAGCCGCAGACATACAAAAAATAGCCATACTCATCAATCAGATATTATCCGACGGGAAATCGAACCAAAACCTTGAGCACAGCAGCCAGCTCCATTACCACTGCAACATAACAAAAATCATAATAAAGATATCAAGTTTACAAATTAAATGATAATAGATTTATGGTATTACAGGGTGCATGGGGAATAATGGGGATGCATTTGGTATGAAAATTTCATTATGGGTGGCCGTAGAGGACTTTTGACTGGTTATTTACATTACGGAAAGTACGTTAGATACCATACCATAGTAGTTTAGGAAGGAAAGGCCGAAAACAATGTCAGAATCGTTACATTGATATTTTTAGTTTAGCGACTCTCAGGGCTATGTCAGTTACTTTTGTTCTTCTGCGGATCTCCTCATTTCTGATTCGATCTCGCAGAGAGACTCCGAGCATAGCCCTTTCCATAGCTCTTTGGGTGACCTTGAGCTTCCTGATAAGGCCCATCGTGAGCGGCCACGACTCGGTTACATATGTCATCACTGGCAACACACACTGGTCAAAGACTTTCGTCTTGAGACACTGCGGTATTTTGGACGAGAACGTGTTGCGGAGCTTCACGAAGAACGCTGCCTATCCGAGTCGGATTCGACGAGTAACCTCTTTCTCTAAGTTGGATTTACCCAGCTGGACTATTTGTCCCAGGTATACGTATTCATCGACAACTTCAAGCGTAGAGTCTCCAACTTTAAGTGGAGTGGGTACAACAAGGCGATGGACATAATTTTCGTCTTATCCATGTTCATTTTAAGACCCACTTATTGTGAAACTCTACTGAGATTATTGAGCATCGTGCCGAGATCTTCCAGGGTCTCAGCTATTACGACAATATCGTCGGCAAATCGAAGGTGTGTCATGTACTCGCCATTGATGTTGATGCCAAGTTCTACCAAGGAGTTGGTAGAGGAGGTACCCTAAAAAAATATTTTTCCAATGTTTTCTTATACCAATTTATCGATGTGACTAATATGTATATCCGTACTAAATTACAGCTTTCTAGAACTAAGGGTCACTGAGCTAAGTCGCGGACAGACAGACAGAGACAAACAGACGGACATGACGAAACTATAAAGGTTTCTTGTAATTAAAAGTAATTGTTTTATTTTAGATTTTATCTTTACAAAGAATATTTTGCTCGTTTAAAATTTAAAATATACTTAAAAATTTACTAAAAAATAAACAACAAAATTAACTTTTTTTTTATGTTATTTGTCTTAACCATAGAAAGTACATTAATGCTACAATTCGTCTTAAATATCAGTCAAAGTATTGGTATCGAACATAACTACCTTACCGAGTGTAACCCTAGCAACGTAGACGGTGGTAGAAATTTACGCGCGGATAAATTAGCTTGCCCCCGCGCAATTTGCATGTGCCCGCATTATTCCGCACGCGGGCTCGTGTGGGCACCGCATGCGTGTCCCGTGTCCAAACCGCTCATTATTTGCTTCCTATCCTACTTTACATATACCCAAAGTAAGAGAATTCAGTATGCTGGGTCTGAAGCTAACTGATCTGGTCAGAAACACCATACTGCGCTCTACAACACGAATAGCCGACGTAGCCTATATGTAGCTCAAATGGGACTGGTAAGGCCACGTGTCCCGTATGCTGCCGGACCTATGGGCGAAGACCACCACCACCTGGCAGCCGCAAACCGACAAAAGGCGTCGAGGCCGACCAAGGCGCCGATGGCGCGATGAACTTGACGCCTTTTACAAGGCCTGGCAAGAGCGGGCTTTAGATAGGGACTAATGGAGGGAAGAGAGAGAGGCCTTTGTCCAGCAGTGGGACAATATAGGCTAGATAAAATAAGAGAATTCGAGTTGAATGGCTTGTTGGCGTAGTGGTAGTGATCTGCTTTATGCGCCGTAGGTCGTAAGTTCCATCCCCGCCCACAGCAAACATTTGTGTGATGAGCCTACTCTGTTTGTTTTGTGTCTGGGTGTTCTATATCTATTTATGTATCTAGGTACGTATATCCGCAGTACAGGCTTTACTTAGTTTGGGATTAGGATGACATTGTGTGAAATCAAGTAAAAACCCCGAGTAAAGCGTGGATCCAAACTCTTTGTTCAACTACGGATGACTAACAACAAATAATATTTTTAATAATTTACAGGGACATGTTATGCTTCACAAAATAATTACATAGGTTTTCGAGTGAACAATCTAAATTCATTCTCTTTAAAACTTTACTTGGAAAACAGTATGTTCAGTTTTGCAGACCAATCAGAAATTTTTGATTAAAGAAAAACCAAAAATATATTATAAAGGTGAGCCTCTCCTTGACAAAAACAACAACCAAAAAAATTTCTTATATTTCTGATAAAAAAAATTGTATTGTCAATGGGTTTACTCTTGACCTCGATCTAGTCTTGAGGACAGAGATGAGATAGACGATGGGACGAGCTTGCCCAGAAGAATGACATTGTTTTTTACGGAATATAAATAGTCAATGCACGTTAGTCGACACATTTTAGCTCTATTACCGAGCCATAAAGTCTAAAGTATTCCTACTGATGTTCTGTCGGGTGTACTGTTTAAAATGTCAGCAGCAATGTTAACCACCCATGACAAATACATTCAACAGATCCATAGCAAACACTTGCATGTACCCCATAAATTAAATTAGGTACCATCGCCGCTTCCGGCCGGGTGAAAAACCATAAAAAGAGAAGTAAAAAGGCAATGGAGGGTCCCGTACTCTGCTCATAACGGGGTAACAGGGTAGTGATAGGACGAGCTTTCAATTTGTGCACGGTGCAGGTATTTATGGCCTGCAGTACATACAGTTGGAAGCAAATAGGGTTAGTACACTCTGATGCTAGAAGTATAGTGAATTCTATTCTTTAGGTTAGTGAGTTAGTCATATTACGCAAGTTATAATTTTCGATTTCATGAATGTTACATGAGTTTAATATAAATTTTATACAAATCCAGGTCATAATCGATTTTCTTGTTAAACCTTAAAATGATCAAAAGTTAAAAATACTGGGTATAAGAGATATAATAGGTTGGCAAAAATTTAAAGGGCATGATCAGTGGAAAACACTACACAGCTTTTACCAAGAAACATATCCGAGTTCATGTGACCCCAATCTATTCAAGTCGCGAGTGAATGGGCTTCTTCTGGGCAAGCTCATTCCATCGTCGACCTCATCTCTGTCTTCAAGACTAGATCGAGGTCAAGAGTAAGCCCATTACCAATAAAAAAAATCACTGTAAATATAAAAAAATAGACCTCTCTATACAAACTATTTAATAAAATTTGAATTTCTGTATAGCGTTTATTTTTTAATTTTCGGTGATATTTTCTTGGAGAATATTGTTCAGTTTCATGGACATATGATCACCCTTTCATTTTATGCCAACCTGTCCTTTACACCCTGTATACATTCTTGTCAATATACATTCTTTTATTATCTGTATGAGTTACAAAAAAAAGCAATAAGACACATATATATTCTCAAATGGTATGTACTGAGATACTCAAAGCAGAAAATGCAGTAACGCATAAAACTTCGAAGCGTATTGCATCATACAGTCATTCACACGCCGGTAGATCATCCTTATTACGTAGCAATATCGCAAATGTTAACAATGAAGTGTGGTAGACTGTACCTATCATGTGTTGGCAGCCGTAGCTAACATTACGATCGTCTGCCGAGGGTTGTCTCGTTGGCAAAGCTAGCAGGGTTGGCAAGGTTCGGGGCCAGACACGAAACGCATAAATTAATGCATGAGGGAGACTATATCCCCAATCAAAGGGTGAAGATACCCACAGGAATTGCAGGGGATGGACAAAAGAATTTTTATTAAATTATCTCCATGTAGACCGCAATTTGTTTTACTATTTTGTGATTTTAATCTTATTGTTGTCATAAAGTTGCAAAGTAAATTGAATCCAGTGTCATGAAAATAGAAATACTTTTTATTTTCTTTTAAATTAAATTTAAATAGATTCCAATTGATAGTCCCTGTTTCAATTTCATAATTGTGTGTAATAATTAAATAAGAATAAATTACCTCAGAATGTATTTTTACACATGCAAAAAGGATTTTAATGACTTGTAACCATTTGTTATGAATAAATTTTTCATTTTTATTTTAACAGAGTCAGTAAACAATCACTTCATATTCTTAAAAATAGTAAGCATTATTTTAGCCTGTTAATTAAAATTGAACAACTTTCTCTAAGGAACACAGGTATTTGGAAGAAGAAGGCCTCGACCAACGCACGAGGACCAAATTCAGGACGTTCTAAATAAAGGCCAGGTTAAAAGTACTCTAAGCCGACGAACATGTATGAAAGGATTGATGAAAGTGCAGCAAGCATGGGAAATATGTCAAGATCGTAGCAGGTGGAGGACCAACGGAAGAGGCGTGATATTATGCATGTATATATGATAGGTACTCTACTGGATTGCGTAATCCAATATGAAGCATTTACAATAAAAATATAGGAAAAATATTCCACATAAATAAGTATCTATAATGATTAATCTTTGACCCTTTGAAAGCAAGTGTTGTCCACACTATGCCCTCGCGCGGTAAAAATGTTGAATTATGGCGTTTGGCGCTCATCCGGTATTTATTTTGATTTACGACCAAAACCCGTTACAGTCCACAATGATAACTCCTCGCCCCACTGTGCCATACAATTTAGGGCACAGATTAGCTACAGTCTACTGCACAACAGTGGAAACGTTTGTGCTTCAAACATAGCCCTACAGCTATGTAAGAAGGGCGCTGCCTCGGTCGAAGTGTTTCGACCGATGTTTAGTGCGACTGTACTTAGCGTTCACCCCTTGTAAGAGCAAAGTTTGTTCTGTCTGTACTGTTGTTCTTTGATCAACATACTCGCTCATTAGGGTATGCTACTTTTTGAAGACCTAATTTTTAGAGAAGTTGATTTAATTTAAATATTGTGATGAATCCTCAGTACAAAATTAGACAATGTTTTTATAGTAGAATTTTGCTTTCAATAGTTGTTTTGACCTACTGATATTTTCAACCCAGATGGCATACTAGACTTATTCCTAAATAAGGATTAGCCAGGTTAGTGGCCAACCTGGTTGTCAGAGCTTTAAAGCCGCCAAATGGCCTCTGACTTAGTGTAACGACTACTATCATAGACAATAGCCGGGACCAACGGCAAAACATGCCTTCATGTGGTCACCCATCCGGGTTCTGACCACGTGATTGGCAAGAAAGAGCAACTACCACTAGGTCAAGAGCGCTTCAGTACGACAATCGAGTAACGATTTGCATAATTGCATGTTTCACAATAACAGAGTCAAGTTCATTGTTTCTTGCCATTATTTCAAAAGATATCTTGAAAATATTCACAAAGCACGTTAGAAACTCGAACCCTTTTGCTCTAACTTCGAAACTTTCTTCAGATCTTTATCCCTTTTAATTCTCCACCCTCAAGTGAAATAATCGAACCGAGAACGGACACGAAAAATATACTTTTCCTTTAAAAGGACAAGGAAATAAAAATAAGAAGATAATTCCCGTGAGAAGCGCACGTAACGGGGAAAACTTTCCGCTTTTATGAAGGAAACTTATGAATTTGTTCAAAGAATCTAATTCTACGGAACCCCGAGCTTGTGACATCGCTATGCACTTAGCCCGGCCGAAAAGCTTATCGTCTTACTGAAGCGAAACTTTGTGGTTTTAGGTTATTAAAATTATGGTTTCAGTGTACGACCTAATACCTAAGCATATCCTTGACTATTAAACGAGCAACATTTGTATCATAACGTAAACGGGAAGGTGTGATAATACTGAAGAGAGTGAATCTGCCTATGAAACTGAACAACTTTTCCCAAGGAACATAGGTCGAAATACGATAAACCAATTTGACCTCCCATACAAAATGCGCTATCTGCTGATGCAGTTTTTGTAGGTCAAAAATTTATTTTGATCTATGACCTATGTTATTTGGGAAAAGTTGTTCACGCCCTTTAGTATTATCACACATTGCCATTACACGCTGTATATTTGTAATCGGTTTCTCAAAAAGGGCTCTAAAAATTTCTATGAAATTTACTAAGGTGTCACGAGTGGGAAAATTCATTTCCCACGTTTTTTTGTCATTTATTGAAAATAGCGTGTTTTAAAAACCTTACAACGTCATCTGTCGGTGAGTTTTGCTGTATTTTTTTCTAATCACTACAGTGATTTCTTAATTTAAAAAGGTTTGTCACGTCGTAAACCCACATTACGCCTCAACATTAAAATATCATCGGGTGAGCAAACTACGCTACTCGCCAACAGATGGCGCTGTAGGTTTCTGTTTCAAATGCGTATTTTTTTAAAAAGCTTAAAACACGAGGAATACGAATTTTCCCTGACATGAGATCTAGCTAAATTGATTTTTCGCCTCCAAAAACCCCCGTATGGTAAATTTTATCTAAATCGTTAAAGCCGTTTTCGAGAAACCGATTACAAATATAATATACAAATATTGCTTGTTTCATAGTATAGAATAAATGCAATAGAACCAGGTACGAGTAGTGCCGAGACTTGAGACTGTATATTTTTTACATTTTTAATAGATAATTTATGTGATTTCTTTATTGAATTGTATTACTTGATGTTAACATTTATTGAAACCAAGTATGTATGTATTTCGTAAAAATTAAAATGTGATAGTAATAACTAAATGGGAGGAAATGTGGTTTCCAAGGCACTTAAGTCAAGAAACCTAATAAAATAATCCATTTCTCTTGAGATGGAGATTGAAAAGAACTGTTTCAACTGAGTTCAAGAACTGCATTACTACTTAACTTAATGCTCCTAGCTAGGAACTGGAATAAAACTAGAAGTGCCTGGCAGTTTTAATCAGTACCTCAAATGTTGGGTTTTATACATGTTGAAAGAATTAATTTTAATAAGGAAGTTTTAAAAAAAATAGGATTTTTTTAAAACAGGACCGAAGACTGGCTGGGGTAACCTTGTTATATAGGGAGACAGGTACAGTAATTTTTATAAGCTTTTGTAGTACTCTCTATAGTCTACCTGCATCAGCTGTGTTCCCGAGTTCATATAACCCGAATCTATTCAAGTCATGAGTGAATAGGCTTCAACTGGGCAAGCTGGTTCATCATCAAACTTAACTTTGTCCTCAGGACCATGATCGAGGTCAAGAATGGTCATCATCATATCGTGTGGGTAGCAAGGTCGATGACCGACCTCACAAACCCTGGTGTCAGAGTTGTTGAGCCGCCAAAGGCCTCTGACATGGCTCATTAACGACTACATTCTTAGATAGTAGTCGGGACCAACGGCTTAACGTGCCTTCCGAAGCACGGAATCATCTTACTTTTCGGACAATCAGGTGATTCATCCTGCAATGTCCTAACCAAACTGGGGAGGTTGCACAAAGGGATTTTGTGTGACAGTGTCCCCACTGGGAATCGAACCCAGAACCTCCGGATCGAGAGCCGAGCGCTCTAACCACTAGACCACAGAGGCTGTTTTTGGATGAATGGTGAAAACTGTAGTACAGGAGCAGGAGAGTAAATTTTTAAATCAGCCGTAATTTTGCTTATATCTAAATGTGATGGATGACGATTTCACAGATCGACGATTCATAGAAATACTGCGGCAAAACTCATAGCATTAAGTCAAAGATTAAAAAGAGATCAAGTCACAGGAATAAGTGAACCGGAAATTTTACATCAAACCTTTATTGAATAATAAAAATAAACACCTCAGAACAAAAACCTCCTTGCTTCGCTCGGAGGTCAAATTATATGAGGTCAAATTTCTTTGATAAACACTCACTTTTGTTTGTATACTATATTCTTCAAAAGTTAACACGCGGCAACACAAAACTGGCCAAAAGAAGCCCTTATGCAATGAAGTATTCAAAATGATAGCGCGTTTCGCCGTAACAACGCCATCTAGCGTTACAAAAAGTATTTATACAGGAATATTAGTACAGTGATGTAATTTAGCTGATGTCATTAAGAGGCTATGGGAAAAGATAGATATTTGACAGTGCGCGCAGTCTTTTCGCTTGAAAGAAAGGGATAAAGTGCGCAATCCGCAACGCATTCGATTGCGACAGATATACTGTGCGTGTTACCAAAACTAAATGACGTAAGCGCCTGATATAAAATATCGACTTTTTGTAAAAACTAAGTAATAAAATAAAATTTTAGGTTGGGCAAACCCTAGCAACTACAAATACCATTCTGTATACTTAATTTCACTACTTAAAATACCTCTAATTCCACAAAAAGAGGAATAAATGCAAATTGAAGAGGCAACTTTGGATTTTTATTTTGTCGAGTCGATTTTCACTAATCATGTTTTGGTCTTGGTGATGCCCTCACTTTAATGGTCAATAAATACATACCTGAAAATCACGGCAAGATATTGGGTAAATATAAAGATATTTCTCTTTAGAATACCCAAAAAAACTTACATATCGCCTTAAGAGATATCCAAAAAACAATAAAAATATATGTATATTTTTTTGTTATTAGTAATAATTAACTGAACATCGACAGTTCTTTTTTAAACCAGTCAGAAAATGTTAAAAGAAAAAGACTACAAGTTTCCAAGGACTGGCTTCAAGAAATAAATGAAAGGACTTCATTTGGAATGAACCTCCAGAGGTACTACGAATGAATGTTTTCAGGAGGAAGTAAAATGTTGGAAAGTATGGAGTCGTTACGTTTCACGTTCAGAGACCATACATTATTGATCAAGCTCAGAGTCTCTTGGCTAAGACGGACGATGTATGAGAATTGAGAAGTCTCAGGAAAATTGTCTTGAATTACTTAGGGAATAATTGAAAATGTTTCTACGTGGAATTTATTCAATTTTGATTAAGCTATACATTCAAATTTGGTAAACTCACGTATTATTTTGTGGGATATCAAGCAAATGTAGGCGATATCCTGTGGTGCGTCTGGAGCATCGATGGGCTGAAAACCTTTACTTCATCTAAATAAATTATCATGTGGTCATCGCAGTGCCAAGACTGACAAGTCCACTGCTGGACAAAGAGTTCCATTATATTTTACGGGAAAACCACTGACATCACGCTAATTAACGTTATGGCTGGCACCATGGACCGCGGTGGTTGGTGACCAGTATGTAAAATAGTGCAATACACAGAAGCATGCTGAGGTCCATCCATCGGCTGCATATCTTTTAGTCGCATTATGTGGCACCTACAGGTAAAGATGGAGTGATTCTATTCTTAGCCACCATATAGACGTAGAGTCAATGTAGCAGTTAAAAAAAAATGTAGGTATTTTACATTTAGTGCGGTCACTTTAACGGTACTTTGTACATCATCATTTCAGGTATCAGACGTATTTTCGCATCAAGCGACTTCCCAAGACCTTGACCAGATTGTGTTCCATCCACCACCGGGTTCGCAGTCGCCTCTCTAGAACCATTACACCCTATGCATTGGCCATCGGTTCATCCGAAGTTTATCGAAAAAGACAATCTCAACAAGGCCTCAAGCACTATTCGTCACGTGTGGGATTCAACTACCATGTCCCTCCCAAAACAATTAGTCCACGTCTAACGAAGTGAGCAATAAATCCTCAGTAATCACAAGCTCCCACCACCCGCCATTACTCGACTGCCGTTAAGAGGTCGACAAAATGTCCCCGACATGCTAATCCGGGCCATTACATTTGCAACTTAGTGTGGCTGATCGAATTGTCTGTTAGTTCATTCCTGTTTGTTGAATGTGGTATCTACACTTCCAGATAAGGAAGAAGGCAGCGAAGTATATTGGACTTCAATGTATTTAAAGATAGCCCATCGTAATAGGTCTATTGTAACAGCTGTCAAACGTATGAAAAGTTATGACCTCTTATCTTATTAGCCATTTCTGTCCCACTGCTGAGCAAAGGCCTCCCTCCGTTCCTTCCACTGGTCTCTACTCTGAGCCTCTTGTTGCCAGTCTTTACAGAAAGCGTCGAGTTCATCGCGCCATCTGCGCCGTGGTCGGCCTCGACGCCGTCTGTTACTTGGCGGTTGCCAGATAGTTGTGGTCTTGGCCCAGAGTTCCAGCGGCATGCGACTTACGTGACCAGCCCAGTCCCACTTTAGCTTGGCAGTTGCGTGGGTCACATCGGCAATTTGTGTTTTTGAGCGTATTGTGCTGTTCCTGACCCTATCGGTCAGTTTAAGGCCCAACATACTACGCTCCATTGCTCGCTGGCAAACTGCAAGTCTGGACCTTTGAGCTTCCGTCGAAGACCAAGTCTGTGCTCCGTAGGTGAGTGTTGGGAGACACATGTCCACGAGTTTACGTTTTAATGACAATGGTAGGTCACCTTTCATGTGTTCTTTCATCGACCAATAGCTCCTCCAGGCATTTTCGGTGCGTCGAGCAACTTCTTTGTCTTGTCGTGCCTGGAAGGACACCATTTGGCCGAGGAAAATGTACTCGTGGACATATTCCATTCTCCCGCCGTCTACTGTTACCACCCTCTTCGAGCTATTTGTCATGAGCTTGGTCTTTGACATGTTCATCTCTAGTCCAGCTTTGCGGCTTGCTGTACTGAGTTCTTGGAGCATGGTCTCATGGTTAAATTGTGGACCTGCAGACTCTAGTTTTATCTAGACCTACAAAGAAAAATAAACTCTATGCGTTGGTGCTAAGAACACGTCAAAACCGACTTCTTACGCTGGCCACAGATTAAGTAATAGTAAACTAACGCTGGCCCCACTTTAGCTACTTTCTTTAGAGAACAATCGTGTTGTACTCCCGATAGGGACACTCTTACTCAAATATCACTTAATGAGGCTTACGGACATAGCAGGATGAATCAGGGTGATTTTCAGGGGGTTTGTATAAAATTGATAAAATGCCCCATTTCAAATCTAAAGATTGTTTTAACTATTAGCGCCAGTATTATATTACTCTATGCTATTAGGTAACATAAACTATAACTGTGAAAAATCTCATCTCTTGCCGTAAGTGTCGTAAAAGACTACTAAGGGAGCTTATAGAAGAGGATGGGCAACAGTGTTCTTCTGCGTATCGTAGTACAATAATAGCAGCTGCGGTCAAAATCACCGGCAGTCTGTTGTGCCAGCCGTAAAAGTTACAAGCTCGCTAAGCGGAATGACTATAATACATTCCCTTAAAATGTGAAATTCTGGGACAGCTCCATTTCCAGAGTATTCGATTTTTTATGAGATGTAATGATGAACGTAAACAATAATAAACTATGAGAAGTTTAACAAAGACTGCAGTTCTTCGTCCTACAACAAACCGTTCATCAAAATCTGCAAACTTGAAATTAAACGTCAAATATCACATTACTCATCTCATTCCGAATCTCATTCACCTGCATACAACGCACAATATCTGCGGTAAAATTACCACGTACATCGTTGCTTGCGGGACATGTCCCGTTGCGACACGGCACCACGGCGGGAAGGGGGGGGAATTCGGTAGGGTTGCCATATCAAAAATTTTAAAGACTGAAGAATAAATCTGAATGGATGACAATGGATGTAGTTTCTTTTGTCAAACTGAATTAGCGAGGTTTATATTGTATTAAGAAGTCCATCGATTTGACTAATTATGAAGCTGATCTAGTGCTGTGGTGTGTTTTTTTATGTCACAAGTGGTGAAAAGAGCAGGTGGGCCACCTGATGGTAGGTGGTCACCACTGCCTATGACACCCACTGTCTTATTAATAAAATAGCAGTTTACGCGCAATCGTCGTGAGGATTGCACGTGCGGTGGAAGTTGTACACAACCATAGTCGTCGTTCTGCGTTGACAGTGACAACGGTCCCTCATTCACTTAGTCAGAGGTCGTAAACATTCGGTTCGTTGTTGTTCCGCTAAACAATATGCAATCGTGCTCGTCCTGTGAAAACTTATTCAACGACGGTGTGCTATGCAGTGCATGCAAGAAATGTTTCGGCTTTTGCTGCGCGTCCATTTCCGAATCTGGGTACCGAAAGCTAGGAAGTAAGAAATCCACGTGGAAGTGTGCGCCCTGCAAAACTGGTGTAAATCCGGCTGATACTGCTGGCCCTGCATCCATCTCTCCTGGTGTGACAGGTACACCTGCTGCCATGTCTACTTCTTCTGGCGCAACAACAACCACATCCTCTGATTCAACAACTCTGCAAACTGTCCTGGCGGAACTATTAGACCTGAAACAGAAACTTGCGGATGTCCCGTCTCTCCTCGCAGACGTCAAAACTATCAAACTGGATATAGCCGAACTCAAAAACTCATGCGCATACGCCCACGCATCCATTGATGAGCAGTGTACCAAAATATCTACGCTGGAGACTAAAATTTGCGAGATACAAACCCTTCGGGAAGCTTTAGATACGGCTAATACTGAAGTTATGACACTAAAGAGCGACTTAGAAGAAAAAGAACAGCGCTCCAGGCTCAATAACATTGAGATAAAAGGGGTCCCAGTCAAAAAGACGGAAAATCTTTTCACTGTCTTCGAGTCAATCTGCGTTGCAGTGGGCCACAGTGTCCCAAAAACCCTAATTAATTACATAGCCAGAGTGCCAACAAAAGACCCGAAGAACAAGTCCATCATTGTATCGGTTAATAATCGGTATGTTAAGGAAGATTTTATGGCTATATCTCGCGCTGGTAAAAATAAGGAACTTAAGTTGGCTGACATTGGGTTTAACGAGCGTGGCGAGAGTCGTATCTTCATTAATGATCACCTTACTCCAAACCGCAAGGGTCTGCTGAATAAAGTCAAGAGTGCGGCAAAGCAGAAAAACTATGAGTACGTCTGGGTAAAACATTGTAAGATTCATGTTCGGAAGAATGATACGTCGAATGTCTTCGTGGTGTCTAAAGAGACCGATTTAAACAAATTATTGTAATTTGTAGTATGTTCAGTTTCTTTACTATCATGATATTTAAGTTTCAATTTGATGATTGTCAAAATATCTTTTTCAAAATTACTTTTGACCTTAATTTACGGCCAGCTCAAATAAGGTGCTACACCCCTGACTTTCCTATCGAGTCAACTTGCTATTGTCCGTGCGCTTCGCCTTGCCAAAACCAGTCCGGTTACACTGATGGGCTACCATTTATCTCTCTCTCGCATGCTACTCTTATATCACTTTGTCTGCTCGCTCGCATTCGCTCAGCAGTTTGTTATAATATTTATTTCTTGCTACCTACACAACCACATGCTGCTTTTTTAATGCGTTTTACATTGTATTGCGGATGGAATTGTACGATCGTTTCTGTTACCGACATTATGTTAACTAAATTTTATAATAATGGCTTATAATTCTAATAGTAATCTACTTGTTTACTATCAGAACGCTAGGGGCTTACGCACAAAAACTTCAATTTTTTGTCGAAGTGTCAGCTTATGCGACTACGATGTGATTTTAATCTCTGAGTCATGGTTGTTGGAGGGAATTAAGGACAGTGAATTATTTGATTCGCGGTATGTAGTACTAAGACGTGATCGAGACTACTTGACGACACAGCAGGTGTATGGTGGCGGTGTATTAATTGCAATTCGTCGAGAAATGTTTATTACTCCGCAACCCTCCTTTAATTCGAGTGCAGAAGATCTGTGGGTCACCTTAAAGGTCAAAGGTCGGCAAATGATACCTTTTGCGTTACACATTTGCGTTCTTTATCTTTGCAAACAAAACATGGGAAACACATTCTCGGATCAGTTAGGCATTTTTTTAGATAACACAGAACGTATTATGACTCACCATCCTGACGATAAATTTCTTTTAGTGGGTGACTTTAATATAAGTAAAATTCATTGGTCGCTTTCTTCCAGCGGAGAGTGCTTGCCCGTACTAAGTGATAGTCCTACTCCTGACGAAAGGCTACTTTTAGACTCTTTAGGATTCCTTAATCTAGACCAGTATAACTACATTAAAAATTCTTCTGGCAGGATTTTAGACTTAGTTCTCGCCAATGATAAAATAGTTTCTGTGTCAGATTGTTCGAACGATCCGTTGGTTCCTATCGACCAAGCTCACGGTGCTTTATTGATAACCCTAAATTTAATTAGTGTCATTCCACTCGATCATGCCAGTGAACGGAGATTTTTTTACGATAATGGTAATTATAAAGCTATAAACGAGGAAATAAACCTAATCGATTGGGAAAAGGAGTTTTCCTCCAAGACACTGGAAGAGTCGGTTCAATATTTTTATGGCATTTATACTAATTTAAGAGATAAATACGTACCATGCAAAACGGTTAAATATGATCAGTATCCTAAATGGTACTCTAAATCTTTAAAAAAAGCTATAAAAGAAAAGTTCAAGTACTTTCGCAAGCATAAAATATATGGCAACCTCTCGGATCAGGCATCATTTGATGTACAGAGAGACCGCGTACGTTTTCTTGAGAAAACTTGTTACGATAAATATATTAATCTTGTTGAAGAGTCTATCGAGAAAAATCCGCGATATTTCTGGAAGTACATGAATTCTAAGTCAAAATCAAATTCTGTGCCATGCTCACTTAGATATGGAAATAACACCTATAACACTGGTTCTAGTATTAGTGAAGGGTTTTCGAGCTATTTTAAATCTACCTTCCTTGACAGTACCTTGTCGCAATCAACATCTACTTTTAATTTTGTGGATGCTGAAACCGAAAGCATTGCTTCCGTTTCTGACATCTCAACTATAACTGTCAATCCGGATATTGTTACTAGGCTGCTTTCCAAACTTGACCCCAGTAAATCTGCAGGACCTGACCACCTACCAGCTCGATTTCTTATTAACTGCGCTAAAACAATTTCAGTTCCACTAGCTATCCTATTTAAGAAATCACTGGATATTGGTGTGGTTCCGCTTTTGTGGAAGCAAGCGTTTGTTACCCCAATCCATAAAAAAGGCCCTAAAACTAACATAGAAAACTATAGGCCCATATCCAAACTTTGTATTGTATCAAAAGTTTTAGAGAAACTGGTATATGATCAACTATACCCAGCTCTTAGACAGTCGTTCAGTGCCTCGCAGCATGGATTCTTGCGTGGACGCTCTACGGTAACTAATTTGGTGCTACTTAATGATACCGTTACGGAAGCCATGGACTGTGGGGACCAGGTCGATGTCATTTATACTGACTATAGTAAGGCTTTTGACAGAATTCAGCATGATCTCTTACTTCTGAAGTTATCTCGAACCGGTATTAGAGGGAATCTCTTAAGATGGTTTTCGTCGTACATTGATAATCGGTCTCAAGCTGTCGTTGTTAACAACTACATATCTGGATGGGTGACTATAACAAGCGGAGTACCACAAGGTTCCCTCTTAGGTCCATTGCTTTTTATAGTCTTTGTAAATGACATCGATCTGTGCTTCCAATCCTCACAAGTTCTATGCTTCGCGGACGACATGAAAATTTTTGCCCGTATTTCTAACATCGCTGATGCTGAAGCCCTTCAGTCGGATCTCATTCGTTTAGAAGAGTACTGTGCAAGATATATGCTAGATTTAAATCCTACAAAGTGTAGCGTTGTCTCGTTTACCCGTAAGCGCTCTCCAATCATGTTCAGTTATAATCTTAAAGGCGAGTGCCTCCGAAGGGACCGTTTGATACGCGATCTTGGTGTCTATCATGATGATAAATTATTATTCGATGTCCATATTGACAAAATAACAACCAAGGCCTACAGGGCACTTGGGTTTGTGATGCGTACTTCAAAAGACTTCGTCAGGATAAAAACATTAAAAATATTATACTGCACTTACGTACGGAGTAATTTGGAGTATGCATCGCAACTCTGGAACCCTAGGTATGCCAAATACAAAGAACAAATCGAAAACATTCAAAAGAAGTTTATACGCTACCTTTCCTACCGCACTAAACAACGATACTCCTCCACTTTGTACCTGGTCATGTGTAAAAAACACCATTTGCTTCCCCTCGATCGTAGACGTGACACCGCTGACCTTATTTTACTGTTGAAGATAGCCTCTGGTGCCATTGACTGTCCTAACCTTCTATCTAAAATTAATATCAGCCCCCCAAATAAAAATTTGCGTAATAACGCAATACTTGACCTTCCGTCTGCTTCTACAAACTACAGACAAAATGCATTTATATGGCGAGCGAGCAACAACTTTAACCAACTAAGCGTAGCTCTGGATCTGGATATATTTAATACTGGTTTTGAAGCGGCGAGGCGCTTACTCAGCAAACAATTCTTTGATTGTTAAATAGTTTTATTTTAGTTATTAATAGTTTTATTTTAGTTCGTATTTACCTCTGATGCTGGTTGTGCATAACTTTCTACGTAACTTCATTCCTACATTGGTTCTATTTGTGGAGACCTGTAATTGGTTTTTTGATGCCTATTTACCTTATTATTCTGTCTGTAATACTGTTGGTCACCCGAATATTAAATAAATAAATAAATAAATAAATAATTTGACACTAATAAGACAGCAAAGCGCGTTACCCACCCTAAGAACTAAGATGGTATGTCTCATGTGCCGCGGTATTTTCACTGGCTTTTTAGGCTTCAAACCGAAACACAGCAGTGCAAACACTGCTGCTGTACGGCAGAAAAAACAGCAGTGCGAACTTTTGTAAACGAATAGTAATAATACTAAAAACATACCAATTTTTTTGGAAGGTGGTAGGGCTTTTGTTGGAAGGTGGTAGGGCTTTTGTGGAAAGTCCGTCTGGGGAAGTACCACCCCCTTGCTTTTTTCTGCCGTGAAGCAGCAGTGTTCGCACTGCTGTGTTTCGGTTTGAAGGGCAAGGGAGCCAGTGAAATTACCGGCACATGAGAGATACCATCTTAGTTCTCAAAGTAAGCAACGCGCTTTTCTGTCTTATTAGTGTCAAGATATGCCATTAATAAGACAGTGGGTGCTATGGGTGGTGGTGACCACTTACTATCGTTTGCTCACGTGCAACATAAATTTTTTTTACGATGGGTGGGTAACCCTAGAGATGGGACAAATTACGGGAAATTACCCTCATGATCGTCGGAGGCACGTGTGAGCATTTTCTAACATGTTTTTTGAATGTAATGAATCTGTAGTGAGTGAGGCTAAATTATTTGAGCCATCAAATGTTCCCAAGGCGTGAATCATAAGTGTTCAAATCATGCATAAAGACAAAAAATGTTTAAACCCATTTTTCAATGCTGAAATTTAGCATAAATATGCCTTGTTCATTCATGAGATGAAAGAAGAAACTTGTCACATGATATTTACATCAGGTAAGGGCAACCGCTCATCAGTGGAAACTATTGCAACTCTATTACCATAAAATAGATTCTAAAGTGTTTCTACAGACGTGCTGTTGGGTGTACCTAGAGCTTTGTCTTCAGGAGTGTATGAACTAATAAAGGGTTAAACCTACATCACACTCCTGACACTACATACATCGAGCACGAATTTGAAATTTGAAATTGGAAGGTCGCTCGCATATTCAGTACAAATAAAAATAAAAGACCCTCAGAAGGACTACGAGAATTTCGCGGGCAGCGCGATGGTGCGGTGTGGATTTCAAGGGGGGCGGAAAGTGTCCATTCTGTATGATAGTACTAAATTTATTCTGTGCCTACATATTACATGTCCAACATCACTACTAAAATTAAAATATTATTATTTCAGACCGTGATCACATTGATACTTAGTAAACAACATTTATATTTGGCGCGAGTGTTTGTACTAAAACCCGAGCAGTAGCTAGGTTTCAAGGCAGAAAAAACGAAATAATTGTGCCGAGCAAAACAAACTATTTACAGCAAAGTAACGAAAAGCGTCGGTATCTAATAATTCATCATTACCACGTTCTTATTTCAAAAACCTGTTTGCATGCAGATTATGACTGATAAAAATTTAAAAATTAAATTTATTTCATATTTGGAAACTTACATTTTTCACCAGTTATTAGCAAAATTAACAAACTGCTGAATTTTCCAAGAATTATGGTAAGACTAATCAATTTAGATGAAAACAAAGCCAAATAAAATTGAGGAGGAAGATTCGAAATTAGGCAACAGCGTTATTTTAAAAACTTTGAGCCAGGATAAATTAAACCCAGAATAAAATCAACAAAAAGAGGCAGCACGTGAAGCTTGTAGCCGTCAAACAAACTTCCGTAATAAACTACCAGCAAAACCTGCCCAAACCCAGAGTAACACAGATTAATATGAGCGATCTGAATAATCCACTTACTACTGACTTGGAACATTTCCTCAAAACTCTCATTCAAAGAAAACACCGGCTCAAACTGGATGAAACTAGTGGAGCGGGGAGTTGGAGCCAAGTTATTTAATATCTCCAACTGAACGGCACTTGGGTAACTTAAATGAGTCAAAATGCCGTGTTAGTTAACTGGATTACCCGCAAGAATGGCTACGGCTACAGTTCTGACTACAACTAACACGATCTTGTTTTCACAAGAACATACTTGTGTACTTTTGTTTAACAAAGATTTAAGAAACAAACAAGCTGTTTTTCTTACTTCAATGGGTTATAATTTGTTTATTAATTTTACAGACAACAAAGATCCAATACTGATGGTCGATTTTTTCTTACCGATTTTTGTACGTAAATTTTTAGTGATTTTTTTCGTGATTTTTTGTGCTGGAGGCGTAGAAAAAATAAGGAGATCGAAATGCTAGTGCCCGAACCCAACATTTTGAGCTTGAAGGCTGCATGGCTTCGCTGGCTCGGCCACTTGGAAAGAATGGGAGAGAATCGGGCCGCTAAAAGAGCTTACATGGGATGACCGAGTGGTTGGTCGTCCCAGGTACAGTTGGGGTGACGAAGTGCGGAAAGACCTGGATGCCCTCCAACGAACCCATTGGCAAGAAGCGGCACAGAATTGAGAAGAATGGAGAACCCTCGTGTTGCAGGCCAAGATCCTCTTGGGGTCGCTGAGCTAGCGTGGAAACATATTTGAAGAATATTTTGTTTGATTCTTTTTAATAAAATCAAATCAAAGTAGCCCTACAGGAAAGGCATTGTGGGTGATCTACCACTATCACCACGCACAATGATCTAAATTAAACGATTGTCATCGAATTGTTGCGAGTGACAACCACATTGACTAGTTCCTATCCTTCAGTCAAGATTTTTATGCCGCCTTTTACGACACCCACGATAAATGATTATTAGGTAAAAATATTAATAAAATTTTATGTACTTTGAGAATATGATTTCAATTTTACAAAAGACGCCTTAACATCTCTTCGTGTAACAGTAAGAAGAATCCCAACTACCAGGAAAGCATAAAACCCAACAAATATCCTCGGACAAACTTTAGCCCGGTAACCAATAAAACCAAAAACCTGAAGGCCCATTCAAACTAAAGCCGCACGCTCGCGCCGGTACGCGATATATTAGCTTTTATCGAAGGCCTAATGGCGGACGAAGGCGCTAATGTGAAATAAATTGTTGAATGGATCCCACTCCCTTCGTAGAGGAGTTTGCGGCGATTGGATTCTAGAAATGGCTTTGTTTTTTACTGTATTGATGCTGTGGTCTTCTAGGATCTTGTTAAGTTAACGACAAAGGAAACCTATCTATATACTCGTAGTTCTTTCTTATGGAGCACTCAGTAAGAATGTAAGAGGCTACGAGTATAACTAAGCCATTTCAAAGCAAGACTGGTGTGAAGTCTAATGACGTTTTTTCCAAGTTTCAATATGAATACTACACACAAATTTTTCGCATATATTTGGTGTAGATCAATCTTTTTACGACCGAAGCGTAAAGTTTAGCATTAGCACATAATTTGTCGGTAACAAAAGTTGATGTTCTATATATCCTTGTCCCGCAGGTTCGCTTTTTACAGCCGGAACCGGAAACCGCTCGAGCCTTCAGGAAATGCTCGCGTGTTTTGTTGTTAGTCTAGAGATGTACCGAGTGGAAAATTCTACAAATAAAATATTGTTGAAACAATTTGTAATATTTTAGTATATCCATCTGAGGAACTTTACTCTGCATTTAAAGAAGTATTTCTAACGGCATAAATCAACCTTCATCTTTCTGAAGAGAAGGTCAGTTATTTAGAAAGAGGTAAGCTAGTTCATAAGGCAACCGTAAGATATCCACTGTTGTGCAAGGCCTCCTCATACAATATCCACTAAGTCTGTGCTACCCTTACCCAGAGGTTTATTTCAACTTCACATCGTCCTGAAATGGGAGACCTACGCCATTTTATAGGTAACGTGACACCCATTTGAAATATCTTCTGAGGTTAGTCCTGTACTGCAGTTGATCGTACCTTCACCAAATGGGAAGTCGATCTTATGCGAGAAATGCTCAAGCTACGCAGTAGAAGCCATTCCTTCTATAAATTTTCTTTTAAGTCGTTCTCTTTATTTGCAGCACAGTTATTGGCCCTTAGATAGCTGTCTCCTGTTTTTAGGGTTCCGATACCAAAATGGTAAAAAAAGG
This sequence comes from Athrips mouffetella, assembly GCA_947532105.1. Lineage (NCBI taxonomy): Eukaryota > Metazoa > Arthropoda > Insecta > Lepidoptera > Gelechiidae > Athrips > Athrips mouffetella. The sequence continues at coordinate 25,648,963 of OX383976.1, forward strand.
AACCCTTATGGTGCCGCTCTGTCTGTCTGTCTGTCTGTCCGTCTGTCTGTCACACCTCTATATCTCAGCAACCACTTACGCTATCGAGCTGAAATTTGGAATAGTTTTAGAATATAGTTGCCCAACTTAATTGCACATGAAAATTTTTTGAAAAAAGTATGATTATTAATGTAAAGGGGGCCAAAATAGGGGGGGCCAAATTTCAAATTGTCGCTACTAGGTCGAGTGGGGTATCATATGAAAGGGCTTTACTTGTACATTTTAAAATATATTTTTGTATTTTTTTAAGTTTCTTAGTTTTCAAGTTATGATGAAAAATGTCAAAAAAAATACCATTCCCCCCCCCTTATCTCCGAAGTTTGAGTAAGGGAAAATCTGAATTAATTACAGTTGACAGAGGTTTATGTAAACTTTACAGCAAAAATAAAACGATCTTTCTAAGTTGCACAGTTTTTCAGAAATCTGCAAAAAACCTTTACAAACAAATTTAGTTTTGCGGTCCTGAAAATGGACTTTATTGCTTCCAAAAATACTATAGGTATATCGGAACCCTCGGCGCGCGAGTCCGACTCGCACTTGACCGGTTTTTTTCTGTTTTATGGCTGTCTCATGCATGCTTTGGTTCAACTAAATTTTAATAGATCTAGTAGACTTAAAACACTTCGTCTTCTTTTTCAATTATTACTTTCGAGCGGAGCGAGAAAGGTATTGTATTCGTGAAAAAAGAAGTAAGCCAACCATGATTTTTAAATGATATTTTTACCGCCTGGTATAGTTCTCTTGGTACGTCATGACCCTAAGTTCACTGCGTTTGTCGTGTGAGTAGTTTCCAGCCGGAAGACGAACAACTAATGATTGTGTTACCACCACTTTGTTCCACTATCGCTTGAGCATCGCTTCGTTATCGCCTCGCCGTCGCTTAGGGCCTTTAACCAATTATTAACTCTGTAGGAGTTCTTTTTTCATACGATTTATGTGCTATTTTATGTTTCGTAATTATTAGTGTGAGTATCTTTGCTTTAGATTTGTTTGATTTAAGGCAAGGTTTGTTATTTGGTGCTGTAATCTTTGTGTAAGTAGGTCATGTTATATGTTTTTAGGTGCATGCGGCCTAAAAATGGGTATTTTTGGCCACGAAGCGATCCAAAGCAATCTCTTATTGGCTGCAGCGCCATGTAAAGTTGTAAATACACTACCAGAAGTATAAGAAGCCATAATCCGATAAAGTTAATAAACAGTGTGTTTAAGACCTTCTTTACTTTTCCGTTTGTACTCGTAGTACGTTACTCTGCAACAAATAAACATTTCTTTCCTTCTTACTAATATTCTATTCAGAAGACAGTATAACTGGTTCTTACCACGATATTGGAAATAAGAATAGAATCAAAATAGTGTGTGACTTCGAAACTCTCAAACAATACATTTAAAATCTGTTTTTAAAAAATATTCAAATCGTCTTAAATTTTTACTAATTAAATCTGTGTTTGTATCTTGACGTTTTTGTTGTTTCTATGCTATTCACGACAGGAAAATCCTAGTGCTAATAATTTATAATATTTAAAAGTATAAAAATACTCTTTACCTTCTAATACCCTCATGGTCTTATCAATGTAACAAACTCTCTTCCTGTCTTCTCTAATAAATCTCAACTACTATCTATTGTAACACAGAATGTGAATAAAACCTCTCTTTCCTCTTAACACTGTCGTAAATTGTCACCGACACCTACCTCTGTCGATAGTGGCTCAATAATGCACACCCTGTGAGCTCTCACCTATACATATTCATGCTTCTGAGTGCTTTATTGAACCAGATATTATGAGTCGTATTGATAAATCACTCTCAAGTCTGAGAGTCTACTCAAGATGTATAATTTGTATGTGTAAGGTGCATCTTAAGAGCAATATCACAGTTGAGAGGGCTGTGTCTATACGACACTTAGTTCCAAACTCAGTAAGTTCTTGTTTTGTGAGAAATCAGGGAAACCTATTAGTTATATTACTGTTTTTATTTATCCGATCGTCGTAGAGATTTGGGTGGCGTATGTCCAGCAGTGGACATCTTTTGGTTTTTATTATATACAACGTGTTAATGGAATAAGCGAAACCCTCATACACCTCATCCGATTTTTATTAAAATCAATCCATTCATGTAAAAAATATCTAGAAACAAGGATTTTTTTTCACGATATTGTTATTTTAAAGTTTCATCATTCTTCTAGTTTCATCGTTGTTCTTGTCCACGCACTGAGCGCACGCCACGCCCACTTCCCTCCACTCCTCACCGCTCATGAACCACGTGCCGTCGGTGCCAGCGCGCGTATCCACAGAAATATTTCGAATAGAAGCGGCAAACTTTTAAATAATAAAAATAAATTACCCCTATCAAAAACCCGTGAAATTGATTCTACTCTCGATCCTGAACAAAATATTTTCTCAGATTCGCTTATTCCATTTACACGTTGTATATGTATATTTATTATTATTAAGATTTTATCATCACCATCTTCTTCTTCTTCTTTTAAATATTTGATGGCTTCCATCGTTTTTATTAACGATGATTCCGCCAGTGACAAATCATAACATCTTATGAAACGTCTACTACAGAACAGGGAGCTCCCTCCAAAACGCGTGGTACTTTGGAAGGGATTTACCATAGACACCACGCTTGAAAGCAATATGGGTGGCAACCGCTGTTGTTGGTAACTGCAGTATGTAAGATGGTACGTTACACAGAAAGATGCCCTGCCCATCCTTCGTTTCAGATTTTCTCACGGGTTTAGATTTTATACTTGAACTAAATACATTTATAGTTTGGAAAGCTTTGTTTTATTTTATTTTAACAATCAAGTGGAAGAACGGCTTTTTTGTCCTCGGATTAGGATTCTTTGATCATTTTTCGTAAAGCTACGTATCTTAACAAACAAAGCGGCGCCATGTGAAAAAGAAAGGAACGACAAGAAAAAACCCACGCGCTATTTAAAACATGTGTGATATTTAATATCGTGTGTGATTAATACATGTGTGATTAATACAAAGTGACATGTGTGACAATAAACAGAAGTCAACAATTTAAATGAGCCTGATAGAACCGTTATTTATTCTCATGGATTTTAATCCGCTAGGTAATCTGATACTAGGTTGTAACATTTCTTTTCTTTAAATTTGTCAGAACTTTAACTTACAAGAAACTTTGTGAAACTGCCTGTTTGTGTTGTTACAGTTAAGTTATTACTGTATAGATAACTGTATGAAAATACAAAGCAAGCGTAAAGTAATGCGTATAAAATGTTCGAAAAGGGGTAATGACAAGGGTTTGCACTTTCATCTCGTCACCTGTGAACTGCGGTAAACTCCCACAACTATACTCACATACGTGTAATCGATCAAGTACAGTCAGCATCAGAAGTAGCTATGCATTTCAGGTGTCCATATAGTGTCCATATACAACACTAATAATCAAATTATTGTTGATTTCCTGTAAAACATTTACTATGTGTTTATTGTTTGAATGTGTGAATCATTTTTTTTTATAGAAGACGAGCAGAAGGGTCACCTGATGGTAAGTGATAACCGTCGCCCATAGACATCCATAACACCAGGTGGGTCACAGGTGCGCTGCCGGCCTTTAAGATATTTGTAGGCTCGTTTCTTAAAGGCTGCCTTGTTGTACCCGTCCGGAAATACCTGCGCAGGAATCTGATTCCACAGCGCGGTCGTACGTGGTAAGAAGTTTCTTGTAAAACGTACAATGGAAGATTGCCATTTATCTAGGTGGTATGGATGAAATTTACACTTCTGGCGAGTGGTGCGGTGGTGAAATTCTGCAGCAGATTAGTTTGAACAATTCCTCAGAGCACTTCCCATGATACATGCGTAAAGGATGCATAAAGATGCAATATCTCTCCGCAGTGCTAGATGGTCGAGTCGGCCGGTGAGGACGTCGTCGACAATGATTCGGATCGCTTGACGTTAAACGCGGTCAAGAGAAAGGACCTCATACTGAGGTGCCCCAGCCCAAAGTTGGCAACAGTGCTCCATATGAGGCCTAACTTGAGCCTCATAAAGTTGAAGGGGGTATGGACACCTGAAGTACTTAGCTACTTCTGATAATGAGTGTACCTACCTGCATACAGTACGTTGATGATCTACTTATTTTTTCAGTCTTAAATTTTAAATTTAAACTAAAAATTATATATCGTATAGACAGTGTCAGACTTTCAGTCAATCTTAACTTGTTCTTATTCTCTCCCTTCATCTCCTTCTTCATCGTTCCCTCACTCGCAATTATAGACAGCAGCACCTGGGCGACCGAGCTTTGACCAAAGCCACCAATAGATGATGTTGTGGGGTCTCGACTTTTCACCCCTAAAAAAACCCTCGTATAGTAAATTTCATCGAAATCGTTAGACATATTTTCTAGAAACCGATTTCAATCATTCAAATAGTATAAGATATCCTCCACAACCCGTATGATACCAAACCGATACAAAATATCTATACCTAAAAAATCTTCTCTTAAAGTTGGAATAAAAGTTTTTTTTAAATAACGAATAAAAATATGTTATCTTAGTCATTAGTCATTTATTCTTCTATCAGAAGCTTCTTAATACAATGTCCAGCGAAACTGAGACCATGATTTTTGTACATACATCGGAAAGCGACCTCATAAATGTGTCACTTCTATCAACTAAAAAATTCTAGGATGAATTCTATATACATTGGCTCTACAAAAAGAAATGGCGGCTGTGACGTCATTACCATAAGGCTGGCCAGGGCTGAATTCCATCCATCAATTAGTGTTGTCACCTGAACTAAGTGCCGTTTTATTTGGGGCAGGATTAAGGCAGCTCTAATGAATGTTGCGTAAGAGGGATGTGGTCCCTGAAGAATGTTTCGTATGTTAGAAGTAATTAGAACTATGACGTTAAGGTTTTGTTATATAATTTCAATTCAAAATTAAGAGCGAAATGGTGTTCATTCATAAATCAATGATAAAATACTTTCACATTATATTTTAAAGTTTTCAAAATATTTTTATAATTGTTTTTCTTATTGTTCCAGGTACGTATGGAATTGAAGTGCAGCTTGAACAATGTAAACAAAAAAGTAAGTTTTACATAAATTGACAATACAAAATTGCGATATCTACCTGCAATAGGGTGTTTGCCAGCACCTTTTGAGACAAATGAACATGCTTAGGAAAATGGAATATAGAAACCGGTATGAAAATGATTTTCTCAGTTTGAGTGCAATTTTCAAATGATAGTACAATATTTTCTTCTAAAAAGATTTCATTCATTTTACAAAGCCATGAAATGAAATTACAGCTTGCTAGCCACCACTGACACTTAGAAAAAAGTAGTTGACAAACTTCGTAGGAATTGGCCTAATCTTTTTAAATTATCTACCTTAAGAGTCATGAGACTCTACCTCCCAAGGATGATAGAAACCAAAAAAATAAAAAGTAATAAAGTTATTTATCAACACAGACTCATTAAAAATACCAAAACTCATCGTTCAGCACTGACCAGAAAAAAAGTCGGAATCTTATGTTACCCACTACCCAAACAGCCATCCACGAACTGTCCCTACACAAATCTGTTTATTTACGCCACTAATCCGGTAGCAAACAATCGATTTGGATCCAGGATTAGCAGCTGGCAATCAGGCCGTTTCTGTCGCCATAACGTTGAATTAATTTTACAAGCTCGACACGACAAGCGACCGCGAATAGAAAACGGTATTTACGGAAAACAGTATTGATCATCTAATCATATTATAAGTTCAAGCCAGAGGGAAAATAAAAATACTTCAGAATGATTTTTTTTAATTGATTTTGGTGGCTTCTCGTTCCTTTGTTTTCCAATATTTTTTTAAACAAAAAAAATACTGTCTTTATTCCTTTTAGCTGTTTGGGAGCCCCTTAGAAACATTTAAAAATATTTTTGCATTTTGTATGGCAACAAGATGCTTCTATTGTGATGAAGACTGTAGCTCCAATCGTCTGTGTGACAGACGATGGACAGACGGACATGTAAGTATAGAAAACAAATAAGGCTCCTGAGCCTCGAGTTTGGACCCGACCCAATTCACTTCTAATCAACTTAAACAAATTAAAATATTACTTTGTATAGATGGATGTGCTTGCTTATTTTCATAATAATTAACAGGGATTTAAGACGTGCTACAAATAACATTGCTTGTTAGATAGATTATATTGCTTACTTGCAACTATACAATGAATTTGTTATAAAAAAACCGGCCAAGTCGGACTCGCGCACCGAGGGTTCCGTACCACCACATAATCATAATTGTATTAGTTGAAATTTCAGTAAGTTGATGGATGGTGGCGCTGCCGTCACGTCAACATTAGCTCGTGTGTTTAAAATTCGAAAAATTATATTATTCTGCATTTATTCGATTATTACTGCAACAAAACGTTCGTGAACACACAACTCGTGAGTGAAAACGTTTGTGACTTCTTTAGTTCACAATTACGTGTGTATGTGGTTTCCTCTTTGAACGTTGTATAGTAAACACTTGCTACTCTTTTAAATATTAATTTTGTGAAAAATACTAGAAATATCAACCTGTTGTTACGATGGTGATGAAGATTGTTGTTGGTTCGGAGGATTGACGCATTAAGTTCACCAAATTTTGCATAAACATTCCACTTCTACACCAAGGTACGACTATAAATTTCAGTTATAAATTGAATTTTGAAATACTATAGAACAAAAACAACTAATCACAGAAAGTCGAAGCAAAATTTATCAGCTGATTGGACAAGTATATTCTATCTAATCTGTGGATAAAATATTCGTAAGCTGTCAGTGTCACAGTGCTGCCAACACAACCTCATTAATTAAGGCTGCGTTCACGCAGAGATTGTAGATATACAAGTGAGTGTTTCTTTTCACGCAATTAAATCGAAAGCTAAATGATGACATTTAGATAATATCTAAAAATTACGAAACTACGAGACCTGGCCGCAAGATGTCATCAGCAATAGTATGTAGAAAATGCAAGCGATCAGCAAATCGACGAGATAGTATTACGTGCACCCTATGCCACAGTACTTTCCATTTCGATTGCGCGGGATACTCTGAAAAACTTAACAGATTGAGACAGGACAAAAATAGATTTAAATGTGAAGAATGTATTCAGCAGCAACAAATGGAAAAAAGTTCTAGCAAAAATCTAATAGCTAGACCTTGTACACCAAAGACCGTACCAGAACCTCAATCCACTTCCACTCCAACTGATACACGAGCAATGGATGAAGAATCCTCTATCAAAGGTGATAGCCTAACAAGGAAAAATAGCAAAATTCAAATAAATGTTACCACTTCAAATTCTTATGAATCTTTACCAACTGACGATGATGAAGAGGAATATGATGAGGGTGGTGGCTCAACGGTGGTGGAATTTGATACCTTGAATCGAAGTTGCCCTGAAATAAAAACTGATGTAGTAGATGTAGAAGCTTTAAAGATTAAAATTGCCGAATTAGAGAATGATAGAAAAACCTCAGACAAAATGTACACAGATTTATTATTTAAAAATGACAATTTAAAAAAGCAGATTAAGGAATACGAAACTAAAATAGATAAACTAACACGCATATGCAAGTCTACTGCCAAGACTCCAAAAAGCGCCAATCGAAGATGTAACAACACTAAGCAAGATTTTAGACAATCCGTACTTGGACAAAAGACCCTGAACGTATCAGATGACATTGGTCAACAAATCCCGGACAAGACCCCAGTTTTAGAAAAAAACAACAAATCTTACGAAAACGCAGATTCAACATTCAATGAAATAAAAAAACCAAAGCTGTGCATAATTAGCTCTAACAGCAGAAATAAAATACTTGGTATAACGGAATCTATCTTATCTGAAGACTACTCTTTCTGCCATTATCTAACCCCAAGAAGTGATACAGCATATCTTTTGCATAATATTGAAAAGAAAATAGAAGAATTCACCATGCAGGACTATTGTATATTTTTTATTGGTGAGGAGTATTTTAACACTGCTAATGAATATTTCATTTTGATTGATCGTTTAAGGGAAACTTTCAAAAAGATTACGTTTACTAATGTTATTATTTGTTTGCCTACGTACAAACGGGGTTATAATGTTAGTAGCTATAATGAGGGTATAGAAAATTTCAATAAGTTACTATGGGCAGACAATAATACATATCAATATGCCTATATTCTAGACTCCAACTTAAATTTGAAAAGTGACTGGACCATGTTTAATAAATATAAGAGCACGGTAAATAACCACGGTATGAAAACTATAATAAGAGATTTAAACCAGTTGATTAAATCAATAAATATGGATCATGCAGACAATACAGAGCACTTAAATCAATCAACAGAAAGTGAAAAAAAGTTTTTTCGTTGATAAAATTAATATTATACATCAAAATATAGCAGGTTTAATTAATAAAAGTGATGAATTAACTGTTTGTTTAGAAGAGCTTAGCTTAAAAAATATAGAAGTAGATGTTATATGTATCACAGAGCACTTCATGAAAGCCGGTCAAGAGTCTGTTTTTGATATTCCGAACTACCAGATCGCAGCATGCTTCAGTAGGAGTGACTCTAACAGGGGGGGTGCGTGTATTATTGTAAAAAAAGGACAGCAATGGAAAGAATTAACGGAAGTTAAAAAAATATCTGTGCCAAATGTTTTTGAAGTATGCGCTGTAGAATTAACGATTCAAAAGGTCATTATTATATGCATATACAGAACACCATACAAAAATAATATGAACATATTTTTTGATAAGCTAGAGCATTTATTACATAATTTTTGCGTCAACAACAAAAAGAACATTGTACTTGCCGGAGACTTTAATATTGACAGATTGAAAAAAGGCTTTGATAATCTACAGTTTGAGTGTTTGCTACTAAACTATAATTTAAAACTACAAGTAAATGAAGTGACTAGACTTACAAGTGGAACATGCATAGACAATTTTGCACATAATAGCCAAAAGGGTACAAAGCATGAAGTAATTGATTTCGCGATTTCAGACCATACAGCTCAGCTATTGAAACTACCAGTGAGAAAAAGTTTTATACTTAAATCGTGGACTGTTGAACGGCGCGATATTAATATCGAAAATATGATAAAATTCAAGCAATGCCTAAAAAGTATTAAGTTTACAGAAGTATATGAGAGTCAAGATCCAAACACAGCATATGAATACTTTATATCAGTCTTTAAATTATTTTATGATTTATGTTTTCCGATAAGACACATTACAATAAAAACATGCAGGAAAGTTCAATGGATCTCAAAAGGCATTAAAGCATGTAGTAAGAAGAAAAGGCACATGTTATGGCAATATAGATGTAAACCTAACGATTTACATAAATCTGAGTACAGAAAATATTCTAAGCTTTTAAAAACAATAATTAAACAAACAAAAAAGTCCCAAAATACATACAAAATCAATATAGCTGATAACAAAGCAAAAGCAACATGGGATATAATAAATTCATCAAAATTAAAATTGCCAACGGAATTGACAACTAAAATAGAATTAAATGGTAAAGTAATCTCTCAACCAGTAGATATAGCCAATGCTTTCAATAATTACTTTGTGGACAAAATCGTTCCTTCAACTAGTGATGGTAAAAACGTTACCAACACCATAAAACCAAACAACTATTCTATGTTCATGGCACCATGCATACCATCAGAAATCACAAAAATAATTAATTCATTAAAAAATACCACTAGCGTAGGACATGATGATATATGTACTAAAGTCATAAAATTTGTTGCCGAAGTGATAAGTAGTCACCTTTGTTATATTCTAAATTTGTGCATTAGTGAAGGTGTCTTTCCAGAAAGTCTAAAGTTAACAATAATTAAACCACTTCATAAAAAAGACAAAAGAGAAGTAATGAATAATTACAGACCAATAGCATTGATACCGATAATATCTAAGATTTTCGAAAAATATTTATATTCCAAACTTCAAATTTTTTTAGAGAAACACTGTATATTAGTAAAAGAGCAAAAAGGATTCAGACGTAACATGAACATCAATATGGCTATATATGACTTCTTATATCCAGTGATGACAAATGTAGACACAAGAACTCCAATATGTTCAGTATTTTGTGACATGACTCAGGCGTTCGATTACGTTGAACATGATATCCTCTTGAAAAAACTCGAATGTTATGGGATACGAGGTAACATATTAAGTCTTATGCAATCATATCTGTCGAATCGGAAACAAGTTACCCAAATCACAAAGATAATTACAGAAACCAAAGAAGAACACGTATATAGATCGGAAGAAAGAACAGTTACTTTTGGTGTACCACAGGGCAGTGTCTTGGGCCCACTTTTATTTTTAGTTTATATAAACGATCTTCCCAACGTAACGGGCCAACACATGTCGTTGTTTGCCGATGACAGTGCTATAAGTATAAAATGTAATAACACAGAGTCATATGAAAAAGACATCAACGAGACAATCAATTCTGTAGCAAAATGGCTAGAAAATAATAATTTAAAAATAAATCTTAGTAAGACAAAAATTTTACATTTCAGTCAACGCGGACAAGTTCAAAAAACTAATACAAATTATGAAAATCAAACGCTTGAAATCGTCAATAACACCAAATACCTGGGCATGATCATTGACAGTAAGCTCAATTGGAAAATCCACGTACAAGAATTGTGCAAAAAATTAAGTACGTCAGCCTATGCACTTTACAAACTATCTCGAACCGTTAATGAAGATGCATTACTGACGGCTTATTACGGTCTTGTGGATTCACACCTTAGGTATGGAATTATCTTCTGGGGTAATTCAACCGACAGGGAACTTGTATTTAGAGCACAAAAAAAGTGTATACGGTCAATGTTCGGAGTGTCACAAAGAGACAGCTGTCGACCGTATTTTATAAAACATAAATTACTTACATATCCATCCACTTATATATTAGAATTAGCCTTATTTGTAAGAAAAAATCCCGCTTTATTTGAAAAACAAAGTGTTATTAGCAATAGGAACAGAAGGGATATGGATCTGATATACGTTCCTCAAGCCAACACGGCATTGATGTATAAAAGCGTGTTATGCATGGCTCCTAAAATATATAATAAGGTACCGAAAGACATAAGACTGACAAGTGTAAATTTATTTAAAAAACGACTCAAAGAATATTTATTAGAAAAGTGTATTTATAAATTAGAAGATTTTAAATGAATTTGATTATTTAAATGTTTATAGAATTTGTAATTTGGTTGACATTATACATATTTTTATTTTTTATTTGTCATGTGATTAAAATTAGAATACTTTCTTGTCTAATGTCATGTGGTGTAAAAAAAATTTGTATGCCTATAATGGCAGGACTTAGAGGTACGACTGTAACAATGTAAGACCTTTGTAACTTTACCTAAGTTCTACAAATAAACAATCTTATCTTATCTTATCTTATCTTTAATGTGCTAGATTTTTTGAGTCCGACACGCGCTTGACCAAATTTTATTATTTGTTGTTATTTTATAGCTTATGCACTATAAATAAACCAATTTTCAAGTTTGTAAGTGTTTCCGTTTTTAAGTTAGAACTAAAATAAATATCGCCTCCGCGACCATCCAACTTGACCCCTCTCTTACATAAATGTTCTTCAAACGGGAGCTCACCTCAATTGGTTACATTAGTTGTGAGAAAAGTTATAATATTTAATGATTTTAGACTTTTCCCTTTATTCGTACTGTGAGACCTAGCTTCTTGCCAAATTTCATAATTTTAAGTCAACGGGAAGTACCCTATAGGTTTTGCTTTAGTGCATAAATGTATGGAGATGAGGATTTTCGGCGGGTAGACGCGAAAGTGTTTAGACGCATTTTTTGTGCTCTGCAATTATTAAATTTTATAAAATATTTAATGTGCATATGAATTAAAATTAGAATTACCTGTGCCTAAGTTGCCTTGTACTGTACTCTCCCACTAACTTTCATCACTATCAAGCTATGGACACCACAGCAGAACAGCTTCTAAAAAGCATGGGGGAATTGTCCACTATGTTCACCACCAAGATGGAGGAGTTTGAGAAGACGTTGCAGCAGCCGGGCGTCACTGGTCCAAATCCCACAATAAAGCTGGTGGCAGCTGAGTTCTCCACATTTAAGACCTTTGTGTGGAAGTCCCTTGGCATACTGAAGTCACAGGTGGAGCTTCTCATTCTAGGTATGGACCGCATGGAGACCCATTCACGCAGGAAAGTTCTCCTATTCCATGGTATCAAAGAGGACCAGGATGAAGATGTGCTCAAGAAGACTCTTTTGGTGTTAACCGACCAATTGAAGATGGCTGTCGGGGGCTCTGAGTTGATAGAATCCTGCCACAGACTTGGTGCTAAAAAAGACTCGGCCCGGCCTGTACTTGTGCGCTTTACATCTTTGCGCACTCGTTCTGAGGTGTGGAAAGCAAAAACTAAGCTTAAAGGCTCAAAAATATCTATCACTGAGTTTTTAACTAAGTCACGCCAGGACATCTTTGTGGCAGCCCGCAAACATTTTGGAATGAAGAAGGTTTGGTCGGCAGACGGAATTATTGTTATTCTTCTACCCAACAAGACCCGAGTGAAGGTCACTTCGTCGGCAGCTCTCAATCAGCTTATAAAACAACATCCCAACATCGTCGATAAGTGAAGTCAGGTCTCTCCTTATTTAGTCGCTTTATACATTGTTTCGCATCAATTTTAAATTAGGGTATAAGCAAAATAACTCATTTCTTTTTCTACCGGTGTTTTTAGATTTCCAGCACAGATTAGTATATATATTTCCAGTCACTTTTTGATATTTCAATTGTTTACTTCAAAACGTAAAACGTCAATGTCTTAGAAATTTCAATGTCAACTTTGCGTTTTGTTATCCTTTGTTTTTTTTTTTTTTTTTTTTTTCTTTGGTAGTCTAAGATGTTGGCTATGTGACGTTGCGTCTTGTTTTGTTATTATCTGTTCGTTTACGAAGTGTGTTAGAAATAGTTTATGTAGTGTGTTTTTTTTTTCTTTTCAGTCAACTTAAGCATGAGAAAGTTGTATACGAGTTCGTATATATCCACCTTAGAATATTTTAAGTATTTATTTACTGATATTTATATTGTATTTTATTATATTATTTATATTGCTATATTATGTCTGATGATGATTTTTTTTCCTGCTCTTCTGATGACTATGAAAGTGCTGTTAGTAGTAACACCTCACTATCGGATTCGGATCCATTAGGAGAAAAACTTTCGAGGGCTTTCATTGATAATTCAAATTTCCTTTCCTTGGTGCATATCAACGCTCAGAGTATATTAGCTCACTATTCCGACCTTCTCACATCCTTTGACTCCGGCGTAGTTGACTGCATACTTGTGTCCGAGACTTGGTTGAAACCCTCACTTCCATCAACTAGTTGCTCCCTACCTGGTTATAAACTTTATCGAAACGACCGCACCGGACGTGGTGGCGGAGGCGTCGGTATATATTTACGCAGCAATTTTTCAGCCAACGTTGTTTCCTGTTCCCCATCCGATTACACTGGCTCTCTGGAATACCTATTTTTAGATGTAGTAGTGCGCCACAAAAAAATACTCCTCGGTGTCCTTTATAGTCCTAGTGACAAGGTGAACTATTTTAGCACTTTAGAGTCTGCTTTAGGAAAGTTAGTACCTATTTATGACCACGTGATTTTTATGGGAGATCTTAATACATGTTTGTTAAAGGGTGATGCAAGAGCTCAAAACCTCCATGCTCTTGCAACATCATTTAACCTACAAATTCTTCCCATGAGTTCTCCCACTCACTATTTCCCTAACTCCAGGCCTTCCTTAATTGACTTAATTGCTGTCTCTAACCCAAAGCTCGTCTTTTCTCATGGTCGAATGGCTGCTCCCTTTTCTTACCACGACTTAGTCTTCTTGTCTTATAAAGTACGTCCTCCAAGGGTTAGAGGCAAAGTTCTACTTCTGCGTGATTTTAAGCATATGGATCTGGAACGTTTGAGAGAGGATGTTAAGAACATTAACTGGTCATCGGTGCTGTTGTCCGACAACATTGATGATATGGTACAAGTTCTAACTACTGAACTGATTAAAGTTTATGATTTTCATGCGCCTGTTCGGCCTGTGCGTGTGAAGCGTGCTCCTGCTCCCTGGTTAACGCCGGTGATCAGGAGGACTATGGCTAAACGCGACAGGGCTAAAGCCAAACACAAAAAACATCCGTGTCAGGAAAATCTCGATGCATACAAAAAACTAAGAAACGTCTGCAACAGAATGTGTAGGGATGCTAAACGTCGCTACATTCATACAACAATTCAGGATCTCTGCCAGGCGCAAGTTTGGAGGTTCCTACGGTCATTGGGTGTGGGAAAAACCACTGATGCTTGTCAAAGCAATGTGGATCTCAATGCATTGAATCAACATTTTATTGCTCCCCCGGTCATTTTAGACTCTTTATCTAAAACAAAAACTCTTTCTTATCTTTCTGAACTTACTCCACCTGACTGTCCACCCTTCTCTTTTAAACCAGTCTCCGTTGATGCAATAAAGAAGAGTGTCCGTGCCATCTCCACCAAAGCCATCGGTAGTGACAATTTAAGCCTGGACATGATTCTTCCCGTGCTGGAGGAAATTGCCCCAGTGATCTCTCACATTATCAACTATTCGCTTTCTCGCAATATCTTTCCAGCATCGTGGAAGAAAGCTTTTGTCATTCCCTTACCGAAAACCACAAACCCTACATCCTTTTCACAATACCGTCCCATATCTATACTCCCCATCCTCTCTAAAGTCCTAGAATCCGTTGTGCATAAACAACTCTATTCTTATCTTACTTCCAACAACCTATTATGTCCTTTCCAGTCTGGTTTCCGTCCTTCCCACAGCACTGTTGGTGCACTGTTGAATATAACGGAGGACATCCAGTGTGCTATGGATAACACCAAGCTCACCGTGATGGCCTTGTTAGATTTCAGCAGTGCTTTCAACTCTGTTGATTTCGATATCCTCCTCGGCACTCTTCGTGCTGTTAACATTCCTTCCTCGGTAATAGACTGGTTTCACTCTTATCTCTTCGGACGCCAGCAGTGTGTGAGAACCGATGATGCTGGCTCGGACTGGTCAAATCTCACTGCTGGTGTTCCTCAAGGCGGCGTTCTCTCACCTTTACTTTTTTCTGTTTTCATAAATAATATATCTCGTGTAATTTCTTCTCCTTTCCATCTGTATGCAGACGATTTGCAAATTTATCGTCATTTTGTCGTGAATGAGATATCCAATGCTGTTGATGCTCTAAACGAAGACCTTACTGCCATCCAGTTGTGGGCAGAATCTTTTGGTGTGCTAGTTAATCCTGCTAAATCACAGGCAATTATTCTCGGCAGTAGTAGACTCAGGTCCAAGATAGACTGGGATATAGTACCAAAACTCTTCTATAAAGGTGTCCAGATCAGTTTCTGTGATAAGGTTAAAAATCTGGGCCTGCTCATGGACTGCAACATGTCTTGGATATCTCACGTCAACGATGTTAGCAGGCGTATGCATTTTACGTTCCACTCTCTCAAGCGTCTCCAGAATTTCCTTCCTTTTAACACCAAAATTATGCTTGCGCAATCTCTCCTGTTACCTATCCTTGACTACGCCGACGTCTGTTTTTTGGATGTGACTGAGGAGCTGCTTAACAAGTTAGAGCGCCTTCAAAACTTAGCTATACGCTTCATTTTCGGCTTGCGAAAATATGACCACATTTCTCAATTCCATGCTCAACTTAAATGGCTCCCTATCCGCCTTCGTCGCGATATGCATATCCTATGTGTCCTTTTCAACATCCTCAATGACCCGCACTCCCCACCTTACCTTCGTTCCCGTTTTCAGCTCCTTCTTTCTTCCGCTTGGCCTAGGCGCCCTTGCATTACACATATGTTTGAGGTGCCTAGGAGTAATACCAACTTCCAGTTTCACTCTTTTTCCGTCCGTGCCGTTCTATTGTGGAACAAATTGCCTCGAATTATTCAAGAAAGCCCCTCCATTCACACTTTTAAAGTAAGGTTAAAAGATCATTTCCTGTCACAAGTTGCTTCATAGCCATCATCATTGTAAATATATCTGTTAAGCATTCATCATTTTATTTATGTAGTATATAGTGTGTTATGTATTTATTTATCATTTATATTTATTATCTATATATTTGTATTTATTATAAATTTATGTGAATTATATATTTGTTTTAATTATTAGTCTATTTTCTTTATTTATTATTTATGATACATCATTTTTTTCTCACTTATTTTGCACTATTGTGTTCCCGTTAATACAACTTTCTCACTGCGTTCGGTTGGCTGGAAGAAATCTCTTTTAGAGATAAGCCCGCCTTTGTGTATGTCCTTTAGTTATAGTCTTTTCTGTCAAATTTTTGTGCAATAAAGAATATATATATATATATAAGATGCCATATCTTTTGATTGCGTCGTTGTAAAAAATTGAAATTTTCAGATCTTGTGTGGTTTATAGACCTCAATATTCGTTATTAATTAACCTGATACCTCTTCTCTTTCGTGAGATAAAGGGTCTTGACAGACAGACGGACAACAAACTGATCCTACTCGTATAAGGTACCGTTTTTTCTTTTGAGGTACGGAACCCTAACAAATAAACGTAAAACTACATTAGGGTGATTTTCTTCCAGTGCCTCACCTTGGACACTACATACATCGAGCGCGAATTTTAAATTTGAAATTGGAAGGTCGCGCAGGTTTGCATATTCAGTACAAAAGACCCTCAGAAGCACCACGAGAATCTCGCGGGCGGGTGCGCGCGGGGGTGCGGGGTAGATTGCGGGCGGAGGCGGAGAGTGTCCGTTCTCTATGATATTACTATTACTTTATTCTGTGCCAGTGCTGTACGAGGAAGCAAAGCTGTGAGCTGGGAAATTCCAACCAATGAGATTGCTCCGTTTGACAGCGTTTTTGACGTGCTACGAAAATGGCGCATCCCTATTGGTTGGATTTTTGCCAGCTCATCTCCCTTGCACAGCAGTGGTAGCAAACCACCTTTACATTCTACTTACAATCATAATGAGCCGGTTTCGCAGCTAAGAGTCAACTGAGTATTCAAAGGTGTCGATAGATGGCGCTGAAGAGAGTTGCTAAAGAAGTTAAAATAAATATGTCATAGATGAAGCGAGAAGTAAATAAACTCCCTTAGGCAATACTCACATAGACAGGAAAAATAAGTTGACAGTAAAATTTTCTTACAACAACGCTATCTATCAAGAAATTTAAAACTAGTTTTTCTTTTTTAAAAACCCGCTCATTCACCAAGCTATTTGCGTGACGCCCAATGCGCGATTACACTTACGTGTGGTTTATCCATTGCCACATTCGTTTGATCACGTAATTTATGTAATCCCGTTAGTTCAGTAATGTAAGCATTTGTGATGATTGCTGCTGAAAATTTGCTGTAATACGTGAATATTATTTGCTTTCTAAAGAAAATTTGAGCGTTAGTACCTTGATGTAATATCAGCAGAAGTACGTTCTAATTTCCTCCCGACTCTCTTAGAATATTTATATAAGGCTCTTCATCGATCGTGGATTTAAAATGCTTTGGAATTTTAGTTTTATTATTTTCTAATAAATATGGCTTAATACTACTTCAAAGAAAAACTACTAAATTCATAGGTTATCACGGATATTCAATTACACAATAACGCTTAAATCCAGAAAAAGATATTTGCAATTTATTATTGGCTACAGCTATGAATCTAACCGCGATCTTTTCGTGCGTTTGAGTACTATTTATTTAACTTTATGCTCAAAGGTTCACTGGTTCAAATGAACTTCTAACTGATCGAAGTAACTATACATACATACATAACATCACGCCTCTTTCCCGTTGGGGTAGGCAGAGACCACAGTCCTCCACCTGCTACGATCTTGACATACTTCCCTTGCTTCCTGTACTTTCATCAATCCTTTCATACATGCTCGTCGGTTTAGGGTACTTTTAACCTGGCCTTTATTCAGAACGTCCTGAATTTGGTCCTGGTACGTTCGCCTAGGCCTTCCCCTTCCAACGTTTCCATTCACTCTCGCCTGGTAGATCTCTTTCGTCAATCTTCGTTCATTCATCCTCTCTACATGACCAAACCATCTCAGCATCCCTTTCTCGATTTTGGTCACTACGTCTTCTTTTACGCCACACCGTTCTCTTATCACACTATTTCTAATCCTGTCACTCAATTTAACACCAATCATACTCCTTAGCGCTCTCATTTCCACTGCATTAATTTTACTTTCATGCTTCTTCTGCCATACCCAGCTTTCACTGCCATACATCAGTGTTGGTACCAAAACTCCCCTATGAACAGCCAAACGAGCCTTGTGAGACACCTTCTGACTCCTCATAAAGGCGTGCAGGGCACCATTCACCATGTTTCCAGCATTCACTCTTCTTTCAATATCACTTTCACACTTTCCATCTCTCGTAAACTTTGAGCCCAGATACACAAACTCCTTCACTTGTTCGACTTGTTCACCATCTATTAATATAGTACACTCTGTCATACATTCCTCTCTTTCAAGTACCATTACTTTAGTCTTGCTTACATTTACTTTCATTCCTTTCCTGTCCAAAGCCACATTCATCATTGTTACCATCTCCTGCAACTCGTCAGCAGATGACGCAAGTACAACTTGGTCATCAGCGTAGAGAAGACATTTGATGAGTAACTCATTTATTCTCAGTCCACACATACTCTCTTTCAGATCAATCAAACAATTATCCATGAACAGGTTAAACAGCCAAGGTGACGCTACACATCCCTGCCTAACACCTTTTTCGATGCTAAACCATACAGTGTACGCCCCGTTTATTCAGTTGTTAAGTAACTATAGGTACAATTTAAACTTTTTTTAGTTGTATTCCCGAAGCCCAGTGACTCTAACTAATGAAAATGAACAATTTTTGATAAGAAAAACAATTTTCAACTTAGTATACAAATACAAAATAAATCGATGGTAAGCATGAGATCGAAGTTCTTTTTATAGAGTATATTTTTTTTATTTGGGGCAGTGTTTATTTTCTTCAGTTAAATCACTAGCATTCGGTAGAAACATTTATAAAAATTTCACTTGACATAAATCTATTTATTTCGCATTGTACTTAACATAAACGAGTCTATAACACGGTAACGTAACTACGCTCCCCCTGCTACCCTCTCCAACCTCCATACAAATGCAAGAGGGGAGGAAATTGGTCGTGTCATATTCGCAAATAAAATTTATGGGTCTGAGTGGCGGAAGCCGTGATCATTGCGAATACAATGAAGAGGTGTGTAATAAGTTACTTGGTAAGTAAAATTCGTATTATGTTGTAGCCATATTAATCAAAGGAAACATTGATGCTGAGACTTTTTTGTGTTAATTAGATTCAGATTAAGATAATTTTATTCAATGTAGATTCTTTACAGAATACTTATTGAATGTCATTCATGGCATTACATTTTATGCAAATAGAGCGAGTCTACGCCGTTTCGGTTCGAAACGGCAAAAAACCACTGCAGCACGGCCTACTTTAAGAGTCGGCTTTTTACAATGTGTTTCTTGTGTTTCGCTGTATCAGAGCACCATACCTCTTTATCATTCATGTACCTCTAGTCTTCTAATCTATAGTAAGATTTTTTTACATAACGTTTGTTTTACACGTTGTTTAAATTAGTAATATACTCACCTTACACACATATCTAACAAACATCTTTGGTTAACTATTGATTTGTGGAATTTTATAATTTGTTCATCTGTTTTTTGTTTAGACTTGATCTGTAAATTTTATAATTTATTTTCTTATAGCTTCATCTATGCAATTTCAATTTTAGTTTTAATACTTTTTTTTAGTAAACGTTTCTTAATTTTTTTTTTATAGAAGAGGGAGGCAGACGAGCAGGCGGGTCACCTGATGGTAAGTGATCACCGACGCCCATAGACACCCTCAACACCAGGGGCATCACAGGTGCGCTGCCGGCCTTTAAGATATTTGTAGGCTCGTTTCTTGAAGGCTGCCTTGTTGTACCCGTCCGGAAATACCTGAGCAGGAAGCTGATTCCACAGTGCGGTCGTACGTGGTAAGAAGTTTCTTGTAAAACGTACGGTGGAAGATTGCCAGTTATCTAAGTGGTAAGGATGAAATGTTAACTTCTGGCGAGTGGTGCGGTGGTGAAATTCTGCAGCAGGTATTAGCTCGAACAATTCTTCAGAGCACTCCCCATGATACACGCGATAAAGGATGCATAGAGATGCAACATCTCTCCGCAGTGCTAGATGGTCAAGACGGCCGGTGAGGACATCGTCGCCAATGATTCGGATCGCTCGACGTTGAACGCGGTCAAGAGGAAGGAGCTGATACTGAGGCGCCCCGGCCCAAAGGTGGCAACATTACTCCATATGTGGCCTAACTTGAGCCTTATAAAGTTGAAGGCGATGTGCCGGTGTGAAGTACCGTCTTACTCTACCAAGGACACCCAGTTTTTTAGAGGCCATTTTGGCCTTGTCCTCCAAATGACCGCGAAATTGGACGGAGCTCGATATATCGACGCCGAGAATCCCAATACTCGGCTTTGCAACAAGGGAAGTGCTCTGAAACAGAGGAGATGCAACAAAGGGGTTTTTCTTTGCGGAAAACGCGCAAACTTGCGTCTTTTTGGGGTTGAATTGTACCAAGTTGAAAAGACCCCAATTCGAAACAAGGTCTAATTTAATTTTTGTTAATATTGTCCGAAGTATATTTCCACGAAATAATAGTGATCTGGTCCCCGCAATACTGGCTTCGCTTAGTGCAGTGTCCGCTGTGTATTTTATTACATTTATATCTTTAACAATTTAAATAAAAATTTGATATAACTGTTAAATTACTGTAAATGTTCATTGTAACCTTACTGTTTCATAAATTATTCTTATTATAATAGTAGTAATTGTACAGAAGATCTGTGTTGAATACGGAGATATAGGGCTATTTTCAGTCACCTGGCCTAACTCAGTACGGTCAAACGAACGTCACTGAAAACACTTGCAACTATAATCTTATTACCATGCCATAAAGTCGAAAATGTTTCCATCGACGAACTGTCGGTCGTAAAATACAAACAATTTCCCCAAAGATAGAGGTCGAAAAACGAGTAAAACTTTTGGATGTTTCTGAAAAAAGATCTCTTGCCAGCGCAAAGTTTTCATGAAAAAAAATAAATCTTTAAATTTTCTACTCATGTTGAAAGCTGTAAAGATTAGTTTTCTTAGTAATCTAAGTACTAAAATTTTTATAGGTGCCAAAAATAAAAGGTACTTAACAAATATCTGCATAGCTTCCATTGAAGTTTGTAAAATTATTTTGAGTTAAAACTGCGAGTTACATACACAATCTTTAAAGTTAAAGATCCTTTAAATCTGTTGCCATCACTTTTTTCAATACAGAAAGTGACAGAAATATATTTAACTAAGCTTTAATTTTCCTTGGTCCTGTGTGGTGCCGGCAAAGAATAGTACCAACCCATACATACCCGTGGGTGTCGTAAGAGGCGACTAAGGGTTATAAACTGGAGGATGAGCAGCAGCATCTTCCTGTGTATCACACCATCTTAATTACTGCGGTC
This sequence comes from Athrips mouffetella, assembly GCA_947532105.1. Taxonomy (NCBI): domain Eukaryota; kingdom Metazoa; phylum Arthropoda; class Insecta; order Lepidoptera; family Gelechiidae; genus Athrips; species Athrips mouffetella. The sequence continues at coordinate 25,670,645 of OX383976.1, forward strand.
ACCTACAACCGCGGTCCACGGTGCCAGCCGTAACGCTGACAAGCGAGGTGACTATGGTACTTCCCCTCCACATTTTTCCAGCAAAAGCTAGAATTCTGGAGGGAGCTCCCTGTCCTGTAGTGGACGTTTCATGGGATGTTATGATGATGTTGATGAAGCTTTAATTTTGAAGAAGCATTGTGAGACCGTCTGTTGGTAAAAAGAAATGAAGCGCGCACGCACAAACAGACGACAAAAGCAGCAAGCAGACGACATTTTTTTCGTTGTGACAGTCTGCCAGTGGGGCCGGTACTGCAATAAGTTTCGATATTATTTTGGTGATTGACATGACAAAAACGCTCCGCTTCTATTCGCGTATTTTTCAAAATCTTCGGTTTCGAAGGAACAGTTTAAATAGTTGTTCAGTTCAAAGACTTATTTTGTTGAAAAGGTTGTTCAGATTGATTGTTATATAGATCAAAAGGTGGAGCAATTTTGAAAACTTAAGTTTGAATTTAATTCTGATAAAAACTATAATTTTCGCAATACCGGCCACACTGGCGGACGAAGTCCGTGACTGCCCGTGTCTGTCCGGCTCTCGTTTGCTGAGCCTCTAAGTTTCTAATTTTGATCTTTACAAAACTTGTTTACATGAACTGAGTTAATTGATAACGCAAAGTTAGAAAGTGTTGAGTTGAAATCGGAATCCAGTTATCAACTAAACCGCGGCTCCAAGTTTCACAGAGTAATTAAAATCAAACTAACTGTTTACACATTTCCGCAAGTTGTCCAATAATATGTTAAAGGCTGCTCTGCTCTGTGTACTCAGGGCCATTAATATGGAGTCAGTTCCGTTACATTTGCTCTGGAAGTTTGGCGCATAGACGACGCAAGTTGGCTTTGAGTTACAAACTTTCATACACATGGAAATTGCTCCGCTTTCAATTTGGATTCTTGAGGAAACACATCAGTGGAAAGAATTTTTTATTGAAACTGACAGTTACGCTGACTGATCATGCCCTTTCAGTTAACGGAAACCTGTCCCTTACATCCTTTATTTAGAAGGGGAAGTAACTTGCACGACATGATTTGCGGCTGGCAAGATTGGCCGTGGTGGACGGTGACCGTAGTATGATATTAAGATAATCAAAATTATACAGAGTCTCGATTGTCTCATGTACACTCAACAGCACGAAAGTAGAAAAACTTTTAAACCTTATGGCGTCGTAATAGATTTGAAAAGTTTCTAGCGACTTGCGGTTGACCGTACTTAATTTATGCTAATTCAGATTTTTAATCAGTTTAGGTGTGAAAGAGTATTTCAGAGAAGAATATTTCAAAGATAATGCAAACTCTATTCCAAAGTGTCAATGGGTACGGGTGCCAACATTGGGGTTTTGCTGAATGCGGCCGATCACGGCGGCGGAACTTCCCTGAATCTTCCCAAGTTCTAACAACCGACACTCAGCGACTATCAGTCTGTCTGTCTAACTTTCCTAACTATCGAAAGAGCCGATTTTGGACCATTATCTGCTAATGATCTTGTACTATTTAGTATGGAACTTTATTTGTGACAAAGTGGAGGGTACAAACACATTAATTTTTGCCCAAAACTCTTCTAGCTTAAAACAACAAATAATGATTGACGAAAAAGATCCACCAGGCGAGAATGGCGTGGCGTACGTTCCAGGAAAGTATGTCAAGATTGTGGTCTCCCGACGGTAAAAAGGCATGATTTTATGTATATATGTTATTATTGTGAGCCTGTTGTGTTCCATTACAGGACTTAAACCATTCTACCATATATCCACTTCTCTTTTCCTAGTACAACTTCTTCTGATTCTTCACGCAAGCATGTGTCGAGCTGGTCCGCAAAGCAAGGAAGTCAGAATTCTTTGAACTCCTCTCTACATCTTTTTTAAGGCCGAGCACGACAATATCTTATTCGACCAAGAAGAGGTGGGGCTTCTGTGATAATGACAAGTGTGAGTGCAGCATTTTGCATTCTATGACACACTTGCTGTCGTGCCCTATTTCTCCAGTTTTCTGCACTCAGAGAGACCTTTTTGAAGGCAACCATAACGCTTATTGATGAGGATAATTTTTAGGCTGAGCTTTTATAGTAAATTATGCCATTGACTCGAAAATAAGAAGAAGAAGACCAAGAAGTTTTTAGAAGCTTTTCTCAACCGGGTCCTAATATTTTGGCTGTTTCTTTCAAAATACACCATATTTCTGTGTTTTGGGCCTCTTTTTGTCCAACTAAAGACTAATAAGGCTGACTGCCAACATTACAAGTAGTAGATACCTTGAAGTTTCTTCTTAGCTTACTTAATCATTTTCTTAGTATTCCACTCACAGTCTGTTTTTAATTCCGTTTTCATCTTACAAAGCTAATTTCAGCAACACTTTTGCTAAAAATAAGATTTCTTTACTTGAAACAAGCTTCGTTGCAGTTAGAAATTCTAAAGTGTTCTAGAAAATATAGTTGAAACTAATAATTGAAAGCCTTAAGACGCTCTATATTTCGTACTTTTATAGTCAATCTTACTACCCAGTCATCATCATCATAATCTCATGGGTTTTAAGATCGATGACCGACCTCACAAACCCTGATGTCAGAGTCGTTGAGCTGTCCAAGGCCTCTGACATCGCTCATGTAAGGACTACTATCGTAAATAGCAGCCGAGACCAATGGGTTCACGTGCCTTCCAAAGCACGGAGACATCTAACTTTTCGGAAAATCTGATAATTGATCCTGAAATGTCCTAACCCAACTAGGAAAGTCACACATAGTGAATTTTGTTTGACATTGTTCGCAACGGAAATCAAACCCAGAACCTTCGGATCGAGAGTCAATCGCTCTAACCACTAGACAACAGAGATTGTAAACGTGCTCGCTTTTCCATATCCACTTGCAGCATCATAGAATTGGGCCTAGAAATTGACGGTTTAGACCCTCAATTTCTATGTCACACACATCCCGCACCAGACGGCACGCGTAACTACTGAACATAAACAAACTAGCGTTGTAAAGCTTGCCAATGGTCGCTGAACGCAAATAGTAACCAACCGAAACCTGTTTAGAGCAGTTGCGACTGGATTTGGTGATTTGTCTGCGCGTTACGAGATTGGAGTTTCAGAAAACAATGAAGTTTGACATTAATTTGTTCGTAATTTCAGCTTTCGGTTTAGGCACAAAGAGCATCAATCTCTTTTCGCACGATGTCGTTTTGTCTTGTTTTCAACCCTTTTATACTTACTCATTCGTTTACTAAGCCTTAGTAAACGAGTTCTTAGAGCTTATGCTAGAGAGAGCGTATGCTTCGAATTTTTTTAACTATAGCTATCAGTGTTGCTTCATGTGAACGCAGCTTCTCAAAGCTGAAATTAATAAAAAATACTTGAGTTCTACCATGAGCTCCATAAGATTAAGTGATTTGTCCATTTTGTCAATAGAACATAGTGTGACAGACGATATTAACTTCGACAAAATTATAAATGATTTTGCTGCGCGTAAATGTTATTTTTATAGTGTAAATTTTATTGTAAACGTGTTTACATGTTGCCTACAAATGTACACATTTAATGGTTTTGAAATAAATATTTTTCACTCAATTCTTTCATAACGTACATTTTTTCTCACCAACACCAACATTATTATTTTTATGACGTCAAAATGGCGGCAAATTATGACTCCGCCCCGGGCGACAGTGACCCACGCTAGGCCACTGTACTAAGGGTAGTCTTGACCTGTTTTACCAACATAAAGCAACGTTTTTCTAATATTTGGGCAATTTTAAAATAACAAAATAAGATTAAGTAGGTTACTGATTCAACATAAACGAAATCGCGTGTAAAAGCTACTAATAAAATAACTAAAATCCCCACAAGCCGGAAATCTCATACCATCAGCTAGTGCCAACAATGCTGGAATTGCGTTCGTTATGTTGGTACACTGCAGCGTATTATGCCCGTAATGTTGGTACACTGCTGGCACGCGGCATCCTCTTATCTACTTGGCAATGGAGGAACGTAAATATTCATCTCTTTCAACCACGCTGATAGTGATACTCGTATTTTTGGCCTGTGAGTAGCTGTTTAAATACCATCATTAACTTTTACAGCTTTTTTAAACGCTAAATTTCAAATTATTTTAAAATATGTATACAAAGCGGCAGTCCGTGTGGTGCCGGCAAAGAATAGTACCAACCCATACATACCCGTGGGTGTCGTAAGAGGCGACTAAGGGTTAACTGGAGGATGGGCAGCAGCATCCTCCTTTTTATCTTACTTACTGCGGTCACCTACAACCGCGGTCCATTGTGCCAGCCGTTACGCTAACAAGCGAGGTGACTATGGTACTTCCCCTCTACATTTTTCCAGCAAAAGCTAGAATTCTAGAGGGAGCTCCCTGTCCTGTAGTGGACGTTTCATGGGATGTAATGATGATGATACAAAGCGGCATGCTTTTCTCACATTTGTCAAAATAGTAGAGACCAAAGTTTCGCTTTATATGTATTGTGTTTTTTTCAAGTTATGACGTTCAAAAGGTAGGTAGTAGGTATAATCAATATTAGATTATTTTTTTGTAGTATAGTGCATCGGCTTCCCACAATGAGCAAGAAGCTGAGTAACACGCGAAAAAAGAGCATTTAATTCACAAAATTAACTGGAACATAACTCAATAGCACCATTCTGAAAACTAACGGCGCCCTCTAGTTTTTATCTTGGAACTAAATGTTGGAGATTGAAATTTTCCCGCACAATTTTTTGCATAAGAAAGTAATTTTATCGTATATCTGAGAAGCCAACCTGCCGTGGGATCTCATCTCATGAAAATTTATTTTTCTTGTAAAACACAGGTGAGCGAGGAATGTCATAGCATGGGCCCTGAGGTACCCTTTAGGTAATTGCTTTTCACCATACATCCCGTAACCAACTGAGAAGAAATCAGGTAAAAAATCTTACATGCTTATGGTTCGGCGTACAATAACCGCCAACACCTGATCAGCACCAACTCGCCTCGTTATTAAGTTATTGAAAAACGGGTTTTAAGTTATGTGGCAGTTGGCACACAATACATTTCAAATTTAGAAGTGAAAATTGTGGTCAACGCGAATACCACGCGCGCGCCGTCCACTCTTTTTACTATAAACTAGGTGCTAGTCGGGTGCAGAGTCTACATCGGGCGTTTTGCGAATTCAACATTTTAGCACTGGCACTATGCACTGATACTCATGCAGTGGATCATCATATCAGCCGAAAGACGTCCACTGCTGAACATAGGCCTCCCCTAAAGATCTCCATGACGACCGGTCCTGCGCTGCTCGCATCCAGCGGCTTCCCGCGACCTTGACCAGATCGTCGGTCCACCTTGTGGGGGGCCTGCCAACGCTTCGTCTTCCGGTACGTGGTCGCCACTCTAGAACCTTTACGCCCCATCGGCCATTGGTTCTTCTTGCGATGTGCCCTGCCCACTGCCACTTTAGTTTAGCGATTCTCAGGGCTATGTCACTTACTTTAGTTCTTCCGCGGATCTCCTCATTTCTGATTCGATCGCGCAGAGAGACTCCGAGCATAGCCCTTTCCATAGCCCTTTGGGTGACTTTGAGCTTTCTGATAAGGCCCATCGTGAGCGGCCACGTCTCGGTGCCATATGTCATCACTGGCAACACACACTGGTCGAAGACTTTCGTCTTGAGACACCGCGGTATTTTGGACGTGAAGATATTGCAGAGCGTCCTGAACGCTGCCCAACCAAGTCGGATTCGACGAGTAACCTCTTTTTCTAAGTTGGATTTACCCAGCTGAACTGTTTGTCCCAGGTATACGCAGGTATATGCAGTGGATAAAGACCATGAAATTGACATTCTCACAAAGAAATAAGTCGAAATAAGAAAAATATAAATTACTTCTTATGCAAATAATGTGCCAGCACGTGATGTATGTTCTTTGTAGTATTTTTTTTCTAATCCCTACCGTTGATGTTCGTTGCGAAAATTTGTTGAGTTTTATAGTCTGAACTAATGATTTTAAAATCATTGATCTGAACCCGCAGTTTCACTTTTCGGGAGATGTATTTTACACTGTACTAATAACGTATCTCATAGATTGATTGATTTAAAAGACTTGTAATGTAGCCCGACGCGGTGCCTATAAGAGAGCTATCTAGGGATTTATTCTAGGGAGACATTTCGCTTTTTACCTTGGGCCGTAGACAAGTGGCTTTCTATAAACGTTAACGCCAGTAGAATATAATAGAGATGTATGAGGCTGACATACGCTAACGAAATGTTGCGTGGCAGCTAATGTCAATCCATTCTACTAGCGTTTAGGATTATTGAAAGCCATTTATTTAGATGCCCTTAACAGCCGAAAAAAATGTCGCTAGACCACCACTGCTTAAATCGTCTGAAATATTAAATACATATGAAATTGGTGTTATATCGAACTGGCCACTTTGATCCCAAATATCTGTTCTTTGTTTAGGAATTCCAAATTCAAATTAATCAAAAATTAAAGCTCGTTTATTTGTGTCTCTTATTTAGTATTTTATTTAGCCTAATTTTATTTTTCTTTGACATTGTTTTCTTCGCAAAATGGAAAAGGATACATGGATTAGGCCAATGACGATTATGATGAACTCTTGTTCTGTAACGATAGTAGTTATCACTAACATCCCTGAATGACACCCCTAATGATGAAAAAACCCCGAACATTTTGATCGCAAACATGCAAACTGGTAGCAATGTAAGCACCCTCCACACATAATTGCAGAAGTGAACCCTCGAAGAAAACTCAAGACGAGGCGAAGCGAAAACTGAACATCGCTTTTTATATAATTCAGAGAAAAGTGTCTGCTGTTAGATTGGAAAGTGGACAAGGGTGAGTCTGACACAATTTTCTTAGGTTTATTTTTCGTTTTGCTTAGTACGTATTATGTCTTATCAACGACGTTCTATGTGGACAAGTTCCGCTACCAAAATTGATTCACTGACATATTGTTAATTTTTTTTTATAAAATAAAGAAGATTTTATTGCACCTTTAAAGGTTCATACAACAATATATATCTCTTTATAAAACCACACTGTTTGAGATATTTTAAAGCTGCCCTTGTAGTTTGAGTGCTATAAATTAGATCAGATACAATATAAGTCGTACAAAATAACTCTGGCTTTGTCAGTGATACGCAAGAGTCAAATGTCTTGACTTCTACACATGAACTGACACAGCCAGAGTTATTTTGTACGACGTATACAACATGATTATAATGGACAGACAAAAAAAACTCATTTGAAAATCTTTTTTTTACTTAGCGAAGTGAAGTTGTTTTACTGACAAACGAAGAAATTAAAACCGATACCCTTAAACCCCCTGTTTCTTTAAAATAGTGGTAAAATATTTTACCACAGAACCCTGCAGACGTTGGTAAAATATTCCAATTCCAGAGCAATCGGCTCGCAAACGCTGGAGGATAGTTGAAAACTGTTCTGAATGTTAACAGTTTTGTCATCGCAACTTCTGAAGAAAATTCTGCTGGAAATTGTAGCAACTTTACCTAGATTTTAATAAATACTTCTTTAAATATAAGGTCACATTATTCCGAGCGCTTAAGCCAAATTGTAGCATACATTGTAGATATTATTCTAAGTATGTGCAAGTATTTACATTAGTGGTCAGTTCTTACACTTAGATTATTGATACGTCTAAGAGCGCGCGGAAATCTATTAATATTCTTGGGGTCAGTCATTGACTGTGGCTTTGATATACAGCGTTTGTGTCCTGGAGGATATGAATCTGCTATTAAAACCGTACAGGTTTGCCGGAACAAAGGTCGAAATTTTAAAAACGACAACTTCCATAACAAATATGTTGGTCATTAGGTTACATTAGCATGGGAGATCAATATTTTTTTTTTCAGTTGGATACATTTATTTGGAAAAGTTTTATCCTTCAGGCTCTTAAGAGGGTGTCTGGTATGAAAAATAGGTATTTGTACTATTCCTGCCGCGCTGCGCCCGAGCAATCTTCCCGTAGAGTGCGATAGGGACAACCTACAGCTTATTTTACCTAGAAAAAAACTAAGTTCCGTTTTCCCGTGTGTTCTCCTCCAAAACTGAGCTTATTCAATTATTTTTGGTATCAAAATTTAAAGGCAGAGTAGATCTATGCTTCTTTTGTTCTTGTAAGTATCTGAAATACTTTAACTCGTAAGTCGTCTAAATAGTTAGATAAAGACGTTATTTCTAGTTTAGCTTAGATGTTTATGTATTTTACGTTTATTTATTATTTGTTTAGTTGACAACGTTTTAGATTTTTGGATACTCATATTTTTTTGGTAATTGTTATGCGGAAAAAAGCAATTTACAGCAGACCTAGACATAAAAAAAAACATTCCTCTAATGGCATTATCCGGGGAGGAAATAACGGAATACATTTTTATGGGAAAAATACAAACAGGATACGCTCTTTCCTACAATCGGGTTTGTTTATAAATACTCCATTAGTACTCAAGTATGTCGAGCAAGTTTTAATGTAACAATGGTATAGTTTGTAACTAAGATATTGTAAAGCAATGAACACACGTACAGTACCTTATCAGAAACAAGTTTTGCTCTCTCGAGAGCCTTCGCTCGCACAATACAATTACTTCCACAGTTTTATTTCACATCTAGCTGAAGAACACTGGACTATTTGTCCACTGCACCACTTTGGTATCGATTTTAATACGTATAGTGGCTTGTACTTGTACAGGTTGTGAAAGTCAGTCTGTCAGAAGGTCGTCATCATTCTCCAATTTATTTGCGGCTGGTGCAACGTGTCGATCGCTTCCATTTCTCTGTATCGGCTGTCTTCTCAACTTTCACTTTTTTTTGTTATGAGTATTTGAGGCACATCATCTTTAACGCAGTCCTAAGTGGTCCAATTCTTCAGCCTTCTTCGCGCTCTCTATTCATTCATATACATTTATATCATTCTCTTGCATGAGTTTGGTCTCTTTCTTATCGCTTCGTTATAATTTTTTCAGCATCACTTAATACAATAATTGCATATCTAAGTCATTCAGAGTTAGCAGTCTTTATTCCAAAGAAAAAGTGTCTTTATTCAAATTTTTAAGTGACTTAAAATAAGATGACATAATCTATTGATTACAGTCAAAAAAATTTGGCTTGATTAGAATTACAGCAAGATAGAGCAATGTGTGAGAGCAGGACGGAGATATACATGTGCATGCATACATACATGTCTCTGCTGCTCCAGTATATTACGCATCGCTCCGTCCTATGCGCTCACACTGCTTTCATTTTGATCAAGCTACATTCATCATCATCATATCAGCCGAAAGACGTCCACTGCTGGACACAGGCCTCCCCTAAAGATCTCCATCACGCAAGCTACATTATTTTATATCTATGTTTGATTCTAACAGACGTACAAACATTGTGACAAAACTACTCCGTGATTACTTCAGTTTTTTAATTTCTTAATCAGTAAATGAAATTTTTCGTGTTACTGAGGGATCCAAGTCATTACAATAGACATTCAAAATAAAATTCTATCACCCACATTCACAAATTAAAGTGCGGTCTACGTGTTTAAGAAGCAAGTTTTAAATGACGGACTGAAAAAGTGGACAAACACTCTAATGGAGTTTAAAGTTTTCTAATTACAACTTTTACTGAGTTTTAGGGTTTTAGTGTTAGGTCCTTGTTCACGGGACAACCTTATTATTGGGTAAAACGGAAAGTTCACTAAACGTTATTCTGGCCTCGGGTTTCGGTAGTGTTTTGTGGTGATTAGAAGTGGACTTAAAGTTGGTAATATGTGAACTTGTTAAATGGATACTAATAAAGTAGTTTGTTACTTACTTTGTAGTTTCTTACTTTAATACTGTCTTTCAATGGAACAATCTCAAAACAGATATGTGGAGGAATAAATGTTTACTCATTTCCCGTTCCAAAATATTTATTTCTGCAAAAAGGTTTTGTATGGAAAAAAATTGGCTTTAAAACCAAAACAAACTAAATACGCCTTATTCGAGTTATAGCTGGTTTAAAAAAAACTTCTTCAAAGATAAACGGCTGGAAATCTAATGCAGAACCTAACATTTTCTTGGTAAATAATTTATCAACAATGGAAGGAAGTTTTTAACCGGCGGTTGAATTTTTATTTGACAGACATTTTATATTATAATAAACAACCTACACATTTTATTCAGTCATGGGTAATGAATTCAAAACAAGCTGGAATAAAGTTTCCCTCAAAAGAAGGGAACGAAACAGGCATAAGTAGTTGAACAACATCAATGAATAAAAGAACATGAGATGAAAAATTTACAAAAATATTCACAAGCGCATTTCCAAATATGAAAAGGAATGCAAATTGGGGAGCAGCAGATGCAATATGCTAATCCGTTAGAGCCATGAATAGCGATATAGAAAGGGCTCCTAGAGTACTTAAAGAGATTCTTTAAAGGATGCTTGCAAAGAGGAGTATAGATTTCCTAGGGTGTTCTGCCGTGGAATCCAGCTTGAATTTTAGTAAAGTTTGTTGTAAAATATCTAAAGTCAGTGAATGTAAATGACTGGTCACTATAGACGTTTTAGAGAATATTTTTACAATCTGTGTTCACGGTCGTCCGTTTGTGAAGATAATAATTGTTGCTTGTGGACTGTGTATTTTTGAGCACACTGGTTATTCATCACACTTCTTTCAGTATAACACATCATTAAAGGTCCACTGCAGAACATTGAATTCCTTCCAACAGGTCACAGCAATATAGCCGATATGTTTATAAGGAGTTACCCAAGTAACTGTCTGTCTCTGCCTGTCACAAGTCTTACATACTGCGGTCACCAACAACAGCGGTCGCCAGCCGCAAAGCTTACAAGCGTGATGACTATGGTAAATCCCCTCTTAAGTGCCACGCATTTTTTCTGAAGTTCTGAAGGGAGTTCCCTGTTCTGCAGTGGATATTTTATGGGATGTTATGATGACCAAATTCTTTCCGCTTGTTAATGTTTCGGCAGACACTACAGATCGCGGTTGTTGATGGCTGCAGTTGTTGGTGTCAGCAGTGTATATTTGTATCCTACGGCTCAAAATCCCTTGGTCGTCCACAACACCTTCCAGAAGAGATTCGATGTACTCGGGCACTTCACGGACGATTAAAATTTTATTAATGTATCAACTGTTACCCGCGACTTCATCCGCGTGGATTAATTGAAAAACATAAATAAAACACATTTTCCTAAGTAATTCTAAAAAAAATTCCCGATCAAAATCAATTTTATGTTTTTCTGGACCATAATCTACGAAACTGCCAAATGTAAGTAATATCTGTTCAGCGGTTAGGGCCTGAAAGAGTAACATTCAAACTTTCACCATTATTATAATGTTCTATCTCATACAAAACGTCAATTCTAAATCAAACTTGAAATCAAATAACCCGGCACGCTTCAAATCCAAGGCCAGCTATATACAAGATGTAACACGTTGCAAGCAATGAGGCGGCGCATTGTGCTGAAGTATTGCGACGCTGAAAAGTCCACGATTCAGATGCAAATGGTTCCCTGTCGGGATTTGCATGCATTTAGCTCAGCAGGGCTGCGCGGATTTTAAATTTTGCATTTTGAATGACATAATTTTGAAGTCTTTGTTGAATTAAACAAATCGAAGATCATCGAAAATAATCCATTCAAAACTAAAGCAAATTCTGAAATCTCGTGCAAAGTTGATGTAATTTTCAAGTCCAACTGAAAGATATATGAGTAAAGCTAATGGCAGCCCTAGTAGTGAAGGTGCGTCTACAATGCAGTCAGATTGGTGCGCGCGTTCATTTGCTCACGTCATGATCAGCTTAGACGGAAGCTGCATGGCAAACTTCATGTGCGGATGTGAATTTGTTAGTCAAATATTATCACAAAGTTGCTTATTTATCGTTAGTCACATAAAGTTTAGCTGTTATTATCTCTGTGGATAAAAGTTTGGTGACCGTAAGATATGAGTTAGCGTCAAAGAAAACTGTCTGACAGAGAAAACATCCTTACCTTTTAATTTCTTTCATAGTTTAGGTTAGGCGAGTATTGAAGCATTCAAAAACCTCACAATGTCCTTTGTTAACATAACATTTAATCCGATTTGTTTTTATTTTTCGTTGGTGGGTGCTTTTACTAAACAATATTTTTCAAAATCTACATTGTGATATTTCACAAAAACAAGGACACTTTTAACGAGCAAAAAGTAAAGGATTGAGCACAAAAATGAAGAGAACATTCCACGTGAAGATAAAATTACAAAAAGGGGGAAAAATGTTAGCTTTAAATTAAATTCTTGAGGATAATCTGCATGACTTATCGCACCTTTATTAATATTCGCGGTCGAGGAGCACGCGTGGACAATAATTATATGATCGTGGGTCTTGGGTGGACACCCCTTTAGATAAATGGGCCATAAGATGAGCGAATTTGTTTGGGCTTTTGTACACAGTTCTTTTGGGGAAGCACCAATCTTTTGTCTATTTTTGGTTCAAAGGGTATGAGAGCCATTGAAATTATCCGGCACTTAAAATATTTAATCTCAGAATTTTTAAGGCAGATAATGCGCTTTTGATTATGATGATTTAGCGGTGGTGACCTAACTTCACGAAAAACGCTATCGGTTGTGTGACTTTCCTTTACACAGCTCCCCGCTTACTTCCTAACCTCAATCTTATTTTATACAGCCCGTCGTGGACACAGGGCGCATAACATATAGGATGTACGTGCGCGATAATGTCGCTTAATGCAAAGGGTGCACGTTTTTACAACATCCTGTACAATGTACAATCTACCACACTTCAGTGGAAACTCTCACAGTTTGAATTTCATCGTTATTGCAACACAATAAAGGCGGTTTCAAAGTCGAAGTGTGTCTCCCTTCAGATCTATCGTTGACTGTATTAAATTAATACAATTTATTTAAAGCCAGATATAAAATTAAATAGTTTGGTGATGATTGTATGGGCATAGGTTTATATTACAAAGGCAATACCTATAAGGAATGATTTGCTAAAATAAGAAGACTTGTACTGTGCATTAGAGTACCTAGTCTGAAATTGTTCAAACTTACAAAACGTTTCTCAATGTGAAATATTTCTTCAATATATTTGAAATAAATCCAAGCATAAAGAAAAACCAACATAGTAACAACGTTTTGTTTCAGTAAAGTAATCCTACAGCTTCTGAAATTAGGCCGCTGCTGGTTTTCGTTTAGCCTTGTGTTTCCCGGGAGACAAAACATCACTATTCCGCTGAATTTCAGCTTTTGTTTCTGTTCTTTTATAATGTCAAATGGTTGCTTAATTTAATTTGCATTTGGTTTATTATTTAGCCTACTATTTCTACTCCGTTATTGAGATTTCTGTGCGTGGACATTTTACGCAAAATCATCAATTTTCTGTTTGTTAATCCATAACATGTCCATTTTCCAAAATCTCATCAAAATCTGTTTAGCCGTTAGTTTGAGATAAGAATAAAGGAGTCACAATTCTGATACTAATTAGTATCATAGGTTATTATTAGGTTCTCGATAAAAATAAATGTTGGATTTTAACTGTTGGGTGTCAAAGTGACGTTAAAAAATTATACGTTAGTATTATAATAATCTAAGGTTTATATTTGATTTGAACTTTTAAATACCAAAGTTAACAATTTGCTTTTATTTAATTTCGAACCAAGGATTACATTTTCCTGTATTTTGAACATTTTTCCGTTCACTTGAGAACCAATTTTACCGGCACAAAGACGCTGTTTGTGCGCTCAAGGATTTTCAAAAATTGAAAATGCTTGAATCCCGCGCGTAAGATCTTCAACAGTATTATATTGGTTTCGCCTGGCTTACGAATAGATATCGATAGTTTATTTCTAGTTTATTTTTCTCGCTTCATTTTTCACAATTTACAATTTATTTATTCCGATACTTACATAAAAAACAACAATTTGTCACCAAATGACTAGTATCAAATTTTGAGTCTTATATAGGGTCCTATTGAAATTGTAAACATAATTTTAGTATATTACTTAGACCATGAATCTGAACAACTTTCACAAAGGAACATAGGTCGTTATACGAAAAACCAAATTTGACCTCTCATACAAAATGCGCTATCAGCTGATGCAGTTTCTATGGGAGGTCAAAAATGAGTTATCGTATTTCGACCTATGTTTCTTGGGGAAAGGTGTTCAGTTTCATGGTCTGAGTAACATGCTAAAATTATGTTCACTATTTCATTAGGACCTTATAATTATTTAATAGAAATAACATTATTTCGGAAATAACATAAAAACAAACACAAAACTGATAACACAAAGTTTACGAGAGATGGAAAGTGTGAAAGTGATATTGAAAGAAGAGTGAATGCTGGAAACATGGTGAATGGTGCCCTGCACGCCTTTATGAGGAGTCAAAAGGTGTCTCACAAGGCTCGTTTGGCTGTTCATGGGGGAGTTTTGGTACCAACACTGATGTATGGCAGTGAAAGCTGGGTATGGCAGAAGAAGCATGAAAGTAGAATTAATGCAGTGGAAATGAGAGCGCTAAGGAGTATGATTGGTGTTAAATTGAGTGACAGGATTAGAAATAGTGTGATAAGAGAACGGTGTGGCGTAAAAGAGGACGTAGTGACCAAAATCGAGAAAGGGATGCTGAGATGGTTTGGTCATGTAGAGAGGATGAATGAACGAAGATTGACGAAAGAGATCTACCAGGCGAGAGTGAATGGAAACGTTGGAAGGGGAAGGCCTAGGCGAACGTACCAGGACCAAATTCAGGACGTTCTGAATAAAGGCCAGGTTAAAAGTACCCTAAACCGACGAGCATGTATGAAAGGATTGATGAAAGTACAGGAAGCAAGGGAAGTATGTCAAGATCGTAGCAGGTGGAGGACTGTGGTCTCTGCCTACCCCAACGGGAAAGAGGCGTGATGTTATGTATGTATGTACGTGGGACACTCAGAAATATTTGCGACACTAAAAAAAATTGTTCTACAGGTACATATATTTTTATTAAATCTTTTCAAAGTACTCTCCACCAGCCTCTATACAAAGATTCATGCGTCTGAACCAGTTTTCAAAACACTTTTTCCAGTCCGCCGTAGACACCTCGTTTACAGCCTGCTCGAACGCAGCCAGCGCATCTTCCGGCGACGAAAATTGTATCCCCTTGAGCTGATTTTTTATTTTTGGAAATAAAAAGAAGTCACACGGTGCTAGATCAGGGCTGTAAGGAGGGTGACCCAGGAGTTTGACTGGTGTGCTGTCCAGGAAGTCCCTCGTTTTGAGCGCGGTGTGTGCAGGCGCATTGTCGTGGTGGAGCAGTAGTCCGCGGAGCCCTGTGTTTGGTCGCTTGTTGCTCACAACAGAAAAAACTTCTGGTAAACATTTGGTAGTATACCATTCGGCGTTGATGCTTCTTTGATCTCGTAAGGGAATTGAGGCCAAGTGGCCAGTCAAATTAAAAAAGCTGGCGATCAAAATCTTCCCCCCGCTTCGAGATCGCTTCACATTGGTAGGCGTTGGTTCATTTTGAAACACCCAAACTGTCGACTGGCGCTTGGTTTCTGGATCGTATTGATAAATCCAGGACTCATCACCTGTTACGATGTCGTAAACACGCCCAGACGAGCCTGCTTCAAATTTGTTCAGCATATCACGGCACCATTCCACCCGGGCCTGCTTCTGAGCGTCGGTGAGGTAGTGCGGCACCCAGCGCGATACTATCCTCCTCACGCGAAGATGCCCGTGTAGAATCTCGTGAACGCTTCCCGATCCAATCTTTAATATGTGCTGAATCTCCTGATATGTAATTCGCCTATTATCTTGGATTAAATTTTTCACTGCTAGCACGTTTTCTTCCGTAATAGCCGTCAAAGGGCGACCGCTTCTTTCTTCATCCCCCAAGGTTGGTCGACCGCGCCTAAATTCGTTATACCAACGATACACGGTTGCCTTGGAGGGGCCTTCATCCATAAATGCCATTTGAAGTCTATCGAACGATTCATCCGGTTTCAGGCGACACTTGAAATCGTAAAAAATCATAGCTCTAAAATGTTCCCGGCGCAGATCCATTTTTCAGTAAGACACGATACTTTGAATTGGCTCGCAAAAAATGTGGAGGGAAATTTTGAAAATGGAACACACATATTTTTACTTACAAGTAATCATATTTTCGAAAAAGATTCTGACCGGCCAGTCTCCCATATATAAAAACTATTTTTCGCAATACTTTCTGAGTGGCCTGGTATGTATGTACAAAACTGATAAGAAATACATTATTACAAACAGCATTAGGCATTTCATTCTAGCCCTGAGAACACAGGTAAGTTTGGCGATGTAACTAACTTTCTCAGAAGAAAAAATACTCATAATCAACGCATTACAGTTTTAACGGATTCTAAACATAACATTTTAATAACAAATATTAGGTCTTTACCTATGAAATTGCCGTTTTGTATGGCGAATTTTAGGTAAACTCAATTTTCAGTACTAACATTTTTGCATTTTTCTTAGGAATTATAAATCCAATCATTTTTATTTTTTTAAGCATTATTGGGAAGACATTAAGCTAACAGAAGCTTAAATTTGATTTTCGAAAAATATTATCTGTAAAAAAATATAACAAATCTAATGATGAAATCGGACGACAATTAAGACGAACAATTTTCGAACCTTAAATTTTATATATCAAAATAAAAATAAAAACTTTATTTTATGCGTTAATTAATAACCTTGAAGTCAACTTTCAAATATAAGACAAATGAAAAAAATTTCATTAGTATTATAGGAATTATGATCTCATTAATCTGTAAGAAAATTTCAGCAATTTCATAGGTAAAGACCTATTACATTGCAAAAAAAACAAAGTCTAAATCTCGTACCAAGTAAGTTAGGTAATAAACCCGTCACATAAAATAGTGATAGTGACAACAAATCTCATATTTAATCCTCGAATAAAGAATAGTATTCCAATCCAAACACAATGGAGTGCGGATAATTTGTCCCAATATTAGCATAAGCGCGACTTAGCATAATTTGCGGTGCACGACGGGAATCGGGATGCAGCTTACCGTTCTCCCTTTTTGTGCTTGAGCCTGCTTCGACGGTGACAATCTATCCTCAAGGTGGTAGGGCTTTTGTGCAAAGTCCGTCTGGGGAAGTACCACCCCCTTGCCTATTTCTGCCGTAAAACAGCAGTGTTTGCACTGCTGTGTTTCGGTTTGAAGGGTGAGAGAGCCAGCGAAATTACCGGCACACGAGACACACCATCTTAGTTCTCGGGGTGGGTAACGTGCTTTGCTGTCTTATTAATGTCAAGTTATGCCACTAATAAGACAGCGGGCTTAATGGGCGATTGTGCCCACTTTCCATCACGTGGCCCACCTGCTCGTTTTCTTACTTGTCACATAAAAAAAAATTGAGGCCGAATGTACATATGCAACCTAAAGTACATTGTTCTGACTGTTTTTCCTGTTATGATTTACACTACTTTTCGTCCGTGTGGTGCCAGCAAAGAATAGTACCAACCCATCCCTACCCGTGGGTGTCGTAACAGGCGACTTAGGGCTTATGAACCGGAGGATGAGCAGCAGTATCATACATACTGCAGTCACTAACAACAGCGGTCGCCAGCGGCAACGCTTACAAGCGTGGTAACTATGGTGAATCCCTTCCTTCGTTTTTGCTGGAATTATAGGAGGGAGCTTAATGTACTGCAATTGACATTTCATGGGATGTTGTGAGACCTTTCTATTCTTCGCAGCAAGTGAGTTTACTGGAATGATTATATCGATAGAAGAACCCTGTTTAAAACTTTGATCTAAGGTTCACATTTATTTCGCTATGATATCTGAACCGTCTGAACATTCTAACGCTGCCATGCGTAACCTTACATGAATGAATGGCGTCCAAAGCCAGCTGAATCACAATTCCTGCATTGGATGTCAGATTTGTTTCTAGTACAGTCATGTCGTTGTTTTTAACTAACTTTTTTGCCTTCCTCTGCCAGTTTAGCCTGAGAGTCGACAGCTGGAAATTAATCCATTTAAAGATTGGAGGAAAGAGGGGACGAGGAAGACCTAGTCGAAGCTACTTTGACCAGATAAAAGAAAAGGTCAATGTCGTGTCGTTTCAGGAGGTAAAGCAGCTAGCGATACAACGTGAGGACTAGAAGTTACTCCATTGACAAGAGCCAAGCTCCAAAGAAGAAAGTTAATTATATAAAAGTTGTTCAACTACGAATATTGTGCTACTACTTAATTAAGCATACTATTTGGCCATATCTCTAATTAGATTTTTTGTGCTCTTAATGAGATATGGTTAATTGAAGGTTCCTCGAATATTGAAACCAAATTTTAAGTTTGAGATTTAAACAAAAAATTAAACTGTACCTAATCATTTAGTCCAGGTAAATGTTCATACATTCATGTAGCAACGCAATTGACCGGCTTATTTTTATTTTATTTTTAATATTTTGTAATATTCTTTTTTGTTGTTTTTTATCGTAGCTCACTTAAATATCTTTATAATGATACATTGACCGGTGTTAACTATCAACTACTTATTGTATCCAGTTGTACACACGGCCGCACATCGGTACAAATACTTTTGGACCTTATGGCGTAATAGAGTTGAAAAAGTTTCTACCGACAAGCGGTTGACCGTACCTATTCTTTCTGCTAAAACAAAGTGCTTAAATATTTATATTAATATAACAGCCAAGTAGCTACGTGTCGTAGGTGTATGAGATGTCAGATTACAAAGCAACAAAGCGAATCCAAACAACATCTGTACCATAAATTAAACTTACTTCACCGAAAGCTGACTTGAGATTCCGTAAGATACCGCGGAAATTATAAACGTCACACGTTGAGCGAAGCAACGTTTCTGAACGGCGAGAGAGAAGTCGTCAACATAGACATAACATAGACATAGACACTCGAGGTGCACGCGAGCGAGTTTGACAACGCATTCGTCGGTAACAGGCGCCGCGGAAATTAGATGACGCTGCGAGGGAGGCGATAGGGATGGAAGAGTAATCTTTCAAGTTATAAATAATATCGATAAAAATATATATTTGTTACTAAAAAAAAAGGAAATCACAACGACAGAGGCATCGTGCACGACGCGCGTGCCGTGTTTAGCGCCAGCCGATTTTCTTTTCTTTTGTTTCAGTTACCTAGCCTAGAAGATTTCATGAAATTACCCGAAGTAGGTTCGTATCGATCTTTTAATGACTAATATCTCCTGATGATTCTTCATGTAAGGTAGATAGATAGATAGATAACTCGTTTATTTTGTCTACAGACACACATACATAATACAATACAGAACAGAAATTAATGCGACAAGGACAATAACAACAGTTTGAGCAATAGAAAATACATGTAAGTAAGTACCCGCTTGGGGTATGTATGTGTGCTGCAGCAGTTCAAAAAAGGCCGTAGCTCAGCGCCGTTACTTGCTTTGCAGCAAGTCACTGATTTTCAGCTACCACCTTGAGAAAAAACGCGGTAGCGGTAACCACAAAAACAATAACAGCCGTGTAATGTAAAATAATAAATTAGAAATACAATGAATAATATAAGTGAGCATACTGGTAAAATATAATTGTAATAAACTGAATAACTGAGTAAATGCCTATATAATGTATAATATATACAAAAAATAAACATATAATAATATTGATGACAATATAAATATATATACTGTAAGGGCTAAATATCCTTTATGTACTCGTAGTGTGGTGATAGATGACTGACTGGTGATATTTTTATTTGCTTCGAGCAGTGAGTACTCGTGGTTGGCTATGTTATCTAAACTTATCACTCACTTCAGCTAAAAAGCTTAATTTATATCTTCATGTTATATCATGGCTTCATTTGTTAATAAGTGTATAATAGTGCAACTCTGTGGCACTTATAAACGGAAAATTATAAGCTTTCTACTTGCAAGTCGTGAAAAATCGATGATGTAAGAACAACCCTACCCAGCATTGCACATATCAGCAATTTCCTGCGACGAATGTGATTTATTTCTACCGGCATCACTTGTGATATTCTTCAGAAAACGTATTGGACCTATTTGTTTGAAGTTGCAAGTCGATAAAATGCAGACATCACTAAGTTGGTAGAAGTCAGCAATTTCCCGTAACGAAGGTGATTTATCCTCTACAGTATCATTCGCGTCTACACAATATACCTACCAAATCCAATCTCCTCTTTTCTTTTTGAAGACTGACCTAGTGTGACTTTACTGGAATCAGAATTTTTATTGTAAAAAGCAGACTCTTAAAGTAGGCCGTGCTGCAGTGGTTTCTTGCCGTTTCTTTTACGCTGCCATAGCACGCTCCGAAACGGAAAAAAAACGCTCTATTTGCATTGTATTCTGCATGACATTCAATAAGTATTCTATAAAGAATCTACATTGAATAAAAATACCTGAATCTATTACTTTGCGATGGCTAGGTAAAGTACAGATTCTGATCCAGATTATTTTATTGTAGATTCTTTACATAATACTTGTTGAATGTCATGCAGAATACAATGTCCACCGAATACGAACAAAAGAAAGTTTGTGGAAGAGATTGATATAATATTGAAAAGAATACCTACTTCTTTGGACATCGTGTTTGCGGGAGATATCAACCTTAACATCTTGAACGGGCATACAAGTTCATCTATAGCAGCGTATAAGGATGTGTTATGTAAACACGGATTACAGTGTGCGTTTGACGACGTAACGCGAGAAGAAGTGATATGTGAACGTACGGTATTATCTTCTATTGACCATGTTTGGGTCCGCGTGAGCAAAGTGGGTCAAGGTCATTCTACCACTTCTACCAGTGCCATCGCTGCATACGTTCTGGCCGCCGGTAAACTGTCTGACCACTACCTAACCGGGCTTATATTGCGACAACAAACTTCGGGTGCTAAAAGGCCAAGTGGAGTAACCAAGAAAGTGCTTATAAATAAACTAGTGCAGGAAAAACTTGATGCAGTGGACTGGGAACACTTGTTGGGTATGAACTGTCCGTTATTAATTTACAATCATATTAGTTCTATTTTTAGTAATATTTATCAAAGCTCTAAAAAGGAAATCTTTGTTAAAGATATTAGAATAAAACAATCGTGGGTGACGAAGGAGCTAGAAAAGTTCATGGATAGACGTGATGATTTGTTTAGAAGATGGAAATCTGCCCCTACAATTATGACTTATAGACTAGAATACACGAGGTTTAGAAATAAAATGAATAAAACTATAGATATCGCTAGAAATAAAAATAGACAGGAAATATTAAATACATGTAAAAAAGACTTTAGGAAAATATGGAGCAATATAAATGAATGGTTAGGGAAAAAATCCGGATATATAGATAGTGTTATAATGCAGCATTTAGGTAGAGAAAATAGTATTAATACATTATGTAACAATTTTTCTTTTTTTGTAAAACTTTTACGGAAGAAATAGATAAAATTAAGCACAAGTGCAATGATTTTTTTTTAGATAGAAATATGTACACGTCTAGTTGCAATTTAAACTTTAGGTACGAGTATAACAATGTTTCAGCAACCAACATTGAAAAAATCATAGATCAAATGTCATGTGAGAAATCACCGGGCTACGATGAAATAAGAATACAGGACATCAAATACATAAAAGAAAAAATATCTCTAATTCTGGCTAATTTTGTAAACTTATGTGTCAAAACAGGTCTATACCCCGATGACTTAAAGGTAGCCATGATAAGACCAATTTATAAGCAAGGTAGCCACATGGAATATACTAACTATAGGCCGATAGCCATTCTTTCGGTGATAAATAAAATTGCTGAAAAGGTAATTGTGCAACAGCTTTCGGGTTTTCTTGAAAAACATAACTTACTGTCGAAGAACCAGCATGGATTTAGGAAGAATAGAAGTACTGCTACAGCTCTGGCATGTTTTACAGATTATGTTTACGAGCAGTTAAATGAAAAAGACGTGATAGCGGTTTTTATTGATTTTCGGAAAGCTTTCGACACACTCGAGCACGACGTGCTAGTGCAGGCCATGCTCGAGTGTGGCGTCAGCGGTCCTGTCAGCCAGTGGCTACAGCAGTACCTCAAAGATAGAAGTATGATAACTGTTATCCAAAATGTAAGAGGAAACAGAGCTAACATTAAATACAGTGTCCCAACAGGATCAATTTACGGCCCACTAGGGTATATTATGCATGTAAATAACATGTGTAATGTTATCAAACACTGTAATGCCTACATGTATGCTGACGACACGTGCATTGTCTTTGCAGGAGTAGACCAAAAAGAAATAGAGAACAAAATTCAGGAAGATTTGGAAAGTATAATTAAATGGTCGCATGATAATGGAATAATTTTGAATATAAATAAAACTAAAGCAATGCACCTGTCGTCTCCACACAATGTGAAAAAACGTTATTCTTATAATATTGTGGGGCATGACTACGATTGCCTCCACAACGATAAATTTAACTGCCGATGTAAGCCGCTAGAATTTGTTAATACATACAAATATCTAGGCCTTACCTATGATAGAACAATGAGTTGGAAGACCCACATACATGAATTATGTGACAAATTAAGACTAGTATTAAGTAAATTCTTCCACCTCAAAAAAATCCTAAACCGGGAAACATTGCGGGTTGTATATTTTGCTCTGGTGGAGTCTCTTATAGACTATGGTTTAATTGCTTACGGTTGAACTTTTAAATCTTATCTCAATCAGATAAAGTCCCTTCAAATTAGATTTCTTAAGATGCTCGTTAGTGCTAAAACAAAACAGAAATGTAATGGAGATTATGAGAAGTTGTTTAAAACATGTAATATCCTACCTATACATGATAAGGTGAAATGTATACTGGCTGTCGAACACTACCAGGACTATATTAATATGTACAAAAAGTCAGAAAGGACTAGTAGAAGACCAGTAAAGAAGTTTTTAGATAGTAATTACAAAGCAATTAATTACTATGGTGAGCGTACGGCCAAATACATGGTACCGAAACTGCTGAATACCTTACCGGATCAGCTATTTTCTAATAAGATTAGCAGAAAGTCGTTGAAGTTAAAGGTAAAAGATTTTTTTCTGAAAAATATCACATAAAACTTTTTTACCGAAACATATTATAAAATTTTAAGTAGTTAAATTACCTATGTTTTTGTTTCATGTAAGTTTCATGTAATAATATCTTGATCGCGAGATTATAATATAGAAATAAGTGTTGTTAAAAATAAATGTGATTGTATACAGAGAGCGATATAATCTGCCAACAAACTGCCCTGCAGTTTGGCAGAAAGTTAATGTTTAGACTTAAGTTTACTTTTTGAATAAATCTATTTAAAAAAAAATGCAACTAAAGAGAATCTAGAGAATTATTAAAGCTGCATGTTGAACTAAATATTCTGGGTTTGAGTCCAGGACATATATCCCAATGAATGAATTCAAGACACGGCTCGGTGCGTACTCGCAAAACTAATATAAATAAAAACTATGGCAAACTATTAACAAAAGTTGATCTGCTGGTTAAACAGGGTGTAAGAGTCAGGTTGACAAAAACTGTAAGGGCATGATCAAACTGAACAACTTTCTCCAACAAATATATCGACGGGAATGAAAAAAAAACTGTCACATCATACAAAATTTCCAATTTTATTGGGCATTGAATTTTATTTTATTGGAGAGGCCGATTTTTTTGGTAAAAGTTGTTCAGTTTTATCGACTGATAATGCCTTTTCAGTCATTTTTATGCCACAAAACTATGCCTGCGTTAGGACTACTATTTCAAATAGTGTCTAGTCTAGACTCAATAGACCTACTTACCGAATCACAATGCTGCAGTTATTAATTCAATTCAAGTTATTCCGTAACAAAACAAAATTGTTTTAAAATCATACAAAAACAGTTAAACAATATAACCTTAATGTCACAATATACTTATATCTAATTATATGTTAATTACCCGGCTATTCCATTAATTTCATTAACAATTATTTCCAATTAAAAATAAAAAATTTAAACCTAAGTATAACTAATAAAATAACTTAAAAGTAAAAGAATTTGCAAAAATTTTATTTATCGGTTCAGGTCTTGCATTAATAAATTAATCAACTGAATAGAAACAAGAAGATCCTCAGATTTTGTTTAAAACTAGTGAGCGTGAATTACCATCGGTCATCCATTTGGTTCCCAATTATGACCAACTATGCTTTACTTTCATTGTTAGAAGGTAAGGACGAGCCACAAGCATTTCTATTTATAATTATTGTATTAATAGTTGCCGGAACAGAACAAATATTACTTCAGCCTCCCGGCGCACAAATATTAGGTACTACAGCCCTCACAAGTTACCGCATAATTACTTATGGTTTACTTTGAATAGTTCCAATACATTTAAAATAGTTTGATAACCTGATAACCGTGATAATATTATCTGCACAATAATCATTTAATAAATATTTTAAGTATTATCAAAATCTCCGCAAACATGGCACGCAGTAACATACGAAAACATTCAATAAATATTCTGCGATAAATAAATCTACATTGAATCAATTTATTATTAATACAGGCAGGCAGTTGTTATCTACTGATAAGGCTTGTATACAGTTGACCACTTTATGATTTCGAAGTTTGTTTAAATTTGTCAAATCTGTTCTTGAACTGGTTAATTTTAACCGCAGAAACCACTTCTTCTGGCAGCTGGTTCCAATGTCTCACTACTCTGTTTGATATGAAATGCCTGTGCGGGTTATTATGGGAAAAAGTTGTGGTCAGTTTAATGGCATGTCCTCTGAGTCGGGTGTTCTCATCTCTCTTAAAAATTAATTTATCAAGTCCTTGTAAATCATAGTGTCCTTTCAGTATCAGGGAAGGTCACTCATAGGGATTTTTGATCTACAGTGTCCCCATCGGGAATCGAACCCAGAACCTCCGGATCGAGAGCCGAGAGCTTTAGCCACTAAACCACGGATTTTGTTCTTTTAGTGAGTGATGGTTATGATATTTCTCTGAAAAGGCTCAAAATATGGCACAGAGAGCCATATTTAAAGTTCAGAAGTTATATCCGCATGCTCTCAGGTAAACAGTTTAGCATTCAGTCGACCGTCAATGAACCAAACTTCCTTCCCCTGTGATCTACTTCAGTTCCATATATTCTACTCAACACTAGTTCAATAAACTCAACCTGTTGTGACTAACATGGTCTATTTAAATACGTGCGCATAAACCAACGCTTGTTCAATAGCAATGATTTCGTTATATAAATTGGTAACTTACTGGAGTACTACTCATGAGGAGAGCAATTTCTTCTCCATATTTTCCTGTAGTAGTCCTAGAAGACTACTGGGAATCTTGTGCCTAAATCATGAATAGAGTTACGTCCTTATTCTCATAGAGGCATCTTAACTATTTCAGTAACACTGATATTTGTTTTTTAATCTCATCGTCATCATTGTATGGCCATGTTTTCTCCGTTTTTATTAATCAGCCATGTTTTCTCCGTTTCAAATATTACTTGATGGAGATCACGCAGCCCTTAACCCTTTACCATATTTATTACTAGGGCGTTTAACCACTATGTGTCGTCCTGTATGACCGCTGCAATGTCACAGGCAGTAGAATCTACAATGCTTTATTGGTGTAAGAGGTAGCTTCATCTTGCGAACGCGTCGACTATAGTTTTTGATTCTTCTTAAAACTAGTTTAGATGACAGGGGGATCGGGGATTACAATTTTCGTCGTGTCAAATACTTGCACTACGCTACTAATAGATCCATTGCGTCTTATTTGAATCATATGAGTATCTTCGTCCATCACTTAAATTGTAAAATTTCCAAAAAAGGGTACAATTTACGTACACAGGCATACAATCACGCTTGTTTCGTAAATTTAACTTGTAAAAATCGCAAAAAGGTAAACAAACCCGAAACCTCTATCTCAAATCTAAGATGACCCACAAAAGGGCTTGATCAAAACAAAGCAAAACGCTACGAAACAAATTCTTTCCGCGAAGTATCCGGTGAGAGGCCATTTATCACGGCCTGTCAGATGGTATCGGACTGTAGAACCGGCGCGAAGACAAACGCAAATAGAATATCGACTCAGCGCTAACTTCAAAACGAGAAGTGAAAACTACCCGTTCAATAGATGAAAAGCTTTCTGTTGGGTTAAGAAAACTTAACAACTTTCTGAAAATAAAAATTCGCACAATATTTTTTGCATTAAAGTGTCAAAAATTCATCCTTCGAAATTAACAACTTTAAAAAAAATATTTAAGGTTAGGTGGGGTAAATTAAACGTAATTTTTTATGTAGGTAAAATAAAACGAAGTCAACCTATTTTTTATTTACTGGCATGTTGTATGTTTCTAGCGATCTGTGTGTTAGAATAGAAACTAGTTCATCATTTCTATTTTTTTATCGACACGCAACTTCACAGTTGAACCCCTATTTAATGTTAAGTTTTTACTTCCCCTGTAGTTTCACTTATCTTAGATTGGAAATAAATCATTAGCTGACTGGCTGGTTATTATAAATGTACTTACTCAGCCAGTCGGTTGCGTCACTTGTGAGAGTAATAAAATCATGCATGTTCCCAGGATACTTCCGCAGGGGACATTCAGTAAGCAGATGATGCACTAACTGTATTTCAGCGCCACAACCACAGGCAGGCGAGCTGGTCCAACCACATCGGTGTCGGTACTGCGCACAGCGGCCATGTCCGTTGCGGACTCTATTTAACGCACACCAGACATTTCTTGAAGATTAAAACCATCCAACTTTTTACCAGGCGTGATGAAGTTACCAAAGCTAACGCTTAACTCTGGTTCCCAAATGCTTTTCCACTCTTGTTTTACGCAGAAGCACTCTTGACTTAGCTGATTTGCGAGCGATGAGGTTGCCGTCGCAATTTTAACAGGTAGACTTGGTAGGGCAACTATTTTCGCACCTTCCCTTAGAAGAGCCTCCTTCCTAGACTTGGTAGGGCAACTATTTTCGCACCTTCCCTTAGAAGAGCCTCCTTTTTAGACTTGGTAGGGCAACTATTTTCGCACCTTCCCTTAGAAGAGCCTCCTTTCTACGGAGGTCTGGAGGCACAATGTTGCAAACCACTGGAAGCCAGGCAACCGGGGTGGATTTAATGGTGCCGGATATACACCTCATTGTTTTATTAAGTTCCGTGTCAATGGCGGAGACATGCGCGCTTAATTACTTAGTAAAAGCACACTTTTTATAACTAAGGAATACTTAAAACCAAACTACGAGTATTTATCAAAATAGCAGTTTACTATGTAGGTATTTGTATAAAGGGTATTTTTGTAAAGTTGTTTTCAATTCCAACTGAGTTGTAAGTGTAAAGTTAACAATTCGGGGGACACTTGGATGTCAATTCTTTTGACATCTTGACAGTTGTTTTGTATTCAATTTGGAAGAATTCAACTCCCCTCGCTAAAGAAATTGAAAAGTGTAATCAATATCTACGGGAAAACATTTTTAAAATGTGTTCTGGAGTAACTGTAGAGTTAGAGCTAAGTATACATTTTTTTGGCTGTTATAGTGTATTTCAATAAAAAAACATTACTTAGTCCTTATTATGCTTTCCACAAGGTTAAATAAAGGTGATACACCGCAAAAAAAACACTAATTACAAATCACTTACGTTTACCTAATGATTTGAGGAGACCTCAGATTTGAGTCATGTCAAAAAACAGGGAATTCTTTGACCTATATGTATAATATTGAAAAATAAAACTTGGTCTCTCATACTTAGTAGTATAATGCAATGTTAGTATAATTATTAATACTATATTGTTTGTTTAGTAAGACTTATTATAATAAGACTCTGTGTTAACTGTTTGTTGACCTAAATAAATTAAAAAATATATTTTTCCATACTACAATTATTTCACTCTGAGCTCGAATCTTAAAATTTTCAGCTCTTCACGAAGTTTCCACAAGAACAGTTTTTTCACCTCATACTATATACTGACTATAAAGTATTTATATTATTTTAATTCAAATTGAAATATAAAATAAAAATTAAGGGAACGTGGGGTAAATCACCGCATGTTTACTTAAGCAGTTAAAAGCACATTGGCATCGAAACGCGCAAATTAACATAAAACCTGAATGCCAATAAAAGCGCACACAGCCGAAGTATGTGAGAAGTAGGGCTGCCACAATCTTTAAAAGCTGTATATTTAAGGTTATTACAAAGTATAAGATTACTTAGAGGGGAAAAATCCATGGAATTACAATGCAACTCTAACAAATTTAAATTGACTTCTGTTCATTGTGACAACCCTGTCCAATCAATCAAACATCAAATTATAATTTTTTTCGCTTCTTTTTATTTGGCACATGGCGCCATTTTGTTTGTAAAGTGATATAATTTAAATAATGGTCATTAAAAGATATTTTTACTCTACAATGAATCAAACTTCTTTTTTTGTAAAAAGACGCCTATTTTGAGGGAGCAGGTAGCAGAGCTTTGTTAGTGTTGAATAACAGTAAACACACCGTATGGAGACACACAAATTGATTTCTTTTAACTGGTGGATGTGTTTCACATTTTTAACAGCGTTGACACAGAAAGCTTTGAAATTTTTATCAACCCTGCCGTAATAATTTTTACGTCAAGCCGGCTCGGGCATGACGAGCGATGGGAGCGGGTGGAGGGGGAGGGGGAGAAGCAACTCAATTAGCTAATGAAAACGTCCTTCGCTGATAATCTTAAACGGAGCTTTGTGAACAGGAGTTTTTAAAGGTGCGCCTCTTTACCCCCACCTCCCCTCATCCAAGATGCCTATAATTAATTATTTAACGAGCTTCTTCAAGATGTGTACCGTTTATGTTTTGATGAGCTTTTCAAGTGATGTGATTTGGAAGGCTGAGATTCTTTTAACAAGGTTGGGAAAACGGAAAGAAACTGAGAAAAGACAAGCTTTAGAGCACCTTCTGAAGCGTTGTTTATTTTAACTTTTAACGATCAGATCAAAAACTTTGAAGACTCTTATTTCGTGGAATTCTCTGTCATATTAACATAGTTTGTCTCTTCTATCTCTTCCGTTTCCGTTACTTTCTAAATTAACGTGATTATTTTGATATTGAACAAATATTTTGGTGTACCGATCAAGTGTATTGAAGAGCATCTGGTTTGTATAGAAAAACAACTATATTTATCAGGCACAAACCTACATTATTTATTTATTGAGTATGCACAACCTATGATCAGCTATGTTCTTTGAATTTATTTTGTAAATTTGCGTCAAATTTACTATGCATTAACCTCTTAACACACTTGAATGTAAGATGTGGGTACAGTACAGTGAGCCAGTATTACCGTAGAATAAGATTTTTCCATAGTAATAACATATTTGTAATATCCTGTTTCCTTATAGTGTAGACTTGCTACTACACGTGGCACGTCTAGGCGCAGTCTCGCCGCTTTCCGCTAAATTCTCTCATTTCCCAAGAGGCTCATACACTGCGCTCACTTGAGCTCCTCCACTATAATGCTGTCATGATACCCTAGTACCCAAGTACGATAATCACTTTACTTTTACCGTAGATTTTGAAGAAAAGTAAGAATATTCATTTAGCTCCGAAATTAGTAACATAATTTTATGTATTGCAGATTTTTTTGTAAAATATTGCAATAATAGTTATTTTCACCTCCAAAGCTCGGAAACATTTGTTTTGTCGTTTAAATTCTGCAGCCAAAACCGATTTTTGGCCCCTAGCGGGCAAAAGGTTTTTGAAATTCGAACGCGATGTACTTATTATTTTGTAGTATGCTGCATTACTGGCCGCTTGTAAAACCAGCCAAGCACTATCGTTTTCAAGATGAGAAAGAGGGATGCAGCTATAGGAAAGAAACAAATAGTATTATGAATAGTGAATGGCTGGTGGGTAAGGTACTGGCTGATAATGAAAACTAAATTAAAAATTCGATCGCCTTTTTAGGGTTCCGATACCAAAATGGTAAAAAAAAGGAACCCTTATGGTGCCGCTCTGTCTGTCTGTCTGTCCGTCTGTCTGTCACACCTCTATATCTCAGCAACCACTTATGCTATCAACCTGAAATTTGGAATAGTTTTAGAATATAGTTGCCCAACTTAATTGCACAAGAAAAAATTTTGAAAAAAGTATGATTATTAATATAAAGGGGGCCAAAATAGGGGGGGCCAAATTTCAAATTGTCGCTACTAGGTCGAGTGGGGTATCATATGAAAGGGCTTTACTTGTACATTTTAAAATATATTTTTGTATTTTTTTAAATTTCTTAGTTTTAAAGTTATGATGAAAAATGTCAAGAAAAATACCATTCCCCCCCCCCTTATCTCCGAAGTTTGAGTAAGGAAAAATCTGAATTAATTACAGTTGACAGAAGTTTATATAAACTTTACAGCAAAAATAAAACGATCTTTCTAAGTTGCACAGTTTTTCAGAAATCTGCAAAAAACCTTTACAAACAAATTTAGTTTTGCGGTCCTGAAAATGGACTTTATTGCTTCCAAAAATACTATAGGTATATCGGAACCCTCGGCGCGCGAGTCCGACTCGCACTTGACCGGTTTTTTGTTCTCTTGCCCAGATTAATGGACTCGTCCTTTGACTTCAAATCAACGCAATACTCTCAATACAACATAGATTTGCCTGCCACTACCTATCCTCTGTCTCC
This sequence comes from Athrips mouffetella, assembly GCA_947532105.1. Classification (NCBI taxonomy): domain Eukaryota; kingdom Metazoa; phylum Arthropoda; class Insecta; order Lepidoptera; family Gelechiidae; genus Athrips; species Athrips mouffetella. Next base: position 25,701,361 of record OX383976.1, read on the forward strand.
ACATTGAAATCCAATGAAAATGAACCTTGTTCTGCAAATTTATCAAGTAGTTTATAGGTAGAGCCACGAACATAAACACAACAGTCCCAAAAATAATAATAATTTTATTATAGTGATTTCCTTTTTAATGTCTAGTATACTTAATCTATACATGGCCACTCGTCCGTGTAAACTCTGACCTTGAGCTGGTCTCTGGTTACGGAGGATTGTAGCGAAGCGCTGGTTCAGGTTATACTGGTTATGTTTCCAATTGCTTGCTACCGTCAGTACCATTATGTAGGTATTTTGCCCTTACGTTAAAACGTATGAGTATTTAATTAAATATTAATTAAAGACTTATTTCTTATATTTGAATTGCTTTTCTTGCATTATGTTAACATTTCCTCGCTTTAATGAGGTGAAAAATTTTGTGTTTCGCTCGGCAGCAAAGTTATTTTGCGTCTCGTGCCTTGAAACCTTCGCCACGCTCAGGATACTTCTTTTGAACCACTCGCTTCACTCGTGGTTCAATCCTAGAATCCTTCGCTTGCTCAGGTTTCAATACGAGGCACTCGCGCCAAATAAACCTTTTGCTGCCTTGCATAACAAATAACTATTTCACCTCCAAAGCTCGGAAACATTTGTTTTGTCGGTTAAATTCTGCGGCCAAAAGCGATTTTTGGCCCCTAGCGGGCAAAAGGTTTTTCTGCGGCCAAAAGCGATTTTTGGCCGCTAGCGGGCAAAAGGTTTTTGAAATTCGAACGTGATGCAGTATGGCAGACCTCCACGCTGCGGTACTGGCTGCTTCCTCGCTTTAGTGAGGTGAAAAATTTTTGCAGAAAAAAAAGGATCAATTTACTAAGAGACCAGAAAGGACTTCGCCCTTAGTAAAATAAACTAAGAATGAAACATGATTTTTCTGTGCTAAAACCCCTTCAAAATAATTTTTCATTTTCGATTAGCCGGACCGGATGTCTGCGAGCATACTTAATACTTAAAATAAATTTAAATTAAAGGGAAACGAAAGAAAGTGGGGCTTAAAAATACATTTCGTAAAAATATAACTTCGTTCATCAGATAAAGCTAAATTAAACCCCGAAACGGCACAGTCGTCCGGTGCGAGGTCGCCATAGAACAAAAAATATTATAAGGGCTGTTCCAGACTGAAACAGATTTTACTTTATCTACTCCCGTACCGGAATATTCCGAATTCGAAACCAATGACAGATTCGAAATTGAGGTCATTGTCCGCTATCATTTTCATTTCCACACTGTTCCATACTAAGAGCAGTACGGAAATGGAGTATGGATTTTCATTCCGCAACTGTTATATAATACATAATTTTCAATCTGCATAGGCTAAGGCAATACTACCACAGTACTACATACAGCCTATTTTAAAGTAATTTTGTAAAAATACTTTTTACTGGGGTGACGACTGCCTACCTATATTTAAAAGAAAACGGAGAGTACCAGGCGTGACTAGGAGTACATAAATCGACAAGAAGCTGACAGTTGGCTCGCTTCTATATAAAGTGACATTGGCAACAAAAGGAGAACATGATTCTACAAGAGGCTGTCAGTAACCATATACATGAAATTAATGTTAAAGCAACGCCATCCACAAGCTCTGGATCTGGAATAACTTCGGGAATAACTTAAATTAACTGTACTAACTGTCCTCTTAGTTCAATAAATTGATCACTACTCTTTAAAAAAAATATATTTCGTCGATCGTAGATAAAGTTTTGTATGCAACTATACGTAATTAGTCATTTTAACACTCGATCTATGCTATTTTGATACTCGGCTGCGCCTCGTATCAAAAACCAGATCTCGTGTTAAAATTACTCTCATTACGCAACAGTTGCATAAATAACTATTTTTTTATTTTATTTATTTATTTTAACCGAATTTTTTTACACTGTTTCTTATACAGGGTGTAATAGAAAGGGTAAATCAACCCTGAAGGATGTGAATCTGCCCATGAAACTGAACAACGTTACCAAAGGAACATGGGTTTTCGAAAATTTTCGACCTCCCATAGAAACTGCAACTGATACCGCATTTTGTATGGGAGGTTGAAAATATTTTTTTTTGTTTACCGACCCATGTTCCTTAGGGAAAGTTGTTCAGTTTCATGGGCAGATTCATGTCCTTCGTGGTTGATATACTCTTTCTGTTGCACCCTGTATACTAGTACAAGTACGTATTTTAATACCTATTGATAAGAATAAACACTATTAAAATAAAGAGCTAGGCGGCAAAAATTGTAACAAACATTTTTAGGCACTTTTACAAGTTTACATAATATGTATGAGTTAAATTCAACGTACTCTTCATTCATCAGCCAAAAGAACGTCCATTAGACTAACAGGTGTCGGTCACAGTAAAAAGATTTCAATCGATCTGCCAAAATCGAACTAAACCGTTAAAAACATAACTACTAAATACAATACTCGGAATGGATTTACATCCGAAACGCAATAAATAAAAAGTTCCCTTCAGAAGGCTCCCGGTGGAAAAGGATGTACTTACGAGAATTTGCATCCCTTTCTTTTTGAACGCTCTGAAATTGTGAATACCTTCTGGGCTTAGGGAGTTTGCCTAACTACAACTGGGACAGTTTGTATCGAGACAGTTTTCAAACAATTTCAATTCACAAATGTAGACATTACAGTTTTATGGGATTACTTCGTTGGTCAAATTGACCAAATACCTGTTCATCCTACATGTTTAGCTATATTAATAAACCTATAGCAAGTAAAACTATGCTATAGAAACGAGTGGTCACTTCAGTCTAGAAATGTCGAGGAGTTTTGGCTTCACGAAATCCTTATATAAAGAAAATTTGATTACTATTGAGTACACTAGTACTCAATACAACTGATACAAGACGGAACTAGCCCCGTAATCCTAGCATAAACAGCTTAGTACGAAATAAAGCTTGACTTTTTGTCTTCAGATTCAGATTCAGATAATTTTATTCAATGTAGATTCTTTACAGAATACTTATTGAATGTCATGCAGAATACAATGCAAATAGAGCGAGTCTACGCCGTTTCGGATCGTGCTATGGCAGCGTAAAAGAAACGGCAAGAAACCACTGCAGCACGGCCTACTTTAAGAGTCGGCTTTTTACAATGTGTTTCTTGTGTTTCGCTGGAATATCAGAGCACCATACCTCTTTGTCATTCATATAGTCATCCAATCTATAGTAAGCTTTTTTACATAACGTTTGCTTTACACATTCTTTAAACTTTCTCTCAGGTAATTGCACTATATTGTCAGGTATTTTGTTGTAGTATCGTATACACAGACCAACGAAAGATGTATTGACTTTAGTTAATCTAGTATATGGTTGATCAATTTTATGCTTATTTCTAGTATTAAAATTATGCCTGTCACAAATTTTTGGTAATTGATGAATGTTCTTTCTAGCATACATTATATTTTCATAGATATACTGGCATGGCACTGTCATAATGTTGATTTCCTTGAACAGTTCTCTCAGGGAATCACGAGTCTTCAGGCAATAAATTGCTCTTATAGCCCTCTTTTGTAAAACGAATATTGAATGTATATCAGCTGCTCGGCCCCAAAGCAGTATGCCATAAGACATAATGCTATGGAAGTAGCTAAAGTAAACCAGCCTTGCAGTAGCTACATCAGTAAGTTGTCTGATTTTTCTAACAGCATATGCAGCCGAGCTCAATCGACCAGAAAGAGCCGTTATATGAGGGCCCCATTGAAGTTTAGAGTCTAGTGTTAACCCTAAGAAAACTGTACTATTTACAAAATCTAATGGCTCATTATTCAATAGTATGTTATGTGAAGTAGACCTTACATTTGGTAGTGCAAATTTAATACATTTAGTTTTTTTGGCGTTAAGGACTAGATTGTTAACAGTAAACCATGCATGAATCTGTCCAAGTGCATCGTTGACTTCGTTATAATTTTGTGATTTCCTACTTACATTGAATATTAATGAAGTATCATCAGCAAATAACACAATCTTTGACAGATTCTTCACCACAGGAGGAAGGTCATTAATATAAATAAGGAATAAAAATGGCCCTAATATGGACCCTTGAGGTACGCCAATTTTGACAACAGATCCCAGTGATTTCGTCCTGTTTACTTGTACCTTTTGAATCCTGTTTTCCAAATATGACCTAAGTAGTTTAAGTGAATTATTCTTAACACCGTAATGTTCAAGTTTTAGCAACAATGTGCTATGATCTACGCAATCAAATGCCTTGGATAGATCACAGAAGATACCAATAGCATCTTCAGATTTTTCCCACGCGCAAAAGATGTATTTTAAAAGTGCAGTCCCGGCATCCGTTGTACTGCGCCCTTTCGTGAAACCAAATTGATGGTCATGTAGTAAGTTATTTCTATTGAAGTGTGAAAGCATTTGATTGAGTATGACCTTCTCAAAAATTTTACTAAGTACAGGTAAGACTGATATTGGTCTAAAATTACTGGGATCCTTTTTGTCACCAGCTTTGAATAATGGAACTACTTTACTTTTTTTCATTAAGTCAGGAAATGTACCATGATCGACACAATCATTGAATATAACAGCTAAATATGGAGATATAGTATCAATGATCGCACTACAGACTTTTACTGACATTCCCCATAGGTCCTCAGTAGTTTTCATTTTAATACTTTTAAAGGCTTTAATAATTTCGTTAGGGGTGACATGATTGAACCCAAATTCAGTTTCGCAGGCGTCCACATTCTTTTGAAGTAAATCGCTAGCAAGTGAAGATGAAGAATTGAGTGACTCTGTTGTTTTCAAAGGAATATTAGTAAAAAAGGTTTCGAATTCTTGAGCCACTTCTACGTTTGAACTAATAGTTCCGCGATTTGTATGAAGTGTGATTTGATTGTCACGCGGTTTCACTTTTCCAGTTTCACTGTTTATAACATTCCATACAGCCTTAATTTTGTTATCAGCAGACTGTATTTTTTTCCGAAGAAAAAATGACTTTGCTTTTGAACAAACTAATTTAAACAATTTTGAATAATTTTTGACATATTCAATGAAATTGTCGTCATTTGAATAATTTCTTAGCTCATATAATTCAAAAAGTCTCTCTCTACTTTTGCGAATACCAGCGGTAGCCCAGTCACTGAATTTGAATTTTACAATAATTTGCTTTTTTCTAATAGTGAAAATTTTACTGAATTCAGTATTAATCAATGTGAATAAATCTTCATATGAGTTATTAGGGTTGTTAGTATTATAATTGTGACAGGGCAGTTTTTCTAGTAATGTGTTTTTGTACTTTTCTAACCTACCGCTCGTTAGGCTCCTGGTTTCTATATCTATCTTCTGGGTTACTCGAGAATAATTAAAAGTAACACTTTGACCAGAGTGGTCAGACTGAAGCGAGTTTATAATACTTTTCTCAAAATAATCGCAATTACAAAAGACGTTATCAATACAGGTAGCCGAGGATGACGTCACCCTTGTAGGTTCAAAAAATACATGCTCTAAATTAAAACATTTGAAAAGACTTATAAGTTTGTTACTATAGGTATTATTTTCTAAGATATTGACGTTAAAGTCACCACACACTATCACAAACTTATTTTCTTTTGTCACTATTTTTAAAACATCTTCCATTACTAACTCGAACATTGAAAACTTTTGAAAAGCGGGAGGTCTGTATACGCACACTACAACATGCTCGTCCAGCTCAACACAAGATATTTCAATACATCTTTCAACCGAAAGTCGAACAATATCTTTACGGTTCTTTATCTTAAAACTGTTACGAACTAAAATCAGTGATCCACCGTGTAAAGCAGACTTTCGATTGAAAGCACTGGCTATACAATAGTTTTGATAATTTATCAACATTTGATAATCTTTTTGCCAGTGTTCTGTCAAACAAATTATATCAAATTTTGTTCTTTCTAAGAATAATTCTAATTCTAAAATTTTTCCAGAAAAACCTTGAATATTTTGATGTAAAATTTTCAAAATATTCAATTTTTCCTTTGTCCTTGCTATAGGAAGTTTTTTGCCAGAAGGTTTTTTTTCATTTACTTCAGTAAAATTTTGTTTAGAAAAACCCTCTTTTGTCGTATGAACTAGTTTAAAGAATTGGTGTTAGTAATGTTACTAACTAAAGAAGTTTTTTGTGTATAACTTCCTATAACAGAGTCAGATATATTATATGCTATCAATGTAGCCAGCTCTTTCTTAAACTTAAGAGGCAGATACATAGTATCCTTTGTCAATTTGAAATAATTTATAAAAGTATTCATGTCAAGATATAAAATGTCACTATGACGACTTGTCAAATTTTGTAAATGTAAATTCATTCTGTGTATACATTTGTTGTGTTGCTCAGTAACATTTGAACAGTATGGGAAGTTACACAGAATAAACCTACACTTAGTTTCAACCTGTATTTTGTTTAACAATGTCACAAAATTGTTTAATTTTAATCTACTTATGTCAGAATGGTTGCCTACCACGATAACAACAGTGGTGTTTATGTCAAACTTGCCTACAGCAATCTTTCTTACAAGACCGTCGAAAGTAATATCGGGACAGCAAATATTGGTCACCTGCTGATTATGGCAGTAATTAAATATAGACCCTAGACCTACTCCTATCCTGTCTGAATATACAAAGGTCTTCTTTTTATTGGAAGTCGACGAAAAGTCCTCGCCATCCGTGGTCTCTGTGCTGTTATCGACAGGTGGCTGCTGTTCCACCGTGGCGCCACCAGCGGCGGCATCATGTGTTGGCAACACTGGCGACGTGGTGATGTCTTCACTCCCAGTCACCACGCTCTCAACGATGTGCTGACGTGGTGCCACCACGATGACGTCACTCACAGCGGTCTGCTCACGCGCGGCGGCATCATGTGTTGGCAACACTGGCGACGTGGTGATGTCGTCACTCGCAGTCACCATGCTCTCATCGATGTGCTGCCGTGGTGCCACCGCGATGACGTCACTCACAGCGGTCTGCTCATGCTGGTCTCCGCGCTGCTGGCGTCGATTGTACGCGTGTCGCTTTTGGCGGCGTTGTTTCTTCGTAAGGCGAGCTGAAAATCGCCAGTTGAAAAATGATGACGTTGAACCGCAGGTGGCAGGCGTACAGCTAGAAGACATACTGATATTTGATGTCCGCGGTGGTTCTAGAGCACAAGCAACCTCTTTGTCACTGGTGAGGGTGGCTATCAGTTGCTGCTGAGTGGTATAAAGCTGCTTGAGCTCAGCTGTGGATGACAACATTTCATTCATGCACTGCTCAGTTTCTACATATTTATTTGTCAACAGTTGAAGCGAAGATTGACTTTTAACATAAGCCGTTGTAATCTCGCTCAGTCTAGAATGAAGCGCATCAAGACATTGTTGTGCCTTTGTTAACTCAACATCCTTGTCTTTTATTATTTTCTCAAGCTCCTCAAGTTCCTCCTTGTGCTCTTCTACAGTTGATAGTTCATGGTGTAAGGATACAGCATGCTTATTTTCTTCATCCTCCTTTTCCTTGTATAAATCTGCTAGTTGTACATGTGCTTCTTGCAGTTGTACTTGCAATAAACTATTTCTATCAAGGGTGGACTGATGCAGATCTTGCAGGGACGTTAATGACTCGACATGATTTTGTAGTCGAGTAACTTCAGTTTGTGCTTCCTTGAAACTGTCTTGCAGTGCGTCAAATTTATTTATTTGTGTTTGGAGTTTGACCTTCAGTTGCCTTATTTCAAACTCATTTACGTCCCTGCCTGCAAGGAGGCGATCATTGAGTTCCTCTGCTTCTCTTAGGTTGTTCTGAAGCTGCTGTGTTTTGGTTACACGGGGCATGGTGACCTGAAATGTATACAGGAGGAACTGTAGAATAAGCTATTACAGTAATAGACAAAATAATTAGACTAGAATTAATTAAAATAAAATAACCTAACCGAATAAACAGATAAAGTATAATTAGTAAAGGACCTATGCAACCGTCAACTAAATTATTAATTTAAAATTTTATAATTCTATAATGAATATTAGGTGTATCTTAAACCAAACTAAGTAAACACTAAATAGTAAAGAATGAGTATAGTATGAAACTAGATATTGGAAAATACAGCAAAGTGTAGAAAATAAGGTTAGTAGATACTCAGAAAAGAAAATGTTTGTAAGAACAATAAGAAATGAAACTGTAACAAAGAAAGAAAGTAATGATAGCAACAATAAAATAGTGAACGGATAACAATTAATGTTTACTAGCTATCCCCAATAATTATCATTATAATATTATTTCCATATTATATTTAACTAATTGGTACCTACCTAACAATAATATGCCTAAAAACCAGGTAATTGGCTGGTTAAAAAGTACTGTCTAAGTACATATAAAGTATCTAATGTGTCAACCTACTCGTAGGTATTAGAGTAAAATATAAGCACTAAAATGGTTGCCTGTATTTAAGTGAAGTGTAAATAGTTTATCTGAGGTGTCCGGCTACGTTCAATCATCAATTTCACTTCCACATACTAATTAGTCAAGTGAAAAGAGACTCAACAAGGCGCCGCTGGTATGAGGATGGACGTTTCTCACGGAGGAGAATTTTGTAGAATAGTGAATTTGTTTACACGATCTAGCCTTAAAGTGCACTTGATTAGGTAAAAAATATCAAAACTTTAGTGTTATTAATTAGGTATCATAAAACAAAATACTCCCCGGGATCCGTTGATGTTTCAATTCAAACTCGTCCGGTAATGGTTTGCCGTTTACCGCATTCCACTGGTTCACAATGATTAAAACCTTTTTTGATGTTTGTTATATGATATTAAATCATAATATATGTACAAATTATGCAGAATAACAACTAAAAATATTAAAATACGTAAAATATAGGGAACAGCTGATATTTGACGTCTAAGTCTTCTATCGTATATGTCGTATAAGTCTTCTAGTTTTTCCTTCTGTTTTGGACCAGTAGATTTGTAGGTAGAGAGGTATCACTATTTGAAATAGAAGGACCAATGGGCAAGCATATTGAGTAAGAATATCATCAACCAAAATATTTACACCCACACATCAGTCTTTTGAACTGCAAAAGCAATAATCCTTCTTTATAAGTGCTATAAATAATGCAAGAGTGCGCAATCATGTGGTATAGTGGTGATACTGCCACGCCTTATACTGCTAATCCAGACTTGGGCACTCCGCTACGGTGACTGATGACTAGCCATATGAAGGGTTGAGGCCACTTTACAACCAACGATACGATGATAGTTTTTTTTGCTTTTGGACAGATTTATATTCCGATTAATTTATGACATAATACTTTTCGAACGTTCTTATAATCTAAACAGAGCCAGTATTTCACAGATTTTCAGTCTTAAACAGTAAAGTCAAGAAAATTTTACAAAGTCAAGAAAAGAACCTCCTATTACATTGTTTCACTCCAGGCATTCTTACGTAGGTGATAATAATTTTATTTACACTTATAGTTATTTAACTAGTGCTAATAAAATTTTATTGTTTGTCACTCAGACTATAATAACGTAAAAAATTGTATGTTCATCATAACATCCCATGCAACGTCCACTACAGGACAGGGAGCTCCCTCCAGAATTCTAGCTTTTGCTGGAAATATGTGGAGGGGAAGTACCATAGTCACCTCGCTTGTTAGCGTTACGGCTGGCACTATGGACCGCGGTTGTAGGTGACCGCAGTTAGTAAGATGTAAGATACAGAGGAGGATGCTGCTGCCCATCCTCCAGTTAACCCTTAGTCGCCTCTTACGACACCCTCGGGTATGTATGGGTTGGTACTATTCTTTGCCGGCACCACACGGGACATGTTACCTATTAGAAACAAAATATATTTTTTGGATTTCCCTTACAATTCTATCTAAAACTCTTAATTTTTTTTTCTGATTTAACCCTGTAAATGCCTATCTATTAATTTAATTTATAAATAAAATCGCAAGCGTAACCGACTTCGTAACATGTAAAATAAAAATAATTTCTTTCAACATATGGGTGGCCCAGTAAGTAAAGTGAGTTTCTATGTAACAACCTCTCAGAAGCTTTTTATGGGCTAGTGCATTATAACCAATGAAAGAATTAAAGCAAGGGTTGCTTTGTGCGTGGGTGGCTGAGACGATTGTAAGCCTAAGCCCAATATTGTGGGCCTAAAAGAAAACTGCTTTCATTTTTATGACATTTCGTATTGTGTTGTTATGCATTATAAATAAGAGTCAAATGTAAATTGCTCAAGGGCATTTAATTGGTCCCACCTCATTTATCATCTACCACATTTGAAATTTTGTATATAATGTGTGTAATGATTTAAATGTACTATTTAGTGATAAAATTACTAGAATACTACCAATCATGACAACGAAGCAATGTTTTATAGCCTTAACTCACTATAGGGTCAAGGTCTTCTCTCCTTTGAAAGCATTTTGGTTGTGTGCATGATTTGCAGATCCTCCGGTTCAAAAGCTTCTTTTGGTCCACCCATACGTTTCAATTGTTTTGCATGAATAAAGTATTCCAGTAGAACGTTTAAATTCACAGACCACGGGTCTGAGACAGTGTCAAAACTTATAATACAACAAAAAGCAACAAAATATCCGGAAGAACGACTAAACGAAAATCTTGTTGAAACTACCCTATCTCCTTTCCCAGTGTGTAAGCGCGCGTGATACAGTCATTTTCCACTCGACGACGGCGAATCTATCTGGCTAGCAGCCAAAGGCCAGAAGGCGATCTGCATTTCATTGCTTCTGATCCAAACTTACCCAGCTAATGGGGACTCTCCACTTGAAAGATGATAGTTTGGGAAGAAGAGATCGATTACATGGATGTGGTCCGAATTTAATCAAAGTTAAAATGTCTTTGTAAGAAAATATCGCCTTTATTTATTGTTTAGGTATTCATTTATTAATTTTTATATCTGTGTATCGTGTATCGTACCATCTTACATACTGCGTTCACAAACAACAGCGGTCGCCAGCCGCAACGCTTACAAGCGTTGTGACTATGGTAAATCCCCTCCTAAGTACCACGCGTTTTACCTATAGTTCTGGAGGGAGCTCCCTATCTTGCAGTGGACGTTTAAAGATACGTTACGATGTTGATGATATTATGGTCACTGGACAAATTTGTAAAAGCTAGCAAAATTAAATATTTTTCCAAATATTTTCAAAAACAATCCAGATGGAAAAAAAGGATAAAGAAAAAAAGCAGAAAGCGTTAAATCTGACGTCAAACAAGTGTTTCCACTCGTCGCTAATCCGCTAAACAATTCCCCAGTTGTTTGCGACAAACACACATACATACAAGATTAACTTTTCAGCAACGAACAAAATCTGTTTATTCTATCGACAACATCGCTTTCATTTGGAAAATAAATACAGAAAACAAACTTTCATTTTGCAGAGACCCTCAGGGACTGTCATAGGATTTTCGTCATACTGCTCACAGGTACAGACGCAAAAGGGTTGATAAATTACGTAGACATCCTTGTATGGTGTTGTCAAAGATCGAACACTGAAGCAATCTACAACAGTACACTTGAATTCAGACTCTATGATGTAAATGATATAACTGTATTTCCATTTCGCAGATGAAAGTATCCAGAACTTTTATCTGCAAAGGATATCATAACTCAGAACATGATCCGCCTGATGACAGTTCGAAGCTCAGGCAAATTGAAGTCAATTTTTTTATTCATGCAGGATTTTTCATGCTGAAAAGTGATGTTATTTGGTGTAAATTCACGATATGATCAGCTCGAGTAATTTGTCAAAAGGAATTTCGTTTTTATTTGTATCGTATTTCAAATTTTGTTCGAGATGCTGAAAATTGTTGGACTAAATGGATTTATGTTTCACCATTCAATTAAAATTTTTCATGGACTTTATTAATTCACAATAACAATAAATTGACTTTCGATATTCATAATTTTTGGAATCCAATAAAAAGTTTACTTTATTTTACATATGGAACTTTTGATAGGTATAACATTAAGGGTATTAACCGCCATTTGCAGAATGCGGCTTTAAAATTAAAGCTTCAATTCCTTTTCTGTCATTAACAGAAAGCGTTAGTAATATAATTAAAGGAGGTTTTACTTTAAATGATTTTTGTGTGTTTGGCAGCAAGTGTAGTGTAGCATATGCATTTTTATGATAGTGCAGGAATTATGAAAATTAAACTTAAAATTCCAATTCAGCCAACAGAAAACAAACACAAAGAAACTATCGAGGATTGCTCCTCGGGATCGTCGTAACAATACCAAGTTGGCAACTTGACGGGGCACAGATTACCATAAATCATAGTCCCCCAGCTGCCCTCTGAATATTTGAAAACGGTTTTTGTTCCCAACTGAAAAATATCCGTAACACTGTGCGTAAGTTTCAAAACATTTCCGAACATTCTTTATGAGGGTTCTTGTTTGGGACCAATAAAATTGTTTGGTCAAGTTTTGAAGAAGGCCAAGTTTTGAGCGGAATTTTAATAAGCTTATTCTAAAATTCCTGTTTATCCATTTTAGCATTTTTTTTATAATATATCTTGTCTTCTTAAATTGTGTCTACAAATTTTTGATCAGTATGATAATAACTTACTTGCAAAGTCAAACAGACACTCAATCTAAGTTATTTAATTACTTTGCCTAAGTCTAATGGCGCAAGAATTTCGACCCTATTTAGCACTGCATTACCTAGTAAAACTCTAATGTTGAGGTGGAGCTTGAATTTTGAAATAAAACCAGACTTCTGAAAATCTGATACAATAAAAATTAAATATTAAATTAAGTAAAGCAAAAGAAAAAAAAAAACAAATGTAAAGGTAAGTCAAAAAATTTCAATCAATTATACCTGAAAGCTGAATAAGTAAAAGAGATAAATTGAATTGTCGGTAATCTTCTTAGCAAATGAAAGCTAGGCTTTTTCGTAATCGGTCAATGGTAGTTACAATTCGATTAAACGACGATAAGCTAGATTAAGGGACGTCCTAATACCGTGACAAGACAAAATTATATGGCCTTTATAGTGCTCAATATCTTAGTCGATTATTTCGAATGCTATTTTTTTTTTATTTTTATTTTTTTTTTTTATTATCACCCCAGCCTTTTGTCATTTTAGTTCTTGGGAGAAGTACTACTAGGATTTCATAAGTCATTCGTACAAGTAAGAATACGGTCGCGATGCACCACCTTGTAGGAATTTGCATCGGGAGCAGCAGCTGTCCAATACCCAGCAGAAGACAAAACTGACCAATCCACATTACAGCTAGGTATCGTTTAGATGTGTCCCGTAAGGTGCCGGAAAAGAATAGTACCATCCCATACATACCCCCTGGGTGTCATAAAAGGCAATTAAGGGTTATAAACTGGAGTATGGGCAGCAGCATACACAGGAGTGTATCATACCATCTTACTTACTGCGGTCCCCTACAACCGCGGTCCATGGGGCCAGCCGTACCGCTGACAAGCGAGGTGACTATGGTACTTCTCCTCAACATTTTTCCAGCAAAAGCTAAAATTATGGAGGGAGCTCCCTGTCCTGTGTGATCGAGTGGAGTTGACGTTTCATGGGATGATATTATGATCATTTAGATATCATGAACTTAGCCAAATTTATCCTGTAGTGTGAGTTTTATGGCCATCAAAAGATGTTAGTTATCACTTCAAAATTTGTGAAGAACTTAGCACAAGTTTTGTAGATTAATAAACATTGTCTTCTCTGAAAGATTGGCCACAATCATTAGCAAAAAACAAATATCACCTTATAGTCAAAAGATTCTCATACATTTCAAAATCCTCTGAGTGAAATTCAGCTAGTTGTGTCAGCATAAATAATGAGGTACGAATATTTCATAGGACATGTGTGGTCACGCTCTGTACTAAAGTTTTCAACGATTACATAATATGCGCACAACTAGTGCGCATATTACAACAACAAATTTTCACGGTTATGCATAAAACAAATATTTGGCTTTTATTCTTGTTCAGCATTTAATGATTGAGGCTGTTATGATGATAATGAATAATTTATTATCAATTTTATTTATTTTAACATAGCTAGCAATGCATTGAACGATATTCATGTGAATCTTGAGTTGGCTTCCAAAATCGAAGGCTTGCTTGTCAAAAAATCATAACAAGAAAATAAAATAACAACCAGTGAATTTAAAGAAATTATAAACAAAATGGTAAACAATAACGTATAAACTCCGTCTTACCCGCATTTCAGAGACCATCTCTAACCTTTATCAACACACAGACGTCTTGAAAAAGACAAGCGCACAATACACGCGAATCCCGCACCGTTTATAAATTAAAATATCTCGGCGATGGCGCACAATGGCTGTCCGACGCAACGAATGGGAACGATGCGATGCTTTGCCCCATTGTGCATGGAAATCATGTTAGATTGTGTGATGGGGCCTGTTTAAATTTGTTGGGTAATTTTTAGTGGACCGATTTATGGATCGTGTAAAATAAAAATCTTGGACCTAAAAACTAACTATAAAAGACAAGCAACGAAAATTGTAAAAAAAGAATGTAAAAACTTTGTGTAATCAAAGCTTTCCGATAACAATTTCTTACCAATGACATAATATCCAATCATCTCCGAGCCTGAATTATTTTTTATTGGGTTAAATGACAAAATAGCTAGTAACTGGACTGACTATCAGCCAGTTGCACAAAGGGCCTTTATAGATAAAGCTCCTTTAAAACTATTGCTTTCACTTTCTACGTCAACAAAACAGAAAGCGTCAGCCATACACTTAAAGGAACTTTAACTTTAAAATGCCTTGTTCAACTGGGAGTATAACTCTTATACTTAAAATAAAATCGACTGCTCAGAGAGATTTAATATTACACTTTTAGTTTTATGGCCAAGAAAAACAGATAATCCCAGATTGAAATGCAATTTAGAAATAATTTATGATAAAACTTAGTAGCATCACTTAGTGCTTTAACGAGTGCATCCAATAAAAAGTTATATATCCATAAAGGGGAGAAGGGAGGAGAGGAAACATTGGGTTATAAATCGTACCAACTGAGCGGAAAAAATGCGCGTTGCGACCGATGCATTAGGCAGAAGTTTATGGACAAAATAATGGACTCTTGTAAGAGTGCAGTCTGATAATGACAGTAGTATGATATGATATGGCTGCTTTTGATTTTCTTTGCAAGGGTATTTTTAATATTTTTGTAGTGTAATGTCTTTCTTATAAAAGACAAAGCCGGCGTGGCTTATCAAAACAGTAAACTTATCTTAACTTGAGTCAAAAGTTACATTATATGAAATTTTATCAACGGACAAAGCAAATCGAAGTCGAATCGCAAATGAATTACAAATACAAAATTAAGATCTTTGTGTATGCAAAATAAAGCCCGTAAGAAAATAGATGAAGCCAACCCACCGCCCACATGAAAGCATAGAATACCAAAACAACATGAATACGGTTAAAATAAATTCAAGTCGAGACAAGTCCATTGTCCGAGAAGGTTGTGACGTCACCGAAGAGGATAAAATGGGCAAAACAGAATGAAATAGGGTGAAACGGGGTGAAATAGGGATGAACCAAAAATACGCCGCGTGAATGGAGACGAATGGATGAACGTGTTATAAATCATTTGAGGCTAAACCTTTTGTTGGGATGTGACAACGGCAATTCGACTTGGAAAAATTGTTGTGTTGTGCGATGAAAGTCAACGTGGAATACTAAATATGATGTGTGTTCAAATTGAGCAAAATCTGAATCAATAATTGATGCATAATACTCGTAATGCCTCAACACAGAGGGAAATACAAACTGAAACATCGAATTGATAAACCCACTGGGGAAGCAATTTTTGTTACTGGAATCATTTATAACTCCCCACAATTAAATCTCTTTCATTCGATAAAGTGGGTATATTGGGTGGACACGGTGGTCTTATTAACTCACTGATGGGCACACAATGACAATTAAAATCGTTAAAATCATTCCAAATACGTAATAACATCGTTCAAAAATACAGAATCATGCAGAACAATGACATTAATATTTGCCTTATTTTGTAGGACAATTCTCAATGGAATTAAATCCAATAGTAAATTTTAAATGGGTCTTTGAACAAAAACGTGTGAAATTGATTCCAGCGTTGTTGGAATTAATGGTATTAACAGTATTGGATCCAGTAGTGAGAATAAGCTCGTTATCGGCTGTAAAAACACTCTCCGGATTAATGGAATGAAGTTTTCAGAGAGATCGAACTGAACTGAGTCGAGCCTTTAATTAATATGATAAACTGTTACCCGTGTGGTGCCGGCAAAGAATTGTACCAACCGATCTCTGCCCGTGGATGTTATAAGAGGCGACTAAGAATTTTTTAACCGGAGGATGGGCAGTAGCATCTTTCGGTGAATCATACTGTTGAGAATAAACTCCAATTACTTTCAAATAGAAAAATACTCGTATGTATTATAGAAATATATTCTTTGATACGTATTTAGCATTCACAAGCTTCCGGCAGACTGCCGAACCCAAAGAAAAACAATTAGAGCAGGGACACATGTGTCGATTCCCGGCGAGTAGTGTTGGACCTTCGACGATGCTTGCTATTAATACCATCTTACATTCTGCGTTCACCAACAACCGCGGTCTATGGTGCCAGCTGCAACGCTAAAAAGCTTGGTGACCATGGTAATTCCCCTCTAAAGTATCACGTGCTTTTGCTGGAATTTGGAGAGGTTGCGAATCTGCCATGAAACTAAACAAATTTTCCCAATGAATATAGGTCAAAATTCGAAAAACCAAATTTGACCTCCCGTACAAAGTGCGCTATCAGCATATGTCAAAAATTTATTTTGTTCTATGGCCTATGTTCTTTGGGAAAAGTTGTTCAGATTCATGGGCAAATTCACACCCTATAGTATAAACACACCGTTCCGTTACACGTTGAATATTAAAACTAAAACCGACACTCAATTCATAATACTAAACTACCCAAGGTCACAAACTTCTTAAAAAGCTGAAAGCACAAACTTATACAGCAAAGAGCTATAAAACAGATTGAAGTTAAAAAGACTGTACAATTCCTAACAGCAGTTCCCGAGTTGTTGTAGAAACAGAAGTTCGGTGCAGGAGCTAAACATCTCATTCGCTGAATAGAGCACTGGGGAACTGTGGATCCGGGACTCCTTTTGTCTTTTGATTGCTATCTTTTAACGCTATACTCTATTTGGGAAATTACATTCACGTTTTATGTAGGAAATCATGATAAAGAAGTCAATTTATTTAAATAGGAAGTAAGTTAGCACAATATGGGATAGAAATGTAAGGGTAAAATAGGATGATATTAATCAAATCTTCTCAAAAACATCTAGATAATAGTTTTAACGAAGAATTTCCTAAATGAGAGGCGTTTAGAAATAAAGTAGACTAGTAAATGCTGCTGCCCATCCCCTTGTTCCCGTTAAAATTCCTTAAGTCTCCTTTTACAACGCCCAAGGGTAGAAATGGGTTGGTACTGTTCATACTCATTCATTAATTCAAAAAATAAATTACCTAAAAAGTTCATTTCGATAGCACAACCATCCAAAGACATTTTCAAAAAATAAAATTTTAGTAAGAATTCTGTAAAGGGAAAATCTCCCGAACCACGTCACGACGGCAATACTCATTACGTGGCGAATTGGGAGGACGACACCTTTGTGGGTTTCTCAGAAAGTTGTTTTAAGTGAAAAACGGCTAGCGAGAAACGACGAATAAGTTTTAATTTTATTAAAAACTCAGTCGGGAGAAATAAAAAGGGTGTCGTGTAAGTTAGAATTTTTTTGAAATAGTGCAATCAATTTGGCAATAATTCAAGAGTGCCACTAGTTCTAGCTATACAAGTTTGCAGCATTGTTTAATTGTTAGTTTTACCAAAGTTAGTAAAATCAATTAGGCTTTGGTTATACACAGGGCGATTCTTGAAACAGTGCATTTAGACCATGAAATTGAACAACTTTCCTTGAGGAAAATGGTAAAAATATGATAAGAAATAATTGACTCCATAGAAGTTGCACCAAATGATAGTGCATCTTCTCTGAGAGATAAAAAAAAATCGTATTTCGATCTATGTTCCTTGAGGAAAGTTATTAAATTTCATTGTCTGAATGCACAGTTCACAGTGTCACAAGGGTCACAGTGTTTACCCTTACACCCAATATATTAGGAATTTATAGAAAAGTTTAAGCGAATTTTCTTTAAATTTTCCTTTTACTAACTCATTTAAATGGTTAAGGGATTTTTTTTCATACAAACTTCATTTTCTCATCTAGGGAACTTTTGATTAAGCTTGCTCCATGCTTAATCTTACAATTTTCGGAGATGAGCAAAACTAAGTACAACGAAAAAATTATGCATGAAAATCGCTACCGCTTTACACAAAACCACAACCAATAGCGAAAACCAAAAGATAATAACTTCAAATAAAACTTGAGAGAATTACACTCAGGCCGAACGGTAATGCGGCAACTTCGGACGTCAGAGCTTGTTTAACGGAAATTTATGCCTTTTTATCTCCCCCTCTCCCCGCCTTCTAGCCCCTCTTAGACCCTCCACAGTCCCTCGAGCACTTTTGAGCTAAAAATAACCCGTCAAACTTTACAGCGTTCTGGTAAACCAATGAACTGTAAAGACAAACAGAATTATTAAAGCGTCATCGGGCCTGTATTTGGAAAAGTTGTGGGAATATACAAAGAAGCTGTTTTCAAAGGAATACTTTTAAAAATTATCGACACTTCAGGGTTAGGCCATGCTGCAGAGGTTTCTTACAACGACGCTTCTTTTAACTAATCTTTAAAGCGAACTAACAGAAATACTCTTTAATATTCGTACAAATACAGGAAATTGGTGTCAAACCATATTCTGGGGGCTTAGTGCAAAAAAATTGTACTACGAATTTTCAAAATTCGCATTAATAAAATCTATTTTTGATACAAATTGGACCAACACCTGATCATTTTGTATGGAAACTCGAATTTTTTTTTGTCCCCGTATTAAGCTCACTAATTTATTAAAGAAGATGCGAACATGAGGATAAACAAGAAGAAAAGGAGTCAATACTTGAAATTAGCTACATGGAATGTTCGAGGTATGAAAAAACCAGGAAAACTTGAAAATACCATTCTTGAAATGAAGAGACTAGATCTGGACATTCTAGGTGTCAGCGAAATAAAATTGGCTGATAATGGTAAAGTAACCAAAGACGACGCTACACTCTATTATTCGGGTAAACCATCAACCGAGAAAGGACATCATCACGGAGTAGGGATACTCGTCAAAAAAGAGTTCTGTAAATACGTCACCAACTTTGTCCCAATGTCAGAACGCTGCATGCTTCTGCAATTAAATTGTAAACCTTTTAAACTCAACATTATACAGGCATACGCCCCAACGTGTAATGGTACAGACGAAGAAATAGAAGATTTTTATAAGCAGCTTGACAACATCATGAACAGTATCAAGTCTCAAGAAATCACAATGGTGATAGGCGACATGAATGCAAAAATTGGTGAGGGAAGTGTCGGGAAAACAGTTGGTAACCATGGGTTGGGGGAAAGAAATGAGAGAGGAGAGAGACTTTTGGAATTTTGTATTGAGAAAGATCTTGTGATAACCAACACCTGGTATGAGCACCACCCTCGCAGGCTGTACACATGGGTGTCACCATTAGACAAAATAGGTCATGTCGTCAGGAATCAGATTGACTTTATAATGATTCAGTCACGTTTCAGGAATTCGATTGTTAATGTAAAGACCTTCCCAGGAGCAGACATTGGCTCTGATCATGTTCCGTTAGTCGCTAAACTTAACGTCAAACCTAAAATATTGAAGAAAGTTAATCCAAAAATACAGAAAATAGACATAGACAAGGTAAAGGATAAACAATATCGAATTAGAACAACAGCAGTCTTAAACAACGACCTTGCAGAAATTACTTTAGTTAGCAATGTTACAGACAAAACCAATGAAATTGAACCGACCTGGGCTACATTGAAAACCACCATGGTAAAAACCGCAGAAAAATGCTTGGGACAATACAAAAAGAAAACTGAACACGAATGGATTACCGACGACATACTAGTACTCATGGAGAAGCGAAGAGAGGTTAAGAATATAGATAAAAATAGATACAAGGAAATAGATAATGAAATAAGAACGGAAATAAGGAAAGAAAGAGACAAAACTATTGAAAACAAATGTGTTGAAATAGAAAACTTACAAAAGAGGCATGACACTTTTAATTTACACAAAAAGATAAAAGAATTCACCAAAACCAATAGGAAACCTATAACAGGAATATTAGTTAATGGCAGAAACGAAGTAATTATTGATAAAGCTGAGCAGTGTGAAGTATGGGAACGATATATAGCAGAACTCTTTAATGATGAAAGACCGAAATTATCAGAGGAAAAGGATAGTTCACTAGAGGGATCACCGATCCTAAAATCAGAACTAACAAGAGCAATTCGTAGTATGAGAAATGGAAGAGCGGTTGGCCCGGATGGAGTTTACGCTGAAATTTTTAAACTTTTAGAAGATGACAACCTAAATTTAGTTCTACAATTATTTAACAATATTTATACCACCGGACAAATACCACAAGACTGGCTCAAATCCACCTTTCTTCCCTTGCCAAAAACAGCAAATGCAAAAACGTGTAACAATCACAGGCTTATAAGTCTTATGAGTCATGCGTTAAAAATATTTCTTAAAATCATTCATCTGCGCATCTACAACAAAATTGATGATTACATCGGAGAAACACAGTTCGGATTTCGCAGTGGTCTTGGAACAAGAGAAGCTCTAGTCGCTATACAAGTACTAGTGCAGAACTGTTTAGAACATCAAAAAGACGTTTATATATGTTTTATTGACTTCGAAAAGGCGTTCGATAATGTCCAACATGCAAAACTTTTAGAAATCTTAGACAAAATTGAAATCGATGAAAAAGACAAGCAAATAATCAAAAACCTTTACTGGAATCAGACCGCACATATAAAATTAGACGCTAACATTACATCAAAAGACATGAAAATTCAAAAAGGGGTTAGACAGGGATGTATATTGTCACCATTACTATTCAACATATACTCAGAAATGATATTTAGGGAAGCATTCGACAACATAGATATTGGGGTTAAAGTAAATGGAAAATACATAAATAATTTGCGATATGCCGATGACACAGCACTGATAGCAAACTCAATAGAAGAACTCCAGTGTCTGCTGGATAAGCTGAATTCAGTTGTTGAGGCCTACGGATTGAAAATGAACATCTCTAAAACCAAGTTTATGAAAGTTACAAAGCATAATGCCGAAACAACTCAACTTCATATAAATGGGTGTCCAGTAGAAACTGTTGATAAATACAAATATTTGGGCTGCATGTTAAACTCAAAATGGGATCCAGAGAAGGAAATACGTATTAGAATTGAAATAGCACGTGGAACATTTATCAAGATGCAATCATTATTCAAAAACAAAGATATTAAATTAAAACTTCGCTGGCGAGTGGTCCAATGCTATGTTCTATCAGTCCTTTACTATGGAGCGGAAGGCTGGACGTTTAATAAGAAAATGATTGACAAATTGAATGCCTTTGAGATGTGGCTATATAGACGCATGTTAAAAATATCATGGCGCGACAGAATCACAAACGTGGAGGTGCTCAGAAGAATGAAAAAGAATCTAGAAATAGTAACAACACTTAAGAAGAGAAAAATCACATACTATGGGCATATCTACAGGAACCACAAATATAGCATACTACAAACAATAATAGAAGGGAAAATAGAGGGGAAAAGAGGAAGAGGGAGGAGGAGAACATCTTGGTATGATAACCTCATGACGTGGTCTGGACTGAATGCCGCGGTTGATTTAAGAAGACTCACAATGGACAGAGAGAAATATAGAGAGATGGTCGCCGACATCCGTTAGGATATGGCACAGAAAGAAGAAGAATTTTTTAAAGCCCGATATATTAGTATGAAAATAATTAAACGAACACTAAAGAAGATCTTATAATTCTGAATTGATTACCTTTTCACAATTACAAACCGTTATCCTTGTTACGGCAAATTTGAAGGTAGCTTAGCACCTTCTGTATCTACCCTCAAATGAAACGAATGCAATTTAGTTTTTTCTCCGTTTCGCAATTAAGACCGGTTAAAAATTCACCGTTTTGCCGTAATTTCTCCGGGTTTTGCATTTTAAGGGAACCTTCACGTCCGTGTTCTAATCGTCTCTGAAAGGATGCTTCTGAGGGATTACAATTACGAACCGTTTTTTGAAGTGCTTTTCAAGAATCTTTTCTTACATTGATTGAGAAATTTTCGTTTTTATTATGAGATTTGTCGAGTATTAGGATCATAGATTTGGTTTGGTGTTTCAATTTAGTAAAAAAATGTTATTAAATCGATAGAGTCATCGTCATTATAAAAACTGTATTCTTGAATTAAAAGACTTTTCAAATTTTCTCAAAAATGTGTTCCTTAACACTTATACATCATAAAAAGCAAGTCCCCTAAAAATGTCCATCAGTCGGTCAGTCGGTCGGTCTGTCCGTCACGCTTTGGCTTAGCGGCTAAACCATAAGTCCGATTGACGTCATATTTTTAGTGATTTTTATACAAATAGATCGAAGAATTCCGAGTGGTTTTTGCTGGCTCTCGTTTTGAGAGTAGCTGTCATACAGCAAAATGAAACATTAAAATATGCTGAAAAACAACAACAACTATGAAACTAACAACAACTATGAAATATTTGCATGACTATAAGCACATCATTGATGTAAGGTATCTTGCGACAGTATCAAATTGGTCTGTGTAATTTCATATAAGGCGTCTTTCTGTACTACCAAAACGTAAACATGTGATTGTCTCATAATTGGTTCCATTGAATTTACTTAATTTTTCTATAATTTTATTTCTGAATTGGTTATCTACCTGACTGGATATCCAATATTTTTTTGCAAAAATCTATTACACATTGTGTACCAAAAACTGAAAGGGCTTGCTCAGTAGACTAAACTGAACAACTACCTATCCCTGAGAAATACGAGTTAGCAAATGAAAAAAAATTTCCATGCAAGTACCTTGCCTATCTTCCTTATTTCTTCTTTTTTGGGAAATTCTAAATTTATATCTTTATTTTCGTACTATATGTATGACATTACAAATTTAGGTTTGCAATTGATACTTTTTACTTGCCTATCGCAAGAAAGTAAGTGCAGTGCTAATGTACCATTCATGTTTATATTCTTCATATATGTCACTTTCTAAGCCGTCAATGTCCTACAATTGGGTAAAATTACATCCACTATATAACATACATCTAAAACTGTACTATTCTTATCGTAAAAAAAAAACAATTTATTCAAACCCTGTGATGCCTGTGTAACAATTTGGGACAAATTGAGACAATCTCGTGAATAGGTTTTTTTCTGAAAATTGCATTTTTGGACCGTTTCGTCACGGTTTCAAGATAAACAATCCGTGTTTGTGAAGAATGGAGCGCCATTATAAATGAGTTTAGGATGGGTGATGTGGTTAAAGTGGCTTTTTTTATGTGGACAGCCTGTTTTGTTTTTACTTTATACAATGTGTAACAGAAAGGAAAAGGACGTGATTTTGAACATAAAAGGAAACAACTTTTCCCGGCTAGAAGTATGTTACGAAATATTTTAAAAAATATATATTTTGACCTCCCTTTCAAAATATGCCATTAGCTGATGCCGTTTGTATGGATGTCGAATTATATTTTCATATTTTGCCTTATGTTTCATGGTAAAAGTTTTTCTGTTTCAGATGCAGAATCACATTTTCCGGGGTTGTTGACCCTTTTTTGTTACACTTTGTATTTCAATACAAAATTCTATTGAGTCTAACATGATCATATCGTGTGGATTATAAAGTAGATGACCAATGTTATTTATGTTATTGTTTATCGGAGTCTAAGTAAATTAAATATCAAATTTTGTTTTACATAATTTTTTTTTAAAGTTTTTTTCATGTAACGAAGTTATCAAGCGAGCTTGTGGGCCACCTGATGATAAGTGGTCACTACCGCCCATAACGCCCACTGACTTATTAATAGCATTATTGACGCTAACAAGACAGCAAAGTGCATTGAACTAAGATGATGTGGCTCCCTTGGCCTTCAAACCGAAACACTGCAGTGCAAACACTGCTGCTTTACGGCAGAAAAAAGCACTTACTTCTCCAGACGGACTTTGCACAAAAGCTATACCACCTTCAGAAACACACTCAACTTTACTAACAATTTAATGAAACTTTAACAAGAAAAACTAAAGGCTGTAAGTGATAATCTAAAACGTTTTCAATAAAAGGGCGATTTTTACTCATGGTAGGATCAGAAAGGCGCATTCATTACCAGTACAAAGGAATCCACCAAACTGACCAGATTGAACTCGTTTCAGCCGAAAATACCCGAAAACACACGCAATCCAAGCTCCACTGACGATTCGAGAGTTCCAAATGAACTGGCGGAATCTATCCGAATTGCGGAGCCGGAGCCTATTGCTGGTGTACAAACCCGTTAATTTGGTTCTCTTGTTTGACTGCGTCACGTGATAGTGTATCTTCAATAGGAGGTCTTTGATTTTCGTATTTTGACCTATGTTCTTCGGGAACGGCTCTTCGATTTCAAGGGCAAATGCAATGTCCTATACAACTGTTATAGGTACCAGTAACATGTATTATATTGACATGACTGTACATCATCAATTACTGTAATTGAAATAAATAAAAGTAAATGTGATATTAATAGATAACTAATTTTGATACTTTCTTGTTTCAGGTAAAGATTTAGTTTCAATGTCATTCTTGGCATGGCATGGTATCTTCATCATAGGATATAGGCAGCACAGGTATGTACATTGTTTAAGCCATTTTTACCGTAAGTTAATTTTATAATGTAAATTGATGTTTTGAAGAATTTTTTTTTTTGTGAGGACATAAGTCTTCTTCTTTTCGTATCAATGGCAAATGTTTTTATAGTAACTTACCCCAACATCTGGCTCTTTGGTTGCCTTCAAAAAGGTCCTACCTGGTGCAAGAAACTGGGGAGATAAAAAAGACATAAGTAAAAACTTTACATTAATTAACTGATTCAACTGCGCATTCGAGCCGTTTCATTATGATATACATAAATTAAAAATCAAAATAGTAGTAATACTCGTATTATGACTTCATTCTCTGGTTATGATTTGTGTGTAATCAGTAATGGTGACTTTAAGTTTTTTACCTCCTTAGTTTGTAAATTATGAACCCAATCGATACAGCACAGCCAGGCCACCAGGCTTTAGATAAAATAACTCTACAGTGCAGCCAACCATCCCTTCCTCTAACAATAAATTCGAGTGCATCTTCCTCCCCCCCACCCGCGGCTATAATCGCGGCGGTAAATAAAACGCGACAATTGACGCGCCGCCGTCTGCACCGGATGCCACTGTGCCCGGGGTATTCCTAACTAGACTAAGCCAATGGGTAAATTGGTGGTAGAAGGTGGCAAGTATACCAAAGCAGTATCGAAACAATATAATGCAAACTCTTTCACAGGACCGTGAGAAAATCCGTAAAAGAAGGTCCTTAGTTAAGCATTGGGTAAATGTTGGCTGAATAAAAAAATTTCCCTAAGGAACATGAGTCGAATAACGAGAAAATATTTTGGTCCTGCCATACAAATCTTGGGCCAGCAATAGTTGGATTTGTATGGGAGGACGAAACATTTTTTTTGTTTTTCGCCCCATGTTCCTTAGGGAAAGTTGTAGCTGTATATTAATAGAGCTAGCTAGCCAATGTACCTGATACTGTTAAAGGAAATAAATAAATAGACGTTCAATCAGTTATAGAAAGCATTATTAAGTCATAGCTCTTGAAATCTCTTGCTGACTATTTCTGTTTTGTTGACAAAGGAAGTGCCAGACTTTCTTCTGCATGTCAACATTTTGTGTTCTTACAACCAATATTATAAATTATAGATAAGATCTAGGTACAAATATTTTTCTAAACGTTTTATAAACCAAATACTACACATATTGTTAAGTCCCCTAAAAATACCAAAGTGGAAGCAGGAATGCACCACGTCCTCCTGCCGCGATGCATTCAGGATGCGCGGGAACTGTGCATAATGCGTGCAAGTGCATTAGCTCTCAGCCCTGAGTACACCCCTGCTAATACAGGACTCTCTAGCAGTTCTAAGTACGCCCCTGTTGATACAACGCTCCTCGTAAGACTACTGTTGAGACTACTTAAAGTTGCACTTAGGCAAAAACTTGAGTAGAACAGTTGTCGTTGAAAATAGTGAGTGCTTTTTGATTCATGTAGGAAATATACTTCGCTCTGTGTAAGAGACAACATGACAGTAAGTTTGTTTGTTTGTTATTGTTTAAATGTAAGATGATGCGAGGCTAGTATGTCCAGATCGCAGCAGGTGGAGGGCTGTGGTCTCTGCCTAGCCCGACGGGAAAGAGGCGTGATGTTGTGAATGTATGTTTGTATGTTTTGTTTTGACAAATAAGTGTCGACTGGGCCGCTATTCTCCTAAATTTCTTAACATTGAGTTAATGTTAAGAGTCCGGTATTTGCTATCGGCGAAAACGCGTGTACATTGCATGCTTTCTAAAAGAACTAGAAATTTATTCTATACACAACGAGCAGCGTAAAAATTAGAAAAGAAAATATCTGTC
Organism: Athrips mouffetella; assembly: GCA_947532105.1. Classification (NCBI taxonomy): domain Eukaryota; kingdom Metazoa; phylum Arthropoda; class Insecta; order Lepidoptera; family Gelechiidae; genus Athrips; species Athrips mouffetella. The sequence goes on from OX383976.1 coordinate 25,728,083, forward strand.
AACTCAACTCGAGGATAAAATTTTATACTTAAGAAAGGAGAGAAAGATATGCAAGATAAACGACGCTATGAAACTGAAAGAGATGGATACATTTATCTAAAATACGTCACGCACTCTCACGCATCCACAATGGCGGCCATTATTTACCTAGTTACAAAAATTATTTAGAAATTATAAAAAAGGAGACGCTCTCCTTTTTAAATCAGTGATATATTATACTTAAACAAAAACTTTTAACAGTAAGTAACTAACCTACGGATAAAATAAAACTGAATGTTTACTTTAACCCAATCTAAATTTTGGTAAAACATTGTTGTTTTCTTTTACAGGGTGAAAATCTTTCAGGGCTATAAATAAACCTACCTAATATGGGCACAAAGGTATTGTTATACCTAATGTATGAGTATTCTCTCTTACCACCTATAAGTGAACAGAAGTGAAGATTGGAATAGAATTAGTGCAACTGACTGGACCATTCAAATCACACAATACTAGTGAAGTGAATGATAGTGAATGCATACAAAGCTAATCAAACTACCACACTACACATATTATATTGCACGAGCAAAATCTCTGAAGCTTAGTTGCACAAAGCTGCTCGTCGGTGAAATCATTTTAACCTTGAGCGGGTCTCTGGATGAGTTCAAAAAATGTACTACCCAATAATCTGATTCCAAACTGTGGCTTAGCGTCCACCAGGGAAAAATCACAGGATCTAAGATCTTCAGATCAATGTCTTCGACAGTCAAACCGCTGATGGTTCACTGGTCGAATAAATATTAATTATTATTATTATAACAAATATGAAACAAAAGCAATGAAAAGAGTAAAAATTCTTGAGAAATCTGTAATTAATTCAATAAAACGAAACTGAGATGTAATATTTGGGATTGTGGATTTTCCTTGATAAATTTAGTATGTGGTTTACTTAAAAGCTAAACGCCCCAGTACCAAAAGCCCATTAAAAAACTACTTGGATGCTAATGTAAGTAATAAAGTAAAAATTGTAGGGTATATTTGGGAACTGAATAAGCTAACAAATTATTAGATAAGGTATAGCACGTTCAGGATAAGTCGGGCTATGATGGTTATTTTCTGAGCATTGGTGAGAGGCGGAGAGCTGATGAATGATTCGTTAGCCTTCCCCCACATGCAGCGCTCACCCCCGCGACTCATTTTTCAACTTCTGCACATTAATGGTCACAGCCCGAGTTATTTTGTAAGCTGTAAAGAGCTTTTTTGAAAGACAAATATCTATACAAAAATATTACAAAGAGTCTTAAGATTTTTTATGACTACTGGTCAGATTTACCAAATATGCCACTTCTAATTTCTTACTTATTGGGGAGAAATGAAAATATCTTATTATCTTAAACTAATAAATATTTTAAGAGCATATTCTGTACTTTTTGTCGTTCCCAGCATATACCAGAGATCAGGAAATAGTCAGGTGTTTTGTAAACAAAATCAAAACATCAAGTTCATGTGTTAAAAATGTAGATATTTCTGACTTTCTGTATGTAAAACGATAGACTAAGTGTTCCTCTGTGTATTGTGGTTACAAACGTGTGCCTCGTATAATTGGAAATAAATCTTTTTTTATAAGATTTTTTTTATTATAAGAAAAAAGTTTGTTTACAAAACACTGACTCTTTTGTGAACTCTATAATAGGTATTTATAAATTAATATTTTAGGTATTAACAGATATTTTATCTGTCAGCTTCAGTCAGATGGGCTAGCTTTGCGTATTAATAGGTAAAGTCAAGTGCAGGTCAAGCTTAACACTCGCAAAGCAATTCTAGCCTTAGTAATCAAATTAAGAACGGTACAAAGCTCAAAACAATCAATTTATTGATAAAGTTAAGATTTTACAAGTCACAGTAATTTGATTAAATTATATTATACTATGTGTCTAGTTGACCTGCTCTTGACTGTTCAAATGCAGTAAATATATAATAATTAGCGCCATTTAGCGCAAATCGACTAAATTAAGTAAGTACTAAGTTAGAAACGAACCTGTAGGGCTAATGAATCATCCAAATTTATGAATAAATACCCAGTTGATGGTGATAAAATGTAAATTATCTACATCAGAGCAGATGAAGATAAAACTACATTTACCTACATCTCTCATATTCGGTAAGTAGGTCTTTATTACCACCTTAATGGGGCTTGTAGGTGACCAATTAGCGCTCTAGGGTAATAATGTAGCTAGAAAAGCCCTAGGGCGGTAAGTAAGTACCTACCTCAAAGCCCTAGGGCGGTAAGTACTTACCTCAAAGCCCTAGGGCGGTAAGTAAGTACTTACCTAAAAGCCCTAGGGCGGTAAGTAAGAAAGTGCTTACCTAAAAGCCCTAGGGCGGTAAGTAAGTAAGTACCTACTTACCTCACAATCGAGATGTAAAGCAGAGTAGTTAGCTCGGGTGTAAGCATCAATTGCACCCTCGAACTATAGGCGCCCTCGCTGCGCTCGTGCGCCTAAATATATCGGGCTGCAATTGATGCCTTACTGCCCTTGGCTACTAATCTACTATTATCAGCATCAACTGGAACTGCAGAATAAAATGTGGATAAAATAGTAATTAAAACACGAGCCTTATTTTTCATACGTTTATTTCTTTTTCTTATAATGGGTGTAAGAGACAGCCCTCCGAATACTGAGAATACCGAATACTGAAAGGGCATGCATGATCAGTCAACGTAATTGAACAACTTTCAGTGAACAAGACTTTCAGGCAACGAAAAAAAATATCGGCTTCTCAACACAAACTGTCCAATCAAGTTTGCAATTTTGTATGGAGGCCGATTTTTTCTTTCTTTTCCTGAAAGTTTTATTCGCTAAAATATGTTCAGTTACGTTGACTGTTCATGCTCTTTCAGTATTCGGAGGGCTGTACCTTACACCCTGAATAATTAAGAGCAAGCATTTTCATTTCATCATCATTATCAGATCGGCAGCATGTCATTAAAATATTATTTATATCTTTACACCAGTTAAAAATAAAAAATCTACACGCTAAATCGAATATAAATCAAAATTTTTTTCTTTATGCTCAATGCAGTTAATAAAGTTAGTATTTACCTCAATACTTAAAATAGTTTTTGCGTACAATTTTATATTTTCTGATTTGGTGTGGGTTTTAGTTACCCAAACTAATACATCCTGAATGGTCGAAAATATTTCCTGTGAATCTTTGTTAAGGTAAAACAACTTTTCATTTTTTTTATTGTATTCTCTACTTTTCAAAAACTCACTGTTTTTATTTTTATCATAAAAGTTGTTTTTACATGTAACACAGTCTTTGAAGATGTGAGTTTTTGTTTTTTTCAATAAATAACCAGTTACATACTGCATGTGTGCCTTTCTTTTTGGGTTATCGCAATGGTTATCGCACTTAACTTCATAAGGTATAAATATATCTTTTTCTAAATAGCTTAAATCTATCTCAAGAGATGTATTATTTGCTTCATTTTGCTTGAAAAGTTCTTTCATAGATTTAAACATATTTTTACATGTATCTTTTTCACAATTAGACACCCGGGTCTAATTGTGAATGCGCCCCTGTCTAATTGTTTAATAACAGGGTAAGAAAACGCGATCTCAAAAGCTTGTGGAGATGGATTTGTGTTCCTAAAACCGTGGCTTCTTATGGCTCCAAAAAAGCTTTCTAACGGGTCTTGGTTAAAATGTCGCATTAATATTGATTTAATATTGTAATTTTCAAAAAGTACATCCCTTAAATACTCGATATTGTTAACAGTATGTAAAAAGTTTTTTATTGTTGGTACTGTTGTTTCTTTGTTATTCACTAGGAATGTCATGGAATTTAGTACTACTTTTGCTTTCGACCATACCGTACTATGCTGAGATCTTGGCGTTAATGCGGCTAGAAGAGGTTTTCCGCTTCGTTTTTTTGAATTTTCGAAACTCCCATTAAGGGAGTCAAACAATAGGTCAAAAAATAAAATGACGTCTGCTGTTTCCTGACACTTTAGGTAAAATATCTTTTTCTGAAACAAAAAAAAATAAATGTTAGAAAAATCACAAACAACTAACCGATACAAACTGTGTAAGAGACGGTGTATCGAAAACTGTAAGGGCGTACTCAGTCAACATAACTGAATAAATTTTCCACAGAAACATTTTTCGGATATGAAAAAACTTTCGACTTCTCCATTCAAACTGTTCGATCAGTGTGAGCAATTTCTATGGCGAGGTCAAAATATTTTATCATTTGCCAAAAATGTTTCTTTTGAAAAGTTGTTTGTCTAGAAAGAATATTCTAAATTACCTAAAAATTGTGACAGGCATAACTTATAAGAGAAATAAGTACTTATTAACTTGATCAACCACATAGTAAATGAACAAAAGTCAAAACATCTTTATTAGTCTTTTTGTACTATTTACAACAAAATAACGGAAAATGTAGCTCAATTACCTGAGAAAAAATTAAAGCATTTATAAAGCAAATGTTATGTAAATAAATGGTACAGCAGCACTGCACTTACTTTCTCGCAATACTCAAGGAAAAACTATCAACCGCAAACTTAAATTTGTAATACCATACGCATAGTATGGAATTACAAAGATTTATTTATGTTTTTCAAAAACAAATGTTCGAATGAAATATACAGATCAATTCAGAATTCAAATTGTCAAACATTAAAACAAACAAACCTCAAACGATTTCAAGTAAATCACATGTTTAACTTTTGGTAGTACTGGAACACCCTTTATATGAATTTCCACAGATCCATGGATACTACCGTAGGATTCTTGCATGGAGATTTTTTAAATTTCCCAACACCTGTTCCTTATGGATAATTGTTCAGTTTAGTCTACTGGGCAAGCCCTTCCAGTTTTTGGTACACCCTGTGTACTAAATTTTATTCAAAAAATCATAAAGAATATCCAGTCAGGTAGACAAACAATCCAGGATTAATATTATAGAAAATTTTAATAAATCAATCGAACCAATTTTGGGTAAATCACATATTTAGTATTTGGTCGTACAGGAACACCCCTTATATGAAATTACACAGATCAATTGATACTGGCGCAAGATATCTTATATGGAGATGCTTGATCATGCAAAGTTTCATCAAGATTCTATGAGCCGTTTATGAGAAAAATTCAATTTTTCATTTTTGTTGCATGACAGCTACCCTCAAAATGAGAGCCAGCAAGAAACCACTTCGAACACTTCGATGGATTTGCATACAACTCCTAAATTCAAAATATGGTGTCAATCGGAACTGTCGTTTAGCCACTAGGCCAAAGCGTGACGGACAGACTGACCGATGGACGGACATTTTTGGGAGACTTGTTTTTTATGATGTATAAAAGATATAGATATATTTTTAATAAAATTAGAAAAACTTTCTTTCACAAATACAATCTCTCGCTCCGCTCGAAAGTAAAAAGTATATTATAGACAAGATGACTACATCAAGAATGTTGCCGTATGATTCAGACTGATATTCTACACACATCATACAAAAGTTGACCATGATGTTCTGCAGAGGATTGATTGACACAGCTCCACCCCATCTTGTCTCATAGGTTTTGTAAAAGGTGGCTGAGAATGGGCGGACTGGGCATTCTGTACTACCGTCGTACTACCATACTGCAGTCAACATCCACTGCAGTTCATTGTGTCAGCCATAATGCAAAAAAGTGGTGTCTTGTACAACCCCCAAATATTTCAAACAAACACAGAAATATCTTAGCATAATTTGTTTACCTTTTAAAGATTTTTCTGCACTGACAAATTCTGACTTGAAGTTTTTTGGAGGAGGAGCAGATGATGTAGAGGCCACACCAGATGTACCGCATGCATTCTTTCTGTCACAATATTTGTTGCATCTCTCAAAATTTTGAAGCCTTAAAAGTAGATAATCACTAATGTTAAAACAGTTTTAGTTCAGAAATATTGAAAACTGAAAGAATAACAAAAGTTTAAGTCATTTAAAAATTACCAGGCATGCTAGCTAGATGCTAGGAACAGCTCCATAAGATAATCTTGTTGTCCAAGTTGAATACTTTTTTTCAAGGTGATTATGCCATATTTTTTGCAACAGCATTTACCCAAGTAATGAATCGCTCCTTTTCTGTCGTTGGATCAAGAAATGCATGTAGAATAACAAAGTCTGCACCTGGAAAAATTAAAATGTACATTGTTGAATTTGCCTAGGTGACCTAGTGATGTTATCTAGCGATATCCTTATATAGGGGGGATGGATGATGAAAGCAATGAGCAACTCGCCACCTAGACTGGCCGTCTCATGGCTGAAGATCAAAGCAAAGACTGCCATGCCATCCGTTTTCCTGATACCAATTTAAGAGATCCGATCACTCGTCTGCGTGCAACGCGGCGTTCCCAACAGAAATAAAGATAATGGTAAACAAGAGCTAAAGGGTAGGTACAATTGAATGTCAATTCAATTCAATCTTTGATGAGTGGCTTTTGTGTGTTCACAATTCCGCCAATGTCACGTAGTGATCAACATATGAGTGATACCTACAATGCTTAGTTACCATACTGATGTCAGCTTGCTTTAGGAGTGTCAAATTAAATTTCAATTCAATTATAATTTTAGATTACTCACGGCTTTTTCCACATTTCGGGACACAACAACTTGTGACTACAACTCCAGAGCCAGCCATGTTCCAAAGAAAGAATGTCCAAATCGTCAAGGTCCGGTAGGATGAACAGGGGTCAAACGTTAGAAGAGCAGTTGTTGGTGTCCAGGGGCGAGCAGTTTAGAGTTTGTTTAATACAAACGGTAGTGTTTATATCCTCTTTGTTTAATACCACGAAAACAACATTCAACAACGGAATTTTTTTTTGTTCGATTGATTTGACATTAACAGTGTTGCCATAAGCTCATTTCAGTTTGTTTCGTTATGTAACATGAAAAGTTCCGGAATAGAAAAAAATTATGAAAAAATTAAAATTGTTGCACAAATCTGTTAGCATCTGTGTATTTCCAAAAAGTGCGTTATTGTATTTGGGTAGGTTTTCTAAACAACACCAATCACGGAAAGGAGCGTCCAAGGTCCTTTTTAGAGTACCGTAACTAAAAATGAAAATAAAATAACCCTTATACAGCGTAAATTTTTATTCGTTTTAATCCCGAAGCCCAGTGATTCTACTCATGATAACAAGCAAGTTTACCGAAGAAAAAAATTTTTAGTTGAAAAGAATTTTTCACCTTCCCATACAAAATGAGTCGATCACGTGACCACTTTAGTATCTCTTCTTCCTCGGTCCCTCACTGATGAAGATCGTGACCACATATATTTTCCTTCCATAGACTGCGATAATATGATGTGTGAACCGACCGCTTAGCTGCATGTTGCCGCCCACTGCCTTCTTTATTGTTTCTGACCATCTCGTAGGTGCCCTACCTTAAGCACGTCTGCCTTCTATTTGGCCTAAAATAATCTGTTTTTCCAAAAAAATTACTTTAGAACCGCACTTAACTTAGACTTAGATCGCATAGTGTGTGCGAAGAAACGGAGGGCACGCTTTCAGCATATAGTGAAGAGCCGTATTAACGGTGGTAGGTACAGAAATACCTATAGAAGGGTATCTGCAGGTTTCTACACGAAATTATAAAGGAAATACTAAGAATTAGACCGATGAAAATATATTTTGAAAAATAACAAACAATTGATTGAAACAAAACGTAAAGACAATTTTGCCGACGAGCCACATTTTAAAAAGTAATAACTACAATGTTCTATGAAGGTCGTACTCGACAAGCCGCGTCGTGATGTTAAGTTCTATCAATATGGACTCATTAGTTCGCATGGCAGTCCAAGCTCGTATGTAGCTGAGTCAGTATGGGCATTCAATGTATGAGGACCAATATTTTCCGGATTAAAGGATGAGCCTTGGCACACTTGTTAGTTAGGTAGACTAGTATTAAAAACGCCCGGGAGTATGGGGCTAAAAGCCAGGTGGGGGGTAGGGGGAGGGGGTAAAGTTTTCCTTATCCACGAGACCGTGGCTCATCATACTCGTAACTGCATATTTATAGCTACTAGGGAAAGTTTGGTATCGTTTTCAGCTAAATAAAAGATGGTAGATTGTTTTCTGAAACAAAAAAGAAGCATTTCCATACAAAAATTAATAATAACTGTCCAAAATAAAAAAAAATAAGTTCAATATTTTTTTGTTAATGGCCATAAAGTTTTAACGTTTATTGGTATCGGCTTTAAAAAAATATTTTTAAAATGCAGCATTCATACAAATTATAAAAAGATAAGCTTTGTTAAAAACTATTGTAAAAGAAAACGTAAAATTTTTTTTTGACAACAAAAACTACTTTATATGTTAGTAAGAACCAGTATCAAGTAAGAATAGAATTTTGTTTTTAAAGAATAGGGGTCAATTCTATTTTTTTTATATAAAAAGAACCCTGAACACCCGTGTATGAACCCTGTGCACCTATAGTTATACCGTCATATTTAAACTTATAGCTGAGCTAAACTTAAAGACAATTTCGAGTAACTCAAAGGTCTGTAATTAATCGATCAACATAGATATGTGCGTAAACTACCTACATGTAGATAGATTCTGTCTTTTATGTACATTTGCCTTCGCAAGCGCACAAATCTGTGCACTTAAGTTGCCGCTGCAAGCACCTGCATCTGTGGCCACCGCACTTCTTTTTTCATCTGCATCTGATCATTTCCATGCATGCTTCGGCAACCACTGGCAAGTCTGTCCATGTAAGTTGCCTACCAGGACGTGATATGAAGTAAAGGTAACAATCCTAATAATGTTTTATCAAGAGTATTTGCTATCTCATGACAAGGTAGGTACTGGTGGTGTTTTCCAGTACCAACGTGAGCCCATAGCTCCTGTAGCCTAGGCACTTGTTGCACATCAGCGACTGCTAGCACCACGGCGTCGGTGTAAACAGTGCGAATCATGACTCGTGTATAGCCCTGGTTAACTGCATCATCCATGTGTACGATCATTCTTGTGTCCGCCTCTTCGTAGTTACATGGAGCTTCGCATATTGCGAGTGCGTTTTGATAGAACATTGGATCTATTTGTGATAAACACGTCTTTATTTGGGTCAAAATCGTGTGAATAGCAATAGCAACGCACTCGCAATATGCAAAAATTAGCTCCATGTAACCACAAAGAGGCAGACACAAGGATGATCGTACATATGGCTGATGCAGTTAGCCAAGGCTATACACGAGTCATGATTCGCACTGTTGACACCCACGTTGTAGTGCTAGGTGTCGCTAATGTGCAACAAGTGCCTGGGCTAGAGGAGCAATGGGTACACGTTGGTACTGGAAAACACAACCAGTACCTACCTTAACATGAGATAGCAAATACTCTTGGTAAAAAATTATAAGACCTTTACCTCTTAACACGTCCTGGTAGGCAATAAAGATTTTTTGTTTACAGGACCACAAAAAGCAAAAATCCTTCCGCTGTTCCATGCCTCCACGGGATGTGATACCGTTTCCAATTTCAATGGGAATGGTAAAAAAAGTGCGACGGAAACATGGATCACATTCCCCAATGCCACTGAAGGTTTTTTGGCAGCCTATGAAGGCAGAGAAACAGCGATGCATTTTTCATAATTGAAAAGTTTGTGTTAATTTTATATGACAGTCAGATATTATAAACTTCATGAAACTAGGTAATCAAACAACTAATATTATAACCGTAAATATTTATTTTAGATCCTGTTCATTTTCTACGGTAAACGAAGCCCGAAAGTATATACTTTAATTAGAGACCTTTAAGTTTAAGCAGCTATAAGTTTAAATATGTCAGTATAACTTTAGGTGCACAGGGTTCATACAAGGGTGTTCAAGGTTCTTTTTATATAAAAAAATTGGAATTGCCCTCTATTATTTAAAAACAAAATTCTATTCTTACTAGATACTGGTCTTTACCAACATATAAATTCGTTTTTGTTGTCCTGTATTTTTCTAAGAATTTGTACGTCACTGCTGCTTTGAGTTAAATATTTTTTTTTACATTTTCTTTTACAAAAGTTTTCTACAAAGCTTATATTTTTGAGATCTGTATGAATGCGGGATTTCAAAAATATATATTTTTAAACGGATACCGATACACGTTAAAACTTTATGGCCATTAACAAAAACATATTGTACTAATTTTTTTATATTTTTAACTGTAATTATATTTTTTTGTATGGAAATACTTCTTTTTTGTTTCAGAAAACAATCTTCCATCTTTTATTAAGCTAAAAACGATATCAAACTTGCCCTAGTAGCTATAAATTTGCAGTTATGACAAGCCACAGTCTCGGGGATAAGGAAAACTTTACCCTTTCCCCCTACCCCCCACCTGGCTTTTAGCCACATACTCCCGGGAGTTATTAACACTAGTCTACCTAACTAACAAGTGTGCCAAGGCTCAACCTTTAATCCGGAAAATATTGGTGTTGGCGTATAACAAACGGACTAATGCGAAGTAATCTCCGCCAACACCACACACACACATACCCTCACACACGCACACCCATACACACACATCCATACACACATATACTCAACAACCCACACACATACAGAAACACGCTCACAGTCTGTAGCTCCCATTCACAATTGCTTACAATTGAATTGTGTTTCTTAGTCATAACCTAAATTTCTACTTAGTATAGTATATAGATAGATAGATAATCTTTCTTTTCTTACGGGCTGTTGCACAAGGCTTCTTTACAGTCATTTTCCCATAAATTAATAACAGCCCCTCGCTATTTTTGTTTTGCTGAGAGATTAATGACAAAACAATTTGAATTTGCAGGGGCTATGGCTGGACGCTTTGTGAAACTGACTGACAGACAAAATAGTACTTACTCTCGCTATGTTACTCTGTTTTGTACAGTGAATACACTCACTGAATAAGACAATTTTATTGGCGTTGTATTCAAACCGTGATGACCCGGAAAAGTGGCTGGCATCTTTAACACAGGTTTATGACCTAGCATGGATGTCAGCTGTTTTTAGCTGATACCAGCCTTTAGTAATACAACATAAGCCTTAGGTGATAATGTAAAAGTCAATAACATACTGATGTTGCACTTACTTAAAACTTAATAAAGATATTATTATTATATTATTATCTCAAACGCGTCGATCTTACTGCTATCGCGGCTTTTAACGCATCAAGTTTCGGCATCGTACAAAAATGTGGAGAATACCAGAGCTCAAACCAAGCGCACTTTAAGCCGGGTACTCATTAGCGAGCCGTAACCGTAACATGCGTGATACAGTAACGAGGTTCTAGTGCGTACGCGTGTTACAGTTTAGGCTCACGACGTCGCCGGAACGCTTTCACCGAGCGTACTCATTTTGAGAGCTGTAACTGTAATACTGTAACGAGGTTCTAGTGAGTACGAGAGGCCACTGACAAGCCGGATCTATCCGCAGTTTTGGTTTGTATAGAATGTATCGGGAAAGAAGTGATCTACTTTTTATGTTAAAAAATCATGAAATTAGTGGTCATTACATCACGAGAATGAATGTAACTGATTTGAATGAATGAATGAATGAATACATTTATTCGCTAGCATACACGGTTAAATAAACATGGTAGGTAAGTATGATACAACCTGGATACAACGTTCATGCGTGATGCGCCTCGAATCGTCATGCAAATATTAGAAATACAATTAATATTAAAATTACAATAATTAAAATAAAATAAGGAATTCATAAAGTTAAAAATATCATTAATATATCAATATCATAATTATTATTTTGAATATCTAATGATTTTTTTGTAATAATCTTTGTCCTTAGGGTTCATTAGTACACACGGCCGCACTTCGGTAGAAACACTTTTGGACCTTATGGCGTGGTAATAGAGTTGAAAAAGTTTCTACCCACAAGCGGTTGACCGTACACTATTAACCCTGTAGGCATCTATCAGCAAAAGACATTTATCCTCTGACCATTCACTCATGATGAAGAAAAACTCGAATATACAGGGTGCAAACAAAAGTACCGATTTCCTTTTAACCACATGTTGTGTAACTAGAATAAAGTACATAGAACATATTAATTATAAAAAATTAACATAAAAATGAAATACTTCCTATGAAAAAAAAAGTTCAAGTTGCCAACCCTGTTCTAAGAATCACAACACGCTCCACCCACCCGGCGGTGCGCACCAATTGTAAACAAGAAAAATAGGTACCTTCATGCGCGCTGTGACTCTCGCGAGGGTTGACACAAATAAAAAAAAAATACAAATACAAATTTTTTATTTCTGTTTTTTTTATTCTTTTTTTGTTGTTTAAACATGCTTATTGTTCTATATTCTACTTATAGAACATGTGGTTATTAGGAAATCGGTACTTTTATTTACACCGTGTATAGCTGATTCGCAGCGGCTAGGAACAACCTCTCTTATGACATCCACGAACGCACTGCGAGCGCCCTTTGATTCGCACCAAAAACCGACAATCGTCGGCTCGCTGCGAGCCGCTCGTGTAGTTTTCATTGCAGGCTCGCGAACCACGTACACACTATGTTTTAGGTTACAGTAACGGTTACAGTTACGTGCAACGTTACGGGTTCAGAAATGAGTACCTATGTTGTAAGCGTCGGCTCGCTGTGAGCCGCAAGCGTACCGCTCGCAGCAGGTTTGCGAACAACGTACACACTATGTTTTTTGGTTACAATACATGCAACGGTTACGGTTACGGCTCGCTAATGAGTACCCAGCTTTAGTCGTACGTCGAATACCTCTGTTCTTCCAAATCATTTTTGGCCATACCAGCTCTACGACGAATTTCAGCGGTGCAGCTCCCATCACAGGTTATCATCGATCAAAGATACATAAATTCACCGACTTTTTCATAACCATCGAGTGCGGCGGTGCTTGGATCGGCACAATTGAAAATGAAGCTGTGCTGTTGGGTACCGCTGTTGGGCCCAATCCGCCTTCTCCATCAGGTGCTCAAAGAGCCTGGTCGTCTGCTGGTCACCGCTGTGCGACCGGTAAACACCGACGTGGAGAGATTTCTCAATGCCGGTGTCCACCAGAATCCACAACGTTGACAACCCTGAATCCTTAAAGCAACGGAGATTCCGATAGCAAATGTCATCGCGGATGTACATACAGACCATTTTCTTAACTTGTGTGCCAACGAGTAACCCGGGTAGTTGAGGTACGCCACGTCTGACGGTGTTGCTATCTGCGTCTCTGTTACAAAGAATAGGTGCGGCTTCTCGGTCTCGAGGTGATGATGGACCGGATCGAGATTAGAGTGCAACCCGCGGATGTTAATGAGGTGCACTTTTAGCTAGAGGAAGTGCCGCCGTTTGAAAACCTTTTTTCTTTTTTAGCTTTGCCATGAGGAGTTTTTTGTTGTGGGGAACGGAAAGTGGTCGAGACGCGGCGCGGTTATCAAATGGAACCTTTTGACTTACCAATAGACCAATACATCAAAAGCATGAATTTGCTAGATGGGGATAATCATAAAGAAAACTTATCTAATTTATGTAATAGGTACTTTTAAAAAATTTTCCTTTTATGATTACCTTTTTACGTAACAGTGATAGCTATTATTTTTCTGCTAAAGTTCCCCATCAAAGACTCAAAAGTTCCCAAATTAAAACTAAAGTTTCGAACCGACGTCTCATCACATCCATGTTTTTTTTTTTTATATACGATTTTCTGTACGTAGTGTTACCATCTATGAACATGCTTATGCTACTACTTGCTTTTTGTAATTGTAATTTTTTAAATGCATTTCAGTAGAGTATGAGTATTTTTTTAATGTATGAAGCATATTTTTAATTTTAAAGTTTTAAACTTAGAATGGATAATTATACTGTGAACTTTTTTGCATCAGATTGCAGTTATTTAACTTACCAACTACGAATCGTTTTCAGAAAGTGAACACCCGGCGAACTACGTTTCGTTCTGAGCCAGTTGCGCCGACTGGTATTTTCTTTGATTGTAGCCGATTTTGCAAAACACCAATTTTACCAACTTCAGACCTCCAATACACAAAGTTTTAATGTAGTATATAGTATTTCTTGACTGCTTGTGTTTATTTGTTTCATATTGCGATGTTTCGAAGCAATTGTATTTTTTTTAGAAAGATAAGAAGATAAATTAAGAAACTAAGTGAAAAGAACCATAGCCTTCTTACCTTCTTACTGACGTGTTACTGGTGTGTGTGTGAGTTTTGTGTCTGTGTGCGTGAACCCTTTTAATAACTCTATACATCGATTCTTCTGTAATATACAACAACGTGTTTTCTAATAAATCAGTCAATGTATCACGATAAAATGTCGTAATTTTTAATAATTTCGCCGGATAGTCGACAGGAACTCTTAACTTGCTTAAGATTTAGGAGAATTGCAACCCTGGTCGTAGTAAAGGCATGAGCAAAGCATTGCAGCAGAGATCATGATGATCAATTTTATAGCTGAAGTCGTGGTACATGGTCGATAAATCAGAAGAAAGTACGGTCAACCGCTTGTCGGTAGAAACTTTGCTTGAGAGAGGTGCTCTGGCAACCCCGTGCTAGACAAGTGTCAAAAATTTTACTCGCGTATTTTAATTGAAATTAATAAGATTTTATTGTTTTCATGCTAGAATTCTATTGTATTATTATATTGTTTAAATTCACGTATATGTGTGTGCTGTGAAAAAAGGCCTGTGACCTATTTTCATCGACTGGAGTGTTGCTGACAACTACCAACGGAGGAATTTCAAATCTCCAACAGACTTATCCCGGGGAGTATTGTTTTTATGACAACTTTACGCCTAAATATACGCTATCTTCACATATTTATGACAGTATTTTTTGACTCTAGATCGTAGAAAACATTGTGTTAATCCACAAGATCTCACTTTTGTGAGAAACGTCCTTCCACATAACATCGGCGCCTTGTTTACTTCTCTCTTTACTTGACGAATTGTGGAAGTAAATGTGATGATTAAACGTAGCCGGACACCTCAGATAAACACTTTACACTGCACTTAAATACAGACAACCGTTTTAGTGCTTATATTTTACTCGAATACCTACGAGTTGAGTTGATACATTAGATACTTTATATGCACTAGGACAGGTCTTTATATGATACACAAGTATTATCAAATTTAAATTTACAGTTATACCATAACTTATGCTTAATAGTTTAGTTGACGGTTGTATAGGCCCTCTATTAAATATACATTATCTGTTTGTTCGGTTAGGTTATTTAATTTTAATTAATCCTATTTTATTTTTTTGTCTGTTACTGTGTTAGTTTATCTACAGTTCCTCCTGTATTCATTTCAGTTCACCATGCCTCGTGTAACCAAAACACAGCAGCTTCAGAATAACCTGAGAGAAGCAGAGGAACTCAACGACCGCCTCCTTGCAGGCAGAGACGTGAATGAGTTTGAAATTAGACAACTGAAGGTCAAACTCCAAACACAAATAAATAAATTTGAGGCACTGCAAGACAGTTTTAAGGAAGCCCAAACTGAAGTTAATCAACTACAAAATCATGTTGAGTCATTAAAGTCCCTGCAGGATCTGCATCAATCAACGCTCGATAGAAACAGTTTATTGCAAGTTCAACTGCAAGAAGCACATGCACAACTGGCGGAATTATACAAGGAGAAAGAAGATCAAGAAAACAAGCATGCTGTTTCCATACACCACGAATTATCAACTGTCTTGGACCACAGGGAGGAACTTGAGGAATTGGAGGCAGTAATAAGAAACAAGGATGTTGAATTAGCGAAGGCACAACGATACCTTGATGTGCTTCAATGTAAACTGACCGAGATCACAAAGGCTTATGATAAAAGTCAAACTTCCCTTGACATGTTGAGATTAGTGTATAAAGAAAGTGAACAGCGCATGCGTGAAATGTCGACGGCTACAGCAGAGTTGAAGCAGCTTTATACCACCCAGCAGCATCTTACAGGCACCCTCACCAATGACGAAGAAGTCGCTTGTGCCCTGGAACTGCCAAAGGCATCATGTACCAACGTGTCTACTGACCGGTTGCCTTCAACCTGCGGTTCAACGTCAAGGTTTGCTAACTGGCGATTTTCAGCTCGCCTTACGAGGAAAGAACGTCGCAAAAAGCGACACGTGCTCAATCGACGTCAGCGGCGCGGAGCCCAGCATGAGCAGACTGCTCTGAGTGACGTCATCGTGGTAGCTCCTCGGAGGCACATCGTTGAGAGCGTGGTGACCGCTAGTGAAGGCATCAACGCGGCGCCAGTGCTGCCAACACAAGATGCCGCCGCGCGTGAGCAGACTGCTGTGAGTGACGACATCGTGGTGGCACCACGGCAGCACATCGTTGAGAGCGTGGTGACCGCTAGTAAAGACATCTCCGCGGCGCCAGTGCTGCCAATACATGATGCCGCCGCCGGTGGCGCCACGGTAGAACCACAGTCACCCGTCGATAACAATGAAGAGACCACAGATGGCGGGGACTTTTCGTCGACTTGCAAGAAAAATAAGACCATAGTATTTTCAGATAGGCTAGGAGTAGGTCTAGGGTCTATTTTAAATTACTGCCATAATCAGCAAGTAACTAATATTTGCTGTCCGGATATTTCTTTTGATGAACTTGTAAAAAAGATTGCTGCAGGCAAATTTGACAAGAATACCACTGTTGTGATTGTGGTCGGCAATCATTCTAAAATCAGTAGATTAACATTAACCAATTTTGTGACAATGTTAAATAATATACAAAATAAAACAAAATGTAAGTTTATTCTGTGCAACTTTCCATATTGCTCAAATGTCACTCAGCAACACAACAAATGTATACACAGAATGAATTTATATTTATAGTTCCATTATTCAAAGCTGGTGACAAAAAGGATCCCAGTAATTTTAGACCAATATCAGTCTTACCTGTACTTAGTAAAATTTTTGAGAAGGTCATACTCAATCAAATGCTTTCGCACTTTAATAGAAATAACTTACTACATGACCATCAATTTGGTTTTACGAAAGGGCGCAGTACAACGGATGCCGGAACTGCACTTTTAAAATACATTTTTGGCGCGTGGGAAAAATCTGAAGATGCTATTGGTATCTTCTGTGATCTATCCAAAGCATTTGATTGCGTAGATCATAGCACATTGTTGTTAAAACTTGAACATTACGGTGTTAAGAATAATTCACTTAAACTACTTAAGTCATATTTGGAAAACAGGATTCAAAAGGTACAAGTAAACAAAACGAAATCACTGGGATCTGTTGTCAAAATTGGCGTACCTCAAGGGTCCATATTGGGGCCATTTTTATTCCTTATTTATATTAATGACCTCCCTACTGTAGTGAAGAATCTGTCAAAGATTGTGTTATTTGCTGATGATACTTCATTAATATTCAATGTAAGTAGAAAATCACAAAATTATAACGAAGTCAATGATGCACTTGGACAGATTCATGCATGGTTTACTGTTAACAATTTAGTCCTAAACGCCAAAAAAACTAAATGTATTAAATTTGCACTACCAAATGTAAGGTCTACTTCACATAACATAGTATTGAATAATGAACCATTAGATTTTGTAAATAGTACAGTTTTCTTAGGGTTAATACTAGACTCTAAACTTCAATGGGGCCCTCATATAACGGCTCTTTCTGGTCGATTGAGCTCGGCTGCATATGCTGTCAGAAAAATCAGACAACTTACTGATGTAGCTACCGCAAGGCTGGTTTACTTTAGCTACTTCCATAGCATTATGTCTTATGGCTTACTGCTTTGGGGCCGAGCAGCTGATATACATTCAATATTCGTTTTACAAAAGAGAGCTATAAGAGCAATTTATTGCCTGAAGACTCGTGATTCCCTGAGAGAACTGTTCAAGGAAATCAACATAATGACAGTGCCATGCCAGTATATCTATGAAAATATTATGTATGCTAGAAAGAACATTCATCAATTACCTAAAATTTGTGACAGGCATAATTTTAATACTAGAAATAAGCACAAAATTGATCAACCATATACTAGATTAACTAAAGTCAATACATCTTTCGTTGGTCTGTGTGTACGATACTACAACAAAATACCTGACAATATAGTGCAATTACCTGAGAGAAAGTTTAAAGAATGTGTAAAGCAAACGTTATATAAAAAAGCTTACTATAGATTAGATGACTATATGAATGACAAAGAGGTATGGTGCTCTGATATTCCAGCGAAACACAAGAAACACATTGTAAAAAGCCGACTCTTAAAGTAGGCCGTGCTGCAGTGGTTTCTTGCCGTTTCTTTTACGCTGCCACAGCACGATCCGAAACGGCGTAGACTCGCTCTATTTGAATTGTATTCTGCATGACATTCAATAAGTATTCTGTAAAGAATCTACATTGAATAAAATAATCTGAATCTGAATCTGAATCTGAATCTTTTTCAACTCTATTACCACGCCATAAGGTCCAAAAGTGTTTCTACCGATGTGCGGCCGTGTGTACAGTCAGGTGCAACATTTCCTTATCAAAATACCGAAATGGGCAATTAATTGCAGTTACACAGATTACGCTCACATCTGCTCAAGTAAGGCTAGCGACTATTGATGGTAGTCGCTCCGTGTAAAAACCCAAAACGTGCAACGGCATTCTAAAATTTACCCATTTTATTCATTTTAAGTACTACTTATCATAGCTTTAGGCATCGTAGTGCAGGTACTAATTATCAGATTGTATATTAAGGTAATTTATTGCCAATACTTTCTGACGTCAACCGCATATCGGTAGATCCGTATTGACCTTAAGATCGTCTTATTATGTAAGAGCTCTTAAGAGTAGCGCTGATATTCTTAGAACAAGAGGTTTCACTGGTTAATTTCGTTGATTCTAAGCCCGTACCTTCGAGCAAACTACTCACCTACCTTATTTATTACAGCAATTGAAAGCCATTTCCCAATTCTCAAGATGCTTCGAACCTCGACGTGTTTCTCTTCACGTTTAACCCCTTCTTGGAGGAAGCTCTCCTTACTAATTTCCGGCTTGACTGACCCAAGGCACAATATAACGGCTGGAGGCAAGATCCGTCTTAGTCATGCGTTTTTACTTAACCCTGCCCTGTACTGCGAAATTGGTTTAGAGACAACTTGTGAGTATAGTTCTGTTTTAGTTTCGTTTTGCTGATGAAATTAATCAAGATTACTTCTTGCCGGGAAACACCACTTCCTATGGTTACTGAATCATGCCAAGTTTCATCCCAGCAGGTAATGCGCAAACGTATACAAGCATCTACCAGATAGGGTCTTTAACTAACAATACAATTTTCAATGTACTTTTGTGTCCCGCTAATTAATATTCTCTCTCACAACCATGGGTTGGCTGGAAGAAATGTCTTGTAGAGATAAACCCGCCTTTGTTAATGTCCTATTTTTTGTATATTTCTGTGTAGTAATTGTGTAATAAAGAATATATACATAATCGAAACGAGGTATTTTAATAAGCTTACATTTTACAAAAAATATTTAAAACTAAACGAAAAGCTTTATTTATAAAACCCAGGGCCGTAGCGTGACGGCAAGTTACGTTTGAAAACCGACAGAATAGATAAACCACCCCGACGGTAAAGATACCAGCACCAGCGCATCCACAAAGTAAAATAACGAGCCTTGCACAAGCGCGGCCGCAGACGGCGTCCGCGTCCACAAAATAACTGAATTTTTGCAGTTTTGATGCTGGTGGGCTCGGGAAATTAGATTGAAAGCTGCTATGGAAGCGGATGCAAAGAATTACTTTAGACTTTTTCGTTAGATAAGCGAAACCACAGAATAAAGTAATAACACATCATACAGAACGGACACTCTCCGCCCTCTTTGCAATCTACCCCACACCCCCGGGCGTACCCGCCCTAAGAGATCTCGTGGTCTTTCTGGGGGTCTTTTGCACTGAATATGCGGCCCTATACGAACTTCCAATTTCTGATAATTTTAGAAGTAGGTATGCTTGGTTTTATCATTAGATTTGCAGAGGTCAGATGACGAGGACTATGTAAAAAACCAGTCATAACATCCCATGAAACATCCACTGCAGGACAAAGAACTCCCTCCAGAACTCCAGCAAAAAGGGGTGGTAATTAAGAGGGGATCTACCACAGTCACCGCGCTTGTAAACGTTGCGCAGCGGCTGTCGTTGGTGACCGTAGTATGTAAGGTGGTATAGTAGGTACCATACACAGAAAGATGCTGCTGCCCATCCATCTTTCTTTGTCAGTTTACAGAAATACTTCTTTAAACAATACAATGAACTATAGACTTTTTCATGTCAAAAGAGCAAGAACCAATTTGGGTTTTCACAGTTTGCTGAACAGAGTATGTCGTGAGCATAACACTCTTTGAAGCTCCAATTCTGTTGACATTTTCAACGTTTCTTTATCAAAATTTAGAAAAACTCTTTCATTAACTATACCCGTTTCAAAATAAGCCCCTATACATGCAAATATAAAATATGAGCAAGTCTGCAAAGCAAGCTGTGTTCGCCTGTAATTGGGTGTACATCTCGGTCTACGTTTGTGCCTGTTATTATAATTTAATGTTAAGATGTACTTCTGTTGGCGAACCAATAAATAAATAAAAAAAAAAACAATATAACCTTTCTACTTTCAACGGAGTCAGCCACCTAGCCCTCTCTAGTTTAGACAAGCGTAACGTAAATCTCCTACACTAATTAGGCTCATACCAGACACGTGTAGAGAATGCCCGCTCAGACCGCACGGCGACTAACATAGTAAGTACTAGCACACACTGGGCAGAGACCGCGGTAATGTGCCAGCATAACGTATCACGCCCGTTGCTGGCGCAAGCTGGCCGTGATATGCCATAGTTGAGGAACTTTTAAACTTTACGTTAGTTCTAAGCTAGTTTTAAAGCTTCCCGCTAAAGATTTTAAAATGACGACAACGGTCATGTTTTATCCTATAGCTTTACTTTCTTGAAAATTTTGAAATATTTTTACTTTATAGCAGGCGTCGGCAATAAAATTCTGATGAAAAATTTTATAATTCTTGCAATACTATAACCAATTTAGCCTTATTTTAGCCTGTTATCATAATCTTATTTTCAAGCACCTTATTTGGTTTGAAGGCTAAACCATGCTTGCTTATTTTGCATACTACTTCTACTACTTTTTGTTACCTCAAGATCCAAAAGGATCTTCGCCAGCAACACCAAATGTCGCAGGTCGCCCCTTGTGTGTACCTCCTAGCACCAGTCGGGTTTATGGAGGGCGTTCAGGTTCTTCTGGACTCGGTTCCTCCAGCGACAGGGATGTCCGACCGGCAATTTTTCCGTTGGTCGTCCCAGGTGCGTTTCTTTCTTTCGTCGTGAATGAACTGGCAAACTTAAACCAATTTCATATCTCTAATCATATTGGGTTCAGCAATCAAATCTTACATTACACTATCATACCTACTTTTACTACACATACACAAACTTAATTTATACATACTGACAAACATTTATGCTACCTAATTACTTGCCCTGAACCAGAAACGAATCGCAAATGATTGGCTCCTATATTACAGATTATTCTAGAAGTTACATCATATCATCATACATCCCATGAAACGTCCACTGCAGAAAAGAGAGCTCCCTCCAGAACTCCGGTAAAAATTCGTGGTATTTTGGAAGGGATTTACCATATTCACCACGCTTGTAAACGTTGCTGCTTGCGACCGCTGTTGTTGGTGACAGCAGTATGTATGATGGTACTATATACAGAAAGATGCTGCTACCCATCCTCCGGTTCATAAGCCCTTAGTCGCCTCTTACGCACTCACAGGTAGAGATGGGTTGTTACTATTCTTTGCCGGCACCGTCTTATAGACGAAGAAGAAGTTACATTCAGTCATAAAAGTATGCTTAATCAGCCTTGTAATTATTTTAGAAAATATTTCTACAATGGCAATGGGTATTGTATTTCTTCCATTATTTTGAATTCCGATATCTGAAGTAATGTCTTGTAGGTACAGTACAAACAGTAACATTCTTAAAACTGACCAGAGCCAAGTAGAGCCGAAAGTATAAATATATACTATTAAATATATACTATATATGTATATTTTTGTTATTTAGTTTATTTTCTTTGGTGACAAGTTTGAAATGTAATTATATAGGCTTTGCTCAATAAAGATTTTATTATTACTATGCAGAAAATGCTTCCACATTAATAGGTATCTACAGTACAGGGCAAAGCTTTGTGCTTGACCATTTTACAAAACAAAAAATACAACCCTAAAGCTTTATTAAAACTGTGCAAACATTAACAAGCATTACTAACTTTTTAGCTGCAAAGCCGCAACAATAAAAAACTGAAGTCGTTGTGACCTCAGAGACGTTCGTAGCGCTAATTTCCTTTAAATTTTACGGTTATGCACAAAAGTTGTCCGGGAAAGTTGGTGGTGGTTGCTTTAACGCACACTTAATGATACGCCACCTCTAATTTTGTCCTAAGTTTTTAGCTGTTACGAGTAAAAGCGTAGCAGGGTCTTAATTGAATACCAATTTTTTTTTTGTTGACGGTTTTGTTCATTAGTACTATTAGAACTTAGGCAAGTATAAATAGACATAATATCAACTTTATGTACGTCACCGGAAGATAATATGGAATTGTAAGTTAATCAATTTCGCAGTAAGTTATTCAACTTTCGAAAAATAATTAACTTTACTGATGAATTCACTTTGATCACTCGCCGGCTGCCGCCGCAGCACGCTTCGCTCGCTAGGTTCGTGCGTTTGGTTGAAAGAGAACCTAACAGAACCTTGCCTTTCCTATGGGTCTACAAATTTACTACGAGTTTATAATATTCGAAAGTTGATCAATTGACGCGGAAATTGATCAATTTACTATTCTTATTATTTATACTGGGTGTAAGGGACAGCTTGGCAAGTACTTAAAGGGCAAGATCAGTCAACGTAACTGAACAACTTTCAATAAATAAAACTTTCCAGAAATTATAAATAAAATCAGCCTCTCCATACAAAATTGCAAAATTGTATGGATGGTCTGTATGGAGAAGCTGATTTTTTTTTTCATTTCCGCAAAGTTTCATTTAGTGAAAGTTGTTCAGTTGCGTTGACTGATCTTGCCCTTTCAGTATTTGCCAACCTGTCCCTTACACTCATTATAAAGTTTTCAAGCATACAAATCCTCGTATCAGAATATTTGAAATTTCCATTGTTATCTGAAACGTTTCACCCTGGTTTAGCTTAGCTTCAGTGCTCCAATATCGAACCTTTGTATGGCGTAAAATCAAATCTTTTCCATCCGTATTGCGCTCTTTTAGCCAACTCGCGTTGGATGTGCAATATGTGTATATTTTGTTGCTCGAAATGTGAATAATAATTGGCTGTGTATTAACGTGCCACCAAATTTGAGTAAATTTTTACCAAATAAATGTTCACCAAGTTTTGTTTACCAAAATGATTAAATGAACACCAAATTTGCTTCTGTCACTTCGCCGGCCGCTGCAGCGGCACGCTCGCTCCGCTCACTCGGCTCGCGCTCGTGGCCGAGTGGTAGTTGCTCTTTCTTTCCGATCACGAAAGTAAAGCAACGTTGGTCGTGGTCAGAACCCGGATGGGTGACCGCTAGTGACACAACAACTAGAGCGTTTCCGTGCTTCGGACAGCATGTTAAGCTGTTCATCCCAGCTACAGTCAGTGATAGTTATTTATTCTTGGTTCATGGTGATAGTAGTCGCTAAGCCAAGTCAGAGTCCATTTACGTTGAAAACTCTGACAGCCAGGTTGGCCATTAACCTAGCAAAGCCTAATCTAGGATTGTTTTGCCCACTAGGTTGTGGAGGTTAGATGGCAGTCGCTCCGTGTGAAAACGAGTGCTCCTGACAGTTCCAATTATTTAGCTGACAATTTTATATAGTTTTAACCACAGAGTAAATACTTTATAGTCTGTATGAAGTAGTGAAGTGTAAAATGTCTCCTAGTCGATTATGACTAGTCGGTCAAAAAACTCGGTTACGTTTTACAATTATAAATAAATTCCTTTAAAAAATCTAATGTTTCATTCAAACTTTATTTGTGACAGTGAAAATAAACTCAACTTCAAACTTAAAATATCAATTTATAATTTTTTTCGTTTTCTAATTCTTTAATGCATGCATGTCCTTTATAATTAAATTAGTGTATTTTAGTAACTAAGTAGCTATTTTAAAGCAGTTGAAAAATGTAATGAGCGCACAGCGCCATCAAACTGCTCCTTACAGTTTGGCGCATTACTTGTAAAAAAATGTGTTTCTTTAAACCGTTTATTGAATAAAAAAAAATAAAAATATATCCTTTTTACCTTTGTGTCGATCAGTATTAGTTAGAAAGGAAACGTAAATGACTCAGAATAGCCATTTTACGTGTGATTTTTAACACCATTTGTTTCTAAAATTGTTTTATCATTATCAAATTATCAATCCTAAGTTACACATTTCTCAAAGAGAAAGATAGAAATTTAAAGTTCTTGAGATTTGATAAAAATTCATACATTTTAGTATGGAGGTCCCTCGCAAGAATTGGATATGCTTATGGCTCCCTTCTTAGCAGACAGTGCTGCTAATTAAACATTCTTTGTTTTAACATTAGTACCTGGACGACCGAGCTTCGCTCTACAATAGCCGTCCCAACCGGAAAATATTATAGGGTGAGCAGCTCGCAATACAACGTGAGGACTGGAAGTTACTCCATCGACAAGAAGCTCTTAAATTAAAGAAGAAGAAGAAGCTACGCTACTCAACAACAGGTGGCGCTGTAAGTTTCTTGAACGCACTAAAACGCGCTAAGAAATATTAAAAAAGACGGTAAAAACGAATTTTCCCAGACATGAGACCTAGCTAGATCGATTTTTTGCCCCCAAAAACCCCTGTATACTAAATTTCATCGAAATCGTCGAGCCGTTTTTGAGAAACCGATTACAAATAGGTATATACTCGTATATATACAAATATTGCTCGTTTAATAGTATAGGATAGATTGTTTAAACAATTTAATTGATTTGCCTATCGTGTCATTTTCTCTTTGCTTTTACCTACAAACACATCACGCAAACATATTCGAAAATACTAGTATGCCCATCATCTAGCCCGTTCAACTCAAATTATACCCACTAGAATGGATTAATACTATTCTTACTTGAAATCTAGTGACACTTTGTCTATAAAGGTAAAGTAAAATTTACCTTCATCAATGTGGAACTCTCCCGTGAGAGCTACCTACAATTTTACCCACTTCGTCTGAAACTCTGACTTTTCCTTCTGTCTTATTTTTCAAATATCGTTTCGATCATATTGTTTTGCCCATCTGTCATGCCAGCGATCACTCGTTCGTTTCATATCGGTTTGGTTTCCAATCGCTTCTATCTCTGCAGTGCCACGGTTGAACGAAATAGAATGCCGTGGTTGCGTTTCATCCAGATTCAGGCTCTTACAAATGGAAATTACTTTTCTGTATTTTTTGAAATACTTGTATCTATGTGCGTACAAAAATTCCGTACCTACCCATTCCTACAAAAATGGTTAATTCATCATTTAATTTCGTGGTTACTCAATGCACAACATTAAATTATAATTTTTAACTTGTAGCTAATAACATACTCTATTCTGAAAGTATCTCTTTTTTGCGATATGTTCAAGAAGTACCAAAAAATTGAGAAACTTTCAAAAGATTTTTTTGCCTCCAAAATCATAAGAGCCGTTTTGTAGAAACCGATTACAAAATTCAAATATCTGTAACTATTGTTAAACTCACATGCGTTTATTCGTACTAATATATCATATCATATCTTACACTCGCGAGTCGTTTAGTGACTTATATATTAATTTTTAAATACTGTTAATCTTTAAATCATATCTATGAAGATATTGCTACAAAACTAAGGAAAACGTAACACCTACAATCAGACGCCCTTCTATATTACTTGCGCACTGTACAATAACGCTAATAAGCTGAAATATTAAAACGGGTCTTGTAATCGCCTGTTACACTACGCGGTGGTAAGGACGTGCTTTCCCTACGTTAGAGTAGTAGTACCAATGTTCTAGACTCTACATTTCATTTATCGTTTTGTGTAGTTGTAGGTAGAATTAAATTGTTACATCTCGGGTGACCATTCTACAAATTTCTTGATATTCGTGCTAGAGTTCGTAAGTTATAGGAGGAATATACTTTTAAGACTCAATATAATTAATCTTGCGATTTAAAATATTTGTTGTTTTGAGGGAAAAGTTTAGGTTGGCACAAACAATTTAAAAAATATATTTTTCTTTTCTTAAATTTTTCTTTTCGCTTCTACATCTTTCAAACCTCTATAAAATTCCCAAGCAGTTAGTAATAAGCCCGCGATCCCTTGCACTTGTGACCATTTGCATATGACCCCTCTAATAAATATTAATGCAATATTTACACTCTTCCTCCTTTAAGCTGCTTCGGATTCTGTATTCTTTGTTATTTATTCCCCGGCTTGGGCTTAAGATAAATTGTGTTGGTTAAGCTTTAAAATAAAATAGTAAGAAACAGTAAAAAACGTAGGTTTGTACGTACCTATTCTAAAAACAATAAATAAAAATTTCACTTCTCATGCTCTGAAAGTGCTTTTTTGGGCAGGATATAGGGCAAAAAAGTAACCGCGGTGGTGTACGCCCTGCGCGAGGGCCTGATGCAACCCCCCCCCCCCCTCCCCGCCGCGCGTGCGTCAGTATATTCTTCACTAAAGCAAAACAACTCATTCTTCTTACATTTAGAGGGTACTTTTACGTTTTATTTCCTCGCAATCAAAGTGAAAAGCAGAGTTTATAACTCGTCCACAAAACCATTTTATCCTCGACATTCCTATCAGCCCTCGCCTTCAGCTCGGGCTGCTAAAAGTCTCGGAAAAATGGTTCGTTTTGTGCACTTGTTTTAAAATCTACTATTGATTGGCATACAAGTTTTAGCAAGAAATTTTTCGACAAATTGCTAATCAAAAATACTTTTTCTATGCTATTAAAATCAGTGCTCCAATAGCAAACGAAAGATTTTGCTTTTTCCTGTCTTTGATTTGACCCCGCTTCACGTTAATAAACCTAATACGTGTCTGTTTTTGAACTTTCAATCATCGATCATAAAGTTCTTCTTTTAAAACACTATTCTGATTGCAAGCTATGTGTACATCCTTGTTTTCTAATTAATCGTTTAGTATCGAAGCTCTGAACTGCTTGTTAAACATATAAACTGATGGCCATACACTGATCGAGTTAGCATGCTTTAACAAAGGGAATATCCCTGATATGTTTTCATGGAAAAACATTTAAGGAAACATAAAGGAAGCACAAACTAAAACTTACTAACTACTTGCTACTAAATCCATCCATCGACCACCTGTGTGACTCTAGATATACAAACACACATCTCGTTATGAGACCTACCGATTGAGAGAAGAAAAGTGTCCATTATACGATCCGATAAGGAAGCTTTATGAAATACCAAATACAGAAGTATAAGTGCAGAATAAGAACAAGGTTTAACCTCTGAATCCCCAGACCCCCCGCGCGCGCGCCCTGTCGTGTCTTCCGCACCGGCCGGCCGGCGTTTTTTATTACCGCGCCGGGTGGTACTTGAGTCAGCTTATCGCTTGTGGC
The DNA here is from genome assembly GCA_947532105.1 of Athrips mouffetella. Lineage (NCBI taxonomy): Eukaryota > Metazoa > Arthropoda > Insecta > Lepidoptera > Gelechiidae > Athrips > Athrips mouffetella. Next base: position 25,755,718 of record OX383976.1, read on the forward strand.
AGCCAAATGTTTACGTTTTGGGTTGATGAATGGCTATATCTTATTTCAAATTGAGTAAGGCTAGCCTCTCAAACGATAACAGTGGCACTTTGAAGTACAGTTTAGTTTTTATAGAGGGTCTTTTTCAAGGAAGAAGAAAAAATATGTCTCACTTGGATGAATACGCTTATAAAATAAAAACATTACAAAACAGACTTGTTTTTACTATGTATTTAGTGAATTTGTGATATTTTCTATAGAAAAATGGGAAGCTGGGGTTAGAACAGACAAGAATTATTATTCAAATATAATATTTTGTCTTATTTATGATCTAACTTTGAAGTCATGGGTGACTTAATTAAAACCGAATTGAGTGAAGAAAATTCATTATTTTACCATTATCATTGTGTGTCTTTTCATCTATGCATAGTAATGCATTCATTCTAACCAAGATACGTCTTCAGCCATCGATCGCGTATTTTGAAACTCAGGTGCGGCGCAGTTCACAATCAAGTGCTTTTAGTAATGGGATTGCGGTGTCAGGCTCCGGGACCAGACGAAACGGGACGGGACGGGACGGGATGGGACGGGATGAGACCGGGACAAACAGAATTAGAATCAGGAGGACAACTACAAATGGAGCTAAGCGGCTTTTGAAGAGTAAATTGTGCAGTTCTGGGATAATTGATCTGCTTTAGGTTTATTGTGCGACTTTGGACTGTTGTTTTGTTTTGTTGAATTTATTGGAACCGTATTTAGTAGAATAAATGGTAAAAAAGCCATAAATATTGCAATCCCTTGAACTGGACTCAAGTCAGTGACAAACGAACTGGTCCTGGATGTGAGTCCTAACTAATTGTAATAAAATGTTATTAAATTATATGATACTTACGTAAAGAATTATATCTTTCTAACATTTGCTTCATTATGTTGTAATATTTCAACCATTCACATCCAATACAATATTTATTAAAAGCCCATGTTTTTAGCATCGCGATAAAAGATTTCTTATCAAGAAAATTATGCCCCAAATAATAAATGAGGGAAAGTTAAAATTGAGTTCAGAACTAAGCAAATGAGCTAATTTCGTGCTTTAGATAAACAAACTTCCTGGACTGAGGTCAATGAACTTGGAAATGTCAAGGTCCTGAAAGCTATGAGCGCAATAGAAATTTAAAATATAATAAAACCTAATTAAAAGACAATAAAAAAGTATGCAAAAAATAGTTATCCCAAAGCAACATTATTTTATTTCATCCTAAAAGTGCCAAAGGAATTGTTAATCATATTATTATCATTTCCTTCGGCACTTTTGGTACATACATTGAAATATTACCTATTTGTGCAGGATTCCTACCAAAATTTGCAAGAAATCAAAATCGCGCAAATATCGACTGCAAAACTACTAAAAAATATTGTACTTTTATTTTTAACAACAAGTCAACATACTCGATAAAAGAATAAGCTCATCTTTAGCACCAAAGGTTGCGTACTACTAAGATAAAAATACCCGTCTTAGTTATGGACGCGCAGCCATGTAGAAATGTATTCAATGCACCCGAGCCGACACGCACTTGACCCGTTTTTATTATTTCTTGTTATTCTGTAGCTTACGCACTCAAGAAAACCAATTTTCACTATTGTAAGCGTTCCTGTTTTTAGGATAGAGCTAAAACAATATATGGAGCAAAAATTGTAGTAGGGGAACCCCCTTTTGTTTTAGTTTTATTTTTATTAGCTGTTATGGCGGCAACAGATTTTTTTTTTCAATATGGCTTTCACATCTTTTGTCAACACGTATTTGGCCAATTTCATAGTATTAACAAAATATAGACCTGAACACAGTCTGTGAAAATTTCAACTGTCATGTATTACGGTTCTCGAGATACAGCCCGCTGACAGACAGACAAACAGACATCAGAGGCATATTAATAAGATACCGTTTTTCACCTTTTGGGTAAGGAATCCTAAAAATTACGAGCAAAACCAAACTGTTCTCACCAAGCTTATCCAGAAACTAAAATTGAAATAGTAAGAAAGAACTATTAGCTCTAGAACAAATAAGAGAATTCATTCGTTCATTGATAAGATAATATTAAGGCATGAAATTTCATAAACTGAAGGTTAATAAGCCCAAATTTCAAGGTTCCGAGTCGTTCACAAAGTTTCGAATTGATTTATGGATTGTAGCAGGCTTCGAATGAACTGACAGGGTTGAAGTTAATTGAGATTTATTGGAATTCGTTGCGTTGTAAAAGGTTTCTACAGGGGCTTATTTTGGGCCAATTTTATAAAGTATATTTAATTTTAAACGCTTTAAACAGCATTCGGTAACTTCGTGTAGCCTTCTTATTGTGAGTGATGTGAGGTTGAAAATTGTTCATACACAAATTAGTTAAAAATTAAATGTTTTACTGTTCGTGCCGGTTTCTTTTTTACACAAAAATCTATTTTCAGTTTACTATTAAAGTTTTTTGAAATTTTTACTCTTTAATTCTTAACAGAAACCTAAGTGTAAGGAACCTAGAAACTTAGCCAAAAAAAAGAGGTCATTACCTAACTTATTATAAAAAAATATTTAAAAATCCAACACAAATAACGGAGTAAATTTTGTTTTCGTAAAAGAGCGATTGCCTTTTGGCAAAATGGAACATAGGCTTACGAAAAAAAATTACCGCTTTAATTGTGTTCGAAAATTTTTATATTTTTAGTAATGACATTATCTTTATTTGTAGGCTAAGTTTCAAGGTCCTTACATTTGAGTTTCTGTGATATAGCGAATTTATATTCTCAGGTAAAAGAATGATAGTTCTGTACATGGTGCAATGCAGGTGAATTTCTCTAACTACACACCCTCCTCGTTTGTAGCGTCCCTCAATGGATCACTCACGTCACCGCGCAATGGCTGCCGAGTGAAGTGCCAATACCTCAATACCTCTGTTGTCTAGTGTCAATATTAACTGAGCTGTTACATTCGAAGAGAGGAGAGAATCTGTAACGCATTACTAAGTGGTGGTGATTAATGTCAATAACCTGGTTTTAATAAGTATTTTAGACTTAGAATAAGAAGACATTTTCAATTGCTTATTTTTTTAATTTTCAATGGGCTTTTTGTTCACTTCGATCTAGTCTTGAGGACAGAGATGAGATCAAAGATGGGACGAGCTTGCCCAGAAGAAGCCTATTTACTCGCATCTTGAATAGATTCGGGTTATATGAAATCGGGAACACAGACCCAGGCAGAGAATTCCACTCCTTGGCCGTGCGCATTATAAAAAATGTTTCATAGCGCTTTGTGGGAATGTGGGACATATCAACCAAATTTTATCCTGCGGAGCGTCTGGACTCCCGATGGTAAAAGGGGGATAGTGGAATGAGCCCACGGAGCTCTTGAGCACACTCTCCGAAGTACAATCTGTAAATAGACCGACAGACATGCAACCTTGCGAGGGTGGGCCAGACTGTGAAACTTGGTTTTCACCTGTATCTCATCATTCTATTTAATATGAAAGTATAACAGTACTGGCCTTATATAGAGACCTGACCAATAGTGGTTGGTAACAGATAGGTGTGTTCACCTCCAGCTATGTACTACTCTTACTCTTCATTTGTAAATATCATCTAATAAATAACTGTAAGTACGACCAACTTTCCCTTAAATCCTGGTCCAACTTACCGTTCTTCAACTCGGTTCTGCATTTCCATCTTCTTCTTCTTTAATTTAAGAGCTAGGCTCTTGACGGTGCAGCATCCCTTTTAATTCAACTGTGCAACTCATTTCCATCGCCCGACTGCAAATATAGAGCCTTTCCAAGAAAGCCAGAAAGATACCAAGTGCGGCGTGACTTCCACCCCGTTACACATTTATGCCTCTAAAAACACGTTAAGCGCCTGTCTCAAAAATTGGTGGTGGACGATAGTTGTTTAGCTATATTCGAAGCTAATAGGAATATGCATTATTTTTTGTCGCATTTATTAACAAAATATGATAATACCTTAGTAGAGATGACAAAAAGTGAAATCAAAATTGGCAAAGAAATAAGCAATTAAAACTATTAATTACGCGCCGATTCGACGTCACATATCACTATGGCCATATAAACTTCGTGTCGAATTTCGTTTTGCTAGAAAGAGACAGAAACAAATCTTCGATGGCTTATATCTTTTTTAATTTCACAGTTATATGAAAAATTGTTTAACTAAACTGTGTATTACATAAATAAACATAATTTTTTAAATAACAAAAAATCATGTATGTATAATCCTTGATGATGGCTTGAAAATTTACAGACGGAGAAAAAAAGTCCATTCTTTATCCATATATTACCATATCATATCCTTTTAAGTTATGAAAACAATGCAGAGGCATTCATTTACTACAACTTTAATTCCAGTCTTTTCTACCGTATAATTTCCTTACACTATGCAGCAGTAGCGGTAAAATTTCTTCTTCACTGCAGGTATACATTTTATTGTCACTATAACTTTTCCACCTCAAACGATGTGCATTTTTAACTTCCACTTCCAAAATTCCCTCGCTACAATCAGCGTAAGCAGGTGGTTCGCATGCGGCCTGGATTCGCATGGAACTTGTATCCCGCATGGGCGACGCGTTCCGCATATTTCACTGGCGTTTTTTGCTGATGGTACGTTAATGGGTAGTTTAAGTTTGTTGATGTTTGGAAATAATGTTTCAGGGATATAGAGGTTTGAAGTAAGTACTTCAAAGATAGGTGTTGTATTATGCTGATTAACGTAATTTTGTGGGTACTCTACTAGGTCCGTGGTTTATTGGAGTAAGCGATTTTAGGCACTTGTGTTGCAGGTTAAAACCTTAAGGCTTAAGGCTGCAAAGGTCTTGTGAAATATTTCTTACTTTTTTTGAGAAAAGCAGGCTGAATTCTTATTTCAAAAAAGTAATTTTAAACTGTGTGGGACCATTGGTGATAGTAACCAGTAACTTTACTCATACTCAAACTCATACTTATTTATTCGTAATACATTATTACATGTCAATTTGTAGATATAGAACTTATAGCTAGTATAAGTCTAAAAAACAATATCTTAATATTAAATTTAACAATATTAATTTAAATCATCACAATAAAATTAAAAACAATATTATCGACACGCAAAGAAGATTTAAATAATTACAATAAATGTCATTTTAAATTATTCAATATTTATCACAAAGAGGTCATCATACTTAGATACCATGTATGAGCCTGATTGAAATTTTTAACACTACATTTGAGTGGGCATTACAGCAAATAAGAAAATCAAAGAGAGGATTTAACTTTGAACCTGTGTCTTCTTCGTCAATGTGAGAGACATTTTAATAAAATAGGCTACCGAGGTCCACAACATAATTTGCTGCAACCTCTATACGCAATCAAAATGCGTTTGTGCTGCTTGCTAGCAATCGTCATCATCATAACATCCCATGCAACGGCCACTACAGGACAGGAAGCTCCCTCCAGAACTCGCACAAAAAGCTAGCAATCATTTGCCGCTAATTCCTAGAAATTACAATGTTAGTAAATACATTGTACATTTTCATATTGTATTCACAAACAGGCAACATTGTTAAATCCACTAGCGAATTACTGTCTTGTCTCCTTAGCACGTTACATTGTGTAGGTACTGGAAGGAAACAGACTGTGACACCGCCGCGGAGTAAAGCCGAGTGAATGGTATTTTAAGAGGAGTGTAAATATACTCGTACTGTGACATCAGCGTAAAGTTCTTCGTTTACATAATAATAGTATGCTTTGCTTCCAAACGAGGACTGTCCTATAAAAATGATTACAATAGTTGAAAAATTGATATTTGAAATCCATCCGCATCAAAATAAATTTGAACGGTCAAAAAACTGTGTTAGAAATTAAACGAAAGTTTTTTTTTCGATATTAACTAACAAGATTTTGATTAAAATAAGTTGTAATAGCAGTTTGGTGCACAGGCTCTCACGTACGGTGCACAGGCTTGGTATATGACAGAATATCAAAGATCCAGGCTTACGGATAGCCAAAGAGCAATGGAGCGCAGCATGCTGGGTCTGAAGCTGACTGATCGAGTCAGATACACCATACTGCGCTCTACAACACAAATAGCCTACGTAGCCTATACCGCCGCCAAGGTCAAATAGAACTGGTCAGGCCACGTGTCCCGTATGCCGCTTGACCTATGGGCCAAGACCACCACCACCAGGCAGCCGCAAACCGACAAAAAGCGTAGAGGCCAACCAAGGCACCGATGGCGCGATGAACTTGACGCCTTTTTCAAGGTCTGGCAAGAGTGGACTTTAGATAAGGACCAATGGAGGGACATTATAGGCTAGATAAGATAAGAAGCAGTTTGAAGCAATCCTACTAAAAGTGTGGTTCTCAAATTTTAGGATAAGCTGCCTATTACCCTTCTTGTGGGGATAGTCAGGTTCAGTCGCTGATGGCCCACCCTGTATATTACTCGAAAAGTGTTGAGTTACCAAGGCAGCCGTTAGTTCCAATTTGATCCACGAGCCAACAGATACATGTCACTAGAGCCATTTTCAGTACTGTGACTCCTCTCCACAAGCTACAACTTCATTGGCAATGCACACGAGCGTTTGATATTACGTCATAAATAAGCGCAAACAGCGCGCAGGCGACGCACGTAGCGCGCGTTTCTTCGCATTCGGGCAGCGCAAGGCTTGAGTCGAGTATGCACTATGGCTGTGAGACAAGTTGTTTGTTAGTGGTGGCGTGTGTGGAGTCGTGTGTTTACCTCACTGATGTCAAAATATACTACACTCGTTGTATTACACTGGAGTGGCAGATGTTAAGTTGTATTAACTCTAAAACACCGTGTTAAAATTTAACGGAATGAAAAAGAAAACCTTGTTATTAACGCAATAAAGCACAATTTCGCAATATTTTTTTAGAAATTTCCAGAAACTTTCAGCATTTTTTAAAAAATTTCCAAGTTCACGTGTGACATTGGGAGATTCAAAAGTTTTTTATGTGAAATACGTGAGCATTTGACCCCAGCCTCACCTGGTGGAAAGTGACGAAGATCGAAGATGTAGCATGCTTACCTAGATAATGCCTGTTCACTGTAGCCTTGAAAAGATCGGCATGGAGGGAGTTCCACTTCTTAGCCAATGACGCCATTTTGGCGCTGTAACCCATCAGCGTATCGAATTACTTCTTCTTCGTCCTATTTAAGAGCTATATTCTTGTCGGTGGAGTAATTTCTATGCCTCTCTATCCTCTGCAACTTCCTTGACTTTCTGATACGACTTTACATTCGCCTTTTCTTTAATCTGATCCTTGTAGCAACGCCTAGGCCTTCCCCTACATTTTACTGTACAACAGAAAAATTGTAAGAACTAAGAAACTTATATGTGTGACTCACTAATCAATCGGGTAAGCATTAAAACCCGGATAAAACTGGATGTAACCAGTGTTTCCAGTCTTACCTCCTGTGGGATGAGCGATTTAATTTAGCTGAGTGAACGCGCGCTCAGGACTTTGTAAATTATTGAGACTGGCAAATATTATCGTTAAGGAAAATGGATGTTACTTTTTTGGGGTTATTGGATGTCTTCCAAGTTTCAGTTATTTTAATTTGATTGAACAGACTGCTTTGTTTTAACTATGGAATATTAATCTTTGACTGTTTTGGCAAGGACTTAGCTTCCAAAGATCGTAAGCTCAGTCATCAACCTTATAAATTTAGGAGGTAAATAGAGCTCTTCGTTCGATATTATAAGATTCAGTTACAAAATATCAATTTCTATGGAAAGCTGAAGTTTTTTCGTATTTCGACCTGTGTTCGTTGGGAGAAATTGTTCAGTTTCATCGGTAGATTATTATTATTATTATTCCTAGCCTATTGTGTCCCACTGCTGGGCAGATTAAATAAATAAATATTGGAGGACATTTTAAACAAGGTTATCTGATCCCAAACTAGGCAAAGCCTGTACTAAGGGCATCAGAGACTGATATACATACATAAATATGTAGATAAGTAACATGAACACGAATGTTTGCCCTGGGCGGGGATCGAACCTGCGGACCACAGCAGCGGCTGCGAGGATGGCAGGCTCACTACCAATCAAGGGGCTAGTTAGATTAGAGTATCTGTCTTAGTCAGTTAGTCGGTCAGTTCTAATCACATTTTGTTTATGATTTTTTTCAAAATTTGTCATCAGTTTAATTAGAATTAACAATACAGGAACAATTCGATCCATTTAACTTGTTTTTCTGTGTTTAACAAGCAAAGCGGCTCCCTTAGACAAACGATAACACAAAGTTAAACAGAACCGACCCTCTTCTTAAACTTGACTCGACAACCGTTTGACGTGATTATAAACAGATAGAAAAGTGCTTTTCATGTATTTGACCAAGTAATAAGGTGAAATATCTAAATACTTTGACAACCGACGCTCATACCCATCATCATCATCATATCATCCCATAACAAGTCCACTGCAGGACAGGGAACTCCCCCAGAACTTCAGCAAAAATGTGTGGTACTTAGGAGGGGATTTACCATAGTCACCACGCTTGTAAGCGTTGCGGCTGGCGACCGCTGTTGATGGTGACCGCAGTATGTAAGATGGTACACAGAAAGATGCTGTGCTGCCCATCCTTCGGTTCTAATGCCTTTAGTCACCTCTTACGACACCCTAGGTCTATGACCGTACCTTCAAACTATCTTCTTGGAGTTTTATCCTCCCTACTTTAAGTTTTATGGCCAATCTTCCCATTGGCTATCGATTTACCGAACTATGCTACTTGAATTTGGAAATTTTGCGAAAATTTATATATTTCCTACCTGCGTTATACACATATTGTAGATTTTTAAAATTATGTAAACTGAATCATATAAAATTAACAATTTTGTTTCATGCGCCGCTTTCAAAACTAGATGACGTAGATATTTTTAACAATATCGGATAACAGACACTACCTGTAACATACACGAAGTCATCAATAAGGAAACTCTTCATTCCTCCTCTCTGCGACCCATGTCATCTTCAGAGGAAACTCCACCGAAATGCAATTAGTGCATGTATCACTTTCCCATAAATTCTGACTGAAAGCCAAGTGATGTTAAAATCGACCTTATCATAAGCGGTGTAAAGGTCAATTTGATTTTATTGGAATGTATCTATGTCGAACTGAGTATCGGATTTTAGGTGTGGCTAGTAAAACTGCTGTTATAGACCGTCATTTTGTATTTCAAGATCAACGTTTGCTTATTTTCTGTATAAATGTAGCACAATAAAACATAGTACCTGATCGACCGAATTTCGCTCTATAATAGCCGCATTAACATTATAATATCATCGGTTGAGAAAGCTATGCTGCCCGCCTACAGATGATGCAGTAGGTTTCTGTCTAAAACACGTTATTTTACAAAAATGCGAAAACGAATGTTTTGTAATGAAATCGTTAGAGCCGTTTTCGAGACATCTATTACAAATCTACTCCTTTAATAGTATAGGAATTATCAATCTAAAGTAAACATTTTCATGGTAATTTTACCATACCTCGAAATTTTTCTTTTGTCGGCTATCCTTGTTTTACGCCGCCAAGCTGGTTGGTCTCGCTTTGTCTGCTCGTCCACCTGTGCCTGTTTTGCGTCCTTTGCAACGCAATGGAAGTCCACCACGTGGCTCGGGGTAGCCCTCTGATTTTCTTCGTGTCTGGGATACTGCAACTCAAAATTTTCCAAGCCAATCGCTTAACACCGAACATATTGTACTGAATGACCATTATTACTACAAACTAATCAAATTTAAATTAAATTGTACCTATTAAATTGTCGCTGTCACCGAATCAGACAAATTGATCGGGCTACAATTTAATTTTGAAATAATGTCAATAAATGAAATTTCATAGAATTTAAAAAATTATGTTGTAATATATTATATTCGAAGAGAAATAAATGAATACTGTGATGGAATTTTACATACGGGGGTTCTCGGGGGCGAAAATCGATCTCAGGTGTGAAAATTTGTTTTCCCCATTTTTTTAAATGCCGCTTTTTAGACAAAAATCTACAACGCCATTTGTTGGCGGGTAGCATAGCTTGCTCACCAAATGATATTTTCATTTTAAGGGGGTTATTATAAAAAGCGAACCTCATTCGCCCAGGTACTCTAAATTAAATAAGTAAATTTTAATAATATATGACTTAAAAATATGTATATTTTAGGTTATTTCCTGTTTTGGTGGCCCAACTTCCCCTCCACCTGTCAAAGGCCCTCTGAGGCGCACGCTCGTATCGCGTCATCTTACCCCAGAGTACTCGTTATCTACTTATGAGTGACAGCTCCCGGACTATTATGACTTTGCCAAGTGAAAGATAGCTCTAGCACTATGGCTATCACTGTAATATGGATGGGACTTGCTGATGCTGTCAAATATTTCCTTGTTACAAATATAGGAGCTTTTTGTTTAAAGTGTGTCAAGGGATGTATGCTGCGATAAGGATACCATTGACGGTTTAGGTGTTATTAAAATGTTTTGAAGAAAATAATTTTGTTCAGATTAATTTGCTGAAAATGAAATATAGATTTAATCCCAAAGCGAAATCAAGTCATATTTTTAAACGTTGTCAGTCATAATATATTGCAAAAGCTCAATAACAATATATATATTTTTTTCATTATTATGCTACCTTCTTGTTTTGCAATAAAGCTCGGCTGAATTCTCGCCAAAAGTTTCGGAAATAAATAAGAAAGTTGAGGTATAATTCGAACTATGCATTTTGTTTATTTTAGAGCTGGTTGAAATTTTTTAGCAAGTATTGCAATAACATATTATACGAATATTCTCTCTTATTCAGCAAGTCTCGTGCTGTATTGTAAAGAATGCAGAGCACGCTTAGCGAAAGGATTTAGCTGTGCAATACATAACAAGTAATTTGGTCGACATGACATGACGAGCGTTCTTACTCGTTTCCGCCTGTCACGCCGCGTGCACGTTATATTTCGAACGCAGCGTTCCCGCGAAATCTCATTAATTTCATTAGGCGTGTGTTGTTCGGAACTACATTAATTTTGTGTCTACGCCTCCTTTCATACTCCATCCCCCTCAGCGGCTAAGGAGTTGTGCACACAGGTAACATTTTGTAAAAAAAAGTAGTTCAGTTTTCTTTTCCTTATGTCTCAATTTTGACTTTGTCATCAAAGACCCAATTCTTGGATATGATCGGGTGATAAAATATCACTTTTGATACTTTAAAATTCAAGATTATGAAATGTTGAAAGGTAAATCGTAATATCTGAAAATTATATTTAACAAATATCAATCTTGACTTTTAATTTAGTTTTTGATTTTGCTCATTTTTTTGTGACCCCATCAAAAGTAGTTGCAACTATATTTTATGCGAATGACACAAAGATGACCAAAAATGCTATAAGGTTCCTATACCAGTCTGCAAAATAATTTTTTTTTTGTGACCAATGACAAACTATATTATCATTGTTAAAAATTTTCACCGAGTACAGAAGTTTTATTACGCAACGCTGTATCGTGAAGTTTGCAGTAACATTTTTACACCTTTACACCCTGCATTAATTTCACTGACGACAAAGACAAGACAGAGACACAACAGAACAAAACTTTTTTTTTTATCGCGGAGACAGAATGTTGTCTGTCTGTGTGCACAATCCTTAACCCGATTTCATATTTTGTTCAGCTTAGCCAGTTTGTTACACTTCATAGTTCTACTAGCTGTTACCCGCGACTTCGTCCGCGTGGATCTAATAAAAAAAAACAGAACTCGAACTTAACTGAAATACTTTTCGCGAAATGCTTCTCATTCTTGATTCCTACGTAAAAGATGCATTTGTACCATGGAGCACAATAGCCAACTTATCCAAGTTGAATGCTATCTTACTACAAATTTAATTAGCTTTTGAATTTATTTAACAGGTGGGTAGTGAGGATGTATTTGTAAAAGTCATATACATTTTCATCTTTATTTACTATGTTATGAATGTAACACGTGTAATTAGTATTGTGTAAGATTCGGCAGTTTTTTTCCAAGGGGCGTTGTTTTGGGGTTAATCCAAGGAAACAATTTTCTGTGTCTATCTTTCGTGGCGTGGAAGTATTCATGAAAGTCATGTAAATTTACGTTGAGTATGTATGTTATGAGTGTGTATGGATAATGTTATGAGTGTCAGACATAATTTACCCGTTTTGTGTAAGACTTTTACATTTTTAGGGTTCCGTACCTCAAAAGAAAAAAACGGAACCCTTATAGGATCACTTTGTTGTCCGTCTGTCTGTCTGTCTGTCTGTCTGTCTGTCTGTCTGTCTGTCTGTCTGTCTGTCTGTCTGTCTGTCTGTCTGTCTGTCAAGACCCTTTATCTCACGAACGGGTAAAGGTATCAGGTTGAAATTAATACCATATATTAGGATCCATGAACCACACAAGATCTGAAAATTTCAATTTTTTACAACGACGCAATCAAAAGATATGGCATTTTATGTCCTCATCTCCATACATTTATTCAAAAATGCAAAACCTACAGGGTACTTCCCGTTGACCTAAAATTATGAAATTTGGCAAGAAGCTAGGTCTCACAGTACAAATAATGGGAAAAGTCTGAAATCATTAAATATTACATTTTTTCTCACAACTAATGGTAACCAATTGCGGTGAGCTCCCGTTTCAAGAACATTCATATAAGAGAGGGGTCAAGTTGGATGGTCGCTGAGGCGATTTTTGTTTTAGTTCTATTTTAAAAATGGGAACACTTACAAACTTGAAAATTGGTATGTTTATAGTGCATAAGCTATAAAATAACAACAAATAATAAAATTTGGTCAAGCGCGTGTCGGACTCAAAAAATATAGCACATTAACTTACTGAAATTTCAACTAATACAATTATGATTATGTGGTGGTACGGAACCCTCATTGCGCGAGTCCGACTCGCACTTGGCCGGTTTTTTTTTCTAAGTGAAGTCGTTTTTGAGTTGCCTGTAATGACGACAGAGGAAGTTTTCATAAAAGTCATATAAACTTTTACCTTTATTTCCTATGTCATAAGTGCCAGACATGTGTCTGTGTGTATAAGAATTTGCAGTTTTTTCCAAGTGACATAATATTGTTTTTGTGTTAATCCGAGTGTCAATCGTTACAGGCAAACCTAAAAAAAAGCAATGAAAAGAGTAAATGAGTAGAGAGGAAGTATTCATAAAAGTCATATAAACTTTCACCTTTATTAACTATGTCATGAGTGTCAGACAAACGACCTGTGTTGTATAAGAATTTGTCATTTTTTTGCAGGTGAGCGACTGGTTAGTGAGGAAAAAAATTCGTTTAAACTTTCACCTTTATTAACTATGTCATGAGTGTCAGACATACGACCTGTGTAGTGTAAGAATTTGACAGTTTGTTGCAGATGAGCAACTGGTTCGTGAGGAAAGAAATTCGTATAAACTTTCACCTTTATTAACTATGTCATGAGTGTCAGACATACGATCTGTGTTGTGTAAGAATTTCGAATTTTTTGCATGTGAGCGACTGGTTAGCAAGTAATTTTATTAATTTAGACTATCTCCATACAAAATTTCATCAAAATCGGTTCAGCGGTTTAGCCGTGAAAAAGTAACATTAATTATTTAATTGATTTCCCATACAAACTTTCATCCCCTATTTCACCCCCTTCCAATCTCATTTTTGGAATCAAAAGTAGCCTATGTACTTTCTCATGGTTTAGACTATCTTCATACCAAATTTCATCAAAATCGGTTCAGCGGTTTAGCCGTGAAAGCGTAACAGAGAGACAGACAGACAGAGTTACTTTCGCATTTATAATATTAGTTTGGATGTCATGAGTGTCAGACATACGATCTGTGTTGTGTAAGAATTTCAATTTTTTTTTGCATGTGAGCGACTGGTTAGCAAGGAATTTTATTAATTTAGACTATCTCCATACAAAATTTCATCAAAATCGGTTCAGCGGTTTAGCCGTGAAAGCGTTACACTAATTATTTAATTGATTTCCCATACAAACTTTCATCCCCTATTTCACCCCCTTCCAATCTCATTTTTGGAATCAAAAGTAGCCTATGTCCTTTCTCATGGTTTAGACTATCTTCATACCAAATTTCATCAAAATCGGTTCAGCGGTTTAGCCTCGAAAGCGTAACAGACAGACAGACAGACAGAGTTACTTTCGCATTTATAATATTAGTTTGTTTCCCATACAAACTTTCATCCCCTATTTCACCCCCTTCCAATCTCATTTTTGGAATCAAAAGTAGCCTATGTCCTTTCTCATGGTTTAGACTATCTTCATACCAAATTTCATCAAAATCGGTTCAGCGGTTTAGCCGTGAAAGCGTAACAGACAGACAGACAGAGTTACTTGCGCATTTATAATATTAGTTTGGATAGTTTGGATTTGTAGTTTGTAAGTAAGTTTGTGTATAACGCCTTATATCCAATTATTTATTATAGTACCTCGGAAAATCAGCATGGCTTCTTGAGAGGTAGATCAAAAAATAGTAACATACCACAGTTCATTAATCAGACACTAAAAGGTATGGATTCTGGTGGCCAAATCGATGTTATTTATACTGATTTTAGAAAGGCTTTTGACCGCGTAGATCACTCAATCCTATTACAAAAGCTTCAAAAATTAGGTATTCATGGCGATTTACTACGTTGGTTGGACTCGTACCTTAAAAATAGGTGCCAAGCTGTTGTGTTGGGTGGGCATAAATCAGACTTCATCAAAATCACATCAGGGGTGCCTCAAGGGTCTCACCTTGGACCGTTACTGTACAACGTTTACCTACACGACATCAATATTTGCTTTAAACATGCGTCGTTCGTGCTGTTTGCAGATGATAAAAAGGTTTTCATAAAAATTTATAGCACAGAAGATTGTCATAAACTACAAGAGGATTTAAATAGACTAAGCGATTACTTTAAAAGAAATAGAATTACGGTTAACATAAAAAAGTGTCAATTTATCTCATTTACACGTAAAACAAAACCTTGTCATTTCACGTACAGCTTGGACGGTGTTGCAATTGAATCAACTAAACTGGTCAAAGACTTAGGCCTGCTCATAGACAGCAAAGTCAGCTTTAATGAACACATAGACTCAATTACTACAAGAGCATACAGAAATCTAGGCTTTATTAGGCGTACGTGTAAGCCATTTAATAACATTTTTTTGTATAAAGCTATTATACTTTGCATATGTACGCAGTTTGTTAGAGTATGCATGTAGCATATGGTCACCTAATTACAAAGTTTATAAAAACAGAATTGAGAGCATTCAAAAAAGTTTTTGAAATACTTGGACTATAAAACTGGCCAATCGCATAAAAATTATCTTGAGAGATGTGCTCATTATGAGTTGCTTAGCTTAGAAGACCGTAGGATTTTATAAGACCAATTATTACTGCACGATATTCTTCACGGTAAGATAGATTGCCCCCAGCTTCTTTCTATGATTTACTTTTACGTACCTGGACATCGTAACACACGACTAACTTCTAAAAGACTATTTTCCACTGATGCGAGTCGTACTAACTATGCACAGAATGCACCTATTAAACGTATTTGTGATAATTATAATAAATCATTCTCCGACCATGACATTATACTGAACAATAAAAATAAATATAAAAAGGATATTATTGATACTTTATCCGCAAACTACTTAAATCAAGGTATAGATTTAAAATCTGGAAAATATTAACTTAAGCTCGAACCCAATAGCAATGAACTTATAGCACCTATATAAATCAACATCCACACAGACATAAACACGCACATACACATTCAAACCACACCCATATACACACTTTCAATTGTTTTTATCATCTTGTGTTCTTTTAACTGGCAGATTATTTAGTTTTAATGTGGTTTATTATTTTACTTGGAGCATCTTCTCAAAACCTAATTAATTGTTCTTTACTTCTCGATCGTGTTAAAACTTTGTAACGTATATGTGACAAATTTTTAGTAAAGTAATTCTTTTTAATTTTCAATGGTATTTGGAAACTGTTAACTTAGTTACGCTTGCTCTGTAGATAGTAATACTAAATTATGTGTTGTTAACTTAAGGAAACCTGTTATAGGCTCATGTACCTCTATACATATAATAAAAGAGTTGAAACCGCGTGTCTGTACTTTTGATAAATTTATAAAAAAAATAGTGTGAGCGATAAGAAACGACTAATAAAACTCAAAAATATGTTTTCTGAACTTTTTGTCTGTCTGTCTGTCTGTCTGTATGTTTTCGATAAACTCCGAAACTACTGAACAGATTTTCTCGCAGTTTTCGCAGAAATATTAAGCTTAGGTCTGAGCAACATATAGGCTATGTTTCATGCAAATCGGTTCACTCAATCAGAAGCTACACCAATGTGAAGTATTAAATTGCCTGTACGACAATAACTCGCAAACCGATTCAAACTGAGTTTTTAATTACGAGTTTGGCTTAGTTTTGTGCAACATAAAAGGTTAATTTCATTGCAAACGGTTCAGTCAGACAGAAGGTACGCTAAGTTTCATGCGGCGGCACAAATAACTTACAAACTATTGAACGGATTCAAACAGGGTTTTCAATAAACTGTCAAGCTTACTTCTTTGCAACATATAAGCTTACTTTCATTGAAAATGGCTCACTCAGACAGGTGCGCGAAATTCCCAGCGGAGGCGCCAATATCTCACAAACAACTGAACCGATTAAAACGAGGTTTTCAGTAACGTATTTGGCTACTCCATGCAACATGTATGCTTAGTTTCATTGCAAACGGTTCACTCAGACATTAAATTCACTAAGTTTCAAGCGGCGGCCCCAATCAAAAAAATCAAAAAAAAATCAAAAACATGTTTATTTCTCACCACAAATCATGCAAGCAATAAAAGTAACTCAAAAATTGACTTGGTATTTGTGGGAGACTGGAGCCTAAACTAAGCAAAGGCCTGTATTTTAGGACTCCAGGTCTCCGCCCTGTATAAATGTCGAAATTCATCCGGGACATTAATATGGATTAAAATATACTACAAAGTAGAAAAACAAAAGTATTGCAAAACGAAAACATTAAAAGCTACAGTAAAACAATTTTTAGAAGATATAACATAACCAATAACTCACCAACTACTAAACGGATTTAAACGGGTTTTTCAATAACGTGTTTAGCTTAATTCTTTGCAATGTATTAGCTTACTTTCATTGAAAACGGTTCACTTAGACAGGAAATGCCCGAAGTTTCAATAGACGGCGCCAATAGCTCACAAAAAACTGTACCGATTCCAACTGGCATTTCCATGACGTGCTTGGATTAGGTACTTTCGTGCAACATATAAGCTTAGGTTAGTTGAAAACGGTTCACTCAGATAGAAAATACGCAAAGTTTCAAGCAAAGGCGCGAATAATAATAATTAATAATAAATTATAATTTGTAATGAGTATTATTTAGTATTCACATACCTTAACGTAGTATGCCCATTAATTTAAATATTAATGTGACAAACTTTGTTATAGGCTGTATAAATATTTAAGGCAAGAATTGTATTAATGAATTATATGCTGTTAAGTTTGCTTGATAATAGTAGTTTATGCAACTGTCATATAAAACAGGTTATTAAAACACGAGATTGGGTTAGGAAACGAGTGTTTTAATACCATATTATATGCAGTTGCGTATACTACTTTATCTTCACTTATGCAATAGGTTTCTTTACTTATAAAAATGATGAAAATTAAACAAAAGTAAGTAAACAACAATGGTAACTTATATTATGTATAATTACAGTTCTGATATGAGTCTGAAGAAGCCGCCTTAATATATCCGCTAGGTCTTCTTTAAAATATACAAGCAGAACATTTTCTTAACAAGACATGGTTTTCTTTTCGATTTTCATTCTTTCCCAATTCATTGTAGGTTATGTCATAAAATGTCCTAGACTAATATGGGAGAACATCTTAAGTTATTGAGTATCTTCTGGTGTAACTGCAGTATCCTGACTGCACCACTTTATCTTCTTTTTCAATAAACTTTCACATTACTTTCACGGGCACAAAAAACTTGAAAAAGGTAAATATTTGAAAATGGCGGAAAATCTAATATCTATTTCCTTCTAATTTCAGGCTGCGCGCGAATATTTTCCACTACAGATAAAATAATTGTAACTATAGTAACTGTTACTGTAACTGCTCCAAAATAATAGGTTGTTTATAAGGCACACTTTGTAAATATGCTACTAATATTTGACAGCTACTAAGAAAAACTGTTACATTTATAACCGTCTCTGTAAAAGACCTTATATTCAGTCTTCTTTAAAAAGGTTTAGGTTCAAGAAGAATTTTATCCAAGTGTTATGTTATGATTAAAAAGTTAAATTACGTAACACATTTGCAAAATTTTCATACAAAAATCGTTACGTAATGGTAACTTTTTAATTTTTTATGCATACTCTGCGTAATATTCAGCCTTATGTACCAACTTTTTTAATCATAATTCAAAGATTACGACATGAGTGTAGATAAATAAATAAATTAATGAATAACTCGCAAACTTTTGAGCAGATTCATACATGGCTTTCAGTAACGCGTTTGGCTTACTCCTGTGCAATAAACAAGCTTAGTTTCATTGCGAAAGGTTCACTCTGACAGAAGATACGCAAAAATTCAAGCTGCAGAACCAAGAACTCACCTACTGAACTGGTTCAAACGAGGTTTTCAATGACGCGTAGGTTTTCTTTCTGTGCAACATATAAGCTCTATTCCATTGCAAACGGTTCATTCACACAGAAGGTTCGCAAAATTTTAAGCGGCCACACCAATACCTCACAAAGTACTTGAACGACTTAAACGGAGTTTTCAATAACGTATTTGGGTTGCTTTCGTGCAATATTTGAATTTTTTTATTGCAATCGGTTCACTCAAACAGAAAATGGGCGAGTTCAAAGTTTCAAGCTGTGAAACCGAGCTGAAATCAAACAAAGCTTATATTTGTACGGAAGAAAGCCCAATACATTGTTGAAAATTCCGTTTGATCCGGTCCAGTTGTTTGTGTAAAAGTTGTGGGTACAGCTAAAGATTGGTAAAATCTAGATTTAGTTTTATTATTAAAAAAAACAATAATAAAAAAATTCTTGTTTCGGCATGGCAATGCAACAAATGTAAAAAAAAATATGAAAGTTCTAAAGTTTTGGAAACTTAGGAAGTAGGTACTTATAAACAAAACACTTAAATAAATAAAGAGAGATGTGAATCATTGTTTTTTAGGAATTGTCTTTTAAGGGGAGAAATAAGTTACAACGATTGTACAGAAGTGTAGTCCAACAGTTTTGTATGCTGGTACATGTACAGTTAAAAGCACGTGAAGCCACGTTGGACTTTGTACCGCTTTTTTTTTCAGTTGTCACAGAAGCTAAAGTGACTGAGCCTCAGATTTAGTTAGGCTTTGTTTTGTATAAGATATAACGAAACCCGTATCATAGTTCGTCCGCGTTGAATTCGACTATAATTTTACACTTACGAGGATAGTGGGCGACCTAACAGTCCACACGTAAACAAGACGTGTTTAATTTACAAAAATCCGTAGTATCGGTACTCTGTATACCTAATATAATAAATGCGAGAACTGCACTGTCTGTCTGTCTGTTAAGTTTTTATGACTAATCCGATAAACCGATTGTAATATAAACTTGGTATGAAGATAGTTTGAACCATGGGAAAAGTCATTAGCTTTTTTTTCTGAACCCCACGCGGACGGAGTCGCGGGCAACAGCTAGTTAATATATAAGCAAACTATTCTTTTTGTAAACAGCTGTTGGTTTTCTAAATAAATAAAATAAAAAAAAATAAGGGGGGGCTCCCATACTAAAGACCTATTTTTTAGGTGATTTTTGTTTTAGCTCTATTTTAAAAACGGGAACACTTACAAACGTGAAAATGTTTATGTGTATAGTGCTTAATATGGTCAAGCGCGTGTCTGACTTGAATAATCTATTACTGTAACTTACTTACTTACTCAACTAATACAATTATGATTATGTGGTGGTACGGAACCCTCGGAGGGCGAGTCCGACTCGCACTTGGCCGGTTTTTTCTTTGTGAAGCGATGTAACTTTATTTGATTGACGTCATTAAGAAATATAAATATCAAACAATTAATAAAACATTTTGCTTTGATGTGCATGTTTCTGCGATCAACTAGCAATATTCTTAAGCCGTGGCAGAGTCGCTTCTTTTATTGTTTAAAATATGCATTTTATAGTTTTTACAGGCATCAATTAAACTAACTAAAACATTTTCATACTGATAACATGGTTACACTATGTCCTTATCCTGATATGCAGCGCCATCCAGTTAAACTTTGAAAAGATGGTTGAAATCTCCCTATTAAAACGTAAAACAGATGTAAAGGGGGATAAAAATAAATTCCATTAATTTTAAATTTCGAACTATTCATTTCAAATGTCCAAAGTTTCTGGACGTTCTAATAAGCTATTGGAAACTTTATTCTTATTACCTGTCAACCAAAAATGTTCGTAAAAGTAAATGGTAAACGTAATACAATTTTGAAACAAAACTTTGCGTCAACGTATTTAGAATTCTCGGTCGTTTCAGAATTTTCCAGACCTAAATGACAGGCTAAAAGTTTTGTTCTAAAGCTAAAATATCAGCCCGAAACTCCAATAAAACATACTTTGAATGGGCTCAGCTGTAACACTGTTGAAAAGAAAAGTCTGGGCTTTTTGGCTTTTTGTGTATTTGAATCAAAATAAGTTTTTACTTTGGGAACTTATTTTAAAAAATGTTTCAGTGAAAGTAGAATATAATCAAAGGAGGTTTTAACCTACGCTTCAAGCGAAGCGTGGGTTAAAACCTCCTTGATATAATCTCATTTAATTTATCATATAGAAAAGTCCGAAACGGCATAGACTCGCTCTATTTGCATTGTATTCTTCATGACATTCAATAAGTATTCTGTAAAGAATCTACATTGAATGAAAATATTTCAATCTTACATCAAGGTACCCATAGTGATATACACTCTGATCGTAGACAAACCATTCTAAAATATTGTACTATTTAGATCACGTTCTTATATGAACACTATGCTATAGGGTCATAATGAAATAGTAAACATTATTTTAGCATGTTACTCAGACCATCAAACTGAACAACATTTTCCAAAAAACATTGGTACAAAAACGAAAAAAATGTTATCATCCATAGAAACTGGATCAAATCATTAGCGCTCAAGTGTTTTCAAAATCATTAAGCGGCAATCGATCTGAAAATTATGTCAACTGCAACAGAGTTACAGTTTGTTCCAAAGAGATTTTATACTCGCTACGTAGCGAGGTTAAAATCTCTTTGGTCTGTTTGGTCGGTTATGTCAACTGCAACAGAGTTACAGTTGGTTCCAAAGAGATTTTAAACTCGCTACGCAGCGAGGTTAAAATCTCTTTGGTCTGTTTGGTCGGTTATGTCAACTGCAACAGAGTTACAGTTTGTTCCAAAGAGATTTTAAAGTCGCTACGCAGCGAGGTTAAAACCTCTTTGGTTTGTTCTTAGGTTAAAGTCAAATAGCTTGATAAGAATGACAGCAGGAAAAACTAAGTCGGATAGATACATGTCTCTGTCGCTCCAATGTGTAGCGCATCGCTCCGTCCTGCTCTCACACTGCTGTCATTCTAACCAAGGTAGGGGAGCGGGGGGCACAGTGAACCACTTTTTTATTTGTGCTCTCTACTGCATTTATCTTTAACGCTGGTTCTTATGTTTTACTTACAAGGGGTAACTTGGTGTTAAAGGTATACAAAAAAACATAAAAATAAAAAATAAACGCAACAGTTTCTGAGAAATTGAATATTTTTCTTAAAGTGGATAATGGTCCACTGTGCCCCAGCTATGGGGCACTATGGACTTAGGCTTGGGGTACTGTGAATCTCCATGGGGCACAGTGAATATTTACCTTAATTTTACTTCAAAATTGATATGGGGTACATTGAACTTAATTGATGTGTTATTAAAATAAAACACAATTTGCTTGGTAATCACATATTAAAGCTTTTTAGTGCTTAATTGGCATAAATTAGTCTCTTTTGTTGCATTTGAGTCATTATATACTTACATTTAGTAGGTATCATAATTAAAATTTATTTTAAGAAAAACATAAAACAGCATTTTTTAATTTTTTTCCGTACGCACCAATACCTAACATTGGTGCATACGATTGTGTACCTATCATTTTTACCTGAATCAATTAAACAGAAAGGTTAAGTTAAATAATATATTTATGGGGCACTATGGATCACAGTCCACAGTGCCCCACATGAAATTAGTTCATTGTACCCCTTATGGTCAAATTAGAAACTACTATTAAAATTAATCGTGACGCAATAGAATAACCACGACTTACGTAGCTCATTAAATGGTTATTAGTAAAAAAACAAACAAATATACAATTTGAATGGCTAAGTTTGTCAAAAAGATTCACAAAATAACATCAAGAAAAAAAAGTGGTGGCTTACGTTTCGCGGAGCGGCTGCAGCTTGACCTCTGGCAGTGAGAACGTGACGGTGACCGGTGGGAGGGAGGGGTATTGGATAGATCATGCAATCGTTCGAAGTGAGTGTGTGTTTTTAATGAATAGCGAGCGAGATATTAATGAATAACCACTGTGCCCCCTGATTCACTCTGCCCCCTGCTCCCCTACATTACCCGACAATGGTTATACAATAACCACTTTTATTAAACACTAGTTTTGGCTGCAACTTTATGATATCCAGAAATATTTGGATTAATTACCTTTGAAATTGGTTTTAAAAAAAAATTACCAATTCAGGACGTTCTGAGTAAAGGCCAGGTTAAAAGTACCCTAAACCGACGAGCATGTATGAAAAGATTGATGAAAGTACAGGAAGCAAGGGAAGTATGTCAAGATCGTAGCAGGTGGAGGACTGTGGTCTCTGCCTACCCCAACGGGAAAGAGGCGTGATGTTATGTATGTATGTATGTATGAAATTGGAGCTATGTTTTAGCGATCTTTTCATCGATGATGCAACAATACTTTAGCAATTATGACATACAGGGTGAATTCGAAAACATTCGTCAAATCTTTAGATTGAATTCAGACCACGAAACTGAACAACTTTCCCCAAGGAACATAGGTCGTTAGACGTAAAAAAAAAATCGATCTCCCATACAAACTGTATGGTCACCTGGCTTACTTTACTTTGAAAGTATTTTTTTTTTTCTCCGATGACCTATGTTCCAAGGCGCAGTTTTTTCAGGTTCGCGGTCTGAACTTAATCTAAATTTGTCGAATGTTTTCAATTTCACCCTGTAGATTTATGAAATGGTTTATTGAAAGTTTAAGGTTCTTACGTAATAGATAGGTACCTAAATATTAAAAAATTTCAAAGCTCCAAGCTCTAAATCCTGTGGCATGTCGTATGCATTTTACATACCCGCTTGTTACCAGTAAACCGTAAACTATTCATAATATCGCCTAAACGTCGGGGTCGTCAGAGCATCCATTTATAACCCGCATTGGATATTAAATAGATTATTGTTTTTATATAGGGTGACTTTTAATTAGTTCTTGATAGCAATAGATATGCATGTTGTATGGGAAGTCAAATTTGGTTTTTCGTATTTCGACCTATGTTCCTTGGGGAAAGTTGTTCAGTCTCACGAGTACATGCATACCTTTTTCTATCAAAAACTAATTAAAAGTTACCCGATATTCAGTTTCATAGACCAATATAATAATTTCCCTTGCTCTAAATATGTGCAATCAAGAAAAGGTCAAACTGGACACCCGCTTTGCTACTTTAGCTCCTATGACTATTGAAAAGTCCAATGTTTGACGTGTCTTTGACTGAACCAAGGACATTTAATTGATTTATATTGTACGCTTGACAGATCTTTTTCGACCAGTATAAAGTATTTTAAGCATGTAACTTAGACCATAAAACTGAACAACTTTCCTTAAGGCTCTATCACTCTAAGTGAACATGAGAGAGACGTGAGACTAAGGTCGAAATACGAACAAATTATTTCAACTTCCCATTGAGTCTGCGTCAGCTAATAGCGCACTTTGTATGGGTACCTATCATATGTTTCTTGAAGAAAGTTGCTCAGTTTCATGGTCTAAGTAACATGCTTAAATTATGTTTACTATTTAATTTGGACCTATATAGATTCTTTCACACCAAGTTCAAAAACCTAGACTAGACTAGTACTTGCACCCGGCGCCGCTCAGACCAGACTAGCAATACTCTCAGCGGGGGTCTTACACGATGCACTGGTATTTTATATGCGTTCCTTGTACACTTCGAGCAAAGGGCTTTTAACATTGGCGTACAATCTTTTTCCATAAACGACAGGAATTTCTTTCAGCACGCTTCATTTTTCTTTCATCGAATACTGTGTTTTGGCATGAAACGTACGAGTAAAGCCTGAAATATACTTATAAGGCTTACGGCAAGGGCAGGCTAGAGAAGGCACGGTGCCACTTCAAAACTTGTTCATAGAAAATACATGAAAGCGACGTGTCTTAAATTGTAGTGGGTTTGCAGGCATGCCGCGTCGCCGCCAGCTCCTTACCTTAAAGTCCAGTCAATCTACGAAAGTTTGTATGGAGAAAATGGAATAAATGCACATTAGGTGATAATTTGTTAAATCACCAGTAACACATTCAAAATTTTAAAACCACAGTAATCCCCGACATAACGTTGATATTTTTAATACCAGTATAAATTGAACTCAACTTGTATAATATTTACCATGTAGCACAGGTCAGCTTATACTGGTACTTTAACAAAAAATGTGTTTTAAAAAAATTGCCGGATTTAATTATTTATAGCTTCAAATAGCCTATACTACTATTTAATGCATCCTCATATCGTAGATTGACTGGACTATTACGCTTCTTGTATGTAATGTCGCGTCCGTGTCGTATCCGTTCCACGCCCGTGCCTGCGCCTCGCCCGATTGCCCTTGCTATATGCCCTTTATGTATATTTTACCTTAAGAGAGCCAGTAAAATTGCAGAGATTATGAAATATTCCAACATTTATTTATTAGGATGACAAGCCCTCTTTTGACAACTGTTTTGTTTAAAAAGCACGTCAAGGAGAAGCTGCTTTAATTTGAAGTTTTAAAAGGCACAAACAATTATTGGAGGACTAATTCACGAAGGCACACTCTATTTTTGAAGTTTGTGAAGATTTGGTAAACACCCCCAGTTGACTCATTTGCTTTTTCACTCTTTTTATAACATTAAACAAAGAGAGGATAAGAGCCTTAACAATTTTTCTATTTTGCAAAAATATTTGACCTCTATTATTTATTTAAGAACCAGTTGGTTCTTAAATAAATAAAGATTCTAATCAAAACTATTTTTAAAAAAATGCTAGAACCAACCTTGGAGAATTAAACTTAACCTAAAGGTTTTTAAAACCTCTTTTTATTCCATGAATAATTTAGAAGTGCTCGTAGAAAATCACAGTGAAGGTCAATGGAAATTGGCTGCTTAAGTAGCTTTCAGATCGGGTACAAAGTTAGATAAATAAAGTTACTGGCAGAAGTTTTATAGGCTTAAAGAACAACTTTTTGCTATTTACTACATTAGTCCTACTATATAATATTATAAACGCCAAAGTTTGTAAATATGGATAGATGTTTGTTACTCTTTCACTTAAAAACTACTGAATGGATTTTAATGAAACTTTACAATAATATAGCTTATACGTACAATACAAATTCATTTATTTCCATACATAAAAACACATTGAAAAACATAATAAATTAGAAACAAGTAGGAAAAAGGTATGGGCACAGCATAGTGCTGATTTTAAGCCCACCCGACGTCATGAAGAGGATAGAAATACAAACAGAAGCATTTACAAAAAAAGACAAAAATAAAAAACAAGCACATGAAATTACAACATAATACATAAATAGTAACAATAATTTCATAAATTACAACATAAAAACTTGATTTACGTATGCGTATCTACTCTCTATGGAACACCTTAAGTATTCAAAAAGAATTTGAAGCTTTAAAAATAAAAAAAATAGTTTCGTCTAAACCCACTCAAAGTTTAAACGGAAAGTTATACATCATAATAACACATAGGCTACAACTTATAAACCTGCGCAGACGAAGTCGCGGGCACCAGCTAGTTTCATTTAAACGACCAAATCCCGCAACCAAAAAGTTAGTGTGTCTTGTTCGTTAGAGAGAAGGGATGTTATAGTAAATGTTTAAAGTCAAAGTCAAAATCGTTTATTCATTGTTGGATATTAAAATCTCTTAATGACGTCAGCTAAACTACATCGCTTCACAAACAATGTGGCGCCATAGTATGAAAAAAGATTTATATTTTGTTATTTCTTTTTGAACAGATAAAATAATAACTTAAAGACCAGCTTACTGATATTGAGTAGCAACCACGATCTTCATACAGTTAAGGTGATCCGTTTTCCATACAAAAATTCAAATGACTTGCATTCTTACGTGGGACATTGAATTCTGTTGAAAAACGAACGAATACTGCTATTTTTAGTTAATTTTTTCGCTAAATAATACAAAAATACAGTTAATGTACTGAAAGTACTATTTTTGTTAGCAATTTTTGGTTCAATATTACGATTGTGGGCGTGCGGTCAAAACTGTACGGTTGTGCTTTGTGTGCATGTGTGAGTGATCGTACTCATGTAAACACGGACTGACGAGAGTAATTGACTTTAGTGGACATATGGAGATATTTTTCTTATCGAAATTGTTGTTAGGCGTTGAAGTTGCACGATGAAATTTACGCAAATCAACTATTTGCACATATATAGTTGGTAGTTATTGCATTAAAAAATAAAACCTTATATTTGCAGCAGTGGCTCCATCTAGTTGCGTTCGGGGCTAAGCTGGCCGTCACAGATCACCTTAACAGCCTCTGTAGTCCAGTCCACGATACGATGACGTCGATAAACTTACTGAGAAAGGATGTCAGGATAGTACGCCACGCAAGACGGACTGACCCCGAACAAAAAGAGGCAGGAAGAAGACTGAGAAACAAGTTTTAGTAATTTTCTTCACTGCTTTTATTTACCTAAATTGTTTAATTTATTTTTATTTTTTTTAACAACAGATCCACAGTTTTCCTATGTTAATAAGTAGTCCCTTAAGGCCGAAATGCAAATTCCCTTACACAGAGTAACCTGGCCGCGATACTTTCGCAAAAAGATTGCTCGCAATATTTTACGTGACTCCATTTTAGTTTGAAACTAATTCCTCGTATCGCCTCTTCAACAAAACGAACGTAACTCCAGACTAGCTACTCGATTTACATTATTCTGTTTGAAGGGATAAGTTTATAGTTATAAGAAGTTTCACGTCGAAAGTTTCCTCTATTTTAATCTTGTATTACTTTTAATTAGTTAAGTGATATGGCTAAGATTTTAGAACCATTCATACTTTCAAGTTTGTTGTGATGTAAAACCTTTTACGATTTTTTTAGGGGGGCATCCCTTCTACTTTTTTTATGCGATTCACACGTCTTTTTTACGGGAATACTACGAAGATTGAAAATTGGTTAGTTTATAATGCATAAATAACAAAAAAATATAAAAACTGGTCATGTGTCGGAATTGCGCTCATTAAATTTACTTTTGCGCTACTGCGCGCTCCAGAATAAAAAAAAAGTCGAAACCTTCTGAACAATAATAACTCCAAAAGCAACTTTACTACGGAACCCTAAATTGCACGTGGTGAGACACGCATGTGGCCATTTTTTTTTAATTTTCTGAATGTTTTAACAATGAAAGTGGTTCAGTTACGTAGACCGACCATGCCCTTTCAGTTATCGCAACGTTTTTGTTATAACATGATGTAATGAGTTTTGTATGCAAATACTTAGTTTATACTGGAAAGGACATGATCAGTCAATGTAACTGAACAACTTTCAGTAAATAAAAACTCTCCGGAAATGAAAAAAAAATGGCTCTCCATACAAACTGTCCAATCAAGGTTGCAATTTGTATGGAGAGGCTGAGTTTGTTTTCATTTCCGGATAGTTTTATTTACTGAAAGTTGTTCAGTTACTTTTTTTTATTAAGATTTAAAAAAGTGAAGTTGTCTGATCAATTTTTCCCTTTCAATATTTGCCAACCTGTCCTTTGCACCCAGTATATTTTTTTACACGTAATTTCTGCGCTGAAAAACTCGCTGTCCCAGATACACACTTCATAGTTCTCTCCAACAACATGTACAAAAGCAAAATGCTAAAAAGTTAGTCAATGAATTCACACGAGCCGAGCTCTGAGCGAACATATCGTTCGAGAGTTGATTGAATGGCCGCTACCATGTTGCTATGTCGCTTTACTGTCGCAGTTACGACAGTTGTTCTCGTACTGTAAACGATCCCAGTCGTATTGTTGACGTTTACAACGGCTGGAGAATTACTCTCGCTACTTTGTGTCCGTGACTCTGATTGGAACAAGGTGTCAAAGAACAATACAGGGTGTAAAAATAGTTATAGTATAGGCCAAGATTGGCTCCAGTAGAGTTTCAACCCACAGATTTAAATGATTCAGACTCATTGTTGGTGCTACTCGGGGGAGACTTGTTCAGCCGTAGAATAAACTACATGTCAGGGTGTTAATTTTATTGCGTGCCATAGCTCAGGGGTGGGATCAGATCACTAACTGAACAACTTTTCCCAAGGAACATTGAAATAAAACGTTAAATTGTTTTTGATGGCCTATTAACAAAGACTGCCTAGGACACATATATATTGTGTAATAGTAAGGGTGATGAAGGACAAATTTCTATATGATTTGCTCATGTCTGCCTCTTTGACTGATGATAAGGAGCGTCCTTTAAAAGATACAAAAAATATTGGGGGATATCCACACCCCTGCGTTTTTGAGGAATTAAGTTTTAACTATTTTGAAATTTTACAATGAAACGTACACCTGGCAGACTATGACTATCTGATTAAATACAATGTATAAAACCCCAGAAAAATGGTCTGCCACCATAATAGCCCTGCGTCGTAAAGTTACAGCGCTTCAAAATGCAAAAATTCACTACTTCGTCCCGTGATAACGCCGAGCCCTGCATGTCTGCCTCTTCGATTTTCAACATCTTCAGAAGTATTTTAAATAGGAGCCACAAAGGCAGACAAAAAAAAACATTATTTAGTATCTTTTTTTCATTTTGTTGCTTTAACTCAAAAACGCACAGAAAAACTTGTAAGGACCAAATCGATTCGTGTTGAGCTAATCTATCATCCCTATTAATATGAATCATGAGCAAATCATATACCCAAAATGCAGCCAGCACCCTAACTATAAATGGAAACGGCTCAATTATTACGTCCGAATTTCACTTAAGACCGTTTAAAGTTCTTACATAATACATACTGTTTACTAACTCTTCAAAACAACCTTCTCATCAACGTTTGCAAATCGCAATCCTATCGCACCAATATCCGGTACCACTTTACGACCAGCTACAAGTCTGCGGGGAGCCATCACTTGAGCGATAACCATCGCCTGACTTGTTCCCGACTCACTTTATGAGGGACCGGCGGACCAGCAGTGTAGTATGTCTTGCAAATTAGTATCGACTTGTAATAGGCTGAGTCTGCTGAAATTTATTGCGATAGGAATATGAATAGGCTAAGTTTGAACGGTAGTTTTACTACTGTACATTATTATTCAGTATTTTTTTATGTAGCCCGTATGGCGTCCCACTGCTGGGCAAAGGCCTCTCCCTCTTTTCGCCATCCGTCACGGTCCTGTGATGCTAACTGCCAATTGGTCACAAATGCATCTGATTTGTAGCGCCATATCCTTCTGGGCCGACCTCAGCAACGTCCCATGTCTTCCGGGATCCAGTCCATGGCCAACTTGGCCCACCTTTCAGGATGCATACGAGAGATTTTATTTAATTTATTTACCGTTTGGTTTTTGAACTCATCTATTCTTAGATTCTAAGGAGTGATGGCTAAGCTTCTTTTAGAATTTCTAAGATCTAGGTACCTATATTTACTATTGTCTTAAATTTAAAAAATCTAAAACAAATCGGTCATATATTGATGAAAATATTTTGACCACTGCAAAATTAATAAAGTCTACTCTTAGAGAGTAAATAGTCACTAGAACCAATAATTTAAAATCCAAAATTGCGATACGAATTTGTTATTGTTTAGCAGTACGCAAAGCGTGCTAATAGCTACCAGCCACACGCCAATACCCGAGTGATTGACAGAGCCCTCCAGATCAGCCGCAGCCAACACTATTGTTACAACACAACAATGGAAGCGTGACAGTCAAAGACTCTTGGAGATGTTCAAACAAACGAACCCCTCATTAGAAACATTTTACTTGAGCTAAGTGTAAGACAAACTTATTACGCTGCGTTTGATGAAGGAAGACTTAATTGTTTGGTTTCGTAAAATCTGAACAAAGATTTTTTTTTAAATAAGGAGATTATTACAGACTAGCTATTACTCGTACTTCGTCCACGTGGATCTAGTGAAAAAGATAAAGAAAACGCATTTTCTCAAGGAATTTGCTTAATTTTTCCCAGTAGAAGACAAGATTATGTTTTTTGGGATCATAATATACAACCCTGCCAATTTTAAGCGAATTCTGTATAGCCACAGATAATTAGCGATTAGCGCGTGAAGAAGTAACAAATATCCAAACTTTCACCTTTATAATATTAGATCATAAGAATCATCGGCCAAAACTCTCTCACGAACACACCATGGAGCTTTAGTATTCAATGTCCTGTGCATTTTAATGAAACGTCCGTTATCTTTGCACTTGGTTGCGAAGGGGAGAGGGCCAATTGATACCGTGACGTCGGACGCGTGTCTGAGGAGGGTAGGCCACGTAATTAGATGTTATAGGGTTTGCATGCGCTAAATAGGAACACTCACGGGAGATAATGGACAGCGAGTGGGGCAGATGTCCCTTGGACGAGTGTGAGGGATGCTAGGGACTCTTAATTTTGGAGTCATTGTGAAGACTTCACGAGCAGGTAGTTTTTGTGAAAACAGTATATAAACTTAAAATACGGAAATAATACTAACTGTATTGTTATAAAATGTGATAAAAATATTTATTCTAAGTCATGGTTTTGAGTAACAGAAGCAAAGAAATAGAGTTACTATTTATTTATTAGCCAAAAACCGACTGTTTATTTAATTTTCAAACAAAAAATTTAAGAATATGTACTTTTGGGAACCGTTTTGCAGACACATGCCACCATTATAAAAAATAAAGGAATCCACATAGTTGCAGTCTATCGTAAAGTCTATCAGAATTTTTACTTGCTCGCCTAAACTAAAAGTTCTAGCAATACCCAAATAAACCTCAGTAAGATAAAAAGAAGTGCGTTATAACGGTTTACCTTGACTTCCTCCAGCAGTTCCGGACCACCAACAAAACTGAAATTAATATAAAGAATTCCCATTCCTACACAAAATTTCTAAAACTTCTGTAGGCGAATTTCACAGATAAAAATACCTCTCTATATGCAAATTTCCAAGAAAGTGAAAATATATATCCTTTAACACTTTCTCGAAACTAGGCCAGGAGCCACACGCCAATATACACGCATATTCGTCGCTTAAAAGTTTTACTCTAAACTTGTTCCCTTCGTCAAAGTCAGGGGTGCAAATAAAAAAAGTTTTTTCCGGAAAACGAGGGAAAGTGAGGAAATGCGAATTGATTCCGGTTGTCCCGAATATCCCGACTTGAGACGACTCCGCGACTTGCGTCACTCAGAATGATGAAATATTCGAGTTCTTGACATACTTTATTATAGCTACTCGAAAGTAAAAGTTATGCCCATTAATTCTGACGTTTTTCTTTTTATTGGTCTTCAGCATTGTTGGGAATTTGAGTTGCGGTAGTCAGATAACATGGAAGTGCTTTTAAAAACCATCCGACATAAAACATTTTTACCCAATCTCATTTGTAAATTTTGTTTCATGTCCGAGGCTTAAATCAAAATTCGATTCCCACAAATGGGGGGGTGTTTCAAACAATACGTGTCGAAGTGTCGAAACGTTTCAGAACATGCTTGAATGTGCTCGAATCACCGCACGTATGATGATTTTATTTTAGGAGTGTTTCCGGGCTGGGCTCCGACACTTATTTGGAATGATTTATGAACAAAACGATGCTTGAGATTGGTGGAGAGTGGGTTTTCAAAACCATTACAGATGATAATGTGCATTAAAGTAGTATTAAAACCACATTAAAATTATAAATTCTGCTAAGCACTTAATTTTTTTTCTAATTCACTTTTCCCTAATAGTTAGATAATTTGATTTACAAAGGACAGTAGAGTGATGGATGAGTTTGATGGAAGATTTAAAAGCAATTGGTAAAGAGATATCTAGAGATTTTGAACGAAGAAACATATTTATTGACTTTGATAATTATAGCAGAAAGAAAGCCTCAACCAGGAAAAATTGTAGCCTAAACTATCATAAAATTGTTTCTAAAAATAAAAAGGCGCCAAAAAGACTGAAAAAATTGTAATAAAAATCCAAAGTTGTGTAATTCTAACGATATATTAAAGATGTTTTATTGTTTTTCGAAAAAAGTGAAATACAATCGCCATTTTACGTAGTCATCATCATCATAACATCCCATTATACGTCCACTACAGGACAGGGAGCTCCCTCAAGAATTCCAGCTTATGCTAGAAGAATGTGGAGGGGAGGTACTCGTACCTTAGTCACCACGCTTGTTAGCGTTATGGCTGGCACCATGCACCGCGGTTGTTGGTGACCGCAGTATGTAAGTTGTAACGATACACGAAAGGACGCTGCTGCCCATCCTCCGGTTTATAGACCCTTAGTCGCCTCTTACGAGACCCACGGGTAGAGATGGGTTGGTATGGTTCTTTGCCGGCTACACATGGGACAGGAATTTTACGTTGTATACGAAAAAAAACTTAACCCTTAAGCGGACCCTGTGCTATTTATAACAACTTGTTCAACTCAATTTTAATTTTCCCCCGCGAACTGCGGCCCCTTGTATAGCGGGTCTTATCGCGGCCATACCGAGTTTTAATCTCGTTATCTCTGAGATACAGGGTAACAGGGCCGCTAACAGACTGCTGAGACTCGGTAATGTTATGCCGGGATTTT
Organism: Athrips mouffetella; assembly: GCA_947532105.1. NCBI lineage: Eukaryota > Metazoa > Arthropoda > Insecta > Lepidoptera > Gelechiidae > Athrips > Athrips mouffetella. The sequence goes on from OX383976.1 coordinate 25,788,873, forward strand.
GCTTAAGTTTGGTTCAGATATGCGGGTGTGTTTATATTTGTGTGTATATGAAAATAAAATATTGTCTGTCTTTTAAACTTTGCGATTGATTAAAAATTATCTCTAGTTTGTAGCTTTGTAAATAAAAATTTCAACGTCATTGATCCTATACTATTAATAGTTTTAAATATTTTCAAAGAATTGCATTAACTTGAAAAGCTGAAAGAAAACTTAGAGCAACATCGTAACTAAAAGAAGCTCCTTGAAAACTCTTCGACTTTTATTGATAGCTGGCTGTTGAACAACTTTCCCTTCCCCTCCCTAGGAGGGGGAGGAGGGGAGGGGGAAGACACGCCAACTATTTCCTTTACAAAACAAATTAGTTGAGAAATTAACTGCCTCGCGTTTTGTGAACGTGCGGGCAGGTCTGGTTTGTAGGTTCGTGAGAAGGGATTGCAAAACGAGTTAAAAAAATAATTTGTTAAATGTAGAGGGATCTTCGAACGTATTAATTTTTTTTTTATTAACTTTTAGATAAAGTTCCATCCGTAGTTAGGTCGAGGGGATCAAGACAACGTGCCAATAACTTTATAGATGATGATAGCGAACGTCATAAAAATGTATGAGATGACATAACATCTGTGTCATATATGTCATTTAATAACGTTAACTTCTGTCATCTCCGTCGCCTTGATGAGGCGTAGATCCCCAATTTTTAGGGTTCCGAACCAAAACGGTAAAAACAGAACCCTTATGGTGCGACTTCGTCTGTCTGTCACACCTGTATATCTCAGCAACCACTCATGCTATCGACTTGATATTTGGAACAGTTTTAGAATATGATTGCCCAACTTTATTGCAAACCAGAGTTGTTAAAATATTATTATTATTATTGTAAAGCGCGTGGGTTTTTATTGTCGCTTCTTTTTTTCCCACTATGGCGCCACTTTGTTTGTGAAGCGATGTGGTTTAGCCGACGTCGATATGATACTTTAATTTCTAAAAATGATTAAATAAGTTTGAGTTTGAATCTGATCAACCTTTCCTAAAGAGTAAGGGCGTCAAATAAAACAATTTTAGTTCCTGTACGAAATGCGCTATCTGATGATGCATCAGGGGAGAATGTTCAGTATCAGGGTAGTTGTCTACAAGGTCAGTTTTACGAGTTGGTTAACCTGTGAATTGGGTAAATTCCAACCAATAGTACTTATTGCTCCATTGTCCTAGCTCAAAGCTTAGCTTTACAACAAATAAAGCAATCTTATTGGTTGAATTTTTGTTCAATAAACCAACTCTGAGATTCGTACCTATCCGTTCCGCAGAAAAATAAGGGATAAAGAAGGAATAATTCTTCACAAGTTAGGGATGTGTTATGTAAACTCACAAACTACATAATCATATTGTCTTTGTAACTGCATTGAAGATGTCGTTTTTTTAATTTGGTAGGGTTATTTTGAATATTTCATAATAATCGATGGATCAAAGGAGATGTGTCATGCTGGCAGATGTCATCCCATATCAGAATAAATTAGCATTTGATTAGCACGGTATCTATTCCAAGCGAAGCAAGAAGGTTTGAAATCTTTGATATTTTCGGTGTTATTTTTGTTACACAAAGTATAACGGCTCTTCCAGTAAATCTACATCCCGTTAAAGATCCACTTAATTATGACCACGAGGCATCACAGTAGGTTGTCTATGAAAATAAAACCGAAACGTCGTGACAATGAAAATAAGAATTTTCCTCAAGAGGTGTCCTTTGCAGATCCCGTCCCGTACCTTCCTGTCTTGGGTAATTTGCAGAGCTGTGGGGATTATCCCGTATCTTTGTGTACTGTTTTTGTTTTGTTATACTTAGCACGGTGCTTTGAAACATCTTGGATTTTTTTTTGAGATTTTATTATTTTTGTGAAAGAAAAATGTTTATCAGCCTTTTACCATCTTACTTCACTTACGAGTACCAAAGTCTGCTGGAAGACATTTCAAGAAGTACCTGTTGAGTCGTCTTTCTGTATGTCTTGTATATTGTATCCCACCAAAAACATAACTGTTAAAAAGGGGGCCAAGTTCCTATCGGCTAATTGTTTGCCTAAAAAGGGTTGAAATCCGATCCAATGCCGAGTTTAGATGCACTTTGATATCGATCATAATCGTCTTCATCAGAAGCCTGATCCACTAGTAAACATTTGCCATTCCCAAGACTCGCCACCAAATCAAGTCCTCCGCCTTCCGCATCCAGCCACTATCCGCCACCTTATTCACGTCAACGGTTCATCTGGCCGAAATTCACTTTACCATACACCCAACTTAAAATATGGTATAGCTGTGAAAATACGCAGGTACGTTGAAAATAATATCTAAAATGAAATACTTCTAAATTTGAACTTGGCAAGTTTTTGTGCTGTAAGTAACACTTGATTAATTGTGTAATTAAATTTTTTATTTATATAATTAAATGAACGTTCGTTTGGTAAAAAAAGGGCGCAAAAAAGGAGTAACAAGAATAAACCTACGTCCAATTTATATAAATTATTTCCAAATCAAAATTAAATCCTATTTTATTTTATTTTTTTTATTTTATTTATTAGATACACCAACAACAGTTTCACAAATATTAAACAATAAAATTACATCACGGTATTATACAGTGTGAACCATTCTTACTGGTGCATACAGATTACATTTTTTTTTTAACTAGCATGCAGTTAGTTTACTAAAATTACTTATTATAATGTTAATATTGATTTTAAAAGAAAGTTAATTGTATTTGCATTAATTAAAAATATTGTGGGATTACATTTAAGCTGTGAAACTCTAAATATACGTAGATAATCAAGACAAAATATTCTTTTTACAAACTTTGTTTTGTTAAGGTTTTAAATTTCAGAAAAGAATGCTGAAAGATATCAAGTTCATCGGATAAACCGTTGTAGGTGTCTTTAATTCTGTTAAGAGGAGAGGATAATTTGGTTCTAAACCTTTTTTTGGAAAATAGTTGTTTTATTGGGTGTCTCGGAATACGCCAAGGAACTAAAAGATTTATCTCATTTAAAACTTCAGGAGCCTCAATAACTCCATGAATTAGCTTAAATAAGAATATAAGGTCGAACACTTTTCGTCGTTTCTCAAGGGAATCCAATTTAAAGTATATTGACATTTTCTCCTCTAAATTAGTAATTCGACGTAGGTTTGTTTTCTAGCCTTAAAAATAGAAAAAACTGAACTTTGAAAACAACCTATTTCGGGACTTGATTCAAGTGATTTATAAAACTTTACCTCAATACGACCTATTTTAGAACGGCTTTAAAACGTCTGCTACGTTGAAAAATGCAGGCGTTTAGATTTGGAAGCGGACAATGTGTCTAATGAAACCAGCGCTCCGTGGGAAGCGGGGAACGGGAGAAATCAATCGAATGGCTGCCATTTTAGGCTAAGTTCGCACTGCAGGGCCCTGAGACAAGTGGTTTTCTATTACCGTAAACGCTTTAGAATAGAATAAAAATGTAAAATAAAAATGAGAACGCTTTAGAATAGAATAAAAATGTATAATGTATGGTACTTCCCCTCCACATTTTTTTCAGATAAAGCTAGAATTCTGGAGGGAGCTCCCTGTCCTGTAGTGGACGTTTCGTGGGATGTTATGATGAAAAAATGTATAGGATTGGCTTTAGCTGTCACGCAACATTTCGTTAACCAATGTCAACCCCATACATTTTCATTCTATTCTACTAGCGAAAGCCGCTTGTCTCAAACCGAGGTGACTTACATAGCGTCTGGAACTTAGGGTGAACTTCTGCCAGAGCTATGCTAAGTAGCAAACCTGTGAGCTGAAAAAAGCAAACCAATGGAATATGAATTAACTTTTTGTTAATACTTTCTACCACTTTACCATAAACCTAGAAGACTCCCTCTTTGAAAATTTTAACCAAAAATACTACATTTTCACATAATTTTTGCTTGAAGCATGAAACTATGAAATAAGCATGTCTAAAAAACCAATTAACATTTTATCTAGTAGGTTATAGCAACGATTAGATCCAGTACCAATTAAATTCAAGTCAGCCAAATGATTGTTAGAAGTGACTATGAGTGTATTTAAAATATATGTTTTCCTCTTTTTAACATATTGTTCAGTTTATTGTAACAATCAATCTGGTATGTGATAAATTCGTATTTTTTATGTAAATTTTTAATTCATTTCAATACCCCATCGTTCTCGCTAGGTATATGTTTCTTGAACGCACTGGCAACTTTTAGCTCCGCAATTATTTCTAGTCTTCGCAGCAAATATTTAATGAATATATTATTCATAAAGAGCGTAACAAAAAGGGTATAGCAAACTGAACAACTTTTCTTCCCATAGAAACTGAGTCAGCTGATAGCGCATTTTATACAGGAGTTGCAAGCAAATTGCTCAGTTTTATGGTTATAATCACATGGTTCAGGCTTGATATACCCTTTCTGTTACACCTTGTATATCACAAGGAACAGATTATAGTTCGCTGCAAGGAACATACATAATACTCTATATATTAAATATTCTTCCCGACGACAACGCTGCAATGAAACTATTGTTCTCGTCGGCATTTTCAGACCTTTTTTCGTTTTCACACGACTGCGCGGAGCCAAAAAGAAAGTGTAATATATTAGGCAGCCTATCTATGTGAGCAAATATCGGATGTACCACTGTGGCTCCTAAACGACTGGACCGATTTCTATGTTCTTTTTAATATCAAGGCCACGAACAGTTCGTAGAAATCTTGTCAAAGTTTATGAAATTCGCTATCGTCAGGAACTCCACAGCAACTTTTTTTTAACATCCTTCTATCACTCGAGACAGAACAGAAATGATAGAACAAAACTTTTATGTTTCAAGATTGATACTATAAAACGTAACCCATGAAGCATAAAACTCATTGAAACTAGATGGCGCTTTTAAATAAGTTGGAAAGTTATTATGGTCTTATGAGTGTTTTGTTAAAAAATCGGTCAAAATTTCAACGTAGTTTAAATATAAAGAAACGCTCAAGCTATATTTGGTATGTTTGGTATATAACAATTTCGCAAGCTATTTATTAGCACCATCTAGTTTTATACTTTACGGTTTACAATTTCTATAAGTGGGTGGTCAGTCCTCATGGTTTTGAGAACAAAAGTAACCGTATGTACGGTCAACCACACGTCGGTAGAAACTTTTGAAACTCTATTACCACGACATAAGGTCCAAAAGTGTTTCTACTGACGTGCTGTTGAGTGTACAATCCTTCGAAGTTCTTCCTTTTAGTTAAAAGTTTCAAAACCAGAGTATACTTTATTCATATTAGGATTCTTTGATCACAATACAGTGTTATTTTTGGACCCCTAGCCAAATGTTTGTATATGGCTCAGAAAATGAAACTGAAAAACTTTCCCAATAAAAAATGGGACGAAAATGAAAAAAAAGGTTGGTCTTCCCATACAAATTCCACTTTTGCTGGTGCAGGGTTTGAATGGGAGACCCACGAACAAAATTCGTTTTTCGACCCATGTTTCTTTAGGAAAGTTGTTCAGATGTGCTCTCTGAGTAACATACTAAAATTTGGCTAGGGTTCCTAAAATAATCCTGTATACAACATAATTTCTTCAACTTTTAATTAACGTTTTACAGAAGAAAACGAAAACAAAACTTTGGTCACACAAGCTACATATATTTTGAAAGAATGGTCGAATAAATCTGATCATTTATTAGAAAGTAATATAACGGCGACAAGGCGACGCTACAACCGTGGCAAAAATACCAAAAAGAAAGAAATATCACAAGAAATTATCATTGATGATGAAAAATTTAGAAGGACTTTAAAACTTGACGACCTTACGAATAAATCTGATCATTTATTAGAAAATAATGGAACGGCAACAAGGCGACGGTACAGCCGTGGCAAAAATACCAAAAAGAAAGAAATATCCGAAGAAATTATCACTGATGACGAAAAATATAAACGAAGCATCAAATTTGACGACTTTAGTAACGAAGTCAAACTGAATGTTGACAAACTAAGGGCATGTTCTGCTAAAGCGAAAAAGAAATTTACAAGCTTGCACGACTTCAAACACGATATCTTGCATTGCGTGAAGAAAACCGGGGGCTCCAAGAAGATGCAGAAAAAGGTTGGAGAAATTTTTGATACCTTCACTGGAGCTAAAATGACGTCTTCTGAACATGATGCTTTGAAGTTTATGGAAGCAGATATAGATGGCTATGGGTAAGCTTACAAGTTTCAACATAAAATAACTAAAACATGTTTCTCTTACCGGACTTACGGAGCGAAATGAAAGCCTGTCGAAACTCTGTTATTGTTTTTTTTGTATGAAAGTTAAACAACAATTTAAATAACAACAAAGTCATTGCTCTAGCGTTTTTTAATTTCTACTGAGTCAGCTCCATAACATGACCTAGGACGTTTGGAGGGGACCTAGTTTTTAAAAGAGCGAGTGTCTTGGTCGCAGATTGCTATGTGATGAGGGTAAGGGTTGCCAAAAGCCTACTTTGATGACATATTTACAGAAAGTTGTTTTTTGCATATGTACTCGTAACACATTGCTATACCCTTTTATAGGTTAGTTAGTAACAGGGTAAAAGTGGGGTGGGAGGGACACTTTATACATCATATTACCATAATATGTCTGTTTATCATAATTTTGATATTAATGAAAATAAATATGACTATTCCCGATTGGTTCCAGAGTAAAAGTTCTCACCCGCGCTTATGATGACAAAGTGAAGGTCGATTTAAATATAAACAGTAGTTTGGTTTTCGCTGAAGAAGACTCTCATTCTAAAGAAGCAAAGAAGAAGAAGAAGCGTAAGAAGAACAAGGATTAGTGTCAAAGCTTATTTTTGTACAACAAACGTTAACAAAATAAATGGTTTGTAAATATGTTTATTGTCTCTACTTATTGTCAAGCAAAAATGTGTAAAAAAAATTAGTACCTAATCACTATTTTAGCGTGTAACTCAGTCCGTGAACAACTTTTTCTAAGGAACATATGTCAAAATACGAAAAATAAACAGCTTCCCATAGATACTGCACCAGCGTACATATCGTATTTAAGGTAAAAAAAAATTCTTATTTTGAGCTATGTTTACGGAAAGTTGTTCAGTTTCTGGTATCAAGTAGTAAGTTAAAATAGTGCATAGGTACAATTTTTTTCAACTAATTTTCTGTGGTCTAGGACAATAAATACGATTTCTAAAACTCAGGAATGATTACTCGCGACAAGAGTCAAGGCTATATTTTATTTTGTGAAGCATCATTAGCGACAATCACATATTATAAAGAGTGTAAAGGACGTTGTTCCGAAAACTGAAAGGGCGTGCTCAATCAACGAAACTGAACAACTTTCCTAAAAGAAACATATGTTGGGATATGAAAAAAAAAATGATGACCTCTCCATACTAATTGCCCACTCTGGTCGAACAGTTTGTATGGAGAGGTCATAATTATTTGGGAAAGTTGTTCAGTTTCGTTGACTGAGCACGCCCTTTCAGTTTTCGGTACACCGTCCCTTACACCCTGTATAACTTTCATGGAGTACACCTAATCTAAATTTAGAATCAATTCTACTTTCTGTGGGTATTATAGTTAATTTTATAAAATGTACAGTCAAGAGTAAGCTTGACACACACGGTGTAACTTTAACTCTTATAACGATTGACCTTATTATCATCATCATCATCATCATCATCACAACATCCCATGAAACGTCCACTACAGGACAGGGAGCTCCCTCCCGAATTCTATCTTTTGCTGGAAAAATGTGGAGGGGAAGTACCATAGTCACCTCGCTTGTTAGCGTTACGGCTGGCACCATGGACCGCGTTTGTAGTTGACCGCAGTGAGTAAGATGTAAGACAAAGGAGGACGCTGCTGCCCATCCTCCAGTTAACCCTTAGTCGCCTCTTACGACACCCACGGGTATGTATGGGTTGGTACTATTCTTTGCCGGCACCACACAGGACACAGGTATTTTTTTTTGTTTATTTATAAACAAATAAACAAAAAAAAATATTGATGGCACTTTCTTGCAGATTAATAAGATCATAATTCTATTCATTATTTGTTTTATATTTGGAACTTTATTCAAGGTTATCAATCTACGCGTTAAATATTGTTTTCATTTTTAGTTTGATACTTAAAATTAAATGTTCGAAAATTGTTCGTCATAAGGGTCCCCTAGAGCTGTGAGTTACAAACTTACTTTTGCGATAACTTCTAAACTACGAAACAATTTATGGAAAAAATTGTACATACAAATTGGATAAGATATATAAAAGTTTAGAATGGGTTTTTAATTGAAAACTATTAATCAATTATAAAGATAGAGAAAGTTGACAATATGTATGAAAAAACTTTACTCGCTCTATCTTCAAATTGATAACAACATATTTGAATTAAAAACCTATTTCAAACCTTGATACATCTTAACCAATTTTTTTTTTTGTAGTTTAGAAGTTATCGCTAAAGTTAATTTGTATGGAAATTCACAGCTCCAGGGGATCGACGACCAATGTCGTTCATTTTCATCATTAGGTTTGTTATACATATTTTTTTACAGAGGATTTTTATCTAAAATTAAAAGCTATTCCCATTCGTAGTTAAATAAAAATAAAATTTGAATTTATAATTCCTAAAAAAATGCTAAGTTGTTTGTACTGAAAATTGAATAAACCTAAAATTCTCCATAGAAAACGCCAAAGGTGTGACGTGCCTTTGACTGTACCTATAGCAAATTTATATTATTTTTAATCCACAAAAAGCTAAGTTTAACATTTTTGTTTCAGGTAAGAATCTGCAATTACAAATCATCTACCAGGTACAAAAATTGAACTAAGAATAAATTTTACGATAAAATGAAAATCAGATTTGTCTTCTTCACGCAGCTTCGTGCAGTTAAAAGCAGCGCCATCTCTAGTATTTTGAAGGTACCAATTGCGTCGCTGTTACGCTTGCTGTTACGTATAACATGGTTGCGTTGCCAGCTGATGAGATTCACAAAGCTGACACTAGATGGCGACAGGTTTATTTTATGATTGGTTAACTTTTGTTTTTCAATTTCTCTCAAGATATAGTAAAACATAGTAGAATTAAATAACTAATTAAACATGTAATGAAATAAACATATAGTTCTAACCAGAATTTATTTCATTCGTTATTCAAAGATTTGTAACAAACTGTTTATTATCAAGAAGCTTCAAATTGTTTAAGTTTTCAATATTTTTTCAGTTTGATTTAAGTTCAATATTCCTAATATAATAAAAGTATTTATGAATTTGTCTTTTGCCTTTAACTTTTTTCTAATAGATGCGCTTGTAGATGTATAGCCTAACAAATCCTTACCCTTAAATGGAGGTGGGCCGGCCATATTCAAAGAGTAACGGATAGCAGATGGTCACAAAGCGTAACAAATTGGTACCCAATGTATAAAAAGAGGAGACGAGGGAGACCACTGAAAAGATGGAAAGACGACATAATAGCAATAGCCGGAAAAAATTTACATAGAGTTGCTCAAGATAGAGAAAATTGGAGGAGGCTTTCACCGCAAAAGGCGGCCCTTTCACCTAACAAAAACTAACATAATTTTTAAGAAACAAAACTAATAAAACTAACATATACAAATAAGAACTCATTATTTTAAGAAATACTGTAGACAGATTCCTTTGTAAGGGAAAAATAAAAGCTATATTATATTATTATATTTATGAATTTGTCAATAGATCAGTAGATAGCTGCTATAGAAATACTGCTATAGAAATAATCCTTTACGAGTAAGAAGCGTTTAGCAATGAATAGAAAATACGTTAGTTCGTATATCTATTTACAAATTCAGTACCTGTTGGGAATAACGTTATACTGAACCTAAACTAGAAATACTCTATTAGTAACTTATTAACTTGTTAACCGTTCTGGCGAATTAAATTAAAATGATCTGAACTGCGAACGAAGTTTCCAAGTTATTCCTGAGGAGATAGCAATTATGAAAACTTGGTCTTGTCTTTCCCATTTGTGGCTTTTCCCGTAGTGTGGAAAGATCAAGTTTTGCCATGAAGTGAAAACTGAAAAGGAAATTCTGAATTTAGGGACTACTTACTTACTTAAATAGTACTTTTACTTTTTATTTCCAAATAATTATCGCTTGGACAGAAAATCAATGTGCAACAAAAAAGTCTCGAATGTGTACAACGCCATCTCTACATGAACTCCCAATTTTTTTTCCAACGATACCTAAACAACACCCACTTAAACGCAAGTAGCGCCATCTCTGTTCTGCCTAGAAAACTTTATCTCTTAGCGTTTCGCGTTACAAACAAGGGTTACAAACAAGTGAGGAGCAATTGTCAGGAGAAGTTTTTTGAGATAGAGTGGAGATGGCGTTGCAAGCATTGGCTACTTGTGTAGAGGTGGCACCACAAGAAATGAACCGGGTGAGCCTATTTTTGTTGTATTTTGTGATCTACAACGGTTCATGTCATGATGCTCTGTACTGATGCAGTAACAAAGGATACTAAAATACTTACATTACATGTAAATAAATGAGTACCTACAGAATAGTAGAGTTCGTAAGAAATTATCTACCTAAATATTTCATGACTTTCTTAGGTAAGATTATAGAATTGTATTTTAACAACATATAGCCATGAAAAATATCCGCTGCCCTGCAAAAGAGCAAGTTATGCGCACAGTTGGTTCTTAACAAAAATTAATTCCGTCATGATTGCCATTACTCCGGCGGCAGGCGCTGCAAATAAATCTTCTGATTTGAATAAACTTCCTATTTGTCCTCCGCACCAGGCCTATAACAGTGATTATTCTCTTAAGTAGTTAAGAGTAGGGATGCCGTCTTAATTTTTGACTTAATACGAAATCAAGAGGGTAAATGAGTGTTGTAAACTCTTTGAATATACCTACGATAAAACCTTATTCATTAGGTATTTTTTCTATCTGTATTTAGTATTTCAATTCAATTCAAAATTTATTGGTAAATAAAGATTTACATGTCAGTCATGGTTACAACAAAATTCATAAAATAAAAGATTTATCATCATATTACACCTACAGTCAGACGTCTCGCACTGTAACGCTAGCAACTATGGTACTTCCTCTCCAGAACATCCCAGGCATTTGCTGAAATTCTAGAGAGTGCCCTTGTCCAGCAGTGCACGTTTCATTGGATCTTATGATCATCATCATATACTGTGGGTTGTTAGTTCGATATCCGACCTCACTAACCCTGTTTTCAGAGTTGTTGAGCTGCCAAAGGCCTCTGACATGGCTCATTAACGACTACATACGTAGACAGGTTGTCATCACCGACGGCTAATTGTGCCTTCCGAAGCACGGAATCATCTTACTTTTCGGTTAATCAGGTTATTCATCCTACAATATTCTAACCAAACTGGGGAGTTTGCACAAAGGAATTTTCGTTTATTATACCAACTTAAAAGTATAACTACTAGAAAAAGTATGCAAGCAAGTGATTGTTTTACATTCTGAGAACAGGCTGAATGTCCAAGACTCTTTTGCCAAAATAGAGATGTATTATGTGATGGCAAGTAAGCGCCTTTTTGGTTAAATTTGCAATTTGGATTAGTTTCGATGCATCTTAGTTCTCCTCACAAATATGTCGAAAAATATCGTAACGTACACTTCAAAGCACCTACCTACGGAACCTGTATCTTAAACTATTATTTCTGCCATTTATACCTATGATCCTCGGGAAATTTTAAGCTTCGAGGTACTGTTCCTCCTAAAACGGTACTTTGATGAATTGAGCCATAACGCCCTAAGATTATCTCCCCTGAAATCAATCGGCATCTCTTTAACAACATCATGTAGCTTCCTGCCATTTCTCCCACTCGAGAGTGATTTTCCCCACGATTTGACTCGCTCCCTACCCCATACGATCGAGATACATGGGAAGATATATTGGATCCTTTAAAATTCAAAGAGTTAAATTCAATCTTTGATGTTTTGCGAAGCTTTAAAGGAAGGAGCCATTGTGTAGGCACGGTTTGGTTAGTGGAAAGCCTAACTTACCATATTATGTAATAAAGCTTACCTACTATACATTAGATGACTGACTATATCAATGACAAAGAGATCTGGTGCTGAGATATGCCAGTGAAACACAATAAACACATTTTAAAAATCCGACTCTTAAAGTAGGCCGTGATGCAGTGGTTTCTTGTTTTTTTTTTTACGCTGCCATAGCATGATCCGAAATGGTGTAGGCTCGCTCTATTTGCATTTTATTCTGCATGACATTCAATAATAATCTATAAAGAATCTACATTGAATAAAATTATCTGAATCTATCTGAATATTGTAAAGAGTTTTGAATTTGCCAATAAGCTTCTTTCTTGCCTCCCAGATATTAACCGGGATGTCCAACAGTGCTGTGCGAGAGCACAGATAATATAATTAGCGAGAGAGCTAAGTTGTGAGCTGGGAAAATTTCAACCAATAGCATTGCGCCATTTTCCCAGCTTGTCAAATGCGTTGTCAAATGAAGCAATCCTATTGGCTGGAAACTCAAAGCCTAGCTTCTTAGTGGAAATTTACCCTAACGTTCCAAAACGTGTAAAGTACACCAATCAAATGAAATAAGTAGTGGTATAGGATTTAAATTTTAGTAACAGAAAAATAAGAGCGATTGCCAATAGCTTCCTTGATTTAAGCAACATTTAAAAAGAAAAATAACCATACCAGAAGACAGAAATAAAAATACCGTGACGCGCAGTAACGCAGAAGGGTAGTAAAAACTCTGTTTCATGTATTCTATGGTAAAAACGCTTCGAGTCCGACATATACTTGAACAGTTTTTATTCTTTGTTGTTATTTTATTTAGTATAAACATACCAATTTTCACGCTTGTAAGTGTTCCCGTTTTTACGATAGAGCTAAAACAAAAATTGAGCAAAAATCGCCTGAAAAATACATTTTAGGGGAGCCCGCCTAATTTATATTTTTTTGTTTTTAGTATTTATTGTTATAGCGGCAACATAAATATATAATCCGTGAACATTTCAACTGTCTACCTATAACAGTTCATGAGATACAGCCCGCCGACAGACAGACAGACATCGGAGGCATATTAATAGGGTCCCGTTTTTCACCCGTTGGGTACGGAACCCTAAACATAGAGTTTAAGCTTTTGTGATTCTAGGGTTTACGTTTGTTTTTATTTTTTGAATTTCAACCTCATGCTCATTTATTACTATTAATACAAAGTAGTATAATTACAATAATAATTAACTGTTAAAATTACTCCATATACGTAAGGGCAGTGTATAAAAGACCCTATATGACCATAGCTACGCACAGGCGAAGATACGCTGGGTATTACGAGCGGAGGCAAGCGGTGATGAGAATTTAACGATCGCGATGACTTCTCGCGGTTTTTCCTGTTCCGCCGGATCCCAGGATCACTCTTCATCCGGTAATGAGCGCAGCTTCCCGGTACTGAGCCAAGGATCGCTGAATAGTGTTATCATACTAATGTTGCCTTAAAAACAACGGGGTATTTTCTTTGAGGTACTCAAAGAATGAGATGGGTTAGTACTATTCTTTGCCGGCACCACTCGGGCCCACTAAGGCCGTTTGAGGCAACTAAGGGTTTAAAGTACCATAAACCGACGAGCGTGTATGAAAGGATTGATAAAAGTTCAGGAAGCAAGGGAAGTATGTCAAGATTGTAGCAGGTGGAGAACTGTGGTCTCTGCCTACCCCGACGGAAACAAGGTGTGATATTATGTATGTATGTAAGGGCTTATGAACCGGAGGATGGGCAGGAGCATCTTTCTGGGTATCGTACCATCTTACACACTGTGGTCACCAACAACAGCGGTTTCCAGGCGCATCGCTTACTAGCGTGGTGACTTTGGTAAGTCCCCTCCTAAGTACCATACATTTTTTCTGGAGTTTTGTAGGGAGCTCCCTGTCCTGCAGTGGACGTTTCATGGGATGTTATGATGATGATTTCTCAAAAAATTACCATTTGAAATACTGCTACATTAATAACATGCAAGTCCCTGTATGTCGGCCACCAACATGGCAAAGCGAAATCTAGTTTTCGGTGTTATTTCTGTCAGACAATAGACTAGACGGCAGTCGCTGTGTGTGAAAACCATTTCCCTCGTCAAATCTGAAGCCGACTCTTTAAAACGCAGGAAGGCAAGAACAATTTAATGGAGAATCAATTTAAGAAAAGCTTTTATTTTGTCAATACGGCGATCACAATTTCCATGGTTTTCATCCAGCTAGCTAAACCAAATAAATGTTTCACAATAAGATTAAATTATTCCATTATTTATAATTATTCGTATCGAGTTAAAATAATAAACCGATTATTAATAAAATTTGTTATCACTCATAAATTAAAACTGTTAAAATTACAAATGTAATGTGCCTGAAATCTGTTATTTGCTATTCGAATTGAGCAGCCATAGTTTTGTCTAAACACTGGAATATTACAAACATCATTTATTTCGAATAATCGCTTTGGGATTAATCTATGTTCAGTATTTCAGCTCAAACTGATGGAAATATTGGATATTTAAACAAAAGTGCTTTAGAATTGAAAGTTGGCCTCAAATTTTGTGTTCATTTTGTATTTGGTTGTAAATACAAGAAGCAATTTTCACGGCTATTTCGATTTCGTTTAGAAGATTGCTCCTTATTTTATTGGAGCTATAAAAATTAAAACTCTGAAATCTATTTGCTGTGTAATCGAACTCTTAAAGTTGTCTAGGAATTTGATATTTTTATATAGCTGTTATTAATTTTTCTAAGAATGACGAAATCCATCAGAGTTATTGTTATACTTTATTTTCATCTTCGTGACCCATAATATTAAGGAAAAATCCCCACCATTTTTCCCATCTAAGAATTTTAATATGAACTGTAAACTACGTAATTTGCAAGTAATTTTAAATACAAAAACCATTGATCTGAATTTCAAAGTAACACATCTCAAGAAGAACTAAAGTACCTGACTTAGCCCTGAGAATCGCTAAACTAAAGTGGCAGTGGGCAGGGCACATTGCAAGAAGAACCGATGACCGATGGGGCGTGGCGGGTTCTAGAGTGGCGACCACGTATCGGAAGACGAAGCGTTGGCAGGCCCCCACAAGGTGGACCGACGATCTGGTCAAGGTCGCGGGAAGCCGCTGGATGCGAGCAGTGCAGGACCGATCGTCATGGAGATCTTTAGGGGAGGCCTATGTCCAGCAGTGGACATCTTTCGGCTGATATGATGATGATATCTCAATATAACGTGTGGTACCAACAATTATTTGGGATAAAAGTAGTATTATATAGTCTAAGGATAAAAGAAAATCCCAAAGCTCCTACTGAAATATTTTATAGATCCCGACGCAAGCTAGGCCAACATTTCAATGAAAAAAAAAAAAAAATCTTTGAAAGCGATACACTCACCCAATTTAGGGTGAAGTCCAGAGATCCGCACGTTTGATTGACCCAATTGGTTCGCTGACCCCCGTCATCCCGTAATTGGAGGTCTGTGGGGCACAGGTGCAAAGCCCCCATACATAATGTCATTTATAATGTAAGTAGCTACTGTGTACTGGGAAAACACGTCGAACCTTGCTCACATTCGTGTTCAAAATCAGCCGCAATCTTTATTTTAAAAGTTTTAATTATTTTATAACCACAAAGATGTATCTCTAGTAGCAGAGACCTTGCCAACACGATATAACGTGCCAACCGAAGCAAAAAAACCGTCAATTGCGACTCGGACTCGTGCGCCAAGGGTTCCGATATATCTTTATTAATTTTAGAAGTAATAAAATCAATTTTTAGGACCGTAAAGTAGAGTTGTTTGCAGGTTTCTAAAAAAGAGATCATTTTATCTTTGCTCTTTTATTTATAATAACTAATGAAATTAAGATCATCATCATATCAGCCGAAAGACGTCCACTGCTGGACATAGGCCGGTCGGTCCTGCACTGCTCGCATCCAGCGGCTTCCCGCGACCTTGACCAGATCGTCGGTCCACCTTGTGGGGGGCCTGCCAACGCTTCGTCTTCCGGTACGTAGTCGCCACTCTAAAAGCATTACGCCCCATCGGCCATCGGTTCTTCTTGCAATGTGCCCTGCTCACTGCCACTTTAGTTTAGCTATTCTTATTAAAATTAAGATAATTATTTATAATCACTAAAGTTTGTAGCATCTGACTTTTATGCTCTCTTTTATATAAAAAAAACTGAGCACAGGAGACTTAAAGAAAATACCAATAAATGCCCTTAAAATACCGGGTGTTAAACTAAAGCCTCCCGAGGCGCGTGCTGCTCTTGGCTGATTGAATATTCCGCGCCAGTTCGGAATATTTCCATAATCCTTACAACTTCACCTTACAACAAACTTCGTAAGTAGGGGCTTTGTAATAGCCTGTAACATCGAGAAATTTAAAGATGTGTTATAACATCACTATACCTGACAAAAGTACTATTTAGTTTGCAAACATTTCGCACTAAGGCATCTGGGTACTTATTGGGGGTCCTTTTAAACCAAAGTGGTGCGGCTGGAGAGCACTGCTCTGCCGCCGGACCACATACGTTATTCATTATTTGATAATCTTTTGAGGTACTATTAATTTTGACCTGTGCTTAGGAAAGTACTGTACATGTAGCTATTATTTCGCACTGAGGCATCTGGGTACTAAATGGTGGTCCAGCCACAGAGCATGACACGCAATTACCTGAATGAAAGTTAAAAGAATGTATAAATAAAACATTATGTAAAATAGCTTACAATCGATTAGATGACTATACGAGTATCAATGACAAAGAGGTGTAGTGCTCTGATATTCCAGCAAAACACAAGAAACGCATTGTAAGAAGCCGAGTCTTAAAGTAGAACGCGCTGCAGTGGTTTCTTGCCGTTTCTTTTACGCTGCCATAGCACGATCAGAAACCGAAAACCAGGGACCCGCTCAAGGCCAAAGTATTTCTACTGAAGTAGGTACTGCCGTGTGTACATAAAATTACTACACACCGCAGCTTGCATGTGAAATAGTTGACTGTGACTGGCAAGAGATTGGCAGTAAATATATTGAAATTGAAAATCAACAGTCAGTGTATTGAAAAACCGTTCGCCGTTTAAATGTGGTCTCAAAACTATGGCCCCAAAATCGTGGTCAAGATGATGGAAAAAGGCATTCAATAATGGCCTTCAATATGTTATATAGACACCTACAAAGAATAAAATTCCAAAGCCTAAAATGAAATTAAAATAACCCATAACACATCCATATTTTTTTTTACTTACAAAAAGTATGTTGTACTTGAAAGCCTTTGAGGAATGGCGACGAAGGTTCACTACTCAAATCAGTTGTACGCGCAAGGGCTCGTACCTGCCAGTTTGTTTGTTTCTTAGTTAAACCTTTACAATCCCGTACCTACGTCTTTGATTGACGTGTATGTATATGTTATCGTTAAAGTGCAGAAAATGAACACTTAAACAAGGTAACCTGCAGATAATATGATAAATGATTCGATAAGTAAAAGTGCGAATTCTTAATAAGTTTAGCCGAATTACTCACTTTGCCTAGTTTATCTTCACATTAATGGATCATAATCTGCAGATTGACTGTGTATAACATATAGAAGCTGTAAATACATAGTCAGATCGTTTACCACGTCTTTTTGCAAGAAACGAAGTCAACGTATCTAAGCAAGATTACAGACGTGTTTTTTTTTATTTACTGGAAAATTACAAAAGGTTCAATGACAGTTTTTTACAATGGAGCATAAACCTAACATTTATTGCGCGACAATAGTAGGCGATCATAACTACATAATTAAATAACTTCAACATTATACGTAATCTATCTATTGCGATATTAGCAATTAACTGGCAGTGCTCGAGTATACGTTGCTAAGTATAGCTCTATATTTAACTATGCACTAAACCGGTCATACGAATGCGAAAACAGGGTGTGTCAAAATTATCAGCTAAGATTAAAGATTTAATATTAAAACTTAATATGAGGAGTCAAAAGGGGCTTGAAATGGTTCTTAAAACATACACACGGCTGGTGCGTCGTCACCTTGTTCTTTCGGTAAATTGACACACTCAATACTTACTTAACTTATTCTATCAATAACTCTTTCTTGGCTACTCGATTTGCAACATTTTAGATTCTTGTAAAATGATAATAATAATACTTTCCGCATTAAATATAAATTTTGCTTAGTATGAATGGATACAGTTTTTAATCCTTTTAATCTGTAGCACAAAATGTATTTTTTTAAACAAAATAGATGTCTCTTGAATTTTCCTAAAAGTTTTTCCCTGTTTTTGACTAAGCTAACCCCAAACAAAAGGTCTTTTTCCAGTATCTGGACTAAAATCTAGAAAATAAACAAAGCGTTTGCACCCTCGATCCTCGAAAGCCCATTTCCACCTGACGTCCTGTATAAATTTCATTTCAAACAGTTTGCCCCTCGACCTGGCGCCGTATTTGCCTGGATTTAGGCACAAATATACTGGGTCTCTTGAAAAAGTATCTAAAAAAATCTATCAAAATTTTAGTTTATGAGAGCGGAATACACAATTTCAACTTTAGAATCATATCAGTCAATTCAAGATAGTTTGAAAACAGTAATATCTAAGACCTGGTATGCATAAGAGCGTGAATGTACTAGGCTAGCAACGCTGGCAAAGAGGCGAGTGCTGCGAATTTCAAAAATCCTACGCTTCAATGGTTGGGAGCGCGGATTAGGGCGCTATGTATGAGCTAGGGCTGCGAAGAAGCAAATACCGATATGGAAAATATATTCTTAGCAGAATACTTTTGCCTGTAGAAAGGCTTGCTGTAATAGTTTTTGATCTCATCATAAGTCGAAAAAACAAAATAAGTTTTTTCAACTTTTATCAAGATTTTTTTTTTTTTTGGGAGACTATTATAATCAGTTTACCTAGTCCAAATGAGTTGTTATAATATTTTGACGTCCTAAAATTTCAAAATTCAGAGTATAGTACAATAAATTAGACGTAAGAGCTGTGCATAGAGTGCTATGTTTCAAGTTATATAATATGTTGGCATAATAACAGTATTAATTCCTTACCAATAGCAACCACAATCAACTCAATCCATCACACCTAACAACCAACCCTAGATCGCTCGCTTGCAACCTGACTGCCGATGCCTTCAATATGCACCTCACAATACTCGCCACATACCAACTTGTATTTGCACTTAGCTCATTCCGTTTCAGAACACGTATGAAGCAGTTTCGACTTTATGCTGTTAGGTTACAGAGAGAAGTAGGATCTGTTGATTGTAAAGTTACGTTTGTTTGAATACCTTCGATTTCAGACTATCAAGCGTTTTGCAAAGCAAGTTCGACCTTATTGCTTTGCGGGTAGAGACTTAATTCAAACATGGAACAGTAAGTAATATTGTTGTGTATCGTACATGTATGGTAACAGATTCAAGTTGGTTTGACGATGCCTATTTTACAAGCAATGGACGCTGCTTCGATGCAGTGGTAGAGACAATATGGCTAACTATATGAGGCTGTGGGAACAGAAGCCTTTGTCGCCGGCTTTTGACCTGCTGGCCTTGTGCAACTGAGAGATACACACTGTTAAGACGCTTCTCCCTAACATAAAATAACAAACATAACATCACTTCTCTTTCCGTATGGGGTAGGCAGAGACCACTGCCCTCCACCTACTACGATCTTGACATACTTCCCTCGCTTCCTCTACTTTCATCAATCCTTTTGTATACGTTCGTCGGTTTAGGGTACTTTTAACCTTGCCTTTTTTTAGAAAGTCCTGAATTTGGTCTTGGCCCGTGGAATATGGGATAGACAAGAAAAAAATAATCGTAAGACAGACAGGCAGACGGACTTCAGACATGACGAAACCATAAGCGTTTTTTGTTGACTACGGAACCCTAAAAAGGGCAAAGGCTACTTGTTTTTGTAGTTTCACATAGACGAGTTGTATAAAGGCGATTTGATTAAAAACCACAGCCAATAACCTATTTACGAGTACTCCCACAAAGGTCTACAACCCGTAGCTAAACTCTACGCCGTAGGGGCTCCGTAGCACTTTAAACAGAATGAAGGGATCAGTTGACATTAAAGTTAAGGAAGCAGGTAAGCAAGCCACAAGCGGTCCTTGCGGTGCCCAACTATGCGGAAGTTAGGACAAGTTGAAACAAGTTTTACACACATCTGTACCGCATGTTTTACTATGAGATAGTAAGTAGGTATTTTGGACTTTCTAAGATATTTTGCCGTGGTAAAAGTGTTTTTTGGTATTTTCAAAGTTACGCGTTTTTTTTAAGGCAAGGGGTTGTTTCGCCGAGGTTTGACCAGTGTAAAAGTAGCCATGGCTGATTTTATAATACGAGTATGAATGGATTGTTTGTTTATCTAACTAGTTAACAAACGTTTTCTCTTTCCTTTCTAAAATCTTTTGTTTTATTTTTTTGTCAACAAAATATAAAGCGTTAGAAATAGATTTAAAATTACTTCAACTTTAACTCCTAAAATGAGAAGTTCTACAAATACTAATACTAATATTCAGTTATAAATAACACATCTAAAATTAACTGAAGCGATGTACCTATATCCAACAATTAATACATGATTTTAAGTTTGATAAATAAAACTAAAAAATCCCTGTGCCTAACAAGAAAGTTACCAAAACCCTCGACTTCCCTTAACCCTTACCACGCAATATAATATGCCCCCATAATAAAGGATCAACTAAACTACGTGTGTTTGTGCTCCACTCAAGTTCGCCCTCAGAAATAATGACCTCCCATAACGATTGACGGAGAACTTGTGTGCAGGTGCCATTTGGAGAGGTTCTAGAGGTCTTCACCTTTAACTTAATGTAAGCGCTTAGTGCGAAAGCGATGTATTTAGGAAAAGGAGAGAATGTGTTTTTTAGGGATTTGTTGGGTGACTGTTTCTCGCGATTAAAGTGAAGTTCATGTCCAATAGGACACGCAATATTTACAGCTAAAGAGTGCAATCCTCGATCCGTGTCTGTGTTCCCCAAGTTCATATGACTCGGATATATTACAGTCACGAGTAAATAGGCTTCTGCTGGGCAAGCTCATTCCATCGTCGATCTCATTTCTATCTTTAGGGTTTAGATCAAGGTCAAGAGAAAACTGGTTAATCATAAAAAAAAATCTTAAGGCACAGTTTAACTCAAATTCGATACAATGCAAAGGTGTAAAATACATTTAACGAACGGAGTTCAGTGGAATAGGTCACTACTTTACAACCAATGTGGTTACTACCCTTACCTGTCTACCAAGCCCAGAATTGTAAAATTGCTGAATATTTATTTATTACTAGCTGTTGCCCCGCGGCTTCGCTCGCGTGGATTTCGTATTTATGTTGTTACCCGGTTTTCCGAAGCAATGAGATATTTTCCCGTCATTTCGGGGTAATTTTAAACTAAGGAAAAACAGGACTAACCCTGCGCAAATCAATGAGTATAATTCAAGATCCAGCTGAATTTTATATAATATACAGACGTTACTCATAAATTACTCAGAACAGAGGAACTTAGCAGCAGTATCCTAACAAATGTAAAGAGAGAGATAAGAGACACCTTCATGTAATATTTCAAAACAGAGCCAATTCGCAGAAGTAATTGAGAAAAACTATAACCCAGCTCCCTCTCGCTCCCTCTCCCCCCCGTCCGCCCCCCGCCCGCTGGTAGCTGCCCCCTCCCCCGCCCCCGGGTCGCGCCCCCTCCCCCTGCCCCTCCCTCTCCCCCTCCCTCTCCCTTTTCATCACCACCCCCTCCCTCACTCCCTCCCCTCTCCCCCTTCCCCTCCTTCTCCCTTTCCCCCTTCCCCTCCTTCTCCCTCTCCCTCTACCTCTCTACCTCTCTACCTCTCTACCTCTCTACCTCTCTACCTCTCTACCTCTCTACCTCTCTACCTCTCTACCTCTCTACCTCTCTACCTCTCTACCTCTCTACCTCTCTACCTCTCTACCTCTCTACCTCTCTACCTCTCTACCTCTCTACCTCTCTACCTCTACCTCTCTACCTCTCTACCTCTCTACCTCTCTACCTCTCTACCTCTCTACCTCTCTACCTCTCTACCTCTCTACCTCTCTACCTCTCTACCTCTATACCTCTCTACCTCTCTACCTGTCTACCACTCTACCTCTCTACCTCTCTACCTCTCTACCTCTCTACCTCTCTACCTCTCTACCTCTCTACCTCTCTACCTCTCTTCCTCTCGACGTCTCTACATCTCTACATCTCTACGTCTCTACGTCTCTACCTCTCTACATCTCTACCTCTCTACCTCTCTTGTTCTCTACCTCTCTACCTCTCTACCTCTCTACCTCTCTACCTCTCTACCTCTCTACATCTCTACCTCTCTACCTCTCTACCTCTCTTGTTCTCTACCTCTCTACCTCTCTACCTCTCTACCTCTCTACCTCTCTACCTCTCTACCTCTCTACCTCTCTACATCTCTACCTCTCCACCTCTCTACCTCTCTACCTCTCTACCTCTCTACCTCTCTACCTCTCTACCTCTCTACCTCTCTACCTTTCTACCTCTCTACCTCTCTACCTCTCTACCTCTCTACCTCTCTACCTCTCTACCACTCTACCTCTCTACCTCTCTACCTCTCTACCTCTCTACCTCTCTACCTCTCTACCTCTATACCACTCTACCTCTCTACCTCTCTACCTCTCTACCTCTCTACCTCTCTACCTCTACCTCTACCTCTACCTCTACCTCTACCTGTCCCTATCCCTACCCCTTACGCCAATATACAGACGTTACTCATAAATTACTCAGAACAGAGGAACTTAGCAGCAGTATCCTAACAAATGTAAAGAGAGAGATGAGAGACACCTTTATGTAATATTTCAAAACAGAGCCAATTCGCAGAAGTAATTGAGAAAAACTAAAACCCTCTCCCTCTCTCTCCCTCCCCCCCTTCCTCTCCCCCTCCCTCTGTATCTCTCCCTCCCCTCCCCCTGTCTCTCCCCCTCCCCGTCCTCCATCTCCCCCTGCCCCTCCCTCTCCCCCTCCCTCTCCCTTTTCATCACCCCCCCTCCCTCACTCCCTCCCTCTCCCCCTTTCCCTCCTTCTCCCTCTCCCTCTACCTCTCTACCTCTCTACCTCTCTACCTCTCTACCTCTCTACCTCTCTACCTCTCTACCTCTCTTCCTCTCGACCTCTCTACGTCTCTACGTCTCTACGTCTCTACCTCTCTACCTCTCTACCTCTCTACCTCTCTACCTCTCTACCTCTCTACCTCTCTACCTCTCTACCTCTCTACCTCTCTACCTCTCTACCTCTCTACCTGTCTACCTCTCTACCTCTCTACCTCTCTACCTCTCTACCTCTCTACCTCTCTACCTCTCTACCTCTCTACCTCTCTACCTCTCTACATCTCTACATCTCTACATCTCTACCTCTCTACCTCTCTACCTCTCTACCTCTCTACCTCTCTACCTCTCTACCTCTCTACCTCTCTACCTCTCTACCTCTCTACCTCTCTACCTCTCTACCTCTCTACCTCTCTACCTCTCTACCACTCTACCTCTCTACCTCTCTACCTCTCTACCTCTACCTCTACCTGTCCCTATCCCTACCCCTTACGCCAATTTAACCGCTATGCCTAACATAGAAATGACAACCATATTTATTTTTAGACATTTCAAACCTATCGCACCCCAACCCCATCCCCAGGGGGATGATGGTATTTCACGTCCACCACGTTGGATTTCAAAATTGTTGTAGTTTTCGTAATCAGCGACCCGATGAACCATACAAACGACACCCATATTGATTTTTAGACATTTCAAACCTATTGCACCCCAATTCCATCCCCAGGGGGATGATGGTATTTCACGTCCATCACGTTTGATTTCAAAATTGTTGTAGTTTTCGTAATCAGCGACCCGATAAACCATACAAACGATACCCATATTGGTTTTTAGACTTTTTCACCCCATTTCCCTTTTTTAGGGGTTGAATTTGGGGTTGAATTTCAATAACAGTGATGAACGTTGCATAGAATTACATCATTAATGTCTAAATAATAAATTATGTGGATTTTACTTTAAGAATAAAGAATTTTCAACTTCATCCCCCTTTTCACCCTTAAGGGTGTCGAATTTTCAAAAACCCTGAGACACGTAATTGTTAATTTTTAGTCGTCAGCCTAAATACAAATTTTGAAGATCCTAACTTCAAAACTGACGGACTTTCATACAAACTTTCATCCCCTATTTTACCCCCTTAGGGGTAGAATTTTGTAAAACCCTTTCTTAGTGCACCCCTAGGCCTCATAAGGAACCTACATGCCAAATTTGGAATCTCTAGACCCAGTGGTTTGGGCTGTGCGTTGATATGTCAGTCAGTCAGTCAGTCAGTCAGTCAGTCAGTCAGTCAGTCAGTCAGTCAGTCAGTCAGTCACCTTCTTCTTTTATATATATAGATTTATTTGGAGGCTTATTTGATACTGGGTAGAGAATACAGAAAACAAAAAGTGCAAATATGTGTGCTCTATTTTATAAAATTCGACTGAAGATAAATATATTTTTTCTGCCATTTTAGCTTTCTGCAAAAACATACAGTATTAATTTCTAAAATGAGCCTTTGAGAGCCCAATATCCGGCACAGTCGAAAAGGTTATCCTAATACTTTTAATCTTACGAAACGGTCCAATTCACATACTTACCTACAGACTGCTGAGCTTGAATACTATATGGGATCTGACTTAAAAAGAGAACTTTACTTTGATAAAAATTCTCTGCGAGGTATGTTGCTCTTAAACATTGAAAATAAAATTTTACTTTGAAAATATTTACACTATTTCAATAATCTAAAAGAAAAACAGGTTTATTAATAAGTTTTAATATTATATGAAGCGTGATAAAATCTTCAAACGAACTGTAAATAAATTAAGGAATAAATAATCCCAACAGCTTTTAAAATAACATTAAAATTAATACAAAGTTCATTTGGGTATCATTCTCAATGTTAAAATGATCCAATTTTAAAATTTCATTTTATAATGAACCAAAATGCTATCAATATTGCAGAAGTGTAACGAATGTAATTTATAAAATATTAAATTAAGAGAAGTCCAGATTATTGAGTGGTACTAATTATTGCATATGTTACGGATAATGCTAGAAACGTGGTCAAATTAGGTTTGTCCGGATACCTCCGGAGCGATGGGTTTACTTTTTATTGGTCCACTACGAATAAAACTGACAACTACTTAAGCTAAACCTAACTTCACTAAACTTAACGTAACCAAGTTAACACTCTGCACACTTTGGGCGACCAAACAACCCTGCTAAATTGAAATACTCGTATGAGCCGCATAAAATAAAATTTTATAAAAAAAAAACGGCCACGCGCGTGTCGGGCCTCGCATAGTACACGGTTCCGTAGTTTTTTGTGATTTTTATCGTAAAGCAGGATTTTATTTAGTATTTCATAATGTTTACCATATAAATTTTTTACTTCCTAATGCTCAACTAGCTCCTGATTGCTACCTACAAATTTTATTATTTCCAGCTTTTCGGCTATAGTTCATTTACCTGTGAAGCCTACTTAACGGTAATGGTTTACCTTTTAATTTGTATGTTGTTACTTTTTTCACATTTCAGTAACAAAAAATTACGCTCTATAGCTAAATATTTCGCAAACGAATCCCTTAATCGAAAGATGATCTTTGCAGAGTTACGTTATTTTCAAAAGACGTATACCTAGATTTTTTTAAAGATTTTCTTTTATTACTTTGTCGGTGTGGATGAAATGTATATACTAACAGCTATCTAGCACTTAGGGTCTCTCAGCTAAGCCACGGACAGCCAGACCTACAGAAACCTTGTTGACTACGGAACCCTAAAAATCATACCTTCGTTTATTCATGCCTTCTTACAACTGCGAATCAATACCTACTCTAATTTACATGGACTAAAATCTAATTAAAAGTGATTTTGTTGAGTTGTTACAACGAAAAAGCGAGTATTCCATTCAAGCGAATTTAAAATTAAATTAATGATGTAAAGTATACATACAGAGTGGTTGCGGTCGTTGATGAGGCGGTGGCGGTGGGTTTGGGGGTTTGGGTGTGAGTACTGACGTCACCGCATCCCCACAATTTACGCTGCATTACGGCATACTGCTGCTCTGCGGTCGACGTGTGAAACTATCGATAATTACATTCATTATCAATTTAGAGAGCAGTTTGGACATGTTTCATATTATTAAAGCAAATTAACAAATCAGTTTTAAGTCGGTTATTAACGTGTTTTATTGTTTTTGATGTTTGCGGAATAATATTTTAACTGTCACAGTGTTAGTTTAAAGGACTAGGTTGACCATGATTTTTGTTACTCTTTAGGGTTCCGTAGCTCAAAAGGAAAAAGAACGGATCCCTTATAGGATCACTTTGTTGTCGGTCTGTCTTTCAAGATCTTTTTTCTCCCGAACGGGTAGAGGTATCAAGTTAAAATTAATATTAGGTCTTTACCTATGAAATTGCCGTTTTGTATGGCGAATTTTAGGTAAACTCAATTTTCAGTACTAACATTTTTGCATTTTTCTTAGGAATTATAAATCCAATTTTTTTTATTTTTTTAAGCATTATTGGGAAGACATTAAGCTAACAGAAGCTTAAATTTGATTTTCGAAAAATATTATCAGTAAAAAAATATAACAAATCTAATGATGAAATCGGACGACAATTAAGACGAACAATTTTCGAACCTTAAATTTTATATATCAAACTAAAAATAAAAACTTTATTTTATGCGTAAATTAACAACCTTGAAGTCAACTTTTAAATATAAGACAAATGAAAAAAATTGCATTAGTATTATAGGAATTATGATCTCATTAATCTGTAAGAAAATTTCGGCAATTTCATAGGTAAAGACCTATTATAAAATAGAAAAAGCAAAAAAATCAAGCAGTAAAAACTTGAAGCAGTAAAAAATCCAAGCTTCTACGATAACACAATCAAAAGATACGGATATTTATGTCTCCTTCTCTATACATTAACTATGAACCAAACCAAAAGGGTATTAGGGTACTAGACCTAGAATAATTAAAATTGGCAATAAGCTGGGTTTCATTGCACAAGCAAACGTAAAAGTCTGAACTTATTAAATATTACAACTTTTCTCACAAGTTATCACAACCAAATAAGATGAGAATAATGAAAATAATTTCATATAAAAGAGAGGTCAGGTTAGAGTGGACGCGGAGTTTCTAAACCAAAGGGCAAAAACTTGAAGAATATGATATGGTGGATCGGTACGGAGCAAAATGAGGAATAAAATAATGGTATATTATAAAAATAATTTATAATTATACGTAGTTACTTACCAATTTCCGACTTGAAATCTATCTGCAATGATGGACAAGTTGATCTAGTACAGGAAATGCTTACTAGGTGGCAGCACAAACGCAATGTTGGAATGCGTATAGAGGTCGCAAATTTCACAAAAATCAGGCAGGACCACTGTGTTGGTAAAGCGTCTCCGGTACTGACGGAGAAGTGGTCGTCTGTTGTTGTGAAATTTTGCGATTTTCTACTTTTTAGATAAATACAACAACCTTGGATTATTGAAAGTCTCCGCGGGCTCTTTTGTTCTACGACTTTTGGCAAATCACAAGAAGAAATAGTCTTCCAAACAAATTAATCAACCGATTGATCTAATTATTATGGGATTTTTTATTTCTAAAAAAGGTCGTCGAACGTCGTAAAACTGACGTTGTTAATTCTTAACGGGATCGGGAAGCTTTACCTGTAATCCTGTATAATCTCACAGGCACACCTTAGTGCAATAAAGGCTTCTTTAACTTTCTACTAAATCCTTTCACGTGGGTATCGTAAAAGATGACTAATAGTAGATTAGTAGCCAAGGGCTGTAAGGCATCAATTGCAGCCCGAGATATTTAGGCGCACAAGCGCAGCGAGGGTGCCTATAGTTCGAGGGTGCAATTGATGCTTACACCCGAGCTACTCGTAACTACTCTGCTTTACATCTCGATTGTAAGGTAAGTAGGTCCTTATTACCACCAAATTGTAGGTGACCAATTAGCGCTCTAGGGTGATAATGTAGCTAGAAAAGCCCTAGGGCGGTGAGTAATAAAAAAAACCACTTCACTCTTTCAAAACTCAATTACTTACCGCCCTAGGGCTTTTCTAGCCACATTATTACCCTAGAGCGCTAATTGGCCACCTACAAGCCCCATTTGAGGGTAATAAGGACCTACTTACCGAATATGAGAGATGTAAAGTAACCTTTATTAGACCGTGTTCCCAAACTACGGTCTCCAATTCGCTACCATGAGCAACACAATTAAAACACATTTATTTTACAGTTGAACGTGAGATCTTTTGTGGCCTCGTAAAAATTTATGCAATTTATTTCTGTACAGTTTTGAAACTCACAATAAACTCGCAAGCAATAACCGCACTACTCGATATTGACTTCATTTAGTAAACAGCGTGAACACACGGCGGAGTTATTGACGGAACTTTTCAATTCGTCTGTAAGTTCGGCGTTCGACAGCCGCGCGATAGTTCGGAAAGTTCGAGCGCGCTATGCGTTCTGCAGCGATGCAATGTTAGGACGATTCGGGTGGTTTCCCAACAGTCCTGTGCGAGGGAGCTAAGCTGTGAGCTGGAGAAATTGGAACCAATAGGATTACTCCATTTTCTTAGCTTGTCAAATGCACTGTCAAATGAAGCAGTCGTACAGCTTTGATGAAAACCCTCCCTTTATCGGCGGTTTTTAGCACGTAAAGTGTTTCAGCCAGCGAATCAGCACAAATCAATTTTTATTTGACCGCATGTCAGAGATAATACTATGGCTTTGAGTAGGTCTTTGGTTTCTTGTGTAAAGCGTAGAACTGGTTTTGCTTCAACTGTTTTTTTTTTATTACTTATCTGTACGTTTTCCTGATGATTTCTGGATAGTTTTACAATTATTTCTATCATGTATACATAACCAGCTACCAGTAACTCATGAAGGCTATATTCAGACGATACAAGAAAGGCTTTAGCAATTTTTTTCTTTTATTGCGTAGCACAATCCCTGGATGTTACCGGGGTCCGCTTTCCGGCCCCATCGTCTCCACTTTGCCCGGTCTCTAGCATCCTTCGAGGTGAGATTGTTCACCTTCAAGTAAGCCTTCACGACGTCCAGCCAGCGTTTTTGGGCCTGCCATGTTTTTGAAAACCTTGTACGGTAAGTGCAAATTGGCAGAAAGCGTTGGCAAATAAAACTTGTAAATAATTTTCAAAAATACTTGCACAGGTACATTAATATCATTAGTGTGTTTTACCAATCTATTAGGTCTTTACCTATGAAATTGCCGTTTTGTATGGCGAATTTAAGGTAAACTCAATTTTCAGAACTAACATTTTTGCATTTTTCTTAGGAATTATAAATCCAATTTTTTTTATTTTCTTAGGCATTATTGGGAAGACATTAAGCTAACAGAAGCTTAAATTTTATTTTCGAAAAATATTTACTGTAAAAAAATATAACAAATCTAATGATGAAATCGGACGACATTTAAGACGAACAATTTTCGAACCCTTAATTTTATATATCAAACGAAAAATAAAAACTTTATTTTATGCGTTAATTGATAACCTTGAAGTCCACTTTCAAATATAACACAAATGAAAAAAATAGCATTAGAATTACAGGAATTATGATCTCATTAATCTGTAAGAAAATTTCGGCAATTTCATAGGTAAAGACCTATTATTTTCACAGACCTAGCAAAAGCGCGCTAACGCTTACTATATCTATGTCTATTTTAGTGTCACTAAAAGTAATTTGATGTCATATTGTGTCATTTTCTAAAACATAATTCATTTAAAAGACATTTAATTAGAATTTGCTTCAAATTATCAATATTTTAAATTGTTGTAGGTTTAATTTTATTTAATTCACAACGATATCTCATTTAACTCTATAACTTATGAGGGTATTTCAAAAATAATTTCATACGGCAAAGATTTGAAAAGGACGATCTTAACTTTAAACCGCTCAATATGTGGCCAATATATTCTGGTGGTGGTATTTGCGGGAACATTCTACTCTATTCTATTCTAGAATGTATAAATTCAAGTGGCAATAAGTCGGGCGGAGCGGGTGCGGGTGAAATGTTGATTTTAGTTAGACAGGTATTAAGTGTGGTAGATTATCCCTTTCTATAGTAAGATGCATTTTGGCTGTGGTTTGAATTTTATGTTTTAAATCAAATCAAATCTTCGGGGGACCATTTGGGTTCTTTACATCGAAGTAAAACTAAAGCATATGATTGAAAAAGAAAGCGACAACAATATTTAGCAGAGTTTTAACTAAAAAAATCGGCCAAGTGCGAGTCGGTCTCTCTCACTTAGGGTTCCGTACTTATCCTACTGTATGATTATATATAAGAATAAATAAGAATAAGAATAAATTTATTTGCCAAAAGAAATTGCTATTAACACACAAAGTTTAAGCTGTAAACAGTCATAGTCATATACTTGTACAAAATATAAGTGTTACAACAAGCTTTTGACCTTTGATTTCAAAACTCTGCGTCTACTCAAACCTGACTCTTTAATATGAAAAAACTTTAAACGGAAGCTCATGTTGATTGATAATTACAAATTCTGATTTTTTTTATATTCCATTATTTTTGACATTTTATTTTGCATGAGACCTAGTTTCTTGCCAAATTTCATGATTCTAGGTCAACGGGAAGTAACCTATGGGTTTTGGTTTGTTTCATAAATATATGGAAATGGGGACATAATGACCATATCTATCTAACTTGAAATTTTCATATCTTCAAAGGTCTATATGGGTTTAGTTTTTTTCCTATTGAGGTTCGGAACCCTAAAAAGGCTTTGAAATCGACGGTTAGTTTTGAATCAGCAGTTTCGAAAAGTTTTGATCAAGAAGAATGTGACTACGTCGTCGCAACCGTCTATGCTTATAGTACGTACGACAGCAAGCACTTAGAGACAAAACCAGTATAAGCTGAACGAGTCGTCCTAACATCCCATGGATCGTCCACCACAGGACAGGGAGCTCCCTCCAAAATTCCAGCTTTTGCTGAAAGAATGTTGAGGGGAAGTACCATAGTCATCACGCTTGTTAGCGTTACGGCTGGCACCATGGACCGCGGTTGTTGGTGACCGCACTTTGTAAGATGATACGATACACTGAAGGATGCTGCTGCTCTTCCTTTGGTTCATTAACCATTAGTCGCCTCTTACGACACCCACAGTTGGAGATGGGTTGGTACTATTCTTTGCTGGCAAAAAGAGGGTTGACGAACGAGAGCTACTCTACAAACGACCGAAACCATAGATCCGCTCGTCAAAGTTTAGTTAGGTAATTTTCTAAAAATTTGCATGCTAAACCAAAATTAGCAAAACATGTACATGATCATTTTATATTTTGTACCACCTCTGTAATCCTTACCATGTTTTCACAAATAAACGATTATGATTCTGAAAGTGTTTCCATCGACGAACGGTCGTGTGTACTACTTTACTACGGGTTCCAAGCTACTTTTAAGCGTAGTAGCGACCAACTATTCGCCTCAACGCGTACTGCAATATAAAATATGTATAAGAATGTGATTACTAATAATGTATGGAAGATAAACGACCGAATAAAAGAAAATCTCAAAGATTCGAGAGTATTCGCGCAAAGGGCAGCATGTTAATACAGCCGAATGAACCTTTTACTGAATTGAGTGAAGATTCGGAGTCAGAGCAAACTTGAGCTAAGTAGGGTAATGGTGATCATAAAACGCTCCGTCAAAGGCAGCCTGGCTGGGAAAGGAGGGAATTTTAATAGCTTCATATACAAGGTCCCGGAATTGGGGTCTACTTCGCTTCTCCTTTCCTTTAATGCCGTTTTTTCTGACGTTAGGTCGTGGCGAAGTTTTGTAGAACTCTTTTTGTGCAATTTAGGGGTTTTACGTTTGTCTACGAACGTGGGTCGTGGTAGGGTCAAGTATGAAACGGAAGTCGGACCGAATTAAAGCCAAACAGACTGAAATGTCCAGTCCGGTCTACTGGTCCAGATTCGTTCAAGGGCTACGTAAGAATGGACTTGTTTACTACAAGTATAAAGGTAAATAGATAAAGCTACCTTCAATTTTGTAGGCACTTAACGCTGACACTTAAAGCCAAATTAAGACTATGGTATTACCAGCCTGATGAACGTTTAGTTCTAAAATTAAAATAAAATAAGACGCTATTTTGTGGCCAAATATGACAATTTACATGACTTGGCATTTGTCTTTCAAAGTTAGCTATTAAAAATAAGCTATCCATTTTGTTATACAAAACTCACAGGATAATTACAAATCATTTAAAGTTTTTACGATTGGTTGTCAATCTTACAACACACACAATAATAATGATGATGATTTTATAGAAGTCAAAATACAATAAATCAGCTTCCCATACAGAATGCGTCAAATAAAGTTTCATATTCCGACCTAAATATTTCTTGGGAAAATTTGTTCAGTTTCATGGTCCCAGTAACATGCTGAAATTATGTTCACTGTTTCATTAAGACCCTATATAGTTGGGGTCCACATTGTGTGATCTATCACCATGCCAGCAGCAGGAGAGAATTGGTATTCATTGCGGTCATAGCGGTATGAATTACATCGTCTCATTATCTGAATCGAACGAACGCGCGATAATCGCTCGAATATCGGTCAGCCATTGAATTATCGCTCGTCATTAACGGAATGTAATTAAGATTAAACAGATATTTTGTTTGCAGTGTGTTAAAAAAATTGCAGTACGCATCAGAAACGGTACTAGATTCGCTCTATTTGCATCGCATGTTGCAACGTTTAATAATTATAGTGTAAAGAACCCTTCGGAGAGATCGGTTCATATTCCTGATTGGTCCAGCAGAACCTACATTAGGTACCAGATTTTAGAAAAAGTTTCTCAATAAGTTAATATATTTTCCAGATCTTTTCTTCTAGAAATACTGAGTCCATATATGAGAACAATATCCAATAAGAAAATGTTTTTTTTTAGAACTTATAATTACCAAGGTGAATAAATCTTGATTTAGATGAACTCAATTGCTATTATAGCATAAATTATTCCTAAAGATCCAAAAGTTTCTTTTTTCCCTCTTTCGAACTGAAGGGCTGATTTGAGGTCTTGGAAATGAAATTCAGGAGACAATTTTATAGTGTGTATTATCCAAGTACTGGAAGTTGCAAGTAATGACAGTTACAAATTTAACAGCTACACTCATTTTAGAAAATGTTAAAAAAAGACAAAAAATAACGGTATTGCTATTTTAAAAATAAGTTATGTTGGTTTCCAACATGTTGCCGCCTTAAAGAAATACAATATACACACCCGGAAGAAATAGAAACAATATGTGTGTTAATATTAAACACGCCTTCTACTAGCTAACGGTCTTACTACATAAATTTAAAAAGAAAGCGTTTTCTTTATTTACTTATTTTTAAAGAAAAACCTTTTCCTTTGTGAAACTAGGCATATATAACAGTATAACAAATTCAATTAACGACTATCTACAATACATCTCAATTTTGTTCTACAGGCAATGCGCACACACGTGTAATGGACCTGGTATGGGTGTGACCATTTGCTGTTTTTACCTCTACTGCTCGCACAACATTGTCTGTGCCTGGGAAAATATTTGTTACCCTAGCCATGGGCCAGTACATTGGTGCTGTATTATTTTCACGTAATATAACAAGCGAACCAACTTCTATGTTAGGTTTTACGTCTCTCCATTTAGGTCTAGATTGCAAGACATTTAAATAATATTTATTCCATGTTTTCCAGAATGACTGTTGCATGGCAGTGCATTTTTTCCAAAATTTTAGTCTATTTTCAGGAATTTCAGTTAAATCCTGTTCCGGGTATGAATTCAGAGCCGTGCCAATTAGAAAATGCCCCGGAGACAAATAAGAAAAATCATTAACATCGTTTGACAGAGGAATTAGAGGTCTACTATTTAACACTGCTTCTATTCTACATAAAACAGTATTTAATTGTTCGTAGGTTAAGAGAGCTTTTTGTACAACCCGTTTCAGGTGATGCTTTACACTTTTTACTGAAGATTCCGAGAGTCCACCAAATATAGGGGAATAACAGGGAATAAAGTGAAATGTAACATTTTTTTGAGAAGCATAATTTTGTACCTTTATTTGGTGTTCTCTGGAATTCAACAAATTAAAACAATCGTCTAATTTCTTCCTTGCACATTTGAAGGTTGATGCGTTGTCACAGTATATATCTGTTGGAAGACCGCGGCGAGATATAAAACGATCGAGACAAGCAAGAAAGGTGTCTGTTTTAATATCTGAAACAATTTCCAAGTGTATGGCCTTGGTAACAAAACATACAAATACGCAGATATAACCAGATGATACTACTGACCGTCTGATTGTAGATTCTTTCACTGAAATCGGGCCTGCAAAATCAATGCCTACCTTTTGAAAGGGCCGACACGCATTAACCCTGTCATGTGGCAAAGAACCCATCAATTGTTCAGATACATTCTTTTTAAGTCTAAAACAAATATGACACTTGTGTATGACTTTTTTAATTTGGCGTATACCGTTGACGAGCCAATACCTTTGGTTTATTGATGCAAGAACAAGTCTTTGTCCTGCGTGAAGGTTCTTTTCATGTTCGTTTTTAATTATTAATTCAGTTATTTTTGAACCTTTAGGCAGAATAACTTGATGTTTTTGAGAGTAGGGGATATTAGCATTTTGTAGACGACCACCTACTCTAATAAGGCCCCTGTCATCAATAAATGGACACAAAGGTTTTAAATTACCACTCACAATATTTTTAGATTGCAAGGATTTGATTTCATCTTTCATAAACTTTTGTTGTTCTTGTTTGATTATTAACAATATTGATTCATTTAGTTCAGAACTTGACAAGAAATTTTGTTGGATTTTCCCTAGTTTTGTGCGAGTATTACGACAGAAACGCAAAATATATGCAAGAATCCTCTGTTTTTTATTTATATCTGAGTATTTATTTAAAAAATCAAGAGATAATTCTCTAGAGCTTGATAGTGTGCATGTCAATGCATTTGGGAGTTCCGCTTCTCTTTTGACCTCTGGAAGGTCATGAAGTGTAGGTACAATACCTTGAGGTGCAGTGTAATCCGTGCTGTGAAGAAATGGCGACGCATTCCACCAAAGAGGATGTTGCTCCAACTCATGCGGCAGTAGACCCCTACTCACACAGTCAGCAGGATTCTCGAAGGTAGGTACATAAGCCCAAACGAAATCTTCAGTAAGTCGTGAAATTTCCTGTACTCTGTTTGCAACATAAGTGTTTAACTTCATGGTATTTGTTTTGATCCAAGCCAAAACGATCTGTGAATCTGAATATAAAATAGTGTCTTTTATTTTCTTTTTTAATGACAAAGTATCGTTGACTTTTTTAGCAAGTTTAGCTAGCAACAATGCGGCATTAAGCTCAAGTCTAGGCACTGTAAGGCTTTGATTCAAAGGATTGACTCTTGACTTGGAACAGAGTAAAGAAACTTTCACGTTACCTGCTGAATCAACCACTCGCAAATACAAACAGCAACCATAAGCTGTAGAACTCGAAACGTCAGCGAAGCCAATCAATTGCAAGCTAACCGCGTTATCTAGGCTGACATAACGATTAATCGCAATAGGACTCATGTTTGACAAACTGTCATAAAATTTTTGCCAACAACTTAACAAGTCGCCATCCAGGGAAATATCCCATTCAAGATGAGCTTTCCAAATTTTTTGCATTATAACCTTGGCACTAAGAACTAGTGGCCCGGCAAGCCCAAGAGGGTCATAAAATTTGCAAATAAAGCTGAGGATTTTGCGTTTTGTTTCAGGAATCTTATCATCAGTTTTAGGTGCCGAAAGCATGAAAGCATCTTTTTTTATGTTGTAATTTATGCCCAAAGTTTTCATGCAAAGATTATCGCGCTGCAAGTCAATGTCATCAAAATATTGTTTTTCTTGTGGAATATCATGCAAAACTTCAACTCTATTGGAAGTCCACTTGTGGAGTTGAAATCCTCCTAGGTTAAGAAGCTTAATGAGTTGCTCTTTTGATTCCATCAAAAAACTCAGACTGTCACTTGTTGCTAAAACATCGTCCACGTATGTTTGGTTTTCTAATAGAAAAGCTGCTTGGGGGTAATCATTTCTAAATCTTTTCGCTAGTTCTATCAAACAACGAGTGGCTAAATATGTTGAGCTTTTTAAACCATAAGTGACAGTATTAAACTGAATGCACTCAATAGGTTTGTCTGGTGATTCTCTCCATAAAATGTTTTGTAACGGCCGGTATTCAGGATTCAAAAGTACTGCTCTGAACATGTGTTTGATATCAGTGACAAAAACGTACTGGTCAGATCGAAATAACATTAAAATATCGAACAGTTCTTTTTGTACGACTGGTCCGTTAAGGAGTAAATCATTTAAAGAAACTTTTTTACTCGATTTCATTGATGCATCGAAAACCGGTCTACATTTTGTAGTTTTTCTTTCCATTTTTACCACGGGAAAATGAGGTAAAAAATAAATTGGATCGGAGCTAAAGTCATACTGATTGATGTCTATTTTTGTACCATGACCAAGTTCTAAATATTCATTTATGAAATTCGTATAAAGTTCTCGCAAGACAGAGTCTTTTTGTAGTTTTTGTTCGAGATTAAAAAATCTGTTAGAAGCAAGGTATAGTGAATCACCCAAAGTTTTATTGATGGAATCGAGAGGCAACTTTAATGGTAAAGTAACTTCAAATGCATTATCTTTTAGCTGTACTGTTTTTTTGAATATTTGGTCGCATGAGTCAAACTCTGGTAAATTTTCTTTGAAAACTTCAGGCACGCTCTCTGTTTTCCAAAACTGGGTAATATTTTCCCTAATGTCAGATCGACATGTTGTACAAAATAATGATACAACCTGGTCCACAGTAGAAAAGTTAGGTAGACTGCCTGCAATCACGTAGCCAAACTGAGTGTTGAGCAGATTAGCAGCATTGTTGTTTGGCGAAGAAGCAGAAGACGCAAGAATGGAGGCTGGCTCATGGGGCAGCAGCACCTGGAAAAGTATGTCAGCTCCTAGTAATATATGTATGTTACTTGGCTCATCAAAACTTTGGTCAGCTAGTAAAATATTTGTAGGCAACGATAAACTTGACCTATCGACTTTTCTTTGTGGCAGTTTT
Organism: Athrips mouffetella; assembly: GCA_947532105.1. NCBI lineage: Eukaryota > Metazoa > Arthropoda > Insecta > Lepidoptera > Gelechiidae > Athrips > Athrips mouffetella. The sequence goes on from OX383976.1 coordinate 25,826,160, forward strand.
GTAGTTATCTTGTCTAAAATGAAGCAAGAAACTTTTATATTGAAATTATTGACAAGAGAATGAATATGAAGAGGCACAAAATGACTTAAATTATTGACAGTATTACCGATACCCATTATGCCCGTTTTTACTGTCTTTGGTTGTAACTGCAATAAATTGACTAGCTCGGTAGTTACAAATGACGCTTGGGCTCCACTGTCTAAAAGGGCCTTTACATGTACTTCTGTACCGTTTCCTGCAATAAGTTTTACCTTAGCGGTAGGTAGAAGTACCTGTGCAGTGACATTGCTAGACAGCAAAGTAACTGGGCTGGCCGCCTTGTCTTCATGAAGCAATGTGTTGTGTTTTTGCTTGCAGACATCACACTTGAAATGATACCTACATTGCTTGGCATGGTTATTTAAACAAACCTTGCATATGTTTTTTTGTTTAACGAAGGCCAGCCGTTCAACAGTAGGCATGAGCTTAAATTTACCACAAACAAATAACTTATGTGTAGACTTACATAGCAGACATGGTGGTGTTGTTGACGTCGACTGGTTGCCCGACTTTGTAGAAGTAGGCTCGTCGTTCGTAGTAGCAGCTATGGGCTCGTCGTTCATAGTAGCAGCTCCGCAGACTATCTTCGGATTAGTCTTGCTCTGCTGTCCATCGTGGACTGGACGCTCGGAGTTTTCAAGCGCAAGAGCACGCTTTTCTAGAAAGTCAATCAGACTTTTTACAGTAGGTTGATCGTCGCGTATTAATTGAAACTCTTTGTTACAAAGAAAATCTAATTTTCGTAATACTATGCACAAAACTATAGGATCCCACTCATCAACATTACAGTTTAAGTTTTTCAAAGCAGCTAATTGCTGTTTAACAGTTGACACAAGCTGTCGTATGTTTTGTGAGGTTGATTTAATTATTTGTGGCATGTCTAACAAAATATTGATGTGATCACTGCGAATTTTGTACTCATTGTTATATCTATCATTCAATATTTGAAGACTTTCATCATAACTTTCACCGATCATAGGTAAATTCTTCACCAAATCATGAGGTTCGCCTTTCAAGAAATTGCGTAAATAATAAAATTTCTGAACCTTTTCCAATCGAGTGTTTTTGTCAACAAGCGATTGAAAAAGTTCTATAAAGGACTTATATTCAGCATATTTACCAGAGAAATGTGGAATAACTATTTCTGGCAACTTTGTTGGCATGAATTGCGAAGAATTATCGTGATTGTGACAATGGTCGCCATGAGAATCACGCCTTTCCCTTTGTTCTATTATGTTTGTCAACTCTAGAATTCTCGTTAACGTTAAGGAATACTTTTCCTCAATTTCTGAACCTTCGTTGTCATTACAATCTAAACCAATAATTTGAAAATTATAATCTTCGTAACGACGAAAATTGGAACGAAGATTTTCTTCTTTTACTTTTAAAGTTTCTTTTGACAACGAAGTTGCAGCGGTTGGAGATAATTCATTAAAATATTTGTACAATTTCGTGATATTACCTTTTACAAATCCTCTTTGTCTTACAAGAATGGTGACTTCCTTCGCTGTATTGTCAGAGCCGGTCATTTTTACAGCTAGGTTTTTTACCTTTTAGCACTTCGAAAACACTTATTTAACACGTACACAACAATTTTGCAATACTATCTATAAGTTCTAAGCGTAATTATAACAATACTTTGCTATTTCTAACGAAATTATGCTAAAATGTTCTCGCTAGAACAATGTAAACAACAGAAAGAATGTCTGCCGAATGATCGAACGTCGAGTGTGCTCGCGCGCTGCCGTCGGGTTTCGTACGTTCACAATGCTCCTTGCCGCGGAGAAACAAAGGCGACCGGGCGGTTGTGCCGTATAATACGCTTGACGTGGAATCACAAGACAGGTTTTCAACCAGTAGAAATTGACTTAGCGCGTTCTTATTGGCCAATTCAATTTTTTGCGCCACCGTCTTGATATCGTGAAGACATTGTAATGAATGAATCGGAGAACAAAGGAATCTTCGTCTATTGGATTTTATACCAAGATTTATGTAAAAATTTATGATGATATTTTTAAAATGTAGTAAATGCAGGTGATATGTTGTGGCAATTGCTCTTCGGCGTGGGAAAACCCAAGAAAAAACTCACCGACAGTGGAGTATATTGCAGAAATGTATACTGATGTAAATATCTTTCTGTATAATAGTAGATATACTTGCAGTTGTTTTCTTCTCAGCTATCACACACAATTGAAACGCAAATATTTAAACGTTTTCTTGTCGTCCTCGGTGATAATCACGGGAAGTAGGTTTCTTTCTTGACGTGATACACTGAACAAGATTGCGTTACTTTTCCGCCGAAATCACAAATCTCACTCCAAGATCCTTTATTGTCGAAGGACCATGAATAAATCTTGATTTAGATGAACTGAAGGGCTGATTTGAGGTCTTGGAAATGAAATTCAGGAGACAATTTTATAGTGTGTATTATCCAAGTACTGGAAGTTGCAAGTAATGACAGTTACAAATTTAACAGCTACACTCATTTTAGAAAATGTTAAAAAAAGACAAAAATAACGGTATTGCTATTTTAAAAATAAGTTATGTTGGTTTCCAACACAAGGTAACTTTAGTACTAGTTAAAAATATAAACACATGATTAGTAAAGATATGTGTTGCAAAAAAATTTTGTGTTCTCCATTACTCCGCATTTTAGTAAAAGTACATAAGTGATGGTAACTTTAGTACTAGTTAAAAATAAAAACAGATGATTAGTAAAGATATTTGTTGCTAAAAATTTTAGTGTTCTCCATTACTCCGTTTCATGTTTACATTTTAGTAAAAGTACATAAGTGATGCTAACTTTGAAGTCAGACTAAAAAGGGGTCCCCTATTGCATTGACTGTAAACATTTTAATTTGATTCAAAAGTGTGATATGTTTAAATATTTATGGTGTTTGTAGTCCAATTAGTGGCGAGTGGGAAACGAACAACGTGCGTTTACGCATCGTTGATATTATTTCAGGGCTGTTCCCAGTTGCTGAATATTTAGCTTTGACTATTTAAAAGCATTTAAATATGAAAAAATAGTATATTATGCAATTAGTGAATAAAAGACGGATTTAAAGCGAGGGCCAGAGATGAATCACGAGCAAGTGAAGGATTGTAACGACTGAATCACGACCGCAGCAGGACTCGCTACGCTCGTGATTCAAGTGTTAGAATCCTGAGCGACGCGAGTGATTCATGGCCCTCGATTTAAATCCCTTTTATTCAAGATTTGCATACTATACTTTATACCATGACTACGAGAGAAAGAAAGATTTAAGCGAAACGCATCAATGCTTTTCGCTTTTCTTTTCGCTTTGAGATGGAGGTCGAATATATTGGCTTTCATGCCTAATATTAGGGGGCAAACCGTTCAAAAGATACGGTAAAAAGAAGCAACTAACAGTAATTATTTTGTTTTACGGATTGCCTTTTAAGAATATTCCTCTGCTGCTGAGTAAAAACCTCCTTTGTCAAATGGTTCTACTGTTACCATTTTGAGCTGCCAAGGTTTCTTATAGCGACGAGAATACAATTATTTAAATTTCATTACAAAAAATAACAATTTAAAAAATAATAATAATTTTATATTTTCAAAAAACAAGCATTTTATTTCCTTAAAATAATATTAAACCAAATTCTGGTGCAACCCAGAACATTTTAAGTGCAACGATGTGCATGCGCCGATGCATACCTCAACTGACTATACACACAAGCCAAACAAAACACAATCACTGTACAGTGTACAGCTCTCCTTTACGTTGAGTTACATGTTAGTTGTCTGCCTATAAAGAAGTATTGTATTACGTTTGAATTTCCGCTATGAAGGCTGCAGGTGGTAGAGATTTTAATTAGAGAAAAAAGTACGTTTCTCGACCGTTGGGATTGCTTGGATTCACTCAGACGTGAAGCCAGGCAGGCTGAGTGCTGAGTGTAGTGTAGTTATGATGTAATTGTGGAGTGACGCGAAACCAGTACACCACAGGAAATGAGTTCCCTCCCTCCCACTACGTCGCTCTACCTCCAAAACATAAGGGGTAATAGATCATAACATTGTTCCTTATTGTAGTGTATAATGGTTTGTAGACTTAAAACTTACCATTATGTGATTTCAACTATTTTCAAAGAGGTAGGCAAAGAACATACTTTTCATAACTTAAGACTCTTTTTTGCGTCATCCACGATCATTGAAAGGTGTGCTGGTCGGTTTAATGCACTCTTAACCTCTCTGCAATATTAGTTTGATTCAAACACTTAAGAATTGGCATGTAAAATTAAGGACAGTTGCTTATTCACATAATTTTGCTGAAAACCCCATAGGAACCTTAAAAATACTATAGTTCAACGAGCTTTTGAAGCAATAACATTTTCGTTAGCTTACTAACCGTCACCGATCCTAGTAATAAAATCACGAAAATCAACAACTTTTCACTTCAAAGCCCACATATACAGACAGATAGTAGGAAATTACCTACGTAGTAATAACTAAAGCAACGAACTTATACTAGGAGCGGAAATTTGGAAGCCACTTTCTTCCTGCGCGATACGTTCGTATATTAATTAAGCGGTGGATCTTCGCTCGCCCCCCTCGCTCGCGACTCGTGGCGAGTAGGTAATGCGCTCAATATTAATATCCACTGACGAATAAATGAGGGATTCCCGTCTGGGGAGTTAGGGCGGAAAAGTACAGATGGTGTGTTTTGTTTACGATGAAATATTCCCCTATTGTGAATAGATACACAGGTATGTATTGTAGATGAATGATACTAATTTGGGAAACTTCAGAATGTCTTATTAGGATGGTGGCATTGTACAAAGGCCATCTGAGAAAGCAACATCCTCATGCTTCTTTCAGTTGCAAAGAAAAGGGAGCCAGTAAAATTATGAGAAGTTACAACTTTAGTTCTCGGGATTGGCAATGCGCTTTTCTTGACTTATTTAAATTAGTGTCAGATCACGTCACAAGTAAGAAAGCAGGTGTTTTAGCAGAGGGGCGGAACGTCTATCGCTTAAATGTGAATCAAATTGTAGACTAATCGTAAAGTAGTCTACCTCTAATTACTAATTATTACGTAAAAATCCGTGAAAACGAAATAATGCTAGGTTAGTATTTATGTGATTATAAATATTCATTTATGAATATACCAAGTTTAATATAGCATGTCGTAATTTGAAGCCTGTAGATAGCCTCAATATCTTCTCCGCAAAATCTTCAATATTTTTTACGTATTTTCCTATAATAGTATCATCAATTTTCATCGCGTAAAATCATACTTCGCAAATACAATGATTAATCACTCGTTTCCGTCCGCGGCGCGCTCTCAGTAATATTTACATAGAAATAACATTAAGTCAGAATAATCTTTTAAGACGGCAAATTCTGACAAGGATGCTTCCGAATGTAAGTACAGGAGATAAGACGTCAGTCAAGTTTGTAGGGAATATTGTGTTACTTGTACGTTAATGAGGTAAGTATGTCGGTAACATATTGTTTGAGAGTTTTGCGATCACTATTATGAAAACAGTATGACGGGTTCTTACCACGGTATGGGTTTTTGTAGAGTTTCCGATATTCCAGCGCTGTTGCAAGGATAGCAGGGAAGGTCTTTATTCTGAGGTTGCAAGCACCATGATCACTGATGAACGGTTCATACGTGATCGTGGTGCTTGCAACAGGGCCAAAATATCGGAGACTCATCTAAAACCCGTATCGTGGCAAAAACCCGTCATATTGCTTTTATAATAAAGTATGTTGGTAATTACACTTTTTATTAAGATAAAATAACTTCCGTTTTATTACAATTTTACTTTCTTTGTTTAACAAGTTCGACACTCTATTTTTCTTCAATGTGAGTTGAGTTCTTAAGAAACAAGTTTGTTGAAAATTTCCCACTTTTGAGTCAGTTTTATAAATTGTATGATTTAGTAGAAACAAAGAGTAGGAAATTAAAAAAAACCGGTCAAGTGCGTGTCGGTCTCGCGCGCCGAGAGTTCCGATATACTTTTTGTATTTTTGGAAGCAATAAAATCCATTTTTAAGACCGCAAAACTAAATTTGCAGATTTCTAAAAAACTGTGCAACTTAGAAAGATCGTGTTATTTTTGCTGTAATATTTTCATAAATTTCTGTCAACTGTAATTCATTCAGATTTTTCATTTCACAAACTTCGGAGATAAGGGGGGGAATGGTATTTTGTTTGACATTTTTCATTATAACTTGAAACTAAGAGACGTAAAAAAATACAAAAATATATTTTAGAATGTAAAAGTAAAGCCCTTTCATATGATACCCCACTCGACCTAGTAGCGACAATTTGAAATTTAGCCCCCCCCCCCTATTTTGAGCCCCTTTACATTTATAATCATATTTTTTTCAAAATTCTTTCATGTGCAATTAAGTTGGGCAACCATATTCTAAAATTATTCCAAATTTCAAATCGATAGCATCAGTGGTTGCTGAGATATAGAGGTGTGACAGACAGACAGATAGACGGACAGACAGACAGACAAAGGTGCACCATAAGAGTTCCTTTTTTTTACAATTTTGGTATCGGAACCCTAAAAATGGTTCATTTAGTTAAAGATCGTCAAATTAATTCTTATGAACTCGAATCTTTATTCCCTTGCACTGCTTAACAAACCCAAATAAATCATAGAATGCACGCTTACCAACTTACTTTGCTTTGTATTTCAACGGCAAGAATAATATTGTTTTACAATCAAGTTTTTTTTTTTTCAAAAAATTTGATCCGATCCGTAAGCAGCAAGATACTATTGCTTTTACAGCTGCAAAAGTTCTCTTCTTGGTCTCTACTTTTTTGTTTTTATGTATCGTATCTATGTCGCAGGTAAATTGAACAATTCGCCGCTACACATAGTGTCTTGGCATTTCACAAAATGCCGAGATGTTTTTAAAATTTATTATTTTACAAAATGCCTAGGAATTTCACCCATACATAACGACGCGTAGTACGTTTCTGGCATCGCTGTTGCAAGATAACCTAACCCTGAACGGGATCACTTAGGTTGTGTTTGCTTTAACTAACTAAACTTAAACGACACACCAGTCGTTATCTAGCCCCGTTTACAATCTACCGACGCCGTTTTACAATTTTCCGAACGTATACAATTAGTCGACCGTTTGTAAACGGCGCATTGTACGGTTTGTCTGCGACATTTATGCTGCAAATTATAAACAAGTATTTTAATAACAAAAACCATTCAAAAGACCTAACAAGTTAGAGAAATCCCTGCTGTAGATAGTGTTAAAAAAAAGGCTTCTCTTCAATCACGTGCCCATTCGTTACATTTACATGTGCCCGACTGTATTTTCCAGAATATTCGCCGTAGCGAGGATTTATTTTCTGTCGGTCCTCAATAAAAACAAATTTCGATTGGAAATGGAATACATTTGGAGTGGTGCAGAGTGCAGTGAAGGCTAATTGATCGACGGTCGCGGGTTCGAGTCCCCTTCATGCGACAAATTGGCTTCAACCTCTACAGTATTATTTTTCCAAATTGAAATTTATATATTTTTTAAATCGGATCTAACAAATTGGAGCAATCAAGCGCGTCAAGCAAAATATTTTGATAAATGTTTGGAAATTAATCAAAGTTACGTTTTAACCCTTGACCAAACACATCGTATGTACGTTATCATCATTAGTTAGTTTAATTACCAGGGGTATTTACGGAGTCGGCTACCTAACCTAGGAGATTTGACGAGGGCACTGGTTTTTACACAGAGCGACTGCTTCTGACCTCGACAAACCTACATTAGGCTTTGCCAGGTTAGTGGCCAACCTGGATTTCAGAGTTTTCAAGGCGTCAAATGGCCTTTGAATTGGCTGAACTACTACTATCGTTGATAGTGGCCTGGATTAACGCGCCTTCCGAAGCACGGAAATGCTCTTGTTGCTGTACCACTAGCGGTCACCTTTCCGGGTTCTGCTACAACCAACTTTGCTTAACTTTCGTGGTCGGAAATATGGAGATACTACTTATGGCTCGGTCACGAGCGCTTCAAAAATACAACCTATCACATCAAATGAACGAAGATTGAAGAAAGAGATCTACTAGGTCAGATTGAATGGAAACGTTGGAAAGGGAAGGGTTCGGCGAACGTTCCATGACCAAATTCAGGCTGCTCTATTTAACCTTAGTATTTAAACTTCTTAGAAGTTAGCTTAAATTATGTTAGAAGAGGTCCCGGAGGCAAAAGGAACTTCGAGGGAAGAGTACGCAGAAGAGGTCCTGGAGGAAGAGTGCTCGGAGGGAAATCTCCGTAGAAGAGGTCCCAGAGGGAGGAGTGCTAGGAGGGAAGACTCCGTTGAAGAGGTCCTAGAGCGAGGAGTGCTCGGAGGGAAGACCGCACGAATAGGATCAGAGGGTGAACTCGGTGACATGTATAAGAAGCTCGGGTTGAAAGTAAGTCCTAATAAACGGAAAAACTTACTTTGGAGTTTCACTCCAATCCCAAACCGCTAGCTCGTAACATTATCATCACGGTTCAAAGGTAGGTATACATATTTAAAATGTAGATAGGATCGTAGGTAGTTAGTGGCTAGTAACATTTTGACCTTGAGCGAGTCTTTAGTGTAGCTTAGCGCTGGTTCAGCTTGTACTAACTTTACCTGTCTGTGGTTTCAACCATCAACTAGACTCGACAGAAATTAAGAATTTACGAACTAAGAACAAAGTGCTAACAAGCATACTCGCTTACTAAGAATCTTAAACAGTCCAGATTGGTTAAAATGGCTTATTTAGTTCATAGCCTTTGAAGTTAGTCACGTACAAACAAATTCATAGATAAACTTATTTTTGTATCCAACTTTTTGCAAAGATATTTGTTAGGCTCAAATCCGAAATCGCCTAATCAAAAAAGTTATTTTAAGTGAAAAATAGAGCTACGTATTTCATATTTTTCGGTTATTTTCTCTCCTCACAATGAAAGTACCTAACTTTGATTACTTTATCCTTACTTTATTTCATATCAACTTATACAAAATTTTACATCAAAATAAGTTATTCATCATTATAATTGTACGGTCCGCCACACCTCGAGAGATACATTTAGACCTACTACGAAGCAGTAGGGCTGAAATTCGTAATAAAAGTATATTTATAAATTTTCATTAATTGTCTGCACATCATTGTCAAGTCAACACACCATTTGCAGTCATGGGAACAGCTGTCAGTATCTACAAAAGGTGCGGCGGAGTTGATGTACCCTTAAGCCAATATCACACCTTCCTGAATTCAAGACAAATTCGGCATACGTTGCTGGGAGGCTTGGTTATGTTAATTGCAATTACCTTACTTCAACGAGCAATGTATGCCGAATTAGTTTCTGAATTAGGAAAAGTGTGATTGTGGCTTTAATCTAGACATACGAGTGAGCGTGTCGTTCAAGTACCCGTAGTACTAATATTCATAGCAAACTTATACACACATTGAGCCCATTTTTAACCGATGAATAAAAACGGAGGAGGTTCTCAGGTCGACGCGTATATATATTTTTTTTATGTATGACCACGCATAACTTTTTACAGAGTAATCCGATTTTGATAATTCTTTTTTTTTGGAAAGGGTATACCCCGAAGTTGGTCCCATATAAATTTGAAAAAAAAAATCTTGCCCTAAGGGTAGGAAAACAGGGGATGATTGATTGTTCACTGACTGATTGACCACGCATAACTTCTTACAGAGTAGTCCGATTTACCCTAAGGGTGGGAAAATTTATAGTCACAAAAAATTGTAAAATAAAAACTTTTTAACAAAAAAATTAAACCGCCGAAAAAACTGAAAAGCAAAAAATAACAAAACTTTTTTATTTAACCTTAATAACAAAGTTCTGAAACGAATGTAAGTGTATCCGAGTAATTTTGAGTCGGCGCCAAACAAGCAAATTAATTAATTACGCAAAGCGTGATGCACGACGGCGCGGCGCGCGGCGGCGCCGACTCAAAATTACTCGGGTATACTTAACATAAGTTTAAGAACTTTGTTATTAAGGTTAAATAAAAACGTTTTTTTATTTTTTGCTTTTCAGTTTTTTCGGCGGTTTAATTTTTTTGTTAAAATGTTTTTGTTTATACGATTTTATTCTAATCGTGTGGAAGTAAAGAAAAAAGAGAATTAGGATTTAGATAAATCTTTATTTAAAAAAAATTGGAAATCGAACTCATGATTTCAAGACAGACAGTCTAGTCAAAGCAGACACGAAGCAGTAAAATATGATAACTTAATCACAATTTTGGAAATAACGACGACTATTTTCAATTGAATAACCTATAAAATATGACATCGAGCTCCGGAACGGAAACTTGAATTGCAGTTCAATTTTCGTTGGGTATAAATTTTGGTTGGTATTAAAACGCGGCTAAACCTGCGGCGATCGACTATTTTAATACCGTCAAAGCGTTGGCAAGCGGAGGGAAGCGTCGGCAAGCCGCGGGAAGCCGTGTTTTTTAATAAATCCAGAGGAAATTAAATGAAGGAATGCCGCGGGTTATCGAGACTCAACCGTTTTAATCCTTTCAATGAAAAAAAAACTTAAAGCTATTAGAATGTTATCAATATATAAATTTCGTGAGGCTTATCTATGATTCGTGTAGACACGGTTAAGCAGGTGGCAAATTTTTCTAACTTAATTGTCAAGAATTTTCAGAAAGCCAAATTTCGTCTGGCTTACAAGACTATTTAGTTATCGAGTTGGCATCGTCAGAAGGCAGCCAGTGGCAGGACGATAGCGAGTCAATTATCACGTTGCCAGTGTTTTGAACTGACATAATTTGATGAAAACTACGTAAAGTAAGGCTACCGTAATAGGTCTTTTCTGACAGCTGTCAAACGTATGCAAAATTCCAACCTGAAAAGAAAAATGAACCCTGTGTGATGGTGGAAAAAACTAACTTCTTTCGTTGGCGCTAATTTAAGATAGTAGCCAGGAGCAACGACTTCACGTGCTTTCCAAAAAATGTGTTCTCTCTCAGTGCTCACCAACCTTGTTGGCCAAAGCAGTTTAGACTAAGACCGTAGAGTAAGAGCTATCTGCCGTCTTTATACTTTTTTACACTAACTATATTCAATTAACAGCGTGTTTGTTAGGGGAAATACTTTGTTTTATAGGAAGCACAAAATTTTTTATTCTCTGAAACGTATTAAGATGAAACTGATGAAATATCCATCTAGTTGACTCAATCTCGCACGATAAGTAAAAGAAGTCTGTCTAGAAATCTTTTTACTACCTGCTACTGAACTTTTACAATCAAACATGAATATATCAAAGAATTGAATTCAATCTGACCGATATCATTACCATTATCTTTAGAAACAGCTCCAATAAAATCTCTAGCACTTTATTTTCCCAATCTTTGAACAAGTGCATTCATCATTCAATGCAATTCCGCCCTCGAATCGATTGCCACGCCTTGTGATTCAAACTTGCATCGCTGGCTCACAATAGGACGTTCGTTACATGCGTTACGTGACCTAGCAATGGATGATGATGGAGATTCCGTTTACGAAGACGAATGGGACGTTAGTCGGTTTAAAGTGGAGTTTTCTTGGCAGCGGTAGAATCGGGCTGTCGCCAAGAGCGGTTATTTTCTTGAGTGCATGCGGACTCACTATTGCCACTTGGTAGTTCCATTTAGATGTCACCTTTGGTTTGTTATTGGTTCTATCTGGGAAAGAATTTATCTTCTTATTCTATTAATTTATTTCACTATTGTCATTTGTTATGGATTTCTAGTAGATATTATTCGTCCCGTGGAAAAATTTAATTTCAGCTAAACTATCACTATGATTTTGTGAATACCCGAAAACGTGTCTTTTTTTTTGCTAAATCGATTCTAAAGATATTAGGAATTGAGAGCTTAAGTTCTCCAGAAGGAGATGATACAAGACTTACGTCATCAAAATAATTTTTAATTAATACTTTTATGTACCTATTTTAAATTCAAATATTTTCTTGAGAACTTTATTTGAAATTCAATTTGCTTGTTTACAAGTTGTATCTCAAAATGAAAATTCATTATAAGTTGCAATACAACTCAAATAACAGGAGCAACATTTTAAAGAGTTCTTAAAGAATATATTTGTGGTATATTTTCAGTACCTAAGTAGCAAAGAATTTTGCTTGCTTCTAACGAGGGCATTTCTTTGAATTTCCAGAAAGAAAACCGAGACAAAGGGAGTTTATACCCGTGTACTCATATCTAGTTAGATGGATATATCGCATTGACGTCTGAAGTCATTAATCAGCAAGAATCTAGCCTTTTTCCACCAAAACCCGGATAGTAGCCATTATTGTGCGGCTTACTGTCAATCAAACGTGGGGCTGAAGGGAACCCGGCCAAGTTGCGACGTCAGAAGACGTGCTGGGTTCTGTGTAGTGAAAAGATTAGAATAGATTTCAGACAACTTTAGGAACTCGGGTGTAATGCGGTGTTCTATTTATGAATATCCAAAACTGTTCAGTTTGATGCTATCAACATTTTGTGTGACTGTCTTCAGTCACACCACAGCCCATCTCTTTACTGTGGTCACACCCTAGACACTACATACATCGAGCGCGAATTTGAAATTTGAAATTGGAAGGTCGCGTAGGCTCGCATATTCAGTACAAAAGACCATCAGAAGGACCACGAGAATCTCACGCTTGTAAGGCGGTGGCCAGACAGCAGAGGTGCGCCGCACGGCACGCCTTCAGCGCACCTCTTCTGTCTGGCTTGCACCGCGTCGTTCTCCTACATTTTGTATGCATGTGATTTGAACAGGCGACGAGACGGCATGCCTAAGGCGCACTGTCCGCCGACAAAGTGTACTACGGGGGCGCTCGAAGCGCGCCTCGGGCGCACCCGAAGCGCGCCATGAGTGCAAACTATGTGCGCTCGTAGCGTGCCACAGACACACCCGATGCGCGCCGCGCCCGTTCTGTCTGGCTTGCGCATAAGAGGCGCGAAGAGTCTTCATTCGGTATGATAGTACTATTTCTTTATTCTGTGCTACAGTGTATTTTAATCTTATGTGTACCTAGTACGAGTACTCAAGAGCCTTCCATTTTCTGTCAGCTTTAGTTGTAACGAAAAGTCTAAATTCTCTAAAAATATTTCAAAGGCATGCGAATACTTATAATCATTTTTGAACCTGTCAGCAAGAGTTTTTAGGTGTTTCATAGAGATAGAGAGAGATAGAGATAGAGAAGCCGATTCGAGGCGAGGCTGCAATTCAGAGAGGAAACTAAAAGTTACAGTCCTACACAATTTTAATGCTTTGGTAAGTTTCGTCTCTGAATCTCGCCCTTATAGTCTAAGTTACGGTTTAGATCAATTAGTTGTCTGTTACGATACCCGCGGTAAGAAATGGCATTACATTCTTAGCCAACACCACACGGACTTTAATTGATATTTAATAACCTTTCTCAATCAGCTTGATTTCTGGACTTTACAAAATATTATTGCTCAGATTTTTTTTCCATACACTTCCTGCCTGAGGAACTCCAAACGCCAGTACAAGAGTGGTACAAAGCCTTCTCTAACGAGTTCGACACAAAGGGTCTCGATTTCTTGATTATCCGCGCGTCGACAGCGGCCATCGCGTCATTGTGCGCGATTGTACAAAGCGCCTGCTATACTGGGTGTTAGATATAAGGCGATGGAAATTTAAATAGCATTCTCAAAACAAATATTTGAACAACTTAAATCAGAACACCTTTCCCCAAGAAAGAAATCATTGGAAATAAAATAAAAACTTGAAATTTATTTCACAGAAATCAGAAAAAAGGTTGGCGGATGATAAATAAACTAATGTGAACATTTCCCAAACAATCTTAGTTCGTAATTTTGTATGTAGCTGTCGATTTCTTATTTTTATTTCTGGTGATACTTATGGTTTTAGAGAAAGTTGGGTATAGTTACAGACAGAGTATGGGTGGTAGAGCTTTTGTACAAAGTCCGTTTGGGGAAGTACCACCCTCTTGCCCTTTTCTGTCGTAAAACAGCAAGAGTCAGTGAAATTACCAGCACAAGAGACATATCATCTTAGTTCTCAGGGTGGGTAACGCGCTTTTCTGTCTTATTAGTGTCAATTACTTCACTAAACACCACTACCACTACCAGGTGGCCCACCTGCTCATTAGCCCGCTTGTGACATAAAAAAGGTATACGTTTTCAGTTTTTGCAAAAATCTGTTCTTTACACCCTGTATACGAGTACTACTAGTGTGCGGACACCCTATTGTGAGCGCTGACTCGAACATTTTCTTCGTAGATACCCATCACCTGCTTCAAGTGGAGGTGTGAGAAGTTATATCATACTAGGTTATTGTCATACAGTTCTGCTCATGTTAGTTTATTGATGTTGAAACTTAGATAAAATGTTTTTGTGGTGTTCTTGGTTCATATGAGCCTTTTCCATTCTTTTTTTTTAATGTAAGGGTGTAGAAAATCAAAGTTGAGTAAAATGCATTCCCACAAAAGACATTACATGAGATAAGATAAGATGATTTATTGAGCGAAGTAGGAAGCCATGACTCACCAGATCATGACGTTTTCATTGCCGTCATATAATTATGGATCCAAGCAAGCTGTACAAGCTCTAACATCAAAGACCCTATATCTACGACTTAGCCGTTTCGCGGTCGTCATACAGACACTCCCTAAATTAATTCACATGTGTTTAGAGTTGTCATGCAAGGTTTCCATGAAATGACCGTTGATTAACTTACCTGCTATTGTTAGTAATAATTATTTAAAAAGTCGCTGGTTTATTTATCCTATTATGACAAAAGACAGAAGGATAGAAGCACTTATATTTAACCTGTGGAGACTCATCAACTCGGCAAAATTTTGTCATTTGATCCCTATAGTAATTTATCATATAGGTTTCGGAGAAGAAAATTATGCCTTAAGTATTGTGTAAATAACTACTTTTTCTTTGTCATTCCTTCAAAATTTTCTTCTTCTTCGAAATATCTGAATATTCGTAAATACGAGTATGCACACAGTTCACCACGAACGCTACGTTACGTTGCCTCCGTTACGACTTGAACGCAACAATTTACGGACTCAGTTCACCGGAATAGGACTCCCACCCGCGGTTCTATTGTCACCGCGACGTATGGTGAATATGGCGACTGAATGGCGTCATTTGCCATAGTTTGGCGATATGTAGAGACTAAAAAAAACCACCTTGAAAATCGGAATTGTCCGTTTAGAACAAAAACTAAACAACTTTACCTGAACATCATTATAATGTCGAAATAAGAAAATAAAATAGTAACGCATTTGGCAGTATTCTTTTTCTTCTTTTGTGTTGATGGCCACACTTACACTTTTTTGAACCTGTATTCAGCAAAGCGGACACCAGGCCTTGTACTATTACAGATCGTTTAACAAATATCGTGAGCATATTGCGAGGTGGTTGTGGCATCACACCGCAGTCGCAGATGTTTTTGCTAGCTTCTATGTAGCGCCAGCGGCTCAGCAATCACACTGTTTAAAATGATAAATTAAAACATGATTTATGAAATCGACAGCCATTAAGACAAGTCTAGGGATAAGACTAGATATGTCAAATATACTATTTTGTAACGAGCACTCACTTTTCGATTTGTTTCTTCTAAATTTAAAATTGTCAGCTCTGTTGCCGTATTTATATAATAAAACACCATTTTGTCATTATTTCCACAGTTTTTTTTTTATGTTTATGCAGAGTGCGACCGGTTTCGACTTAACATTGGACGTAACAAAGACGTTAAGTCGAAACTGGTCGCGTTCCGTCAAATTTGAAGGGATTGAAAGAAAATGTAGTTATTTACTCAAAAAGGCGTAATTTCTAATTAATTGCAATACTTATAAATTTTTCATTTTTCGGAAACTCTAATGGGTTAAAGACAAAAAACACAAAATTTTTAACTTTGATTGTTTCGAAGGATCCTATGCGAAGCGAAGTGAGTACCCCTGACTGTTTCAAAGTATTGACATCGATTTCGTTGTTTTAAGTTTAGAATGGACCACCAGCTTCCCAAGTTCCAGCTTTTTGACACCCTGTATGGCTTAGTATGGCAGTGCACTCGGAACTTAAAAGAGATTATATTTTTATTTTTCCACGTCGCCATTTTTGAAGCGAGAATCTACCGCGAAACGAGGCGCCAGTGGTACAGAAATGAAAATTCTAGGCGTCACTTGCAATCAGCGCATACAGTCACGTGGGAACAAAACCTCGTGTTTGAGTTTGAATGTCGTTCGTGACAGCAATCAAATGGTCACATTGACAAACCCAAACTAGAAAAATTTGTATAGTCAGTGTCAAAGACACACAAACTCACCACTAGGATCATTTCATGCAATGGTCAGGAACAGAATCCGGAATCTTCTTTTAAGCAGCTCGCTGTACTACCAAGCTGCCGTTATTCATAATCTAAGACCATGCCAGAGTCATTAATTAATTAATTTAATGGCTGTCTTATGTCTTAAATATATATAATTAAAAAATCGGCCAAGTGCGAGTCGGGCTCGCACACCGAGGGTTCCGTACCACTAAGGTAAAATACCGTCTTAGTTATGGATGGATGCGCAGTCACGGAAAAGCGTATTAAATTTGCACGAGTCCAACACGCATTTGACCATTTTTTATTATTCAAAGTCAAAATCGTTTATTCATTGTTGGATATTAAAATATCTTAATGACGTCAGCTAAACTACATCGCTTCACAAACAATGTGGCGCCATAGTGTATTCTATAGCTTATTTTCACGCTTGTAAATGTTCCCGTTTTTACGATAGAGCTAAAACAAAAATCGATCAAATATTGCCTAAAACCACGTTTTTAGTATGGAAGCCCCCTTAATTTTTATTTACTTTTTTGTTGTTATGTAGGCAATAGAAATACATAATCTGTGAAAATTTTAACTGTCTACCTATTACGGTTCATGAGATGCAGCCCGCTAACAGACAGACAGATTCAGATAATTTGATTCAATGTAGATTGTGGCGGCGCGCAATGTATGCCGTCGCGCTCGCCCCGCAATAAACATCGTACACTTCAGGTTGCTATAGTGAATGGTTGATATTTCATCTGCTAGAAAACTGAAAATCTTGTAAAAGTTACGCGAGCCTCGAAAATATAATAATAATATAATATCTACGTTAAAATCACTTCCGTCTATCATTTGGGGTCCATCCCCACATTGGTGACCCCGACGTGATAGACGGAAGTGATTTTAACGTAGAAAGGAACAGTTGGACGCTTTTACAGCCTGTAAGACAAGTCTATCCAAAGCTACATTATTAGCACATCCTGACATGAATGCAGAGCTAGCAATAAATTCTGACGCCTCAGATACTAGAATTGGCGGAGTATTACAGCAGAAAAAGAATGGTATTTGGCAACCCTTGGCTTTCTTTTCGCAAAAGCTTAGCCCATCTCAAAGGAAATATAGCCCATATGGGCTGACCGCGAACTTCTTGCCATCTATAAGGCTATAAAACATTTTCGTTACATGGTCGAAGCGCGACATTTTACCGTCTTTACAGATCATAAGCCAATCACTTACGCTTTCGAGTATCAGCGTGAGAACTGTTCGCCGCGTCAATATCGCTATTTTGACTATATTTCGCAGTTCACCACAGATATCAAATATGTGCCAGGCAAGGACAATACTGTTGCAGACTCCATGTCTCGATTGGAAGAAGTAGTCGCTCCAGTTTCTCTACAAGCACTTTCTGCGGATCAGGACACCGATAGAGAACTACAAAATCTACTACAGAATGGTACGACCCTGAAGTTAGAAAAAGTTAGGTTACCAGGTAGTAACGACAGATTATACTGTGATTTATCTACAGAATAACCTCGACCGTTTGTCACAAAACCTTTCCGCAAACAGGTATTCGACTCACTGCATGGGTTAAGTCATCCTTCATCATGTTATCACCTCAACCCACAAGATGGCATCACAAACATAATTAGTGATTAAATGAACTTACCAGTAAGTGAAGTTTGATCATAATTATACGAATGCTTCGTCCGAAGACATTAGCATAAACACACGTAGTTGCGGCCAGCAATTCGCCATCTTCGCACTTTATTTCAGATACCTACCCTTGTTTTTGTTTACATTTTTTAAAAAGAAGGTAGATATCCCTCGACGTCACTCTAGCTGTAACATGATTCATTTAGTTTAGAGATTTTCAGCCATACATAAAAATATTTTGCAACTCTTTGGGTTGAATTGAAATGGGTGGGAGGGATGCTAATGTCTTCGGACGAAGCATTCGTATAATTATGATCAAACTTCACTTACTGGTAAGTTCATTTAATCACTAATTATACTTCATGCTTCGTCCTCGATATTAGCATAAACACACGTAGACTTTTTGAGCTTATTGTTGTGAAATATTTTTATTACAAGTAGTAAAAGTTCAGAACTTAATGATTAAATATTCAAATAAGTAATCTTCTCTAACTTCAGAGTAGTTACAAAATTTTGAACTAAAAAATATTTTTGAAAACAGAAAATAATAAATCTAATTGATCCCTCTGTAATATTAAAATTATTAATAATTGTTCTAGCAAAACATTCCTCATCAACCATATTACTATTTAAAGTTCTATTACAGACGAATGTTGAGGAAGAACCGCTCCAACCAGCAGCGGTTCATCGAATTGAGTCAAGGTTGACACCAATTCTGTACGCAGCAGACGTGGCAGCGTGCCGTGTGCTGTGTACCGTGAACATGCTCACATCGATTCCACTTTTGCGTAGTGGACCAGATCCAATGACTCAAAGTTTGTGAACCGACTGCCTTATGTGGTTTTTAACGGCAATAAATAAGTTTACTTTTATGTTTTTTCGCAAATGTTTAGTCATTTCTAGGTAAGCTTGGAAGGTTTTTCCCGGGCAAATTTCTGTAGTTTCTAGAACGGAATAGAACCTAAGTTTTAATCAGCCTAACGTAAGGTTTTAATAGTATTTGCGATTTTTATGTAAATTTTAGTACCTACTAAATATTTTTATACAATTTATATCAGTTTTTGATAGTGTTTGCTCTCTAGCGGTTATTGAAGCAAGCAATGTGACTAGTTTATGAGAAATTTCTTCATTTGGAAATAAACTACTCAGATAATTAAGTACAATCGTTGTATCCCATGTCATTCGGTACTTAGGTAACGGAGGACATAAGCGAAATATGCCCTTGAAACACCTTTAAATTCGATCATCTTCACCTAGATTGGGGCACAAGTATTAATGCATAAGCCGACCTACATGTACCGACTCAATAAGCTAATGATATTGGGCTCCGACTTCATATAATTTTGTTTAAAAGAAAAAAATATTTGGGGTGGATATAGCAAAGGTATTCCAGTCGTATTGTTGGTAAAACGAGAACTATTTTTTTTTAAGTATACATCATATTGTTTATATGAGTTGCCTGTGAGAGAAGCCAACATTACGTCAATCGCAGATGGAGGGATGCTTCTCTTTAGCCACGCTTCCCAGAGCAGACTCCGGCCGCCTGGGAAAGCTTGTTGTATATTTATCGACTGATGTAATAATGAGACAAAATCAAGCTTTCACCCGCCTTAAAGATAATTGGAGCGGACAACAAAAGGCTACACGAAATAATGGGTACCATTGCTGAGTGGGCCATACAGGTACTACTAATATTCCTTCTGCCTGGTCGGATACAATTTTACGTAAAGTTTTAAAAATAACTGAAAACGGCGGGAAGGCATAAAAAAAAAACATGTCTGACCACGATATAGTAAAGGCATTTATAGCAAACGCGACCGGGTGCCTATGCCATGCGTCGTATTAAGAGCTTTTAAAATTTACGCGGCTAGAAAATAAATCTTTATCCGGTGTGCTTAACTTTTGCACGATTTGTGTGTATGCATCTTCTGACTACTCCCATTCTATGTCGGGGTACACGCGCCGTGATTCCGCGTCCGCCGTTTTGTTGTCCGCCGACCGAATGTACGACGCGAACACATGTAAGTTGCGACATTCACACCACTGCCAAAGTTGACGAGTAATATCTGTTAGGTGTGGGAATTGGATTCCATGTATGAGATAGCAGTCGTGTTATCTATAGTAGAATCTGACAATCAGTTAAATTTTTAGCAAACCTTACTCAAGGTCAATCCACTGTCCGCTGCCTCTTTGGTGCCCGCACGCTATGGCCCACACCTAAGTTGAGGTTTACTCACAGAGTGCAAAATCACATCATTCCACCAGTTCAAGTCTGGTAATACAGATTCAGGCAAGATCACGGATGTTTCGTAATTATGAAACTGTTTTTTCAAATTTAAGTACCTGTTTAATACGTTCAACATGTTTCTTGTTTTACATTTTTTTTTTATTAATTTATTTAAAGAATCTTCTATATTTTCCTTTACACGAACCTTATCTTTTTTTTAATCTGTTAGTTCGCCCTATACATTTTTCGATTCAATGATGTTACTAAGAAACGTACAACTTGTTTTGGGTACTGGGCAGCTTTTTTATAATAAAGCCAGAACCTATAAGTAATTTGTTGGTAACGTTAAACAAGCACACGTTATAATCACGTCCGATTAATAAGAAATTGTCCTAGTGTACAGTGGACAGAAGGCCAGCAGATCGAAGTAACCTTACGACCGGTTTCATCACTTTAGTGAATATGTTAGGCGCAGTACTGAGACCAAACGGTAAAACGTTAAATTCTCATATATTTTTCTTTATATTCAAACCTAAGAAACTTTCTTGATTCTTAATGAATTTCGATAAAATGCAAGCATCTTGGAGATCGATCTTAATCATAAAACAGTCTCACGTGATTAATTTTAAAGCGGTACGAAGATCTTCCAGTTTAAAATGTAATGTATCAATAAGTTTGTTCAACTCTTTTAGATTTAAAATGAATCTTATTTTACCATTTCGTTATAGTATTAGAAAAATGTTTGACAGGAACTGGTCATCACAAGGCGAACACTGACATTGCGCCTGAAGATATAAGATTGTTTATAGCTTCATAATATTGAGCTCTTCGGAACATCAATACTTCTGTAATTGTGGCTTTCAGATCTGAATAACCGGGCAAGAAAAGCGTATTTTATAACCATCAACATTAGATAAAATAACAAAGTCATTTGTGATTAAAAAATATCATGATCTGCTAGCGTCATTTACCAGTTTTATCGGCGGCTGCTGCATGGCGGTACTCGATGATGCGACGGCCGACCCTTGGTTGTCGCAGGCTCCTTCGTCCTCTGAGCTTGCAAGTCAGAAACGGACTCTTCCAGTTCAAATTCTTGTTGGATGGCCCCACTGTCAGGTTTTTGTTTGCAGGGTTTGCCTTTGAAGCTGGAGCGGCTTTCAGCTCAGCACCAGACTTAGTAATAGCTTTTGCAAACTTTATTGTTGCAGCAAAATTCTCGCCAAATAAGAATTTATCCACTTTAGTGTCTTATAGTTGGTCCGTCATGTCCCTCTTTAAAGTGGATAGCACGAAATTACGTCACGTGATTGAATCGGCGTGTTGGCAGTCACAGAACAATCGACACGTGTCTATGAGGAGCTTTATTAACTCTGCATATATCTCCGAAGTCTCGAGAAGGCGCGTTAACGCCTGACTGAGGGCTGCAATTGCAGATGCTGGTATTGTTTAAGTTCAATTATCTTATCTCGTTGTACAACTACTTCTAAGAAGAAGCTTTTATTTCCGCGTTCAACGCTGGAGCATTGATTAAATTTCAGTTACTAGACACTAAATATTATTTTCACACTTCCTTTGCCAAGCCGCTAGTCGCGCAGTATTCTAATCTGACTGCCTCATACTTTTGTATTTCACTGCCAAAGTTAGTAATCTGGGTAAGGTAATCACCGAGAATTTCTTATATGGTATAATTCAGCTCTAGAGCGACTTCTGGATATGCATGCAGCCGACGCAGCGGTGGCGTCAGCAATAGGTTCTGGACGAGACTCAACTTGTTTTTCTTTATGGGACTAGGTCTGTTTTTCTGTCCCCGGCGGTATCGATAAATCGATCACTTAATCACAAAGACACTTCATGTCATGTAGTTAAGAAACAGTTCCATTGTACTGTTCGCAAAACTAAAGTGGGTAGTGACAACTCCAAAGAGAAACACGCAATCCCGTGTACATCTAGGTAGAAATGATTGCTTATAGTGGTAAGAGACAGCCCAAAGTACTGCTCGCAGTACCGAACAATAGCAAAACTAAAGTGGGTAGTGACAACTCCAAAGAGAAACACGCAAACCCGTGTACATCTAGGTAGAAATGATTGCTTATAGTGGTAAGAGACAGCCCAAAGTACTGCTCGCAATACCGAACAATCGCAAAACTAAAGTGGGTAGTGACAACTCCAAAGAGAAGCACGCAAACCCGTGTATATCTAAATGATTGCTTATAGTGGTAAGAGACAGCCCATAGTACTGCCCGCAAACCAGCAGTCGGTAAGAGACAGCCCAAAGTACTGCTCGCAATACCGAACAATCGTCAAATAGACAAATAAATAACACTAACCTTCTGGTTCCGATGGCGGCGGTTCATAAGTTGATCCTCCGAGAATCACTTGAACTCACGCTGAATGAACGTGAACGCGAGTACGAATGCGTCCTTGACCGCCTCCTCGAACGTTTTCGTTTCTTAGAACGAGCATCACGAACTTTCCTTTCCTACTTCCGTAATTTCTTTTGTAAATAATGAAACTCATCGTCTTCATCCCGCGAACTCTTCCTTTTTGACATTTTATATCAAATTTATCACTTAAATAAACTATTTTTATTAACACCGTGCGATATGGCGAAGCACTAAAACGCGAATGAATCATGTTACAGCTAGAGTGACGTCGAGGGATATCTACCTTCTTTTTAAAAAATGTAAACAAAAACAAGGGTAAGTATCTGAAATAAAGTGCGAAGATGGCGAATTGCTGGCCGCAACTACGTGTGTTTATGCTAATATCGAGGACGAAGCATGAAGTATAATGAAATATTTTATATTCCCAAAAACCTCTTCACAGCAACTCATGTGTTTATCCGTCAGGGGCAACCTCATAGAGCCCTTTAGCCACCCTACCAAGGACCGTTCAAGGTCGTTAGCCGCGGGGAGAAGACTTTTGATGTGGAAGTCAAAGGAAAAATCATCACCGTCTCCGTGGACCGACTAAAGCCAATGTTCGCGACAAAAGACGAACCTGGTGCCACAGCGGCGCTTGATCAGATTAAACTGGAGCAGTCCAAATCAACACGCCTTGAACGCCGCGTGAGGTTCTACCGACCGTAGGGTCGGTCTCAGCAGGGGGGTGGTGTGGCGGCGCGCAATGTATGCCGTCGCGCTCGCCCCGCAATGAACATCGTACACTTCAGGTTGCTATAGTGAATCGTTGTTATTTCATCTGCTAGAAAACTGAAAATCTTGTAAAAGTTACGCGAGCCTCGAAAATATAATTATCTACGTTAAAATCACTTCCGTCTATCATTTGGGGTCCATCCCCACAAGATTATTTACAGAATACTTAATTAATGTCACGCAGAATACGATACAAATAGAGTGAGTCTACAGACACATACAGACATCAAAGGCATATTAATAGGGTCCCGGTTTTCACCATTTGAGTACGGAACCCTAAGAACAACAGCTGATCTACCTTACATCTTTTTGGCAGTTTTGTGGTAGTACATATTTTCTATTTCATTAGTGTACTCTATGACGTAACCACTTTTCTCTCCGACTTTACCAAACCTGTTAGGTTGCGAATTTGACTTTGACCTCTATAATACAGGCCCGCAACCTCTAAGGTCACTTCACTTTTTAAAATATTTTGGCAATCGGTCAAATAAAGCTGTATATGACAACTAAGTGTAACAATGTCAATATTTGATTGTTCAATGTCAAAGTCAAAAAGTTAAAATCGTTTATTCATTGTTGGATATTAAAATCTCTTAATGATGTCAGCTAAACTACATCGCTTCACAAACAATGATGTTGTAACTTAACTTTTGATTAATGAAAAATTATTAGTATTATAATTGGCAGACCAACTTATTGCGGCTATACTACTACTCTCGCTACAAAGTTAAAAATTTCTTGTACTCGAAGACGTAGGGTAACTTGCGGTGCCCGCAGAGTCTACTAATGAATATCGCTCCATTCATTCGTACAGAGGTACAGAAGTGGTAAAAGAAAGCAAATAAAAAGATCCACCTAGTTTCCGATCTCACATTACCGTAACGCTTTTCTTAAATAACTTAACACATAACTTCAGATAAACTTGGTTCATTTTCTTCTTATAGATTATCTTTGATTAAATCTTTATTTTTCGCCCTTAGATCACTAAAGCAGTATAAAGCGGTTCCGCCAACATTTTCCAACCATTCATCTCTCTTCAATCATTTTACAGCCAAATAAAAATTCCGTCAGTCCCCCAAGTTTCAAATTGATTTTGGTTCATTTCAAGGAGCCCTCGGTTCGTTTAACTTCTTTTTAATTAAATGAGAGGCACCTAATCGCGGGCCGCGTCCGAGAGACGGTCACCTTTTATCGTGCTCATCACGAAAGAAAACTTTTTAACAAGAAAATCCCTGTGGCCAAATTTTATATAATGGTAGAAATAATTCCTTTGACCTCTTGGGCATACAACTTTTGAGCCGGAAGGAAACGAATTTGAACAAATATAGGTGTCTTTTTCTCTTCGGTGATAAAAACGCAAGCTTTTAAATAATTCGCCTTTATTTAGACATGAAAATTGATGGTAAAAACAGTAAATTGATTTATATAAATCCTGACTTTGTCCTTCTATAAACCTAACCCGGACCGTTTTGAGCAAAATGCAATATAAACTATTCGTCAATGGAAAAGCCCTAAAAGAATGAGATGGAAGAAACAGTAAATTGAAGTAAAAAAATTCCGGCTATGACCGTTCATAAAACCTATACCGGACCAAATTAACCAATAATATCGGCTTCAGCAGATGGGCCCCAAGTGATCTAGACAGGTCTTTGATGATACTCGTAGTCGAAGTAGTAAAATGATGGATACGGTCTTGACTACTATTAAAGCGTAGAACCGTATCAAACAAAATATACAAGGCTTTTGGAAATGTTATTGTAATTTTATTATTAACAAAATTGACTTATCCATTAGAAAGTCAAATTACTTATTTCGATCTAAAACTTACAGGAATAATTAAGTACTTAGTGAAAATTTCTTGATCATCTTATAAAGCATGCTAAATTCATTTTTCACCTCCAAAGCTCGGAAACATTTGTTTTGTCGGTTAAATTTTGCGGCCAAAAGCGACTTTTGGCCGCTAGCGGGCAACAGGTTTTTGAAATTCGAACCTGATGCAGTATGGCAGACCTCCACGCTGCGGTACTGGCTGCTTCCTCGCTTTAGTGAGGTGAAAAATTTTGTGTTTCGCTCGTCAGCAAAGTTATTTTGCGTTTCGTGCCTTGAAACCATCGCTACGCTCAGGATTCTTCTTTTGAACCACTCTCTTCGCTCGTGGTTCAATTCTAGAATCCTTCGCTTGCTCAGGTTTCAATACAAGGCACTCACGCCAAATAACGCTTTTGCTGCCTTGCATAACAAATAACTATTGTTAACAAGATTTAAATGTCTGGTTTAAATTGTTTATTGTTTATTTGCAAAAGAATAACTTATTCTTTTGCAAATAAACAATTCTGATTTGCAATTTTTTTTATGGTCAATGGGCTTACTCTTGACCTCGATCTAGTCTTGAGGACAGAGATGAGGTCGACGGTGCGGCGAGCTTGCCCAGAAGAAGCCTATTCACTCGCAACTTGAATAGATTCGGTTATTCATTCAGTAATTTGGTTCTTTAAGTACATATTGTCTCAATTATTTTTAGTCTTGTTCATATCTGGTCTATTTCCAGCATGTGCTAAAAATAAAAAATCTAGCCTAGTTTCTACAGCCAAAATAAAATGTCAAAAAGATTCATCGGTTCCGAAAACAATGAAATTTTTCATCGTCGCGCGTCAAACAGCGCGGCCCGAAAACCTAAAAACCCGGCGTTAACGAAACGCAATAAGTCGAAAAGGAAAAAAAATGGGGAAAAAACAGGAAAAGTGGTAAATCGCCGTCGCCGCTGGACAACATAGGCGTGCAACAACAAAAATTCAGAACTGCATTTTGCGCTGGATGACTGTTTTATGTTTTTATGTTGGGGTTACACTAATAAGCGGCAGCGAGAGAAGATATAAGACCATTTTTATTCTTTTTTAAAGATTTAAATGCAATAGATCCAAAAAAATGTTTAGAAGTGTCATTAAAAAACCAACACTTTGCCAATTCTATCAAGATACAGTCAGTTAGGAATCAATTATGGGCTCTTCGTCGTTTATTTCTCAATGCTTGCAAAAAATCTTTGTGTAATATCGCATAATATTATTATGGAAAGTGATCAGTACCTAGAATTTCTTATTTCCGATATATCTGACTCACTGATGCCTTTTCGCTAATTTTGTATCTATCTTTTTTGTATCTATCTATCTTAGAAATGCTGCAAACGCTGAAGCGTTTAAACACACCCTATTTTTTACCTTGTAAGATGAAAACCCAAAAATTATCATTCGGGAAGACGGCATCTCCGCATCGCTCGTAGGTCATGTGACTCTGCTCAGGTTTATAGCTTGGAGTGAGCCAGGTAGCCAAATAAGCCCGCTGCGCTTATCGCCGCGCTCATGTCTGTATTTTCGGCGTATCAGTGCATGTCGCTAGTGAATAAAACATGTGACACTCAGGTGTATAGCGACTAGCGCGCTGTGTTTCATTCAGAGAGCCGAGATAGTGGACCGGCCTAGCCAAATTGTTTTGTTTTTGTCGCAAAATAATTTCACTAGGAATTTTTTTACGAAAATGCGAGATAAGCCACTTTCAATTTGTCGGTTGTTTTTATATCTGAAACATTTAAAACACCAGAATGATTTTGAACTAAAGTTGTATGATGGTTTTGAATGATATCCAAAGTAGAAATTACTCGGAGTACATCATCTCTACTGTTATAAACTTATAAATTGATTTTTCTGTACATTAAAGATATTTATAAAGAAAAATATATCACGTTATGCTATTTTGATGCCCCTGAATCCACATCACAGATTTTAGGATTTTTTCTGTTTGTGTGTTGGTTTGTTTGTTTATTTGTTCAAGCATCACGTAAAACTACTGTACCGATTTTAATGAAACTGTTTTGTTAAACAGTTTAGCTTAAAAGCTAGTATTTTATACATTCATATTTTTTGTAGTTTTTAGTTCTTTAATTTGCAAGATAGGCCTCAAAAAGTGGTTTGGTTCACATAGTAGCTTACCATAGCGGCATGGTAAATGGACAATGAATTATTTTACAACTGGTTTCTTATTTGTAAAGAAATTAAAATGCCATATGATGATGTTGATAGAAGTTTTCCTTTAGATCTTATATAAGAAAATAATTTCAGTTTTTTTGTATGTACTAGTATATTCCTGTAGTTTTGAGCTCAGCCCATCCTTTCTTGGATGGTTCTGTATTATCAAATAACAATACCTTACCAATTTCCTTTGTAGACAGCTAAGCTTGGAACTCCTTTCTTTCGTCCCTTAAGGCTTTATTATCTCCAAATTGGGGTAATTAGATCTCGAAGAACAAAACGCAAGTCCCGGGATTTGCGGGCCCAAGGTTTATCGCGAAAAAGAAATATTTTTATTGAAGCAAAGGTCCGTCCTGGCGAGGATCACGTAAATGGTTCAATTTGGGAAAATCGTGATTTCGTCAAATCGGCGTCACCTGCCCGCTGATGGGCCAAATATTTTTTGCGGATTTAGAATTTATTCAGGGTTCCTTTGAGTGATAAATTTTTATACCCTTCTTTCTAAATGCTGCAGACTGCAGAGTTATTTAAAACCCGCTAGTTATAATACGGACAACTAGTCAGCCGACAAAAGTCTTTGTGTGTAAAGGTTGACTTCAATATTACTAGTTATTTGATCATAGGAGAAGAATAAAATATTGAAGAATAAGGGTAGGACAGAATTTCCATCTATTGTACCATATGGTTTTTCTACCAGAACCGATGGCCGATGGGGCGTAAGGGTTCTAGAGTGACGACCACGTACCGGAAGACGAAACGTTGGCAGGTGGACCGCCCCCCACAAGGTGGACCGACGATCTGGTCAAGGTCGCGGGAGTTGCGAGCAGCGCAGGACCGCTCTTTAGGGGAGGCATATGTCCAGCATTGGACGTCTTTCTGCTGATATGATGTACCATGTGGAAGCAAAATATAGTTTAAATTATAATGATAAACCCTAGTCTAAAAATTAATATTAATTTGATTTTCTTAACATTACCTACTTTCTAACCTAACCTTACTAGATTAGACGAGAGCACTGGTTTTTACACAGACCGACTGCCATCTTACCTCCGCAGCCTAAGCTCGGATTAATAGTAAGTCCCTATCAAGATGTACCTTACACTTACAAATTATGCATTTTGAGTGCAATCTCACACTTAAGAGGGACTTATTAATACAAGCCGTAGGGTTCCCATACATTCTATAAACAACTTTTTTAAATTTATTGATGCTCTCTGTAAATCCTGAACCATTTCGTTCATTCATTACACTCTTGCTCGCTCGCCGCTCATTTTGGCGACAATTTCCGGCGGGAACAAGACGTTTATCGTTTATTTAGCGCCACCTTGCGAAGGACGACGGAACTCGATGATTTTCGCACTACAACGCGGGCGACAATACTCAAGCCCGTGTCACAGTATTCTCCTGCTTCGGTTGGCACTGAATTAGGTACCTATTTAGTTTTTAGAGACTCCCTGAAGAATTATTTGAAGTCATGAAATTTAAAAAAGCATTTGTGGCTATTTCGCGTGTAAAAATGCATCTTTTGCAACTAAATAACTATTAGTAAACAAACTCACGAACATAAAACAACGACTTTCCATAGAAAATCGCACTATGTTACCGTACTTTTTGTATTTTTCGTTGGTTAGTTAATTTGATAGTAAAGTTGATCAGTTTACAGTCTAAATTTATTTTTGTGGTTGGAATTTATTTTATTTTTTATTTTTTTATGTCACAAGTGGGCAAACGAGCAGGTGGGCCACCTGGTGGTAAGTGGTCACCACCGCCCTTGACACTCACTGTCTTATTAGTGATATAATTTGACACGAGTAAGACAGCAAAGCGCGTTACCCACCCTGAGAGCTAAGATGGTATGTCTCGTATGCCGATAATTTCACTGGCTCCCTTACCCTTCAAACCGAAACACAGCAGTGCAAACACTGCTGCTTTATGGCAGAAAAAGGCAAGGGGGTGGTACTTCCCCAGACGGACTTTGCACAAAAGCCCTACCATCTACCCATTCTACCGGTTTTATACCTGGTTAGTTTTAAAATTGGTCCATTAGCGGAATTGATAGTGAGCCTGCCTTCTACTCGTACGCCGTGGGCCGCGAGTTCAATCGCGGGTTATTTTATTTTGATTTAAAGGAGCTTACACTTTTGCCGACATACTTTAAAAAAGTTTGGCAAAATGTAATTACGAGTATGTATATGTAATTGCTAAAATATCAAATAAAACTATTTTTTCTTTTTTTCAATCTCCGCCCAGGGGGTCTAGACAACGTATCATTTTACGAAAGCCAACATCATAAAGTGAATGGGATATGGGATGACATTTACATTTTATGTCATCCCATACATTTTATGTCATGCCATACATTTTAAGGCGTTCGCTTTCGTTCGTACAAATATTTGTGTGATGAACACGAGTGTTTATTTTGTGTCTGGGTGTTATTTGGTACAAGCTTTGCCGAAACATATTTTCGTTCCGCATTAAACCTGATACATAAGTAATTCGGTGAAAAGCGAACTGTACAATGTCGAGACAAGGGCTTCAGTACTGTAACCTGACTTAAATTACATGATTGAGCACGTCACGAGTAGGTCTCGCCGTCCCTACCCTCATTATTTCAACTTTTGTTGCGAAAAATATAATTTAACTTACGTTTCTACATTTCTTTATCCAGCATTTTGATTGTCGTTTTCTTGATGGTTGTTAAAAACATTTAATTGTTTAACTTAAGTGTTTTTGTTAGGCATTTAAACGATATGATTTATTAGTTTTTACTAAAAATACTAAAATACTAAAAATAGATATTCAATTAGTTTAAATTATAAAATACAGAGAGCGAACAAATTCGTGCTAGGTAAAGAACAAAACAAAACTAATTCGGCATACATTGCTGGGAGGCTTGGTTCTGTTGATTCCAATATCCTTACTTCAACCGAGCAATGTATGCCGAATTAGTTTCTGTGTGTGATTATAACTACTTAAATCTATTCAAATCACAGATGTGGTCACTAACCACAATGCAAGCAAGCGCGGTGACTATGGTAGTTAACCTTCAAGTCAGCCGAGCATTTTATTTTGACAATCTTTAAATAAAGATTGAAGAAAACCTGGAGGCTATATGCAAAAATCTTGTACTACGTAAGGATTTAAGAGTAGGAGCGTAGGGAAAATTGCTTGTAGAGCAAAAACTTTCTAAGAATTATAGATAGCCTACATCAATAACCTTAAGTATTCGTTTACCCCAAAAATAAAAAAATACGGACATTTGAGGCTCCAGCTAGGTACAGTCTGCGCTAT
This sequence comes from Athrips mouffetella, assembly GCA_947532105.1. Lineage (NCBI taxonomy): Eukaryota > Metazoa > Arthropoda > Insecta > Lepidoptera > Gelechiidae > Athrips > Athrips mouffetella. The sequence continues at coordinate 25,856,858 of OX383976.1, forward strand.
GTAGCGCTAAGACATGTCGTTTACAGCAATTATAGACCAGTCGACTAAATCACCAAATTTAAAGACTTTTGAACACAGATTCGCAGTAATAAAACAGGACAATCAAGACAAGAAATATAGTCGTTTATCCCCAACTTTACTAAAATGAAATTTTCGCCTATTTAATATTATTATTTAGTTTCTTTAACAGCCTAATACGTTACTAAGCATCTACTCTCTCCTTCCAAGCTTCTCAGTTTGCACCATCCTATTGCAATTTAATAAAGAATTATTAAGAAAACTTTTAAACCTATTAATAAAAGATTAAGAAATTTTCTCTTAAATATTAATATTTGTACACTCCAATACCTACAGTAACAAGATTGATTAAAAGAGTCTTCTTTATCGGTTGTTTGTAAACGAATTTGGTACTTGTTTGCGGAATTTGTTTGGGAAGTTTATTAAAGAGAATAAGGAAGCAGATCGGGGGTTCCCGCTGATACAAGTATACGAGAACCGGATATTGTATTAACGTACTTACACTTTACGGAAGCCTTTTAAAAATACTGGGTATTTCAGTGAGACTAGTAGCTATCCTTCAATTTCATTCGTTTTAAATTTTTTTTCAATGAGTTTTTTAAGTGATAAAAATTGTTGGTCCGTGTGGTGTCGGCAAAGAATAGTACCAAGAGGTGAGAGGTGTCGCATGAGGCGACTAAGTGTTTATGAACCAGAGGGTGGGCATCAGTATCTTTTTGTGTATCATACCATCTCACATAATGCGGTCACTAGTAATAGTAACAGCCTATTAAATCCCCTCCAAATTACCACGCGTTTTATCTGAAGAGCTCCCAGTCCAGCGGTGGACGTTTCATAGGATGGTATGATTCTCAAAGATGGTGTAGGTTTTTACTGGTAATAAAGACAGTTCCAAAGTTTTAGAGTTAATAGAGTTAGTTTGCCTCGTGGAATGTACGTTCTCTCTATAGACCGGGAGCCTTGTACCAAGTTAATAAGGAACTACAAAGGTACGGAGTGGGAATAGCGGCGCTCCAGGAAGTCAGATGGTTTGGACAGGGAGAATGTAATGTTGACAATAACTCTATACTTTTCTACAGTGGGGGTGACGATGGACACCACAGAAGCGGCACTGGTTTTATGGTATCAAAGAGACTAATAGGCAATGTGATAAGATTTGATGCTGTCTCTGACAGAATATGCGTCCTCCGCATCAAGTGTAAATTCGCCAATATGTCAATTCTTAATGCATATGCCCCAACTGAGTTATCGGATGAGAGATCGAAAGATGATTTCTATGACGAATTAGAATCTACATACGATCAGTTGCCGAGCTTTGATATAAAGGTTGTTGTGGGTGATTTTAATGCGCAAGTAGGACGGGAAGACGTATTCATACCAACAATTGGACGGCATAGCAAACACGAAAGATCCAATGACAATGGCGTCAGACTTATCAGTTTTGCATCATCTAAAGCCTTAGTGATTAAAAGCACCATGTACCCGCACAAGAACATCTATAAAAAACGAGTCAAAGAGCACTATCTTTCCCTGTCTTAGTTAGCCATATATTTATTTATTAGTTAGGTATTGTTTATGTATAATATCATAACATAATATGTATTTTATACATACAAATATATACAAATATATATCATATATTTATTATTATTTTTTTTTTATTTGTGTAGAAGGTTTATATATTTTAATTAGATACCTATGTGTAATTTATTATTGTTACTTTTATGTATAATTTTTTGAGTTTGCGCATGATCTATCTGCCTTCTCCAATACTATTCACGCTCGCCTAGGTCTGCTGGAAGACATTTCTTTAGTGAAATAAGTAGTACCTGTTGTGTCGTCTTTTTATATGTATTGTCCATTGTGTTTTCTTGTGTGCAATAAATTATAAATAATAATAAAGGTACCTGGAAGTCACCGGATGGCAGAACAGTTAATCAGATAGATCATGTGCTCATAGATGACCGACATAAAAGCACAATATACGACGTTCGAAGCTATAGAGGTGCCGACTGCAACAGCGACCACTACCTACTGGGTATCAAAGTGAAAGTTAGAATTAAAGTAGAGAGAATAAAATTTTGTAAACAAGAAGAACCTATTAACACAGACAGCTTTAAAGATGAGGAATTAAAATACAAATTTGGATTGGAAATAAGCAACAGATTTAATGATCTACCAGTTGAAGAGGACATAGATAAAGGTTGGGAAGGCTTTAGAGATACGGTGAAATGTGTAGCAACAAAAATACTTGGCCGGAAAAATAAAAGGAAAAGGAGAAAATGGTGGAAACAGGAGTGTGAAAACATCATAGCGGAAAGGAGGAGATTAAAGATCCTTGCCGAACAAGATATGCAGTGGGACGATAAATACAAGGAAGTAAAGACGGAAGTTAAAAAGGTAATAAGAAGAGCTAAGAGAGAGCACTTAGATACCAAAGTTCGGAATATGGAGTCACTCATCAGAGCAAGTGAGTCGAGAAAATTCTATCAAGAAGTGAGATCCTGTAAGAAAGGCTATCAACCCACTGCACAAATACTTGAAGGTGACGATGGCAACCTAATAACGGCTAAAGAAGAAATCAGGGAGCAATGGCGCAACTACTTTAAAGATCTATTGAACTGTCCTCCGCTCGAAGAGCCCGTCCCTCGTCTGACAGAAGACATCGAAGAGGAAGTCGCGCCACCTACGTTTGAGGAGGTGCGACGAGCCATTATGAGGCTTAAGAACAACAAAGCCCCGGGTATCGATGGATTACCTTCGGAGGTGTGGAAGTACGGAGGTGGAACAGTCCAATCCAAGCTGTATGAGCTGATACTCAGGATCTGGGAAACTGAGCTACAGCCTAGTGAGTGGAATGTTGGTGTCATATGCCCTGTCCACAAAAAAGGCTCCAAAAAGAAGTGCACGAACTACCGCGGTATAGCATTATTACCAACAGCATACAAAATACTAGCTTACGTGCTTCTCAGAAGGCTTCAACCGTACGCAGAGGAAATAATCAGCGACTACCAGTGTGGTTTCCGACCAAATCGCAGCACTATTGACCAGATTTTCCTCCTTAAGCAGATAATGGAGAAGAGATGGGAGTACGCCCGAAGCATTCATGCGGTGTTCGTGGATTTTGCCAAGGCCTATGACAGCATAGACAGAAGTGCGTTATTCACAATCCTAAGGAACTTTAATATTCCGAAAAAACTTGTTGATATGATCCAGGTAGCTACAAAGGAAAGCAAAATGAGAGTCCGAGTGGAAGGCGAACTAACGGACGAATTCTTTGTCGTCACGGGTCTAAAGCAAGGTGACGCCTTGTCACCAATGCTTTTCAATTTGGTGCTAGAATATGCCCTCAGAAAAGTGTTAGCACAAGATGTAGGAGTGCAACTAAATGGAAAGCATAAGGTGATAGGGTACGCAGACGACCTGGCCTTGCTAGGAGAAAACCGTGAAGAAGTGAAGAAATCAGTAGCAGTCCTGGAAACTGAAGCTCAAAAGGTTGGTCTGAGAATTAGCCACGGAAAAACCGAATATCTCTTCATGAGACGCTATAATATCCGCGTAAGACCTAAGGGACTACAAGTTGGAGATATTGAGTACAAGGGAGTGGCTAATTTCAAATACTTGGGCTGTACTGTGACTGATACCAATACACGGGACGAGGAAATCGATATTCGCATCCAGAACGCTTTAAGATGTAGCGCCGCCTTACGCAAGGTTTTAGTGTCCAAGCTTCTCAGTAAAAGCACCAAAATCAGAGTCTTTAAAACTGTCATTAGACCCATACTCATGTACGGATGTGAGGCTTGGACACTAACTCTCAAAGAGGAGAATAAACTCCTGGTAGCCGAAAGGAAAATTCTCCGCAAAATTTTCGGCCCAAGACAGAGGGAAAATGGAACATGGAGACTCCTCAAGAACACCGAAGTCGAAGACCTCCTGGCTGACTCCAACATCATAGGCGAATTTAAGGCGCACAGACTGCGCTGGCTTGGCCACCTTATTAGGATGGATGACGATCGTGGTGTCAAAAGAGCCTATCTAGGATGTCCAACAGGCAAAAGACCGGTTGGGCGCCCCCGGTATCGCTGGCAAGATGCGGTGGAAGCAGACCTACGCGAGCTCCAAGCTAGCGACTGGCAAGAGACCGCACGAGACCGGGAGAAGTGGCGACATCTCGTATTGGAGGCCAAGACTCACTTTGGGTCGCTGAGCCAGCGTAGTAAGTAAGTAAGTAAGTAAGAGTTAGTTTCCTCATCATCATTATCATATTTTGTGGGTTGTACGATCGCTGCCTGACCTTACATACCCTGGTGTCAGAGTTGTTGAGCCGCCAAAGGCCTCTGACATGGCGCATTAAAGACTACTTCCTTGTATAGTAGCCGGAACCAACAGTTTTCCGTGCTTTTTAAAGCACGAAATCATCTTACTTTTCGGACCATCAGGTGGTTTTTTCCTGCAGTGTCCTAGCCAATTAAGAATGATATGTTTTTAGGGTTCCGATACCAAAATGGTAAAAAAAAAGGAACCCTTATGGTGCCGCTCTGTCTGTCTGTCTGTCTGTCCGTCTGTCTGTCACACCTCTATATCTCAGCAACCACTTACGCTATCGAGCTGAAATTTGGAATAGTTTTAGAATATAGTTGCCCAACTTAATTGCACATGAAAATTTTTTGAAAAAAGTATGATTATTAATGTAAAGGGGGCCAAAATAGGGGGGGCCAAATTTCAAATTGTCGCTACTAGGTCGAGTGGGGTATCATATGAAAGGGCTTTACTTGTACATTTTAAAATATATTTTTGTATTTTTTTAAGTTTCTTAGTTTTCAAGTTATGATGAAAAATGTCAAAAAAAAATACCATTCCCCCCCCCTTATCTCCGAAGTTTGAGTAAGGGAAAATCTGAATTAATTACAGTTGACAGAGGTTTATGTAAACTTTACAGCAAAAATAAAACGATCTTTCTAAGTTGCACAGTTTTTCAGAAATCTGCAAAAAACCTTTACAAACAAATTTAGTTTTGCGGTCCTGAAAATGGACTTTATTGCTTCCAAAAATACTATAGGTATATCGGAACCCTAGGCGCGCGAGTCCGACTCGCACTTGACCGGTTTTTTTTCATGGTAAAAATAAGTTTCATCATTGAAGGTTCTGTAGGTTTAATACGTCAAAACACATTGACCACTAAATACAAACAAATTATATTTTGGACTCCATTCCATTTTTTAAGGCCCTACTTTCCGAAATGAGCATTGTAAGCGCGCTCAAGTCGGTCCGAATTGAATGAAAGCGTGCTCTAGACTCGGACGAAGGCTCTAGAGTACTCGATTGTTCACCCCTTTACGTCATTGATGACGTTATCTATTCTACTATCAGTCAAAAAAGTGGACCAGTGAAAGCGCTTATATGTCAAAATCGATTTGACACATAATATCATACTCATTTGCAGCAGGCGGACGTTCCTCAGGTTTTTAATGTTTTTAATGAGTTTGTCACTAACTTATTGAAATGAGAGTGAATTTGGCGCACATTTTGGAGGGATTTTCTCTATATATAAAAACAATACTGACTTTATGACAGATGAACTTATGAGCGCGCTTAGATCCGTTCCAAATTGACCAGAACCTATAGAAAACTATAAAAAACTATAGAGTCCGTCATATACATATTCTGTATGAACTAGTGAAGTGTAAAGCGTTTCACTGTCGCCCATAATAGTCGGTCAAAAAACTCAGTTAAGTTTTACAAAAATCAAGAAATCTTTAAAAATCTAATGTTTTAGTATAAACTTTGTTTGCGAATGTGAAAATATATCTTTTTTACTTGTGAATTGATCATTGATACTAAGAACGGAAGCGTGAATAATCCGTATTAGCCATTTTATGCGTGATTTTTAACACCGTTTTTTTCCTGAATGGTAAGTGTTTTCACCAGATAAATTGTGATAGTAGCATTTATTAGTCCCATGTCACATATTTCTGAGAGAGAAAGATAAGAATTTTACGTTTATTGGGATTTGATAAAAATCCATACATTTTAGAATGGAGGTCCCTCGCAAGAAAGTGATACGCTTATGGCTCCCTTCTTAGCAGAAAGAGCTGCTACTTTAACCTCCTTGGCAGTGATAGGTCATTTAGCGTGCAAAATTAATTTGGACCGTCCGTAAGTACTGTGTACGCTTAGTGTGTGCTCAATTCAGAACACGGCGTAGTAAAGATATGTTTATCTTTCTAACAAAACTTGGCATTTACTGCTTCATTTATGAGAAATCTAGTGCAAATCCAACGCAAGTCAATATCAGGTATTATAAAATCATGATCCTGCACGGTGTAGTTTAGTATGTTAGTATGTGGATCATATTGAGATTTTAATAACCCTCCTTCGTAGCAGACAAGATGAAAAGCGACATAGCACTTTCTATTATTTGTTTTGCAATATATTTATTAAGGTCCGGTGTAACGTGGAGCAGCTAAAAAATAAGGCAAGCAAATCACGTCGTGGTCGCTCGCATTCCGAGCGAAATTATATTAAAAATACTTCAGATTTGAGATTTAATATTCCAGAAAGGGTTGGATATTATTTCGCCCCTTTTTATCGGGAACCCTTTTGTGGTGGACCGGCCAGGGGGGTAAGGAAAGGGAGGGGCGTAGTGGGGGGGGACCTCTTTGCATTATGTCAAGTGGGCTTGAATGCGCACTGTGGCAGGTACTCAACAATAGCTAATGTAAAATTTTAGGGGTTGCTAAATTTAACCTCTTGGGGCAAATTTTTAATGTGTATAATTTTTGCCTCTGAGTTTCTGGTGATTTGATTTTCAAGGTAATTGTTACAGAATCCATCTATCTATTATATTTGTGCATCGAGCGATCTCGGCTTGTCATCACCAGGTTCTGGCAGAATCCCCAGCTTTGCAGCTTGTCCTGCAAGCGGACCATTTCGGTGGGCCAGGACCATTGCGCTGGCCTGGCACAGTACATGGAAAAATATTCTTGTTTAGGTTAAATCTTTTTGAGTTTAATTTGTATAGATAGATAGAACACTTTATTGCTCACATAACAACAAAAAAACAAATGTACATGGAGAACTTAACCTAATGTGGGCAAAGGCGGCCTAAGCGATCTCTAACAGGCAACCCTTGATGTTAGGGATACATAAACAGAGCAATATATTTAAATTTTAAGTTCTTTTTTTAACGTATGTACTGTTATGTACGTATGTAAGGTATGTACTGTTATGTATGCCTTTATCTTGTGAATATCTGTTTCCAGAGAATAAATGTGTGTCTATGTCTATGATAGGTTTAAAAAAGTTCTCAATCCTGCAAAAATTTATACTTTTCTTCTAAGCATTCAAAAAAAATTCGTTCAAAAGTAATAAAATAATAAATACCTGTATTCCTCTCTCTCGTTGACTAGTTATAAACTATTCCAGTCAGCACTTCACTCCCAAGAGGGCTTGCTTCCATCGAGTCGGTTCGTTATAATCCAACCAGCATCAGTGACACCTAACGCTGTATGAAGAAGGATGAAGGCAGGTGTCGATGGGAATCGGCCGCGTTACAGTCCGGCTTCGTTACAGCAGCGTCTCTGGCCGAATCAGCTAATCATGATCAATCAACTTAATACTTTTTACAGGTTATTTTTACTTATTCAAGTGTCGGACTTTATTTATTTTAACGTTCTAATAGAATATTTTGCTTCTGATACAACCATTGTGTGTACACTGTTTTTAGTTGAACCAACTCAACTATAAGCTATATATTTTCTCAGCTACATAAATATATTCAACTAGGATTCCGTATTTTGAACGTCCGTCCTAAACTTTGTAGATATGTGCATGACGGTAAATTCAGGTGATATGTTGCCAGGAGGTGGTGCAAGGTAAAAGCGAGTAGCGGGATGGACAGATTCCTGAACGAATAACAAACAACTTCCTAACTATTACTAATACATTTACCAATTTATAAAGGGTGTAAGGGACGCGTGATCAAACAACGTAACTGAAAAACTTTCAGTGAATAAAACTTTCAGGAAATAAAAAAAACATCGATTCGACCTCTCCATACAAACTGTCCAATTAAGTTTGCAATATGGTACGGAGGGGCCAATATTTTATTTCACGTCCTGAAAGTTTTATTCACTGAAAGTTGTTCAGTTACGTTGTCTGTTCATGCCGTTTCGGTTTTCGGAAACTTGTTTCTTTCACCCTTTATAGGACGATACATACAGGGTTGTGTTTTTATCATTGCAATAAGTATATCCTGTGGATATATCCCTTACTGCGTTAATCGGGAAGTTTTCACATAAAATAAATTTTATCATAAAGTCTCATGCCGTCCTTATCGATTGCATTGACAAAGAAAGTAACAGTACAAGATTTAATGAAATATTAACTACAGCGTGAATTTGTATTGGTTTCGCTCCCGAAACCCCACTGGGTTTGTTTTCATTAGTAGAATCACTATTCTACTAATGAAAACAAGCAACTTTCCCAAAGAAAAAAATGTTTAATTGAAAAAAATTTTCCGCCTTCTCATGCAAAATGAGTCGATCACGTGACCATTTTACTATGGAGAGGCGACAAAATTTTTACGAGTAAAATTTTTTTTCTTCGGGATAGTTGCTTGTTATCATGAGTAAAATCACTGGGCTTTGGGGGCGAAACCAATGAAAATTCACACTTCAAATAGGTGGCAGACGCTCTGCGTAAAAACCAGTGCCCTCGTCAAATCCCTTACGTTCGGTAGTCAACTCCGTAAAAAACATTGTTCAAAAATGGAATAAGGTGATGATGATAACAGAAATTGGTCGAAAATTTTCCTGGGACATAGGATCTATATCTTCTAATTTTTCGACGCATGTTTCTGAAATCTTAGTTTTTAGCTCAGATCTTAGTTTTCTGAACTTGTTTCGTTATTTTTGCTTTCAATTTGTGCCTTTCTTGTTTCAATTACCAAACAAAAAAGTTTATTTTCTCATTAATGTCTAAGAAGTGATCATCTGCTCTATAGCTCTCATCGATATTACCGCCTTTGCCCACTATTAAAGAATTTATTCATTCATTCATCTGCGTTTACTTTCATCCCATCCTCCTAAAACTGCATATGACGTTTAACCAACCGAAATTGAACTACACATGAGGTGAATTTAGAGAGAAGAAAGGATTGTCCAGTCCGTGTCCATCCATACTGTACGCTATTACTACATATTTCATCTAAAGTAGTGGTTCAGTACCACGCCTTCCACTTAACCCTCAGACCGACCCCCGCTAAGCTAGCGCTAAATTGTCAGGTGCACGGTGCAGACTGTCAGATTAGGCTGACGTTTTCCGTGTGCTAGAACGAGAGGAGAGGGGATTTTACAACTATGCTATGCGGGTAGCTGGAAACAAAAATGAGGTCTCCCGTAAAATGGAATCGGGATGGTGAAGAAAATTTTCAATCGTTCAAAGAATATTCAGAGTGAACTCAAATTATTTTGCCTCAGAATGAAGTGAAATTAGTAGAGCTTAAAATGCCAAACGTATTTTTGAGGATTCATGTGAATGGTTGGAAAAGATACGATTATTTTTAAAAGCGAAAAGATATTTGAAGCAGTCATGATATCGGTAATTACATCTTCTTTATAATCTTTGTAGCTGTTAATTTCTCTGAAAATTACAGAGAAAGAATTTTTTTTGTACCTGAAAGAAAAAACCGGCCAAGTGCGAGTCGGACTCGCGCACTGAGGGTTCCGTACCACCACATAAACATAATTGTATTAGTTAAAATTTCAGTAAGTTAATGTGCTAGATTTTTTGAGTCCGACACGCGCTTGACCAAATATTATTATTTGTTGTTATTTTATAGCCCTATAAACATACCAATTTTCAAGTTTGTATGTGTTCCTGTTTTTAAATAGAACTAAAACAAAAATCGCCTCAGCGACCATCCAACTTGACCCCTCTCTTATATGAATGTTCTTGAAACGGGAGCTCACCACAATTGGTTACCATTAGTTGTGAGAAAAGTTGTAATATTTAATGATTTCAGACTTTTCCCATTATTTGTACTGTGAGACCTAGCTTCTTGCCAAATTTCATAATTTTAGGTCAACGGGAAGTACCCTGTAGGTTTTTCATTTTTGAATAAATGTATGAAGATGAGGACATAAAATGCCATATCTTTTGATTGCGTCGTTGTAAAAAATTGAAATTTTCAGGTCTTGTGTGATTCATGGATCCTAATATATGGTATTAATTTCAACCTGATACCTTTACCCGTTCGTGATATAAAGGGTCTTGACAGACAGGCAGACAGACAGACGGACAGACAGACAGACAGACAGACAGACAGACAGACGGACAACAAAGTGATCATATAAGGGTTCCTTTTTTTTCTTTTGAGGTACGGAACCTTAAAAAGAAGCAGATATAAGCTGCTTTCCTTTTCTTTGTCCTCACTGGTACGGTAGCTTTCCATCAACAAGGTTTCCTACAGAAGCCAGTACATAAAGACTCCCGGGTAATATCCCGTGACACCGACTAAAGCAGTGATAGATAAAGCCCAACTAATTTGCGGCCTGAGTGCGGCCGATGACGGACACAGGTGCGGCTGTTTAGGGCCGGATCAGGTCCGTCAGTCGGCCGTGCTTATAGCTTCTCCACTACCCGTTATCCAGCTTATGATAGTTCATGTCTGTATTAATTTAAAGCATGTGTTTAATTGTTGTGTTTAAAATTTTGAGTTTAAAGGATGTGATTCTGTCCATGAAACTGAACAACTTTCCTTAATATATGTCCCATACAAAATTCACTATCAGCTGATTCAGTTTCTACGGGAGGTCAATAAAATGTTTCTTATTTCGACCTTGAGGAAAGTTGTTCAATTTAATAGGCGGAATCACATCCTTCAGGGTTGGTATATATTTAAGGATGGAAAAAACAATTCACTATTGTTACTATTATTACCTGAATCGTACACAAAAGCTACAAGAAATATTACGATAAACTTTGAAACTTATCACCCTCATTAGAAGTATAAAAGAACCCTGATAGTATTTTTTCTCCATTCAGTAGTTTTTACGTGAAAGAGTAACAAACATCCATACTTACAAACTTTCGCTTTTATAATATTAAGTCGAATGACGTTTCAGTCAAAAACTTTATACGAGTATGCCATACAAATATGGAATAATAATATAATACTTATCTAGTCCCTGCTTTCTGGCCACCTTTGCAGGCAAAGAAAGCATAATTTCGGCGTTTTATTTGCCTCTTTTGTGTCGATCACCGGACCAAGGAAGTGGAGACACGCCTTAACCGCGAGCTCCGTAAGCCCCGGGGCAGAACGTGCTTTGCTTAATATTTCAACAAACTATAAACGGATATTTAACCGTAAGTGGCCGATTTACCTAACATAATGTCCTCTGTGCCTACTATGTCATATTTAACAATACGTTTACAAACATTTTAATCCTGATAGATGCATAGATAGTATACAACGTGTAAAGAAAAGGTGTGATAATACTAAAGTGTTAGAATCTGCCCATGAAACTGAACAACTTTCCCAAAGGAACATAGGTCGAAATACGAAAAACCGAATTTTACCTCCCATGCAAAATGCAGTTTCTATGACAGGTAAAAAAAATATTTTCGTTTTTAGACCTATGTTCCTTGGGAAAAGTTGTTCAGTTTCATAGAAGATTAACACCCACACCTTTCCGTTATACGTTGTATATGTCCGTATTTGCACGAAAAAGATCCGGAGTCCAATTCTTAAATATCACAAAAAGATAAATACTTAGAGAATTTTGTTCACAAAATAAAAATAGTTTTGCTTAAAAATATAGTATTTATTGGTATAAAGTTTATACCAATAAATTTATACTATAAACAATTTTTTAATTCTCAAAGGTGATATCTTATCACCCAGTGGTATTCAAGAGTTGAACCCCAGGTCTGCATGATCGAATTAAAAGGTGAATATTCAAACACTATTATAAAACTATTGGAAATATCGTTACTCTGTATGGTAGGAGGAATAATAATATCCCAATTTGCAATAAAAACGAACCATTAGTTCGACTTTGATCATTTTCTTCATACATAATTTCCTGGTTCCGGGACATGACAAATGGCATACATCAAGGGAACCAGGGTTGCGAGGTATTGTCAAGGGAACCCCCAGTCGTAGGGATCCGCAGCAAATTGTTAATCGACGCGACAAATGGCGCGTGAAGATAATTACAGTTCGGCAAACTTCTTTTTGCCGGCGGCCATTTTGTGCTGCGTCGTCGTCGCAAGGTATGGTCGTGATGGTCGTGAGTCGGCGGAAATGATGGTCAGATCTTTTTAGCATCGTAAGCTCTTATTTAAAAAATATACTTACCGATTCTGTCTACGACAACTCTATATTTATTTTTCGTTGTTGAATGGTATTTATTTGGTCATTACAAGATACCTTATCTAGCCAAGGAACTCCCTGTGTTGAGATAAAGTTAACAAAAAAACCTGTTTATCTACCTCTTTCAGTGCCATTTCACTTGTCTTGGTCTGCTGGAAGAAATTTCCTAGTTGAAGTAAGCAGTTTAGTAGTTTTTCTTAATAAATGTTTTGTTGGTTTAACATATTATTTACAATAAACAATTAATAAATAAAAATTGCAATTGAAAAATAAATACTTCACACTAATGAGACTGATTTTTTTTTACTAAATATAGACAGACAAGTCAATAAACTTTACAATATAAACAATGTTATCAAATATAATTCGCAATTTGATATTTATCATATATAGATCATCATGAACAATTTTATTTTAGATAATGTTTATGTTAAGCTAAGAGCATGTACAATAGAAACACATAAATAGATATCTACGTTCTGCTTCCAGCAATTTAAGTGAATTTGGCAGATAACAGTCGCTCTGTGGGAAAACCAAGTGCTGTCATGAAATCTCTTAGATAATTTAGCTGATTCTGTAAAAATTAAATATATTTTGGGTAAATTTCAAATAGATTAACTAATGCTAGCGCAGGTGACAAGGGGAGTAAGTTGAAATCACTCAAGTTATACATTAGTCAGTCCGCGTTATCTCAGTACATAAATCACAGCAATCAGAGTGAGCGCATTACATTAGTGGCTCAATGGAACATATTAAGGGCTGGAATAGACGGACGGCATATTTGCAGTCACGGAACGCATAAGTGTGGTCAATGTAGTAGAAATCGAATCGATGGTTCGAAAACTGGCCAAGTACAAAATTTGTGCACACAGCGTTCATACGCATTATAATGTGTTGTCGATATTAGAGAGATACTTCGTTTTTTATTTAGTGTATCATGTTTTGATGACCTGCTATATTTTACGATTGACTTATAAAAAAGTCTCTGTTTTTCATGGGAACCACAATTATCTTTACTTTTTATTATTTTTCATAATAACACGGTTCAATAAAAATACAGCTCTTTAAAAGTCAGCGGACAGACAGGCAGACAGCGTAGTTAGTTAGCTCTCTTTTGAATAAGAACCCAGAAAATAAAAATATTTATTTATTTAACTGTTTATTGTACACATAAAAATACAAACAAAACAAACATTTAGAGAACAGACACAAAGGCAAATATATTGAGGCTAAAAGTTTTTTTGTTTTAATTTCGACAAACATATTTTTTATCACGGTAAAAACTATTGCTGACACCATTTGTTAGCAGCACAGCTTCAGCCCAAAATTTATGAAACATTAATTTTTAATGTAGCTTTCTGAAACAGAAGAAAAGACTGTGTTTCTCGTCTGTGTGCACCTTATTCTGTGACTCGCGAAGCTATTACCGATATTAATGCAGATCCGACAATACCAACAGCTGAGAGATTCCTTTTTGAATACATTTTATCCGCGTCTGCTTCTTCGCGTTCAATGGAAAGGATTTTTCCTACTTTTTTTAAAGGAATCCAAGATGGCGACAATCGCAGTGGCGTCGGTAATTCAATTGGCTGGAGCACAGAGCACAGGCTGGAAATCGTCCTGATTTTGATTTTAGATTACCTACACCTTGCATTTTCACTCCTCTATATTTAAGTAGCCTAAGAAGCCTAAGTTTCGTATTTTATTTCTTTAGTTTTTATCATACTAATATAATAAAGAGGTAAATCCTGATTGATTAATTGAATGACTGACGTATCAACGCACAGCCGTAACTACTAAAGATAGAAACACGAAATTTTGAGGGTATATTACTCATGTTATGGAATATAGAATAGAATAGAATAGAATAGAATAGAATAGAATAGAATAGAATAGAATAGAATAGAATAGAATAGAATAGAATAGAATAGAATAGAATAGAATAGAATAGAATAGAATAGAATAGAATAGAATAGAATAGAATAGAATAGAATAGAATAGAATAGAATAGAATAGAATAGAATAGAATAGAATAGAATAGAATAGAATAGAATAGAATAGAATAGAATAGAATAGAATAGAATAGAATAGAATAGAATAGAATAGAATAGAATAGAATAGAATAGAATAGAATAGAATAGAATAGAATAGAATAGAATAGAATAGAATAGAATAGAATAGAATAGAATAGAATAGAATAGAATAGAATAGAATAGAATAGAATAGAATAGAATAGAATAGAATAGAATAGAATAGAATAGAATAGAATAGAATAGAATAGAATAGAATAGAATAGAATAGAATAGAATAGAATAGAATAGAATAGAATAGAATAGAATAGAATAGAATAGAATAGAATAGAATAGAATAGAATAGAATAGAATAGAATAGAATAGAATAGAATAGAATAGAATAGAATAGAATAGAATAGAATAGAATAGAATAGAATAGAATAGAATAGAATAGAATAGAATAGAATAGAATAGAATAGAATAGAATAGAATAGAATAGAATAGAATAGAATAGAATAGAATAGAATAGAATAGAATAGAATAGAATAGAATAGAATAGAATAGAATAGAATAGAATAGAATAGAATAGAATAGAATAGAATAGAATAGAATAGAATAGAATAGAATAGAATAGAATAGAATAATTATTTATTTGGAGGTTGCTGATAAGAAAGAATTTTTTGAAATTCATCCCATAAGGGGGTGAAATGAAGGAAAATGTTTTGTATGAAAGTCCTTTGTTTCTTAAGTTAGATTCTCACAAATTTGAATTTATGCTTTTGGTAAAAAATAAAGAAACTCGTGTTTAAGCGTTTCTCGAAAATCATCTTTGTAGGGGGTGAAAATGGAGATGAATTTTTAAAGGTAGAGATATAAAAAATGGGATTTGAGCTTAACATAAAAAGAAAAAAGTACGTATTTGAGAATATTGGTAAATTCATCCCCTAAGGGGATGAAGTGGAGAAAAAATATTTATATAAAAGTCCTTTGTTTCAGAAGATAGAAACACAAAATTTGAAGGGTATATTGCACATGTTGTGAAAGTTTCCTAAGAAAAGATTCTCTAAAACTCATTTCCTAAGGGGGTGAAATTACGGAAAATAGTATGTAAGAAAGACATTTGTTCACAAATTAGAATTAAAGTTATTGGTAAAAAATTAAGAAACATGTGTTTAAGCGTTTCTTGAAAATCATCCTTCAATGGGGTGAAAAGGGGGATGAGTTTTTTTTTTCATATGTTGGTGTAGAGGTCTTTCATTTTTAAAGGTAGAGATATAAAATTTGGACTTGAGCTTTCCGTAAAAAATAAAAAAGTACATGTCTAAGCATTTTGAGAAAAACATCCCTTTAGGGCGTGAAATGAAGAAAAATTTTTTGTATGAAAGTCCTGTGTTTCTTACGAAAGATTCACACAAATTTAAATTTAAGCTTTTGGTCAAAAAACAAAGAAACACGTGTTTAAGCATTTCCTGAAAATCGGCCTTTAAGGGGTCGAAAAATTTGATGATTTTTTTCCGTATGTTATTCTACAACGTGTTAATGGAATAAGCAAAACCCTCATATACCCCAACTGATTTATAATCAAACAAATCCATTCCTGTAAAAAAAACTAATTTAAAAAAGAATTTTTCTTCCAGATATTGTTATTTTAAAGCTTCATCATTGTTCTAGTAAATTTTTAAGCTATCATGGCGCGTTCGCCTCGCGTTTGCGCACGCTACGCCCACTTCCCTCCCGCGCGGGTATCCACAGAAATATTTAGAATCGGCAGAAATTTTAATAAAAAAATCAAATAAAATAACCCATATCAAAAACCCGTGAAATTGATTCTACTCTCGATTCTGAACAAACAATTTTCTCAGTTTCGCTTATTCCGTTAACACGTTGTATAAGTCTCTCATTTTGAAAGGTAGAATTATACAAACTCGGTTTTGAGCTCTCCGTAAAAAAAAAGTACGTGTTTTAGCATTTTTAGAAGTTCATCCCCTAACGCGATGAAATGAGGGATGAAAGTTTGTATAGAAATCCTACAGTTTGGTCATGAAGTACTTGAAAATTTAGATTTAATAATAAGAAATAAAGAAAAACGTTGTTCAGCAATTCTGAGATATCACCCCCCAAAGGTTTATATTAAGTTTGTTTGAAAATCCTACAGTTTTGACACGCGGTACTTGAAAATGTTGATTTAAGCTAATAATAAGAAACAAAGGAATATGTATTTCAGCAATTTTGAGACATCACCCAAGGGGTGAAATAAGGAAAGAAAGTTCGTATGAAATTCCGACAGTTTTTCGGATTCTTTTTCCATGAAATACTTCAAATTTGGATTTTAGCTAATAATAAGAAGTAAAGAAACACATGTTTCAGCGATTTTGAGATATAAGGGATGAAATGTTAAAAAGAAAAAAACATACATGCATATCAGCGTTTTTGAAAACTCATCCTCCAAGTGGATAATTAGGGATGAAAGTTAATATGAAATTCCTACAGACCAAAAACGGGCCTAGTGCGTGCCGCCAGCTGAGAAGTGTACATGTGCCCTAGTCCGACTCTCACTTGACCAGTTTTTTAAAACAAAAAAGAAACGCGTCTCAAAATCGGGAAATACTGAAAGTACTTTTATCTATGGGATCTTTTTATGAACTCTAGTTTCCCGGACAAAGCCAAACCGGCCCCTAGTTCATCTTAAAATAATAAAAATGCAGCAAAAGGGACTAAAACAAAAAAGTTTGCTCATACATAACTCGCAACGTTGTATATTTTCGATCGTTGAAGATTATTCTAAGTTTGATTACTTACATCAAAACATCTATACTGTGAATTTTAAATTTAAATAATTATACTGTTACATTGGTTAGTAATCGTTACAAATTAAAATTCGTCGTTGACGTCAATTCTTCATGTGAGCACTAGACACTTGATACAATACGGAACATTTTAGCTGTATCTACAAATTAAACATATGACTTCTTGGAGCAATAAAAACTTTCCTGGATAAAAAGAGACACTTCGATTTTAGTGTGCTGTGTTCAACAAAGTGTGCAACTTTAATAACCGTGGTAGTGCTAAAAAAACGTAATAAAGAAAAGAGAACAAATTCAATCTCCACAGTAAACCTATCAAAAGAAAAGGGCAACAACTCTTTTGAAGCGCAATAAGAGAACGCAAGGAAACTCGTGAAAGTAATTCCCAAGAACAACCGGATTGGGGGAAAATAAAATATCAAGGAAAGGTTTGTTTAAATTCTCTTTGTGCGTGCAAATATGATTTTGTTGGTGCGAATAAAGTAAATCCGTAGGTTGAGAACGGCGATGAAACTGTACCGTAGGTTTAAGTATTAAACAGAAAGTTTAAGGAGAGTTCTGCTGCATTGTTTCTGGGGCCTGTTGGTGTGGTTGGTATTAGTTTTTCTGCCTCTGCCTTCTGCGCCGTAAGACGCGGGTTCGATTTCCCCATAGAACACAGGTGTTTGTTCTGTTTCTAGGTATGATTAAGAAATTTATGTATCAACTAGCTGGTGCCCGCGACTTCGTCTGCGCAGGTTTATAAATTGTAGCCTATGTGTTATTCTATGTATAAGCTATATTATTGTAAAGTTTCATTAAAATCCATTCAGTAGTTTTTACGTGAAAGAGTAACAAACATCCATACATACAAACTTTCGCGTTTATAATATTAGTAGGATGAACTAATAAAATTAAGGTATACGAGTAATTTATATTAATACACACGCTTTGAAATCGTACACACGGCTTTCTGTCACTGGCAACACTTTGACCTTGGGGGGTCTCTGGTTTTGGGCAAGTGTTGGTTCAGTTTATACTGGTTTTGTTTCCAAATTGGAGATTCGAAAAAAAAAACATGTAAAACTCAGAATCGGAAGCACATGGAAGTTTATTGATATAATACAAACAATGAGACGGTAAGAAGCGAAGTGGAGGTTTTAGGTGTCTTCACTGGAAATAAGAAAGGATCCGTCTTTGCCCTAGTTTTGGCCTAAGGAATTCTAACCAATGAGTAGGGAGTAAAGAGAAGGTTCCAGGTGTCGTATTTACTGGAGATAAGGATGGATTCGTCCTTTAACTAGTCTTGACCCGTAGAGTTCTGACCAGTGGGACAGTAAAGAGTGAAGTGAAGGTTCCAGGTTTTTACTGGTGATAAGGATGAAGCAATCGTTGCCCAAGATTTGACGGAGTTATAAACATGGGAATAATAAGGAACGAACAGGAGGTTGTGGCGTAAAAGAAGACGTTGTGACTAAAATTTAAAAGTAATGCTTTGATGGTTTGGTCATGTAGAGAACGAAGATTGACTGAATAGATCTACCAGGCGAGAGTGACTGGAAACGTTAGAAGGAGAAAGCCTACCAGGACCAAATTCAGGACGTTCTTAAGTGACGAGCATATATGAAAGGATTGATGAAAGCACAGAAAGCGATAGAAGTATGTCAAGATCATTGCAGGTGGGGGACTGTAAGTCACGACCTACCCCAACGGGAAAGAGGCGTGATGTTGTGTATGAAGAGGAGGTTCCCAGTGTTGTCGTTATGGAGATGAGGATAAAACTTGAGATGGGACCGTCCTTGTTCCAGTCTTGACACAAAGACATCTAAACAATGGGATAGTAAGGAGCGAAGAGGAGATTGCCAGTGTTGTCTTTACTGGAGATGAGGATATAGCCGTCCTGGCCCCAGTCCTCGCCCCAGGAGTTCTTCACGATCCAGAAGAGGTCTCCGTCGCGTACCCCGTAACCCACAACCGTCACCACGTGGTTGATTTCGGTGCTTGTAGGCCTGCAGCAGAAAAACAAATAAATGAACTTACTTAGTTGCAGAAAGAATTTTAATACTAATGACTAAGACTTTCCACGTTTTGTTATAAAAAAGGGCATGTATTGTAAATAGGTGTGCAATCAGACATGATATTCCCAAAGAAAATATGAGCTGTAGATTGAGATAAGGATTTTTGTTTGAGAATTTTTCATTATCACTTCGGAAGAGCATAATAATATTCTTGTGCCTATATTCAATTGTTTTTCTAGGCTTCTTTCTATCAATGAAATTATTCAAAGTCTTCTTGTAGCTTTTGAAAAAAGCTATTTATTCAGGCTTTGTCCCTCTTCTAGTTTAGTTCGGCTCTCCTAATTCTACTTCTCCAGAGTCACAGTTTTTGCATCACTACTGAGTGTGGGTTTATATTGTCAGTTACGAGTTTCTTCTTAATGACTGAAATCCATGTAAGTCGGGGTCTGCTGCGGCGTTTTGTTCTTCATGCACTTTGGTCCTACATGTGGTACGGCCACAACGAAGGCGAGACTCCGTGAGTTTATCTGGCATTGGTCTACTAACCTTGAAGCTGCCTCAGGTGAATTGGTATGGCTTTTTGAAAAGCTGATAGATAAATATAATAAAACCTTGTACAAATGTTATTTTGACCGTCTCTCTTCAAAAGTAATTAACAAAAACTTACTTAGGCAAATCGGTTAATATTCCATTAGAGTACATGCCCATCAGCATGTCAACTTGCACGTACGCAGCCACCGGCCCGTGTTTATACACAGCTGCTTTAAGCGCGTTCACACTCATCGGAGTAACCGCCACGTGGCCCTTGATCTTGTACGTACGGGTCATGTTGTTGATGTGGCATTTGCCATCCTGTGTTCAATAGACTTATCATAATTTAATTTTAAACATTTCATTAAAAGACCACACCAGAACAGGAAGCATCTTCCATAATTTCACAACAAAATTGTATGGTACTATGGTATATTTCGGAGGGAAAGTACTATTAGTCCACGCTTGCTATTGGAGACAGTAGTATACGAGTACAATGTGAATTTTCATTAGTTTTGCTTTCGATGCCATAGGATTCTACTCATGTAAACAAGTAACATTCACGAAAATATTTTTTTATGAAAATATTTTTTTCGAATGTCCATATAAGTGGTTGATTGACTTATTTTATATGGGAAGGCAAAAAATCTTTTACGAGTCCAAATTTTTTTCAAAAGTTGCTTGTTTTCATGAATATAATCACTAGGTTTCGGGAGATATTTGGGTATTGCCTTGATTAGTTAATAGAAACAGGCGCTAGGCTTTATCTAACTCTGTTGTCAACAACAACACCAATAATGGATGCTTATGCATTTAATGTGCACCGCGCACGCGTTGCAAAGAAATTCGCATAAGCAGACAACAGCAGCACAATAACCATCTAAACCACTCTGAAGTCGCTCTAGCTCATTTTTCGCAGCCGGACGGGTGGTGCACATTGATTGAATACCTACTTTGAATTGTATATGCGAAGATTGCTACATAGTGTCTATAGGTTTATGAAATGCAATGCACGGCTAAGAAGTGGAACTCTCTAATGCCGATCTTTCGGGAATTATCTATGTAAGCATACTACATTTTCGACCCCATCGTCACTGACCACCAGGTGAAATCAGGATCAAAATGCTCATCTATATATTCTGACAACTAGATGGTTAAGTTAAGCCGCTATCACACCGTCCTTAATTCAAATACTAATTCGGCATACATTGATCGTTGAAGTAAGAATATTGGCATTAACAGAACCAAGCTTCCAAGCAATGTATGCCAAATAGTCTTTGAATTTAGGAAGGTATGATTGCAGCTTTAGCTAGCCTGTAGGTCGGTGCCCATTTATACACAGCTGGTAACATTTACCTAATATCTAAAACCTTAACGCTACTATTGATTTTCCAGCAGATTCGGAAACATTCTAACTAAAATTTACTCGATCGCAGTTAGTTTATTTCTTTGGGCTTTTTCAGCAAACACAATTCACTTACCATTTCCAGATAATCTCCGTACTCTTCTTCAGTGGGAATTCCGTGGTCTTCAACATACTGCATAGCTCTTTCAGAGTAACCACCATCACAGCCATACACTTCGTAACTGAAACCAGGAATCAAACCAGAAAAATTCGTTTTTTGTAAACAATTTGAAAGTACTTCAGAAAATTGCTTAAAGTTAGTATAGGCTATATCAAAGTAATATTGGTTTTTGTGAGACAAATCTATAATTTTAATATTTCAAGATAATTATGGTATCAGTAACAACGCTTAGAATCTAATAATTTACAAGAAGTTTGTGAGGGGTCAAAATAAATGATAGGATTACTTACGGCCAAGCACAGTCAACGATGGATTGTTCGCTAAGGTCGAAATTAGTTCCGTATTTGACCGCCAGAGCGCCTTCGATGGCA
This sequence comes from Athrips mouffetella, assembly GCA_947532105.1. Lineage (NCBI taxonomy): Eukaryota > Metazoa > Arthropoda > Insecta > Lepidoptera > Gelechiidae > Athrips > Athrips mouffetella. Next base: position 25,878,496 of record OX383976.1, read on the forward strand.
GCTGTCGTGGCAAACGCCCAGCACGAGCCACAACTGCCTTGAGCTGTTAAATATAAAAAAAATAACTATTGCTTTTGTTTGGTAAGTTATTTTGTTAAATCATGGACTGTCTATATAGGGTGACTTTTAATTAGTTCTTGATAGCAAAAGATATGCTTCTACTGATGATACTGAACAACTTTTCCCAAGGAACATAGGTCGAAATACGAAAAACGAAAAATGACCTCCCATACAAAATGCGCTATCAGCTGATGCAGTTTCTATGGGAGGTCAAAACTTGATTTTCATATTTCGACCTATGTTCCTTGGGGAAAGGTGTTCAGTATCATGAGTAAATTCATACCTTTTTCTATCAAGAACTAATTAAAAGTCACCCTATATTTAGATTTCAGTTAATATTGATTACCTCATTCTTTAATGAAATGCACAGAAAACGTACAAAAATCAGAAAATTTAACTAGTTTGTAACAAAAAAGAATTAAGGCAGTAATGGCCTAATTTAGTCGTGGATGGTTCTTGTTTCACTTTTGGGTAGCAGAGATTGAACGGCCATAGACTAGCTCTGTGTGAAATTTGATGCTCTCCTCAAATTCCTCAAGGTGGCTGTCAACCTCCTAGACTTATACGCCCAGGACAAAGTTATTTGTGTTATGATCTACAGCTACCTACCACCAGCCACTAGCCACCAGCTATCTACCTTTAACCTTTGAGACAGCACCCAAAATCCTCCAGTCAAACTCCTCAGGCATTTCCTTGACCATCTCCTCCAACTGAGACTCGGAGTATGGAAATGGGTGCGTTCCGGGAGCAGGCTTGTGGGTTCTGACTGCGTTGATGCGTCGCATCTCTGCGGGGGTGCGGTCAGCAAACTTGTTTAGAGCCAGTTTGAAGCTCATGTTCTTATTGTTGTGTTCCTTAACCAATCTGAAAATAACGTGGAAATATTTAAAATATGATTAGGGTTTTATAAATTGATCCAGTTAATTATTGAATTCGGACTTACTTCCAATTTTCTTTCAAAATCGTCTTCCTTAATTCATGTTCACTTTTTTCGTATTTCTTTCCATGATAAGTCTTGTATCTAAAATTAAACAAAGAATTACAGAATAATATTTTTCCATAATATAATTATTCAGTTTCATTGCAGGGTGAGAAAAAAGCTTTAGAATAATAAATTTAATAACATTTGACACATACTTAAAGAAAGCGACTTCAAAGTCAGCAGGCATATCAGGATTGTAATGTAGCAGAGATTTTTCTAAATCCTCGTCTTCAAAATTAATAGGCTTGCAATCACTAACTGAAATTATGAAACAATTAAAAATATTATTTACAATTAAATCAAAAAAATATATTTTAAAGGTATCGATACTGTAGACAACAAGCTGTAACAGTTTGAGTAGGTGGTTGATCTTCAATGGTTCAAATATTTGGTTCTTGTTCTGTCGAGACATGATAGGAAGCTGAGAATCTGACGCAAGAAGACTAGTAATTTTTCTACCAGAATGTCCCATATACCTCCAGTTGCAGTTTTTGCTGCGGGTGAGCTGCAGTTCTGTTTCTATTCAGTGTAGTGATATACATGTCTGATGCCTTTTAAGCGTAACGGCAATGACACAAAATAACCATCATTTATGAGTTGAGGGCGGGGTTTCAAGTATAGCGCTCAGCAGATGAAGGGGCGGGAAGTCACGGACATTATCCTCCAGTGTGGCCGGTATGCGAAAATTATAGTTATTATCAGAATAAAATTCTTATAATTTTTCAAAATTCTTCTACGTTTTAAACTAAATAACAATCAATCTGAACAACCTTTTCGACTGAATAACTATTTGAATTGAACAACTATTCAAGCTGTTTTCCTTCATAACCAAAGATTTTGGAAAATACGCGCATAGAAACGGAGCCTTTTTCCCATGTCAATGACTATAATAATACGAAAATAATTGCAGTACCGGCCACACTGTCGGGCTGTCAGGACAAGTAGCCCTGCTCGAGTATACCTTATACGTTAGTATTATATAGTCTAAGAGTATGCTTGCCCCTTCAACTGCTGGGTGCCTAACTATAATAATGTTCCTTACTGTCAATTTTGAAGTCTTCAGCCTTGACCTTTTTCGTGTATTCAAAGTATTTTACAATATAATGGGCAATGAGGTTCCCTTTTATTGTATCAAATGTTCTGTAGATATATCTGGAACAATAATATTTTTTTCATTTGTCCATAAAATCATCTCCCAAGTATTTTCTCTCTGAGTATATATCGTGCAGGCAGGGTTAGATTTCAAGCTTTATTATTAGCAGAATATTTCAAGCCAGCAAAAACAACTCGTAATCAAAACTGGTCACTCATCCAGGTTCTGATCAAGGTCAACGTTTTTTTTTACTGCCACAAACACTACAAAGTTGGACTTACTTGACAGGTTTGTTGCGATAAACGTACATAGTTTCTTCATACTTTGTGTCACCATAGTTGTTTATGCTTGTCCACACCTGGATTCGTTTTCCTTCATGTATCTTTTTACCTATAACATAAAGAACCATTTTGTTTATACACTACTTCTTTATTACTGTTTATCTTGATTTGATCAAAGACACCTTTTTAAAATGAATGCAGTTAATTCATAGCTACGAGTAAGTAGCTGTATGAAGGCAGACATATCTAACCTGTTAATTCGAAGCCTTCTAGTTCTGGCAGAAGCTCTATATCTAAACCAAAACTTTGCCCTTCTGTACACACCAGTTCAGCATTGCCAGCTTTGTCAGCCTTATAATGGAACTGAAAACAAGTCATCCGGTATTTACTTTCTGCCACATTCCGATGTAGTTCGAGTTAAACTGTCTTCTGGCCTAAATTGGTTCGTGTAAAATTTCTATCAGAGATCGATACCAAACAAGGGGCTGATTGTGGTAGTCATAGAATACATGAAACAGAGTTAGAAAGGCGAAGTAGGCGGGCCCCGCGTGCCACGGATAGGTCCGTAGGACAAATAAACATCAAAACCTCAAAATGACCCCTTCAGTCATTTGCCCGACTCAATGGCGTAAAGAGCAGCGACGTACTTTTTAAGAAAATGCCGTTTTGTGCGATATTATCACGTCGAGCTCACAGCAAAGATAAAAATTTGCAAAATGGAGGCCTATTGTACCACCGATAACCATTTAGAATACCTTTTTATCCACTATATTTGTTAAAACAAAAATATTTTTTAGCCGGTCGAAACCAGAGCAAAAGTGCTTCCAAAAATACATCGATATCGATAAATTTCTGTATACTTGCATTATTCCTGTAATGTTGAATACTTACTTGTATATATTTTTTAGCTTTGAAGTTAACCAATATTTTTTTAATAATTAAAAAATTTAAAATTGTTTGCACTCATACTAAATCCCAACTTTAGAAAGAGATTTTTGGCAGCTACTCAGGTGATCCAAAAGAAAAGCAAAGATGGATCGATGCCACAGGGCGAAAAGATTGGTTAGCCACTAAAACAAGTTCTACTTGCTCCAAACACTTTCTGGAGAGTGACATCATCTTTTCGGCACAAAGAAGACATTTAAAGCCTCTTGAAACCTATACCTGTAAGAAACCGAAATCACTTCCCGGAGGGACACCAACTTTACCACACACGTCTTTAAGTACAGGTATATTCATTTAATTTGTTGGTTCTTCTTATTGCTGACTAGCAGTTGCCCACGACTTCATTTGCGTGGGATTCGAAAAAAGAGTAGACATTATGCTTTTCTAGGTCTAAGTCCATATTCCTGCCAAATTTAATCAAATTCTGTCTAGTGGCTGCGTCGTAAAAGAGTAACAAACATCCAAACATATAAAAATTCAAACTAAAATAAATTATCTTTATAATATTAGTGAGATATAAATAAGAAAAATGTAAATATTATGTAAATAATAAAACAAAACAATGCTTCATGATCTATTTTATTTTTGAAGAATATTTACACGCAGGGATCTTCTAATAAAAAACCGGCCAAGTGCGAGTCGGACTCGCGCACCGAGGGATCCGTAAATCCGTACCATCACATAATCACGATTGTATTAGAAATTTCAGTATGTTCCTGTGCTAGATTTTTTGAGTCCGACACAAGCTTGACTAGATTTTATTATTTCATGTTATTTTATAGCTTATGCACTATAAACATTGCAATTTTCTTGTTTTCAAGTGTTCCCGTTTTTAAGATAGAGCATAAACAAAAATCGCCTAAAAAAGGTCTTCAGTATCGGAGCCACACTTAATTTATATATTTTTTTTTAGTATTTTTTGTTATATTGGCAACAGAAATACAAAATCTGTAAAAATTTTAACTGTCTAGCTATTACTGTTCATGAGATACAGCTCAAACAAAATTTTGTAAAACTTCTGTCAGTCATCTGACTTTGGTGGCATCTTTTTCATTTGGTTTAAAGTATTTTTTAAAACAAAAAATACATTATTTATTTACTCAACAAGCTCCAATCAAAGGAGTGGGTCAAACTTTTTTTTACGCTCCCCCCTTTAGCTGTTTGGGAGCCCCCCTTCAGTTTTTAATTTTTTAGTATTTGTTGTTGTAGCGGCAACAGATATACACAATTTGTGAAAATTTCAAATTTCTACCTATTACGGTTCATGAGATACAGCCCACTGACAGTCAGACAGACATCGGAGGCATATCAATAGGTCCCGTTTTTCACCCTTTCGGTACGAAACCCTAATAAAGAATGAGTATAAAACTAAAACCCGTATAAGTACAAGGTGTAAGTAAATACTTGGCTTCTCAAACAATAGTTATTTGTTATGCAAGGCAGCAAAAAGTTTATTTGGCGCGAGTGCCTCGTATTGAAACCTGAGCAAGCGAAGGATTCTAGGATTGAACCACGAGCGAAGCGAGTGGTTCAAAAGAAGAATCCTGAGCGTGGCGAAGGTTTCAAGGCACGAGACGCAAAATAACTTTGCTGCCGAGCGAAACACAAAATTTTTCACCTCATTAAAGCGAGGAAATGTTAACATATAGCAATTCAAATATAAGAAATAATTACTCAAACGTTTTAACGTAAGGGCATAATACCTACATAATGGTACTGACGGCAGCAAGCAAGTGGAAACATAACCAGTATAACCTGAACCAGCGCTTCGCTACAAACCTCCGTACCCAAAGACCAGCTCAAGGTCAAAGAGTTTTCACGGACGAGTGGCCATGTATAGATAAAGAATACTAGACATTAAAAAGGAAATCACTATAATTAAATTATTATTATTTTGAGACTGCTGTGCTTATGTTCGTGACTCTACCTAGGTATAAACTACTTGATAAATTTGCGGAACAAGGTTCATTTTCATTGGATTTCAATATGGAGACAGAGCATAGGCAGTGGCAGGCAAATCTATTTTGTATTGCGTTGATTTGAAGTCAAAGGGCGAGTCCATTAATCTGGGCAAGAGAACAAAAAAAGGCGATCGAATTTTAAATTTACTTTTCATTATCAGCCAGTAGCCTTACCCACCAGGCATTCACTATTCATAATACTATTTGTTTCTTTCCTATAGCTGCATCCCTCTTTCTCATCTTGAAAACGATAGTGCGTGCCTGGTTTTACAAGCGGCCAGTACTGCAGCATACTACAAAATAATAAGTACTTCGCGTTCGAATTTCAAAAACCTTTTGCCCGCTAGGGGCCAAAAATCGCTTTTGGCCGCAGAATTTAACCGACAAAACAAATGTTTCCGAGCTTTGGAAGTGAAAAAGTTATTATGATGCTTTTCCAGGCAATACACAACACAATAAAACTAATTAACCCTTTCCTTCCCTGTCTTCCCCCCCCCCCGTACCTGCCTGAAACATCAATGAAAAAGCAATGGCCGCGCGCGCTATTCTGTTCGCATGAAAATAATATCTAAAACGACAAAAACACCTGTGTATACTACAAAGTGACTTTGAATTTACAATGTTTTGTGTAAAGATTGATTGATGCAGTGTGACCTCTAATAAGAACCAGCGCCTGGATTCCCTATCATCAGGTACGTCCTTCTTCACCCCGCCGCCTGAGAATGTCGGATCTGTAAACGTAACTTTACTATAAAAAATAAAACGGCTTGCACAACCTAACATTAGCGTGACGATTAGTTTCTGCGCATGGTGACACGCGGAGAGCCAATGAACGCTTCGCAGTCCTTCCCCTACCATACCCCGCGCACCCCCGCGACTTGTTTTTTGTGTTCTGCGCATTAACCGCCATCGCTAGAGTTAGTTATTGCAAGCTGTACGAATCTGAAGCAAACCTATGTTTCGTGGAAAAGTTGTAATCCAGAGTAAAATAATCCATTTTATCGATAATTTGCCCAATGAAACATACATATCTAGCATTTGCACAATAATGATACCAGTATAACACAACAACTTAATATTTCAAAATCGCTAACTTTCTATTTTCAGTAAAGAAAAATCTAAATTATTTTTTTAAGTATTATGCATAATGTTGCACACATTTATAAATATATTGTTAGCGAAATATTTAAAAGGAAAGTTAAAACAAAGAAAGGTCCAACGGATACTTTTTGAACCGTTTTGTGCAAACTTTATTAGTATGGCCACATTTTATCTTTGTCTCTTTCTCACCCAATATAGTCAGATGTTGACGTTTTTGAAAATAATGTTATAACGTAATGTAATACGGTAAATTTTTGATTGCTTGGATTTGGCTCTTTTGACTTTTTCGATTCACCAGTAGACGACAAATAGCTAGCGGTTTTTTTATGTAGTGAAAATATAATTCATCGTGTAAATGTGTGCAAACTGGCGACACCGGTTCTCCTACAAAATTGTCAGCATTGCCTTTCTAACTCTGTTTCATGTATTCTATGGTGGTAGTTTAAATGATTTTACCAAAACAAAAAAGTTTACTATAACGTTAAGTTAGACCTGAAGGGCGCGGGCACACTAGCTATTTTCGGGTGCGGCGATTTTAGCGTCGCGGCGATTTCGCGAGTTATCGCGTCGATAAAAATTAGTACTGATATATGATCGCCGCGCTATCGCTGCGCAGAAAACCACTAATGTGCACGCGCTTTATGTAAGCGTTTTAGGCAAACGTTTCAGTTTTGGAAATATCGTTCATATTACTACGACCCCTAGGTTTGGCAGCTCAACCGTGGCTATCTTTCTTGTATAGTTTATCTGTATATTTCGCTTACTATGTACGTGCCATTGTCGTAGTCAAAGTAAGTTTTAATTTGGCCGTCATAAACTTCATTCCGCATTTTCAAATTTTTTTCATCAATCCTGTAACAAAATGTTGCTTTTTTATAAATGTAACTTAAGAAGCTTATGTCCGCGACCTCGTCTGCATGTTAACAAGAAAAAAATATTAGGTCCTTCCTTACCTATGAAATTGGCTTTTTGTATGTTGAATTTTAGGTAAACTCAATTTTCAGTACTAACATTTTTGCATTTTTTTTGGAAACAAAAATCCAAATTTTATTTTTTAAGCATGATTAGGAAGACATTAAGCTTACAGAAGCTTAAATTTAATTTTCAAAAAATTTTATAAAAATATAATAAATCTAATGATGAAATCGGACGACATTTAAGGTGAACAATTTTCGCACCTTTAATTTTACATATCAAACTAAAAATTAAAACAATATTTAATGAGTAGATTGATAACCTTGAAATCAACTTTCAAATATAAAACAAATAATGAAAATAGCCATAGAATTATAGGACAAATGATCTCATCAATCTGCAAGAAATAATTCGCCAATTTCATAAGTAATGACCGAATATATCAGTGTTTATGTCAAACTCGAACTAGCTATCAAAAAAAAAAGTTTCATTAAAACCGGTTCAGTAGTTTTTAAAAGTACCTACGGGACGGATATTTGTGATCATGTGTACTTGTATATCTTTTCAATCAAGAACTAATTCACAGTCACCCCATTTATTTATAGTCGGGTGAAGGGTTTCACGAATTAATAAAAAAGAAAAAGTAATGACCACTAAAAAAAATATTAAGATTAGGGAAGCATCTGAAACATTAGTACTGATCTGAACTGAACTGATCAATTAAGAACAACATAGTTACCACATTTTGAAAGGATACACGCTGTGTTGGATAAGGTTGATCTTTTCACCTTCTACGTAGTATACGTCCGGCCATTTTGGAGCTCCTGTGAAAATATACAGTGAATATAGGAAAGACTAGCGAAAACTGAACAAATTGGCTCATGTTCATTGAACAACAAAACTGAAATTAAAATGTTTTTAATTTGAGTATTTTTCGTACAAAATTATTCTTTGTTCTTAGCCCAGGTCTTAAAACTTAATTGAGTAACAACTTAAAAAAATTATCAGACTTAAATTTCTTAGACGAATGAAAACCAAAAAAAGGTGTTCACAGAAACAAGTTATTACCTAAACTACAGATTATATTTTGTCCCAAAAACAGGAAAAATATTATAGCCTTCATGTTGTTGTCCGTTTTACCGAACGTTACAATGAAAATGCATCTAATCGGAGCTTTTGACGGTTTTATATGTATTTTTGTTTCAATTATAAAGCATGTTTTACACTTTCAGTTAAAATCATAATGTAAATTTCATATACTAATTTATATTAAAATAAATCCGCAATAAACGTATATCTTTTCTTAAAGCGTTTTTGCAAACATTATCTCAAAAAAATGTTCTTTATATAACAAATTCGAAACTACCTTTATAAAACCCTCTTTATTTTTGGTTTATAGTGAACTTTTCGATCAGATAAAGCTCATTAACTCGCGTTAGACAGATTTGTACAACACATAAAACGATTAATTAAAACACTAAATTAGTTATGATTATTTCAGCTTATCACTGTCCAGTCTGAGTTTTGTGTACTAAATTTTGATTATGACCTGGGCCAAGGATCAAATATAATAATATGTGAAGTTTTTATATTGGTCTCTATACAGAGTGTAACATAAAGGGTATAACAACCCTGAAGGATGTGAATCTGCCCATGAAACTGAACAACTTTCCCTAAGGAACATGGGTCGAAATATGAAGAAAAAAAATTCGACCTCCCATACAAACTACGCTATCAGCTGATGCAGTTTCTATGGGAGGAAAATTTTTTTTTTAGTATTTCGACCCATTTTCCTTGGGTAAAGTTGTTCAGTTTCATGGGCAGATTTAGCTTCTTCAGGGTTGTTATACCCTTTCTGTTACACTCTGTAAAATATAAAAATATCAAGTCAATATTTTTTCGGTTGGTAGGTATATTCAAGAGGATGTAGAGCTTTACACTCCTAGGGTTACTTAAGTTCTTGCGGCTATTAAAATAAGAAAATACTAGTTGTTGCCCGTGACAGTCCCATCCGTCAGTGCCCCTGGAACTCAGAAAAAATAATCTATGCGCTTTCTCATGGTTCAAACTATTTCATACCCAATTTCATCAAAATCGTTTCAGCGGTTCAACCGTGAAAGTGAAACAGAAAGACAGATAGATAGACAGTCAGAGTTGAATTTATTCATTATGTTCTACACAATCTAATAGAGCAATCTTATCTACTCTAAGACGGGTCATTCAAACAGTTGATTAGCACGATCCATTCGCTAGTCAGCTGTTACCAGCAAGCCGAGTGACTGCGCCATCTCACTCGAAGATCGATCACCTCGCCATTGTGCGGTGAATAATTGCACCTTCCTACACAACTTGACTCGAGCACCCTGCGAGTGACGCTCCAGAATCGATCCCCGCTCAAAAGAAATCCAATGCAGGAATTCTCATTTCATTATTGTTGTCCTCGATGAATGGAAAACGGAAAATTGAATGCTTCGGTTACGGCTTATGCATTTTGGAATAGCTCCCGTGTTTTAATTGAAAATATTCTATTGAAACAGATAAGAATATCCGGGAATGATGAGAGAGCACGAAATTACGGAGAATCGTAACTAAATGAAGAGTCCGCCAATCAAGCATCAGACAGTAACGCTAATTAATGATTCGAACAGAAAGTAATTATAAACAGTCGACGAGTCCGCTGCGAAACAATTAACAGCAAGAAAATTCGCAACTGGATTTTGACTGAATTAAATTTCTGGACATAATTAAAGTTTGGCAAGAAGCGGCGCCGAAACCGAAATATTGATAAATTAATTTTGCATAATACCGCCACATCCGCTGGTGATGTTTCTTGTTTGTGTAATTAAATTTCTTGTTACTTCGCAGTTGTTTAATGCAGTCGCTTGTTCGAGATACCGTGGTGTACAGGGACTCTTTATTTAATTAACCTACTGACAAAGTCTCGGTATCATCAAACAGTTTCGGGAAATCTCCAACTGAAACTTTGATGATCACTTAACATTCTTCCGCGTGAGGGTTCCACTCGTATCGTTACACAACTGAGCAACCGGATGCCTCTTCTTAACTGAGCTCAACGACTTATCTCACCAAAGTTTTGAAGAACCAAACAATTCGGTCCCCCTTTGTGACTGAAATTGATAAATTCCGAAACCTGACTTTCGGGAGCTCACACTTTCAGGAACCCTCCTGTCGTATCGTAATGGGCTTCGAATAAGTCATTCGTACCTCGGAGAGGGACAAATGGGCTATAAAGATAGTAGCTAGGATGAGGGGGGGTGACGAGGGATGCACAGGGGTAGAGAGGGGTAGTAGGGGACAATCAGATAGTGCTCGGTCGAGTGAGCAAATCGCTGCGACATCGATCCTTGTTTAAAGTGAAGACAGTAGCGCGGGACCGGATTTATTTGGTGCCGGATAACGTGATTACGGCAACCGTTTTTGCAACTTTAAACTTGTCGAAGGTTATCCGATTTAAATGTTATACCAGTTCATATCAGAAAACTTGGGATATTTAAGCTACAAATTACTCTAAGAAAGTTTCATTGACTGAGTTTGTCATAGTTATGTTTTTAATAGAATATTTAGTAGGCGCGACGACCTCGATGCCTTCATGAAGGGTTGGCAGGGCATGGCTCATGACCGTGACAATTGGAAAGAAAAAGGGGAGGCCTTTGCCCTGCAGTGGGACAAACCAGGCTAAAGAAAAAAAAAAAAATTAGTAGACCATCATTGAAAGTTGCTACACTGGTTTTATCCAAAGTTCAGCACATCTTCTACCGTACAAGTATAACTGTGTAAAAAATCTATGAAAAAAGCCGATTGAAATATGCCAATCTGGACCAGTTTTTATACAAGGTACAAGGTGTAACAAAAAGGGTATATCAACTCTGAAGGATGTGATTCTGCCCATGAAACTGAACAACTTTCCCTAAGGAACATAGGTCGAAATACGAAAAAAAATTGACCTCCCATAGAAACTGAATCAGCTGATCGCGCATTTTGTGTGGGAGGTAAAATTTTTTTTTCGTATTTCAACCTATGTTCCTTAAGGAAAGTTGTTCAGTTTCATGGGCAGAATCACATCCTTCAGGGTTGATATACCCTTTCTGTTACACCTTGTATATATGCACAATTTGTACAAGACTGCCTTACCCATTGAAGTTACCTTTTGATTTCGTTCGTTAGCATTTTCTGTTCTCTGAATAATAAAAGAGTTTTGAAAAAGAATTTCTAAAGCAAAGTCTTGAAAAGTAATTATCATTAGGGAAGTTGTACAGACGTGTACATTAATAATGACTATTCGTCTTTGTGATGCCTCTGAAAGTCTGGACAAATTGTGAACAACTTCTCGCCCTGAACACTTGGATCGCCTGAAGACAGTTCTACGAGTTGGAGACTTGTTTCAGCGGGATTGGTATTTATTTTTGCACTAGAGTTTTTATAAAATCATTTCTAAAGCTGTTTTTTATTTGATTCGTTTTGAATCATGTTTCTCTTGTTCACAGTTAAAAGACATTTGGTATTTGAAATAAACACAATCTGTATTAATTGGACATGGTCCACATTTACTCAACTGATTTTCTCAAATTCGCAGATCAAAGCTTTACAAGCAACAAGAGCGTTACCAAGATAACCCATACTAAGACCACGTAGATTGTTGGCTTGTTAACTTTTACCTAGGTATTTTCTTGTCGCTTCTTTTTTTTCCACCTGGCGCCGCTTTGTTTGCGGAATGATATAGTTTTAGTTTAACTGACGTCATAAAGGTATCAAAGTATACTTTGACTGTAGCTTGTAGAGCTTCGTGAAACATCTCCGTAGTCTTCTGTTTAGAAGTATTGGTGCTTATTCATCTGCTCGCTGTACATAAGAGGAAACAGTGACTGATGTTTCGACGCATAGCAAACCATATTGATTGGGCTGACAGACACACAGAGAGTAAATTGTAATTTAGACTTCCGCTAAGGACGGATTTTTGAAAATTTAACCTATAAAAGAGTGAAACGGAGGTTCATGTATGGATAAGTCGGTTTTAATTCGCTTTTATTTTATCACGCGGACGAAGTCGCGGGCTTTGGCTAGTTTCAAAACAATGACCGAGTTTCAATACAATGTTACTACATAATGTTACATTTTCTTAATGATAATTTTTTTTGTTGCAGGTAATATAAGTTGCAGATATGACGACTTTAAGGTAGACATCACCTAGACATAAATACAGACAAAAATGTTAGGTATAATCTATATATATAAAAGAAGAAGGTGACTGACTGACTGACTGACTGACTGACTGACATATCAACGCACAGCCCAAACCACTGGGTCTAGAGATTCCAAATTTAGCATGTAGGTTCCTTATGAGGCCTAGGGGTGCACTAAGAAAGGGTTTTACAAAATTCCACCCTTAAAGGGGTAAAATAGGGGATGAAAGTTTGTATGAAAGTCCGTCAGTTTTGAAGTTAGGATCTTCAAAATTTGTATTTAGGCTGACGACTAAAAATTAATAATGTCGTGTCTCAGGGTTTTTGAAAATTCGACACCCTTAAGGGTGAAAAGGGGGATGAAGTTGAAAATTCTTTATTCTTAAAGTAAAATCCACATAATTTATTATTTAGGCATTAATGATGTAATTCTATGCAACGTTCATCACTGTTATTGAAATATCACCCCAAATTCAACCCCTAAAAAAGTGAAATGGGGTGAAAAAGTCTAAAAACCAATATGGGTATCGTTTGTATGGTTTATCGGGTCGCTGATTACGAAAACTACAACAATTTTGAAATCAAACGTGGTGGACGTGAAATACCATCATTCCCCTGGGGATGAAATTGCGGTGCGATAGGTTTGAAATATCTAAAAATCAATATGGGTGTCGTTTGTATGGTTTATCGGGTCGCTGATTGCGAAAACTACAACAATTTTGAAATCCAACGTGGTGGACGTGAAATACCATCATCCCCCTGGGGATGGAGTTAGGGTGCGATAGGTTTGAAATGTCTAAAAATCAATATGGGTGTCGTTTGTATGGTTTATCGGGTCGCTGATTACGAAAGCTACAACAACTTTGAAATCCAACGTGGTGGACGTGAAATACCATCGTCCCCTGGGGATGGGGTTGGGGTGCGATAGGTTTGAAATATCTAAAAATCAATATGGGTGTCGTTTGTATGGTTTATCGGGTCGCTGATTGCGAAAACTACAACAATTTTGAAATCCAACGTGGTGGACGTGAAATACCATATTCCCCCTGGGGATGGAGTTGGGGTGCGATAGGTTTGAAATGTCTAAAAATCAATATGGGTGTCGTTTGTATGGTTTATCGGGTCGCTGATTACGAAAGCTACAACAACTTTGAAATCCAACGTGGTGGACGTGAAATACCATCGTCCCCTGGGGATGGGGTTGGGGTGCGATAGGTTTGAAATGTCTAAAAATAAATATGGGTGTCATTTCTATGTTAGGGATAGCGGTTAAATTGGCGTAAGGGGTAGGGATAGGGACAGGTAGAGGTAGAGAGGTAGAGAGGTAGCGAGGTAGCGAGGTAGAGAGGTAGAGAGGTAGAGAGGTAGAGAGGTAGAGAGGTAGAGAGGTAGAGAGGTAGAGAGGTAGAGAGGTAGAGAGGTAGAGAGGTAGAGAGGTAGAGAGGTAGAGAGGTAGAGAGGTAGAGAGGTAGAGAGGTAGAGAGGTAGAGAGGTAGAGAGGTAGAGAGGTAGAGAGGTAGAGAGGTAGAGAGGTAGAGATGTAGAGAGTTAGAGAGGTAGAGAGGTAGAGAGGTAGAGAGGTAGAGAGGTAGAGAGGTAGAGAGGTAGAGAGGTAGAGAGGTAGAGAGGTAGAGAGGTAGAGAGGTAGAGAGGTAGAGAGGTAGAGAGGTAGAGAGGTAGAGGGGTAGAGGGGTAGAGAGGTAGAGAGGTAGAGAGGTAGAGAGGTAGAGAGGTAGAGATGTAGAGAGGTAGAGGGGTAGAGGGGTAGAGAGGTAGAGAGGTAGAGAGGTAGAGAGGTCGAGAGGTAGAGAGGTAGAGAGGTAGAGAGGTAGAGAGGTAGAGGGGTACAGGTACAGGTAGAGGTAGAGGGAGAGGGAGAAGGAGGGGAAGGGGGAGAGGGAGGGAGTGAGGGAGGGGGAGGGGGTGATGAAAAGGGAGAGGGAGGGGGAGAGGGAGGGGCAGGGGGAGACGGAGGAGGGGGAGGGAGAGAGACAGGGGGAGGGGGAGAGACAGAGGGAGGGGGAGAGGAAGGGGGGAGAGGGAGAGAGAGGGAGAGGGGTTTAGTTTTTCTCAATTACTTCTGCGAATTGGCTCTGTTTTGAAATATTCATAAAGGTGTCTCTCATCTCTCTCTTTACATTTGTTAGGATACTTCTGCTAAGTTCCTCTGTTCTGAGTAATTTATGAGTAACGTCTGTATATTATATAAAATTCAGCTGGATCTTGAATTATACTCATTGATTTGCGCAGGGTTAGTCCTGTTTTTCCTCAGTTTGAAATTACCCCGAAATGACGGGAAAATATCTCATTGCTTCGGAAAACCGGTAACAACATAAATACGAAATCCACGCGAGCGAAGCCGCGGGCAACAGCTAGTAAATATATATATTCTTTATTGCACACATTTTACAAAAAGTTGCTACATTAACAATGTTTGCATAGCTTGCGAGCTTATCTCTATAAAAGATCTAAAAAAAAACTGATGGAAAACTGTTCAGTTTAGTTTGACGTTTGGTGATATCGAGGTAACTGTTATTGTTATTTCTACCTTACTGATCACGCTTCCAATTTCTGGCGTTTCGTTTTGAGTGCTCATTACATTTACTTTGTTTGTTTTATTGTAATTAAGGGGACTCTAGGTCTGTTTAGTTCTAGTTTCAATTTTAAATGTTTTTTAAAGACTGTTTGTTCCTTAATAAACTAAAAAAAAAAAAGATCTCTCCCAGCCAAGCCTGGTGAAGAGAAGTAATTATAGTGGGATAAGAATGAGCATTTACAATTTAAAAAAAATTAGTCATTATACTAACACTCACGAATATACCTACTTAAAATATAAATGACGCTTATACTGGTTGTATGGGACAGGTCGGCAAATACTGAAAGAGTATGATCGATCAGTCAAAGTAACTGAACAACTTTTAGTGAAAAAAACTTTCAGGAAGTGTAAAAACTATCATACAAAATTGGAAACTTGATCGGAAAATATGTCTAGAGAGGGCCATTTTTTTTTCATTTTCTTAAAGTTTCTTTCACTGAAAGTTGTTCAGTAACGTCGACTGATCATATTTTTTAAATATTTGCCAACCCGTTCCATACACCCTGTATAATAATTATAGATATACATCCTTATGCATAAATATAATACATATACCAAATATATTACAACGATTCCGATAAGAAGTTAATGGGGGACTGCTTTGGATTATACCTAACCAAGTTTTTTGTTTTTCATACCATCTTCACCAAGGACCAAGGTGCTTTAACCTTATTTTCTCATTTTTCTTTCATATTAATAAATACATTAAACGAAATGCAAATAATGGATTTAAAAATCGTAAACTGCGCTCGTAATATTAAAAACCTGTGCATCTGAAAAGCCATAAATTCATTTTATACGCTTTTTCACGTCAAATAAAAATGCTAAGCGCGCGTATGATACTGTGTTTTCAGCAGCACCAAACGCTGCGGGCTTTATTTGCAATGCTTGGAATTCCTTTTTTTGTGTTTAAAACAAATACGAAAGTTAAAAGTGGTGAATTTTTATGAGTCTCGCAAATATAAGTCTGATACACGTTTTTGTGGGATACATCAAGATAGTCATCTACTACTAAAGTAAGGCCACCGTAATAGGTCCGTTCTGACAGCTGTCAAACGTAAGAAAAATTGTGACGTGCAAAGAAAAATGGACCCTGTGTTTTGGTGTTAAGGAAACGTCAAAGCGGACTTCTTAATTTGGCCCTACTTTACGTACATTTTTATGGACTTAATAAGAATAGCTTGGTAGTATCAGTGGGTTTCATGTTTAAAACTTAAAACATGGAACCTTTTAACAGTAAAACTATTATTTTTTTTCCTCTACCTACCCAAGCGGACGAAACGCGCAGCGAGGTTCAAATCTCTTTGGACGAAGCCGATTCATCTGAGTGCTAGGAAAATTCCACTGTTTTGCACTGTTTTCGAGAAGCTAAGACAATAGAGAAATGCTATTGGCTGGATTTTGTTAAGCTCACATATAAGCAACCTAGCAGAGCTTTTCTGAATAGGTACCACAATAATAAATATTCTGTGCCTCAGAATATATAGTGCTACACAGCTAATAAGTAAGAACATTCACATTGGATTATTTTTTCATTGATACAACGTCTATTATTTATGCCTAAACCGCGATAGGTAATAAACTTACTCTACATTCCTAGTTTCCTTTACTCTAACATTATTGGGAAATAAATAATAATTATGTTAAATAGAAACTCGTACATTAAGAAAGAGAGTACCTATCTACTTAAATAAAGAAGTCCTTTGAAACATTTATGATGCCTGTATTCTTTAAGTATTCCAGTTTACTTAGCTCGTTATGTGTCCATTTTACTATCGATACAGAATTTCCTAGTGTGGTTGCAAATCTAATACAACCAAATTAAATCGGGAACATTACAATTCCTTGACTCGCTAGTTAAACTCGTGACTCAGGGTTAAGCCCAAGGAGCGGGGTTATCACTTAATGTTGAACCGCCGTTATTTATGGAGGTTCGCCACCGTTATTGGTGGCCACTGGATCCCTCTCCGGTTAAACGTTACCGAAATGCTTTAAGCCTTTTGACGCATTTATCTTTAAACGCTGTAGAGGATTTGGCTTCTTAGGAGATCAAATGTGCCCATTGACTTTATCTTAGGTATACCTAAAACATCAATCCTGTGTTTAAGTATTACCAAAGTAACCGACTTAGCGTTGACCATCACCAATGATCACCAGCAATGAGTGGGGAACATCGCTCAAAGAGCAGTCAAACGATTAGGCAGAAGGGTTCTAAAATGGCGATTTGAAAAACCTAAAGATATGCGTGGGTGGACACGCCACAAGCAAGGTTGACGTTCAAATTCACAGAAGCTAAAGTCAAAGAAGACTGTTGGATGTGGGCAGCATAGGACCGGTCATCATAAGTATATATCTTCTTCTCTTCTTAGAGCAA
This sequence comes from Athrips mouffetella, assembly GCA_947532105.1. Taxonomy (NCBI): domain Eukaryota; kingdom Metazoa; phylum Arthropoda; class Insecta; order Lepidoptera; family Gelechiidae; genus Athrips; species Athrips mouffetella. Next base: position 25,896,005 of record OX383976.1, read on the forward strand.
TGGCCTAGCACCCTCTATAAAAAAACTAAATTTATAAAGATATCTAGTTTATTTAAGATTCTGTTGTTAAAATAAAAGCCAAGTTGAAGGAAGGTTCTTATGTGTGCTTCACCTTTGAATAAGAATACATCTTACAAACGGAGAGATAACAAAATGTGTGAAAAACAAAATTTGTTTTCGTTTCCTCAACACAATACGCGCAAATCCCATTTTGTTGTAGCATGGGAGGATCAAATAAAACAGGGCGTTGTGGCGTGAACAAGCGCCTTCTTATGTAGAAAGACAATCGCAAAGGCAGGTGGGATTGCTCTGTTCAAAACGGCAGGCGTCTTATCTTGGGTAGGTGTCGATTCTTTGTCGAATGGACTTGTATCGACACTATAATTGATAGAAACCAAACCCAAATCATATATTCGGTTCATGAAAATTCTTATTTATTGGTGGTTATATTGATAAAAGCATAACTTTAATAAAATAAAAGAAAATAAATAGGTATCTTCTTGCTTTACGAGCTTAGTACTCCATTCAAACAGTTGTGCACTTCGCAGTGCTGCAAAAAGCAGTTTGGTTAGCGTAAATTACCGTCAAAACTTGAAACTGGAACGCAGACTACTGGAATTTGGACAAAACATTTGAGTTTTCACTAGGAAGGATGTCGGGCAAGGCGGCGGCGTAAGATCCTGTATAATTTAATCTCTCTTGTTAGCGAGACAAATCCGGACATGTTCCAGTGAGCGGCTGATTAAAACTTAATCCCGAGCTGTTATCCGGCTGAGAGCTGTACAATGCGATTACAACTACAATAGCTCGGATCTTATGCCGCTTATACAGCCATATCTTTCAAACTAATTTTAGTCCTTGATTACTTCAATCATTTAATACTTGGCGGACCAACAGATGGCGCTGTAGGGTTTCTGTATCTCGCTATAGATCAGAAGAAACAATGAGATATCGAATCCCAGACATGAGACCTCTTTGTAGGTGGCAGGGCTTTTGTGCAAAGTCCATCTGGGGAAGTATCACCCCCTTGCCTTCTCTGCCGCAAAGCAGGAGTATTTGTACTGCTGTGTTTCAGTTTGAAGGGTAAAGGAGCCAGTGAAATTACGGGCACATGAGACATACAGGTAACGCGTTTTGCTGTCTTATTAATTTCAAATTATTTCACTCATAAGACAGTGGGTGTCATGGGCGGTAGTGACCACTTACTAACCCACCAGGTAGCCCACCTGCTCGTTCACCCACTTGTGACATAAAAAAAAGCTCCCCCAAAAATCCTGATATTATAAATTTCATCAAAATAGAGCAGATTATCGACTTCATCTTTGTCGTCAGGGTTAGAGGTCAAGATCAAGCCCATTACCAATAAAAAGAAATTGGTTGTTAAAAAACAAAATCTAAAAAAATATATTATTTCACATTTACATAGTTCCCCACACAAACGACTACAAATCATACTATAGAGATTATAGTCTTGTAATACAGTGAAGAAGCCAGGTCTGCCCTACTCTAGTAGCAGGTCGTTAGATAAATCAGCAACATCTTGTGTCGGCTACTGTACGTGGAAGTGATTAGGGAGATGGTCGGAGTCGTAGCACTCTAGTTAGTCGCGGATTCTCTTTATGACTTGGCTTTACGGGTGGACTGTACGTACAGTCAGCTGCATTCCGCAAGAAACACTATCACTTTATTCAGTGAGCAGTATCGCTGATATTCATACTTCAAGTGTAACCACTGAAGAATTTGTTAATAATACTACGTAAACTGTTACGTATGTGCTGAAAATGGTGAACTAAATACTTAGCTTTTACGAATACAACAAACTGTCGATTCGTGAACAAACGCATACACGTCATTGTGGTGCGATGCGTATAGAATCGATTGCGAACAGAATATGGGGCAGGGCGGCCACATGGAATTCGCGCACATCGCTTCGCAATCGCGTTCGCTTTGAGTCGTCTACGATAGGACATTGCCTTAATCCCAGTTCGCTGTGGCTGGATACCACATGCATAGTTCCTTAAATATTTGTGAATAAATGCATAGTTATTATTACTGAAATTGAGTGTAATAAACGGTGACAGTTACACGAGAAAAATTCCAACTTCAATCTTTAATATTGTTCAAAGTCTATGTAGTGTTGAATGTAGCCAATGCTTAACAGGTACAGTCAAGAGAACGTCAAGTTTGACACTTTGGTGTTCATCAAGCTTTACCTGCTCTTGACTGTACATAACTGGATTAACTACAAAAGAAAGTAGCGTTCTGTGAGAATTAAAAAAACAAAAGGAGAAGCATCAAATCTTAGCAAAAAATAAAAAGTTATTGCAAACCGTATGAAAATTTCACTGTATTCAATTTAAAGTATTAATTTGTAATCAAGAGAATCCCGGGAGAAAGTTTAAGGAAAGGAAAGGCGCTAATTCGTGTTATTGTTTATTTCTCGGCTTGCGAGTCCCATCACGTAGCGGTTAAATTAAACTTGGATTCGAAACCGACACGACTTAAGGAAAACTCAGCGAAATTAGCTCTTAAACCCATAAACAAAGTGTCTAAGGCCTTAGGAAGAGTTGAAAAAAAGTGTCGTGAAGTTTTAAACTACAAGCACAGAATAAAGTAATAGTTCTATCACACAGAACGGACACTCTCCGCCCCCCTTGCATTACAACCCGCACCCACGCGCGCGTCCGCCCGCACGATTCGCGTAGTCCTCCTGAAGGTCTTTTATACTGAATATGCAGGGCGACCTTCCAATTTCAAATTTCAAATTCGGGCTCGTTGTAGTGTCCGGGTCGTGCTTCAAGTTTCACTTATTACTTATGATTGTAAAAGCCCCTGCATGCATATTTTTTACAAAAGATCTACACGAGACCCCGAATATGAGAGTTTAGCGCGCTATTTTGTCTAAATTTGTGAAGGATAGACCTAATGGGAGTTATTCTTTCTTTTTTGTCAGAACTCGGATGAGTGACTGCTAGTGGCAAAACAACTAGAGCGTTTCATACTGTCACTAATGGTAGAATCAGAGGCCTATTATGGAAGGTTGAAAACTCTGACAGCCAGTATGGCCACTAACCTGGTAAAGCCTAATCTAGGATTGGGCCTGGTTTGCCCTCTGGGTTGCGGAGGTCAGATGGCAGTCGCTCTGTGTAGAAACCAGTGCCATCGTCAAATCGCCTAGGTTAGTTAGTCGAATCCGTTAAAGGCATAAGGCTAGTGTCATAATAAAATAAGACAGCAGCGTCTCAGTCAAGAGCACGTCAAGCTCGACACATTGGATAACATTTTTTTTTAGTTACAAGGGAGGAAACGAGCGGGTGGGCCACCAGATGGTAAGTGGTCACCACCGCCCATAGACACTAATAAGACAGCAAAGCGCGTTGCTCACCTTGAAAACTAAGACGATATGTCTCCTGTGCCGGTAATTTTATTGGCTCCCTCACCCTTTTAACCAAAACACAGCAGTGCAAACTCTTCTGCTCTACGGCAGAAATAGGCAAGGGGGTGGTACTTCCCCAGACGGACTTTGCACAAAACACCTTCCACTTCAAAGACTTGTTGGAGGAGCTATATTCGCGTTGCTAGTATCAAGCATAATCTGCTTTTAGCTATACCTCTAATACCGCAGTCACTAAACCAGCTGCAGCGTTGGGATGAAATCGTAATGATTATGATCAGCCATGTACGAGTATGTAAAAATCTCTCGCCATGTCTCGCGAAATGTTTTACGAAATTGCAACGAAAATGTGGAGCGTCTTTAAAAAAAAAACAAGAAGAAGACCTTAAAATTTGTTGTTTCTCAATTAAATTACTGCCTTCTGAATTTTACAATCCTATTGTCAGCTTACTTAAGCCACTTGACTAAAGTAGTTTGCAACATTGCTGGAGTGAGTCGAGATAATCACGTCTTTGTCCCGCGACGAGGTAATTAGCGGTCGTCCCGGACATTCCCGGACATTCTCGGACATTCTTCGGGTTTCGCCTTATTAGATCCGCGCCCCGGGACAATGTCCATCTTACGGTGTCCAGGGTCAGGGGATCCATTCTCGAACCACTCGAAAATTACAGTCGTTCAAGCGATCGAAGTTTGATAATACTCGTTTATGCAACGATCAATGTCTTCTATTTAGTTCTAGTAAGTATTATACAGCCTATTTTTATTACCCCTGATATTTTAAGAGATGGTTCTGTCCAATATACTGAACAGTTTTTCCTGAGGAATATAGGTGACATTTACTATAATTTATTCTGTGGTGAAATACGAAAAAATATTTTCGACTTCCTGTACAAACTGCTTCAGCTGACACCGCTTTTGTATGGGAGGTCGAAATGTTTTCATCGAACTATGTTTCGTGGAAAAAGTTGTTCAGTTTCATGGACAGCACCACCTTTTTAAATATCCAACGATGTAGAAAAATAACGCTGTATTTTTTAACATTATACCGTTTAAAAGAGTGACAGTAAGTAAGCTGGATAATAAATTGTAGAAATAACATAGGAAATGTTTGACTTTCCTTTTCAACCATGTTACATAGAAACATACTTTTTAGGGTTCCGATACCAAAATGGTAAAAAAAAGGAACCCTTATGGTGCCGCTCTGTCTGTCTGTCTGTCCGTCTGTCTGTCACACCTCTATATCTCAGCAACCACTTATGCTATCGACCTGAAATTTGGAATAGTTTTAGAATATAGTTGCCCAACTTAATTGCACATGATTTTTTTTTGAAAAAAGTATGATTATTAATGTAAAGGGGGCCAAAATGGGGGGGGGGCCAAATTTCAAATTGACGCTACTAGGTCGAATGGGGTGTCATATGAAAGGGCTTTACTTGTACATTTTAGAATATATTTTTGTATTTTTTTATATTTCTTAGTTTTCAAGTTATGATGAAAAATTTCAAAAAAAATACCATTCCCCCCCCCTTATCTCCGAAGTTTGAGTAAGAAAAAATCTGAATTAATTACAGTTAACAGAGGTTTATGTAAACTTTACAGCAAAAATAAAACGATCTTTCTAAGTTGCACAGTTTTTCAGAAATCTGCAAAAAACATTTACAAACAAATTTAGTTTTGCGGTCCTTAAAATGGACTTTATTGCTTCCAAAAATACTATAGGTATATCGGAACCCTCGGCGCGCGAGTCCGACTCGCACTTGACCGGTTTTTTTTGGTTCGTGAACGACACTTTGGAAATATTTATATTTTGAGTGCTTCAAAAACATGCAAAGATAAGTACTTGCTGAAATTTTTCTCTCGCTAATCGTACGATTAAAAAATAAATCCTCTTGTCGTATGATTGGAGTCGGCGTGTTATTTGTGTGACAGAACAGTGGAAGGTCACGCGAGGGATGTCCGTGGGTTCGATAAGTGACTCTGAAGTTGAATTGGTGGAGATCAGATAGATCAGGAGCAAGAGATAGATGTTTTATTAATATTTACAATGGTTACTTAGGTAAAGCAAAGATATAGAGTGAGGACACCAATAATTAAAACGTACATTTATTGATCTATAACGATCGATACGATGAACGTCAAAAGCGCGCAGAATAATTTGAACTTAGAACGTCAGCCGATTGAAAAATGACACTGGCTGTATGAATTTTAAGGAAAAAGCAAAAAGAAACGCAAGTGAACTGACTATGGTATTTTTAGGGTTCCGTATGCAAAGGGTAAAAAACGGGGCCCTATTAATTTGCCTCCGATGTCTGCGTGTCTGTCTGTCAGCGGGCTGTATCTTATGAACTTGTTATGAACAGTATTAGGTAGACATTTGTCATTTTTACAGGTCATCTGTTGCCGCTATAACGAAAAAAAATATATATATAGTTTTAGTATTTGTTGTCATAGCGGCAACAGGAATACATAATCTGTGAACATTTCAACTGTATACCTATTACGGTTCATGCAATACAGCCTCCTGATTGACAGAAAGAAAGACAGACGGGCAGACAGACAGACACCGGAGGCATATTAATAGGGTCCCATAATCAACCATCCTGGAACCCTAAAATCCAAGCAGCTTTTTATCGTACGTAAATCAGAGGGCGATTGGCACTGCCGACGCATGTTTATGCTGAGGATCGCGTTCGGCGCTCGCGATTGCGATCCGGATCACCAGATTACCGGATCAGAGGGTGCTGTATCCGGGTGATATAGTCAGATGGAATGGGGTAATATGCAAGAGCAAGGTTAATGGAACGGGGACATAAATGTGTGATTCATATTTGAGCAAATAATTATGGAAATAAACAAATTTATAAGAAATAAAATTTTGCATTAGTTATTATCGTGGAGGGCTTAACAAGGTTCGTCTACGTTAGACTTAGGAATCAAAAATTTTGTTCATAGATAAACCAAACGTTTGATGTAAGAAAATTATCTTTATACTCTGAACAAGTACAAGATTCCACACATAGAAAAAATCGTAAGAGATATTATATTAAAATACTATTAATGAAGAGTGTGTTTATAGTTTTCAATCAAGTAGTTTAACTTATATGTTATATCAAAACGTAATAGGTACTTGAAGTATCGAAGTTATTTAGAAAACCATGCTAAAAAGACTCCTCTTAAATTTGAGTCTCTGCCGTTTGTATACGAATATTCATTCATAAATCCGGGCCGGGTACATCCGGCTCACCTAACACGCCACCCAGCAGATTTAAATATCGGAAGAATTTGCATGTCAATGAGGCAAACCCGGGTAACCGGCAGAAACAAGCCCCGAATACTGATTCATTCACAAAGATGTCAAATGAATCATTTCATTTGGATTAACCTGGCGTTCTAAATACGTTCAATAAAAAAATCACCTATTTGTGTATTGTTGTTTTTAAAATAACTGTGTTAGGTTCATTTTAGTTTTGAATATAAAACTCGCAAAATAAATATAACCACAAACAGACATCTATAACTATAATTGCAAAAGTGACTGTCTGTCTATCTGTTACGCTTAAACGGCTAATCCGATGAACCGATTTTGATTAAAACTTGTACGAAGATATAGTAAGGGTGATAAAGGATAAATTTCTATATGATTTGCTCATGTCTGCCTCTTTGACTGATGATAAGGAGCATCCTCTAGAAGATACAAAAAATATTGGCGGACATCCACACCCCTGCGTTTTTTTGAGTTTTAACTATTTTGAAATTTGACAATGAAACGTACACCTGGCAGACTATGACTATCTGATTAAATACAATGTATAAAACCCCAGAAAAATGGTCTGCCACCATAATAGCCCTGCATCGTAAAGTTACAGCTCTTCAAAATGCAAAAATTCACTACTTCGTCCCGTGATAATGCAGAGCCCTGCATGTCTGCCTCTTCGATTTTCTACATCTTCAGAAGTATTTTAAACAGGAGCCACAAAGGCAGAAAAAAAGACGTTATTTTGTATCTTATTTTCATTTTTTATGCTTTAACTAAAAAACGCAGCGACGCACAGAAAAACTTGTAAGGACCAAATCGATTCGTGTTGAGCTGATCTATCATCCCTATTAATATGAATCATGAGCAAATCATATACCCAAATTGCAGCCAGCACCCTAACTAATAGTTCGAACTATAAATAGGACATGCGCTACATTTTCTTCTGATATTCTCGCTTGCGGGCAACAGCTAGTTATATGTATACAAATACTATTACAAAATGAATGGTTGACATTTTTTTTTATTTAATAGAAAAAAATGTCCTGCAGCGGTAAGAAAAATAAAGTATGTCGAAATCGTAGGAGGTGAAAAGATGTTGTCTCTACCTAACCCAAGGGTAAAGAAGCGTGATGTTTATGTATCATCATTGTATCAGCCAAAAGACGTCCACTGCAGGCTGCTGCTGGACATAGGCCTCCCCTAAAAATCTCCACGACGACCGGTCCTTTGTTGCTCGCACCCAGCGGCTTCCCGCGTCTTTTATTCCGTCTTCTTCCCGCGTATTTGACTAAATCGTCGGTTCACCTTGTGGGGTGCCTGCTCACGCTCCGTCTTCCGGTATGTGGTCGCCACTCTAGAATCTTAACGCCTCTTCGGCCATCGGTTCGTCTTGCGATGTGCCCAGCCCACTGACACTTTAGATTAGTGATTCTCAGGGCTATGTCGCGATATGTCGGTTACTTTTCTGCAGATGTTTATATATATGAGTCAGGAAAATAAAAACTTCTTTCTCTATATACACCTTTCAACACAAACAACTAATTACCACCTATGCCAACAAGCGTGGAACTACGGCAGAGCTGCGATGCATTTCAGCTTGGTATGAACGACGCTGGCGGGCTTGTTCGCTCGATGTTGGAGTTGTGTTGTGTAGCTGCCGTAAACAAACAGATAACCTATTCATAAACAGCATACGTAAACACTTGTTCCGTTGCCAGTATACTCCATCCTGCTGATGGAAGGATGGAAAATTATTGCTTAGTTAAAACTTGCTCTGAAATTCCACTTGCTGATGGTCTATTGATTGATGTCAATCTCCCGTGTGGTGCCGGCAAAGAGTAGTACCAACCCATACATACCTGTTGGTGTCGTAAGAGGCGCCTAAGGGTTATAAACTGGAGAATGGGCATACTTACTGCGTTCACCTACAACCCTAACAAGCGAGGTGGCTATGGTACTTCCCCTCTACTAAAAGCCAGAATTCTGGAGGGAGCTCCCTGTCCTGTAGTGGACGTTTTCATGGGATGTCATGATAAGATACCAATCTCAGGCTTGCACTGTTGACATAATATCTATTACTAATGTATGCAGCCTAAGCTATGAAATTGACAGAATATACAGCCAGTTTTTTTTTTATGTTACAAGTGAGCAAACGAGCAGGTGGGCCACCTGATGGTAAGTGGTCTCCACCGCCCATAGTACCCACTGTCTTCTGTCCAGTTATGTCCGTGTGGTGCCGGAAAGAATAGTACCAACCCATCTCTACCCGTGGGTCCCGTAAGAGGCGACTTAGGGATTATGAACAGGAGATTGGGCAGCAGCATCTTTCTGTGTATCGTACCATCTTACATATTGCGGTCACCAACAACAGCGGTCACCAGCCGCAATGCTTACAAGCGTGGTGACTAAGGTAAATTCCAAACACAACATTTAGTTTAGTGAAAATATTATTTAACTGTTGCCTGCGAGTTCATTCGCCCTGAATTTAACGTACATACCACCCTCTTGCCTATTTCTGATGCAGAGCAGCAGAATGTGCATTGCTGTGTTTGGTTTCTAAGGGTAAGAGAGGCACAAAAGATGTCTTAGTTCTCAGGGTCGACAACGTACTTTGCTGTCGTATCAGTTTCAAAGTATGCCTCGTGTAAGGTTGCTTTTACACTAGTGCTGTGTGAGTGAGCTAAGCTGTGAGCTGGGAAAATTCCAACCAATAAGATTGCGCCATTTTCTTAGCTTCGCAAATGCGCTGTGAAATGGAGCAATCTTATTGGTTCGAATTCTCCAGCTTACTGCTTCGGTGGAAAAGAAGATTCAGGCTGCAGGTGCTAAGAAGATGGTCCACTGGCTCGTCTGCTCACTTGTGACGAAGAAAAAAAAAAGATTAAGTTTTACAATTTAGGCGAAATATAGAAATATGTTTTGGTAACATAGAATTCAAAAATATTATTAACTGTCTCTTAAATAATAATACAATGATGATAACATAGGAAAGATGACTACTCTACCAGGAACAGCTACCATCTGGCTGCCAGCTACTAACGAGATAACCTGGAGTTACTATCAAATATGTTAACAACTTGGCACGGAGACATCCAACGCGCAGGTACAGAGCTATCTACATCTAGTTGGCATCTGAGACATGTACTGCTAACTCCGGCAGCCTCCAGGAATGCACAAGGCACGCTGTTCTACACATGCATAATAATATAATATTATTATAATTATACATATAAAGCGTGTAACGAAAAGGTGTGATAATACTAAAGAGTGTGAATCTGCCTTTGAAACTGAACAACTTTTGACGTGCCATAGAAACGGCATCAGCTGATAGCGCGTTTTGTTTGGGATAGGGTCAAACTTGGTTTTTCATAATTCAAGCTTCTCTAAATACTCCTTTTGAAAAGTTGTTCAGTTTCATGGGCAGATTCACACCCTTCATTATCACACCTTTCCGTTATACGTTGTATTGCTGTTGGTTATAGTTTCCTATTTATAAAGGGTGACTTTTAATTAGTTCTAGATAGCGCATTATGTATGCGAAGTAAAAATTGGTTTTTCGACCTATGTTCCGTGGGAAAAGTTGTTCGGTATCATGAGTACATGCATATCTTTTGCTATCAAGAACTAATTAAAAGTCACCCGATATAACATGTTGTATTTATGAGATAAGATCAACAAAGCGTATTAAACTGTCACCAAAAATAGAAACGTTGGATTCAGTCCTTGAAACGGACTCACTTTTCCTAAGACTACATAGGCCAAAACAAAAAAAACTTTCTTGTTCAAAATGCCCTAAACCACGCAATGCAGTTTGAACAAGATGTCTTTTTTATTCACGTTTTGCCAATTTCTTTGAGTTGATAAGTTGTTCAGTTTCGAAGTCTGAATTTACAGGTAAGTCTTTTTCCACATGGTTTTAGTATGGTCGATCAAGTACTCGAGATACTTAGCGCTGATAGAGGCGCTTAGCATGAGCTTAGCCCAGCATGAGATAAAATACGATTGGGCCTCGTTTTCAGAGGTCAGATGACAGTCGCTTTGTGAACCTTAATCAATTCCTTTGTACTAAGTTAGGTAGATATAAGATAACTGAATCAATACAGATGGACTAAAGCTAGAGCAAATTTACTTATAATATGTAAAAAATACATAAAAACAAGTTATTCTGAAGACGGAGCATCGCTATTACTAGAGCTCCTTTATTTCTGAGGATTCTTTGACAGTAAAGTGCGATCTTTCAAAGCAAAACAGATCGTTATCTAGATTCGAAAAACTACTAGACCGGAAATTCCTTAGAAATTCTTATAAGCTTCTTTTCGCACAGATACAATAATCACTCATAGAAAAAGGTGGATATGATTTTTCGATAGAAAAACTGGAATATCTAGAAGTATTTTTAGATAGACGTTACATTCGTTTTCACGTGATTTTGCTGAGACTGCTTAAAATTAGTCTTAATAAATAGTTTCTTCTCTATCAGTTATGTGTTCGCGGCGATTGAATGTGTCGTATTAATTGGGACGCTGAATTAGCAATTACAAATTATGAGTTTGACTGTATTTCAATCCATCCGAGCTCATCTGTATGATAATTCTGGAATCACTTTGAATTATTTTGATTTGGAGCAGCAATATGTTCATTTCTTGAATAGTGTTCGACATAGTGTTACCTTGCAAGCATCCTTTACGAATTTCGGTCCTAAGTTTAAAGAACAGTCTGCGTAGTAGTTAAGGTTATTTTTCTATTTATTTAAGATGTAAGCCACTGGTACAGTGAACAGTATTTCAAATACGTACGGCTTGTAGGTATGCTAATAAAACGGTCAGCTAACCTTTAAAAAACTTTGACATAAATATTTTTCTATATTTAGATAGTTTTATAAGCTTGACCATAAAACCTTTTTTACAACCGTTACCTGAACAAATAACAAACAATATTTGTTTCAATATTCTGAATAACAGCATCTGATAGAGGTATCTCAATTTCGAGTTTGCCAACGTTTACCTTGATACCCCAGACGACATAGCCAGTAGACCATAACTCAAGGCGCACAATTCCTGGCAACACGTGATCTTACGTTAGACATGGAACGTTCAGTAGCGACCAAGTCCGTAACCCGTTTCATATTTTGTATCTGTATTGCGATAAAAAATAATAAATTATAGCCATCAACCAATCGGCTTGCATTTCCTACCTCCCGCCTGACCCGCATACTCAACACATTTATAATCCTATTCACGAATCAATGCCAAAGCTTACTAATACATTTTGCAGCCATAGAACCAGACAAATCACCACAAACCAGACGAACCAGAGTATATTTGACGGAAAAAATAACATTGCTTTACAAACTTGTTTTTTCTGACAGCTTTAGCTCGATTTGTTTTTATCATGGAGCACAATAGCCTTGATATAGCTGCAAAATGTGTTGGTAAGCTTTAGCATTGACCCGTCAAACGGACTAAACAAAATTGTTTATTTGAAAAAATTAAGAAGTAAGGCGTCTAGTGTGTTGTGTGATCGCAGTTTTGAGATCTGCCCTCTGGGCGCCTCGACCTGCCTCGAGTTCCCTCAGGCTTGAGGCTCGAGTGGGGCGGCGGCGTGCGCTTTGATCTTCGCTTGCCACGTGCACGGCTCACTTCTCCTTTAGGCTAAACGTACTAACGTGTTCGTATCTCATATTATACGTGAAAACATGAGACGGAAGATTGTATGCCATTCTTAGGAATAAAATTTTGGTAGTACTAGGTATTTTAAAGATAATCAAAATTTCTTTAACAAAAAATAAAAAAACTTTAAAAGTGTTTAGGAAGATCTAAATAAAGGCCGAGCTAAAACTACCCTAAGTCGACGAGCATTTGTTAAAAGATTGAAGAACGTAGAGGAAGCGAGAGTAGTTTGCCAAGATCGTAGCACGTGGAGGAATGTGGTCTCTACCTATTCCGACAGGAAAGAGGCGTAAAGTTATGTATGAATGCAAAAGCGTTTATTTTAGACACAACTCTCTCTGAATAAAGAAAACAGTCTCTGAATCGTGAAGTCTTAATTATTTCTAATGTACAACGTTAAGGCTGGTTACTTTATTTAATGCAACTTTCATCGACGGCATGAAGAAGACTTCCATTAAAAATATATGGTACAGCTGCACTGCACTTACTTTCTCGCAGTATGCATGGAAAAAGTATCAACAGTAAACTTAAATTTGTAGTACCATATGTAAATTCACCAACTTATATTTAAGGTTTTCCAGAATATGTTCTAATGAAATATGCAGATCAATTCGGAGTTCAAATTGTTAAACATTATAATAAACTAACTTCAAACGAGTTCGAGTAAATCACATGTTTAAATGTTGTTAGTACTGACTGGAACAGCCTTTATATAATGTTTTTCAGATCAATGAATACTACCAAAAGATACTTGCATGTGATTTTTTTTTATTTCCGAACACGTTTTTTAGGGGAAGTTGTTCTATTTAGTGTACTGAGCAAGCCCTTTGAGTTTTTGGTACACCATGTAAACTAGAGTTTTGAAAAACAAAAATCGTATTGAATATAATAGAATCCTAATTATAGAACATTAAAATAAGCTCAATGAACCGAATTTGAGTAAATCACATTTTTTCATTTTAGTAGTAAGGGAACACCCCTTATATGAACTTCCACAGATCAGTGGATACTGCCGCAAGATACCTTGCATAAAGATTGTTGGTCATGCAAAGTTTCATTAAGATCGTATTCGCCGTTTTTGCGCAAATAACAATTTTTCATTATCATTGTATGACAGCTACCCTCCAAATAAGAGCCAGCAAGAAACCACTCAGAGCCTTTCGAAAGATTTGCATAAAGCTCTTAAATTTAAAATATGATGTCAATCGGAATATTTGTTTAGCCGCTAGGCCAAAGCGTGACGGACAGACTGACCGACCGATGGACGGACATTTTTGGGAGACTTGTTTTTATTTTTGAGAAAATTACAAAAACTTTTTTTTTTCACGAATACAATAGGTACCTTTCTCGATCCGCTCGAAAGTAAAAATACGTTGAGTCAGTCATAATATATAGTCACGTTTTCTTCTTTAAAGATGAACTTGTGTGAAATGTCCCCCAATATATATTTATATATAGATATTTAAAAGTTGTGTATTTATAGCTAAGACTTAAAAGTGCAGTAAAACCGTGATAAAATCCAAAGCAATGCACAGAAGCCGTAATTCAGGGAATATTCGCAATATTCGGCTCGAGACCTCAGCGTGATAGCACACTTCTGATTAATAAGAGCACCCGGGGCGCCCGCGGGGATTCACAAAGAACGTGCTTCGGCCGTAAGCGAACAGCGAGGGGCCGTTGTACTAAGACCTTGCTAGGTGCACATCACTACTGGAGACTATTGACTCAATGCCATCTTCAGTAAATTTAACAAAATCATCATTGTCCTACAAAGTAGAAAATCGTAAAATTTTGCAACCACAGGCAGGATTCGAAACTGCGTCTTCGTCGTCAGTACGTGAGACGCTTTGCCAACTAGGCTACCGTGGTTCTGCCTGATGTTGTGATATTTGCAACCACTATACGCATTGAAAAAAAGTTAAGTTAGTGTGGGGTGGCATTAATGTTGAAATGAATGTCCTATTTGATTCAACAGGGGCATTTATAATTTTAATTTTAAATTGTTTTTTACACAAAATAACTTGCAACTTGGACCTTCGCAACACAGAGGGCAAACTGGTCCCAAATGTAGATTAGGCTTTGCATGGTTTAAGTAAACTCCTGTTTAATTAAATCGAAATAATTCCATTTGATTGAATTTAATGTAACTTCTATCCCATTAATCGACCACAGCACAAAGCTTCCCACCGAACTTTACCAGCAAAAGTATAGTATAATTTGTGGAGTATCCGTCATTGTTACCTTGCTTGCTAGTGTTGCAACCGCAATGGTTGTAATAAGTACACTACGCAGTAATCTTAAATAATTTAAGACCCAAAAAAACATTGGAGTTTGAATTTTTAAACTAAAGATCCACACTGCATACGTACGCAGTAGCAAAGGAAATATTTACCCAAACGTCACCCGCCTTTACAAAATAGAGTATCCTCTATAAAATATAAATGTTGGTAAACAATATTCCGTACGGCAATAATCCGCTGCAGCCGGTGACTTCACCTCCCGTGGGAACTGCCGTCTGCGCGCGGATTGCCGCCCGAGTGCCGTCCGTCTGCCGGCCGGTAATTACACGCCCGTACCGCACACGCAATGCCACAGTGTAGGAAAGAAGATCTGTAACGTGATTTTCTAGTAGTTCCTTGATTTAACTGGTGTATTTCTATTTCATTTTCAGAATACCTAACCGTTGCTGATTTTTTGTTGCATTTCTTTTCGATCACGAAACAAACACTATTGAGCAAAGTTGGCCATGATCAGGGTGTCTACTCTCAAAGTACGATATATCGAAACGATACTATTCGAAACATGCAAAGTCAAAACTTCGTCCCTTGACAATAGAATAGAATATTGGTTGGATGCTAACTACTGGCAGTTTGAAAATTCATCCAACCAATATTCTACTGTATTGTCAAGGGACGAAGTTTTGCATTTGCATGTTTCGAATAGTATCGTTTCGATATATCGGACTTTGAGGGTAGACACCCAGAGTCTTGGTTGATGATCGGTTACGGCACATAGGTAACAACTAAACCAATGGTTCTAGCCACTAAATGGTCGCTAAGCCATGTCAAAGCCATTTGGAGGTTTGAAAGCTAAACTATCTTCGACAAAAGCTGCCTGCTGAATTAATTTCATCAATAAATGCGCAAGAGCGTTGCACAGTTATGGTCACAAAAATTTACCGACAATACTTGGTGCTTGGTTAGGAGGTGCGTTTCGGCTATAGTAGTTATGAAAACAACTGCTTATTTTGCACTGTGGCAATGTGTCGCTTCACAAACATGCTTCCCTTTGTGAACGCTCTGCAAATACTCCGAAATATGTACAAAAAATGTGGGTGCAGTTTCGTAATTGCTGTTTTTCGAACAATAATTTTTTGTTTAATTTTAATTTTGCGTTCAATTTGTGCTGTTCATAATGATATGTAAGGATGGCATTTTTATTAATTCGCAGTAAATATTATCTTCAGCAAAAGTACTCTGCTATTTAACTTTTGGCTTTTGTATCCTTATTATTTGAAATGGTTGGTCGCAGTTGCGTCGACAAGTGGCCCGTTATTGTTAAAGCTACAAAGCCCGCTCAAAGCATTTCATCTGAATATCAAACAACAATAGCGCACGGGAAATAGGGGTTAAGTCCAGAACACACGGTGCTGTCCAACGCATGTGACACAGCTGCAACTTGTCGCTTTTGGGCTTCTTAGAGTGTGTATAGAAAGTGGGCACATCGTGTCATGGACCGAACGCTGATAGGGCAGACAGAAACGTTTTATGATGGCGACCAGAAGCCAGAAAACGTAACGTGGGTAGGCCTTCTCAACAAGGTGCCGACAATCGAAGCTCGTGGAGCTACAAGTTGACAAGTCACGTTGTTCAAGCTACAATCAAGATAATGCAGCTTGATTAGAATGACAGCAGCGTGACAGAAGGATATTGGAGCGACAGAGATACATGATGCCCCCTCTTGTTCTCACAAATAGCTCTGTCTTGCTTTCATTCCAATCAAGATATATTTTCTCGACTATAGTATGGATTGCCATGGTTACGCACTTGCATTTTGAAGCTTGTATAGCATTGAGAAAAAGGCCTCTAGTCAGAAAGAGTTCATCGGGAAAATATTATGGGGGCGTGTTTATTCTGCAGTAGACATTGGCATGAGAAAATAGAGCGTCATTATGCGTGTTGTGCGTTATACGCAACTAGTTATTCCCTTTTCAAGCAAATTTCCTATCAGATATATAATAATATTGGCATAAAACCCAAAAGTAATTAGGTGTGCAGTTGCGTTAATCTAGCGTAATGTACTCTGGCCTTTAGAGCTCAGGGATCGTTGGGGCCACATTAGCGGGGATACTACCTTACATTGTTTTAACGAGCTGCGCGTATTACCAGTGTGCTTGGCGTTTTACTGGGAAATAGTGAGTGAGTGAATAGTGAGGGAAAGAGTGGAATTCTCTGCCTGCGTCTGTGTTCCCGAGTTCATATAACCCGAATCTATTCAAGTCGCGAGTGAATAGGCTTCTTCTGGGCAAGCTCGCTCCATCGTAGACCTCATCTCTGTCTTCAAGACTAGCTCGAGGTCAAGAGTAAGCCCATTTTCTATAAAAAAAAAATTAAAAAAAATGCATAAAAATCTAGAATTGCCAATATAATGCTTGATTTTAACAAAATAGTAAAATACTTAGACGAAACAATAAAAAAAATTTTCTTAGCCGCGGTTATTGTGATCTTGTAGTATGTACGTTTAAAATATTTAAATATTTTTTTTTATATTGTTTTGACAATATTTCAGCACAAAGTTATTTAATTTGCTTGGCTGACAAAAACAGCGATAAAAATTGTATTACGTGTTTCTATTACGAAAACAACACAATGCAGAGAAATACAATTTTGCAGATTTATTGTTTTATTAATTTAATTAAATTTTTTTGTTACAACCGTTTTATGTAATTTGTTCTACTTTTATGACGAGTTAATAAATATGGATTTTATGGGCTAGAATAGCGGTTGCTTGTATACAATAATTTTATATGTAAATGTTACGTGATTTCACGGACAAAGTAATAAAATTCCTAATCACTTTTTGAAAACACGACAATTTTAATTTACCCTATCTAATAATTTAAATACTAATTTTACCCTAATTCTTATTCACCAGCTCCATACGATCTTCATATAATAGATCCGTGGAGTAGACAGAGCTAGGGTAGATCAGCAATTACATTAGGTTGTCAAAGCGAGGCGCACTTTTCGGTGCGATCTAATGAACAGGCATAATTTATGCCATTTGTAGGCGCCGACTGCCGGCTCTCGACCGACGGTGCAAGTAGGGGCGAGAGGGTGTGGTGCAAGTCATCAACTTACTGGAGTAATTATAAAAAATTCTTAAGAATTACTTTTATTATCATTTATTCAGAAAAGTTTTTACATGGTTAAAAATTTAAATTTGTAACAATGTAAAACATTTCTGAGCTTCTAGCAATTTTTTAGCGCACTAAAGTGCTCTCATCTTACTAAAATATTAAAAACCAACATTTTGATTAAATGTCTACAGTTCGTCCAAGTTAAGAGTGCAGTAAGTCAATACTGCAAATGTACGGCAAAGGTGTATTTACAATGGAGTTAAAATACAATTTTTTTTTGTTGTTCTTTTTTGGTAACACGCAAAGGAAACAACCATTTCTTTCAAAGGTTTGCCTTAAGTTAGTCATTGTGCATTTGACTTTATAATTTTAGGCGACCTTATTGGTTACAGGGCTTGGCTACCAGAATTCGATTCATTTATTTATTCAGTCATTCATTCGATTCATTCATTGCTTGGAAAGATTCATTGCTTTCCAAGCAATGAATCGATGCATTCTTAAGATACGAAAGAGACACGAACTATAGGACTAATAAAATTTTAAAAAACATTGCTTTGAATACAATTCTATACATAATTTTTAATATTTTTTTGTACCTTACTTATACTGAGTGTGAAATGATTTTTTCTTGTCTTTAAAAACACACTTTCTGTAAACTGAAAGGCCTATAAAATTCGTTCAACATGCGAAAAAACATAATAACTTTCTTTGAATTTATATTATTTATATCTATATAATATATCTTTTGTTCTGCAAATATTTAATTTTGATGGCCCGCTTGCAGGGCGGCTTACACCGGTTAACATAGCCTGGTCTGCTTATTGCAGCTTGACAACTTATGTTGTTGAATTATTTTTTCTTCTACCTTCGTTTAATGCGTAAAGCGAAATTTGTAATATAACAAAAAATCCGCCGATAATCATTATTTTATTTGATTTATCATTATTTTAAGATCTAAAAAGAAATGTGTACTCATTGTGGGTTATACTTTTAAAGGTGCTATAGCCTAACATTATGAACTTCACTCTATGATAACAATGTAAGCTTATTTGTATGTGTTACATTGTACTTATATTTAAAGTTTATTTGTAATTTGTTCATTCACCTAGTAATGTACGCAAACACAGTAGCTTTGTTTTTGTTTATATACTTACAAGTATTAAGTACTCACTATTGTTATTTGTTTTAATTACATCTTCCATTTCTTGAGTTGTACCTAATGATACTACCTTTAACACTGTTACAATAACTATCACATTCTTCTTACTTTAATAATGTATGTACGTGCAGTCGATTACCTATCAACTGCATACCAAAACCTACTGTCTTAGTCTAACTTAAGCAACAAAGCGCTACGTTTGAGTTGCAATTGACTGTATCGTACTCTGCTCCCTGACAATACGGGGTAATCTATTATTGGCTCTGCAACTAGACTAAGTCACTTGGAAATGTTATTTAAGAAATGTGCTGTTGATTACCTTAATAAATAAATAAATAAAAAAAAAAAAGTTAATAAAGAACTTTTGAAATTATTATTATAATTTTGATGAGTGTCAAGGCTAAATCTACAGTTTAAGCTTTCAGAACAAATATTTTAACACCCAATTTAATTAGACACATCTCATCAATTAAATAGTTTCTTTCACTTGTAGCTTGACCCACCCCCCAACGGTAACAAGTCGAATTCGTAACGAATTCCGCCTGACTAACGATACAGACGCTGAAATGAATAGCCATTTGTGCGCGCCATTCGAGTGCGGGGAGCGTATACCCCGACGGCCCCGCATGCCTCGTGCACGAGGCCCACGCGGCCATGCGGGAAGGGACCGGACGCCCCGGAACGCCGATATTAAAATTGATTTCCCAAAGCTTTATTGCTGCGAACTTTTAAACGCTGATTGTTCGTTTTGTTGCGCTGAAAAATGGCCGCAGTAAAAATTGTTTGGTTTTCGAATTTCGTCGTGCGCCGGAACGAAAAGCGCAGTAGTCGTCGTTTATGGGGATATTAAAATTCATGGTTGTAATCCTCTTGAAGGCTTTGTTTCAGCCGGTCGTCCGACACGGGCGCGGACGGGGGAGGCTCTTCCTTTGAGGTCTCCGTGTTATAAAGATTACTCTTTGTTTTTGCATAATCTTTTGTAATAAAGAACCTGACTTTCTTGGTTTATTATTATTTAACCCCGGTCTGAGACCCTCAGCTAGTTATTTAGAAGATATGAAACCAGCAACGGCAATAAGAAAAATGTAAATCCTTTTATTTAAACCATGTCGTTTACTCAACTTCTTAAAATAAAATTTTCCCGTATGATACTCGCTAAGACCAGTGCCGACTACATGGCTGTCTCAAAAACTTTCTAAGGAATTTGTACCAGATTATGCATATCGTACGGTCATACATACTGCGGTCACCAACAAACGCGATCTATGGTGGCTGACTACGGTGCTTTCCGTCTCAAATATACCACGCATTTTTGCTATATAATTCTGGAGGTAGCTCCCTGGATCTCATGATGATGATTTAAACTATAGGGTCCTACAGAAATAGTGAACATAATTATAGCATGTTACTTACACTATTTTTTTTTTAATGGTACAAGTGAGCAAACGAGCAGGTGGGCCACCTGGTGGTAAGTGGTCACCACCGCCCATGACACCCACTGTCTTATTAATGGCAAATTTCGACACCAACAATTCAGCAAAGCGCGTTGCTCACTTTGAGAACTAAGATGGTATGTCTCAGTGCCGGTTATTTCACAGGCTCCCTTACCCTTCGAACCGAAACACAACAGTGCCAAAAAGGATATAAAACACTGAGCAGTGCAAACACTGCTGCTTCACGGCAGAAATAGACAAGGGGGTGGTACTTCCCCAGACGGACTTTGCACAAAAGCGCTACCACTACTATGAAACTGAACAACTTTTCCCAAGAAACATAACATATACAAAATACCCGTTGTTCAGTTTCATGGTCTGAGTAACATACTAAGATTATGTAAAATATAAATAAATAAATAATTTTTTATTCAGTAAAATTCACATTTTGCTTAACTGCGATAACCACACTAGGCAAAGCCTGTATCGTGATTATCGCTACATTATATCATTCACAGCAGGACACAAACTGATTCTTAATAGTAGGTAGCAATTATTCTAACTTGTTTACTATTTCTTTAGGACCTTATATTAT
Organism: Athrips mouffetella; assembly: GCA_947532105.1. Lineage (NCBI taxonomy): Eukaryota > Metazoa > Arthropoda > Insecta > Lepidoptera > Gelechiidae > Athrips > Athrips mouffetella. The sequence goes on from OX383976.1 coordinate 25,916,870, forward strand.
GTATTTTTGATCCTCGTTAAACTCCTAATTTCTATTTGCTGGAAAAGTAGTTCGTTTCCATGAATAAAATCACTAGATTTTAACTTGAAAACCACGATAATTTCACTTCTCATATCCGCACCAGTAAAAAGAAAATATTATTCTTAACGTAACAGAAACACAGATCTGCCAATATCTCAAAATCGAGGCAAACAAAGAAACAACTTTTATAACCCTACACGATATTTCAATCAGTGGATTCCGAGGGCGAAATAAAACCGGGATTGATTCACAACCCTCCCCCCTCCTCCGCGCAAATCCTTCCCCTCTGTACCCTCGTCCCCTCAGGTGGATCCTCAAAGGAGTACCCGAAGGAGCTTTGAGCGGTTGATACTGCTTTGACCATTGTACCGGCGAATTATTGTAAGAACTTTGTTTCTAACAGGTAGAGTAGGGTTAAAAGAAAAGGATACTTTTTCAAGCGAATGGGTTTCAATGATCAGTTTATAATAGAACAAAGAACTTATAAAACTTACCATGGTATGTTTCTTTTTATTGTACACGACTAACTATCGCTTGAAAGTTACAGTATGTTCCTCTTACCATTTTATATTGCTTGAGCGAAGGGCGTACACAGGGTGTATTAAAATCTTCCATTTTAAACCGTTGTTACACACACGCTACCTACATACACTTTCTTAAAGAAACCCAAGTCCAAAACCGTATAACAAGAAGATCACAAGATATTAGTTTACGACCACCTCTAACAAATTACGGGAAAAAGAATATTAAATTTGAAAGAGCACAACTGTACAACAAACTTCCTCGTGATATTAAAAACATACAATCATTTCAAGTCTTCAAAAAAGCGCTAAAACATAATGTTTTGAAGGATTTCTCCACAATTGATTGAAATATTTCAAGATACCGTCATAAAAATAAACTAATCTGAATTGTTAAAAGTCGTCACTACCTAAACTAACAAACAATAAGTCTTAATCTAACCTCTAAATTCTCGCCTTATACAAATATGTTTTAAGATTAAGCTAGATTTCTCAATGTAAGCGAATGTTACATTCTTTTTTGGGAAATAAATGCTCTTTAACCGTAACCGTTTCAGACTACGAATCAGAATAACTCTTCGTTTCTTTAAAAAATGTTGTGAGTTTGCAAAGCCTACTTTTTGTTATATCCGTTTGCGCAATGTTTGGCTTAGAAGCGCAAATTGTTCGAGTCAAGTGTCGTATTTTTAAAGCACCCATTGCACCAAATAATTTATAATCACACATTTCAAAAGCAACTTGACCTACTGGCTTTAAAATTATAAGCACTTACGCCTTAATTAAAACTTCCTCACTAAGTAAAACGCTTCAAAGAGCTGCAGAGTAAGTACTCCGTTAACTTTTTAAAGTACAGCAAGAAAGTCCGCTGAAATATCATTCCATCTCGCGTTGGAGTAAGATCCCGCTGTAAAATCCGACATGTTCCTGTTATTTTTATTTATACACAGGGTCCAGAAATAGCCACCGCTTCAAGTCTAATTTTACACCTACTTCATTTTAAACTTACGGTTTAATATATGTTTACCCATAATATATGTTATTATAATAAATAAAGCCGTGTCACTGGAAAAGACCAATTAAAATAATTTTAAAAGGTTTCGTACCATCTGCAGAGACTCTTTGTTTTCCAAGTGTAAAGTCGTAATTTGAACTGATTACAGTATACCATAGAGTACTCGTTATATTAGGTCTTTACCTATGAAATTGCCGTTTTGTATGGCGAATTTTAGGTAAACTCAATTTTCAGTACTAACATTTTTGCATTTTTCTTAGGAATTATAAATCCAATTTTTTTATTTTTTTTTAGCATTATTGGGAAGACATTAAGCTAACAGAAGCTTAAATTTAATTTTCGAAAAATATTATCTGTAAAAAAATATAACGAATCTGATGATGAAATCGGACGACATTTAAGACGAACAATTTTCGAACCTTTAATTTTATATATCAAACTAAAAATGAAAACTTTATTTTATGCGTAAATTGATAACCTTGAAGTCAACTTTCAAATATAAGACAAATGGAAAAAATAGCATTAGAATTATAGGAATTATGATCTCATTAATCTGTTAGAAAATTTCGGCAATTTCATAGGTAAAGACCTATTATAATACTGGGCGAGTATACTGAGGAGTAGCAACATATGCTTGTCCAGTTCTTTAGGTTAGGTAGTATATATATTATATAACAATGGGTGCAATCGTTTAAGATACGTACAGTCAGTATAAAATCAAGCTTGACACTTGCAGCGCGCTTTTAGGTTAAAATAAGAACGGTACAAAGACTGATATGTCAAGCTTGACGTGTTTTTAATTTTACTTACATAATATCCCATGAAAACGTGTTTCAGCGAAAACGTTTGGTATTTTGGAGGGGGATCTCTATAGTCACCACGTTTCTAAGCGTTGCGGCTGGAGACCGCAGTTGCCTGACTTAATTTACGTCAAGATTTTTGCCAAGCAACCCGTTGTCGATATATAACCTCATTTTCACGAAAAATCTAATTTCGGTAACTTTGTAACAGTATAGGGTTTAAAATTTGATGGTGGTATCTTATTCCGCGTAGTGAAGTTCCGACCAGCTACATACTAATGATCTCGTCCATTGTTTTACGCGAAGCGCGAGGCGAGAAGTTTTTATACGGACTCTCTTTAATATTCTCTTTAGGACAAGTTAGAAGTATTACAACTATTATATACGGTTGAAGTTATAACTTTTTTTGCATTGTTATATTTTGTGCTTTTGTTGGATTTCTTTGAATTTTCTTAAAAAATACTGTTACAATTTTTTTTAAAATATGGATTGACTTATTGACTGTTGTATTTGTAATGATACTGGAATTTTAACTAACATAGTTTTTAAGTTCTTAGACCATGTTGTCTGATATTAAAAATAAATTAAAATTAAAATAAATTTAATACTGTAATCTATTTCTATACCTCTCTCTTTTATCGAAACTGTTTTTGATTCTCTGAAAATAATTGTTTGCTTACTGATGAATCGTAACTTTAAAGTTTCAAGGCCAGGCCAGTTTTTATAGTTGAATTTGAGCATATCTCTGGTTTTGAGCGTGGCATGCCTCTGATTCAGATGCGGGGGGCAGATGCACGTAGAGAATGAGAATGCACCTGTTTCGTTCCCCCTTTGTCGTCTTACCCCCACGCCCCTGTACCCCGCGGGCGAGGACTCATTTAGGCGGTTTATTTATAGTAGCGTAGCGCTAGTTCAGCTAATACTGGTTTTGTTTCCACTGGCTTGCTGCCGTGCGTACATTCTCACCGACGTTACTTTAATACCTTTGCTTTACAACTCAAACTAACATGCATACATGCATTCAATTTTCAAACCTCAACAGCTGCCTCAAATCTGTTTTGACTAAACCAACTTTCGAATATAAAAACAATATTGGAATTGTTTCGTCCAATCTACATTTAACAGTAGCTATAAACCAGAGCAAAAACGCCAATTAAACGAACTCTAAATATTTATTTACTAGTTCACAGAAAAATCGGGAAAAACTTCTAAACACAAAACTTATGAAAGCATGCACGGATTAAACACTATTATATTACACAATGCAACTCTGCCCTAAATCTCTCGCCCAAAATTTTGAAAGGTATTGTAGGAGAGGTTGTACAAGAGTGAAACATGTCAAATGACAGATCTTATCATATCTAACAACTTCTACTATAGTACCATAAAAATCGATCCTGGTGAAAATAAGTTATGATGCAGCATATTATTGTTAGAAATATTATATTTTCTGATATTTGCCGCATCATACCTTTTTAGGGTTCCGTACCTCAAAATAAAAAAAACGGAACCCTTATAGGATCACTTTGTTGTCCGTCTGTCTGTCTGTCAAGACCCTTTTTCTCACGAACGAGAAAAGGTATCAGGTTGAAATTGATAACGAATATTAAGATCCATAAACCACACAAGATCTGAAAATTTAAATTTTTTACAACGACGCAATCAAAAGATATCGCTTTTTATGTCCTCATCTCCATACATTTATGCAAAAAAGCAAAACCTACAGGGTACTTCCCGTCGACCTAAAATTATGAAATTTAGCAAGAAGCTAGGTCTCACAGTACAAATAAAGGAAAAAGTCTAAAATCATTAAATATTTCAATTTTTCTCATAACTAATAGTAACCAATTAAGGTGAGCTCCCGTTTCAAGAACTTTTCTATAAAAGAGGGATCAAGTTAGATGGTCGCGGAGTTTTCAAAATCAAAGGGCAAAAGCTTTTAGTATATCATATGGTAGATAGGTACGGAACCCTTAGGGCGCGAGTCCGACTCGCACTTGGCCGGTTTTTTAGACTGGGACCGATTTTTATAATGAAATAGTATTTATTCTTGTACAATGACTTTCAAAACATTTAGGCAAAAAAGTTCTAGTTACTACTTATGTATTATTATTTTTTAAATTGTACAAGTTTTGGAAAAATCTAATAACTCTACTTCCGAGAGTGTAAAAAAATTAAATAAATCAAAAATTCCAAATCCATATAAGTACTCAAGTTATATTCTTTCATTGAAAGTTAAAAACAAATTATTTTCCTCTGGAGGTTAAGAAGAGTCTGGTTTCCACACCACGTATACAAACAGCTTTTAACACCAGATTGCAATTAAGAAGCTCTTTGTGTAGAAATTAATTAGTGAGTGCAACGAGCTTAAGGAGAGCCCTAATTTAAGTGAGCCGCGAAGTGGGTTCAGTATAAAGGAACATTATCGCATATTGGAAACTGAGCGAAACTTCGACGAGGAACCACTTTCAAGCGATGTTTACTGAAGATACAAGAAATTATATTATGAAATTAAGGAGCTAGCTGCTGTTTCGTATTCATAAATTTAAAATTTCTGTTAAAAAAACATTGAGAACTTTCTTCAAAGTATTCGGACTCCTTGCTCCGCTCGGAATAGAAGGAATACTAATTTATTTTACTATGGGATGACATCTGACATTGTGTCCCAAGTTGAAATGTCAAATCATCAAACGTGAAAATACAGAACGAGACGCCTATTTACAATGACTGAATAAATTATACATTAGTGAATACCTTCACTAATGAAGAATGAATGTTCGTGATTTTTTGTAACAACTTATAACGGTTATACCGAACAAAGTTTTCTTTCTTTCTTTCTTTGTTATTATTATTATTTATTGTTTATTGCACACAAGAAAATACAATGGACAATACATATAGAAAAACGACACAACAGGTACTACTTTCTTTCTTTCTTTCTTTGTGACACATATTTTCATTAATCTTCCTTCTATTACACTTATATTTCTATGACTTTCTTCCTTGTCAAAAACTCATTGCTCCAAATTGACAACATTAATTTCAATTGGTAGGACTTTTGTGAAAAGTCCGTCCCCAGATTAGTAAGTTAATGTACAGAGTAAGTCCGTCTGGGGAAGTACCACCTCTTGCTTTTTTCTGCCGTGAAGCAGCAGTGTTTGCACTGCTGTGTTTCGGTTTGAAGGGTAAGGGAGCCAGTGAAATTACCGGCACATGAGACATATCATCTTAGCTCTCAAGGTGGGTATCGCAGTTTGCTGTCTTATTAGTGTCAAATTATTTCACTAATAAGACAGTGGGTGTCATGGGCGGTGGTGACCACTTACCATCAGGTGGCCCACTGTAACGATATTATTCGACACAGTTTTAGGAATTTTATAATAAACGTATAAAATGATAAAGACTTGCTAAGTTAAAACAAATAAGACCCTATAATATTTCACCACTATTAAATTTACAACAGGTACGGTCAACAACAGGTAAAGCTTGACACTCGCAGTTTGTTATTAGCTCTTGCGGAGATTGAAATAGTTATGGTACAAAGTCCAACGTGTCAAGCTGAATGCCTCTTGACTGTACATCTAAATAGACCTCCCGCTTACAAAATAGCATTGCGCTCGTAATGGACTGTAATACCTTGTAATTAGATTCATTTTGGTAAAACGACGCAGTTTACGTATGATTGTAAGACCAATTCTTCCAAGAAATTTAAGAAAAAGGCATAGCGAGGCAGTGACGTAACACACTGCAGCCAAATTGCACATGTGGTGATTTTTACTGTTTTGATTTAAGGTTCATTTCAGGAGAAACGCAGCAGGTATAAAATTGTAAGGAACAAACACAGGATATTGGATGAGAGAGGCAGGAGAGGGGCAGTCAACGCCTGGCTTTACAATAGGGATTACGTGCACAAATTAATAATTCATTTTCTTTTTTTTTTTCGGCAAGCGCCAGATTATACCTAGTACTTTAGTGTTAAACATTAGGGTTGAGGCAGTCAACGCCTGGCTTTACAATAGGGATTACGTGCACAAATTAATAATTCATTTTCTTTTTTTTTTTCGGCAAGCGCCAGATTATACCTAGTACTTTAGTGTTAAACATTAGGGTTGAGGCAGTCAACGCCTGGCTTTAGAATAGGGATTACGTGCACAAATTATTATTTTTTTTTCGGCGTCCGCCTGATTATAGTACTTTAATGGTTAAATTTAGGGTTTGATTTAGAGACGGTGCCTAACTTTACGTACGATAGGATATAGAGTTAGAGCTTAAAAAATTTTACTTAGCGACTGCGTTTCAGTAGGCTAGGTATTAATTTAGGTACCTAATGCGCATTAGTGTTAAATGTTAGACGTGGAGGTTTACTGATTAAAGAAGTGTCAAGCGTATTGCAATAGGGAATACTAACTTACTTTTTTTTAGCAAGTGTAAAATTGTGTAAAGTAATTTATAATTATATTTCAATTTAGTGCAGTAAACGTGCTACAGGTATTGTACGAGAGGGCTTCGTGCTTGTGTCTTTCCCGTCGGGAATTTATGGCTTCATTGTTGGTGAGTTTATTTCAGATTTCCTACTATTCATTTAAAAGTGCTAGCTAGGTCTCTTGAAATGATAGGTCATCTGAGAAGGTGCAGGGGTGATCAACGGCGAGTTTTCTGAGTTAAATCTAGGTGCAGCTGAATCCTGTGTTTTATGGAGCCAGCGTGAGAATTAGGTTGGGTTCATTTGATGCTAGGTTATTAGGGCACTTAAATGTGATGTAGGTATTCTAATGTTATATCGATGAATACACAATAAAATTAATCGGTATTACACATGCATTTATAAGACAATATTATTTTAGTAAATTGGTTTTGTCTAATGTTCCACGAATATAGTACTGGTTAGATTACCTAAGTCGCCTAGCCTGTATTATAAAGGGACAATATTCAGCACTCTTACACGTTAAAATTGAGTGTCGAATCTTGTTTCGTTTGGATCAAATGGATATAAAACAATTTACTAATCGTAGATAAATTTTAGGCAGGTGGAGATGGATGTTATTTTGAGATGATCGGAATAATGTGTGTGATGGTTTGCAAGGTAACCTATTTTAAACTTTGGGCGTAGGATTGTTCTAGGTTTTGTAGGTAGGCCTGGGATGCTAGGTTGGTTGGGAGTCCCAGATAATCTAAAATCTATAGGAAACCTAATTCTAGACTTTCAAGTCTTCATCCAAACCCTATCCCTGGTTTTGAGTCACTTTCATTCCAGCAACGCGAGACGAAGAGACCACGTGCTTAATTTAATTTTACTTCCCACTATAAGGTCTAGATCTAGGAAACCTAGGTCACCTAGAAATTGAAAGTGACGCGCGATCGAGACGAATCTGTAGCGCTCGGTTCGACATCACACACAAGCTAGCGGGCTGAATTGTATGTTTTATTTTAAATAATTTTATTATATTATAATTATTTTCACTTTTTATTTCAGTTTCTTCTATATTACCACAAATCTACTTATTTTTCTTTAATAAATCTAATTACCAATCCACAATGTACGGGTCTTTTAGGTGTTAAAGTTAGACGATCACGCATTCATGGCCAAAATTATTACAGAATTAAAATAATTAAATTCCTTGTCTCATTATCCATTTAGGTAGGATACGGTTGTTACATTGGTGCCGTGACCAGGATTGTGTTCTTAAAGGGCGGATCTTGATTGATTCGAACACACAATAAAAGAACCTGTTTTATTACGTGTAGATTTGGCTTAGCATAGGTCATTTATTAGGATGACTAGAATTTTTTTTTAATGTGTTTTTCACTTTTTGAGACGATTTATAGAGAACAGCATTACAAACAAATATAATGAATGACTAGTTTGTATTTTTTTTGTTTTATGAATTTTATGTGATGGTGATAGCATAAAGAGTTTTATAAATAGATATACTAAGGTACGCTTATACCTACTTTTGGCCAGCAGTGGGACACAAAATAGGCTAGAAATAAGAATGAAAAAAAGGTGGGTATGGTGGTCATTTATCATCTTGAAACATGACTGTTATGGTGAAATATCTGTGACAATATTGTACACAAACACATAGATAAATTACGTTAGACATTTCATATTGTGTAATTTGATCCTTTACTTGAAACAATAAATTGATAAATGACGCCAGACACAAAAAGAAATGATTTTCTTAATCATGTAAATGTTTGCTTTTCCAAGTATCGAACCTGCAACTCAACATAGCGCGCGCAGAAGACAGGGTCGCTACCGGCCACGCCACATGCCCTTCGAAATGGGATGCACTTTTTTTGTTTCGACAATGTTAGAGTGTTTTCTTTTGCCAAGTTTAGGTTTATTTTAGCGTTTTTGTATCGAACGTCATATTCTTATGGTTTAATAGGTATAAAAATAGGAAACCTTTGACATCTAAGTTTAAATAGTTTAAGTTCTTTTGTGAATAGTTAACAAAAAAAATTAGTACTGTGGATGCTAGAGATGAAAGGTGGTAGGGCTTTTGTGCAGTGCCCCTTTGCTTTTTTCTGCCGTAAAGCGTCAGTGCTTGCACTACTTTGTTTCAGTTTGAAGGGCAAAAGAGCTAGTCAAATTACTGGCACATGAGACAAACAAACTTAGTTCTTAGGGTGAGCAACGCGTTTTGCTGTCTTGTTTTTATCATTTATACTACTAATAAGACAGTAGGCACTATTGGCGCTGGTTACTACTTACCATCAGGTAGCTCGCGAGAGCGCTTTGTCACTTGTTACATAAAAAAATATTTTTGGACGTTAATGTCTTGTGAATTACAATAATTATGCAGGAAGGGTATAAAAATTGTGGATTGGTAGTTATATTTATTACAACTCCAGGTAGCGGTAACATATCTATTGATAAAAGTAATAAACACAGCTGGAATTAGGTGGTAACAAAATCAGTATAAACTGAACTTGCACAGCACTACAAACGCTCGAAACCAGAGAGGGTCGGAGTTTGCCACTGATATGCGGCCGGCTGTACTTAGTACAAACATGCGAGTATTTAGTACTCTTTGTATGATTGGTAGTATTGGTATTTTAGTAAGCAGATAGATTTTTAGAGGAAAAAAAAATGTTGGGTAGATATTCTCATTAAATTTAATGTTTTTAATAAGATGTAAAAAAATAGGACTGCCTCAATGAAAGTGTATAAAACAATCTGAATTCAAGGATACTTAGGTAATAAACGCAACGCAACGCAATAAAGCATTATTTTTTAAAAGGCATCTATATTTGTAGCAGGTCATATCAGTCAAACAATGAAAAACAAACGGACCCTTGGGTTCTACAGTTTTATGGCACAGTTTAACTTTCTATTATTTCGTACCATGGGCAGGTCAGTTTTTTTTGGTAACACATGTTTGTGCGTCGCAAGTCAGTGGTTTACAACTTTTGGACTTAAAAAAAGTACGGGCTTTAAAAAAGTTCAGAACAGTAACTCATACCCAAAGTATGAAGATATATGTTTTCATAAAAAAAGTAATAAGTAAATATTGAATTTGAGCTTTGAATTGTTTTCAAAAAGTACATTACGCAAGTTTCAAACCTAATCGCTCAAGCATAATTTTAATTAATGCTAATATTTTAAATTTATTTGGTGAATTTGAATAACACACAAAATCGTTTAGTTATTTGCATTAATACTATTCCTTATTTAAAACTAATTTTATATATTGTGTTAGTTTTCAAGTTTATCGACTCTGTTTTACCAACCAAGATTTTATAAGACCTAGGTTGAGAACCTCTGCTTCAAAAACAAAGACCTCTGTTTCAAAACAAAACGCTTCACGCAACTTATTATTGTTTCCGGCTTAAGTTTTCTGATACTGTACCTAAGTTGTCGATAACACAAGTGCGTCAATAGTTCCCATGATGGTAGGCAATCCACTTGAGTTCAGAGAGATTTTGAGAAATATTTTTGTAGTAATAAATTTGGTCGTAGTTGACACATAGGTACAAAAGTGGCAATTTGTTTACGCTTGACGACGAAGTGAGACGAGTGGGTTCGGTGAAGTTCGGTGATTCCCAGACCCAGTTCGTCATAAAAAAGGTAGTCGGTCAAGTGTGAAAGTCAAACTCCGACAAGGTTCTGTACTTTAAATTTTAGTAATGAGTTTAATTGACGATTATTCGTCAAAGGATATTTGTAGTTTGTTTCCTTTTGTGTTAAAGAAATTAAAGCCGAATAATCAGGTGATGTATTTGAATGTTCAGTTAATATGACGCTAAGAAATATATTCGAATGACATAGTAGTATAGAGAATGGGTTTATTGGGTATTGTGGTAATTGAATTAGTTATTGTTTTCAATCTCAGATTTTTAATTTGTATAAATAGGTACTTGTTCCTAACCACAGCTTTTCAAATTAATATGCAAAGTACAAAAAAAAAATTGTACGAGACACGTGCGCGAACCGGCCTATCATAAAGAAATCACAGTCGTAAGGGTTTTCTATCTTCAAGTTTGAGGAACGGAACCCTAAAATTTTGTGTAAAATGTTAAGTTCTGTTAAATTTCAGAACCTAATGTAGCTTTCTTTGTTAGTAAATTAATTATTTTGAGATAGCATTTTACAGTTTGAACACAAAGTTTTAAGTAGTTTGAAAAATGCAATTTAGTGCAGTTGAACGTCAAAAAAAACTATTTTTATTTAAAATAAATGGAACTAACAGTAGACTTATCATAAACAAATGGATTAAATTCGTAGGGGCGAAATTATTTGATTTAATTATTTTATATCAATATAGGTTTCTTCTACCTGTCGAAAAATTAAAATTTGAACTCGTTAAAACTTGTACCTTATAATTTTATGACGTCGCTTTTATTTTAAAAAGATAAATGGGATTTATAGGGGCGAAATTACTTAATCTCGGTATGAGTTTTATACCTGTTGCTTGTTGAGTTTCAATTTTTTTAATTTGAGTCGAAAATTAAGTTAAAAATTAGGGGCGAAAAAAATGTTACCTATATGTTTAGCAGTGGACTTTAATGGGTTGTGTTCATCATCATCATTATCATCATCATATCATACGGGTTTCAAGGTCGATGACCAACCTCACAAATCCTGGTGTCAGAGTTGTAGAGCCGCCAAAAGCCTTTGACATGGCTCATTAACGACTGCATCCGTAGATAGCAGTATTATATTACTCTATGATAGTAGTCAGGACCAAAAAACATAACGCGCCTTCCGAAGCACGGAATCATCTTGCTTTTTGGAAAACCAGATTATTAATTCATTAATGTTTTAACCACACTGGAGAGGTTGCTCAATGGGATTTTGTTTAACTGTGTCCTTACCTGGAAACTAACCCGGAACCACGGATTGGGTGCCAAGCACTCTAGCCACTAGTCCACGGAGCCTATTGTTAGTTAAATAGTTAACATGTGTCAGAGTCAGAAGTTTTTCAAGTCAGTAAATAGTTTTAAGGGCATTGCTTAACGTTTAGTTGCGAAAATCAGCCCATTGCACAATTTTATTATAAAGATATTTGATATAGTTAAATGACTACTGGCAGGAAACCAAGCTCGTTTGAACGACTTAACATGCCTTACGAAGCAGAGAAACCGCTCTTTTCTTACTGCTATGCCTTATCTACTTAGGTTTTCACCACAGTCGATGTTCTTTTGTTATTGTGATTAGGAAAGAATCATCATCATAATATTTCGCCCGGTTAAACGTTCATTGCAGACCTTCACTAAAAACGCTTGGTACTAAAAGGGGATTTACCAACGCACTTGTAAGCTTTGCGGCTGGAGACTAGAGTTGTTGGTGACCGCAGTTGGGATGAGACGATATACAGAAAAATGTTGCTGCCCATTTTCCGGTTCATGATCCCTTAGTCGCCTCTTATGACACCTTCGGGTAGAGTCAGATTGGTACTGTTCTTTGCCGGTGCCACACGGACAAGGAAATAATAGTTACGGTTAATTTCAAAATATTTATTTTATTGTTAATATCAAGAAAAGTGTAGAATATCAGTACACAGATACTCAGACTTCAAATCATTAGTTACATTCTGACATTGATTTCGATCAAGTATCGAACCCGAAACTTTCTGCACGGTAAGCAACTACAGTACCACTGTGCCAATCAACAATCAGAATTGGGTCTTGTTTGACTTAATACGATCATTCCAATAGGACACAAACATAATCCTATTAGAAATAGAGTTGAAATAAGATTGTATTTAGTGTGTATTGAACTTATACTAGAAGTGCATAATTAGGTATAATTATGTAAAGTATGCATATTTCTTGAATTCCTTGGGGCGTTTTATATAAAACAACAACCTAACATGCAAAAACTACTGAACTGAATATCTGAAAGTAAGTCTGTCTTGTCTAGGTTTATTGCAAGAAGGGTTGAATGATGTAGGAAGACATTACTCTTATAAAAAGTACGAGTATGAAAGATTTTTCAAAGCTAGGGGCGTAAGGTAAATTAAGGTTTATTGACAGCAGTGGTAAATGATGTGGGAATACAACGGTAGCAGGAGTGCTAGTACTTGTGTAAGATGATTTAAAACGTTTAGTGTAAGGGGAGGGGTACGACATCAATAATAATAATAACAAACTACTGATGTAATCTTGATATTGACAAGCACAAATTTAGTTTTCCTATTGTTATTTCCTCATTGTCTTCTGCTATTTATGGAAAATATCAATCCAACTCGGAAATAAAGGGGCGATGTAACGATATTATTCGACACAGTTTTAGGAATTTTATAATAAACGTATAAAATGATAAAGACTTGCTAAGTTAAAACAAATAAGACCCTATAATATTTCACCACTATTAAATTTACAACAGGTACGGTCAACAACAGGTAAAGCTTGACACTCGCAGTTTGTTATTAGCTCTTGCGGAGATTGAAATAGTTATGGTACAAAGTCCAACGTGTCAAGCTGAATGCCTCTTGACTGTACATCTAAATAGACCTCCCGCTTACAAAATAGCATTGCGCTCGTAATGGACTGTAATACCTTGTAATTAGATTCATTTTGGTAAAACGACGCAGTTTACGTATGATTGTAAGACCAATTCTTCCAAGAAATTTAAGAAAAAGGCATAGCGAGGCAGTGACGTAACACACTGCAGCCAAATTGCACATGTGGTGATTTTTACTGTTTTGATTTAAGGTTCATTTCAGGAGAAACGCAGCAGGTATAAAATTGTAAGGAACAAACACAGGATATTGGATGAGAGAGGCAGGAGAGGGGCAGTCAACGCCTGGCTTTACAATAGGGATTACGTGCACAAATTAATAATTCATTTTCTTTTTTTTTTTCGGCAAGCGCCAGATTATACCTAGTACTTTAGTGTTAAACATTAGGGTTGAGGCAGTCAACGCCTGGCTTTACAATAGGGATTACGTGCACAAATTAATAATTCATTTTCTTTTTTTTTTTCGGCAAGCGCCAGATTATACCTAGTACTTTAGTGTTAAACATTAGGGTTGAGGCAGTCAACGCCTGGCTTTAGAATAGGGATTACGTGCACAAATTATTATTTTTTTTTCGGCGTCCGCCTGATTATAGTACTTTAATGGTTAAATTTAGGGTTTGATTTAGAGACGGTGCCTAACTTTACGTACGATAGGATATAGAGTTAGAGCTTAAAAAATTTTACTTAGCGACTGCGTTTCAGTAGGCTAGGTATTAATTTAGGTACCTAATGCGCATTAGTGTTAAATGTTAGACGTGGAGGTTTACTGATTAAAGAAGTGTCAAGCGTATTGCAATAGGGAATACTAACTTACTTTTTTTTAGCAAGTGTAAAATTGTGTAAAGTAATTTATAATTATATTTCAATTTAGTGCAGTAAACGTGCTACAGGTATTGTACGAGAGGGCTTCGTGCTTGTGTCTTTCCCGTCGGGAATTTATGGCTTCATTGTTGGTGAGTTTATTTCAGATTTCCTACTATTCATTTAAAAGTGCTAGCTAGGTCTCTTGAAATGATAGGTCATCTGAGAAGGTGCAGGGGTGATCAACGGCGAGTTTTCTGAGTTAAATCTAGGTGCAGCTGAATCCTGTGTTTTATGGAGCCAGCGTGAGAATTAGGTTGGGTTCATTTGATGCTAGGTTATTAGGGCACTTAAATGTGATGTAGGTATTCTAATGTTATATCGATGAATACACAATAAAATTAATCGGTATTACACATGCATTTATAAGACAATATTATTTTAGTAAATTGGTTTTGTCTAATGTTCCACGAATATAGTACTGGTTAGATTACCTAAGTCGCCTAGCCTGTATTATAAAGGGACAATATTCAGCACTCTTACACGTTAAAATTGAGTGTCGAATCTTGTTTCGTTTGGATCAAATGGATATAAAACAATTTACTAATCGTAGATAAATTTTAGGCAGGTGGAGATGGATGTTATTTTGAGATGATCGGAATAATGTGTGTGATGGTTTGCAAGGTAACCTATTTTAAACTTTGGGCGTAGGATTGTTCTAGGTTTTGTAGGTAGGCCTGGGATGCTAGGTTGGTTGGGAGTCCCAGATAATCTAAAATCTATAGGAAACCTAATTCTAGACTTTCAAGTCTTCATCCAAACCCTATCCCTGGTTTTGAGTCACTTTCATTCCAGCAACGCGAGACGAAGAGACCACGTGCTTAATTTAATTTTACTTCCCACTATAAGGTCTAGATCTAGGAAACCTAGGTCACCTAGAAATTGAAAGTGACGCGCGATCGAGACGAATCTGTAGCGCTCGGTTCGACATCACACACAAGCTAGCGGGCTGAATTGGTATGTTTTATTTTAAATAATTTTATTATATTATAATTATTTTCACTTTTTATTTCAGTTTCTTCTATATTACCACAAATCTACTTATTTTTCTTTAATAAATCTAATTACCAATCCACAATGTACGGGTCTTTTAGGTGTTAAAGTTAGACGATCACGCATTCATGGCCAAAATTATTACAGAATTAAAATAATTAAATTCCTTGTCTCATTATCCATTTAGGTAGGATACGGTTGTTACATTGCGATGTAACGATTATATTCGTCACAGTTTTAGGAAATTAATAATAAACGTATAAAATGATATAGACTTACTAAGTTAAAACAAATAAGACCTTATAATATTTCTTCACTATTCAATTAACAGCAGGTACGGTCAACAACAGGTAAAGCTTGACACTCGCAGTTTGTCTTTAGCTCTTGCTGAGATTGAAATAATTCTGGTACGTAATCCAACGTGTCAAGCTGAACGTGCTCTTGACTGTACATCTAAACAGACCTCCCGCTTACAAAATAGCATTGCGCTCGTATTGGTCTGTAATGCCTTGTAATTAGATTCATTTTGGTAAAAAGACGCAGTGGACGTATTATTGTAAATACAATACTTCTTAGAAATTTAAGAAAAAAAAGGCATAGCGAGGCAGTGACGTAACACACTGCAGCCAAATTGCACATGTGGTAGTTTTTACTGTTTTGATTTAAGGTTCATTTTAGGAGAGATGCAGCAGGTATAAAATTGTAAGGAACAAACACAGGATTTTGAATGAGAGATGCAGGGGGGCAGTCAGCGCTAGGCTTTAGAATAGGGATTACGTGCACAAATTAATAATTCATTTTCTATTTTTTTTCGGCGAGCGCCAGATTATACCTAGTACTTTAGTGTTAAACATTAGGGTTTGAGAGTCAACGCCTGGCTTTACAATAGGGATTACGTGCACAAATTAATAGTTTATTTTCAATTTTTTTCGGCGAGCGCCAGATTATACCTAGTACTTTAGTGTTAAACATTAGGGTTTGGGGCAGTCAACGCCTGGCTTTACTATAGTAATTACGTGCACGAATTAATTTTGCGGCGGCCGCCCAATTATAGCACACTAGTGATAAATAATAGGGTTTTGATTATAAAATAGAGCGTCAGGCGTTGTAATAGGGAACAAATACTATTTTTTAAAACAAGTATAAATTTTGTAATGTAAATTTTTAATTATATTTTAATTTTGTGCTGTGAACGTGATACATTTAGTACGAGAGGGCTTCGTGTTTGTGTCTATCCCGCCGGGAATTTATGGCTTCGTTGTTGGTGAGTTTATTTCAGATTTCATACTACTTATTCATTTAAAAGTGCTAGCTAGGTCTCTTGAAATGATAGGTCATCTGAGAAGGTGCTGGGGTGATCAACGACGAGTTTTCTGAGTTAAATCTAGGTGCAGCTGAATCCTGTGTTTTATGGAGCCAGCGTGAGAATTAGGTTGAGTTCATTTGATGCTAGGTTATTAGGGCACTTAGGTGGTGATGGATGTTTAACACTAAAATGTGATGTAGGTATTATAATTTTATATCGATTAATACACAATAAAATTAATCGGTATAACACATGCATTTATAAGACAATATTACTTTAGTAAATTGTTTTTGTCTAATGTTCCACGAATATAGTACTGGTTAGATTACCTAAGTTGCCTAGCCTGTATTATAGAGGGACAATATTCAGCACTCTTACACGTTAAAATTGAGTGTCGAATCTTGTTTCGTTTGGATCAAATGGATATAAAACAATTTTCTAATCGTAGATTAATTTTAGGCAGGTGGAGATGGATGTTATTTTGAGATGATCAGAATAATGTGTGTGATGGTTTGCAAGGTAACCTATTTTAACTTTGGGCGTAGGATTGTTCTAAGGATTTGATGGGTAGCAGAGGTGCTAGGAATTGGAAGGGAGCCTCTGAGAATCTAAATCTATAGGAAACCTAATTCTAGACTTTCAAGTCTTCATCCAAACCCTATCCCTGGTTTTGAGTCACTTTCATTCCAGCAACGCGAGACGAAGAGACCACGTGCTTAATTTAATTTTACTTCCCACTATAAGGTCTAGATCTAGGAAACCTAGGTCACCTAGAAATTGAAAGAGACGCGCGGTTGAGACGAGTCTGCAGCGCTCGGTTTGACATCACACACAAGCTAGCGGGCTGAATTGGTATGTTTTATTCCAAATATTTTATTTTGTATGTGTAATTCCTTTTTAACTTCATTTCCTACTTAGTTATTTTCACAAATCAAATATATATATTTTTTATTAATTACCAATCCACAATCTACGGGTCTTTTAGGTGTTGAAGTATGACGATCACGTATTCATGGCCAAAATTATTACGAATTAAAATAATTATATTCCAGTCTCAATACCCACTTAGGTAGGTTACGTGTTGTTACACCACCTGCTCGTTTAGCCACTTTTGACATAAAAAAATATATTTTATTTACAGTCTGTAACATATTATGAAAGGAAAAAGAGACTGATAAATAGGACCAGAATTTATCAGCAATTTACTCAAACATTATAATATAAAAACAAAACCGAAACAAATCTATAGATAATTCTACTCAAAAAAGCTTAAAATTTTTCACAAAAACCGAATGAAATATGAAAGCCTGTCAGTAAAAGAAACAGGAAATAGTAAACTGTCTCTGAAAATAAATGACACGTTTTTGTGTGAAAGAAAAACCAACAGACACCAGCAGCGGGGCGAACAGTGAGTGGAGCAGGGTGCACTAACGATAGCTGGAGAGATTTTAACCGACCACTGAGAAGAGTCGTTATAGGAATAAAGCATATTTAAAAGAGCGCGTGGGTTTTTACTGTCGCTTCTTTTATTCCACCGTGACGCCACTTTGTTTGTGAATCATGTAGTTTAGCTGACGTCATTTAGAGATTTTAATACACAACAATGATTAAATGATTTTTCGTTTCAGTTTGTTGCCATTTTTGCGTAAACTTTGAATTTAGTTAATAAAGTAATTACTGTTTCGTTCAATCAGTCTCCCAACATTCTCTCCAGACTGATGGAATTGTCTGATGCCAGGATTACCCTATAACCGCAGAATATAGGTTAAGTTACATGTTGCCCCCTTAAAAACTGGTCCGCCTATAGCCCACTCAAAAGACAAATAATACCTTTTCCCAGGTGTCTGGATCCTGATCCAGACACCACAAACATAGAAACATTGATATGCAAAGCCATAGATCATCCAATTTTCTAGCCTTATTCCGTTTTTGCCAATGGTTTTTAAAGAGTCAGCTACCCAACCTGGGGGATTTGACGAGGGTACTGGTTTTTACACAGAGCGACTACCATCTGACCTCCGCTACCCAGAGGGCAAACCAGAACCAATCCTAGATTAGGCTTTGTCAGGTTAGAGGCCAACCTGACTGTCAGAGTTTTCAAGCCGCCAAATGGCCCTGACTTGGCTGAGCGACCACTATCATTGACAGTAGGTGGGACTAGCGGTCACCCATCTGGATTCTGACCACGGCCAACGTTGCTTAACTTTCGTGATCAGAAAGAAAGAGTAACCACCACTCGGCCACGCGCGCCTCAAAATCATAATTCATAATGATGACTAATTTCAGCAACATTTGTTCCAATCAGAAACTGAACACAAGGCCCTTAAATTAAATCTGTGTCAAATAGGTCAATTACTAGCTTTTTCATGTTACAAGTGAGCAAACGACATAAGCCAAACGAGAAGACAGCAAAGGGCGTTGCCCAGAGAGAAAATTAAGATAAAATGTCTTATTTTACTGGCTTCTTAAGCCTTAAAACCAAAACACAGCGGTCCAGGCCTCAGACTAAAAGAGGAAACGGTATAGATGGACTTAACTCAAAAGTCCTACCACCTTCAGAAGTTTCGGTGTAAATAGATGCAACTATATACCTACCTTAGTTACTTCATAATTTAAATAAAGAATTCACTTTTACAAATATCTCCCTCAATAAAGACTCTACTACTCGTAGTAAAGTATCCTAATATCTTGAGAGGGTTGCTTTGATTTTCAATTTGAAGTTACTTTCTGAATGCACCCCTCGGCATATATTTCAAATGATGAAACGCTTCTTAAAAAAATACGCTTAGGGAAGTTCCAAAACGATTTTTTTGTGGAAAAATTAAGAGGATCGCCTGAAGCGAGGATTGCGGGGGAGGAGAGGGGAGCAAGGGGTAATGAGGGTTACACCCCGCGTATTATTTTATCCACATTTCACCCTGGTAGGTTAAAAGCTGGCTCATACCATAAAGAAATCGGATTAATAATGACCTTTTTTCTTTTACAATTTGCCTGTAAAATTGATTCATGTATTGTTGTTAATTTCATAATTTTTCATATTATTCATTTCTAAACAATTAAAACGCTTTTTGTTAGCCCGCATTTAGGACGAGCTTACTTAAAGAAACTGAACAATATTCATAGAAAATAATGTAGTTGGATAATATAAAAAAAACACTTATCACAAAAAAATATTTAGGCAATGTATTGCACTTTTATTATTTTTTTATGTTTAACTAACTAAATATTTTATACAAGTTTCCTTATCATTCTTATATTTTGCATAGAATTTATGACACAAATGAGGGCTAACCTAAGATTTTTTTCCTTGTAAAAATTAAGTGGGAAATATGGCCCCCGTTCCAGCTCTATGATTTTTATAAAACGTTGGGAAGCGGCCAAATAGTAGACGTTAGGGGCAAGTTATCGCGTGCGGAAAGAAAGGAGTTTATCGCGTACAAAAAAATACATGGTACAAGGCTTAAGAAAGCTTTATTTTTATGTAATCACAGGAACAAGGGTAGAGGAGAAAATGGAGGGAGGCCATACAAGGTGTAACAGAAAGGGTATATCAACCCTGAATAATGTGATTCTGCCCATGAAACTGAACAACTTTCCCTTAAGAACATAGGTCAAAATTTGAAAAAAAAAAATGACCTCCCATACAAAATGAGCAATCAGCTGTTTCAGTTTCAATGGTAGATCTAAAAAAATTTTCGTATTTCGACCTATGTTGCTTAGGGAAAGTTGTTCAGTTTTATGGGCAGATTCACATCCTTCAGGGTTGATATACCCTTTCTGTTACACCTTATATAAGATGTGTTTACAGGCAAATAAGAAAAGATTAGAAATAAAACTTTGTTTCTGTATGGCCTAGTAATTAAAAGTAACGCAAATGCTTTAGTTACTTTTTGGCTTACTTGATTTTCAACGTTAATGGTCTTCTTACCCGTAGTGCAGTGTATTCTGCGCCTAATTTGCACGCTGACCGGACGCAGACGCATGCGAAGCGACGCGAGCCACACGAGCGATTATAAACGGTCCCCTAATCGCGTTTCATGCGCTGATTTATCGCGCGTAATGCCCGCCTAATGTGAGGGATATATTCGCCCGGAATTTTGTTACCATCGTGATTGCTAAAATTATGAGTAATATAGTATGCTTGTTTACGAATTGTACAAACATTAATTTGTTCTAGCTCATTAAAGTCAAAATTAAGTAAGAACAATATTTGTTCTGCTAAAAATTATGGTCTTGTTTGTAAGATATGAAATAAAGTTTATTGAATAATAAACTAACATAAAAAAAAAGATTTTGCCATTATTCGGTAAATTCACAGGTTTTAATAATAACATAATTAATACAAGGACAAAGAGGCCCATATAAATCTTAGGTTAGATGGCGCCAACTCTACACTTGATATAAAAGAAGAGTTTGAATGAGTTATTTGAAGACGCGATAGCTTATTTTGCACGGTATGCTGAAAGTCACCGGTTCAATCCAAGATTTTCTTCTACTTAAAGTCAGCTATGTTTTAATGTAGCTGACTTTAAGTCCCGTCTGGTGACAGAAAAGAATAGAACCGACCCATCTCTACCCGTGGGTGTCGTAAGAGGCGACTAAGGGGTAGTAAACCACAGGATGGGCAGCAGCATCCTTCTGTGTATCGAATCATCTTACATTCTGCGGTTACCAATAACCGCGGTCCATGGTGCCAGCCGTAACGCTAACAAGCGTGATGACTATGGTACTTCCCCTCCACATTGTTTCAGCAGAAGCTGAAATTTCGGAGGGAGTTCCCTGTTCTGTAGTGGACGTTTCATGGGTAGTCATGATGACAATAAAATACCGTACAAAATCAAAGCAACGGCATCTACCGTACATACAGAAAACAATCCAAACGTCATAACTTCTCGTATACACCTGTTAATTTGTGCAATATGACGGGTGAGTATACTAATAGAGCTCATCATGTAATTGCGATGCAACGCGCGACCCTCAATGACTCGTGCTCGATTGCACTGTCATATCTACACGACACACGTTCATAGTTTATAAGCACCTGTTAGTGTAGGCTAACTGTGTTACTCGACCATTGCCCGACTGGTCCTCATACAAAAAAATTTGTAGTTTTAATAAAATCTCCTAAAACCTCCTGACAAGGATTTATTCTAAAGGCTAAGCGCAATAACTTTGTTCCAATATTTTTATCTCCATACGAAATAATCAATAGATCTTAGACGAAAAAATCTTATTATATGCAAGTCTGTCTGTGTTTGTTTACAGATTGTAGGTACTTCGGAGAGTGTGCTCAAGAGCCCCAAGAGCTATTCCTCCATCCCCTTTCTACCATTGGGAGCCCAGACGCACCGCAGGATATCACCCACACTTGGTTGATATTCCACACATTCTCTCAAAGCGCTTTGAAACATCTTTTATAATGTGCACCGCCAAAGAGAGAAATTCTCTGCCTGCGACTGTGTTCCCAACTTCATGTAACCCGAATCTATTCAAGTCGCGAGTAAATAGTCTTCCTCTGGGCAACAGCTCGTTTCATCGTCAACCTCATCTCTGTCCTCAAGACTAGATCGAGGTCAAGAGTAAGCCCATTGACAATAAAAAAATACACTACGTTACGGACTATACCAGGGCGTGACACCAAACGGAACAGAAAATAAGGGAGCTTTCCTTGAGTCACACATCCTATCCTACTCCTACTAATATTATAAACGCGAAAGTTTGTAAGTATGGATGTATGTTTGTTACTCTTTCACGTTAAAACTACTGAATGGATTTTGATGAAACTTGGCACACATATAAGTTAGGTCTTGGAAATAACACATAGGCTACTTTGTACCGCGGGAAAACACTTCATTCCCACGGGAAAACGCATTTAATGCGGGTGAGACCGCAGATTCTGCGCAGATAAAGTCGCGGGCACCATCTAGTTGTAAAAATATGTTCACTAATATAACACTTGCCATGCCCAGTTTGGTATGGAAAGCGTCTGTACAATAATTTTATTATCTGAACCACAGTGTCATGTATGTAAGACGGGTAGTTTAGATGGAAGTACTTAATAGTCTGAGACTCAAGAGATTGTAGTAATGTAGTTAGTAGTGTCGAGTTACAGTTGGATGCACCTCTGAGGGTATGTCAGGTGAATTGAAACACGGCGCACAGGTAGAGTTAGGAATGCAAAGCATGTAAGATAATTAAAATTGTACTATGTATTTGAAGTTTTAGTAAAGGCGACTACTAATATTTATTTTATTTATTACTTTAAGATGTCCTATTGCAGTATAAAGGTCTATGGTCTTTTTTTCTAATATTTCTCGATTATTTTCTTTATTTAATATTTTAGGGGAGATTTATTGTCGGCGTGAAAAAAATTTAGCGGGTTTTCATAATCTTGGTGATGCCATCTAGTAAGCGTTTGGTTACTTTGACGATTCTAACTACGACTTCAAATCACGGTATGTAGTATTATAATTATATTTTCTCAGAAGATCTAATGTCGATCAAAGCGCTCATGGCTGAGTGGTAGTTGTAGGTCTTTCCTTCCAATCAGGTAATTGGCCGTGGTCAGAACCCGGATGGATGAAAGCTAGTGGCACAACAATCAGAGCGTTCCTGTGCTTCGGAAGGCATGTAAAGTTGTAGGACCCAGCTATTGACAATGACAGTAGGCGTTAGGCTAAGTTAGAGGCTAATTGGTGGCTTGTAAAATCTGACAGCCAGGGTGGCCACTAACCTGGCAAAGCCTAATCTGGGTTTGGGTCTGGTTTCCCTTCTGGGTTGCGGAGGTTAGATGGCATTCGCTCTGTGTAAAAACCAGTGCCCTCGTCAAATCCCCTAGGTTAGGTAACCCACTCCGAAAAGTCATTGGTAAAAACGGAATATGACTAGAGATTGATGATGAGAAGCTCTTATGTCCCGAGGTAGCGACAGCTTCGAAATTTAGACCAAAATGTAAAAAAATCTAATCACTTCATTTTCACATTTTTTTTCGGTTGCCATTTATTTTATTTTATTATTTTGCTTTTATTTTCTCTTTTATGTCTGCTATCCTTATAATTTACTTTTAATTGTTATATCCATCTAATGTGAATCCAGTACAGAAATTATGCCCGCTTTCTTTCAAGGAATATAAGTACTCCGGCTTTCTTTGCGTAACAAATCCTAAAACAACTGCACCAAAGAAACCAAAAGAGGTCATTAAAACGGAGAAAGTTGAACTTTCATAAAAAGCAAATTCCTCTCGACAATACTGCTCCCATCAAATTTTATTAGGCAACAGCTTCGTGTTCAAATATTGCTAAGTTGGTTCGTAAGAACTTGCAAATAGTTTCTGAAAGCCCAAACTATCCTACTTAAAACTTGTTCTACTGTTTCTACTACGAGAGATTTTTATAATAACAAGTTTTTAAACTTGTTCGTGCTTACCGCTTCCTAAAGAAATATTGTTGTTCTAGTCCTTCACTTTGTTTTAATTAGAACAAGTGGTTTTTGTTTGATTTAACTTACTCGAATATGTAAAATGTAAAGTCTATATTTTTTATTAACCTTCTGCTTTAGGGCTTAAAATTTTGTCTTTTTATATACAAGTTCTGTCCTATTGATATTATTTTATGTATTGGTAAGAAAGGGTCTTATTTGGCTGGCCTTTTTATTACTTAGGAAATACTAAAGGGTATAAAAAGATACAATTGAATTTTATTGAAAGAATCGAAATCATAGCTTAAGTTATTAGCAGATGCATAGTTATACTTTACTAGCGGCTTGCCCCGGCTCTGAACGGAATCCCATTTATTCGCACTCAAAAAACAAAAGCTGTCTTTAGCCCCTCTACCTACATTTAATCTTAGAAACAAAAAC
The DNA here is from genome assembly GCA_947532105.1 of Athrips mouffetella. NCBI lineage: Eukaryota > Metazoa > Arthropoda > Insecta > Lepidoptera > Gelechiidae > Athrips > Athrips mouffetella. The sequence goes on from OX383976.1 coordinate 25,941,210, forward strand.
TAAGAATTGTATTTTGCAATAGCAATAGAAAAAAAAAGACTTAAAAAATTAATGAAGAAATCCAATTTTTTTTCTCTGAAATATTCGGTAAGGATCATAGGCGCAAGAGTCGAAAAATGTAGTTTTGAAACAGAAGCAACGGATCACGACCGCTCAGCCTAAAATGTCTTGTAAGTCCACAAAGAAAACATTACACGTCATTTATCACATCGCGTGTATTGTCCGTAATAGCAACATCCCTCACCTACTTACGGCTGCTGCCCATTACATCGCTCGGCAATTCGCGACAGTTTGCAAGCAGGTTAGTGGAGCGCTCGTCGAGGGGCGTGATTTATTCTTGTTTATGATGCATCGTAAATCGTTTACTCTTCCACACCCCCTTCTCTTCCCTCGCTTTTCCCTCGCCTTCCCCTCGTAATGTGAGGAGCGCCTCATGCACAGACAAGGGTATCATGTGGACGCATTCTAAGAGCACTACAGTTTATATCCGAATATCGCTTGGTGTAATTTTGGATAGACGATACTGTATTTTACAAAGGAGAAACCGCATTTTAGAAGTTTTTTTTTATATCTAAATAAGAAATTCAGATCGACTGAAATTCACGCACAGACATAATACATCTAGGATAATGGAACCGTAAAACACACCACTCAATGCGCACACATCTCGTATCGAAACTATTGTAGTAATTTCGAGTTCAAGTGTTCCTTTCCCTCTCACCCAGGGTTTAATCGATTTCAATAGCATCAAAATTAGCAGGTAAACATTGAAAATATATCAACGCAATAATTTTCGTATAATATGTGACGAGGTAAATAAAATAAAATCATAACAGAACACTCAAGGTTGTCTTAGCTAGTTACAATCTGTGGCGATGCGGAAAGAAAGCGTTTTATTGCAAGTACCCTCATATCGCGTTATCGTCGGCTGCAGGCTTCACTCGCCGCGCACAGCTGAGCGTCATTTACGAACGCCCCCTAATACATATTGCATTTATAGGACGACGCCCAAACAGCTTGGATTTTATGTCCATAGATACAATATCCATCATCGTCTTAGAAAGTTTTGTTTAGGGGTGGACTTTTACGACAATATTTTTGTCAATTTCAATAATTGGTTGGTACTATCGCGAATTTTGTTTCGTCTGAATCTTGCGTAGCTTCTCTTATTTAAAGTTTTCTTGTTTGCATACTGTAATTTTTGGACCTTGTAAGATATAGGGGCTTGAGAGCGCTTTTTAGGGTTCCGTACCCAAAAGGTGAAAAACGGGACCCTATTCATATGCCTCCAATGTCTGTCAGTCTGTCTATCAGCGGGCTGTATCTCATGAACCGTAATAGGTGGACAGTTAAAATTTTCACACATTATGTATTTATGTTGTCGTTTTTGTAGGCGTATTTTGCTCGATTTTATGATTTACGATTTTACGAGCTATGTACAGCTCTGTCGTAAAAACGGTAACACTTACAAGCGTGAAAATTGGTATAGTACTTACTTATGCTGAGGAATAACAACAAATAACAAAAAAAATTTCAATTGCGTGTCGGACTAACACAAATTTAATATACTTCTTCGTGATTGCGCGTCCATAACTACGACGGTATTTTTACCGTAGTGGTATGGAACCCTCAGTGCACGAGTCCGACTCGCAATTGGCCGGTTTTTTAGGAGAAATTTATCAAAAGAGAATTTATTGGCTCTTGTACTAAATCGGCATTTGTATTTTAAGCGCTTTGCCGCTATATGTTCACCATCGATATTTCCTAATAAATGATTGTAGCAGATTATATGATACCCGTTAGACATGTTTGTGTATTCATGCCAAAGAATACACAGTCTCAAAACTTCAATGGAATCTTCATCGTGAATTGAAACATTTGTACCTTGAAACCATTTGTGTGTCAATGGTGTTTGCCCGCCGCTGCAGAAGGCTGGTCTACCCTGCTTATTAGATTACCTTGTTTACAAGATATTTACACTGTGTCCACTTCCTCCCCCCTACCTCACTCTTCCCCACCCTTCCCTGCGATCCTTCTTTGAGCATCATTCGACCCTCGAGCCTAAATGATAATATTTCCCTCTGAAAATTATACTTTCACAACAAGCGACAGATCTTCAGCGAAATTGTGATGAAGTAAACTTTTGTCAGCCTTTTGTGGGAAAATTTCTTGCTTATTTTGTGGGATATTTTTATTTCTTGTTTGATGTTTTTTGCTTTTTTTCTCTTTAGTTTTTTGGTCAATTGAGCTAACAAGTGTGCCAAAAGCAACTGTACTGAGTGGAAAGTAATTTTGAGAGACAAATCCGTCTCAGATAATTAACTTTCGAAAAATTCCAAGGACATTCATCATCATCATAACATCTCATGAAACGTCTACTACGGGACAGGGAGCTCCCTCCAAAATTCTAGCTTTTGCTAAACAATGTGGAGGGGAAGTACCATAGTAACCACGCTTGTTAGCGTTACGGCTGGCTCCATGGATCGCGATTGTTGGTGACCGCAGATTGTAAGATGGTACGATACACAGAGGGTTGCTGCTGCCCATCCTCTGGTTCATTAACCCTTAGTCGCCTCTTACAACACCCACGGGTAGAGATGGGTTGGTACTATTCTTTGCCGGTACCACACGGGACTAGGGACATTATTAGGTCCAAATACAAAAAAAAAATCAATTTCACATGGCAAATAGCGCTGGAAGATCATAACTTTTTTTTTGATTTCCTACCACATCCTATATTTACATGGGTATATTCAAATTTTTCACGCTTTTTACACTTTTTCTATTTCACTGTATTTTTAGAACTTTAAGTACTTTTTGTGCATTTTGAAAGTATGAGTGTATTTTAATAGTAACAATATGTTTAAGGTGAACCTCCTTCACAAATATGGCTAAGCTTACTTCGTCACAAAACGGAAATTTGAAAGCAATATTTTTAGGGTTCCGTACCTCAAAAGAAAAAAACGGAACCCTTATAGGATCACTTTGTTGTCCGTCTGTCTGTCTGTCTGTCTGTCTGTCTGTCTGTCTGTCTGTCTGTCTGTCTGTCTGTCTGTCAAGACCCTTTATCTCACGAACCGGTAAAGATATCAGGTTGAAATTAATACCACATATTAGAATCCATGAACCACACAAGATCTGAAAATTTCAATTTTTTACGACGACGAAATCAAAAGATATGGCATTGTATGTCCTCATCTCCATACATTTATGCAAAAAACCAAAACCTACAGGGTACTTCCCGTTGACCTAAAATTATGAAATTTGGCAAGAAGCTAGGTCTCACAGTACAAATAATGGGAAAAGTCTGAAATCATTATATATTACAACTTTTCTCACAACTAATGGTAACCAATTGTGGTGAGCTCCCGCTTCAAGAACATTCATATAAGAGAGGGGTCAAGTTGAATGGTCGCTGAGGCGATTTTTGTTTTAGTTCTATTTTATAAACGGGAACACTTACAAACTTGAAAATTGATATGTTTGTAGTGCATAAGCTATAAAATATTAACAAATAATAAAATTTTGTCAAGCGCGTGTCGGACTCAAAAAATCTAGCCCATTAACTTACTGAAATTTCAACTAATACAATTATGATTATGTGGTGGTACGGAACCCTCTGTGAGCGAGTCCGACTCGCACTTGGCCGGTTTTTTAATTTAAGTGTAACCTTACAGAAGGTTTCTGTAACTGGCGTTTTGGTGTTTACGTCTTTTATGTTTAACTTTTTCTCGATTTTTTAAAATATAACATTTATAATTACACGATTGAACACATATAACACTCAACTTAGTAATCAGTATTAGAATCGAAGCAGAAGGCGGGTAAGGGTGAGCCCATGGGCCCGCGGGACCGATAACGCGATAGGCTGTTTAATTCTAATTGACTATTACGGTTCTTTTGCGGGGCGCGAGTCGTGCACAGTGGGCCATTCTCGTGATTTACTGACACGTTGCTCGTCGGTGACAAATTTTTGGAGATAAAAATAAAGCCGTAGATGTACTCGGTCTGGTTTTTTCTGAAGTACCATCGTTTTTAAAACAACATCACAAGAACGGAAACTAAGGTAATACAGGTAAAATATATTTTCATTAATATCCCAAAAAGTAAAGGGCACTAAATGTTTTGGGTTCCGAGCTCGAAAGGTCCAAGCGGAGCCCAATGCTGTCACTGACTTGTCCGTCTGTCCGTTGCTACCACACAGGTTTTGCAGCCAGACGTTTGGAGCAACAGTCTTCAAATTTTCACAGTATGAGCATCTTGTTGAACCAAAACTATACAAATTGTCAGATTTTTAAGGAAGGCTGCCACTCAGTGACGTATTGTTATTTAGAACTCCTTTAGTAGATAAATACTGTAATTTTCGTTTAAAGACAATTAAATCAAAGGAATAAGAAGCCACCAAAAACAGTTTCTCTTTACAAAATTTTGTTCAGACGAATTTTTTAAGTTAACATTGACCTATGAACTTGGAATTTGGTGATAATGTTTATTGATAATTCATATTTTAAATTCCCTTATTTTTCCCAACTACAACCCAACGAAACCCTAATGTGCGAAGTCTTTTGCGATTTTTACTAACTGATCCTATTTGTTTAGTGGCAAGTTTTGAATGACATTTGATTTAAACGTTGCGAAATACTAGTTTTCTCTAACTCTTTCTGATTAAGACGTTAAAAAAAAAACACATAAGAAAAGGAATGTTGCTATTAAAAATACAGTTGGATTTTAACAAAGACTCTCAGAAAGGAATCATTTTAATGAAAGAGACAGAGAAACTGTATTTTGTACCCATAGTTAAAAATTTATAAAAAATAAAAATTACATTAAAATTCATAGTTTCAATTTTTATTCACTACGAAAAGAATAAGAGTTGATATCGGTAAGATCACATCGCATCAGGGCCGCCTCAAGAGGCGCGACATTAATATCGCTCGCGAACATTGTTTGCACAGGATCGCCGCGATTTATCGTACCACCCTTCTCAACCGCCCCCTCACTTCATTTCACCCCCCCGACCGGCCTAGCACCCTTCACGGCCGTCACAAAAAAATTAAACTTCACTAAGTGGCTCAGTTAGGGCGAATAATACTAAAAAATATAAATCCCCATAAGGTTTCGAAATACTTATTATTGTTGTCATAAATTTTGTTTCAAATTACCGTTTTGAAATTTATATTCTAATTTGTTTGTAAGCTCAATAAATTTACTATAATTTGCAAAACAGACTGCCACGATTGGTTATAGTCTTAGAAGTGGCTAAATTGCTTATGTATCATCAATTGCAAAACATGCTTATTAATAATTTTGATGTTTTTATTTTAATTTTTTCATTATTATTGTAAAGAAAAAAAAAATTGTTCCAACTGGTAGCACGTAGGTGCGAGATCTAGAAAGTACAGTACATCTTTATCCTTAGTGTTTAGTTGTAAAATAACGCGACAATCAGTGAAAATTTAACAAATTATGCCATAATTTTATTCGAGTAATTTGTAAGATACCATTTTTAGGTAGTTTTTAGTACTCTCTGTATAAAAACACCAATAAACACCTCTTTTTAAATAAGAGGTAAAAATCTGTCCACTCCAAATACTCAAGGTAAAGTATTGGCCGTTAGCAACTTGAGTTTTGTATCGCTTTTGAAGCACTTTCCTTGTTTGTGCAATTTTGACTTTTGTTGGAACAAGAAGTTGTAACAAGACATCTCGAGGAAAAAGGTAGAGTGAATTGTTTTTCAATTTAGTGAGTGGGTGAGCGGCATTACGTGACGTGGGACCACAGTAGGGACACTTAACAAGGAGGCGCTTATGCACTGCCTTGATCCGGTACTGGTTTTATCGGTCGAAAAAGATTGATTGACTTATTTACACTAACTAATACTTGTGATCGTAGAAAACTAAGTTAAATTGATCTTCTGTTTCATTACAACGCTACTCTCCAATCCAGTACTGAATTTTGATGCGAGCCTAGATTGAGAAGTCTTAACATTGGACGAATAATAATGCAGATTCACTAAAATGCAGCACTGGATCAAAAGTGATAAGGGATCAGTGAGAATCAGCCTTGAATTCTAACAGGGCTGATTTTCATTGATCCTTAAAGCCCCTATTACTCGCTCTAGCGAGTAACTAATAGTGCTTTAATATAATGTGTCTTTCGTTTTCGTTACGGTGTGGACACACCATCTAACTAAACTTTAGCTGAACGTCAGTTGATGCAATAATTTGTGTTATGTATAAAACGTAATTATTATGTAGGAAATTGGGTACGACGCAGGGCTGTAGTAGTGGACAAACGGCGAAAGGGCGTCTTAATAAAAGGCGAGTAATGAAAGTGGACAGATTTACGAGCGGCCGGTCGGAGCCGGTCCGAGGCAGCGCGATCCAGTTTAATCCGACTCGATCCGCTTGCCGAAGCTTGACCGTAATGGCAACATAGGTGGCCTGAGTGTTCTCACCGCTGACAATTCACTGTAGAGACAGGGAGGAAAAGCTTTTTATTTTTGGCCTTATTCATGAATGTAATTCAGATGTTGTAAAGAGAAGTGAATCGCTAAACTAAAGTAGCAGTGGGCAAGGCATGGCACACCGCAAGAAGCAATGGCCGATGGGCGTGGATGGAATGGAGTCGCGACCACAAACCAGAAGACGTAGCGTGGGCAGCCCCCCACAAGGTAGACCGACGATCTAGAGAAGGTCGCGGAAGCCTTTGGGTACGAGCAGCGAAGGACCGGTCCTCATGGAGATCTTTACGGGAGACCTACATGTCGAGCAGTGATGGTTTTGGGCTTCTGAATCTTTCTTATCGTCAAGTTTTTCACTTCCAATGTGATTATTTTCAAGTTTATTTTAAAGGTCAGTACTTAGGCTGATTATCCTTATAATCCCAGTTTTTATAACACTATATTGACTTTTGACATGGCTGATAACGGCCATACTAAAATATTATCATAACACTCGTTTTATTTCGTCGGGGTTGAATAATAACCGTATCTAAGAATCTCGCGCCATTACCAACAAAATACGGTTTACCTCAGTTTGGGATTTATTTTGGAAATAGTTTCGCGAGAGTGATTGCGCAATCTTCTTTTAAAAATGACGTGATACATCTCTGTCTAGGCTAGACACGTTACATCTCTCTAAACACTATCGAAAATATTCCACCATATTTTGCACAGAGTGAAAATAACGGCGACGAAAAGTACTACTCGATTTACTAAGTAAGTCATTTATATTTAAAAAAGTATTATTACTCTTAAAATGCAATGGTGCAGTATCTTACGATATTTTTGGTTTGCTATAGAAATCGGATACCATCTGGATGTAAATTTTTGTTGCAAATACCAATCGAACGTAGAGCCAAAGCGAATGACTGTACATAAATTAAACCTTCTAATGCTAAGATTTTTTTTCCATATGTTATACAATTATTTATAGTTAATCGAAGTTTTGATAAAACTGCACGCCAACTATCACGGAACAACTAAACAAATTGCTGATGTAAATAACCATAAAATTTTAAGAATTGCGCCTGCTCTCATCATTTTCATAAGTGCCAAACTCTTATGTGATTATTACACTTTTCTAACAATCACAAAAGTGAGGCAATGATGGTCATTGTAAAAACCCAGTGGCTGCGTGCAATAACAAACAGAATTTTCGGTGCTTCCAATCGCACGTCAAGCCATTCGTTTAACATAACAGGCAAGTAGCCTGGTCGGAGGGTCTCTGAAAACAGAGTCGGAAGTCTCTAATAACCTGATAGTGAGTAGTGAATAATTTATAGTGTAAGCATGCTTACACTATAAATTATTCACTATTGCTTCTCATGACTTCACTTTTTATTATTATTAAGCTAGGTATGTATTTAATGTTTCTTTCTATTAGTCTTATAAATTTATCTTATTTTCTTTCATGTTTTGCTCTGTTTGCACGCTTGCATCCCGCATCATTATACTTTCTCCTTTGGTCACTCTAAGGTTGACTGGAAGAGATCTCACCTACGGATAAGTCCGCCTTTGCATGTTATATTTTAGACAAATAGTTTTTTTTTATTTTCGTGCAATAAAGGTAATACAACAACAACTTCAAGTAAAATTCTTGCTTTTAAGTCTCTGAATTAATTTCAAGATCGTTGTTGTCCCTCCTCCCAAAATAAATTCAGTTAGATGTGAGGGTCCTCCATTAAACTGCGAATACATCAAGCGCTCATCGTTACAGCACACCTGTCTTTCCTTCCACACGAGTTATGGCGATGTAATTAGGACCCGCTCCTAAATGAAACACCCTGGCATGATTATCTTGGTGAAATATTTCCTTTTACATTGCTTTTTCACATGATTTAACAAACAATGTACTTTAAAGATATGATAGATATCTATACAGGGTGTAAGGAATAGTATACTGAAAACTGAAAGGGCGTGCTCAGTCAACGAAACTCAACAACATTCCGATAGAAAAACTTTTGGGAAATGAATAAAAATGTCCTCCTTACAAATTGTTCACTCTGATCGAACAGTTTTACGGAAAGGTCAAAAATGTTTTTCATTCCCAAATATTTTATTTTGGGAATGTTGTTCAGTTGCGTTGACTGAGCATGGCCTTTCAGTTTTCGGTACACCGTCCCTTACACCCTGTATTTAAGTTCTCAGCAAGTTGATAATGTTGCTTTAGGAATATTGTTCATAAATACATATTTAAAGGGTGGTAGGGATTTTGTAAGTGGAAGTAGCACCCTCTTTACCTGTTTCTGCCTTAAAGCAGCTGTGTTTCACAACTTTATTTTGGTTCGAACGGTGTGGCCAGTAAAATTACCGGGAAATAAGACATACCATCTTAATTCTCAGGGTGGGCAACGCGCTTCGCTAATTTATTAGAGTCAAATTATGGCATTAATAAGAAAGTGCGGTGGTGACCACTTACCATCAGGTGGCCCACCTGCTCGTTTGCGCATTTAATATCACGCATCTGCCCCGTAGAGGTAAGCAGTCTTCCCACTTGCTGCGATCTATAGATATGTTTACTTCATTACCTTTTAACTCACAAATTTTTTCGCACACGCTCGTTAGTTTATTTTATGTCATGTTATGCTATGGACATGGATCATTCGTGTAGCATTCTTTATTGAAAATTATAATCAAAATCACAATCTTACCTATTGGCATGTTGGTGTGTTGTATACCAATCACAGTAGTTAGTGTCCCCAAAGAGATTGGAACCTCAATGCACAGTGTCCCTGTAGACTGTCCAGGTCTTGTCACAACTCTGGTAAACCAAAATCTTTAAAAGACCAACGTATACCCATAACAAATCAACATTTTTGTTTAATTTTGGCAAACTTATATTAAACCGCTGAACCAAGGAGATTTTCATGTTTTTGTGATTTATACCGTTTTGGTGATACCCTTATTCAACCAAATCTATCATGGCAATATTTTTGGACAAGCAATGGACTGAAAATTACAAAATGTTTAGCAAAACTTCAGGTTTGTCGTAAAGATGTAAATGAGAGGACGGCTACGGCGCGCCTACGAGCGTGCTACGGCCCGTCTACGGTTCCAGCTACAGCGCTACGGAGTACGCAGCTACGTGAGTCGTTTGAGCAAATGAAGGCGCAGGCTCTACATTCACACAAAGGGTTAACGTGAGCAGGGTGATTGGGGCGAGGCAACAGATACAGCGGGAAACTCTCGGTTATATTTTTTTGTTTGGAAATTAAATATTTTAATATAGCTCAAATAAAATGAAACTTACTAATAACCTATAGAAGTTTCACGAAAATACTTAAACTTAAGGCTTCCTGGTTGTCAGGAGGTAGGAGTGTCAAATTCCAAGTTAGAAGTTTAACATTATTTTCGGAATAATAAAACAAGAACAACCCAAAAACACATTTAAATACACGCAGCGAAAAACCGCTGACAAGAACGTAATCATTCCACTGGCAGTATTTTTTTAAAGGGGACTCTAGATGCGTTTAAAGTGAGCTTGGTTTTTTGTTTCATTCTGAGCGTTAATCAACAGAGAAGAAGAGTGCTCAGAACTATTAATATTATCAAATTGACGTTTTCAACGCACCACTTCACGCCGCAGTACAAAGCGCTGAAATGCATAGTAAAGCATGTAACTAAGGAAGCACAAAACGCTCCAGCGGGGAATTTGTAAAAAAACTACAGTTATTTCCTAAATTAGTTTAGATTTTAAAAACTATCAACTCGCTTCATCCTTTGTCTCATACCCTCTGTTGACATGAGTATGTGAGTTAAAGTTGTTGCAGTAATTACCAACAGCTCGCCATTGTAACATTTAGTCTAGTTTCACAGCATTCAGTCGAGTTGCACTATACTCGTAGCTCTAGCTCATAATTATGGGGAGAAACAAGTTAAAAGATGTCGCCAAATTACTTTGTTGCACAAAAATAATAATAATAGCGTTTCCTTGCTTCGGAAGGCACGTTAAGTCGTTAGTCTCGGCTACTATTTTAAGTTTTTAAACTGTTAAGGAATTTTAGAGGCCACTTGTAAGCTTAAAAATGCTCCTTTCATTATTTTTCCCACATTTACTATAAAAAATGGGTTACTGATAGGTTGCTACGATACATATTTAAAAAAACTTAACCATTTTTTACCTTAAAGAAATTCACTAATCTACTTAAATAAACAAAACTTTATTAAGTTTTGATCTCTATACTATTTAAATTTACATACTATTTCAGCTTACTCAGTTTTTACAACGAAATAAATTAACCTTATATATTTCTAATATAAGATTAATGTATTTCTTTGTAAAAACTAACCGTCATTATACTAGTAGGTAAAGATACTTATAATAAAAAGTATTAGAACTAATATATAATAACTGAGATACCTACACCAACCTATTACTAAGTACATTGAATAAGTTTAATATAGCGAGTTACTGAATCAGACTATTACTTACAACTGAATAGCCTCCAAAATTGCTGGAATTATTATATTCTACTAGAATACTGAACTAGATAACATAATAGACGATTAATTCACTGACAAGTGAATGTAATCTCATCTCACGGTCTAGATCACTGCTATTACTACAACATTTGTAATAATATTCTCGCTCTTACTAAGCTCCATTCACTACATTCACATTACATACACGTATAAACAGGCGAATGTTACGAGTATAACGTTGATTTCCACTGTCTTGTGTTTTTTTTTACAGAATAACCTGTAGTTACGAGTAGTTACAATTTTCCTATCGTCTTACTTTTTAAATCAAGTCCAAGGTTATTTGACAGCGTGAGAGCTTTACAGGGGTTTATCTTGAGGTTGCGGAGGTTAGATGACAGTCCGTCTATGTAAAAACGAGTGCCAGTCACAAATATATAAAGGAGACCCTTTTTGAGGTGCGAGTCAAAAATATATAAAGGAGAGCCAAGTTTGTGGTGCCAGTGCGAAACTGAATAAGGCCACGGTAAACCTACCTCAGTTATTACGCTGCGACGTGTTAGTAAGAAACCTTTATATTTTGGCAATTGCTATGAAGTTTATTAGGAGGATTTTTGAAGAGTGATAAATATGCAAGTAAGATTGATTGAGAGCGCGAGAAAGTCCTATTAAACGTTAGATGGACTGCGTTAAAGATGATTATAAAAAAACAGAAGTGAATAACTAAAACCAAAATAAACTGGGATAAGAGGAGGCACATACTGACGAAGACTATTGGAGATTCAGATTCAGATAATTTTATTCAATGTAGATTCTTTACAGAATTAATAATCTATGATAAATTTAAACTGTTATACTAGATATTATACCTAGTATATACCATTCACAAAATGAAGCTATGTACGTAATGTGAAACGCCAACGGAGTGCGGTCTGTCGTCGGTGTAAGATACCTTCATAAATTGAATATGTGATGGATGTTGACGTAACCAGGTCTTGTAAATGTATCACTTGATACTTCGCTTTGAATAACATATATCATAGAGTTATGATGTGCTTAAGTATAACTTACTAGTTAGGTAAATGTATTAATAGTTATATTACTCGGAACACAACATCTTATACCAAAATTACTTAACAGTTCAGTGCTTAAATATGCGTTTTATGTTTGTGAACAAGATAGTTTTGAGCCCTAATTTGTTTTAAATATTATTACAACCGTACAACAGAAAAAATATCGTAGCTCTATGTTTACATGATATTAATAAAAAAATTAAAACTTTTGATAGGCTAAATGCAATATATAAGTGAGCAAACGAGCAAGTGGGCCAGCTTTTCAACACCTTTCCAAAAAATCAAAATTTTGTTGTTACGTCATGTTTATTTGTATATTTCATAAAGGCACGTTTAAAAATTTTAGAGGAACTTGTAAGTTATTTTTACTTAACTTCTGTAAACATACATTTGCAATGACCAATATAGATTTGCTATGTAGTCTTACAACTTCTCTTTCTCTCTCTTAACTACAGAGCCATAAAAATGAAACTTTAAAGATTATTATCATTGTTATGAACTGAATGATTCGTGAAGTTACATTGTAGATGTTATTTTGAAGGAAATGGATGCCATCTTTGTTGAAGCTATGATCGGATACGACGCCATCACTTTTACTGCCACCTTTGAATACAATCAAAAACATTGTTGTAAAAAGCAAATAAGGTTTGTAAGTAACACGATTTTATAGTTTTAACCATATTGGAGGTTTTATAAAATTGAGCGAAGAGAAAATTTGAAACTCTTTGAATTTAACCAAGCGGTTTGTCTACCAAATAATAAACAGATAAATGTAGATAAATAAAGAACAAATAAGATAATTATCTATTCGACATGAACTATCAGCTGGTTTCAACGAGTTATAGTGCACTTCAATAAAAAAACCGGTCAAGTGCGAGTCGGACTCGCGCGCCGAGGGTTCCGATATACCTATAGTATTTTTGGAAGCAATAAAGTCCATTTTCAGGACCGCAAAACTAAATTTGTTTGTAAAGGTTTTTTGCAGATTTCTGAAAAACTGTGCAACTTAGAAAGATCGTTTTATTTTTGCTGTAAAGTTTACATAAACCTCTGTCAACTGTAATTAATTCAGATTTTCCCTTACTCAAACTTCGGAGATAAGGGGGGGGAATGGTATTTTTTTTGACATTTTTCATCATAACTTGAAAACTAAGAAACTTAAAAAAATACAAAAATATATTTTAAAATGTACAAGTAAAGCCCTTTCATATGATACCCCACTCGACCTAGTAGCGACAATTTGAAATTTGGCCCCCCCTATTTTGGCCCCCTTTACATTAATAATCATACTTTTTTCAAAAAATTTTCATGTGCAATTAAGTTGGGCAACTATATTCTAAAACTATTCCAAATTTCAGCTCGATAGCGTAAGTGGTTGCTGAGATATAGAGGTGTGACAGACAGACGGACAGACAGACAGACAGACAGACAGAGCGGCACCATAAGGGTTCCTTTTTTTTACCATTTTGGTATCGGAACCCTAAAAATGAACGAAATGAGGAGACATATTATTATTGAGTTAGTTATCTAAAGTTAAAATCGTGCAGCAGCTTGGTTACTTTACTTAAAAAGCAAAGCAGCTGCATAAAACTCATCAAAATGGACGAGTAGAAAATAAAGTATAAAATTAAAACCAAACAACTACCTATGCAAAACTTTCTTAATTATTCTTTTATCTTGAAATAAGTATACATTTAGCAAATCATAATGGAATGTCCGAAAAAAGGTTGCAAGAAGTACTAGAACGCTGATCTGATGACACTAAAGGCCAACTCAAGGCCTTCTTAATTTCTTCTCTGAGGGCACCGCAAGTTATCCTACATCATCGATTACAAGAAATTTGCAAATTTGTAGCGAGAGTAGTGGCCTATTAGATCCACGAAACATTGGTCTGCAAATGTGCGGCCTGGCAGTATTCGGTATTGTTATAGAGAAAAGTGGTTACGTCATAGAGTTGATGTCAACAAATGGTGGTCGGACTAGCGAAACTGCCAAGAGGATGTCAGTCAGACCTGTTGTTTTTTACTTATACTCCGGGTTTCTGAGGTCTGTACAACTTTTCCTAAGAAACATAGGTTGAAATAAGAAAAGAAAAATTTACCATCCCATACATAAGTTTTGTTTTTCGTATTATGCATTAATTTTAAGACCACGTTTACTTAAAGAAACTGAACAAATTTCCCTAAGGAACATAGTTTGAAATACGAAATTTGTTTTTGTATGGGAGGGAAAATTTTTACTTTCCCATTTCAACCTATGTTGCTTAGGGAAAGTTGACTGTTTTGTTAACTGAAGGTGGTTTTAAAATTTATGCATATCCTCAGGAACGCGGTGTATAGGTACCTACCTTCTATTACTACAAACAGTCATCATTCATTCATGTACTCAATGATGTAACCACTTTTGACACCAACGTCATGTAGATGTCACTACCGTTGCTAGAAAGTTGCCAATTTCGCGTATTTGATGACGTAGAATAACATAAGTTGCCCTCAGAGTATATCATACTGAAATTAAATCGCCAAACCCTGCGATTTTTTTTTATTCTGAAAGAAGTACAGTCTCCACAAAACTTAAACCACTAGTCTTATATCACACAATAAAGGTAATACCTACTTACTTCTTCACGCTTTTACTGAAAAAGGATCTGTAGAACTGAACCTGTGCTAACTGGACTGGATCCTTACATTTTTCCTCAACGGCACACTGGTTTCAGTAAACAAAACTGTGCATTCATTACGCGGTTAAGAAGTATAAATTTGCAAGTGCAATAGTAAACCAGCAATGTAGTTACAGTGAAGTGCGCCTTCTCGAGACAAGGATGACAAATAAACAAGAACCGCTGCCAGACGATACGGTAGACGAAACTCACCGCATTCAAAAATAGAAAAAACACGACACAAAATATTCAACTGAGTTTTAAAAAGGAGGAGGTTCTCAATTCAATCAGGCTACAACAATACTCAAAAGTAAATAACAATAAAATGTTGTGTCTTATCAAGACATTCTGAAGACAATAGAAACTTTTTATGAATAAATTATGAACATCATCACCAACACATTTTTTACATGAGCTCTTTTATAAGATAAATCTACGCCGCAACGAATGAATAAAGTGATTATTTTATCAGAGCCTTCCATATCAACCGTCCATAGTCACCACGCTTGTAAGCGTTACCGCTAACACACCATGGTGAGTGCCACCCCATAATTTCCTGAAGTTATTATAGAAGGCGAATTTTAAACATGAACGAAGTAAAAATTCTTCATATCAAATAAATTGTGACTTAAAAAGTGCAGTTTGTATAAATTATAGCTTATTTTTGATGATTGAACAGTGAAGTCGGTTCTTTTTCTTGAAAAAAAAAAACACAATTTAGCTGTAATACAAGCTTGTTTCCCCAAACAAAGCGAAACCGCCTCAACGAGTTTACACTAGTGGTCAAATAAAATGGAAGCTCAACAAATAAAAATAAATACGCTTCGTTAAAGTAAATTTGCATTTTCTCGCTTCCTTTATTTCATTATTTCCCTCGCGAACTGTACTATTACCTCCCCACCTGGCAATCCCCCTCAGGTAGACCGACGGCAATTTATCGAGAATTTATAAATGAATCGTTTTTGTATTTAATTTGTTCGTGGAATTCTTCTCTGCTTCCGTCGCCGCGATCAAAGTGACATCTGATGTTTTCATTAAGTACGAACAAGGTGCGAATGATCTTTTACATTTAATATTTTATATCGATATTATTAACGCAACGAAGATCGTTTTGGATAAGTAAGTAATTGATTTATAAAAATTTAATTATCGCTTAGCTCTTTTTTATACGCATTTTTCATTCTTTGATTTTTATAAAAATGTTCTACGGGTATTAAATATCGTGCAAATATATTCTATGATTGATTACATAAGATAAAAGCCGGGTGAAAAATGATTATTATTCTAAGTACCTGGGCGACCGAGCTATGCTCTGTATGATTTAAATATTATCGGGTGAGCAAGCTATGCTACTCAACAACAGATGGCGCTGTAAGTTTCTTGAACGCACTAAAAATCATTAAAAAAGACGGTGAAAACGAATTTTCCCAAACATGAGACCTAGCTAGATTGATTTTTTGCCCCCAAAAACCCCTGTATACTAAATGTCGTCGAAATCGTTAGAGCCGTTTCCGAGAAACCGATTACAAATATATTTATATATTTATAAATATATTTATATATATAAATATATATATATATATATGTATATTGCTCGTTTAATAGTATAGGAATAAGCGCTTTATCTGTAGTATTAACGTAGGTTTTTTTTAATCACTTCTATTTGTTTTTCATTGTTCATCTTTGTTATTGAAAACTATCAACATTATTTGCATTATGACTAAACTAGTTTTGTTTTTAGATTTAATAATATCTAAGTTACAATTATAATATCATAACGTTTAGTACTCGCCAAAGGACCTACTTAGATAGTAATTTTAAGCCTGTTGTTTAGGCACTCGTTGTTATGTGATGGATGACGTCATACTATTGCTGTGTTCGTCACCGTCACTGTCACACCGGAACCGGAACAATCACCCGCTCGTCACTCAATAATAACGCCATCTACCGGATTAGTAGCGCGATGTCACAAGCTGATTGGTTGTCGCGGTCCAACTCAAGGTGGGCTCTCCAATGGATCGCGTCCGATATTTGATACCGGACGGTTATCGGATACGAAGTCCGTATCCATTCGATTCCAGGCATGTATAAGTTTTCTTTTCTAGACCCAATAATGCATGGCAAAGGTCTCTTCGTCACTTAAAAAAATAATTATATTAATTCTTATTTTCTGATGACGATTCTAACATTACTATGGATATTTCTTGTCGCTCCTGTTGTGTTTGTGTTCTCAAAGCACTAATTTCGTCAACATCCATAATTTGTGGACAAACCCTACTCCACATCTTGGTCTTAAAGACCTCTGATCTCCATAAAATAAATTAAAATTATGTTGCCATTGTTAGGAAAAAACTCATTCACAACGGTCTACTGCATTTGTTACAGCTTTTCCCCCGAGCTCACGACCTTGTCAAATGAGCTACTGTTTAATGAACGTTAAAAAAGAAATCTTCCATAGATTTTGTATGAAGTTTTTGAACGATGACGTCACAATTTTTGTCAACTTTAGTATTTTTTATTACAAAATTAAGTCAAAAAAATTTAAACTTTATATACGAAATTTAAAATTTATTTTGAATGCTTTTCATCAATTTCAATGATACTTTCTAAGATGCAGGCAGAATTTTGTTTTTATTTTGACCTAGTAAACTCGTAGATTAAGTAAATATTCGTATCGCTGAACCAGTTCCTACTGGTTCCTAATGATATCTTAACCGAATCAGTAAATTATCGCATCAGAGTTTAATCCGGATTAGTATTGTGGAGCAACTAGTAATGTATGCAACACCAGCTCCTATTGTGCGGTAATTGTCATAATCTATCTACTGAATTAATATTGAAGCGTGGATTACCAAAATTAATATTTTAATTGTAGTTATTTGTTACTACCGAGCAAATAATAATGGTTCTGATGCATTGACGTAAGAAAAACGCGCGCGTTGGTTTTCAAAACCTTCGGTGGGTTGTAAAAAAAATATATTTTACTAAACTTTCCCCTAGGAACATAATATTAAGTATTTTTGACTTTTTAGGGTTCCGTACCTCAAAAGAAAAAAACGGAACCCTTATAGGATCACTTTGTTGTCCGTCTGTCTGTCTGTCTGTCTGTCTGTCAAGACCCTTTATCTCACGAACGGGTAAAGGTATCAGGTTGAAATTAATATCACATATTAGGATCCATGAACCACACAAGATCTGAATATTTCAATTTTTTACAACGACGCAATCAAAAGATATGGCATTTTATGTCCTCATCTCCATACATTTATTCAAAAATGCAAAACCTACAGGGTACTTTCCGTTGACCTAAAATTATGAAATTTGGCAAGAAGCTAGGTCTCACAGTACAAATAATGGGAAAAGTCTGAAATCATTAAATATTACAACTTTTCTCACAACTAATGATAACCAATTGTGGTGAGCTCCCGTTTCAAGAACATTCATATAAGAGAGGGGTCAAGTTGGATGGTCCTGAGGCGATTTTTGTTTTAGTTCTATTTAAAAACGGGAACACTTACAAACTTGAAAATTGGTATGTTTATAGTGCATAAGCTATAAAATAATAATAAAATTTGGTCAAGCGCGTTTCGGACTCAAAAAATCTAGCACATTAACTTACTGAAATTTCAACTAATACAATTATGTTTATGTGGTGGTACGGAACCCTCAGTGCGCGAGTCCGAATCGCACTTGGCCGGTTTTTTTTGTTTTGGAGAAAGCTGTTGGTTAAAATTGACAGTTTCAGTTTTCAGGCGATCCCTTTTACACCTTTGATGTCCCCAATTCTAAAGGCGATAAAATGTAATTTCGTAATTATTGGTGCAAGATTAAAAGAAATACTCAAACAAAATTGTAAATAAAAATCAATGTACCGAGTGAACTATTAGCAACAAAAATAATCAATAAAAAATACACTGTTTTCTTAAGAAAATGTCGTTAGACGTAATTTCTACTTTAAGGTCTCTCTTCGCTCCAGTTACTCTAAAAGCTGCCGAGTCAAAGGACGCCTGCCTCCGAGCACGACCTACATCTGTTTAAGATTTCATCTCAAATTACGACTCTTTTTCTTTCTAGAATTCAATTTGAAATTGGTATCGCATTTGAAATGTTATCCTGAAATGCAACATCAAGAACAGATTTTATTATTTTTAATTCTGCACCAAATATCCTTTAATCCATTATTCTTATAAAACGTGATAGTGTGTTCTTTACCCAAATAAATTAAAACTTTTACGAGGAGTATAGATTGAAATAAGTACGCAAGTTTGGTCTTATGGGAAAGTTGTTCAGTTTTTTAAGCAAAAAGTTATAGTGTATGTGGCTCCATTATCAAGAAAACCTATTGAATATTTGCGGTCATACAGAATGCGTCAAAAAATATTATTTGGCAAAAATATAACCGATGTCATTCGTTGGCCCTCCAATTATCCCTTTTCATAGAAATCGTTAGTTTCATTTTTGTTACAATATGTGACAGAAAATCTCCACTTTGCACATGTAATAGATAAGTATTCCTATTTCTTAATGGCAGTAAATTTTGTTAGAGTGAATGATATTTCTTCCCACCCTCCGTAATATGTATTTTCGATTACGACCCCATGTCTCCGTCTAATTCGTGACGAATCGATATGCGAGCGCCATAAAGCGATATCCAGCGCCTTTATATCAACGTATCATAATGCGAGGGAGCCAACCAATGATATTGTGTAAAATGAGGGATATGCAAAATTCATTAAAAATTATTTCAATTTTACTTACTAACTTGGCAACGTCAGTAAAATTGCTTTCTTTAACTTCACACTTTGACGACTTAATTAGATGAGATGTGTAAGAGTGTAGCATCGAGCTTTTTATTATTGCATTTTGGATATTATTTTGAATGTGGCGTACAGAAACACTAGAAAGTTTACAGCAAAATAATTAGTTAAAGAAAAGCTACAAAATAGTATACTTAAGTAAGTAAAAGGCTACAAAACTTTAAAGAATTAGTGTAAAACATTTTAGGGTTTTATTTTTGGAGGTAGATGCAACAACTTTTGTTTGAAAATTCGCAAAAGAAATACTAAGCTAATCAGCAAAAAGCAGCTAATTGGTCCAATTCGTATGAAAAATAAAAAAAATCTGTGAATTTCCAAAAGTCCTAGAACAAAAGTTGTGGCATTTAGCTCACAGATTACACCCATAAATATTCTTCACCAAGTTTTTGAAACCAGGTCCTTTTTTCTCTGCTCGATGGGGTATCTAGTTTCTTATGGCATATCGATGGTGCCGGCTAAATAAGTCGTCACATGGTAATGGGATTATCGCCATATCGCGATCGTTTTCACTCCGGGGGGTCTACTCCGATATTTCGTTTGGGTCAGTGCGTCTATTATTATGCGAGCATATCATTTTTTGTGCAAGAATATTCTTTTGCGAAGGGTTTAAATATAGAAGTGTTTCGTGAACAAGTGTTTTGGCGATTTGTTAGTTGAGGGTGACCGTTGTTTGTGATTTTTCGAACCAGTGACCGTAATATTTTATTATTTTATAGTGAAATATAGAGGGTTACAAAATGTATCATACACATAATAAAAGGCTGAGTAATGCGATTTGATTTGCAATAAAAAAAAATTGTAAGTGTCGTTCGAGGGATTTTTTTATCAATGTTTCATAATTTCCGTAACAGATTTCGCCTTTATTAGTCTACCCAAACATTAAACGAATTTTCATTGGCTTTACTCGCAAAGGCAAGTGATTCACCAACGCACCTCTCGCCAAAAGTGAAAATTTCATCCACACCACCGAGATAACTGGCAATCTTCCACCGTACGTTTAACAAGAAACTGAGACAATGAGTAATTTTTTTTTTAAGACCTGTTATGTACTGTGACTAGCAATAAATATATTGAATTGAACTCCTTACCACGTACTACCGCAATGTGGAATCAGCTTCCTGTACAGGTATTTCCGGACGGGTACAACAACGCACCCTAAATATCTTAAAGGCAGCAGTACACCTGTGACTCCTCTGGTATTGCTCACTTACCATCAGGTGACCCGTCTGCCTCCCTCTTCTATATATATGTATAAAAATATTATGAAAGTATGGAGCTTAATATAAAAAAACTCGATTATTTTTTCGATTTTTCATACAAAATTAGTTGATCACATGACCACTTTAGTTTGGAGAGAATTTGGTTTTTATTTGGTTTGGTTTTTCTTTATTTTCATTATTGTTTATTTCAGTGTTTTATTGCTTAAATCTCCAATCTCAAACAACAAATAACGTTCAATATTAAAATCATGTTATAATAAGAGTCATACTATCTAAAGAGGCAGTTATATAGAAATCTCTGCTCTATCAGGAAAATCAATCCCTAACCCGTATCCCAAAATATTATAGTAGCGGTATCTTAGGCAAATAATATGAGCTTTATGCTGAGCCGATTATATTGCCGACGACTGAGGGGGTGCGGTGCGGGGAACAGAGAGAGGGGAGGGGATGATTGAATCGAGATATCCTGATCGCCTTGTAAGTACATGTACTTTCTATACAGGGTCATAGTTTTTACTGTTGGAGAAAATTTCGTTACTCTTAAGTTGTTTAAAGCCTGGCCCAAAGGAACATAGTCAAATTACCAAAAAGGAAAAGTTTTGATATCATATAAAAGAACCAATTCGGTTTGGTTGAAGAGATCTTTTATATAGATTAGACCGCCGATGCAAACGATTTGATTACATATTTTTTTATGTAAAATTGTGCAATAAAGAATACAACATTTTACAGGAATAGGCACAAACAATTTTGATCCCGGGCCTGTCCGCACAGTGAATTTTCACCGCGCGATATTTACTTGCGCGAATTATATACCGTGCTTGAAATAGCAAAAAATCGCGCGGCAATAATTCGCTGTGCGGACAGGCCCTAAGATTCAATGTGTTACAGAATTGCGAGAAAAAAATCGCGTGGTAAAAATTCGCTGTGCGGACAAGCCCTTACTACTCGTATTTCGGCAAGAAGATATTTTTACAAAAAGTAGAGTTTTGTTCTGGCGCATGCACATAATTTGTTTATTTACTTGTACTTACTCGAGTTTTCTTTTTATATTAAGTTCCTTTTCGTGAAGAAGTGAAAGCAGAGCAAATAAACGTCGTTTGCTCACTTGCAAAATAAAAAATAACTATCTATCTAGAATTATTTTTAATGCTTATATATCAAACAGCTTTGAGCAATGAGCTTGTAAATGGAATATTAGTCACGAAAGCGACAGTAAGTAAATGTGTAAGCGATTAAGGTTAACTCGCGTAGTAATTTATCAGTGGAGTGTAACCGCTCCATGATGAGTGAAGTGAAGAGAGCGTATCAACCAGCACTCAGCGCATTTATCTCCGTTTGGCACCGGCCCAGCACTCGCGAGTTGGCACCGTCTAGCCTACAGGGAGGAGCATGCAGACTGAGCAGGCGAACACAAACATTCTCTAAAGGATCGTGTAAAAACCTAAAAGATTTTAAGAATGAACATAGCCATTCGCGACTTAGCACTTTTGTGAATTCACTCGGAAACAAGTGCAGATAAAGAGCGTGTACATGCCAATTAAATTTTTGAAGATTACAATTTTATCTTAAGTTTACTCAACAGTTGCAAGATTAAGCAGAGATTGATCGAATTGAATATCTTATTGGATTGGGCGCCGGTTATTTAATAGTAAACTGACGATTCAGATCCGTCATACCCAGGCGGGGTGCCAAAAAATTACCACCTTTAGTAAGCACAAAGTCCATAATAGCAATGTTCCGCTTAGAACACGTTTTCGAACCGCTCGAGACCGGAGAAAATTCACTTATCGAGATAATGAGTGAGACGTAAGTAGGTAGACATGTAATATTGTTTATACGCAACGATTATACATAAAGTGCTGAGTGACACAGGCCTGGATTGGGTAAGCACTCAGCGAGATGGCACTCGCGCATTACAGAAAGGCTGAAAAGTGCAATCAGAGCAAATACATTCGCTAGCTTTATCTTAGTGTGTACAGCCCACGTTTCTAGTAAGAGTCGATACGTCTCGCCCGCTGATGTGAACACCGCATTATCACGTGCTCCGACTAGATTGATCTCTCGTGGTGTGTGTGAACGCGCCTTACCTCCCCAACTTGCACTACCTTACTGGTAGTTTTAGTCAACTGGGAGGAAAGTTGGGGATGTTGGGGATATTGGACGACTCTCAAGGACCAATAACTTTCGTATTTACTTAGTGAAACAGTCTTTTTAAAATCATGCTTTTTGTTTTCTTATTTTGCCAAAATTAACACAAATGCCTTTGAATAATGGTTGACACTCTATAGTTTAAGATGCTGATCAATTCGTAATATGAGCGAGCGTGAACTGTCCTTCTGTAATTTCAAGCCGTAAATAATTTAAAATTTACGATAGATTCAGATTTAAAATAATTTATTAATTATGTATTCAAACATATTAATTCGCTCATTGCATCAAAACCACATTGACTGTGTCTCCTCTGTGTTCTAACTTATAATTTGAATTTTGAATTGAACATTAATTTCTAGTTTAGCTGTTTACCTTTAAATAGGGACTAGTTGTTTATTAATGACGACGTCACATTTTCATTTCATAATCGAGTCTCTAGAGAAGTCTCTAGATTGAATTTATTATTAACTATACACTAACTTTATTCATCTATTTAATAATGTTTTTATAAAAAGTGTAGTCGGTGACATTATTGTGCCAATCTATAAATAAGCTTGTGTTGCATAATGTGTCTGCATCGAGAAGGAAACAATTCTTGTTAGAGTTTTGCCATCCCTTTTCTACGTTTGGATTAGTTTCCAGTTTTGTAGGCTTTATAATAATTAAAATAAAATAATCTCAATAAGCAAACTATTTGCCAATAATCTTTAAGCATAATCTGAAAAGCTCTCCATTTGATCAAATGATGATTGAATAATGTACAAACGGAAGCAGAGCAGTTATCAATCAGCTGTGAAAGCAAACAATGAGCATATCGCGTGATTTGCCACTCAAACCTGCGTGGGCATTGACAACTATGCAGCGTGAATTTTCATTGGTTTCGCTACCAAATCCCAGTGAATCTACTCGTGAAAACAACAACAAAAAAACTTTACTTTAAAAAGTTTTTCGACTTTCCACTTAGGTGGTCATCGAGCCATTTTATATGGGAAGTGGATTAAATTCTGGAAAGTCTCTTGTTACCATGACTGGGCTTCGAGAGCCAAACCAATGACAACTTACATTCTGTCTACAATAGAAATCCTATGAATAGAGTTTACAGCACTTTCACGGTCATCATCATCATATCATGTGGGTTGATGATCAAGGTCGATGACCAACTTCTTAATCCTCTGGCTCACCCCGGACACTGCATATATCGAGTGCAAATTTAAAATTGGAAGATCGCGTCTGGCAGGCTGCGGCACAGGATCGTGACCCGTGGCGAATTCTCGTATCGGAGGCCAAGATTCACTTTGGGTCGTTGCGCCAGAGGAGTAAGTAAGTAGTAGTAAGATCGCGTAGGATTGCATATTCAGTACCTACAAAAGACCCTCTGCAAAGGGGGCGGAGAGTGTCCGTTCCGTATGATAGTACTATTCCTTTATTCTGTGCCTCTGGTGAGAGCTGTTACGCCGCCAAAGGCCTCTAACACGGTTCGTTAATGACTACTTTCGTCGATAGTATGTAGTAGTTGGGACCAACGTGCCTTCCGAAGGACAGACTTATCTTACTTTTCAGATAATTAGGTATTTCGCACTGCAAGTAACTGTCCTAACCAAAATTACGAAGTCTTACTAGTGTGGGTACCCACCGGGAATAGAATCCAGGGCCCTGAGACAAGTGGATTTCCCAATATCGCAAACGCTATGGCATAGAATAAAAATGTATGAGATTGGCATAAGCTGTTACGCAACATTTCGTTAGCTAATATCAATTCGTCATTTTTATTGTATCCTATTCTACTAGCGTTTGCGATAGAAGAAAGCCTCTTGTCTCTAGGTCCTGAACTCAAATGTACGTACTCTCATTTTTGTTAGTTCATGGGTCATGTTATAAATTTTCAACTTATCTATGCAATTGTCATTTTCAATCGGATACAGTTCAATATTGAATAACTCGTATTATTACGGGCTACACAAATGGCAACACGCGGGCAAACAACAGCAGATAGCTAATCAGGCTTCGATCTGTTTGGCTGTATGTAACTGTTCAATTACTGATCGATGTATCAACACTCGGCGCGAGCAAACATGGGGGCGATGCAAGTCAACATTGTCATCCAGTTTTAACGGCTGCTTTGTTACCAAATTACCTCTTCGTTTTTAATATAATAATCGCTTGTCATTAATTATATTGTCGTACACCAGGCCGCACGTCGGTGGAAACCTTGAGCGGGTCTGTATAGGTAGTTTAGGGTGTTTGTAGCGTAGCACTGGTTCAGCTTACACTGATTTGATTTCTACGTGCTTGTTGGATGAATACACAAAAAAATATTGTTTTTTTTGTTTAAAAGGTATATTTTTGTATGGCCAATGCGCTTTCTTTTGACCGATGTCAAGAGCATGCTAAATCGAGCTAGCGCTACGAGTAAGGACGACGACGAGGTCAACGATATTCACTTGAGACTTAAAAACAGGTACAGACAACACAATTATTTTAAAATATTTTCAAAAGGTTCCTATTGCAAAAATGATTGCTATAAAGTGTTACAGTTAAAAATTGTAGCTTTATTCAAATTTATTCCAATCCCAAACATAAAACTGTTAATTTAATAGGTAAAACTGTTAAGCTCAATATATGACTTTATTTTCTGTTAAATACTACATGTATTTTCGTTGCAAAATATAAAGCGCATCGCTGGAAACCGATGAAGACCTCAACCGTTCAATACTGCCGAGTTCTCGTTGACAAAGTGTACGTATTTGTTCGCAAGATTGTTCGCCATATTGGCTGTGTCGGCGAAACATAAAGCTTGTCGCTGTTTACGTTTGCTCGACACCACCGAGACCCCGCCTGGAGTTCACTTTAAACATGCGCTGAATAATACGCACACTTTGTTATTTACGATCGCCCTAAAAGAATTGCAGCGCACCAAATTGCGAATTGTGGACTAGCATGATACTTTGATGGTAGTAACTTACATTAAAGTGAGGTATGATAATAATTACAATGTTGCTGACTCGACGAGAGAGCTTATTAACTATTCAATCGAAGCGTATTACTCGTATTAGTAATTCAGGGATAAATGTGAGGAGACGCTCGCGTTACGGGAACTCGAGTAGGTTATTGTGATAGGGTAACCGCGACCCGCGACGCGGCGCCGAATGGGGCCAACCCTTCAGCCGGTGCCTCTATTGTGCGCGAAGATAATCTCGTTTCCATCCAAATATGATTCGCCACAAATAACTCAAAGGGCGCGATGTGTGCGCGATCTCCGCGTCAAATTTCCTCCCATTGTGCTTCAGTTTGCGGAAACCAATTCCGGGTAATATTTTCATTCCGTTCCACTGATTTCACTTCGGTTTTTTCTTGCGAAAGTTCCTTAATCTTAAAAAGCTTTTTGGTACTTAGTCATAAATGGAAACTTTTAATTCCTGAATTTTTCAACTTGTGCTTCTATTGAAGTGACTTCAGTGTCGATTGGAGAAATCACTTCTACAGCGAACTTTTTGTTTCTCACAGTTACTTACGAACTAAACAATGGAATGTTTCTTCAGACTGTTTAATTTGACTCCCGATTTACAATTACAGGGACGAAGGCCCTTTCAGAGTTTTGTGTCAAAGGATACAACCCGACCCTTGCAACTCCGATCAATTTGCTAATGAAAAGGTTGCGTCTTCCGAACCGCTCTGCAAGTCACATTCACTGGCGCTTCCGTCCTCTCAACTTATCACCCCGTCCCTTTGAAGACACCAATGAACGAGGTGTGAGAAACGAAGGATGCCAGGCCGTGATTGATGTAGTACGCGGGATGTCGACTCGAATTTGTCAGTTTTGTCGTTTCCAAAGCTAATGTATTCGTAAAGTTTGGTAAAGCCGACTCATTGGGTAAAGTCTCGGAGGAAAAACGGGGTGTTCCAAATGGAAACAAGTTTCGAATTTGTCAATGGATTAGGTCTACGGGGTGGGGAGGAGAAGTGAGGTGACGGCCGCGGGATTACACGACGGATTCCAGTAATTACTTGGCCGGATCAGTAAATAGATTAATCCGTACGTGCGAGGAATCCTGCCCCGACCGGCGGCCGTTCAGCCGACTGACAATACAAATAAATTACTTTAGTTTTTCTTTGACTAATCTCTCTTCAAATAGTGGGACTATTTGGACACGTTTGGGTTCTAATTTAGAGCTTTCTTTGGATTGCGTTTTCTTTGAGATAATTTCTTAGGACTTAAGCGATTAGTTGTGATGAAAACTCGTTGTTTATTTAGGTATAATAGTAATTTTCTCTTTGACGGTGTTTGTTAATAATTCAAGCGCAATTACAACATGGCCTCCAACCATCTGTCTAGGTTTATTTTGGTGAAACAAAAGTGAGTGTATGTAAAAATGGAAGCTGAGGCGCGGTGGTGTTTGTACGCCTCGGGCGAGGAGGGTAGATTGTGGGGCTTTGTGAGATTCAACTTTTTTCAGTATTGTTTTAAAAAGCTGTTAAAAATGCAACAATTTCAATCAAAGTAATGAGCTATAGGAGTTTATGTAGACGATAAAAAATTGTAACACATTTTTCTGTACCGGTATGTCGAACATACCCAAAATACCTAGTCTGATTGTTAAAATATAACTAGGATTTGATAATTAGTATTTGGGCGTTGAAAAATGTCATAATTATTAGCCAGAGAATCGCCAGCGGCTTCACGGAGAAAAAAAACTCCACCAGAAATTACAAAACTATCTTGTAATGGAGGGAAAAACACAGTTTTAGTATTACTTATAAAAGTTTTGCTGTAATTGCAATAATTACTATTTTTTATCAAAGGCTTAGTATTACTAAATGTAATTTCTATTATACAGTTTTAGTAAATGTAAGATATTACAAATTTTAATGAATACCGCAAATCGTAATAAATGTTGTTAAAGTTTAGTAATTCCTGCAAATCTGCTTAGTATTTCTAGAAAATTCGTTTTTTATTATCAGCAAGTGGTTTTAGTACAAGGCAACATTACCAACTTTAGTATTTTTTAATGACAACGTCCTTGTATTGACAAACAATTTGCTTGAAATTACTAAAATATTCTTATAGTAATATTACTAAATCGTTTTTGTAATTTCAAGCAACCATTTTTAAAATCTAGCGTGAGTTTTGCTTGTGCTGCGTTTGCGTCTCATGCGACGCGCTTGGCATCTGCCATTTTGAGTGTAGACGCGCTGCAAGCTGGTTGTCTTGTAAAAAACGACGAAGCTCTAGGTTTTGATTGAGATCTAGGTTTTTGATTGTTTTCCTTAATGACTGTGAAGTGAACCGAGTAAAAAGTGTCTTTGGACGGCGCCGGCACGGCCGATTGTCAGTGGAAGTGTGTGATGTGGTTAAATCGATTTTCAAATTCATCAGATGATGATCCTTCGATCTTTAAGATATTACCATATTTAAGATATTTCTATTTGTGTAACTTTGTGTACTTGAAATAAGCTTTATTAATTAAAAAAAATAATTAATAAAAGTTAAATGAGTTTTTCATTGAAAACTATGTTTTTTTAAAGTGTTTCAGTTTTGGTAATTTGTGTTGTTGGTATTAAAAAACCCATGCTTGCTATGGCGGAGGTGTACGAGGAGATTTTACGAGTCGATTCTATCTGTTATCATGAGCAAAATAACTTAGAATCATCCCCAAAATCTCTTGCGATGCGTCTACTACAGCCAGTCTTATACCTACTTACTAAAACTAAAACACTTTAATTAAAATTACAAAATGAACACTAAAATAAACAAAAAATTAGTATTTACCTATGACGTCATCATTTCCGATATTATTACAGTACTCCTAAAATTACAAAACATTTAGTATTTACCTATGACGTCACTTCCGTAGTGACTATTGTACTCCTAAAATAACAAAACATTTAGTATTACCTATGAGGGCCCCATTTTCGATTTTACTATTGCACCCTTATAATTACAAAACAGTATTTGTTTTGAACATCGTAAATTACTAACACATTCTTGAAATTACAAAAATGTTACATGTAATATTTACTAAATGCATTAACAAAAATGAATTCATGGATATTACAGGGCATTTGTTGTCCTCGGATTTAGTAATATTTTAGTAAAAATTACTGTATTTTTGTTAGTTTTTCGCTCAGTGTTCTTTCTGTGTGTCGTACCAAAACTGTGATCACCAATCACCGCAATCCATTGTGCCAGTCACTACTCTCACAAGCGTGGTGACTATAGAATATCCCCCTAAAATATACTACGCATTTTCGGCGTGGAATCATCTCAACAAAAACATCACCAACGAACAATTTGTCTAAAGAAAAATCCGTTTACAAAATCAAAACTATCTGAACCCAGAACCCTAATAGTTGATGTAATTCGCTATCAAAGTTAATTAAAAATAGTGTTTCGAGCGAAAACATTCCCAGTGGGTCGAACTCGAGTTCGACTCAACTTACACTCGCCCTCAAAGTTAATTAATTACTGGTGAAAGAGTTTGGCGAGCGAGCGCGGTGCGCCGCTTCCGAACACACACTATAAAAGAACTTCTCCACCACACTCCGGTTCAGCGTTGAATGTCGGACCGAGAGCAAACGTCTTGGAATAACAGATGAAAAAAAAATTTTCGACCTACGTTTCATGGAAAAAGTTGTTGAGTTTCATGGTCGAAGTAACATGTTACAATTATGTTCACTATTTCTGTAGGACCCCATAATACTCGTATCATTAAATGAAATATTATTGTAATCACGTGTTTTTTCTATAGGGCTGTGAGTTAGGCTATGCTTATTTTTGTTCATGTACTCAAATCATAACGTTAAAAAACTTTTATCACAGTTATAAATTTTACTAGTAGTAAGGGTGATGAAGGACAAATTTCTATATGATTTTCTCATGTCTGCCTCTTTGACTGATGATAAGGAGCATCCTCTAAAAGATACAAAAAATATTTGCGGAATATGTAAGGTACGTGAGTCAAACACGGCGGTCGGTTGCTAACTGGTTTATTGAAGTACCTACCCAAACTTCATATTCCCTCTTATAAACTAAAACATACCATTTATTAAATCGATCAATAGGTACAGTCAAGAGCACATCAAGCCTGACCTGTCGTTGACTGTCCTACACTTTTTATCCCTCCACCAAAAAAAAAATTTTCTATTAACTTCATCACTAATTGAAAACTAACGATAAAACATTTTTTTTCTTTTATCTTATCTAACTTATACAGAATCGATTAGAGAAAATCTACTTACTTAGGTACTTACATAATATAATTTAAAAAAAATCCATGCAAACATAGTATTTAGTAATCCTTCAAACAAAATCAGATTTCCATGATTATACTAAAATTATTCGACAGCTATTGCTTTCCTGACTCCATCCTCTGTCTACGACGATAAGCCCGCAATGCTCGCTCACTAAGACCTTCCGGAGGGACAGCAGCCGCTTCAGACGATCTAGGCGGCTCCTGCCGAGGTACGGACTCAGACTGTGTTGTCGACAAACGAGTACTACACCCGAATTCTGTTCCTCGTGGTGATCCCACTGATTCACTAGAATTAGTTTTATGCGCTTCTTCTTTGTATGATTGTAGAGCCATAGAACTATTGCTTTCTCTTTCACTTTCTGAAACATTTCCTACCTTTCTTTCCTGGCCTGAACTAGGCACTGAAAATCTACTACGTTTCCCCGGCAATATTTGATCAGTATGCCTACGACATACATTACCCTCCCCACAATCTATTTTGTATGAAACAGGGCCGGTTTTTTGTATGATATTACCTTCCCTCCATTTAATGTTTTGAGTTGAGTAATCCCGTGTCAAAACTTTTTCACCCGTCAAAAATTTTCGATCAACGCCTCCTGCTGCTACAATCTGCTTATTTTGCTTCTCATTAACTATTTTCTCCGTGCTCGGTCTTAATGCATCGAGTCGACACCGCAGTCTCCGTCCTAATAATGCTACTGCTGGGGCTACCCCAGTCGTGGCATGTTCACAGTTTCGATACTGAAACAAATACCTACATAAACTTGTCGTTAAATCTTTACCCTCTACTTGGGCTTTCTTTAATGCCTTTTTAATTTGCTTTACAGAATTCTCTGCTGCTCCATTTCCCTGTGGTCCAATGTGGTCCATTTCCCTGTGGTCCATGAAGTAGTATGACGAATAAAATTCTTTTCGCAAAATTCGTTAAATTCATAACTTTGAAATGGTGGCCTATTATCTGTTACTAATTGTAACGGCAACCCGAATTTCGCAAATAATTTTCTTAAGAACGTTATTGTTTCTTTTGCTGTCGTACTACGTATTTCTTCCGCCTCGACCCACTTAGAGTACGCATCCATCACCACTATATAATATTTGCCACTTAACTGGGCAAAGTCAGCATGAAGTCGCTGCCAAGGTCCTGCTGGGAATTCCCAAGGATGCAATGTAGTGCGGGGGGGTGAATCCCGTACACTACGACAAGCTTCACAGTCACTTCCTAATGATTCTATATCCTTATCGATTGACGGCCAGTAAATATAATTTCTCGCTATAGATTTTATTTTGACCACGCCTAAATGCCCTTCATGAATCTCCATTAACACTGTCTTTTGTAGCTTTTGTGGAATCACAATCCTATATTTGTATATAATACATCCGTGATCTAAATATAATTCATTGCGACGGACATAAAACGGTTTTTCTTCTTCTATTTCGCAGGAATTCGGCCAACCATGCATGATATATCCATAAATTTTACTTAGCAATCTGTCCCGTTTTGTTTCTGTCGCGATATCCTTGTAACACACCGGCATTGCTTCGTCCACGAACATCAGATAATGATGCGCCGTCGCATCGCTCTCATCCCTAGCGGTAACGTCCCCCTCTCCCGGTAACGGCAACCGCGATAACGCGTCTGCATTTCCGTTATCTTTAGACGTCACATATTCTATATTAAAATCGTACGCAGCCAATTTTGCTGCCCAGCGTTGTAACCTGCTAGCTGCCGTCTGAGGAATACCTCCTTTGGGTCCAAAAATGTACACTAAAGGCTTGTGATCAGTCTTCAACAAAAACCTTCTACCATACAAGTATTGGTGATGTTTTTCCACCCCGTACAATATTGCCAATGCCTCTTTGTCTAGCTGGCTATAATTTTTCTCAGCATCTGACAAAGTTCTCGAAGCACAGCTGATCGGTCGCTCTAACCCATCCGGATACTTGTGGGCCAACATTGCTCCTACCCCATACGCACTACTGTCAACGGATAATACAAGCGGCAGTGAAGGATCGTAATGACATAGCACCTTGTCACTTGATAAAATCTTTTTTATATTACAAAACGCGTTTTCACTATTTGCATTCCATTGCCAGGTCTGTTCTTTTTTTAATAATTGATATAACGGATGGAGTAAGGAACTCAAGTTAGCCACAAATTTCCCATAATAATTCACTAAGCCCAAAAATGCTTTTAGCTGTGTTACATTATTCGGCCTTGGTGCTTGCTTTATTGCCTCAATTTTTGACATATCTGGATGCAGCCCATGCTTGTCTATTATGAAACCTAAGTACTTAACGCTCTCTTTCAAAAATTCACATTTATTTATTTTTACAGTCAAACCTGCCTCCGCTAATCTCTCGATTACAGCTCTCAGATTTTTTTTATGAGTTTCTCGATCCTTCCCTGTAACACAAATGTCATCCAGGAACACTACTGTGTCTTTCAATCCACGTAGGGTCTCTTCCATAATTTTTTGGAATTTTTCGGGTACACAACTTAGCCCATAGGGCGTGCGGCGGAACGCAAAAGTCCCTACGTGAGTTGAAATTGCCGTGCACGCTTGCGAGTCGGCGTGGAGAGGGACCTGCATGTAGGCGGTCGTCAAATCTATTTTGGAAAATTCCTGACCCCCACTCAAGGCTGCAAAAAGCTCATCAATACGCGGAAGGGGGTAGTGATCCATTTTTTATTTCGGATTTATTGTAGTCTTGTAATCGCCACAAATGCGCAAATCGCCCGTCGGTTTAATAAGCGGTACAATCGGAGTCCCATACTCCGAATGTTCAACCGGATAAATCGAGCCTTCGCTTTGTAACCGTGCCAACTCCTTCTCCACCGCGGCTCGCAGCGCCAGCGGCACCGGTCGTGCGCGCACAAAAACCGGCTCCTTATCTGTGAGCTGCAATCTTAACTCATTTTTACACGTTCCTAGCTTGTCTGTAAAAACAGTTGGAAAGTCATTCTTAATCTCATTTATAAACTGTGTTCTATATTCCTCATCATCCAGAGAAATGTTATTAACAAACAATTGATTTATTTCAAAACTACGTATCCAACACCTACCAATTAACGGTCTACTCCCGTTTTTTATGATATACAACTGTAAATTTTGTTTGTATACATTTTCAATTTTAGCGTTCACTATTATGTACCCAATTGGTTCAATTCGCGAACCAGAATAAGAGCATAAATTAATGTTATCTTTATGAATCTTATAGTCCGTAAAAAGTTCGTTATAACATTTTTCGCTAATCGCTGAAATTTTACTTCCGGTATCTAGTTCAAATTTTAAAACGCGATCACGTATTTTAACGTCCATAAAATATGGTCTATCTCCTGAGGAAACTGCCTGAATGTTATATAGTTCACTTTCTGATTCATCATCGCCTATAAAATTATGCCTTTTTGCCACGGACACTTTGCACATAACTTTTAAATGACCTCTAGTATGGCACTTATCACACGTATATTGCTTAAATCGACACTTATCTGCTCGGTGCGGCTTACCGCACCGCCAACACGAAGTAGCCGACGACGAGGCCGCCGCGGCCGGGTGAGCGCGCGCCCCGCGCATCGCGTGCAGGCTCTCGCCCGCCGCTCCTGCGCCGCCAACAGCGCCCTCGCTCGCGCCACCGCCGGCGCCGCCTCCTGTTCCACTGCCAGAACCCGTAAAATAGTTCGATCCGCCTAAACTGCTACGATCCGAAACTTTTTCTACGTGTTTTTCTGCAGCTTCCAAGCCCAGAGCTAGCTCCACCGCCTTTTTATAAGTGAGATTTTTCTCTGCGAACAACCGTGATTTAATATCGCTGCTTGCTAAACCAATCACTAATTGATCTCTGAGGTTTTCTTCTAAGTTTGATTTAAAATTGCAATGCAACGATAATTGTTTTAAGCTGTGAAGAAAATCGGTAATAGTTTCTCCGGTCTTCTGCTTCCTCTCGCGGAAAACCTGCCTTTCCGCAATCTCGGATCGTTTTGGTTCCAGGTGTTCTTTTACCAGTTCGATTAGTTCCTCATAAGTTTGATCCTCGGGAAGATCCGGTGCACATAAATCACTCATAAGATTGTACGTACGTTCACCCACTAACGTTACCAATGTGGCAACCTTCAAATCATCACTTATATCATTTAATAAGATATACTGTTCCAAACGACGTATATACATCGACCACTTTCCCGAACACACATCAAACGGTTCAATTTTACCGATTGGCATCGTAAATTATTTTAATTACAAGTGCTAAACGAATGAAAAATATCCCGCTCGTCGCCAGTGTAAGGTACGTGAGTCAAACACGGCGGTCGATTGCTAACTGGTTTATTGAAGTACCTACCCAAACTTCATATACTACAATCCACACCCCTGCGTTTTTGAGGAATTAAGTTTTAACTATTTTGAAATTTGACAATGAATCGTACACCTGGCAGAGTATGACTATCTGATTAAATACAATGTATAAAACCCCAGAAAAATGGTCTGCCACCATAATAGCCCTGCGTCGTCGTAAAGTTACAGCGCTTCACAATGCAAAAATTCACTACTTCGTCCCGTGATAATGCAGAGCCCTGCATGTCTGCCTCTTCGATTTTCTACATCTTCAGAAGTATTTTAAACAGGAGCCACAAAGGCAGACAAAAGAAACATTATTTTGTATGTTATTTTCATTTTTTTTGCTTTAACTCAAAAACGCAGCGACGCACAGAAAAACTTGTAAGGACCAAATCGATTCGTATTGAGCTGATCTATCATCCTTATTAATATGAATCATGAGCAAATCGTACACCCAAATTGCAGCCAGCACCCTAACTATAGAATGAAGTTCGTAAGGAAAAGTTAAAATAATTCTCATTTAGCGATGTTTCTAGTTCAGTTTTATGTTAAAAAAATACCCATACAAAATGCAGAACTGATAAATAATACCATATGTAGTGGAAGAAGGTCCTGGCGAAGCGTTAAACCAGGCGGCACTAACATTGCTGAAAAGTTGCCGCAAAAGTGAGCCGCGGCGTGACGTCACTATACAAGCCAACAGCCAGCAGCCAACACACATCGCCTAACTAGTCTACCGCTAACACTCTTTAGCGCTAATGTGGCTCGTTCAAACTTCTCGGTCAAACGGCTGGGTTTAGAATACGCGACTAAATAATAGTTATCCGCGGTGCAGGCGTCGTTAGTGTTGTTGTAAACTAAAGCTCAGATCTGATGATGGAATAGTGTGGTGGTTATAGTGATATGTATGCTAAGTCGAAGGTCCTGGGTTGAATCTTGGTAGAAACAATTTTTTTTACAATGAATGAAGAAGTTTGTACCTTTTTCATAGACGTTAATATATATTTTTACGTTTTTACATTAACACATCTTAACTGCACATATTTTTGAAGCAAGGTTAATAATGTCACTCGAAGACTCTAACAAAATTATCATCAGAATCGAGGAAGGAGCATCAAATATGATTTAAAATTCAGTTAATTAAGGACCAAAAGCTTTTGATTTCATGAATTTTAAATACCGAAAACCACAACCCTAACACAAATTCCCACTTTCCACCATTAGCAATTTGTCCCAGCTCCGTAAATTACTTATTGTTTGTGCACAGATTTATTTGAACAGAATGGAGTCTCAATCTTTGGCATTAATCTTCTCGCAAGCACTTACACGTTCGAGCCACTCGCCTCGCACTCGTCTTGTTTATTTTATCTTCGCTTTGAGAGAGGAGTTCTCGCCTCGACTTACAATTTTATGTGTTTACGTGCGAGCGGTGTAGCCGAGTTTAGGCGCAATGTAGAGACAGATTTTGTAGGCTGGTAAAAGGACTTGCGGATAGAATTTTCTTGGTAACCTGGCATTGTGGACCTATTCTATCTTTAATTTTAATCATCATCATCATCATCATAACATCCCATGAAACGTCCACTACAGGACAGGGAGCTCCCTCTAGAATTCTAGCTTTTGCTGGCAAAATGTAGAGGGGAAGTACCATAGTCACCTCGCTTTTTAGCGTTACGGCTGGCACCATGGACCGCGGTTGTAGGTGACCGCAGTAAGTAAGATGTTAGATACAAAGGAGGATGCTGCTGCCCATCCTCCAGTTTATAACCCTTAGTCGCCTCTTACGACACCCACGGGTATGTAAGGGTTGGTACTATTCTTTGCCGGCACCACACGGGGCAATTTTAATCAAGTCTCGATAAAATTACAGATTACCGCTGAATCTCAGCCAGAACTCTTCTTCGAGTCGTGGTTGGTGGTGATTGACTTCGCTTTATTTTTCTTTTTATAAAGCTTTTATTTATTTACACCTATCCCGGTATCTATGTCAGTAACTAAATAGGTTAAGTTACATTTAACCAAATCTAACCCACTTTCCAGTTTTTAAACGCAAGCTTGTTCCATTGTCAACCTCATCTCTGTCTTCAAGACAAGATCGAGGTCAAGAGTAACCCCATTGACGATTTAAAAAAATCTACATAGCATGACAATGCAACACTACTATGACATGGAGTTGATCTGTTCATGGAGCCAGCAGGTGGCCATAAGAACTGTGTAATAAAACGACACAGCCCCATCGAATTTGGGCTCTACCGATTCATCTTGACAAGGACAATTTTTGAATGATATCTAGAGTCTCATGATGGGGCTAGAAAGGGGCACAGGATGGTAAATCTATAACAAAACAACGCAACTCTGTCGAGTTAGGGCCCATTTCATTAGTGGATTTTTTTGTATTTTACATCATAAATACTAAAATGTGAATAATAAATTAACATATTTTTTGAAAAAAAAAAAAAATATATTAAATTTAATTTGACATAAAAGTGTATTAATTATTTTTTTAAACAGACGATGTAACACGCTATTATTTCAAAACTTGAGAAACTTTTATTTTTTGCGTTCATATTTTATGCCATTTCGCTAAACAACTGTTAAGTAAGTCAACTGTTATGTAAGGGACAGCCCTCCGAATACTGAAAGGGCATGATCAGTCATCGTAATGGAACATATTTCAGGGAATAAAACTTTCAGGAAATGAAAGAAAAAATTGGCCTCTCCATAAAAAATTGCAAACTTGATTGGACAGTTTGTATGGAGAGGCTGATTTTTTTTTCATGTCCTGAAACTTTTATTCGCTGAAAGTTGTTCAGTTACGTTGACTGATCATGCCTTTTCAGTATTCGGAAGGCTGTCCCTTACACTCTGTACACCCTTACACCCTGTATACAATTAGAATATGGCATATTCTTGATACTAAACTAGTCATCATTATCATGTCCAGTGGTCACATAAGGTGGTATTTTATATAATTTTCGGTTTTCTATTCATGTGCACCGCCCCTAAAACCCGAAGGGGACTCGAGTCGTAACGCGTCGTGTCGTGATACGCGACACAGCTACACGTACTCTCTATCTATCAGGGCTTTTTGACATAAACGGCGCTTGCTCCAAACTGCAATCTCATTCTTCAAATATTTCAATTTTGTACTAATGCTTTTCGGGTAACCGGGTCACATTGAATTCCCCTAAATGGGTGACAGACAGCTCCATCAACTGTAATGAAAATGGAGCATCGAGTCCCATGGTCGGGCGCGGGTGGATCCTAACTCGCGGTGACGGCCGCTCTCTCGTCTCCCGCCGTAAAAAAGGTGGGTAATAATTTATTGCGTGACGTCCATAGATGTATATAGTCAAGATAGGGTCTTGGGAACAAGCGATTCAAAATTTCCCCATACAAGAAAAAATAGCGCCATCTGTGAAAAATCGCGTGAACTACGTTGTGTAGTACTTCGGTCGGTGCTAAATACACGTAACGGAAATAATATGGCGGGATAAAACAAAACAAACATTTTACTGTTTATATGTGATTTAGGCCTGGTTTTTCAGTTTAATTAATTAGATTATAGTCAAAAACAATAATAAGAAATAACAATAATTATAATAAGAGTATATTGTTTCTTCAACTAAGAACAACATTTTGTTGGTAAGTTTATTTGCATCCAATGTTGACAATATGACTGACACCGACTGACATTTGTTGGTCCTAAACGTCAGATTTCGGACCAACGAATTGGGGACATTGTAACGTGCCGATGGGCTAGTACTTATATATAAGTAAATGGTGACGTCACACAAACTGCCTTTGATTTAGCGCCGATAAAACGACGGATATTTACGATTTACCCCAAAATGTCTTAAAAGCTATGCCGTGTATGTTTCCTTTACGATCCCCGTGAGCCTACCTTTGTAGCTCGAGGCCTTTGTATCAGGTTATCCGTTTATCTCAATACTGTTCAAATTCTCAGAGCAATTGATGGAGCGAATATACATTCGGCCACTTCGGAGAGTGAAACTGTGACTCCTTTAATATGATAAGCACTGTAGCATCGAACGGGCTGTGATCCGTTAGAGAATACGGAGCAGCTAGGTATTCACAGTATTCACACACATGCCTACAGCTGCGTAGTGAACTAAGTAATATTCGGCTATTATCCTTTGTGCATACAGTCTTGGAAGGAAATGAGCTAAAAGCTTAACCTGGTAGCACGGATGTTCTAAATCGTCAGCATCCGTGTCTCTCCCTCTTATTGTAAGATTTGTAAGGCCTTTAACTACGGGTCAGTGTGTCTGAACAATGGAAAGGGAATGCCTAAGGAAGCATTGTGCATTTAGTCGAATGGTAATGAGCAAAAATGATCTTTTAGCAATTTAAAGAATGAATGGGTCAGTGAAATTTCACGAAGCATCAAACCTGCCATTATCAGTATTCACTGGAAGTATATTTTAATTTAAAAGATGCAAAAATAAACGTCACGGATGGAAAATCTTTGCCTTTTCAAGATGTCACGAAAAACAACATGTTGTAAAAAGTTATATCTACCGTAAACGTTACCCATGGTGAAAAGTTTTCAACTTGCTATCATTGCATTATTAGCTGATAAGTAGCACAATTAGTATGGGAAGACAAAAATATCTTGTTTCGACATAGGTTCCTTTCAAAAAGTTTTTGAATATCACGGTGAGATTCATATCTTTCTGGGTTGATTCACAGTTTTTGTTAAATCTCGTATAAGCTGAATGACAACCCCTAGGTTGCCGTCCTTAGCTTGCATTGATTTCAGATTTGCATTTGTAAATGTCATTAAGTACCTAAAGTACGGTCAACCGCTTGTCGATAGAAACTTTTTCAACTCTATTACCACACCATAAGGTACAAAAGTGTTTCTACTGATGTGTGGCCGTGTGTACCTTATTTAAATTACTAACTAGTCTTGTTTGTCTCATGTTCCATACATTTGTTCCAGATTGCCTGCACTTGCAACTGTACCGCGACCCAAAGGACCGCTACAAGAAAGGGCAGACGAAGGCGTCGCTGTCGCTCCAGCAGTTCCTCGGCTTCGAGTCAGGGTTCACGCTGGACAAAGAATCCAACACCATCGCCATCATCTGCCAGGACGTCGTGGTCGTGCTCGCCTTCGAGACCAGGGAGAGGCTCATCGCCTGGCAGGTAAGTATTCTTGTCAGGGCACCTGGACAACTGGCTTTCTATAACTGTAAACGCCAGTAGAATATAATAACAATGTATGGGAATGACATTAGCTGTCACGCAACATTTCCTTAGCTTATGTCAAACTCATACATTTTTATTTTACGAGTATTCTACTGGCTTTGACGATTATAGAAAAGCTAATAAAGGCAGTTAAAGAACAGGCTTTAATAATTTGTACATAATTTTGTTAAAGAGTGCATGTTTATCTTTGCCTTCAGGTGAAAGTCGGTAGTCAGCTGGGCAGCTCCCGTGAGTTCCTGGTGCTGGTGGGTGGAGGGGGAGGGGGTGGCAGTCGCAAGTTGCCGGCCGGTCCCGCAAGACTGCACTTGCAGGGCAGACGGTTCGCGCTTACCAGCGGGGTGCCGCCAAGACTACTGGGACTCTGGGAGCTCGCGCATTTGAGGTGAGTTGGTTGCCATTGAGGAAAAGATGATTTACACTGCAGCCAAGAATAAAACTGTGCGATGGATACAGACAGAGTAAGGCCGATTGTTGTGGATATCTTTTTTACGAGGCTTTTGTTCAGAAGTTGATATGGATGTAATGATGAATAACCAAAATAGAAAAAAAAACATGGACTTTAATGAGATAGTGACAAATTCATGGTCATTATATAGGCTATCCTGGCTAAATCCTCAACCATATCGTAGAAAAACACTTTTTATAAGTAATACTTATCTAAAAATGAGACAGCTATTAACTAAATGAGAATTCAAGGTGACGAGTATT
Source organism: Athrips mouffetella (assembly GCA_947532105.1). NCBI lineage: Eukaryota > Metazoa > Arthropoda > Insecta > Lepidoptera > Gelechiidae > Athrips > Athrips mouffetella. The sequence goes on from OX383976.1 coordinate 25,981,578, forward strand.
TTGTATAATTTTTGACATTTCTATTTACATAATTTTGACATAATTACTTTGTATTTTTTTATGTGATTTATTATTATTGTATTTTAATTTTAATTTTAATTATTTTATTTTTTGACATGTAATATATATTATTACCAAATAAAAGAATATGAATATGACTCTTAAAAAGTTATTTAGGCTTGGCACAACATAAATGTTACACTCAATTTATATATTGGTCTGTACAAAATAACGAAGCAAAAGAGAGAGTAAACTCAAAGGCATTTTATTCTGAAAGTTCTCAGTAAATTAATCTAATTTGATGACTGGAATCCGCCGGGATCCTGAAACTTTAGTCTTATTTTATTTAGCAGGGTTTTCTTTCCTAGCTTACGAACTATATTGCTTACTTTTAGTACTCAATTTGTAATACCTTTAATTTATATAATAATGCCCTTAATTACTAATGAAATATTAAAATTAGGTGACTAATAATTTAGTTTACAATTCAGTTATGAAATTCAACATAAAAAGGAAATATCATACGGTGAGCAGTAAAACGTGGAACATAACATAATAAAACTAGAATATTAGCTAGAACTTAAACTATAGTCTGTGGCATCTTTATGCTCTTTTTAGCTGTGACAGAAATTAAATTAAATTAAATTAAATATTTATTTATTTCAATGGATTTGTACATCAGCAAAGTAAACTTAAGCAGTACAGTGGTTATTACACAAGTGGTGTACAAATTAATTGCTAAACCCTGATTCCCAAGCTAAGCGAAAGCCTGTATTTTGAGAGTCAGTGTTCTACTAGGAGCTATTGAATGTAGTGTAATTAACCAGTAACAGCAATTTATTTGAGTAGAGTAATACTAGGATACTGACTATAAACAAACATTGTCAAACAATATGTATTAGGGTAATTTGAAAGTGCATGTGTGAATGTGTGTGTAAGTGTGTGTGAATGCGTGTGTAAGTGTGTGAGTATGGGTGTGTAAGAGTGTGTGTATGGAGAATAAATTATTAATATTGATTACAATTTGGTAAAAGCCTTTCAGTGTCATCATAACTGAGATTTTGGAGCCAACTAGACAATTTCTTTTTAACCTCGAACTTATTAGACTTACAAATATTTAGAACTTTGTTAATAGTATTGTAAATAATGCAACTACAGATATAAAATTGTCGAACCGAGAATTTGGTTCTGTGAGACGGAACGGGACAAATAATGTGTCTTTTTCTTTTAGAGGGGTCAGGTAGTGGCACATGAGGATGTATACGTAAAATAGCACGGAGCACAAAGAGCTGCCTTACAGTAAGAACCTTAGAAATAACATATAAATCTTTGGTTGGAAATCTGAAATGTTTTGAATGCATAACTAAAATATAAACATTATGGTCTACAACAAAGTTTATAGCACCCGTAAACCAGTATAGTGCGTTTGCCGCCGGCGTTCAGTAATGGTGGATGACTTCCGCTTGGGCCGCCATTTTGTCTCCCGCGTGGCACGAAATGGCGGCGCTCGTTGGCCGCCATCTTGCTGCCAGCTGCCAACTATTCGTCCCAGATACGATAATGCCTTCCAGCAGTATTTATCACCAGCTCGACGGTGGATAATAATTTCCGCGGCTTATTTCTAGCCTGCAAGGAACACTGCTTAAATGGGGCGTAACGAAATGTATAAGTTGTGCATTTTTGGCAAGCGCTCCGGTTGTAGTTAGCGCAACGATTACAATTCTGACGTTCCTCTCTAAATATCCACTTGTTTCCCATAACTTATTTCATTATCCGAATTAGATGTCCCAGATTGTTGGTTTACTAGATTTTATACCTCTCTGTTACGAGCGCAGTTCCATAAATAATTTATATAAGGTAGTAGAGCTTTTACAGTCAGGAAGGAAACTACACATGAGTTAGTCAGACCGCAGTCTAAAACAAGCGCAGAGTGCGCTTTTCAGACGACAATCGCAAAAGAGACGACGCTCACTCGGAAATAGTGCGGTAAAAGGGAGACGGAAAATAAATTTGGAGCGAATATAATTTACTTCGTGAATAAATGTAGGAACAGGACATAGCTGATGAAAATTTAAGTGAATTCCGAGCAAGAGTTTGTAAAACTCTTTTAACCCCTCGGTTTAAACTGTAATAGATCATTTCTTTGTGGAAAGTTGGAGATAAAATATTTTTCTTTTTGTGCAGGCGTTACGGCGTGGTAGAGGGTCGGTTCTGTTTCGAGGGGGGTTCTCACAGCGGGAAGGGGGAGGGGCTGCACGTGCTCATCACCGATCAGTCGCAGGAGATCACAGACGCATTTGACCTTGCGGCTATGGGGAACCTCACTGGGCAACGATCTACACCTTCACGAAAAAGTGCAGGTAAAATTATCTTATAATGTTTCCTTTATTTTATGCAATAAATTTTAATTTTTTTGGTGCTGATACATTTTCATATTTGCAGGTGCAGATAGATGCAATAAAACCCGACCAAGTACTAGACTTTCAGATGTAAATACGATAGATCAATCACTACCGGACACGTCTAGCGGCCTGTATGAAGAGAATTTCTTTGGCGAAGACTGCGGCCGCGTGTCACCATACTGGATGTCCGATGAGAGGCGAGGAAGTGAAGATCCAGATTTCAGACAAAGTGACATTAATGTCGGCGTCAAACCACCTTGGAGTGGAGCTGATCACGTCACTTTAGAACGCTGCACTAATTGTTTAACGAAGCTGGGAGTTTCTCAATCTTCCACTGTTGCCCTTACTCCTACAACCCACTTCAATCCTGCTTGGACGATGGAAGCAGTTCCTGAAAGTAGCTCCGATAGTTCCTCAAACAACACAGAATATTTGACACCTCGAATGATTAGAAAGACGCTTGAAACTTGCCAGTGCAAGGAAAAACCACCTTTGAGGCCGCCGAAGCCAGGACATTTCGAAATGAAAAAACCACCAGCACCTTTACCTTCGCACTGCTCATGTGTAAATGATAACAACTACCCTACAGATAACCCGAAAGTGGGTCCTTATGAAAATTACGATGTTCCTAAACCAGCACAACCAGTGGTAAGTTCAATATAGCATTTAATGACAATAATATTTTACAAAATATAAAGAACAGGTTGAAAAAAGTTGAAGAGGCATTATGAGTCAACTAAACTGAATAATTAATCCTAAACATATTAACATAAAGTGAAAAGAAATTGGTCGTTCCATACTAAATTATAAGTTTGATTGGACAGTTTGTGTAAAAGCCTCAGTGAAGCTGATTTATTACGCATTTCCAGTGATATGTTTCTTGTGGAAAGTTATTTAGTTTTGTTGACTGATTATGTTAGTTTTTGCTAACCTGTCTCTATACGTGTCACTAAGTGAAGTCAGTATTTATTTAATTATTTATTTCTTTTTCAGGTTGATAATTCTGAATATTATGACACACCAAAAAGAATTAAACAAGCAATTACTGAAGACCTCTTCCAAGTTACCCAGAGCTCAACACCAGGTTCCTTAGTTTTGAAGAAAAACTGTGGATGCATACTAAAATTTGGTTCTAAAAAGAAACCCGTAATTGTTGAATGTGAAGACAATACACAACCAGTTGAATGTCCATGTCAGAAGGTTACAAACTGGGCCAATAATCTGATTAGTCTTCCGTATTGTAAAAGAGAGCCCTCCGGTGGTAGAGTAAACACTGAAGTACTTACTCGTCAGAAATCTGAAGACATGGCTATCTATGCCACTGTAGACATGTCTAGAAAAACGAACAGACAAAGTGGGGCAGCTTCTGAAAAGGATATGCAAGAATCCGAGTCTGCATTTTCTAATTATCAAAACGTAGAACCAGCACATGAACATGAAGGAGCTTATGCTAACTATGAAAACCTTGAATTTGCATTGTCATTAGAATATTACGAAAACGCAAAAGATTTATTAAAGAAAGCAGGTGTGACGCAAAAGGAATTGGACGCACTAAGCGCTAATGTTGAACTGGCATCTTCAGAATTACCCAAAAAACGATTGTGTACAAAATGTGGTCACACGCAGCACAAAACGCAAGAGACAAAGAAAAATAAAAGTGACGAATACTTGCTCATGGAACCATCTAAAGACGTTAAGAGAGATATTTGTCGTACAATAGGACCGAATCCGGGTTACACGCCCATGTCACCCAACCCAAACTGGTCTCAAAGTCTAAAACATCCGCTGCACAAACTTCACAAAGTAGACATAGAGAAGTCACTTAGTATACCAACTCTAAATGGGGACACACGAAGACCTCATTTTGAAGTAACTTCATCAAATAACAACAAAGAACCGCTACAGAAAAGATCCAGTTCAGTCGACTCGGCGCGACTTCTTGAAGACCTCAAAGAATTCGACAGTAGTATCGGAAGTCATGCCACATCTTCTTCACTTGAGACTTTACGAAATTTAGCAATAGAGAATAGGAGGTCCTCATCACCATGTGAAAATGAGAGAGAATGCTACGATTGCTGCAAATCTTCCGGATCAGAGAACAAGACTTCTGAAGGAAGCTCGTCCCAAGAGGTTCCTCATTTACGGAACAAACTAATGGATAACGCTCAAATTAAAAGGTCGTCTAGTGTTCCGTGTAAGTCTGGCGGGAACAGGGACTCGTCAAGTTCAAACGATTCCGGAGTCTCTAGTTGTTCGATGAAACACGGAGGAGAGTTTCAAGAGTTCGAGACGCCACTTACTTCCGGCCACTCGCGCTATCAGTATATGATTCACAAACGAATGCGGGGTAATTTGTCCGGATGTGTGCACTCCTCTTTACCGAGGAAATCTAAATCTTCAGATCTTTTGCGAGAGCAGTCCATGCAACTGTACAAGGGCGTGGGGTCGGCCAAGTCATCGTCGGCTGAGGCGGAAGTCCCGGTCCTACCTCCGAAGCAATTCAAAGGTAATTTTCTGGATCATTTACTTGCTTTGATCCACTTTTTTATTGAGTATTTTTAGGCGTATTTATATCAAAAGCTTGCTCCTCGATTCGAAGAAATAAATAGGTTTTCTCCCAAAGGGCCGTTTTGTAATTATTGAGTGGAGTCAGTCGGCGTTATCGCGTTTTCATTTTCTGCAGAAATTAATTACTGAAATACTGAGATACAAAGGCGTTTGTAGCTTTGATCTTCGGTAATGCGGTTGTTTTGATTGCGAATTATGATAACAAGTTATTAATTTTCCCCGTGAAATAAGGGCGTCTATCGATGAGTCACTTATAAATTATATTCAATTCTCGTGCTCTTACATCTTTGCTTATGCTAGGCTTTAAAACCAGTTTTGATGCTCAGGACGTGTAATTTTTAATATTTCCCTTTTCAAAGACTAAGACTGTACATAATAACATAAAAGGAAAACTGCTTATTTTGTATAAATAAAAATAGAAAAAGTATCATGCGTTACAAAGATAAAAAAACACCCATAATTAAACAGTTTTCTGACCAAAGCTATTAAATTCATCAAGAAGGAAGAAAGCAAAAACAATGGCAAGAAAGAACATCAACAAGATCTTGTTTTTTTTAAACAATTTTAAAATGTGAGAGAAATCAGACTATCTAACTTATTTAGAAAAATCATTTTGATTTTGACTAAAATATTTACCTTTGATTTTAGCTCGGGCGACAAATTTTCTTTCTCTGAGCACGTGTCATCTAATGTAGTAATTTACTTTCAGGGGTGTTGGATACGCACAGTACGTCAAGTGGCACGTCAGACATGTCGGACTACATCGAGACGCTCTCACTCACCTCTTCGCACTCCTCCTCCGATACTCCATCTACCATGAGGTGCGTCACATTTATTTTATACGTGTTGGCTAGAAAGTGGGTACTAGCCAGCCGCTTTCTACCCACAGCGGCTTGTTAAACTTTTCCAACCTAGAGAGTTTCATAGTCAGAATACACAGTTTTTGTTATCAAGGATGGTGCTTTTAGCCTGAAGATATAGATTATTTTTAACCAAACTTTGCTAACTCGGAATATTATTAATTTAGAGTATAAAGACTCTTTATTCCCATTACATGAAAGTACTCACAGAGTACTTGATAATGAACGGTAAGGAAGTCCGGGATTAAATTAAAACTTTTCATCTTAAGCCTTGAGTTTGTTAAAAAGTACATTTTTAACTTTTCACTTGCATTTTTCGCTGCTAATTATTATTGTTGTTGTTTTCATTTTTCTGTTTATTTTTTTTTCATGCAGGACTTTTTGAATAAAGGCCCTTGCTCGACCTGTAAACGTACCCTAAACCAATGAGCGTGTATGTGCGGGTTGGTGAGAGTAGAGGAAGTGAGGGAAGTATGTCAAGATCATAGATGGTTGAAGCAAGGTGGAAGGATGTGCTCTCTATCTATGCCTACAAGTGCGATGTTTTTGATTGTCATCATCATCATATCTTGTGGATTGTAAGATCGATTACCGACTCCAGATAACCTGGTGTCAAAGTTGTTGAGCCGCTTTGGCCTCTGTCATGGCTCTTAATGACTACTTCCGTAAATAGAAGTAGGGACAAACGGCTCAAAGTATCATCCGAAGCACGGAATAATTTTACTTCTTGTAATGTCCCTAACCAAATTGGGGAAGTCACACAAAGTGATATTTGTTTGACAGTGTCCCCACCAAGAATCGAACCTAGAACCTCAGGTACGAATGCCAAACTTTTTAACCATTATAGCAAGGCCACTGTAAGCAGCCTATTTTGGTATTTACAGGGTTAATTTTTCCTTGCTGATCATAATTTTCTGACACTGTCTGACTGACAGCTGTCGGATTCTTAGGATGGACCAAAAAGTTAATGTTTGTAATACTGTTGTTTTCGTTGGACAGGATGAGCCGGCAGCCAACCAGTACCTTGCGCCCGCGTTCTGGAAAGGAATACCATAATCTGGACCCCGTCATCACTTCCATGTACAAGACTGGGAAAGACCTCGCCAACTACACCAACCTACCATAAAATATCTCAACACATCTGAGTATAACGACTAGCTTACGGACTTTTACTAATAAGAATAAATATGTACATACTTTACGATGTAACGATAAATTCTAAAATTGTTCTTTATTTTATACAAGTAATTAGTGTGAAAGCTAAAACCATAAGACTAGAAACAAGAATCATCGTGAAAATAAACTTAAATATGAATTGAAGTAAAACGTTACAAAACAATAGAAACTTCAGTAATTATTTCCAAGTTTTTAACAAAGAACGAAACATCGCCGGAAGTCGGAACACCGCTCCTCTTCATTTTCGTTATTATTTTTATCGCAGAAAAGACTGAATTTTTACATTTTGATTAGCTTTTTAATATGCTGTTTATTTAACTAAAGCGGAACGATCTAGTCACAAATATATGTTAAAACTTGTATTATATAGTTTTAAGTGACAGTGAGTTTAAAATTTCTAGAAAGTAACTTGTACAAAAATGGGGTAAAATTTATTAAACAACGATTTATGCAGTGTAGTCATTAGATTGAAGAGGTTTTGTACGATATTTGTCTAGTCAGTATTTATCCCTCTACATGTGTATACCTCTCTATATCGTCAGCAATAAGCACTTTACCTCCCGAGAGTGTTGGAGTAATAGTTTCCTGTGTTGGTGCATAATGTATTCTAGTTTTGAATATTTGTAATGTTTCGGTTACAACTGGAGCTACAATAGATAATGAAACACCGCGTATTTGTGGTCACATTGTATTTTTTTCATTTCACGCTCGAGATGAACTGTAAAGGTCAGGGCGAACATTTGATAGTGTTTTTATATAAGAAACATTTTCTCCAGAAAATAAGATTTTTAGTGATGGCTGTATTACTTTAAGTTACGAGTAAAAGAAAAAAATATCATCACACAATTGTTTTCAATAGATCCAGATCCGGTTTCAGCCAAATTAAAGTGATATTATTTAGAACCAATTTTGTAACCTAATGTGTCTGGACGTTGCCTCAATGTGTCTCAATATTTAAAAAGAAAAAACACAAAATTATGCAAATTTTCAATCTTTCCATAAAACAAAACAGCTTTTCCTCAAACTGAATTTTGCTTTAAGCCCACTGTTTTCCAAACCTGAAAATCCTCGAATAACGATGACACATCGACTGTAAACAGTCAGACAGTGTGACAAAAAGCTGTTTATAACGAGGTGATTGATCACGAGCGGGTGACAGGCGCTAGGCGGGACGAGCCGTGCAATAAATACACTGTCTTATTCGACCGATGTCGGAGCTCCTTTGTGTTGCCAGATAGCATTCGATATACCTATGCACAGGGCGTCAAAATATGGAAGTAGTCATGATTTGTTGTATGAGATATTTTATACCTTATCCCGAATCTATTCAAGTGCGAATGAATAGGCTTCTTCTGGGCAAGCTTTATCGTCAACCTCATCTCTGTCCTCATCGGCCATAAAAAAAGCTGAAAAAGCTGAGTAAGAACAATGTTTTTAAAAAAACTTAACTTTGGATAAAAATCCTTCTCGTGATTCAACTAAAAATTATATATTCAATTAACATTGTTATTGATCTCATAAAGTCACTGAGGGTCTTGTGTCGTGAGTATTAAGCAACGGTATATAAATAAATATTTAAATGTACATGACTACCGTGAAAATATCTAATTTATTATTAATTATTCATATAGTTCCACTAGAAAGATTCGAATTCAGGAACATCGGCTTGGCGACCAGGTCACACAATTCCGGTTGTCAAAAATAGAGCAGTTTATTATGATTTTTGTCCGGAATAAGCCTTAAAATTAATTCAAAATTCAAATTCAAAATTCAAACTTTATTTCAAGTAACAAAGACCCATACATTACTCGAAATAAATAATGCTTTGAAACAAATATTATTAAGAGTGAGTTGTTCAGTGTCATAGTCATATTCTACTACCAAGTATTGTTGCACCCTTTAGGTCACAAAACAATGTAGACCATCGATAGGTTATAAACTATACCATCTATTCTTGGCAAGGCAGTCACGTGAATACACCTGCTAGTAAATGTCTTGACAATGTAAACCGACCCGACTACCAAAGTGATACCTATATCAGTAGTGATTTCGCTAGATGTATTGTACCTACCACTTTATTTCATTCTTATACTTACATGTTACCTATACATATGAATAAACATATAGTAATTTGTCTTCTGCCTTTCATTATTCATCTTGCTTCCACCATCAATCAAATAAGTCATGCAAATAAATAGGTACGAATATCTAAGATGTAGAATTTTGTTTAGTAATGGTATGTGGATTTAACGTCTCTACATTTCATTCTGTTGAAAAGTTCATCATTTTCATCCATTGGCTATCAGAGTTTTCAAGTCGCCACATGAATCAAATGGCAGTCACTCTAAAATTAGTGATTTTATCATACTTTAAACTAGCCAGCTCTGTAAAAACAAATAAGACTAAGCCACTGATGATGAATACTACAAAAGCTGGCCAAGTACGAGTCGGACTTGCGCACAGAGGTAGAAAAAATACTGTCTTAGTCAGGGCTGGGGCGCACAGTCGCGCAGAAGTGTATTAAATTCGCGCGAGTCCGACTCGCACTTAACTAGCTTTTATTATTTGTTGTTTTCTATAGCCACTAATAAATATACCAACATTTACGTTTGTAATTGTGCCCGTTTTTACGATAGAGCTACCCCTCAAGTTCCCTTCTTTTAACCCATTACTTTTTTTTTCTTTTTTTCTTTCTTTCTTTCACTATATATAAGGTAATTTTAACGTAAAACCTCTCGGGTGGAAGTAGAATAACTTTCGTTCTACGAAGGAAACTAAAATAAAAGAGATTTTTTTTACTGTGTATGGGCTTACTCTTGACCTCGATCTAGCCTTGAGGACAGAGATAAGGTCGACGATGAAACGAGCTTGCCCAGAAGAAGCCTATTCACTCGCGACTTAAATAGATTCGGGTTATAAGTGCTCGGGAACACAGACGCAGGCAGAGATTTCCACTCCTTAGCTGTGCGCATTATAAAGGATGTTTCAAAGCGCTTTGTGCGGATGTGTGGAATATAGATGTGAAAATATATATCTTTTTAATTCAATTTATTAAAATTGTAGAGTAATTTGTCCAGATACGTGCGTAGATCTACCACCCGATAGGTTTTGCGTTAGTAGAAATACAAGTTGTGGCAAAAAACATTAATATAGAAAACAGGTATATAATCTGGTGCAGAATGCAATACACGACGACTGTACAGAGTGGTGGGGAGGAGGCAAGGAGGAGGTTATGTATCCGCATACATTAGCAGATAGCGCGAGTCGCAGCTCGCGATCTGATAAGCGAGGTTTATAACGCGACAGATAAAAACACACCAAATGCGCTCTGTAATGCCCTCTGATACAGTCTGCCGCACGTAGGTAAAAACACTGTTGTTTTGAGACTGACTTTATTACTTAGAAGTAACATTGATATACGTAGTCGAATATTCCGCTTATCTGAGGTTGACTCTACAAGCATACTGTTCTAAGCGGCTGTTTTAAAGCAATGGAAAAACGTTACTTTTACCCAATTCTTTTATAATTTTACAAACAGTTCATTTTGCTATCACCATCCATCGCAAGTCACAAAATATGTGTAAGGGACAGGTTTACGATACTGAAAGGGGATGATCAATCAAAGTAACTAAACAACTTCAAGTGAATAAAATATTCAGAAAATGAAAAAAAAGTCGGCCTCTCCATAAGAACTGTATATTAACGAACCATTACTAAATGACGTCAAGTTTTAGTAGCTATAAATTCTGAAGCAAAGAACATAAAACAAGATTTTATCGACGCACTAGAAATGATGAAAAGAATATGGATGTTCATCACTTTTCTTCTTATGGCATCTTACTGATACTGCTTGGTGAGAATATTAGAGTCTAAAATATTAAAGTCTAGAGCCACATCTTAAACATTATACTATAACTACAACATATAACATAGAGGTAACTAACATCTTTAATGCACCCTGCTCAATAATTTCGGACCAACTGCGACTTGGACCAAGTGCGTCTAGACGATCTGCGTTTTGGACGAATTGCGTTTTGGACCATCTGCTGCTACGTCACATATCTAATGTCTATCTTCTATTTAATATCTGTCTGATATTTATTGTATCAAATTTTAGTCGAAATATAATCGAACAAATTATATCATCATCATATTAGTTATTTTTCCTGTTCAAAAAAATTCAAATTTATTTCAAAATAAGTCCACGTTCTTATCCCTTTACAATTTTAATACGCCTGCCTAATCCAAGTCGGAAATAAGCGATAACAATACCAATTTTCCTAAAAAAACTCGGAATACCAATTTTAATCAAGAAAACGAGAGCTCCGCTTCCAGTTCAGACACAAGAAAAAGCTCCATCTTCCCTGCATAAGCATAATAAGAGACTTAAGAATATTAAAATATATATATATATATATATAATCATCCCATCACGGTAAATGTTGATCCAGTTTAGATTTAGAACAAATGTTGATCCGCCTATTTCGTGTGTACATTTGGCTCCGGAGTGAGATAGAGCTGTATTAATCGAATATATGAATTCAGCGTGTGACGTCAGTGGATGTGCATTTGCCTGTTTTTAAATTACTCGTCATAAAATTTTACGGTTTTAGTTGATCCAATAACGGTCAAAAAAATGATACTGACGCGTATAATGTGGCTCCGGTTTATATCTGACTGTTAGTGGTAAATGTTGCTCCGGAGCTGAATATGAAGGGTACGTACTAAAAAACAGAACGGCAACATCGCACTAGCGTGCGAATGAAATAAAGTTAAAGTGTGACAAGATGCTGTCGCGCATTTCTGCGCAAGAGATGTATTTCTATCTACCTCAGGCAGTCTGGTCCAAGCAGTCAAGTGAGTGTGTTGTGGATAATGGTGAGTACCGAGTTTATTGTTTTTATTGAAGTGCCGCTACTTACGTAAACTACAAAATAATTAGATGTCAGTATTAAGTTTTAAATGAATTGGGCATTAAGCATCAACTTAAACTTTGTCCTATTGTATAAGAATTTTGCATAGCCAAAAAAAAAGTCAAAAAAATATGTTTATTCAATATAGGTTTGCATTACAAACGCTTATTGCGCGTCAAACAGATGGTCAGTTCACTACACCAGTTGGCGTACTTCTGTGGAGAAGAACTGCCAAGAAACTCCACAGGCATCGCTCTTTTTAAAATAGCATCATATAATGTCGCGTAACAGCAGCAGGTACTTGTTAGGTATTTTGTGATGAAAGTGTAAAAGCTAATCTGAGTTTGTAAACCAGGGTTCATGTTGCATTACAGGTCACGTTAATAATCGGTCACAAACTACTTTAGTCTGTAGGTGTGGTTTTTTGCATTTTCTTGTTACGTGATAGATGGGTAATAAATGAAAAGTTTTTCAAAACCTACGGTAAAAACGTACAACTATAACCTCTAACTCTGTTTTAAAGAGAATCGCAAATTATTATTTTCCAAGCTTCTATGCGATTCTAAAACATGTTATTTCGTACAGAATCTGAAACAACGCGGCGATAAAAAATTTTTTTTGCATTTTATAAATCTGTTGCCTACCTATTTATTTTATTATTTATTATTTTATTGCTTAGATTGATGGTCTGAGACCACGGTGACCATGGACAGGAAGTCCCGGCCTGAGGTGGTCCACCAGGTTTATGTATGGAGAATAATAATAATTATATTTCGTCGCTTCATTCTTCAGATATAATTTGTTTACAAGTAGTAGTCCTTAATTCGCCAGGCAGACGATGCACGCATTTAAGAGTAATTCATTTGATTCTCTTATTTAAAACGATTTCCGTCCGTGTTCACTTCACCACTGTAGCTGACATTCGCTCCATTCCTTTTTCGTGCGGGGCAGTGAACGCACGCGTCCCATGCCGAAGCGCAATGTTCAATAAGAAGTAGATAGATTATACCTGAAGTTGTAATATTGAAGTTAAATTACAAATATTTAAAATTATTTTCGATAAAATAAGTTTTTGCTCCGTGTGTTAGTGTAATCGTACTGGATTCAAAACTTTTCAGTAAGTGTTGTTTTGATTATTAATTATTTCTAAGAGAGAAAAATTTTCAAGATTACCCACATGTTCTATTCTTAAATTTGCTAAACAAATTGAAGTGTTTATTACGGCCTACGAGTATCTTGCGGCCCGATACCTCCAGTTACTTGTTTTGTATACAAAAACGTAACATGACAACGTAACAACCATGATTATGACCTATCGGTCGCACCCAGAACTTTTACGAAAATTATGGAAAATTTAATAAGATAGACGTAAACCATATAATGACATTTTGTTTATGACAATTCCGACAAACGTTAGAACATTGTCTAATCGAGAGATTTTGAAACCTTTTCAATATATATTTTTTTTGTAGTTAATTACTACAAAATTTCATTACCACCTACACAGGCTTAAAATTTTTAGCCTTCGTTTACGTCATACAATTTTATCTTTTCTTACCTTCCGACAAACAAAGTAAAAATAAAGGAAAGTAACAAAATTAAACGTTACCGACGTATTAAGTATACGTGTGTATGATGTGTGTTAGATGTTTTTTCGTCTAATGGCGAAAGTTACGAGGGTAAGTAAAAAATGAAATATATTTTCTTTTTTTGTGTTTTAAACATTTATTACCAAGTGAATCATAGAACAACTTACGTCGGAATGGACTGCGAGTCAATTGCGACGGCAGTAACTTCGAGTTACCGCCTAATATTATTTACGATGTGTTACGTGAATGGATACGATGGAATGCGATTGTCTATCTATTATTATGTCGGGATTGACTGCGAGTCAATTGCGACGGCGTTAACTGCGAGTTAAGGCCAAATAATATTGACAATACGCGATATCTACGTAGATATGAACTGTGGGTTACCAAGTATCTATTGCTTGTCGGGATTGACTGCGAGTCAATTGCGACGGTGTTAACTGCGAGTTAACGCCACATATTATCGAAAATACGTGATGTATAAAGTTGCCTATCTATTATTATGTCGGGATTGACTGCGAGTCAATTGCAACGGCCCTAACTGCGAGTTATGGCCAAATAATGTAGACAAAAATCGACATATGAATATATTTTTACTGCGATTCAACTATCTATTGTCTGTCGGGATTGGCTGCGAGCCAATAACGACGGTGTTAACTGCGAGTTAACGCCAAACTATCTGTTGGTTGTCGGGATTGACTGCGAGTCAATAACGACGGCTTAACTGCGAGTTATGTCAAACCATATCAGCATAAATCATGCATAAAAATACAAGTTATCTATTTTCACGTCGGAATCGACTGTGAGTCAATCTTAACGGCGTTAACTGCGAGTTAAGGCCAAATAATGATTAAAATATGCGATATTAAAATTGCTATTGACTGAGAGTCAACTTTTTATTGTTAAGGTCGGCATTGACCGAGAGTCAATTACGACGGCGGTAACTGTGACTTAACGTCAAAATTTATCGTCAATGAAAACAATAATATCAAGTTCATCTATGTGTGTCGTCTGCGATACATTGTCTTTAGTTTTCACAACAAGCCTTTTTGTTTCTTAACCATAACCAGAATATTTTTATTGTAAAATACCCACCTACTAAAATTTTATTTTTGGGTGCCAGTAATAGTAAAGAGAACAAAACCGTCCACGAGGCAAAAGATCATGCCAGCCCTGGACCAACCGACACCTAAGGTCTGGACACCTGAGGAGTCTTCGAGACACCTTAGGCGTCTACGTTTGATACGCCAAACTTGTTCTCTATCATATTCACGACACACTGTCGAACTTTTGTACGCCTAAGTATATTGAAAAAAGGCATGCCTATAGACAAGCACATACTTCTCAAATATCACCTAATACCGGTTTATTGTAAATTATTACAAACACCGATACTAAATTGCTAATTGAATTCCAGGCTTAGATAAAAATATCTCCGCTTGCATGTACAAGTATCTGTAAAAGACAAAACTTGTTTTTATAAAAAAGTTAAAGCAAATAAAACTATTGAGAGATAAAGATGCATCTTTTCAAACGTCGGGAGCTCGTTTAACCCAGAAGAAGAAGCCTTGGTCGGGTCCTCATTACCCGTCAAATGGGGGGGGGGGGGAGCGAGGTTACAGGCAGGCTCTGGCCTTATCCCCAAGCTCAAGCAGCATCGACTAAAAGTTACAATCCATCCAAAACTCATGCTCCAGCACAGAACCGTAACACAAGTACATGCTGGTATAATACAATGTTTTTTTTTCAACACTTCCTGTGTCCGGATAATTCTACGAAGTAGAAAATCGCAATATTTCATAACCACAATGTTGCTATAATACATGCATAAGCATGAACCCTAAACACCACAGTATCCTAGTGTTACCTGGGAAAAACGAGGAAATAATATTCCGTGTAGTGCTAATGTAACGTGAAATCCACGTTTAAAATTTACCCTCAAGAAAAGCCAATATACAAAGTTTATATTGATTTTAACTGGAGAATAAGTTCCTATTTCCAGCGTTACAACCGTTACGAGTCACATTCCATTGGAATTTATATTGGATACCTAATTTTAAAGCACCAAAACGCAATAGCTGTAACCGATTTATTCTAAATCCAAGAAATAAATGTACCTATTGCAACGTGTCATTCAACCGCCTCAAAAATTATGTTTTGAAAAACGGCTTCCTTGCTACGAAAAGCCCATCTCTTAATTTATGTTTTTAAGATGACCGAAAATTTCTACATTTAAATTTTCAACATAATATATGAAAGAAGTCACGCTATATAATTCTTTACGATTTTACAACCGTGCCTTATGAATATTATGATATTTTAGAAGATCTTATCTGATGGTATGGTAATGTTTCTACAAATTCCTGGCCATCACAAGATACTTGTCTTACAGAAAGAAATTAAATACAGACAACTCCCTAACTAGTACCTAGTGTGGAGCAGTAAATAAAACCAAAGGCTACGAAGAAGGCCGAAGAAGTAAAATATTTGTTTTAAGGTTACAAAAAAAAAAAACAAAAGAGTATGTAGGTACCATACCATATTGTACAAATAACTTGTCAAAATTGGCAATGGTACGATTGGCACAATATTTATTTATTTAAATTTTACGAAACACAAATTGCCGCAGGTGCCAGCTGAGTCAATGAAAGTCACTCCCGGGCTCTGTGTGCAAACTTTTAAGACACAGCTTTAAAGTTCGCTGTACTCTTAGTTTTGCTCTTAGCGACAATCCTTAGCGATTTATGTTTTTTTTTTTTTATGAAAACTAGATCCAGACGCTGTAGCTATGGATACTTTATCCTTTGACCTGGACATTTTATGCGGTTCCGGTTCCTTTTATATTTGGGAAAAATTACTGATGACGAAGGCACCAGTATTTTGTGTTTTCACAAGGCCTTCTCTGCCTTTTAGCCCATCTTAATTATTTATATCATACAAAATAAGTGTCCTTCAACACTTGAAACTTTTATAATCCATATCAGAGTATACTGTTCCTTTTTAACTAATCTTACAGGTCCTGCGGGTAGCATTCACGCACCACTTGATCCTCTCGCTTGCACTGACGTTCTCTTGAGCTTCGCTGTCTGAGGCTCCTATTTAACAATATATGTCAAAATACGCTTTGGGTAACAGCTTGTCCCCAGAAAAAACGCAAACGTGTTTGATAGTCCTACAACCAACAACTACTGTTATTTTTGACAAAACAACGTGACGAGATGTTTGGTTCGTATGAACAGCTGTACAACGGCTCTCTTGACAATCATCGTTTGCCGTAATCTTTGCTACTTACTTATTAGGTGATAGAATTGGAACCAATAATTGGTTTAAAACCTTCTTCTACTTACAATCACAAGCCTAATCGGCCTAGTACTCGTAATAGTTACTTGGGACACACAACTAATAAGTAAATAAGTGTGTATCTAAATAGTCCCTTAATTTAGAGTTAATGATATAAAATAAAATGAACAGATCAGCGATTTCACTATATGCTCATAGGGCACAAAAATTTTCAATAATAAAAAGTGAATACTTATATTATTTTGCAAATAATGGAGTTGAGATAGCCATAACGTATTTAATCAAACTTCCACTGCGGGCTAAGATTAGCCGATATTGTTCTAATATTATTTAACTGAATATATTATGCACTCGTGTTCTGTCCATATTTTTGTTCAAAAAATAAAATCAAGAACTGCCAATGTAGGAAAATTGTAAATATCAATTAACATCCACGTTAATCAGCTTAAGCAGCTGTGATTTATAAGCTGGTTGATTTACCAGAAACACTATCTGAGAGAAGACTTGTCGACACATGCATCTTCCCCGCTTTGCAAAATTGCAACTCTCTCAGCCTCGACTCGTGAAAACAGCTGGCTGGACCAGCACGTCTAGCAATTTTATTAGTTTGATATATTAGACCAGTACGTAGATGATTTTATAATATCAGTTGTATCGAATGAGTAACTTATTATATAAGTTGATTTTTGTTGCATACTTGCTTTTGGTATAAATCAAAGGTTATTTATTATCTGCTTGGATCAGCAAATTACAGATTTTTTCAACGAATTACTATTTGTAATTCGTTGGCTTAGATAGTTAAACTAGAACATCTTGTATAGTAGTTATACAGTTGTTTCACAGTAACCAAACAAAACTTTGTTCTCTAAACATCTACTTGTAAACAAATTATATCTGAAGAATGAAGCGACGAAATATAATAGATGATCAAACGAACTCCAGGAGTGAAGTTCGATCGTTATTATATGAGTCGCTTCATTCGAAGATATAATAATATAACAACCCTCCCTCCCAAAAAACCAAACACTGTGTCACAAGTTGTGGTTTCCACCCAAATGCAAAGTTTTGTTTAAAGGTTCATAGGTACAGACTCTAAAAAATGAAGCGAATGTCAGCTACAGTGGTGAAGTGAACACGGACGGAAATCGTTTTAAATAAGAGAATCAAATGAATTACTCTTAAATGCGTGCATCGTCTGCCTGGCGAATTAAGGACTACTACTTGTAAACAAATTATATCTTCGAATGAAGCGACTCATATAATAACGATCGAACTTCACTCCTGGAGTTCGTTTGATCATCTATTGTATCCGATCTTTCACTGGATGGTTTGTCTACGACAACTATTTTTCGATGCTAGTGTATGTTTCAGAAATATTTCGCTTTAATTATTTTTGTTAGAGTCAAGTTCCCCCCCGCCAACCAGCGAAACTGTTGTATTTGGAAATGTATCAAAAATCACGGTAGTAGTGTACCTAAATGATTAATTTAAAAGGAAAACTATCAATATCAAGTAGGCTTTACAGGTTATCGAATAATAGACTAACTTAAAAAAATATACAATTAAGAAATTTAGTACCTACTACAAATATCATAAAAAAATATTTTGATGATTAACTGTCTTATGAGTCGCCCTGAGTAGTGAGATTCCATTCAAACATAATTACGTTTTTATTTTTTAAAGGTACGACCGAACCACATCAAACTTTGTACACGTAATGTAATGCGACATATCTATGCTTGTGATTGGTTTCCATTAAATTTGAAATTTCATTATGTGCGTTATAGCTGAAATTGCAAAAATTGCCTTTTTGTTTGAAAAAGATTATTTTCGCTCTTATTTTGTAATGGATTAATATTTTCAAACAAAAACTTAAATATTACAAGCATAGATTTATGCCCCATCTGATAATGTGCACAAAGTTTGGTAAAGGTCGGTCAAACCGTTTAAAAAAAAACTTAACTACGTTTTTATGGGATTTTGTGACCCCGGGGGCCCCTTAAGTATTACAGTATTTAGTATTGGACAACTACGGAACCCTACACTTTGCTTGGCCTGACACGTGCTTAGCCGGTTATTTTTATTTATAGAAGTCAAATCGCAAGATGCCGACATGAAAGAAACTTTATCAAAATTAAATTAAAAATTTAAAAAAAACCCCGACAAAAAACGATCCCCTAAAAAGTAAAAAAATATAAATTGCCTACACACACTTGCGCTAAAGATGATACTTGTTATATTTTGTTGTATTGTTGTTGTGCAATAAACAGTTTTTACTTATTTTTACTATTGTTGACCCTTAAGTGCGTTGGGGGACCGCTAAGAAAAGAAAGTAGGTAACTGCAACAAAACAATTTACGTATATTGTGTATTTAAATGTTTACTTAGCGGTCCCCCAACGCATTTAAGAGTCAACAAAAATAAGTAAAAACTGTTTATTGCACAACAACAATACAACAAAATATAACAAGTATCATCTTTAGCGCAAGTGTGTGTAGGCAATTTATATTTTTTTACTTTTTAGGGGATCGTTTTTTGTCGGGGGTTTTTTTAAATTTTAAATTTAATTTTATTTGTAGCTTTTCAAACTTTTTATTTAGTTACTTTGAACTACTAAGCTTTTCATTCGCAGCACTACTTTAGCTCCTACAGCTAATTTAATTTTTAGTTTGACAGCTGTCATCCGAAATGTAGATCTCATCGAGACCGATCATTTGTCTCAGCACATGAGTAGTCTAGGGTCAGAGTTTTCGAGTTATAGTGATTTTTAGTTTGACAGCTGTCATCCGAAATGTAGATCTCATCGAGACCTATCATTTGACTCAGCACACGAGTAGTTTAGGGTCAGTAGTTTCCAAGTTATGGGGTTTTTGGTTTGACAGTCTGTCATCCGAAATGTGGATCTCATCGAGACCTATCATTTGTCTCAGTACACGAGTAGTCTAGGGTCTGTAGTTTTCGAGTTATAGCGATATATAGTTTGACAGCTGTCATCCGAAATGTAGATCACATCGAGACCTATCATTTGTCTCAGCACACGAATAGTTTAGGGTCAGTAGTTTTCGAGTTATAGCTATATTTAGTTTGACAGCTGTCATCCTAAATGTAGATCACATCGAGACCTATCATTTGTCTCAGCACACGAATAGTCTAGGGTCAGTAGTTTTCGAGTTATAGTGATATATAGTTTGACAGCTGTCATCCGAAATGTAGATCTCATACATTTAGGATTCGCTATTAAATAATGATCAAAAACCAGTACGTCAAGTCTGTTTTGCACATATGACAGAGACAAAAAAGATGTTTTGGTCATTATCACATTTTAAAACTACTGAGAACTTTTGTATATATTGAGCCTGCTCTAACTTGGTATGATTATTTGCAAATCCATTTCTATACTTCATCCGAGATCTGACGCGACATCTGATGCGAATTTAAAATTTTTTCCCCACCTAAAAAAATGCCAAGCGCTGATAAAGAAATTTTCACTTCAAAAATTGACGCGTTGCGTCGCTCGCTTCGACTCTGTCGCAGTGGTAATTCAGCCTAACTGATCCCATTTAATTGCCCATCTTCGAAATCTAAACCTTACCCTAACATGTCATATTTAAAGTCATGGTTACCTTACCATGTTCTTAGAATATCATGTAAGTAATACGGTACCAAATTTGGAATCGATAGGACATATGGAAGGTAGTCAGATCCCCTCATCAACCATTAAAGAGCTGATGATCTTCGAACGGCTGATCAGGTCATGGTTGCCTTACCATATACTTTCAATATCATTGAAGTAATACGGTACCAAATTTCGTATCGATAGGAATACATATGGAAGGTAGTCAGATCCCCTCAACTATTAAAGAGCTGATGATCTTCAAACGGCCGATCAGGTCATGGTTACCTTACCATTTACTTTCAATATTATTGAAGTAACATGGTACCAAATTTCTAATCGATCGGATATAAGAAAGTTAGTCAGATCCTCTCATCAACTAGAAATGAGCTGATGATCCTCGAACCGCTGAACAGATTTCCATGAAACATGGCTAAGAACACTCGGGATAAAATTATCTATGACAAAAAAAACTAAACGAAAATCGGTTCATCCGTTTGGAAGCTACGATACCACAGACAGATACACAGATACACCGATACACAGATACACAGACAGACACGTCAAACTTATAACACCCCTCTGTTTTTGCGTCGGGGGTTAAAAAGAGAGAGACTGTAAGGTAGGTAGTTAGTACAAGTAATTTTAATAACTTTCACGTAATTTGATGTTTTTTTTATTTTTCTTTATTACGAAGTCTTTTTTGTCCTACTTTTGTTTTGTAGGTAGGTACTAGGTAAGTATGTAACTTTGTAAATTTATCATTCTTCTTATTTTTATTAGCTCTAATACAGTGAGTTGTTAATGTACTAGCTCAATGGGGCTCTTGATATTCCACATCAGGTACTCCAGGTCCTCAATTTGTAACCGAAACGGCGTAGACTCGCTCTATTTGCATTGTATTCTGCATGACATTCAATAAGTATTCTGTAAAGAATCTACATTGAATAAAATTATCTGAATCTGAATCTGAATCTAAGTGCCAGCAGAAGCGGCCCATCACGATGAACAACTTTTACAAAGGCATAATTTCCGTATCTCGTACAGTTTAACTGGACTCTTGATGTTCCACGTCAGGTACTCCAGACCCTCGATAGCTGATAAAAAGTAGCCTATGTCCGTCTCCGGCGTGCTAGCAATCTTTGTACTAAAATTCACGAAGATTTGTAGTAAGCGAAACGGCAACGTTGGAGTGACCACCGTCGGCCAATCACGGAGGATGTAAGAAAGTGCTTCATTGTGATTGGTCCGTTTGAATCGGATCAACATTTATCGGAGCGGATTTGTATATTGGAGCCACATTTGACAAGCGTACTTTTCAGTCGAGTGACGTCACAAGAATGTCAAATGTTGATCCGATTGGAGCCACATTGGTATGAAAAAAAGCGTAATGGATCAACATAAGGCCTTCGGATCAACATTTGTTTTTGGATCAACTTTTAACTGATCGTACGTCTTGAAAGATCAACATTTACCGTGATGGTATCTCTATATACCCTCCTATACCCACTCTATACCCTCAAAACATAAAGAAGCATTATTTAACAGATATAAATAAATATACAAACAAATATGACATCACAGCCCCCCCACTACAGGATGTGAAAAGATCTTCCAAAAAAAAAATTATGGGTTCTGACCATGAAACTGAACAACATTGCCTAAGAAACATGGGTCGAAAAATAAAAACTATTTTGGTGTGCCCATAGCAATCTGCATAACGCGGCAGTGCATTTTGTATGGAAGACAATACAGAGTGAATTTGAAAACATTCGACACATTTTGAGAATGAACTCAGACCACGAAACTGAACAACTTTCCCCAAGGAAAACAGGTCGTTAGACGTAAAAAAAAATCGATCTGCCATACAAAATGTATGGTCAGCTGACTGACTTTACTATGAAAGGGTACAATTTTTTTTCGTCCGACGACCTATGTTCCTAGGCGAATGTTGTTCAGTTTCGCGGTTTGAACTCAATCTCAAAACTTGTCGAATGTTTTCGATTTCACCGAGTAGTTATTTGTTATATACAAGGCAAAAAATTGTTATTCGGCGCGAGTGCCTTATATTGAAATTGGAGCAAGCGAAGGATTCTAGGACTCACTTCGCTCGTGGCTCAAAAGAAGAATCCTCAGCGTTACGAGGGTTTCAAGGCAAGAGACGCGAAATAACTTTGCTGCCGAGCGAAACACAAAGTTTCACCTCATTACCTACTGTTAACAGCGAGGAAAACGCTAACGAATAGTGCCAGTACCTTATAACATAATTCTTCATCACGTTCTAATTACAAAAACCATGTCCACGCTAGCTGCCAAAAATGTCTTTTGCACGCAAATTTCGACCAATATTGCAAAGTAGAAGCACCAAGGGAGCAAAGAACTATTTAAGAGCGAGAACATTTTTTGAATCCTGAGCGCTGCACCCTTGCAGCTTGCAGCTTGGCCAGCTTGTTGTAGCGACGTATTTTGAATCCCTATTCAAAGTACGTCGCTCGAGCTTTAAAATAGTGTTGCTCCCGAAATGGAAACTCTACTTTTTATCACCCTCTATGAGAAAATAAGTAAATGCAGTTATGAATATGTAAGAAAAGTACGTTTATATATTTACATAAAAACAATAAGATATGAGATTTTTTTTGCTATTGAAAATTAAATATAATACAAATAATTAGAGGCTAATAACAACCGAACACAGCAAGGTTCAAATTTCTTTGCTAATAACGATATCCACATTCCTAATTCCCCGTAGGGGAGCAGTGCCTCATGTCCTCCGTACTAGTAGCCTAGCGCTATGCTACTCAGCAGGTGAGCACGCATGCGCCGTGTGGGGGCGATCGGCTCATTCGAGGGATGTGGACACTGCTCTCAACGAAACCTGCCGAATAGTTACGGGCACCCTGAAGCCAACACCGCTGGGCCACTTATACTCCTTTGCTGGAATAGCTCCTCCGGACGTCAGGCGTCGGGTAGTCTGTGCTATTGAGAAGCAAAAACAGGAATTAGACAGCAGACACCTACTTTACGGCCATAACCCACCACCCTCACGCCTTAACAGCCGTCACAGTTTTATCAAAGACACCATGCCGCTCGATTTAGATCCATCCAAGGCTAGGGTAGAACTGTGGTCAAAAAGGTACCCTCCTGACAACATTCATATCCCAACTGCCGAAAAGCTGCCACCAGGTCATGATCTTCCTTGGTCCATATGGAAGTCACTAAACAGACTGCGGTCGGGCGTTGGCAGGTGCGGGGAACTCATGAAGAGGTGGGGCTTCTCTGATAACGACAAGTGTGAATGCGGTATTTTGCAAACCATGACACACTTGCTGTCGTGCCCTACTTCTCCAGTTTCCTGCACTCGGAGAGACCTTTTTGAAGGCAACCAAAAGGCTATTGATGTGGCTACTTTTTGGGCTAAGCGTTTATAGTCAGTTTTGCCATTGACTCGAAAAGAAGAAGAAGAAGAATTCAAATTACTTTTAATCCCTTAGGGATTAAATAGCTCTTTTCGAAAAGATGTAATAAAAAATATTTTGACATTTCGTCCTATGTTTCTTGGCAAAAAAAAATTATTGTATTGCCACAATCTTCAGTTTTTGGGGGATGTCATCCTGCATAATTTGCTACAATCTTGCATCCTTGCGCACTCTGTATAAAAAATTATCCTTAAGGGATCAAGTGCAAGATAAATGACAATATAATCAGAAAATCTTGGCTTATCTTGCGATTTAACTCTCTGAAAGATGGCATAATATCAGAGGGGACTCCATCCGTCTCGCTTTGAGGATATTTCAAATTTTTATGACTCAGAAGTCGTCTCATAAATTCGGCGCGAGTTTTATATTGCAGCGGCTTTAAAACTGTGCTCTATATTGAAATTCTAAAGAACTGGCCGTAATTCTTCCCATTCTGTGGAAACTTTATCAAATTGAATTACAAAGTTGCAAGAAAATAGCTGAAATAAAATAAAGAGTCAATACTTTATTATCTTTTTGTAATTTTTAAAAGTTAAATGGCGATAAAAACTTTAGCCAATTACAGGATCACTTACCTAGCCAAAATAAGATAAACTCAAATATGTTTCCAACGCATACTTTTACACACTAATCCTGTCACTTACGAGTATTTAGACCAATCAAGCTGACTCAAATATTACATGTTATTAAAAGGATGCAATCGCTAGTTATCAATGTAAGCCTATAGACAATAAAAAAAAAGTTTTACAATTTAAATTATTTTATTGTACTTACTTAATTATCCAATCACTAACATATAGAAAAAAAAAAGTTCAATCTATATAATAAAATCGTAAAGGCAAAAAAGTCTGTACATTGAACATATTGAAAAAAAAACAACCAGGACGACTTAAAATGATTAACTGAACATGTTTGTACAGTTTTTAAAATTTTTGTTTGTTTGTCTGTTTGACATAGCATCACGCAAAAACTACTTTACGGATTTTGACGAAACTTTAAATATTGATAGTGTATGTTCCAGAATAACATCATATACAAAAAAAAAAAAAAACCGGCCAAGTGCGAGTCGGACTCGCGCACTGAGGGTTCCGTACCACCACATAAACATAATTGTATTAGTTGAAATTTCAGTAAGTTAATGTGCTAGATTTTAGTCCGACACGCGCTTGACCAAATTTTATTATTTGTTATTATTTTATAGCTTATGCACTATAAACATACCAATTTTCAAGTTTGTAAACTAAAAACAAAAATCGCCTCAGCGACCATCCAACTTGACCCCTCTCTTATATGAATGTTCTTGAAACGGGAGCTCACCACAATTGGTTACCATTAGTTGTGAGAAAAGTTGTAATATTTAATGATTTCAGACTTTCCCATTATTTGTACTGTGAGACCTAGCTTCATGCCAAATTTCATAATTTTAGGTCAACGGGAAGTACCCTGTAGGTTTTGCATTTTTGAATAAATGTATGGAGATGAGGACATAAAATGCCATATCTTTTGATTGCGTCGTTGTAAAAAATTGAAATTTTCAGATCTTGTGTGGTTCATGGATCCTAATATATGGTATTAATTTCAACCTGATCCCTTTACCCGTTCGTGAAATAAAGGGTCTTGACAGACAGACAGACAGACAGACAGACAGACAGACAGACGGACAACAAAGTGATCCTATAAGGGTTCCGTTTTTTTCTTTTGAGGTACGGAACCCTAAAAACTTACTTACTTTACTTCAATTTTATTTACAGACTATTTACAGTATATTTGAAAAATATTTACAGCATATTAATAGAATATTTACAAACAGTTTGTAAATATTATATTTGTAGTATTAAAAATTTACATTCATATAGGTACCTACCTACTTTTACCTGAGACAGCATGTTTAAAATAACTTTCAAATCATAAACTACCTAAATACTTTTTTTTATATATATCGGAATATCTTGGGACATGAGTAATAAAGCGGTAAAGCACTTTTAAAATATTTTAATCACATTGATCAAGTGAACACAATTTAATTTTAATTAGTTACCAACTAAATAATTATTATAAAAAAGTAAAACGATATTACAAAAGTATCACTCATAAGGAAAACAGCGATCCGTGCACCGAGCGTGCCAAAGCAGAACTGAAACTTGCTCGCTTGCGGGGTTCTTCTCGCTGCAGCGCAGCTGCAGCGGGGAGAGCCTTTCTGGCCTGGGGCCACTGAGGCTGGTGTCACTCGACGCCTGCAACTACAGGCGTGTCACGGGGGCGGCCTCCCGAGGGGCCTGTCGAGTCCGGTCTTCACGCCGCGGCGAGGCAGCCCACCAGGTGATTCCCCGTTGGGGGAGGCCTAGTGAGCGCCTACGAGCCAGCGGCGGCTTCTCTTCGTCGGAGGTGGGCGGGCGCGGTGCGGCGTCGGCACGCTTGCGCGGCGCGCGCGCACTGCGCACGTCGTGGTTGGGGGCTGGTGGTAGGGGCCCACAGTCCTGACTACTCGACGGGGAGTAGTGGACGTGGGCTGCCTGGTGTGGAGGGGAGGGGCCTCAGCATCCTGTCCTCATGCGAGCCAGGATGGAGACACCCTCCGTGACAATCGCCGCCGGGTCGGTGCCTGCCCTCACGGCCTTGAGGACGGAGAGCAGGAGCTCGATGGCGAGGTCGATTGCGTCGGCTGCGTTGCTAGTGGTCGCCCCCGGGTGCTTCACCGTCTTGCCCACGTTTTGTGGGGCGGCGACCGCTTCCTGGGGCGTCTGATTCGGCGTGGGTGTTGCAGCTGTGCTGGGAGGCGCCTTCGACTGCTTCGCCTTCCTCCCCGCGGGAGGCGGGGCGGCGACCGCTTTCGACGGCGCTAGTTGCGGAGGGATAAGGCCGGCTGAGATGGCGGCGGCGGCGGCTGGATTGGTGGAGGCGGCGGCTGGATTGGCGGAGGCGGACCCCTTCTTCCTCCTCCTTCCTCTCCTCTTCCTGGCCGGCCCACCGGGCTCGTTCGCGGAGGCCATGAGTGACCCCGGCGCGTTCGACTCTCCCTTGGGCTCGGCGACGACCCTGGCCGGTGTTGTGGGCTGGGTGGAGGTTCGCGGTGCGGTGCCGGCTTTCTTGTTGCGAACCTCGCGGCGCAGGATTGCGCACGCGAGGCTGTTCGCCGGGTGGGCCTGCCCGCAGTTCGCGCAGGTGGCGGGCTCGGTGCGTGGGCGTGGGCACTCCTTCGCCGGGTGCTCCTCGCCGCAGCAGACGCAGGCTTGCCGCCGGTGGCAATTGTGCGAGCTGTGTCGGAACAGCTGGCACCGGTGGCATTGCGGGACTCTCTGCTTCCCACGCCATCCCTCGATCTTCACGCCGGGCACACACAGGAGCTCGCTCACTGCGTAAATGCTCGGGGTGAGGTTTGGCGTGTAGGTGAGCTGGGCGAAGTGAATGCACCCAGGGCGTCCTCGGCGGGCTTGGATGGGGCGCACGAACTGCGGTTCGTAGCCCAGGCGGCGTAGCTCGGCGGCGATGTCGTCCGGGCTCGTGTCGGCTGGCAGACCGCGTATCGCGACCTTCAGCGGCTTTTCTTCTTTCGGCGCGTAGGCGAACCACGAGAGTCCGGTCTGCCCCTCCAGCGCAGTGAGGTAGCGCTGGTAGGCCCGGAACTCATCAGCGGTTTGCGCCAGGAAGCGCAGCCCCTTGCCGTAGGGGCGCACATTCGGCGCGTGGCCCAACTGCTCCTTCAGAGCACGGAGGTGGCGGGCCCAGTCGGGGAAGTTATCCACCACTATAGGGGGTGGCTTCCGCGCCGACCGGGGCTGTCCTGCGGCTGGCTTTGCGTTTGGGGCCATCTGCTGCGTCACCGGGGTAGGGGGCGGTGAGCGGGGTTTGGCGGAGGCGGCCGCACCCGCGTATGAGGCGGGGGGCGGGGTAGGTGGCAGCGTCGGTGCGGGGGCCGTCGATGTAGACGGCGGCGGCGTCGTAGTTTGGTCCATGTCTTGCGATGTGGACTGCGGCGACAGGGTGAGCCGGCGGGGCGCCGGTTGCGGAGCGGGGGGGGAGGCCGGGGGCCTGTCCCTCCTTTCAAGGCGCGGGTCACGCCATGGGACCTGCGTCGGCGGCTTGTAGGTTACTAGTGGCGTGGGCTGGATGGCCCAGGGAGGCGGCTGTCGGGGGCCCGCGGTTGCGGGGGATTTCGTCGGGGTGCGGTGAAGCGGCGGCGAGGCGGGCGCCTTTGCGGCGCGCTCGTTGGCGTATTCTTCCCGAAGGTAGAAGGCCTGGGCAACATTGCGGGGTGTCCTCGGTCTCTTCTTAACCTTCGCGATGGAGGCGGGGGGAGTCATGTCTCCCTAAGAGGCAGCGTGCTGGGTGTCGCGTCCACACGTAGACAAAACCTACCCCCAGAGGGGCTGGGGGCAGGTGGGCGAGTCGTACGCGGTTTGTGGGTATCTGGGCTCCTCACGTCATGTAAACAACCCAGAATACCCACCGCGAGGTAATATCTACCGAATGTGGGTAGTCAGAAAAAGTGCGCGGACTGGATCTGACCTCCTCGACGCGACAGGCGTGAAACTTGCTCCTTCCGAGCGCTGCCTTTTATACAAGGTAGTGGGGGGCGCTTGTTGCGTCATTCGCATCACCTGACCGCCCGGTGCACATTCCGCAAACGTTAAGAGAACGTGGTTTTCCTTTCTGTACGGCTAGGCACGATGACGACTCCGACACGGCCATGCTGACGAGCGCACGTCCTCGTGCGTATCCATGAAATCGATCAGTTATCTATGAAAAGAAATAAAACCTTATTAATTACACAGTTCGACCATCCTGATAACCACAATCATTTATTCAGTAATGCCATTGGACCAGTTAACTCTTCAATAGCATTTCTGATTTAATAGAACTAGATTGACCAAATACCTTCAATACTGCCGTTGGACTGGTAATCCCTTCAACGGCCAAAACATACTTGACTAGCAATCCTAGTAGCGCAACACACCAAGCAAAGTGCTACTCAGTCACTGGACTAGTAACCCTTCAGTAATAGTTACACTGGCCTAGAAACCCTTCAAACACTGGACCGGTAACCCTGCAGTGATTGATACACTGGGCCGGAAACCCTGCAGTGATTGGACTGGTAACCCTTCAGTGTCACACTGGACCGGAAACCCTACAATGACTGAACCAGCATCCTCCCAGTGCATTGAACCACCAGGCTGGAACCTAAACATCAGAGAAATCGCATAAATTGTCCACAACACTGTCAGTCGTCATGGTTTCAGATCCAACTGATAACGTGTCTTCGGAATCTATACTCACAGTGTCTGAATCAGGTGGATTATGAACCATAGCATTAGTAACCAATCTAACACAGTCACCTGATGCTGGTGTTTCTGTATCAGAAGAACCATAGGGTATAAAGTCATGATTCTCTTCCACCGACATGGCTTCATCACTGTCAGTATAGTTTTCAATGACATCTAAGAATCCTGTTTGGCCACTGGGTACTTTTCTTAAGTTTTCGTGGGCGTACTTGTAAATTCTGTTGGAACCATTTATGTGTTTTAGTTCGTACCTGTCGTTATCGAGGACTGCCACTACTTTGTAGGTACCCTTAAATTTTTTGTCTAGTTTAGTTTGGTGTCGTTTTTCGCATTTCAATAAAACAAAATCTCCTATAGAAAAATGTTTAATAGTCGCCTTACCTCTGTTGAAGCGAGTCACATCCTTTTCGGCAAGTACCTCAATGGTAGCAGATGCGCTAGACCGGGCTTCTTCAAGATTTGTCCTGTTGAGGTCATCAGCAGTCGGAGAGATTTTTGAGATGCCTAAAGAATTACCTTTTATGCCAAACATCAACTCTAAGGGAGATAAACCAGTCACCCTGCATCGACTACTGTTCAGTGCTAGTTGAATTTCTCCCAATTGATCTCGCCAAATGTTATCAGAGTTGCATTCGACTATAGTGAGCAAACTCTTCAGAGTGCGCATCACTTGCTCAACCTGGCCGTTGGCCCTACTTGAACCTGTTGCAATGAGATGCAACTCGATATTGTGATCTTTACAGAATTTTTTAAAATCTGTCATAGCATAGTCATAGCAACGACCTCTATCAGCGATTATGCGCTTCGGTGCTCCAAATAGATTGACTGATTTACGGATTGCATCTACAGCGTTTTGTGAGTTTAAAGAAGGCGTGTATTGTAGAAGAACAAATTTTGTAAATGAATCGATAAGAACCGAACAGTACTCACGTGATTCACTCTTCCCGCTTAATTTTCCAGAGATATCTACATGAACAGTGTGCCGTGGAACGGAAACTTTCGGAATAGGGTGAAGCTGCACTTGCTGAGCTCCTGAAGGTCCCTTTGAAGTCTGGCAGACAATGCAAGAATCTGAAAACTTTTTAACATATTTGTGCATATTAGGAAACCAATAAAGTTCATACAGTTTGTCTAGCGTTTTTTCAAATCCCAAATGTTTTAATTCACAATGGACATGATTTATTAAACTCCATACCAGTGACCGAGGAACAATAGGTAACCAACTACTGGTTTTCCTACGCTGAACCTTTCTATACAGCACCCCTTTCCTAACATCGTAGGTTTGTGCAACGCTTTCGGGTAAATCATTGGATCTTAGTTTTGTAATAATGTCGAAAATTTCAGGATCACGTTGCTGTTCAACTTGGATCCAATTTTTATCTAATTCAGTGAAGTTTACAACTTTTTGGGGAGTTTTAGTCTTATTGTTATCAGTGTGAATTGGATTTCGAGACAGGAAATCTGCATGAGCCATTTGTTTGCCTTCCTTGTACTCGATATTGAAATCATAGGCTTGTAGGATCGCCCACCAACGGTGAACTCTCGGTGTAAGGTCTTTTTTTGAATGAGAGGCCTTCAAAGAATTACAGTCAGTAAACACTGTAAACTTCCGACCATATACAAAATGACGAAAGTGTTCTACAGCACGAACTACGGCCAGCGTCTCCAGCTCATAGAAGTGATAACGAGACTCTGCATCATTTGTTCGCTGGCTGTAATATGCTACTACGTGAGGACTACCATCTTTTCTTTGATTTATTACGGCTCCGTACCCTTCCGAGCTAGCATCTGTATGAATTTCAATCGGTAAGGTAGGATCAAAAATTTTAAGAACCGATTCATTAGTTAGGTGCTTTATAATGGTCTTATGAATTTCGTCATGTTCGTCAGTCCATTTAATTTTGCCATGGCCTTTTGTTAATGGATATAAAGGTTTCATGAGCCTTGAGAAATCGGGTATAAATTTCCGAAAGTATGAAGCCAAACCTATTAGTTGTCTGACTTGAGTAACAGTTTTTGGGGGAGGAACATTAGTCAATGCGTCGATTTTTTTTGGGTTGGGTCTTAATTCGCCGGAAGAAATAACAAAACCAAGGTATTCAGATTTCTTTTTCACAAAACTACATTTCTTAAAATTGAACGTAAACCCGAAATCAGTTAAAGTTTGTAATAATCTGTCTAATCGATCCAAACCTTCATCGACAGTTTCAGATACTGAAAGGACATCATCCATATATACGAGTATCCTATCATCATCGAGAGGTTTCAAAGCATTGTTTATGGCTCTCTGAAAAACTTGTGGAGCATTGCGCAAGCCAAAAGGCATTGCTAGAAATTCAAATTGCCCCTTAGGGGTTACAAAAGCAGTTTTTTCGACTGAATCTTTATGCACTGGTAACTGATGAAAACCGGATGCCATATCCATTGTACAGAAATAATTGGCACCATGAAGTTTGTTAATCTGATCATCGATTAATGGTAATGGGTAATTGTCATGCTTAGTATTGGCATTTAACTCACGGTAGTCGACGCACATACGTGGCTCATCCGCTTCGTCCTTTTTCTTAACTAGCAGTATAGGGCTTGCAAATGGCGATGAACTCTCTCTTATTATGTTAGCATCACGTAGTTCCTTTATCTTTTTGTCCACCACCTGTTGTTCTGCTGGAGATAACCTGTAAGGTCTTCGTTGAACTGTTCTAGTAGGGTCGATTAAATCAATATGTAACTCACCTGTAGTGATCCGAGTCTTAGGAAAATTTTGGGTAAAGCGATCAGAATATTTTTTTTAAAACTTCAAGCAATTTTACCTTTTCTGTTCCGGTCAAATCAGTTTTTATTGAATTTAAGTCTAAGTTTGAAGCAAATTTTGTAGACGAACACGTAAAATTTTCTTTGAACAAAATAGACTCATTGCTGATCTCAACTGAAATTCCAGATTCCAACAAATCACGCCCTAATAGAACAGCTTCACTCAAACAATCGTCAGGTACAACGAAGAAAAGAACGGTGATTAAAATAGCCTGTATTATGATACTGCATTTAATCTGTAACCGACTGCTGACATTATCATGGCCAATACCTTTCAATTCTACGAATTCATGAGATTTTTCCCCTTTAATAAAGTGTGATTGACTTTCCCTAATCAAACTACATTCAGAACCAGAATCAAAAATGAATGGGATGGTTTTACCTTGAACTTCTAACGTACCTCGTGCAATTTTAGAGCAAATGTTAACTTCCTTGGTCTTTGTTGTCTTCTGGGGTTGAGCTTCTTTCTTCTCTTGTCGATTAGGGCACGAAGAAACAACGTGGCCAGGCTGGCCACACGCATAACAGGTCACTGTTGGTCCTTGCACCTCCTTCTGTGATGGTGTGATTGGTTTTGCATACGGCCGATTCTTGCTTCGACACTCGGAACCTCGGTGTCCAATCCATCCACAAAAGTTGCAGTTACCGCGGTATAAAGGTAATCGTGGTTTTTTGTTATCAGCTGCATACTCATCAAGATCATCGCCTTGTTTTCTTTTCATAGATATACCACGCAGTACTCGAAAGAGCTGTGCTTTATCATTGATAATGGATGAGTTGAGTTGTCTTCGTATGGCATCATTGCATTGGGATAAGACTGAAATCGTGAAGCCAGTAATAACTTTTTCTGGCATGTAATCATCAGGAATTTTCTCAATAAGTTGCCATAAACGTAGACCCCCTTGGGCGGCACTTTCATCTTTTCCAAAGTGAAATTTTATCACTCTATCAAAATGATCTTGCATTGTCATTGGCTTAGAAAACTTGGCCAAGAGAAGTTCTTTGATGTTAGGCCATGTTATTTCACCGTGATTTACCTTGGTAAGGCATGTGGCAGCACAACCTCTCAGTGCCTTGGTTAACGCCAAAATCAGGTCCACACCAGTGAGCTTCTTGTTTAACACAATCATTTCCGTGAGTTCACACCAACCTTCAATATCTGCATCTGGTTCTTCAGGGTCGAATTTCACCAATGACACTGGTACTGGAGCAGAAGCTGGTCTAGATATTTGATTTGCCAATTTTAAAAGCACAGCTTCCATGCTTTCTGAAAACGTCATTGTTGTTTTTTCCTCATGGTCCTGATTTTCACCCGTCGGCTGGTCCGATCCCAGTTCTGATATCGGAATATCTTGGGACATGAGTAATAAAGCGGTAAAGCACTTTTAAAATAGTTCTAGTTCATTTCCCTCTCTATGGAAAACAGCTCTTGTTCGTCCCATTCCTAAGATTAATTGTCCTAATGTTGCAAAAGACCTTCGTCCTATAAGTCTGCTACCATATTTGTCTAAAATCCTCGAGAAAGTAGTATATAACCAACTCATAAGCTACTGTGAATCTCAACATATTCTTCCTGAGCTTCAATCCGGTTTCAGAAGGGGTCGCAGTACAGCTACCGCGCTCATTGATGTGGTAGATAATATCCTTTCATTTAGTGACAAGGGCTGTGCTACTATTCTCGTGTTACTCGACTACTCCCGCGCTTTTGACTGCATAAATGTGTCGTTGCTTCTCTCGAAAATGGCTTATTACGGATTCCATATATCTGCAATAAAGTGGTTTGATTCGTATCTTACAGGGCGCTCACAAATAGTTGAGATCAGTAAATTGGATGGTTCAACTCTAACATCTAGCGAGAGCCCTGTAGTGAGGGGTGTACCACAAGGATCAATTCTAGGACCACTTTTGTTTATCCTCTACACGGCAGATCTGACGAAGTGTATAAAAAATTGTAGTTACCATCTCTATGCAGATGACCTGCAATTATATCATCCTATAAATAGCTCTCAGTTTTCCGATTCAATTGGCAGGACAAATGATGATCTTAATCGTATAGCCTTGTGGTCTGCAAAAAACTGTTTAGTTCTCAATCCGGGCAAATCAAAATATCTCGTTTTGGGCACTGATTTGCAGATATCAAAAACTATTACTTTTAACCCGGGGGTAAACATGATGGGAGTAGATATAGAACGCGTGGATAAAGCGCGCAATCTGGGTGTCTTAATGGATGGTAAGCTACGTTTTGAAGACCGCGTTCTAGAAGTTGTACGGCAGTGTTTCTATCGCTTGAAAGTTCTTTACCGTATAAGAGATTTCATCAGTACAGATTTGCGCATAATGTTGTGTGAAACCCTAGTACTGTCGAAACTAAATTACTGCATTACTGTTTTTGGTCCCTGTCTTTTTGCTAAAACTTTAAACTTGATCCAACGAGTACAAAATGCCTGTGCACGGTTTTGTTTCAAAATCCCGCCACGTACACATGTCTCACCATATTTAAATACTTCTAAGTTACTCAACATGCGTGACCGTTTGAAATTATACACAGCAACACTGATGTTTGGTGTGGTTAAAAATAAGCTTCCAGAATACCTGTACAAGAAACTTAATTGGTGTTCATACAACAAAAAATACGCAATACGTACTTGTGTACCACCTCTTCTTATACCGAATCACCGGACAGCTGCTTTTCGCAGTAGTTTTAGATACCACGCTACTAAGATATGGAACAATATCCCACCACCTCTGCGGAATACTACGTCAGTGAAATATTTTAAACAAAAGTATAAACTCTTTCTGCTACAAGGTGTAAATAGTGGAGTGGAAATCTAAAACTATATGCTTTAGTTGAACTGCAAATAAATTAATTACTTATACACAACATAATATTTTACTCTGCTATTTCGAGTCTTGTTTTTTTTTTATTAGAATGAATATAATATGATTTTATATTAAGATTCGACAAAATAAACCACGCGTTGCTCTGCAAACAAAGTTTCTTTAATTAGCCTTTTTCCACATTACAACGATAAACCTAGTGAGTTTAATTGTAACAATACCTCACCTGCAAACAAAGAAACGACATTCAAAGTTTATTTATGCCATTTCCAAATCTATTTTGTAATTTTAATTGTGAAAGAAGCACTTCGTATTTTTAACAATCCACCATGATGTTTTTTTATCTACTATATCTGACTGCTTTACCGACAACGCAAAACGCGCGAACATTCAAATGCAACAAGTTGAGAAAATATTATTTTCTTTACATCTCCCCCGCAAGGGAAGAAAATTTTTCCTAAAAATTTTCATATCAGGGCCTGTCTTCCTACGTTGGTTTCAATGTTTGAACCGGTATAAGTTTTGTGATGTGAAATAGGTTTGATTCTGTTTTCTTGTGGCCTGTATCTATCTTGAATATAGTGTTAGAAATTCTTTCAATTATCTTATATGGTCCAATTCTTAATTCTTCCAGTTTCTTTCTGTTCAGTTTGTTTCCATTTTCCACATATACCAGGTCTCCTACATTAAAGTCCCAACATTTTAGTTTTTTATCTATAATTTTCTTATTATAATTATGTGATTTTCTTGTGTTTTCCAGTGCTATTTTTCTATCTCTTATCCAGTCACTATGCCTTTTTTCTTGTTTTAACTCTTTCGGTAAAACAGTATCATCTGTACCATATAAAAGATAACTAGGTGAAAAACCAGTTACTGAGTGATTGGTTTCATTATATTTATTAGCACATTCTTTAGCTATCGTTGTCCAAGTTTTCTTTTGTCCTCCTTCATTTATTTTGCATCTTATTTTGTTCACTAATGTTTGGTTTAATCTCTCATTCAAACCATTTGAGAAAGGTGAATTTACTGCTGTAAATATCATTGTTATTTGCTTA
Organism: Athrips mouffetella; assembly: GCA_947532105.1. NCBI lineage: Eukaryota > Metazoa > Arthropoda > Insecta > Lepidoptera > Gelechiidae > Athrips > Athrips mouffetella. Next base: position 26,017,458 of record OX383976.1, read on the forward strand.
TTACTCAAAAAATTTTTAAATTCCGTTGAATTTATTCCTGGATATTGATCAGTGAGAAGTATATCTATGTCCTCTTTTTCTGTGACTTTTCCAACTAGTTTTATAAAATCATTTGCAGTTTGAGTTTTCGATGTCGATATGTAGGCGTATCTAGTAAAGTGATCAACTAACAAATGCAGATATTTTTTTGTTGATCTCGAACCTCCAAAACCTCCAATGGTGTCTATAGAGACAATTTCAAAAGGTTTTGTGGCTGGACCTAGATGAGACATAAATCCAAATCTTTCATTTTTTCTTGTTTTATTTTTTATACATATTTCACAAGTTTTACAAACTTCTTTTATATTTTTTGTCAGATTCTTTGCTGTGTAAATTGGTCCAATTGTGTTCTGCATTTGTCCAATTCCAATATGACACAGGTCTTCATGTACATTTTTAATTAGTTTTTTGCTGTATTCCTCTGATAATATAATTTTTTCTCTATTTTTGACTTTTTTAAAGTATACTTTTTCTTTTTCTGTCAGCTTATTTTTGTTGTTTTGTATTTCATTATTTTCATTTTGATCTAACAGAATATCTTCTAGATTAACTAAGTTTACAACTTTCAATTGATCCTCCACATTGTCATCTGATTCCAATACTGGGTTTCTACTTAAGCAATCTGCTTCCAAATTCTGTTTTCCTGGTGCATATTTTATCTTAAAATCATACTGTGATAAGTAATATGTCAAATCACCTAGCTCTTCGTCTGTTCTTGACTTCAGATTCATATTTTCCAGCGGTTTGTGGTCCGAATAAACTGTAAATGATTTTCCTATCAACCAGTATTGCCAATACCTCACGGCTTCTCTGATGGCTAAGCATTCCAAGTATATTGCTTTCTTTTTCTTCTGGCTTCCATTTAGTTTTTTTGAAAAATAGGCCACTGGCTTTTCTTTTCCATCTGGTTGTATCTGTTTTAAAATAGCTCCAACGCCTTCCAAGGAGGCATCTGTATAAATGTTGATCCGTTAATTCTGATCAAATATCTCCAATACAGGCTGGGAGCATAAAAGGTTTTTTATTGTCTCAAATGATTCTTGGCATTCATTGGTCCAAACAAACTTTTGATTTTTCCTAAGTAAATTATGCAGTGGTTCCAGTATTATTGCACTTCTTGGTATGTATTCATGGTAGAAATTTATTTTTCCTAAAAATTGTCTTACATTCTTCTGTGTTTTTGGAACTGGGAATTCTTTTATAGATAGCAAATTGTCTTTCACTGGTTTTATGGTGTTGTTTTGGATTATATGACCCAAATATTTTACTTGATCTGAAGCAAATGTACATTTTGTAAATTTCAATCGAAAACCTTCTGTTTTTATTGCTTCCAGCAGTTGTGTCAGATGTCTCATGTGCTCAGCATAATTTTCCGAAAATATCAATATATCATCAATATAATTTACGGCGAAATCTGTTAGTTTATATTTCCTCAATATGTTGTTTAATATTCTTTGAAAGATTGCTGGTGAAGTCTTTAATCCAAATGGTAAGCAGGTCCATTGAAAATGACCTTCTTGTGTTACAAATCCTGTTTTTTCTCTGTCTTCTATTCGTAGAGGTATTGACCAGAATGCAGAGTTTATGTCTAATGTTGTAAAATAATTGCAATTCCTGGTTTTTATCATTAAATCTTCAATCAAGGGAAATGGTTGTGCTTGAGGAAGTACAATCTTATTCAGGTCTCTGAAATCTATACATAGTCTTGTTTTTTTTTCTTCTTCTTTTTTAAATGCCAAAGTGACGGGTGCAGCAAATGGACTGTATGATTCTTCAATCAGTTTATGATCTAATAATTTTCCTATCTGTTCTTCTATTTCTTTTTTATCTTCTAAAGTACACCTGTAAGGCCTTTTACTGCAATACTTATCGACAATCAAGTCTATCCTTGCTTCATAGCCATTGACAGTGCCTACATCAAATTTATCTTTAGCAAATACCGATTTATATTTGTTTATCAATTCATGTATTTCCTCTTTTTCTTTTTCACTTAAGTGATTTATTTTCATTTCAAAGTCTTCTTCCTTTATGTGTTCATTAAAATTTATTTTGTATTCCTCTGTCTGGTTTTCATTTTTTCTCTCTTCCATTGTTTTTCTGTTGTTTGTTTTATCGATATTCTTCTCTTCTTCCTTCTTTTGATATTGATTCTGACTTATGTTTAGGTGTTCATTTTGACATAGTTTGAACATTTTTATCACATCTAATCCTATCAGAAAATCATATTTGAATTGTTTTTCATCAATAATGAACACATCAGCATTCATTTCGATATCAAATATCTTCAGTTTTAAATTTGTCAAACCCTTTGCTTTTTTAACACCATTAATTGTTATTAAATCGGCTTCATTTGAAGGCTTTCCTTCTCCTTTGATTTTTAATAACTTTGAGTTGATTAGGGAGACATTCGAGCCGGAATCATAAATCCCATCTACCTCCAATGTATCATTCAACAATAGTTTGACTTTAATTAATGGTGTGACGTTTAGTTTTTTTGGTCTGTTTCATTCAATTCCGTTTCTATCACTGTATTATTGATATGCTTGAAAGCATTTTTCTTCTCTTTGTTGTCTCCTTTTGTTTTAAACCAACAAGAGTCCTCAGAATGATAGCGTACACCTTTATTTAGTTTTTCACAATTCTTACACTGAGTGATTTCTTCATTTTTATTAGTCGTTCTTGTAAATACATATTTTCTTTTTGGTATAAAGCTCTTTTTATTTACCATATGTTCATACTTGCTTACCTCGTTAAACAAGTCCATTGTTTCTTTCAATGCTTCTCTATCTATCTTGTTAAGTATGAAGTCTGGCAAACCGGCTGCGATAAGATCCACTAATGTTCCTGCATCAATTGAGCTTCTCATTTCCAAAATTAGTTTTTCTTTTTTCATTGCATAATCCAACAAGGATCCCTCTTTATATTTAAACTGTAGTGCATTAGTAACAGGGTTCCATCCCTTGTTTGCAAATGTTTCACAAAATTTCTTTTTCCATAATGCCCATTCAGAGTCCATTGTCAATTTTATAATCATGGAGCTATACCAATCGGCACAGTTTTTATCCATAAACAATCTGAGTATTTCAATTTTCTTCTCGTCTGTAGTTACATTGAAGCGTATACATTCCTTTTCAAAAGTATCGATCCACTGACCTGCATTTGTGTTTCTACTTGTAAATTTTTCAATCACAAAACTCTCTGCGATGTGTTTTAAGTTTTGTGGTCTATTTTCCTGTGTTTGTTCTAAAAATTTCTGAAATAATTTTCCCAATGTGACATTTTCTTTCTGCTGTGCAGGAGTAGATTCTGATTGGTTCAATTCTTCAAGGAATTGTCCATTAAACTGCATATTATCATCTTCGTCTAAGTATATTTCTTTGAGTTCCTCCGACATTGTAATCCAAACTCTTCGTGTCTGGTATCTTTTGGTTAAAGTGTTTTTGACTTTAGTGAAAGCAGGTGTTTTTATAAGCTCTTTATGATTACTTACTGACTGGAACTCCTCTGGAATTGCATACACTTTATTATCACTTGTTGATATTGAGGTTATACAGTAAACATTTGTTTTTCCATCACTTCCAGGTAGTATAGTAAATTCAAACCGTAGCTTTTCCATGTTTATTAATTGGATTTCGTAAACCAAAATGTCGTTTTATAATATGATTTTATATTAAGATTCGACAAAATAAACCACGCGTTGCTCTGCAAACAAAGTTTCTTTAATTAGCCTTTTTCCACATTACAACGATAAACCTAGTGAGTTTAATTGTAACAATACCTCACCTGCAAACAAAGAAACGACATTCAAAGTTTATTTATGCCATTTCCAAATCTATTTTGTAATTTTAATTGTGAAAGAAGCACTTCGTATTTTTAACAATCCACCATGATGTTTTTTTATCTACTATATCTGACTGCTTTACCGACAACGCAAAACGCGCGAACATTCAAATGCAACAAGTTGAGAAAATATTATTTTCTTTACATGAATATTATATGTACAGTCAACAGAACATCTGTGGAAACACTTAGGACCTTATAGCATGGTAATAGAATTTACAAAGTTTCCACCGACGTGGTTGACCGTACGTAAGTAAGGGTTTAGATTATTTATGTTTTTAGATATTTATGTATACTTATATTATTATTTTTATTATTATTTTTAGATATATATTTTGTATTTATACATATATACACATATTAACTTTATTTCATACGTTTTTAGGGTTCCGTACCTCAAAAGAAAAAAACGGAACCCTTATAGGATCACTTTGTTGTCCGTCTGTCTGTCTGTCTGTCTGTCTGTCTGTCTGTCTGTCTGTCAAGACCCTTTATCTCACGAACGGGTAAAGATATCAGGTTGAAATTAATACCATATATTAGGATCCATGAACCACACAAGATCTGAAAATTTCAATTTTTTACAAGGACGCAATCAAAAGATATGGCATTTTATGTCCTCATCTCCATACATTTATTCAAAAATGAAAAACCTACAGGGTACTTCCCGTTGACCTAAAATTATGAAATTTGGCAAGAAGCTAGGTCTCACAGTACAAATAATGGGAAAAGTCTGAAATCATCAAATATTACAACTTTTCTCACAACTAATGGTAACCAATTGTGGTGAGCTCCCGTTTCAAGAACATTCATATAAGAGAGGGGCCAAGTTGGATGGTCGCTGAGGCGATTTTTGTTTTAGTTCTATTTAAAAACGGGAACACTTACAAACTTGAAAATTGGTATGTTTATAGTGCATAAGCTACAAAATAACAACAATAATAAAATTTGGTCAAGCGCGTGTCGGACTCAAAAAATCTAGCACATTAACTTACTTAAATTTCAACTAATACAATTATGTTTATTTGGTGGTACGGAACCCTCAGTGCGCGAGTCCGACTCGCACTTGGCCGGTTTTTTTTCATATATTCTCACATCATTGTAAGCTTGGCTATTTTTTTATTTTCTTTACTACTTATGTTCCTATTTATCATCATATTTAAATTTATGGCGACCCTCTTGTTTCCTGCCTGAGGTGCGGGCAGAATCATCAGCGTCGTAGCCCCCCACTACGACATCATGCTGAGTCCGGACCTTTTCTCTGGCACAGTACATTCAGATGGTGACTTACTAATATTATGTTCTTACCTGGCTTATTTCTGTTTTGTGTCTGTTTTGTACTGTGTTGGAAAATAAATGTGTTATCTATCTATCTAAAATATTTTAATCACATTGATCAAGTGAACACAATTTAATTTTAATTAGTTACCAACTAAATAATTATTATAAAAAAGTAAAACGATATTACAAAAATATCACTCATAAGGAAAACAGCGATCCGTGCACCGAGCGTGCCAAAGCAGAACTCAAACTTGCTCCTTTTTTTTTTTTTTTTTTGTAGTGGACTCCTGTTGTTAGCCCTATTGGCTGTCACAACTTCACCGGACGGTTGGGGAGCGGAAGGCTCTACCCAGAATAAACGCGGTAGGCTACAAGCCTAAGGGCGCCCCGCGGGGCTCGGACCTCGGCCTAGGTTGTTGCCGGGGATTGGAGAGAAGCGGCCTGGAATGTGCCTATAGTTCCCAAAGTATGGGACTGAACTGAAACGGGGGAAACTTGCTCTTTCCGAGCGCTGCCTTTTATACAAGGTAGTGGGGGGCGCTTGTTGCATCATTCGCATCACCTGACCGCCCGGTGCACGTTCCGCAAACGTTAAGAGAACGTGGTTTTCCTTTCTGTACGGCTAGGCACGATGACGACGCCGACATATACAATTTAATATAATTCAATGATGACTTGTAACAATGGTTATGAATAAAGAATCTGTATCTGTACTTACCAAACACGTAGTATCTCAACTTGGTATAATTTTACTTCCATACTATCTAACGACATTTGGGAAAGGACATAGAGTAGGTACCTTTTTTCTGAACTCCCGCCTACGAAATCGCGGGCAACAGCTAGTTGATAAATGAGATAAAAAATATTCATTCTTATTATTGCCCTCCAGATAATTATTGTCATTTAGTAAATTTGAATGAAATTAAACTAAAAATTAAAGAATTTCACATAAATTCACAATTCACAAAAAATTTAAACTATACCAATCATCATCATAACAACCTGTGAAATTTCCACTACAGGACAGGGAGTTCCCTCCAGAATTTTAGCTTTTGCTGGAAAAAATGTGGAGGGGAAGTACCATAGTCACCTCGCTTGTCAGCGTTACGGCTGGCACAATGGACCGCGTTTGTAGGTGACCGCAGTAAGAAACACGGTATGATACACAGGAAGATGCTGCTGCCCATCCTCCAGTTTATAACCCTTAGTCGCCTCTTATGACACCCACAAGTATGGGATGGTACTATTCTTTGCTGGCACTACACGGGACATACCAATCAAAGATATTCAATTATTCCCAAAACCAACCGCCACTTGACCGTTTTTTCGCAGTATTATAATATCCTCGCTTTGCGCTCATTTGCATAGCATTAACATCACAATTCTTTCTGTTTTCATATTGCATTTTGTTCTATTGTTGTGTTGGAAACAACCGGCGTCCTACATAAATTGCTTTGTTTCAGCTCGCCTCATTTGTGTTGCGTTGTGTCCTACGCCCGCCCGCTTTCACCTCGTTTAGGACTACTTTATTTGTATGAGTGAAACAGTACTGTTATTAGTTTCAGTATGTAACTTCTCGTTGGTCATATTTTTGCCCGTCTAATGTTGTGCGAGGGTTAAAGTTTTTGAACAAAGCTTACTTAAAATGTAGCCTAGATTAACAAAATGACATTTTGAAAACAAAACAACATGACTATGTATCTCTATGGACCAAGTGACTGATTTGGCCATTGCATTTTGAATAATGGCAATTTAAATCGAAAAGTAACTACACCCATATTTTTTTATCAACCCCGATATTTTAAGAAGTGATTCTGCCCATGAAACTGAACAATTTTTCCAAGAAACTATAGGTCAAATACGAAAAAAAAAATTTGCGTTCGCATACAAACTGCATCAGCTGATAGCACACTTTGTATGGGAGGTCGAAATATTTTTTTAGTATTTCAACCTTTGTTCCTTAGGAAAAGTTGTTTAGTTTTATGGGCAGAACCACCTCTTAAAATATCCGGGGTTATACAAAATAACGCTGTATTACGTGAATTTCATTATTTATCAGTGTCTATACCTAAAAATTTTTAGCATGGCAAAACATTTTACCAACTTACCACCACATTTTGCAGCTATATCAAGACTATTCTGCTCCATGATTATTAGTAATCAGCTAAAGCTGTCAGAAAAAACAAGTTTGTAAAACAATGTTATTTTTTCGGTCAAATATACTCTGGTTCATCTGGTTCGTGGTAGTTTGTCTGGTTCTATGGCTGCAAAATGTGTTGGTAAGCGTTTGCCGTGCTAAAAAAATTTAGGCATAGTCATAATGAATAATGCTATGCGATCGTTAGGTCTAACTGACATTTAAATTTAGAATACTGGACCTGTGGATGCAAACCATGATATTGTGAAATTTTTACAAATAAGATATTTCAAAGAACAAAAGATAACTTTATTACCGTCAGCAGTACAGCCTCTACGGAAATATGTATTTTCCGAACTATGTTCCACAGAAAAAGTTGTAAAGTTTCATTTATTATACAGAAATATACGAGTTTAGAATCGTTAAGGCCTTGTTGCTGCACACGTTTTATGTGTAAGCGTATAAGCTCTAGTTGGGTTTCCGGCCCAGTGGCTCGCGGCAGTATTGATTTGCTTCGGCTAATCTTACGTGCAGCTAATTGGCTAAGTTGTGTCGGTTGACCCGGGACCGCTCGCCGCTCGCCCGGTTAACCCGCGCCTATACCCGGATCATCGGGGAACCCCACTACCAACCGGTTTTAAAAATACAGGGTATTATTAGAGTTTTAAGGCTAATAGATTCCGACAAATTTGCTTTTGTTAGGATTAACATATTTTTTTATGGATGTGGCTTAAAGTTTGGCCTTTGCAGGTCTTCTTCAGGGAGGTCAGCAGTTCACGTACTAACTATCATGTTCCGCTGTGCTTTGTGTAACATTTCAGCGACATGAGCTAATCTTTTAGGTTGAAAAATAATTTTCGACCGATCTTTTCATGGAGAGAGCCTTTATTTTACTTTCAAAGTAGAAGTCTTAATATTTTGATCACTTTATAAAAAAAAATAGGTACCCCACTTATCCCACTGTGTTATTTATTGTGATAAATAGTAAATATGGAGTTGTAAATCTGTTGTAAATATTTTTTATTATGACTAGTCAGTTTTTACTACGATAAATTATTGTAACACAAAAATCATTTAAGAAATCGTTTGGGTAGAACTAAAATACTTTCTATGTGCATGAGTCGTAAAATTTACTCAAACCAATAAATGATCATTCTCCATTGAGAAGAGAACTTCTTGAAGTAATTTTCAATCAAGAGTCTGCACCGGAGCAAAACGGTAACCAATCTAACGGGTTGAGTCAGATATTGAGTTGAGCGGCGGAGAGCAGTGGAGTGGAGGGTCAGCACTAATAGCGCTAATCGAGGGCCATTCAGGGACTTGTAGTGATCTGTCTGATTGATTTCACACTTAGTCACACCACTTCAGGCGGGAACATCGGTTTGGTCCAAACACACAAAAGTTAGATATTTAGATTTCTTCATAGACTAAACCTAGGCCCATGTAGAGCCGGCTAAGAATAAAGCTAACCCTTCTCTCTCCGTTTTCTTATTCTTCTTTGCGCTTTAGCATCGGCTCTCCTCATCTTCTTGCGGCATGACATTCTGTCGAGGGTTGTCGGGTCGGGTAGGTTTTTTTATTTATCAGGATGTTCATGCTGGTACACCATCTGTATGGGGGGAGTCCTCTGCCTCTCTATTTCTCCGGCAAGTTTATAGCTGACTTGACCACGTGCTCGTTATCCTTCCGCATTACGTGTGCTTACCATCTTAAACGGGTTTCTTTGAGCGTCTTGGGTATTGGGGCCACTTTAAAGCTGCCGCGAATGTACCCATCTCTGCCCGTGTATGTCGTAAAAGGTGACTAAGAAATTTGAACCGCAGGATATGCAAAAGTGTTGTCCAGCAAACCGTATCATCTTACATATTGCAGTTACCAATCATCAAGGTACATGGTGCCAGCCGCAACGCTTATACAAGCGTGGTGTCTATGATGGTGCGCATGTTCCTATGAGATTCTGAAAGGAATTCCCTTCCTGTCCAGCACTGGACGTCTAATGGGATGTTATAATCCTATACTATTAAACGAGCAATATTTGTATACATATTTGTAAATAAATAAATATATTTGTAATCGTTTTCTCGAAAACGGCTCTAACGATTTCGATTAAATTTACCATATGGGGGTTTTCTGGAGCGAAAAATCTATCTAGCTAGGTCTCATGTCTGGGAATAATCGTTTTGCCTGTGTTTTTAACCATTTTCTAAAAATACCGCGTTTTAGACAGAAACCCACAGCGCCATCTGTTGGCGAGTAGCATAACTTGCTCACTCGATGATATTTTAATGTTGAGGCGGCTATTATAGAGCGAAGCTCGATTGACCAGGTACTAAGAATAAATCTACTACTATCCGTTTATGACCTCACAGTTATATCTCGTACTTTCTTTTCTCTTGTGATATGCTGAGGTAATTATAAACCAGTTTATGAAGAGCTTTTCCTAAGTACACCGCTTACCCAGCCACTTGAGAGAACCTTAATTCATTAAAAACTTTTGCTAGTAAACTCAATTGAAAATGCCAATAAAAAATTATATTCAAAAATTCAGATTGGCAGTTTCAATATGAAGGTTTAACCCCTCCAGCAAAATAAACCGTGCAACTCTGAGGACGGTATTAATTCCTTGCGAGGGTAACCCCATCGGCCGGATCGCGGTAACAAATTTGTGAGCCCCGCCTTTACCGTGCTCCTAAATGCTCGTTACTTGAGATAAACCACGCTTGCGATATTATGCTCTCCTGGTACAAGACGGCAGCTGGCAGCCTCTAATGAAAGATGATATGATAAGAAATTTGCACGTACGTACGCAGAACATCTTGATATTCTTTTTACTGACCTCAAATTTAATAGTCCTTATACATTTGATTGCGGGTGTCCAGCTACGATCATGAATTTTTGGTTTCAAGCTGTATCGTGCCTATTTGATCGACGCCATTTTGGCCAATAAAACAACAGAATATACAACGTCAACATCTGCAACCAAAGGCCCACATGAGAGCCGCCATAACTAAAAAATAAACCGATCCAGAGTATAGTGTCAAAATCTTTAGTTATTATATAGTTCTTTTAAGTCACACATTTCTATTGCGAGATCACAAACGAGACGAGATCTCCCTGCACTGATTGCGACACACAACGCACGCTCTTTCCTGAATAATTAATGCACTCAAAGTACTGAACTCAACCCCAGGACGAGTGAGGGGAAGGGACGAAGCAGGAGGGGGTACCAAGTAAATGAAGGCCCCATTATTCATTCAAAGTCTAAAAGTCAACATTTTCCATTAAAAAGTGAACTGAATACCAAAGCAACAAGTAGGTTCACCGGCGCCTTATTTAAAGGCAATCAGCAATTCAAAGCGGATAGGACGGACATTGGCTAGCTGGCTACCTCGCTGTTTGTACTTAGGTAAAGTCATACGTGTCTAAGTTGCGGCACGTACGCTACAGACGATATTCATCGCCGTAGTAGCCTATTTTGCTGTTCAATGCTGAAATTCAAAGCGAGCAGTGAATTCAGAAGTGTTTCAAAATATGTTACAAGTAGAATCCCTAGGTAGCCCGAGGCGAAGAGAGCCGTCCCTCATGAAGGCGGTCGGACATTAAAATTCATTTTTGCCAAATGTCACATTATTCTGTAATTCCTGCGGGAGCCGGGGGCGAATTTTTGTTTCAAATTATATCATCCAAGCTGGGGACCGCCATGTTGGCATTTGTACCCATATGAAAAAAATATTTTCTCTTGCGAGAAAATTGTGCTTGTTTTAAAGGATCTTTTGTTTACTTGAAGCCTTCAATTTGATATCTTTAACTTATTGTTGCACGTAACTCCATCCAGTGGCAATCGCACATTTAACTACAAAGTAATGACAACTTATTTTTCTAGTGGAAATCACAATTTTCCTAAGTTGAGTTCATGCAAATCTAGGTCACTGTTTATCTTTTACAAAAAGGTAAGTACTTTTAGGTAAGTTACATCAGGACCGGTCGTTAAGGATATCTTTAGGGGAGGCCTATGTCCAGCAGTGGACGTCTTTCGGCTGATATGATGATGATGATGATGATGGTGATGAAGTTACATCAAGATCAGATTCTGTTCAGTTGCGAGAAAGTAACAATTTTTTTAGGCCGCAAGTAAACAAACGAGCTGGTGGGTCACCTGATGGTAAGTGGTCACCACCGCACATAACACCCACTATCTTATTAGTGGAATATTTTGAACCAAATAAGACAGCAAAGTGCTTTTGCTAAGGTGGTATGTCTCTTGTGCCGGTAATTTCACTGGCTCCCTTACCCTTTGAACTGAAACACAGCAGTGCAAACAGTGCTGCTTCACGGCAGAAATAGGTAAGCGGGTGTTACTTCCCCGGACGGAGTTTGCACAAAAGCTCTACCACTACCTTTTTTTTTGAGGGGAAATCCATTATGGATACCCGGTCGCTGGGGAAGCGACCGGGTTATGTCAGACTCCACTGACTAAAACCCCCCGGTGACCAACCTCAGCGCATGACGGGTAGCTCTGGGATCTCCTTGGGAACGTGACCAGCGCCACCCTCGCGCGATGCTCGTGCCCTTCCTCCATTGTTTATTATTTGTCCTTCCTTACTGCGAGGCAGTAGCAACACAGGGTCAAATTGTGTTACTAACTTCCGCTGGCCGCTTGAACGGGGTGATCAGGTTCCCCATCCTGACCCGACCTGGGGCGCCCGCACCTGGGGAAAATTGGGGCATACAAAAGTGGCTCTGCTATTCAGAGCCCTTCGTCTCCTCCTTCTTGCCGGGTCGGCTCTTTCCCGATCCCGCTCAGCTGTTTCCTTCCGGACCATAACCGTCTCGCAGAAGGTAACAGCTGCATCCCAGGAGCTATCTCTCTCCAACATCGCCTCCATTAGGGCCGGTGGAGAGAGATCTTGCCCGATTTCTTGGACCAGGACCTGCCGCTCGGAGTCCCAAGCGGGACAGTTTTCAAGCGTGTGCTGCGCAGAGTCCTGGTCAACCTCGCAATGGTGACAACCCGCCGTCCGCTCTCTTCCGATCCTGTTCAGGTACTCACCGAAGCAACCACTACCTATTAGTATCCAACCTTAACCTTAGCAATATACTTTAAAATACACATTTTAGTTATTATTATTATGAAATAAAAACCTTTAAAAAATAACTTTAACCACATCAACAAAGTAAGAAATCGCAAAATTTCACAACCACAGCCAGGATTCGAACCTGCGTCTTCTGTGTTATTACCGGGGACACTTTACCAACTAGGCTATAATACAAGACCACGGGCTACTAGTTGGAAAAGCGTCTCCGGTTCTCACGGAGAAGACGAAGGTTCGAATCCTGCCTGTAGTTGTGAAATTTTGCTTTTTTCTACTTTGTAGATTTAACCAAATGCAGTGAGTATTAAATTCAATTCAAATTCAATTCAAATAATTTATTTGCATTAAATAGGTACAATAATGATCTTAAATTTAATTAGGTGTCTCTATTTAGCTTATAATAGCATGCAAAAATTTCTTTTTCTTTTAAATTTTAGGCAATATACATTAATAAATCAATCATAACATTAGTCATAATAATAAAATTAAATGTCACAAAATAGAGAAAAAAAAAACAAACAGTCAATATTAATTTAAATAAAACCTAAAAATTATTACATGTCACAAAAAGTTCTTGTAAATAATAAAAACATTTCTCAGATAACCACTTTTTAACGGTTGTTTTAAATATTTGTATAATATGTAGCTCTCGAAATTCTTTCGGTATATTGTTATAAATCTTAATGCACATATAAAAGCAATTTCTTTGGGCTAGACTTGTACTGCAAGAGGGCATAGCCAGTCTGGTCTCATCTATTTTACGTAGGTTTGTCGGTCGTTTTTCGAGTTGGAAGAACCTGGGGTGAGTCTTCACGAACATGCAGGACTCTAAGATGTACATGCTGGTTAATGTTAGTACATTCAGTTTTTTGAATATTGGTCTGCCTGAGTCAATAAAGCCTGCACCAGCTATCGCTCTTATGCATTTTTTTTGCATTAAGAAAACTCTTTCTATTTCTGTAGAGTTACCCCATATAACTAGTCCATATGTAAGAACTGAAGCCACGTAGCCATGATATGCTAGTAGTGCTATTTTCTCGCCTGCTGTACACCTTAGTTGTTTTAGAGCATAAACAAATTTACTCAGCCTAGTACAGACACTATCTACTTGTGGCTTCCAGTTAAGATTTCTGTCTAAATGTATGCCTAAGAACTTAACGCAATCTATTTCCTCTATCTCTCAATAAAAAAAAAAACAAAAAATCAAATTTTTTTTCTCTAAATAAAATCATTGTCAACCACATCTTTTACAATATTACATCAGCCAGCTAATACTTAAAATGTAAGCCATGAATAAAATGGTAGATTGTACGTTCACAGCCCAAGTAGTTCCAGCCCTTAATTAACGTCATAATTTAGTCAAGAAAGTCTTCTTTCTTGATTAATGCCTAAATCTCTTTTAATTACCATTAACTTGAGGCTAAAAAAGCTCAGATTCAAACCTTTCAGGCGAGTTTAAATAAAAGGTAATAATTAAAACTTTTTCATTCCGACGTTGGGTCTTTGACGTGTTTGAATTTTACTCTAATTGAGCTTTCAAAATGTAAGAATTGGAAAATCTGATGAATCTAAATTAGGAGGAAAAATTACACAGGGTTTTATAAAATTAATTCTTTTCAAGGACTTTAATTTATAAAATAGCTTATAGCTAATAAACAAAAGCCTTTCGGCCGCCTATGGAAGTGGAGTTTCGTAACTAGTTACTATTGAAAACTAATTCTTATTAGATGAGTATAAAATGGCTATTAATAATAATTAATATAAAATAATACGAATTTATTAAGAAACGATCTTTCTGGATGAAGATTTGAACAAGCCACATAATTCAATCACCTCAACTACTTATTTTTAAAAAGTTTACTACCCATTTCTATTATTTGTAGATAACAAGACACATTACATATACGATTGTACTGTTATTCTGACATTAGGGATTGTCAGCTCAATCATCAACCGATGCAACACACCATATGATGATGTACAAATCAAAATTAATGAATGTTTAAAGTTTTAAGAATGTATATTTAATATCATATCCATTATCACACGAACCAAGCGACCTATTCCAAGAAAATGAGGGAAATGTATTTTCCCATTACGGAGACCTTTCTCCCCCGCGCTCCCGAGCGCAAGTAAAAACTTAGCTTGAGTTATAGTGAGCCGAAAAGATTCGCGTTATTCGTAATCGAGGTAATAAATCAGAGATCGCTGCGAAAAACAAAGGAGCGTCAACAAAAAGGCGGTGCGAGAGGAGGAGAGGAGAGACAGCAGCTGCGAACTAATAAGAATAAAACTTAGCGACGAGTGTGCGGGAATCAAACCGCGATCATATGACTATAGATGAAGATAAACTTTATAGAGGCTATAAAGACACAATCGTATTATATTCGCTCCGGTTTCGTGAAAAGGACACAAGGAAAGCTGCTTCAGGGTTTTCATCTGTTATTTGCGAGTACCGGAATTTTTTCAAACACCGGTTTAAGTAGAGCAAAAGGAAGGCGGAGGAAAATGTAGCGTCCTTTTGAGTGTAGCGAACAAGCTTATTATTGGCGCTGCGAGACATCCATCTCGTCTCGGATGGCTAATGAGGCAAAAATGCTAGCTGCGATTTATCTGCGCCAGAAAAAAGCGGTAATCCTGCCTCTCCACCGCTTCTGTCACGACGCACAGCGGCGAGATTAATGGAGCCGCCACTGCGCCACTCAGGCCTTTTTGTTGCCGCGACACCTTGTAATGGAAAACAAAGTGGATACCTTATATTTGTGAGCATTCCTCTTTTTCTCAACTGTTTTGGAACACTTAACACAGGATTCTTTACGTGATACTATAAGTAGGTTCTTAGTTATCCAAAGTATTGCTGCAGCGAGACAACAGCGGTAATGGTCTAATCCGGCATTTTTCTAGTTGTACTTTATAAGGTTCCGTTACCTGTATTTCAGATTTTGCTGCATAAGCAAGACAGCTCTGCTGCCAACGGTGTTCTATAATAGTAAATTGTTCAACAAGGCAGCAAAATAATATTATTACGCCAAGGGCGCTATTTTGAATCAAGAGCGAAGTGTAGGATTCCTTGGTAGATTCCCAAGCATGGCGAAATATTCTAAAGTAAAACGTAAGCAGATCAAAGCAACCAGACCGCAGCGGCACGTCAAACCGTGTCCAGGACATGGCCAAAAGTAACCAAGCTCCTGAACGTCCATTTCTCGACATCTAGGCCTCTCTGAGACATTCTTGACTCTTCTCTTCTTCTTAGGTAGGTACACACGGCAGCAAGGAAGCTGAAACAAAACCAATATAAGCTGAATTGTCGCTATGCGTACAATCAGCCGAAACCAGAGACCAGCTCAAGGTCAATTGTACTATGTACTATCTTAATCTGCCTTTTGTAAAATTCCACCTCTTAATATTTTCTGAATTAAGGTGTTCGCCTGCGCCCACGTCGTAGGTATGTCGTGTTTGTTAAGGGTGGATGTTTAGAAGCACACGAAGGAACGTCGGTCCCGTAACTTGCCGTTAAGAGGATAATATGGGTCAGGGTGTAATCCTCTTAATTGAACAAACATATAAGTACGTACATACATCACAGGCTGGTATACAAATAGATAACACAATTACGTTGGTCGTTACGCAGACAATTAGGAACGGTTATACATTTGTTACTCGAATAGTTTAGGCAAAATCTGCAAACTATTATGATCATCAATACGTATACAGCGTGAATTTTCATCAGTTTTGCTTCCGAAGACCGGGGATTCTACTCATGATAACAAGCAACTTTCGCTAGAAAAAAAATTTTGTATCGTTAAAATTTTTCGTCTCCCCATAGTAAAGTGGTCACGTGATCGACTCAGTTTGTATGGGAAGACGAAAAACTTTTTTCGAGTAAAAAAATTTTTTGTTTAGGAAAAATCCTTGTTTTCATGAGTAGAATGACTGGTCTTCGGGAGCGAAACCAATACAAATCACGCAGTATTTATTATGTGTATGTTATGTAACTATAATGATAAATGTTCTTTAATTTTTGTAACACATTTATTTGAAAGCAATACACTGAAGAATGTTGTCTGTGTTATGTCGATTTTGTCAAAAGTTTGTCTGGAAGAGATCACTCTTAGTGATAAGACCGCCTTTTGCCCACATTTTTAGGGTTCCGATACCAAAATGGTAAAAAAAAGGAACTCTTATGGTGCGACTTTGTCTGTCTGTCCGTCTATCTGTCTGTCACACCTCTATATCTCAGCAACCACTAATGCTTTCGACTTGAAATAGTTTTAGATTATGGTTTCCCAACTTAAATGCACATGAAAGAATTTTGAAAAAATTTTGATTATTAATGTAAAGGGCGCCAAAATAGGGGGGGCCAAATTTCAAATTGTCGCTACTAGGTTGAGTGGGGTATCATATAAAAGGGCTTTACGTTAACATTCTAAAATATATTTTTTTTTGTTTTTTTACGTGTCTTAGTTTTCAAGTTATGATGAAAAATGTCAAAAAAAAATACCATTCCCCCCCCTTATCTCGGAAGTTTGTGAAAAAAAATCTGAATTAACTACAGGTGACAGAAATTTATGTGAACATTACAGCAAAAATAAAACGATCTTTCTAAGTTGCACAGTTTTTTTAGAAATCTGCAAATACCCTTTGCAAACAAATTTAGTTTGCGGTCCTAAGAATGGCCTTTATTGCTTCCAAAACTACAAAAATTACATCGGAACCATCGGCGCGCGAGTCCGACTCGCATTTGACCGATTTTTTTTTATTCTCTATTTGTAAATGTTACTTTCATCATCATCATCATAACATCCCATGAAGCGCCCACTGCAGGACAGGGAGCACCCTCCAGAACGCCAGCAAAAACGCGAGGTACTTAGGACGGGATTTACCACAGTCACCACACTTGAAAGCATTGTGGCTGGCAACCGCTGTTGTTGGTGACCGCAGTATGTAAGATGGTCTGATACACAGAAAGATACTGCTGCTCATCCTCCGGTTTATAAGCTGTTAGTTGCCTCTTACGATGCCTACGGATAGAGAAGGGTTGGTACTATTCTATGCCAGCACCACACGGAAGAATGGAACTTTTTTAGTGTGCAATAAGGAGTTATTCATTCATCAATCTATTGCTATTAATTTATTCCATAAATCTATATATATAAAAGAAGAAGGTGACTGACTGACTGACTGACATATCAACGGACAGCCCAAACCGCTGGGTCTAGAGATTCTAAATTTGGCATGTAGGTTCCTTATGAGGCCTAGGGGTGCACTAAGAAAGGGTTTTACAAAATTCCACCCCTAAGGGGGTAAAATAGGGGATGAAAGTTTGTATGAAAGTCCGTCAGTTTTAAAGTTAGGATCTTCAAAATTTGTATTTAGGCTGACGACTAAAAATTAATAATTACGTGTCTCAGGGTTTTTGAAAATTCGACACCCTTAAGGGTGAAAAGGGGGATGAAGTTGAAAATTCTTTATTCTTAAAGTAAAATCCACATAATTTATTATTTAGGCATTAATGATGTAATTCTATGCAACGTTCATCACTGTTATTGAAATTCCACCCCAAATTCAACCCCTAAAAAAGGGAAATGGGGTGAAAAAGTCTAAAAACCAATATGGGTATCGTTTGTATGGTTTATCGGGTCGCTGATTACGAAAACTACAACAATTTTGAAATCAAACGTGGTGGACGTGAAATACCATCATCCCCCTGGGGATGGAGTTGGGGTGCGATAGGTTTGAAATGTCTAAAAATCAATATGGGTGTCGTTTGTATGGTTTATCGGGTCGCTGATTACGAAAACTACAACAATTTTGAAATCTAACGTGGTGGACGTGAAATACCATCATCCCCCTGGGGATGGAGTTGGGGTGCGATAGGTTTAAAATGTCTAAAAATCAAGATGGGTGTCGTTTGAATGGTTTATCGGGTCGCTGATTACGAAAACTACAACAATTTTGAAATCCAACGTGGTGGACGTGAAATACCATCATCCCCCTGGGGATGGAGTTGGGGTGCGATAGGTTTGAAATGTCTAAAAATCAATATGGGTGTCGTTTGTATTGTTTATCGGGTCGCTGATTACGAAAGCTACAACAACTTTGAAATCCAACGTGGTGGACGTGAAATACCATCGTCCCCTGGGGATGGGGTTGGGGTGCGATAGGTTTGAAATGTCTAAAAATAAATATGGGTGTCATTTCTATGTTAGGGATAGCGGTTAAATTAGCGTAAGGGGTAGGGATAGGGACAGGTAGAGGTAGAGAGGTAGAGAGGTAGAGAGGTAGAGAGGTAGAGAGGTAGAGAGGTAGAGAGGTAGAGAGGTAGAGAGGTGGAGAGGTAGATATGTAGAGAGGTAGAGACGTAGAGACGTAGAGAGGTCGAGAGGTAGAGAGGTAGAGGGGTACAGGAACAGGTAGAGGTAGAGGGAGAAGGAGGGGAAGGGGGAGTAGGAGGGAGTGAGGGATGGGGAGGGGGTGATGAAAAGGGAGAGGGAGGGGGAGAGGGAGGAGGGGGAGGGGGAGAGACAGAGGGAGGGGGAGAGGAAGGGGGGAGAGGGAGAGAGAGGGAGAGGGTTTTAGTTTTTCTCAATTACTTCTGAGAATTGGCTCTGTTTTGAAATATTACATAAAGGTGTCTCCAATCTCTCTCTTTACATTTGTTAAGATACTGCTGATAAGTTCCTCTGTTCTGAGTAATTTATGAGTAACGTCTGTTTATTATATAAAATTCAGCTGGATCTTAAATTATACTCATTGATTTGCGCAGGGTTAGTCCAGTTTTTCCTTAGTTTAAAATTACCCCGAAATGACGGGAAAATATCTCATTGCTTCGGAAAACCGGTAACAACATAAATACGAAATCCACGCGAGCGAAGCCGCGGGCAACAGCTAGTAAATACATATAATAAGTACCTACAGTTACAAAGATAACGCTGCATGACACACCCTCTTATTCTAAATAAGTGGCTAGACTCACAACATCGTTTAAACTTTTTGTCATTATAAACATTACCTACTTCATTATTTTTTTTTAGGCTACAACTCTATATTTTTATAATTTTGTTTCCAACCAGTATTTACAATTTTTCTATTCGTTATCAAGTTAATTTCTATCTTCTTTGAAACGAAATTCGGTAGGAGTAACAATAAAAAGCAATAACTCTTTTAGATTTAAGCAAACCTAGAATAAAATATCTGACTCACGTTGAGAAGAAAATTAAGCTACCGAGTAAAAGCAAAAACTTAATAAAGAATAGTTACGAGATGAATCCGCAATACAACATAAATAACAACCGAACGATCCGTGCGATCATAAATACACGCAAGTTATCACGCGCATTGTTATCGGTTCACGCTGATACTATACAGTCAGCCGCACGTACGTAGTAATACCTTGACTTTTAATCAGACCTCTGGTTTCGAGCTTTTGTAGCGTAATGCTAGTTCAGTGTGTATTTGTTTTGTCACCAGTTACTTGCTACCGTGCGTACGTGACGAGCGGGGCGCGGGAAGAGTGCACTCGATTGATTTATCAGATTATCATCAATCGTCTGCATTGTTACCGTAGGTTGGCAACACTCCACGATACCTACTCGTACACAAGTTGCTTAAAGCGTAAAAGCTAGTAGAATAGCATTAAAATCTTAAGGATTGACAATAGCCGTCACGCAACATATCGTTAGCTTATATCAATCTCGTATATTTGTATTCTATCCTACTGGCGTTTGTGATTATAGAAAAGGCTGTGAGTTAATTCCATGCATGTTGCAGAGTAGGCTCAAGTTTTTACAGTGGTTGTTCTTCATAACACAAGTACGAAAAGCAGACAGGCATTCTGTCACCGGGACTCAATGGTTCTAAAAGAAAATGTAATGTGTCCCTCCAGTCTGAGATTGCACTCAAGATGTATAATTTGTATGTGTAAGGTACATCTTGAGAGAAGTAAGACACTTGAGAGGAACGACTCTAAGAGCCTCCTTTGGAGCGAGCAGCATGGTAAGCAGCTCACCTGACTAGATTCCCCTTTCCCTTGTCCCCTCATTTCCCCTCATGTCTCCTGGGACGACCCACGATTGGGGATGCGGGGAACGTCCAATTGAACCCCTGCAAAATTTACATTTACGATCCTTGCGGCGGTCCCGATTGTTATTCTTTTTAACCCACCAGATAAACGGATAGGAAGCAATAAATCGATTGCTGTTGGTAGACAAGTACTTATTTAGTCAAATCAAAGTGAGACTACTGCAACCGAGATAAGAACGGTAAACAGTATATTGTTTATCAAGTACTCTCACTTACTACACAAACTTACTTCAGCACAAAATAAAACAAACAGTCAAGTACATGCTTCGTCTGACACATTAGAATTTAAACCTTTGTTGTTAAAATCGCCCTTGGGGCTATAGCTACGCTGCAGTTGAATATTATAGCTGTTTCTCAATGTTTCTTGAGCATACCAAATTGTAAAGGCATCATGGATTTTTATCCAGAACACTAAGTAGTAAAGAAGTATTCGTCAAAAAAGTCGATATAAAGTATTTTTTGAAATTTATTTCTGTTGCCTTTCCAAAATCTTTTATTAAAAAACTGGCTACTAAACTAGTGTAGTTTAAGTTTTGGAGGAGGTTCAAGTAGTTCCTGTGCCTAAGCAGCCCACAGTCAGAATGGAGTCGCAAGAGTAGCATCGTTAAAACTTTCCTCAAGTGTCTGCGAATAATTGGTGTTTTGATGACTCGCCTCCGCAATCCGACTCGCCCGTAACAATTGTTATTATGTCTTGAGGAAGTCTGCAAATTGTCTTGTTCCTACTTGTTTGATTGCTGTAATATCATTTTACGGCAGGTGTATAATGGGAATGCCGGAAAGTATCGTACAACAAACAGATTGCAATTAATTATTGGAATTTCGGATAATATATATTAAATTTTTTTAAGGTTTGATTTTTGTACGAATCTGTGATGTGTAAAATATAAATTTTTGTCAACAAAAAAAAAAAGGTTTTTGTAACGACAGTTTCAAAAATAATTTTACCTACCTCTGATGAACGCCTTATTCAGTGTTTCTTTTACTCGTATGAACATTAACATAGACCGTTTTGGGATTTTCACTATGTGATACGACATTATTGTAGTTCTAAGTTTCTAGATTGGTAAATTTTAAATTTTGATGTAACTGGCAACACTGTCGCTGGCTGAAAAGAGCACGCCGACAATACGAGTTTTTTGTTGCACCATTGTAAAACCAGAAGATAAATAAATCCTGTGTTAAAATTTAAGCCTATAATTCATAAAGAAATCTCTAAGAAGCCAGCATCAACCTTGAACAGCATTTTTGGCGACAGAATATATGACACCACGTGGCGCTCACGTGGCGTACGTAGAACAATCGCACGTAGGAATCTTCTACAATACCTTACTTTGCATACCTTCAAACAAAACCCAGATTCTGTCCATTCTACAAAATTTTATTTTTTTAGAAATCTACCTGGCAAGCAATAGTAGCGTGACGTGTGAGCAGCTAAAGTAAGCGTCCTTCCCAATCCCCTTCCTTCAGTGCCGGTCCCGTGGTCCCGGTCCCGTGGTCCCGCGGGAACAGTGTGCCCGAGAAAACAATCGCACAGGAAGAAGTGCGGTCAGCCAGACGCTCCTAGTGTTCCTTTAACAGACCACAATTTAGCCCATCTTCGAACTGTTAAACCCACGATTGTCAAAATTATACAATTAATAAAATAAAGTTATATTATTTCTGTTCAATTAAATTTCTAGCAAATAAATAGCAATTAAAACATGTCGGTTGTTGATGACATGTTTAATGTCCTTAAAGGAAATTATATGGTTTACTATTTTATTGTTATAAGTAACCTAGGAAATTTGTATTGTCCATACTTTTGAATTATTACAGAAACATAGCAATAATTTGGGCGGACGCCCAGTTGATGCCCAGTTATAAATAAAGTCTCCGTTAGTAACCAATTAGTAACTTTCAATGTTTTTGTCTTAGTGAAATCCAGTTGTATTTGCTTTTAAATTCAATGTACAACGAAGCAATCTGTTCAGATGTACTATATTCCTTTCACTACTGTATTATACCTACCACGATAATAACCACACAAAATTTACAAAGGTAGGGTTTCTATTTACTAAACCCTTCTCCAAACGAAAAACTTGGCTTACATCTCTAACATTCATTACAAAAAAATATAAAAACTAGTCCTCTTTAAGTTGATTAAAACACGAAGCAAAAAATTAAATGAATTCATTAGAGTCACAAAAAATGTAAAACCCTCGTGAAATTCATATTCCGTTTTTTCTGCGTGTAAACGAAGCGAGCGGAGATCCCAGCTAGTGAATTAAATAACTCCAGTTTAAAAATAATTGCAACTGGTCTAGATAACTCTTCTGACGAAACGAAACTCTAGACATTTGACGAAACTTTACAGTTGTTGTGTTATGTGATGGAATACTTATAGTACTTCTACCTCTTCGTACTTAGATTTTGCTGATTATAATTCTCCCGAGACTTGAAAGATTTGTCACGTATAGTTACCAATTCTAATAATAAATTAAATGTCATCATAACATCCCATGAAACGTCCACTACAGGACAGGGAGCTCCTTCTAGAATTCTAGCTTTTGCTGGAAAAATTAAGAGGGGAAGTACCATAGTCACCTCGCTTCGCTTTTCGCTTAAATGTATATTTATCATTATCATTCTCATATTATATTATCATATCATCATTATTCATTATCATTATCGCTTAAATGTACTCATTCTTTAATTGATATTTCATAATGGCACTGGTTTTCTACAGGTTGTAAAAAAATAAGTAAATAGAAGGATCATAGTTCTTTTTTACACCCTGTGTAAGCGATTGTCATCTGTGTGACATCCACATCTCAAAAACCATTGCTAGATTTGATAAGCTTCAGTCGAAATACTATAAGTTGATTAGAATGACATCAGGAAAAACTATGCGCGAGAGCAGGTCGGATCGATACGCGTCTCTGTCGCTCCAATGTGTAGCGCATCGCTCCGTCCTGCTCTCACACTGCTGTCATTCTAATCTAGCTAGTTTCGTCGACTGTAGTGACAAACCTGACTGCCAAGACTAAAAATAAAGGAAACATTTATTTTAAAAATTGTGATGTATGTACAAACGCAAATTGAAGTTTAATGCGGAGTGAAGTTAGTTGCAGAGTCGCGCAGTTTATTGCGGGTGGTGGTGGGACATACTTCGCGGGTGGCAACCGGCAACTAGCGCGCAGTAGTCGCCCCATGTTTGAGTTGAGCTGAGACTGCCGCCGGCGATGAGACCCTCACATGTACAGTAAGTACATCAAGCTCATAACAACATGTACAACGTGTAACTCAAAGAGTGTAATAACCCTGAAAAACGTGAATCTGAGTTTTCCATAAATTTCAACGAGTATTTTATAGCTGAACTTAAAAATGACAACAGTAGCTCGCCCCAAGTCATTACTGGTGTAAAAGTGCCTCTCACACTTGGACCATCACGGCGTTGAATCGCGATGGGCAACCTTTGTGTTTCGTCATAAATTTAAAGTTGAGTAAAATTTCGTATAAGAAACATTTCACAACTCCATATAAATAAATAAAAAGTAGGAATATCCGCAGCAATCGGATCTCGGCGGTACGCGTGCTTTCATCGGCTCTGTGACACGTTTATCCAATTAGAGCTTCAAGTATTTAGGAGACACCGCAGCGCCACGCCGGCAGATAATGGTAACAGCGCAAGAAAGTAATTAAAAATAGATGCAGCGTAAAACCACAGAGGAAGCTTCTGGATCGATCGAGCAGACGAGGATTGGGGTTGAATTAATAAATAATATTCGTAAGGTGATGGAACATGATTTTTAAGTTAACGAAAATGTACTTATTTGTCCGTAAAACATAAGGGATAGTTTGATGATAAAAGAGATGATATAGAAGAAGATAGAGCTTCCCCAAGTGCCAACAATCGCTAGTATTAAAACCAAAGTTAAATTTTATATCTATCGCGAAATGCCAGTTTTTTTTTTACTTACAGCAGGAAAAAACACTTTTCCAAACGTCAAAAAACGAATAGGTACGATACCATACGACTTCTTCTCCTCATCCACTCACAAAAATACCTTGTAGTAGATATAATTTTATCAAAGTCAGATGTCACAGCGAAGCTAAAACGATTCACTTGATAACTTCATTCTATAGCTGACAAAAGCACAATAACGTAAGCCTATTGAAAATATTGGCAGAAAAATCCCCTACGCGATGAAAAATTACCTGCTCATAATGCCCGCGCAGAAAATCACGAATCTAACGTGGAAAAATATGCATGTCAGCATTCTGGGGGTTACTGAGCGAGTGTCAACATGACAATGTGGTGACGAAGGGTTAGGGGGGTGCGGTGGGGAACTGGGGGAGAGGGGAGGGTGAATTTATCATCGCTTCTTGTTATTGACAGCGCGTCGTCCGCACTCCGACAAGCGCCCTGACGTGATAGTTTTTGCCAACAATTTGTCTTTTTACTCTCAAGAATTTATCACCCGAAGCCCCGCCCTGCGTCAGGGGCTAAGTACGCGAGAGAGGCTGTAAGTGCGTGTATATTGGAGCTACGCAATTTATTACAGTTGCTACGCGAAAACAAAAGGAAATTGCTATTCTTGTTAGAAACTAGCTAATATGGAGTGATTACATCAGGCAGTAAGCTAAGGGTAGAGAAACGACATTTAGTCTAGGCTACGAAGCGGATCGTTGTATGAAGACCCCCGCATGAAATCCTCAGTCGATAAAACTTTGCTGGGGTATTACACTACATGAGCCAAACCTTCTATAAAAAAAAATCGGTACTTTTAATTTTTCCATACAAAAATTACAAAAAATGTATGATTTTTTTTTGTAATTTTTTTTTTAGTTTTTAAATTTACATTTAATTCATGATTCTTTATCATCCTGTCAAATAAAATCTGCCTGAGGAATTTATGTTGGGGTCAACTGCTTCGTTGCCTACACTAATTACGTTATGTTTAGTAAATGAGTCGAAAGTTTTAAAAGTCAAAATACCCGTTATAGTTAGATATTTAAGATAAATGAAAAGTACATGATGGTAATAACGTTTTTTGTGTTGTTGCGTGAGTATATAAAATACTTTATTACCAGTTTTGCTGTTTGTTTTCTAATTCTTTTTTATTTCATATCATTTGTTATGATCTAACTTTAAAGTCCATTTGACTATCTACCAAAGTTGATATTCTTTCTAAAAAAATTGTGACGGCTTTCTAAATATGGAATCAACAATTTATTATTTCCAAAATACATATACATTTTTGAATTTTAATTTATAAGATGCCTGCTGTACTTTTCAAAGTTGTAGAATTAAAGGTGATGTAACTACATGGGTGGAAATTTCACCCGAGGGTTTTGCGTATTTGAATTACTGTAAACTACAGGAGTATTACTGCTCGATTTCCAAAACAATCATCTTTATTTACTGGCCTACAATTTTTTACTTCGAATAGACGCATTTTGTAGCGAAGTTACTCCTTCCGTGTGTACCTATTTTTTATTTACGGGTAACTACCGTTTTTATGACAAAGGAGGTAGTATGTAAACATGCTTTAAAACAGTGTACCGGCCGTCGCACAGGGCGGGTACACCCGCAGGCAACACGGCGGGCTGTCTTCATTACGCGGGACTAATTGACTATTAAAATTCATTTTTAGGCCTTCGTCCCTCCACCAGACCCCACACCGGTCACAATATGGGCACCGTCATTATTTGTAAATTGTCAGGGAGAGGGACAAGGTTTTACTTGAAACAACTTCAATTAAGGGTCAAAAGAAATGTTATACTTAGGTATAAATAGGTGAAACGCTACGGTGGTGGTAGTCTTTATTATGGTGATAAAAAGCCAAAATGTATCAATATAACAAAGGGCTTTAATTTAGTGCAGCTATTCTGTAGGCTTAGTGTGACGACTTTTTACGACTTTTAGAAATTCGTAAAAAATATGTTTTCAGCTGATCATTTTTTATGGAGACACAAAGTTCATTTTCGCAAACTTCCTAGAGTCGTGAAACCAAAGCTTTTTTTATATGAAATTAAAGTTGTCATCTCGTAGGTATTATCAGAGGTGTATTTACTAAAAACATCTACAATTAAAAAATAATTATGGTTATTCAATTTCAAACAATTTACGCTTTGAATGAGCAATTTTATTAGCATAGAAAACGATATGAATAGTTGTGATTAAGTGTAATCCTCATCATAATAGACAGATCTTGTGCAATTTTAACTGAAAGTGGACTAGAATTAGAGAGTAATTGTGGTAATTTTCAGTGCGGAGAGAAGCGTGGAAGCAATCAGTCGGCGGCCGGTCGCCCGAGGCAAGCGAGGGGGGTCGCACAGACCCACAGACCCGCGCCGCCAGAGGGGTTAGCTCCGGACTGCAAGTTTGGATGCGGTTACCACGATTACCGAAGTTTAAGACGGAATTTCTGCTCAAATCTGCAGTTACAGCAATCGAGCTTGAAATTTATCCGCGCGAAGATAATTTGCACAGATAGAGTATATTTAATTAAGCTTGTCTAGCGAAAACAAAATTGTCATTTCTTTAGTGACTGTTTTATTAATGGGCTTTCTATTCGAATTTAAATGATAATATCTAACTAGCCAGTTAGTACAAATAAATATAAATAATCTGACATAGCATGTAGAGACTTTACCTTTTTTTTTACTTTTTTATGGGTAATCGAGCTATGCTTGAAATCATGTAGTACCAACGCGAAACATGAGACGGTGCTGTTCTACGGGGCAAGCTTACTGATTTAAACTAGAGAGTTTTTATCAAAGCTTTGCCCAAAAATAAGGAGATTGTCTTCCGAAATTCTTTATACGTAAATTCAGGTTTGCTAAGCTTGACGACAGAAAGCTTTGGATAGGGTCCAGTGGAGGGACGAAAAAGAGGCCTTTGCCCAGCAGTGCTAAGTAAGACAATATGAAGATTCAAGAAGATTTTTTTTAAGCTGGAGCCATTTATAAGAAGAAGAACCATTTTCAATGCCTGGTTTAGTAGTATAGGACGTCCTCGCCTTGTGCACTAGCCTAATATACCACCACTACTACATACTCGTATTACTTCTTCTGGTTCGCGTGTAGAGTAACCTGTGTATGTTATTGCGTGCTTTCTCGCGGTATTTAACACGAGTGATTCAGTAAACCGAGTTAGAGACGAGTCGAGATGAATGCGGTGCTTGTAAATAATGTTACAAACCGCTGAGTTACAACGTCGCACTAATGAGATGAACTCTTTGATACGGTGAGATGGATTAAAAGGACTGTGAATGGGTGTTTTTGAGGGAAGCAGCATGCTTTTGTCTCATGTAATACAGAAACAAATTATACAAAAAACTAAAACGTCCAAAGCAGAAAAAGATAACCTTGAAGAAGAAACATAAGAAATAAGTCAAACGTAAAGAGCACAGTCAAGTTTGGCTGAAAACAGAGAGACAATCGACATGATGGTGCGGAACTGTGAGATGGACATGGAAAAAGAAGACGTAAATGTTTTGTAAGAGAAACGGCTGGGAGCTGAAAGAAAAAAATTAGTTCAAGAGATTGAAAGATGCAATTCGAGTCGTAAAAATTTTATTGTTCCTAATACAAGATGTTTTATGACTTTTTTTTATTATGAGGGATTTTGTGCAATATGACTATGCTTTTAACTTAGCAGTCTCTCACCCCAAGTTACTTTTAATTTAATAAAATATATTCTAAAACGAAGTAACAAATACTAAAACAAATGGGTTTCAATGTAATAATTTAAAATAAGTATCATTAAAAAAAAAAAAAAAAAAAAAAAAAAGGTAGCTGAGCGGTTCACATCTTTTCCGTATTAATTTTTGTAAAAAAATCGTTAATTATAGTAAAGACGCATATTTTTTGTGTAAAAGTGGTGTATGATCCTTGAATAATACTTTGCATTAATAGACATTGAGTGCTGTGGTCTAATTATTAACTAAAAGTGAAAATAACCGTTGCTATGATGTCATCGCCACCACCGCCGCCATCATCCGCGTTTAAGTGTGGAGCTTGTGCAAGAAAAGTGGCTTTGAAAGACTCCCTGAAATGTACCCAGGTCGGATGCGTCTTGCAGTTTCATCGTCTGTGTGTTGGAGCTGCTGCAGAAGTCAAGGTTGGAGGTTCGTGGGCATGTCCCCAGTGTCAAACCAAATCAAAACGAAGAGGGGACAACACAGAGACACCTGTCACTCCAAACAAGTGGAGCACTGACAACCAATCTACACCAGTGGTGCACGCCGATACTGAACGAGGTGATAGTAAAGGTGAGGATGGAGCAACCTTGCTTAACACACTGCGAGCTAACATCAACGCTGTTCGTGACGGGCTACCAATGCAAATACTAACCGCAATCGAATCAGCAATAAAACCATTCACTATTAAACTTGACGAATTGGAAACAGCCGTCAATTTACTCAGCAAGGAATATGATGATTTCAAGGTCCAACTTAATAGCAACACCACTACCATAAAGTCACTGCAAAGAGAGAACAAGGCCCTTAAGGACACAAATAAAGATCTGGAGGAGAGGCTTTCTTCTCTTGAAGACTTGTCAACTAAACAGGAACAGTGGTCTAGACTTCAAAACTTAGAACTAGTTGGAGTCCCTGAGACGAAGGAGGAGTCCCTAACAGACGTGGTTCTTAAGCTAGCGGAACACACTGGACTACAACTGCAGCCAGAAGATTTAGAGTATGCCCACAGAGTCCAAGCAAAGCGACCAGTAAAAGGCAGGCCGCGAGCAATCATCATTCGCTTTAGAAAAAGAACCACTAAGGACCACTTCCTCTCTTCTGTAAAGAAGATACGAAACCTCACTTCGAAAGACCTGGGACTAGATGGCGATCCCTCATCAATATACATTAATGAACATCTGACTATTAAAAATAAACAGCTTTTTAACAAGTGTAAAATCACAGCGAAAGAAAAAGCCTATAAATACGTCTGGGTGAAAAACTGTCGCATTTACACCCGTAAGAATGAGGGATCGCCATTTATTCTTATCTCAAAAGAAGCTGATTTAAAAAAGATTGTTTAAATGTATCGGTTTCGTTAATGACTCTCATGTTGTCTCTTAGCTTATTTTTATTTTTGTCGCACAATTGTCTTGTAATTTACACTTACCATAACATACATACACATACCAGTCACATGATCTTATATACAACGAACACGCGAATGGGTTTTCATGCCGCAATAACGAATCATTATTCCGAATTCACTGGCCCCATAAACGCGCCCGACAAAATACGATGTAAACAAAGCCACCTACATCCATTTATAGCAAATATTGGCGGTATCAACACAACACTCAAATGGCTACTTTGAACATCTTTTATCAAAACGTACGCGGTCTTCGGACTAAAACTTTAGATTTTCACAATAATCTAATAGATTTGAATCATCACATCCTATTAATTACGGAAACTTGGCTCCATGAAGGAATTTTAGACTCGGAACTATTAGATAACAGATACAATCTATTCAGGCGTGATCGCGGGGCCAACGGAGGCGGACTAATGATATTATGTAAGAAAGAGCTAAGTGTGCGTACACGCACGGATTGGCAGAGGGACGACTTCTCACTGGACATTGAATGTTTATGGTTGACTGTGGATGGGCGATCGATAGGCTCGGAGCGCGATTTTCATATTGCATTGGTTTACATGGCGCCGGACCAAAATTTATCTAAGCGCATTACCTGCCTT
The DNA here is from genome assembly GCA_947532105.1 of Athrips mouffetella. Classification (NCBI taxonomy): domain Eukaryota; kingdom Metazoa; phylum Arthropoda; class Insecta; order Lepidoptera; family Gelechiidae; genus Athrips; species Athrips mouffetella. The sequence goes on from OX383976.1 coordinate 26,047,634, forward strand.
ACGGAGTGGATTAATGACGTAATACTATCAGTGCAGGGCGATCATATATTGCTGGCGGGTGACTTTAATCTACCGTTTGTAAAGTGGATTTACGATGAACCGATGTTTATTAAGAAAGGCAGTGTCGAACTGCAAGAAGCAGGTTTAGCTTTTATTAATCAAACAAATTATCTTGGTCTTACTCAATACAATAAATTCACCAATGACGCTGACAATACCTTGGATTTGATTTTTTGTAATTTTAATATAAACGTCTCTGAGTCGCCTACGCCTATTGTTGTAGAAGATCGACGGCATCACATCACATTAAATATAGATGCGTCTGATATTATAGTGCCACCTTTAACTAAAAGCAGATGCATTAGGCATTTGTTTAGAAAAGCAAATTACAAAGATATAAATGCCGCCTTCAATAATATCAACTGGGAGCCCCTTCTTTGTACTTCCGATTTTGAAAGTGCCTTAATTTTCTTTTATGATACTATTTACGGTACAATAGACAAATTTGTGCCAACAATCACTATCTCTCGTTTTCATTATCCCATATGGTACAGTAAGGCTCTCATAAATTTAATAAAAGAAAAAGATAAAGTGCACTCACTTTGTAAAATTTACGATAACCCACGGGATCGTAAAACTTTTAAAATGCTTCGTACTAGGATGAAGGATATGCAAGCAAAATGCTATCAAAAACATATCAAAAAAACACAGCAGGCCATTAAACATAATCCTAAACTATTTTGGTCATATGCTAATTCTAAGCGTAAATCCTCTGCTGGATATCCAAGTGTGATGACATATGGCACTGCTACCCTAACTAATGCAAATGATATGTGCTCGGCCTTTAGTAACTTTTTTGAACAAATGTTTATGCAACCCGCAAATCAGTACCCTGAACCTGCTTCCCATAATTGCTCTTACAGTCACACAATCAGCTCAATTGAAGTGTCGACTGACTATATTGCAAAACTGCTTCTCAAGCTCGATCCAAATAAAAGCGCAGGAAGCGATCGTATTCCGCCATTATTCCTGAAAAACTGTGCTGCCTCTCTTGCTTTACCAGTAACCATTTTATTTAATCGCTCAATTAGAGAAAGTTTCTTTCCATCAATTTGGAAAGAAGCACACATAGTGCCATTACATAAAAAGGGTTCTAAACGTAACGTGGAACACTATAGACCCATCTCGATTTTGAACGTGTTGAGTAAATGCTTTGAGCGTGTTGTTTATGACCATATTTATCCAGTCATCAAGCAAGGCATACCTGAGCAGCAACACGGTTTCTTTAAAGGGCGTTCGACAACAACTAACCTAGCTGTATTTACTGATGACGTTTTACACGGGATGGGATTTCGCTCTCAAGTGGACGTGATCTACACGGATTTCGAAAAAGCTTTCGACCGTGTAGATCACGTGATACTATTGCAAAAATTGCAAAATCTGGGAATACACGGAGACCTTTTAAGATGGATAGAATCTTACATCTCGAACAGAAGGCAGGCTGTCGTAGTTGCTGGATATCGTTCTGATTACATCCACATACCCTCAGGAGTACCCCAAGGTTCAATTCTTGGTCCTTTGTTGTACCTAGCCTATCTTCACGACATAGGAGATTGTTTCAGACATGCTAAGTATCTGATTTACGCAGACGATAAAAAAATATACCACACAATAAAAGGTTGCGTTGATAGCGCTAACTTACAAGATGATTTAAATAGATTATCCGAGTATTACGTCAGAAACAGAATTGGAGTAAATCTAAGCAAATGTGTGCACATCACATTCACACGTGGCGCACCTATTGACACTTATTATCACTTAAATGGAACTAAAATCACGAAAGACAGTTTTGTAAAAGACTTGGGTGTGCTCTTGGATACTAAATTAACATTTTCATCCCATGTAGATCAAATTGTAAACAAGGCCTTTAAAAATCTAGGTTTTATTTACCGAATTACAAAGCCTTTTACAGATCTGTCATGTATGAAAGTTCTCTTTTACGCTTATGTACGCAGCATATTAGAATACTGTTGCAGCATATGGAATCCACAGTATATTGTATATGATAATGCCTTAGAACGTGTCCAGAGAAAATTTGCTAAACACCTGAACTACCGCAGTCGATTTACTTCCGACTCCTATGAACAGTCGTGTCTGAAACATGGTTTGATGTCACTGAGAAATCGAAGGTTAGTACGTGATATGGCACTGTTCCATGACATATGCTCTGGTACTCTTGATTGCTCACAGCTTGTCAATGACATTTTACAGTTGCGCGTGCCGGAAAAACGCACCAGGCATACGCAGCTTTTTTATACACCTCAAACCCGAACTAATTATGCAGCGAACTCTGTAAAAATACGTCTATCTCGAATTTATAACAAAATGTTCTCAGAAACAGATCCTTTCTTCCAAACTAAACTTCAATTTATTAAGCAAATTGCAAGTACCTTGCAAAATAAAGATAAATAATTTATCTTACTACTTTGCGGCATGTAAACCCATTTTAAGATACAACTACACTGACACTACTCAACACAAATACACACTACTTCACACACACACCGTATCTTCATTGCTAATGTGATTTGTGAGCGACAAACCTTATCAATTTTGTTTAACTTTGTAATTGTCTTAATTTTTATTTCGAAATTTTTTCCTACCTGCCCTAAATTAACTTGATAATATTTTTTGTTTACGTAGTGAAGATCTGTAATTGGCTAATGTACTGTTTATTGTATTGGTTTGTATTTTAAGTATTAATGCTGTAGATCTTAGTTAAATAAATAAATAAATAAATAAATAAATTACATACTCGTACTGCATCCAGATCAGTTGTTAACGTTACGGCTGCTGAAAACTCACAAAGAGAAACAATTACAATTTAAAAGCGGGGGTCAGGGCGGTTCATGTAAATAACAGGAGGGACCGGGCTCCGCGGCCCCCGTTGCGTGTAATTTGAGGAGCCCTGCAGCACACCTGAGGCTTGATGAATGGTCCTCCACATGTCTACGCGGAATTTATGTTTTGAGCTCATTTGAATACTAATGCTGCATTGTAGAGATGGCTACGAACACTGCTACGCCGTAGCACCTGGCTGTGTAGCTTCTTCTACGTTGCTCGAACATATTACATGAAACAATCTTAAGTCCAACAGTTTTGAAGACTTAAAGTCAAAAACCTTGTGATAATTAATTCTCTTATTCTTTGTTACGATCCACTACCCGGGTTGATCTTCTCCACTTTGACAGGTATTTCGCATCCTCTTTGGTAAGATTGTTCTCCCTTAAGTCAGCCATCACGACGTCCAGCCAGCGTTTCTTGGACCTACCGCGTACTTAAGTAAAATTACTTTTTTTTAAAGAAACTCTAACCCCAAAGTCAGCCAGTCAGCCTTTTTTCGTTTTTCAGTAGTTTAGATAAACCAACAGAGAGGCTGCAGCTTTCTACTATGTCACCGTTGAGTAATTACTATTGGAATGACCGTTGTTTGGAATTATTTGTAGAGTTTTATTATTGTAAGATAATGGACCGAGGAGTCAATTTTGCTGGGAAGGAATTACAAATATTTTTATTTGTAGAAGGCTTAAGTAGCTCATTACTCGTGTCCCTGCTGGATTATAGACCCCTTCTACCCCCTCCGCAGATCCCCGCAGGGATTAGAGCCCCATTCACCCGCGCAGATTATGCCCCTTGATGAACTTTGTGCTTACAAAATATTTTCAAAGGTACTAATTGCTGAGATTCAAAAGGCCAACACAGACGTGCCGCTAAATACACAGGGTTCAATACTAAAATGAAAACTAAACAAAATTCACATTTTCCTACGCCACAAGCGAGCCAACTTTGGAAGTAGGGCTTTTGTGAAAAGTCTGTCTGGGGAAGGACCTCCTAGCTTACTTATTCTGTAAAGCAGTAGTGTTTGCACTGCTGCGTTTCGGCCTAAAGGCTGAGAGAGCCAGAAAAAATACCAGAGTGTGAGACTTACTTATTCTCAGAGCATTATCAAACTCAAACTCAAAATAGTTTATTCATTCTTGGATATTAAAATATTTTAATGACGTCAGCTAAAGTACATCGCTTCACAAACAAATTTGCGCCATGGTGGGAAAAAAAGAAGCGACAATAAAAACCCACGCGCTCTTTTGTATATGTTTGAATGTACATGGTTGATACACTTGTACTGGATTAGCCTGTTAGAACCGCAGCCTAATCCCATGGATTTTTCTCTTCTAGACAATCTGATATTTTATAATAACCTTTCTTATATAACATCTGTTTGATAACAGTTTTGAATTTATCTAACTGTAAACTTTCAATATCAGTGGGTACCTTATTATAAAAGCGTATACATTGACCTTTATAAGTTTTACTAATTTTGTGAACACGTCTGGCATGAGAAGCAAGTTGATTCTTGTTTCTTATGTTGACACTGTGCCTGTCACAATTTTTTCTCAAAAGTATGTATATTCCGTTTAACATATATTAAATTCTCATAAATGTTTTGCGTCACAAAAGCCAAATATTGATTTGTTTAAATTTATTTCTAAGAGATTCTCTAGGCTTCATTTTATAGATTGCACGAACAGCTCGCCTTTATAGTATAAAAATGTTGTTTGCATTCGCAGCATGACCCCATAACAATAGGCCATATGACTTGAGACTATGGAAATAACTGAAGTAGACTAACCTCGCGGTGTCTTCAGCCGTCAGAGCTCTTATTCTTTTCACTGCGTATGCTGCATCATATCAGTATCAGTATCATCAGTCAATAGTAAGACAGTGGGCGCAATGGGCGATGGTGGCCAGTTACCATCAAGTGCCAACCTGCTTGTTTGTCCACTGAAAAAAAAACTGAAAAAAGCAAATGAGCTAAGTACCTGAATGGTAAGTGTTCACTTGGTCACCAGTCTTCAACACTTCAAAGACATCAGTAGCGCATTGCCCATCCTGAAAAATAAAATTGAATGTCTTATGAGCTAGAAATTTGGCTGGCTCCACTTCGAACTGATCTCGGTGTCTTTTTAGAAGAAATTGGAAAATTGTGCTATTTATCGAAACGGACTTAACACAAAAATCTAGAGGTAAGTTTTACTCCCGCAAAGCAATCTGCTACTTACTGGTTGAAAATCATTTTAATAGTTTTTAGACAAATTTGGCTGAGACATACAGACGGACGGATGGGCAAAGCGAAACTTTCGGGAGGCTTGTTAACTGTTGACCTACATTGTCTATTTGTAAGCATAGTTCACATAAACTAATTCAACATTGTTTGACCGAAAGGGGATGGATTTTCAATAGTTTAAATGATTTGTTTAGACGTTTAAAGGATATCAAGAGGAAGTTCGTTATTGAAAATCATTTTTTTAACACTTTCTGTGTTCAGATAAATCTACAAAGTCGCAAAAGACGCAGGTTTGAATCCTGCCTGTGGTTGTAAAATTTTGCGATTTTCTACTTTGTAAGTTTGTAATTTTTATCTTTCACTTCTTACTATTTCAGATACTCGTGCCCTTACATTAATATAAAAAGCGGCAAAGCGCATGTCGAGCCACGCGCAATGTACCTTAGTTAAGTTGCTTTGGGAATTACTGTTTTTAAGCAGGTTTTAAAATAAAAAAAAAATTATTGCCTGAAACCATGACAAAAACTTATATAACTAAACAACAATTTGGCAAAAGGTACCAGTCTCAGCTATTGCTCAGCATAAAAGTATGCTTCGTGCTGGTTTTCAGACTGGCCCCGTTTGTTGACAGGTCGGTCGTGTTAGAGAACATAGTAGGTATGTAATAATGTTTAGTTTTTCAAATTACAATTTTATGAAATGTAGTTGAATACCTATTTCAAGCCCAAAACATTGAAACATAAAATAAACATTTAAAAAAACATAAAAATGATCACTTAAACTACCTAGTAATGGTTGATTACAAAGATCAAAAGTGAGTATATATTTTGATGTATTTCATAATTCTTTCCATTGTAACGACCAGCGAAGACCAGCGCCTGATTGATTTTATTTATTTTTTATTTTCAGTTTTTCGACGATTACTTTTTTTACACTACACAAAGCCAAGATCAATTCTAATATTTTAGTTTTTCAATTATAACTCATGAGCTTTTACTGTCAACAACTTAGTCTTAAACGCCAAAAAAACTAAATGTATTAAATTTGCACTGCCAAATGTAAGGTCTGTTTCACATAACGTATTTTGTTAATAGTACAGTTTTCTTAGAGTTAACACTAGATTCTAAACTTCAATGGGGCCCTCATATAACGGCTCTTTCTGGTCGATTGAGCTCGGCTGCATATGCTGTCAGAAAAATCAGACAACTTACTGATGAGGCTACCGCAAGGCTGGTTTACTTTAGCTACTTCCATAGCATTATGTCTTATGGCATACTGCTTTGGGGCCGGGCAGCTGATATCCATTCAGTATTCGTTTTATAAAAGAGGGCTATAAGAGCAATTTATTGCCTGAAGACTCGTGATTCCCTGAGAGAACTGTTTAAGGAGATCAACATTATGACAGTGCCATGCCAATATATTTATGAAAACATTATGTACGCTAGAAAGAACATTCATCAATTACCTAAAAATTGTGACAGGCATAATTTTAATACTAGAAATAAGCACAAAATTGATCAGCCATATACTAGATTATCTAAAGTCAATACATCTTTCGTTGGTCTGTGTATACGATACTATAACAAAATACCTGACAATATAGTGCAATTACCAGAGAGAAAGTTTAAAGAATGTGTAAAGCAAACATTATGTAAAAAAGCTTACTATAGATTAGATGACTATATGAATGACAAGGAGGTATGGTGCTCTGATATTCCAGCGAAACACAAGAAACACATTGTAAAAAGCCGACTCTTAAAGTAGGCCGTGCTGCAGTGGTTTCTTGCCGTTTCTTTTACGCTGCCATAGCACGATCCGAAACGGCGTAGACTCGCTCTATTTGCATTGTATTCTGCATGACATTCAATAAGTAATCTGTAAAGAATCTACATTGAATAAAATTATCTGAATCTGAACCTTTAAAGCCTACTTAGCTGTGATAGTTTTCCTTTTAATTTTAATACATATGATACTACAATGAATTTTCACACATTTCTAGTAACAAACGTTTAGCTGGCAGAGGGTGGGACACTTGACCCTAACAAAAATTTGTGCGCTTAAGCAAAATATTACGCAATTTTTTTTGTCAAGGTTTTATTACACGACTTTGTCGGCGTGACTAATCTGTGTATCCATACCAAATTACAGCTTTCTAAATTCATTTTGATTTATAAGTAAGAAATATGTAATCTGTGTATCCATATCAAATTATAGCTTTCTAAATTCATTTTGATTTATAAGTAAGAAAGCTTTTAAGCAACTCTGTTCGGGAAAAAGTAGTCGTAGATCTTTGTATACAAAGATCTACGAGTATGTACTATGGGTACATGGACGACATAATAATTAGGGGCTGCATAAAAATAAATTTATTGAATCCAGCGAAACACAAGAAACAAATTTTTCAAAGCCGACTCTAAGGGCCGTTTGCACTAAAGTTAAGAATCGCCCAAGTTCTTAAGTGCCGTCAAACTATGGCTAGGAGTGTCCTAAACAAGTTGGGGCGATTTTTAAGTTTAGGGCAAGTGGCCCTAAGTGTAACGACGTCGCCACTTTAGCCTTTTCATTAAGTATGACACACTAGAGCGGAATTTCCGCAAACATAACGCAAATGTCACAAGTAATAAGACCTTGCGGGAAGTTTCGACGCGGAATTTCCGCTCTAGTATGTCAGACTTGACGAAAATACACGTCGCGGATCGTTCCAACGCGAATTTTTTGCAGGTGTTTGCAGTGGTTTTTACTTTCATGCTGCAATAGCGCATATCTAACCATTCAGTATAAAATCGTAAGAAATCAGAATAAATATTAAACTTACCAAGTGTGAGAGTCTAATAAACAAACTGGTTTGCTCTTACTAGAGCTTAAGAAGTTAAGACCACATTCTTTGGCCCTTTCACCTTAACTTTATTCAAACAGTGTGAGTTGAACGCGCTGATCACGAAACTTGAGCGCGGAGATGCAAATATTTAATTAAGGCAATTAATTAAACCGCGGATTAAAGATAACCGCGCGTTATTAATAGCTCAACGCTCCTCTCGGCGGCTGATGATAGCTAACTATAAGAGGTCTTACAAACTGAGTAGCTAATACTTAATTGACGAAAACCAAATATAGAAATTAGACAACTGAAGGTCAAACTCCAAACACAAATAAATAAATTTGAGGCACTGCAAGACAGTTTTAAGGAAGCCCAAACTGAAGTTAATCAACTACAAAATCATGTTGAGTCATTAAAGTCCCTGCAGGATCTGCATCAATCAACGCTCGATAGAAACAGTTTATTGCAAGTTCAACTGCAAGAAGCACATGCACAACTGGCGGAATTATACAAGGAGAAAGAAGATCAAGAAAACAAGCATGCTGTTTCCATACACCACGAATTATCAACTGTCTTGGACCACAGGGAGGAACTTGAGGAATTGGAGGAAGTAATAAGAAACAAGGATGTTGAATTAGCGAAGGCACAACGATACCTTGATGTGCTTCAATGTAAACTGACCGAGATCACAAAGGCTTATGATAAAAGTCAAACTTCCCTTGACATGTTGAGATTAGAGTATAAAGAAAGTGAACAGCGCATGCGTGAAATGTCGACGGCTACAGCAGAGTTGAAGCAGCTTTATACCACCCAGCAGCATCTTACAGGCACCCTCACCAATGACGAAGAAGTCGCTTGTGCCCTGGAACTGCCAAAGGCATCATGTACCAACGTGTCTACTGACCGGTTGCCTTCAACCTGCGGTTCAACGTCAAGGTTTGCTAACTGGCGATTTTCAGCTCGCCTTACGAGGAAAGAACGTCGCAAAAAGCGACACGTGCTCAATCGACGTCAGCGGCGCGGAGCCCAGCATGAGCAGACTGCTCTGAGTGACGTCATCGTGGTAGCTCCTCGGAGGCACATCGTTGAGAGCGTGGTGACCGCTAGTGAAGGCATCAACGCGGCGCCAGTGCTGCCAACACAAGATGCCGCCGCGCGTGAGCAGACTGCTGTGAGTGACGACATCGTGGTGGCACCACGGCAGCACATCGTTGAGAGCGTGGTGACCGCTAGTGAAGACATCTCCGCGGCGCCAGTGCTGCCAATACATGATGCCGCCGCCGGTGGCGCCACGGTAGAACCACAGTCACCCGTCGATAACAATGAAGAGACCACAGATGGCGGGGACTTTTCGTCGACTTGCAAGAAAAATAAGACCATAGTATTTTCAGATAGGCTAGGAGTAGGTCTAGGGTCTATTTTAAATTACTGCCATAATCAGCAAGTAACTAATATTTGCTGTCCGGATATTTCTTTTGATGAACTTGTAAAAAAGATTGCTGCAGGCAAATTTGACAAGAATACCACTGTTGTGATTGTGGTCGGCAATCATTCTAAAATCAGTAGATTAACATTAACCAATTTTGTGACAATGTTAAATAATATACAAAATAAAACAAAATGTAAGTTTATTCTGTGCAACTTTCCATATTGCTCAAATGTCACTCAGCAACACAACAAATGTATACACAGAATGAATTTATATTTACAGAATTTGACATCTCGTCATAGTGACATTTTATATCTTGACATAAATAATTTTATTCATTATTTTACTTTAACGCAGGAGACTATGTATCTGCCCCTTAAGTTTAAGAAAGACCTCGCTACATTGATAGCATATAATATACATAATTCTGTTATAGGAAGTAATGTACAAAATATTTCTGTAGTTAGTAACATTACTAACTCAAATTCTTTAAACTAGTTGATACGACAAAAGAAGGTTTTTCTGATCGAATTTTTACTGAGGTAAATAAAAAAAAATCTTCTGGCAAAAAACTTCCTATAGCAAAGACAAAGGAAAAATCTAATATTTTGAAAATTTTACATCAAAATATTCAGGGTTTTTCCAGCAAAATTTTAGAAGTTGAAATGTTCTTAGAAAAAACTAAATTTGACATTTTATGTCTCACTGAACACTGGCAAAAAGATCACCAAATGTTAATTAATTATGATAATTATTGTATAGCCAGTTCTTTCAATCGAAAATCTGCTTTACACGGTGGGTCACTGATTTTAGTTCGTAACAGTTTTAAAATTAAGAACCGTACAGATATTGTTGGACTTTCGGTTGAAAGATGTATTGAAATATCTTGTGTTGAGCTGGACAAGCATGTTGTAGTATGTGTATACCGACCTCCCGCTTATCAAAATTTTTCTTTGTTTGAGTTAGTAATGGAAGATGTTTTAAAAATAGTGACCAAAGTAAATAAGTTTGCGGTAGTGTGTGGCGACTTTAATGTAAATATTTTAGAAAATACTTCCTATAGTACCAAACTTTTAAGTCTTTTTAAAAGTTATAATTTAGAGCATGTATTTTTTGAACCTACTAGGGTGACGTCATCCTCGGCTACCTGTATTGATAACGTATTTTGTAACTGCGATTATTTTGATAAAAGTATCATAAACTCGCTTCAGTCGGACCACTCGGGTCAAAGTGTTACTTTTAATTATTCTCGAGTAACCCAGAAGATAGATATAGAAACCAGGAGTCTAACGAACGACAGGTTAGAAAAGTACAAAAACACGTTACTAGAAAAACTGCCCTGTCACAATTATAATCCTAACAACCCTAATAACTCATATGAAGATTTATTCACATTGATTAATACTGAATTCAGTAAAATTTTCACTATTAGGAAAAAGCAAATCATTGTAAAATTCAAGTTCAGTGACTGGGCTACCGCTGGTATTCGCAAAAGTAGAGACAGACTTTTTGAATTATATGAGATAAGAAATTATTCAAATGACGACAGTTTCATTGAATATGTAAAAAATTATTCAAAATTGTTTAAATTAGTTTGTTTAAAAGCAAAATCATTTTTCCTACGGAAAAAAATACAGTCTGCTGATAACAAAATTAAGGCTGTATGGAATGTTATAAACAGTGAAACTGGTAAAGTGAAACCGCGTGACAATCAAATCACACTTCATACAAATCGCGGAACCATTAGTTCAAACGTAGAAGTGGCTCAAGAATTCGAAACCTTTTTTACTAATATTCCGTTGAAAACAACAGAGTCACTCAATTCATCATCTTCACTTGCTAGCGGTTTACTTCAAAAGAATGTGGACGCCTGCGAAACTGAATTTGGGTTCAATCATGTCACCCCTAACGAAATTGTTAAAGCCTTTAAAAGTATTAAAATGAAAACTACTGAGGACCTATGGGGAATGTCAGTAAAAGTCTGCAGTGCGATCATTGATACTATATCTCCATATTTAGCTGTTATATTCAATGATTGTGTCGATCATGGTACTTTTCCTGACTTAATGAAAAAAAGTAAAGTAGTTCCATTATTCAAAGCTGGTGACAAAAAGGATCCCAGTAATTTTAGACCAATATCAGTCTTACCTGTACTTAGTAAAATTTTTGAGAAGGTCATACTCAATCAAATGCTTTCGCACTTTAATAGAAATAACTTACTACATGACCATCAATTTGGTTTTACGAAAGGGCGCAGTACAACGGATGCCGGAACTGCACTTTTAAAATACATTTTTGGCGCGTGGGAAAAATCTGAAGATGCTATTGGTATCTTCTGTGATCTATCCAAAGCATTTGATTGCGTAGATCATAGCACATTGTTGTTAAAACTTGAACATTACGGTGTTAAGAATAATTCACTTAAACTACTTAAGTCATATTTGGAAAACAGGATTCAAAAGGTACAAGTAAACAAAACGAAATCACTGGGATCTGTTGTCAAAATTGGCGTACCTCAAGGGTCCATATTGGGGCCATTTTTATTCCTTATTTATATTAATGACCTCCCTACTGTAGTGAAGAATCTGTCAAAGATTGTGTTATTTGCTGATGATACTTCATTAATATTCAATGTAAGTAGAAAATCACAAAATTATAACGAAGTCAATGATGCACTTGGACAGATTCATGCATGGTTTACTGTTAACAATTTAGTCCTAAACGCCAAAAAAACTAAATGTATTAAATTTGCACTACCAAATGTAAGGTCTACTTCACATAACATAGTATTGAATAATGAACCATTAGATTTTGTAAATAGTACAGTTTTCTTAGGGTTAATACTAGACTCTAAACTTCAATGGGGCCCTCATATAACGGCTCTTTCTGGTCGATTGAGCTCGGCTGCATATGCTGTCAGAAAAATCAGACAACTTACTGATGTAGCTACCGCAAGGCTGGTTTACTTTAGCTACTTCCATAGCATTATGTCTTATGGCTTACTGCTTTGGGGCCGAGCAGCTGATATACATTCAATATTCGTTTTACAAAAGAGAGCTATAAGAGCAATTTATTGCCTGAAGACTCGTGATTCCCTGAGAGAACTGTTCAAGGAAATCAACATAATGACAGTGCCATGCCAGTATATCTATGAAAATATTATGTATGCTAGAAAGAACATTCATCAATTACCTAAAATTTGTGACAGGCATAATTTTAATACTAGAAATAAGCACAAAATTGATCAACCATATACTAGATTAACTAAAGTCAATACATCTTTCGTTGGTCTGTGTGTACGATACTACAACAAAATACCTGACAATATAGTGCAATTACCTGAGAGAAAGTTTAAAGAATGTGTAAAGCAAACGTTATATAAAAAAGCTTACTATAGATTAGATGACTATATGAATGACAAAGAGGTATGGTGCTCTGATATTCCAGCGAAACACAAGAAACACATTGTAAAAAGCCGACTCTTAAAGTAGGCCGTGCTGCAGTGGTTTCTTGCCGTTTCTTTTACGCTGCCACAGCACGATCCGAAACGGCGTAGACTCGCTCTATTTGAATTGTATTCTGCATGACATTCAATAAGTATTCTGTAAAGAATCTACATTGAATAAAATAATCTGAATCTGAATCTGAATCAGACCAAAAATAAAAAAAATTTTCAAATTAGCCAATAAAGGAAAATTTTCCATTGACACTTAAGGGCATAATCATTGACGTGTGTATTCTGTACATCCTTACCTTTGACGGTTATTTAGACGTCCAAACTCAACGTTTGTAAATAATCATATTTTTTATCATACATACATACATTAATACATACATACATAGGTACTTAAATACATGTAGGTTAAACACATAACCCTTTTTTTGGGCTTCGCCGCAGTCGGGTAAAAAAATTGTTACTACAATAATTGCATTCATGGCTGCTACAGAAAAATGAGGCTAAAGAAGAAATGTAAATGTGTTGTTTTAACACTTGGTATAAGCTTTTAATAAGGCGCGCTGTGGGCGGTATCCTCCGATGCGAGATTATGCGTGGCAGACATTTTCTACCCAAGGTCCGTACTTCCCGGCGGATTCTCTCGTACATTGTTTTTCCCACAAGAATGCATGGCTTATATTAAGCAAATAACTTATGGACTATACTAATTTCCCACAAGAATGCGAGGCTTATATTTAGAAAATAACTTATAGACTATACTAAGTGGAAAAATTAACAAAGAATAAAATTAATTTGGGGTCGAAAAATAAAAGAACTAAGCCTACCTTGTCTGTCTGTTTCTTTTAAACTGTATAGTAGCTATATGGTTTAGATTTTCACAGCATAATGAAAACAACAAAAAAATTAAAAAATAAGGGGGTCTCTTACAAAAATCGCGGTTTCTAGGTGTCTAAGGGTTTCGATACCTAAATGGTAATAAAAGGTGCGACTTTGTCTGTCCGTCTCTCTGTCACACCTGTATGTCTCAGCAAACACTCATGCTATCAACTTGAAATTTGGAATAGTTTTATAATATGGTTGCCCAACTTAATTGCAAATCTTAAAAAAAAAAAATCTTTAATAACATAAAGGGGGCCCAAACAGGGGGAACAAAATTTCAAATTGTCGTTACTAGGTTGAATGGGATATCATATAAAAGGGCTTTATTTGTACATTCTAAAATATATTTTAATTTTTTTTTACAACTCTTAGTTTTCAAGTTATGATGAAAAATGTCAAAAAAATACCATTCCCCACCCCTTATCTCCGAAGGTTGTAAAAGGAAAACCCTAAATTAATTTCAGTCGATAGAAGTTTATGTAAGTATTATAGCAAAAATAAAACGATCTTTCTAAATTGCTTAGTTTTTTAGAAATCTGGAAAAAACGTTTACAAACAAATTTAGTTTTGCGGTCCTAAAAATGGACTTTATTGCTTCCAAAAATAGTATAGGTATATCGGAACCCTTGACGCGCGAGTCCAACTTGCTCTTGAACGTTTTTTTTGTTTTAGCTCTATCGAAAATAGAAGAATACTTACATACGAATAAACTTATTATTTATTCGTAGTTACAGGCATTAAAATTGGTACGTTTATAGTTCGAAAACTATAGTTCAACAAGAAATAATAAAAATTCGTCAAGTGCGAGTCGCACACTTTTAATACACTTCTGCGCGGTATTTTTACAAGACGGTAGCTAGAAGACGGTATTTTTACCTTAGTGGTACGGAAACACAAACGGAACCCTCGGTGCGCGAGTCCGACTTTCACTTGGCCAGTTTTTCATCCCTATGTCTTCAAAAAAATTTATCATTTACCAAAGGATATAAACTAAAATTTCTGCCACTACTGGGTCTATTATTTAAATGTTCTTCAATCTAAAGTTTCACATAATATGTAATTGTAATTCCTTTTGTCGCAACAAACATCACGAACCTACTGTTAGACAGTACACATAAATAGTTGAGTGTAAATCAGTTAACAACACAGGAATAATTCAAGCCTATTCAAGCAGCAGAATATCCGTTTGTGAGTGATTCAATATTCGTCACAACACAAACTATTTCCACTCAATTATCATTGTTTGATCTCCTACAGTAGGTACAGTCGTATACAATTAATTTACACACGGAATGTGTTTACCTTCTTAACATTCTACGTACATGTGGATACAAATTACATCTATGTCGTTGATAGGCTTTAGCTATATATAAGATTCTTTTGTTAGATAAAGATTTATTAATTTGACATTTAAGTTTACTTTTTAATTATTTTGACATTTATTATATTTCTTTTATTTTTTGAGTTTAAATATAAGTATGTAAATTGTATATTTTTTATGACGATCATTTTAGTATGTAATTTTATATTTTTGTTTATTTTTGTAATAAACAAAAGGGAACATGCACGAATTTTTTTTATTTAAGAAATTTATTCTCATTCATGTAATAAACAGTCATTCATGTCGTAAACAATTTTTCGAATAACTATAATATTTAAAAAGATATAAGCCATCGAAGATTTGTTTCTGTCTCTTTCTAGCAAAACGAAATTTAATATGGAGTTTTATGGCCGTAGTGAATTGTGACGTCACTATTCATGTCGGATCTCTCTGTCTAATTAGTAGTTTTATTTAAATGCTTATATCGGCCGTATTTCTTAGCCGATTTAAATTTTAATTTCACTTTTTGTCATCTCTACTACGGTATTTTCATATTTTGTTAATAAATGCGACTAAAAAAAATTAGGAATGGTCCCAATTTAGATGATAGTTGAATATTTGACGCAAGAAGGCTGAAATGCATTAACAAGAAAATTACACATTTAAATACTATCTAGCACCTTCCCTCAGCTTCCGGGCTTTTAGCCCTAAATGCGTCTGTCTGTCTGTCTGTCCGCGGACGAGCTTGGGCGGCGTCTCGAGGACGAGCCATTAGCAGTGAATGCGTACTGCGATATTAAAATTCATCTTAGCGAGCGAGCGAGGGACGCAAACTACGCTGAACACTTTGCAGTCATTTATCTACTAGAAATCCTTGATGAAAGATGCCATTAGTGGGATAATAGTAGGTTTAGAGTATGATATTTTGAGTTCATCATCAGCATCATCATGTGTGGGTTACGAGTACAAGGTTGATGTGCGACTTCACAAACTCTTGTGCCAAAGTTATTGAGCTGTTTATGCTTATTAACGACTATACAGTAATCCAATGGTTTAACGTGCGTTCCGAAGATTCATCCAATTCAAGTGCATAACAATTGCTCAAAATGAATTACGATACAATAAAGTCTAGATTTAACGTATACATACTATTCATGAAGGGTGCGGGGATCGCGGTGGTTTGTTTGTTCAATGAAAGAGTTTATTTATGTTAATGTTTATTGAATGATAATGTTATTATTAAATTATAGTAATAGATGTAAATGTACATTGAATGCACCCAGTCGTGACGATTCCGTAAAATACACTAAAAGAAAACTGTGGGCCGCGTCGCCACTTAACCGCGCGCTACTGACATCACGTGTTCGACACTGCACCGAGCAATTCATATTTCTGTTTTGATCATAATAATGTTAAACAAAATAGGTTTTGAGCAATTATGATGTAACTGTGTTTTTCTTCAATGGTTCATATAACACAGGTCAACTAACACTGTTCACACGCCATCAACAGCTCGCACTATGCTTTCCTTGTTTCTGTACACTCATTTTGTAGGATTACGACGCTCTTCAAATAACGCTTTTCATACCGGAATATACCAAACCATCGTTGTGACGCTAATGAATAACTCTTTATTGCAAATTTTGAAGCTGAGATTTTAATAAAGGCGCAAGGTGAAGCTAGGTTTTAATTTAGTCTCGGAAGCGTCGCGTAATGTAAACAGTTTATGCTGAAGCACTAATTTAGCTGCGACGAACCGAGCCTACGCCCTACGCCTACAGTCGCCGACACACTACAGTATACGCTTTGATATGCAAATCTTCAGACAATCCTCGCGACGTGTTTTTACTTCTTTTTGCGCTTCCGAGAGCTTCCTGTTTATTCACTGCCTTTATTGCGTTTAGAGAATCGAATGAAGGAAGGAAGTTGAAATAACGATGTTGTGTAGACACCTATAAGCTGATCGGTATTCGACGAGCTCCTGTATTATATCGCGATTGAGGTCGCGGTTCCAATACAAACTCGATAACAATCTGGAAAACATTACTCAAAAGGATATTATAATACTCTTGCTTATAAAACTTTATCAAATACTTTTAATCAATAACTTTAGATTTTTTTTTTCTGGTGCATTTATTTTTCATGCACTTTATTTTGAAAAGTTAGCAACATGATTGCGAATGATTTGTTGGCTACACACTGCAAAAACGTTGGTGGTTCATTTGCAGCTAGTAAACCCGTAACATTTGAACTTCTGAACTTGATTGCTCCATTATGTACCAGTTAAGTAAATTTTTCAGCTTAAGCGTAGGAATTTATATTTTGTACGTAATTTAGTTAATGAATAGGATCATTGTTTGCGCGTGTAGCGTGTAGCGAGCTGCTAACGACGTGCGCCCGCCCGTGACATATCGCCACAAATAAGTTTCCTTTTACCCTCACAAACATCCATACAAACACATACATGGTATTTGGTATATGTCTGCAAACTCTGATCGTTGCTTTACCCATAAAATTTAACAACTTTCCCTAAGGAACATAGGTCGAAATATACGAAAAAATCAGCCTCCCAATGGAACTGTATCAGCTGATAGCGTATGGGAGGTAAATTTTTTTTTCATACATTTAACTATGTTCCTTGGAAAAAGTTGTTCAGTTTCATGCATAGAACTACCATTTAAAATATCCGGGGTGTTAAAAAAAGAGGGTCTATACAGGGTGTTTGGTATGTCTACAAACCTCTCTGGTGGTTGCTCTATCCACATAACTGAACATTTTTTCCTGAGGAACATACTCGTAGGTCGAAATACGAAAAAAAAAAATCCTCCCAAAGCAACTGTATCAGCTGATAGCGTATTTTGTATGGGAGGTAAAAAATATTTTTCATATTAACTATGTTTCTTGGGAAAAGTTGTTGTTTCTTAGTCTAAGTAACATGCTAAAATGACGTTCACTATCTCATTAGGACCCTGTATAAACACACCAAAAGTAACAATAATGAGACGAATCATCTCTGAGCAAGAAACAATATGTAAGCGAGTCAGGTGTGTGCGAGTAGTGCCGGCGCGACCCGCAGCGTATTGTTGTAACAAACATGTGATTGGTTCATTTGTTGCGGAGATTGCTTCCCTGAACACCTGTTTGTTGCTACGAGTATGAATGTGAATCAATGTGTGTTTCAATCGCGAAATCTTAATACATAATAACAAGGAATGTAGTAAAGGTAGCGAAAACTCGTTAGTATCCTTTGGAATAAGTGAAATTTGCTTGTTTTAGGGTTCCGTACCTCAAAAGAAAAAAACGGAACCCTTATAGGATCACTTTGTTGTCCGTCTGGCTGTCTGTCTGTCTGTCAAGACCCTTTATCTCACGAACGGGTGAAGGTATCAGGTTGAAATTAATACCATATTTTAGGGTCCATGAACCACACAAGATCTGAAAATTTCAATTTTTTACAACGACGCAATCAAAAGATATGGCTTTTTATGTCCTCATCTCCATACATTTATGCAAAAAAGGAAAACCTACAGGGTACTTCCCGTTGACCTAAAATTATGAAATTTGGCAAGAAGCTAGGTCTCACAGTACAAATAATGAGAAAAGTCTGAAATCATTAAATATTACAACTTTACTCGCAACTAATGGTAACCAATTGTGGTGAGCTCCCGTTTCAAGAACATTCATAATATAAGAGAGGGGTCAAGTTGGATGGTCGCGGAGACGAGTTTTGTTTTAGTTCTATTTTAAAAATGAGAACACTTACAAACTTGAAAATTGGTATGTTTATAGTTCATAAGCTATAAAATAACAACAAATAATAAAATTTGGTCAAGCGCGTGTCAGACTGAAAAAATCTAGCACATTAACTTACTGAAATTTCAACTAATACAATTATGATTATGTGGTGGTACGGAACCCTCAGTGCGCGAGTCCGACTCGCACTTGGCCGGTTTTTTTAGGGTTCCATACCTTGAAAGGAAAAACTGGACAAGTGAGAGCGAGTTCACGCAAAGCAGGTTCCGTATTACTACGAGTAGCTTGTGCCCTTTACAAACTTCGCCCGCGTCGCATCTAAATCTTGAGTCACTATAACAATCCCTGGCTTGTAGTTCTAATAAAATAAAATAAATTAGGGCTAGGTGAGCTAAACAGACGGTTTCTTTGAAAATTGGCCAAAAATAGCGCAGCATCAGGAAAAGGAAAAGTTACAGCGGCACACGAATTAATATATAAACTGAAACGTAACAACTACAAGTAGAGCACAGTAAAAAACTAGCCAAGTGTGAGTCGGACTCGGGCACCGAGGGTTCCGTACCACTAAGGTAAAAATACCGCCCTCGTTATGGACGCGCAGTCGCGCACAAAAGTATAAAATGCGCGCGAGTCCGACACACACTTGACCAGGTTTTATTATTTGTTTTTATTCTACAGCTTATGCACTATATACCAATTTTCACGCTCTTAAGTGTTCCCGTTTTTACGATAGAGCTAAAACAAACATTGAGCTAAAATCGCTGAAAAAACGCGTTTTTAGTCAGATGCCCCCCTTGATTTGTTATTTTATTTTTATTACTTGTGTTATAGCGGCAACAAATTTCAATTGTCTCTACTACGGTTCATGAGATACAGCCCGCTGATAGACAGACATATAGGGTCCTGTTTTTCACCCTTTGGGTACGGAACCCTGAAAAGGAAAAACGTAAGTATGAAGTGAAGTAAAACAGGCAGCAATTATTTGGCTTAACTCGTCCAAGGTCACAGTATATTGAAACCATAAATGTTCCGCTGTCACATTTGGGTGCGACACTAAAAAGAACTAGCGGGTAGGGCGAGGAGCAGTAATGTATCGGGAACCGATAAAACGGGTCACGCTCCGTCCTAGGCACGTGCGACACTTCACGGACGATAGCTGCGAATGGAATACAATCAAACCAATAGTTTTTATATGGATGATATAATCATGAAACCCTAATATTTACCGAAAGCGTTGATTGCATAGTAACTAAATAGCTGATCGGTTGAATGGACGCATACAAACGTTTGTAGTGCCCGCTTACTCGCCACAAGCGCCGAGCCTGAGCAGAGCAAACACGGCGTGGACTGCGGCTGCGGGCTCGAACAACGCTTTGCGATCGCTATCTACTAACTACCTACAACTAACTACCCACAACAGACCGCGCAACCTTCGCTGAAACTGCTCGATAAAGTTCGGCTTTAGTTTGTGCAAAGATTTAGCGGCGAAGTCGAATGGGGGTTGAGCGGGTCTTTGAGGTAAAAGCGAAGCCACCTGCTCCTCCCTCCCCCGCAGCTGTCCTCACTACGTTTGTTAGATAATCACTTAAACTAAACCACACTTCTATGTGTGTGTATTCCTAATCACCTCTCTAAAAGCGTCTTAAAATGTCCTCATTTCAATCACGCTCATATAAAATGTAGTCCAATCAAGTGAACTCGGAATGTTGCACTATTCCTACGAATAATGTTATTCGTCGTAGGCGGTGTCGTTGTGTTAGTTGCACGTTACGACAGACAGAGGGCGTGTTCCGTGCTCGCGGTAATGTATGTCGAGCTTCCGAGCGCCCGGCGGTCACACGCAACTACACTCAATGGAAGTGTCACAAGGGACGACTTGAGGGAGGAAACTTACGTCTTATGGGACATGTTTAAGATACCTCTTTGCCTACAATGCCAATGTTAAATAAAATATATAAATTGAAAAACTAATTCTTGTAGAATAAAATTGTAACTTAACCTTTTTATTTTAAAATTATTCTAAGACCAAATGCATGGAAAGAGCGAGGGATTGTTGAAAGTTCACAAACCTTTGCTTTGCTGACGACATCGTCCTGATTTTTTCGATAGCTACAGAGCTACAATAAAGGCTCCGAAAGGTATGTTTGGCAAGCTTTGAATCTACATAGATCGATGGTAAATTTTTAAAAGATTATAAGGATACGTTAGTTACACCAATAACATATGTTTACAACTTAGCCTTATCTAGCGGAGTATTTCCTTCTGCATTTAAAAAATCCCTTATACATCCCATATACAAGGCTGGAGACAGAGACCGTGTCATAAATTACAGGCCAATAGCTATTCTTCCTACGCTCTCAAAAGTTTTTGAAAAGATCTTGAACGCCAGACTAGTTAACTATCTAGATTCAGGCAATTATCTCTCAAGAGCCCAATTTGGGTTTCGTTCAGGGAAATCAACATCAGATGCCGTTCTTGAACTTACTGATTACATAGTAGAAAATTTAGATAGTAAAAAGAAAACGCTGGGAATATTCCTTGACTTGGCTAAAACGTTTGATACGGTCTCTGTCCCAATCTTAATCACCAAAATGGAAGCTCTTGGTATTCGTTCAACTGAATTGAAGCTATTTGAAGATTACTTAACTAATCGTACACAGTGTGTTAAGGTAGATAAGTACATAAGCAAAGAGCTCCCTATTTGCTATGGTGTTCTACAAGGCAGTGTACTCGGGCCAACTCTTTTTCTTATCTACATTAACCAACTGTGCAATCTTGATCTCCATAGAGGAAAAATTATTACTTTTGCAGATGACATAGTTCTGCTTTTTAGCGCTGACTCCTGGAGTGAGGTATATAATGTTGCTCAACAAGGCTTAGATAAGGTTGTTATATGGCTCCAAAACAATGGACTCACTCTCAACTCGGAAAAATCCAAATATATTAATTTTTCTATAAGAAACACATTGCAATCGTCTTCATCTCCCTTATCTTTAGTTGCCCATTGTTGTACAAATAAAAAAGATTGTTCTTGCCCACATCTCCAAAAAACTGACGTAGTAAAATATCTTGGTGTTTTGGTAGATAACACTTTGAGTTTTAAGAGTCACATTAACGCTCTTAATAACAGGCTTCGAAAATTAATTTATGTGTTCAAAACCCTTAGGCATGTTTCAGATGAAAAATTGTTAAAGTCAGTATATTTCGCTTTATCTCAATCACTTTTAACCTATTGTAATATATCGTGGGGTGGGGCACCAAAATCTACATTAATTAAGCTGGAAAGAACTCAAAGAGCGATACTTAAGGTCTCAAGATTTCTTCCTTACAGATTTCCTACGAAGGAACTATATAGTTTATGTGGGGTCCTTACAGTCCGTCAACTTTTCATCCTAAGTACTGTACTTAAACAACATTCACAGACTATTCCTACATCTACCACTTCCATTGCTCCCCTTAGACGCAACAATTCTGCATCCCGGCTAAATTCTACTACCCTGTCTACTTCTTTTTCAGGCCGATTTTTCATATTTTTGGGTAGTTATTTATACAATAAAATCAATAAACAAATATCTTTCTATACTCTTCCTAAAAAGTCTTGCAAATATAAATTAACCCAGTGGCTCTTAGGTCTTGATTATGACAGCACAGAGAAATTGCTTATTACACTTAAATAAATTTTCAACAAACTTTCTATTATTATCACCTACTAACAATACTAACAAATACTAACAACCATTAGTTTAAACAATTTTTTTTTTATCAAAAGATAAGAATTCTTACCAATTACTGTAATTATCTCTACGTGTTGCTTCACTTGTAATATTAGCTGCTAAGAGTTGGAGACCTGATGTCCTGACATACAGGCCCTGTGTCTAGTTTAGGCATCAGTCTCCCACAATTTTGTAATGCTATACAATAATAGTCTAAGCATAAAAATTCTGTCAAATTGTGGTGAGAAAATTGTCATATACCTGACTTTTCCTCATAGCAACCATGTTTGTTGATTTGTCTCTGCTAAGTCAAAATATATTGCATGAATAATTAAACTGTGTTTTCTATGTATTTAATATTTGGCGACGATGCCTTATGATATGAAAAAATGCAGACGCTCGCGGGGCTCCCTGCGAGGTCTGCTCACAAAAGCAAATAATGCTTTTCAAGAAGAATTAAATTTACATACCACGGAAGAACTCGAAACACGACTTACGACTTTACAAAATGCATACGAATCTTTACAAATCTTACAAAACCAGATTGAAGAAGAAACCGAAGACGAAAATCTTGAAGCCGAAATTCAATACAGATATGAATGTGACGAAATTTACACGGAAATACGCTCGAAAATGCTTCGTCTCCTCAACAAGTTGAAACCAGTGCCTGAACCCTCACTTGCAGTACGTAACGAGCAGCCATCGACCACCGCGCAGCCAGCCACGCGTGAGGCGCAACCCAGGTTCAACTTCCAGGCTTTTCACGAAAAAGAATCTTTCAAAAGTTATACTAAACGTCTTAGTACTTACCTTTTACTCAACAACATTACGGATCCGAAAATTAAGGTATATACATTACTTTCTACAATTTCTCCGGAACTGCACGAACGGATACACGACCTATGCTCTCCAGAAGACCCAACCAATAAAACGTTTGACGAACTTACAAAAATATTAGACGATTATATTGATCCGAAACCAAGTATTTGGGCGTCACAACATACATTTATTTCACGCATACAGCAACCTAATGAGACAGTCGCAGTCTATGCTTCAGAGTTAAAGAGACTAGCTTTGAACTGTGAATTCAAATGTCAGCACTGTAAGAAACCTACCTTTGACTCTTTCCTGTCACTCCAGCTCATAAGAGGTCTCAAAGACGGCGAAATACGAACAAAAATTTTACAAGAAAACGAAACGGCTTCATTTTCTCAGCTTGTTCACACAGCAACGTCCATGGAAATGGGAAAAACTGAAAATACAACCTTTTCCTAAAATCCGTCAGAACTGTCAATCAAAGCAGACGTGTTATCAAATCTCCTTAACTAAATAAATTGTGATTTGTGTAAATATCCACTGGTCTCACCTCGAAACATCCGTAGAAGATAGATAACCTTTCAAGATCACTTTTCATCCAAATTTTATCAAGAAATTTCACAGGGTGAGCACATATTTTGTTAAATAAGGAAACGAAAAGTCGTTAGTTCATGTTTTTCAAAATTCAAATACAAAGAAATCGTGTTATTTCACTAAAAACACGATAAATAAACAGAACCAAGAGGGTACCGGTCATATGTTTTTTGACATCTGACATTAGTGCAGTGTTGCCAATAATATAAAAATGCGTTCAGAAATTGCACACTTGCATGGGATACACGATTGATTTGGAGCCAGCATGTAGCAGCAGCTCAGAGCGCCATCTATGAGGATAAGTGGGAACTAAATTCAGCATCATAAAGAGTTTTCGCCTTGATACGATTCCGTACGTTATGGCGCGGTTTTGCCCAATATGTAAGAAGGTAATAAATGCAAAAATGATTTTTATTACCTGTTCTTCTTGCGAAAAATGCTACCATAAAAAATGCATAGCGACTTCGGATAAACAGTTTGATCTAATAAAAAGCAAAACTGATTGGAAATGCAAGGATTGCCGCGAAGTATTGCCACCTAAACCGAAAGAACCTCATTTATCCAAGGCTATACGGAACTCTGCAAAAATAACACCTAAGGGAAATTTTTCAAGTAATCTTGATCAAGAACAAGAGCGCATTCAAATTGTCACTATGCCTCCACCTCATACAAAATCTGTGGATGATTCCAAACGGGCAACAGCAGACCTGGATTTATCAGCTGTAAACAAAATACTCTCTTCGTCGTCATCATCATCACCAGAACTTTCAATAGGAAGCGAACCTAAACTCACGGAAAATCCGGAAATACCTACACTGATCGCAAATCAGGACACAACTGACTTAAGTCCCCATTCGTCCAGAACAGTAGTTAATATTGAAACAAGCAACTCCTTTGAATTGTTGCAAGAAGAATCATCAACCAACACAGGACCAGTAGTTTTTGAAAACGCTGATCAGCCTCCACCAGTTTCGTCTGCGCTAGGAACAAAACCTGCTTCTGCTACAACATCCAGCTTATATAAAATGGAAACAGGACCTACCAAGGTCACTCGTCAGTTCTCTCCCACAAATAAAATCACATACAGGAAGAAAAGAGCAATGTCCAACTGCTCTTCTTCTAATTTTAATTTTAATTATGATGTTACGAATGAACATAGCAAGTTGAATCAAAGTTTGCCGGCAACACTAAAAGATGAAGAAGAAGATGATATTTATAAATTGAAGGAACAAATTGCTCTCCTTACATCGAATTTACAATCAGCAGAGGCAGAGATTGAGAACATGGGACTGGAAAACCTTGCCCTCACTAAAAAACTTCAGCAACAGGAAAATATTATTAAACGATTGAAAAGCGTCGGCGGAGATACCTCGAAAAACATCTTTTTCTCCCCAAAACTTCGAAATCTTAACTTAACACGCAATACTTCTAAATCAACACTCGTTGATTCTAGTTTCCAGATAACCAATCTTATCACCTCATCACCAAAACCCAACGTCGTTCTTAATGCAAAGTCTAGACTAGAAGACCGTAAAGTACAACAGCAGAGACCAAAACCTGCAAAAACTACAAAAATACGGCCGTGCAAAGTTGACACTAAGGAGACCGCGAAACATAAGGTCATGGTTTACTCTGATGAAAAAGGGAGAGGATTACGACAAAATCTGCAAAACTTGCTGGGGAAATCATTTAATGTGAAATCTCTAATAAAACCATACGCCAAGGTTGATAATGTTCTGAAGAGCTGTAAAGATTGGTGCGGTGATTTCACGGACTCAGACTATATTGTAATATTGGTAGGATCAAATGATTATGATGCAGCACAATTTAAAGCATCCCTGGAACAACACTTGAAATCGCTTACTCATACAAATGTGTTAATTGGTGAAATTACGTACAACAAACATAGAATTACCAAAACCCTGAACAACATACTGAACATCATCTGTAGGTCCGAAAATAAAAATATAGATACTTTTGAAGTGTTTAGATCACAAAAAAACACTTGTAGATCGCTATGGAGGGCTATTATGCACTCAAAATATAGATCCAGTCAAATGACAACAATACATCATCTTCCCGCAACTAAATCTAGCAACAACCACAACACCCATGCAGAAGTAACCAGTAACCAGGCTGCAAAACAAAATGGTGAACCGGCGTTTTTTTGGCGAGGGAACAAGAAAAATATTGTGAAGAATCCATAGCGAATACTGTAGGACTAAATTCTTTTGAAGTCAAACATAGTAAAAAAAGTTGTAGCAAATATCAGCTCAACACTAATTTGAATATTCTTAGTCAAAATGTATGTGGTATAAGCTCAAAAAGGGATGAATTTAATGTATATTTAGAATGTATAAAACTAAAACCTAGTTATCTGTGCATATGTGAACATTTCCTCAACCATAATAATGTACAACTATTGAGTTTAAATAATTATAACGTAGCATCACAAAACGTTAGGAAAGACATGAAGAGAGGCGGTACTCTTATTCTAGCTACTACAGGAAAGTCGTATGAAGAACTAACAATATGTAAAAAATGGTATACAAGAGAATGGTTTGAAATATGTGGCGTAAAAGATATAGAAACTAACATTAATATTTGTTGCTTGTACTGTAATCATAAGAAACATTTTGATGTATTCATTAAGAAATTAGAAATCATATTAGAACACTTTTTTAATAAGATTTGCATAATTTGCGGCGACTTTAACATTGACCTGATGGGAGACCATGCAAATAAAACAGAGTTCCTATGTTTGTTAAATAGCTACAATTTTAGGTGCTTATTTGATGATGTCACGTTTATTAGAGGCGACGCAGAGTCTTGCTTAGACAATATTGTTACTAATCTGCCGCAAGGTGCTATTCTCAAATCAATCATTGACCATAACGGCCTCTCTGACGGTCATGCAGCATTACTTTGTGAAATAGAAACCGCAAAACATAAAGAGTTAAATAAAAATAATAACAAAATTTTAATAGAGACAAGAAATTACAACGAAAAGAATTTGACTAATTTTAGACAACAACTCGAAAATTGTAACTGGGAAACCGAAGAAGCAAATGGCTGCCTGACAAATATAGACGTAGCTTTTAAACATTGTTTCAAAAAAAGATTAAAGACGCTAAACATCAATAAAAATAATACTTTAAATTGGATAACCAAAGGTATAAGGGTAGCCAGCAAAATGAAAAGATTCCTAAACACCGCTGACCAATCATCCAATGAGACGATTTTAGAATATAAAAAGCGTTATATTTGCCTTTATCGGAGGGTCCTCAGACTAGCTAGAAGGGCAGCTACTCAAAGTAACATTAGCAACGCCAAAAAATCGTCAAAATCAGTTTGGGAAGTGGTAAATAAACATAGAAATAAGTACAACGTCAAAGGTGGAAACAATATAATACTCAAGGTACACAATAAGCCTGTAAGTGACCCAAAACTTGTATCGGAGACCTTTTCTCAAAATTTTACAAAAAATGGTGAAACACAGTGTAGGGGTAACATCACTCTAGCAATGAATTTGTTGTCTCAAAACGTGAATAGACTGCAGAGCCATATGGTATGGGAACCGGTAACACCAGTTGAAATTGAAAAGATTGTGCGGCAAATTGCTTCGAAGAAGTCTTGCGGATTTGACGAAATACCTATCACGATAATCAAAGATAATGTTGACATATTAGCAAGGCCTCTCGCACAACTTTTTAATGACTGTCATTCAATAGGAAGGTTTCCCGATCAATTCAAGATTGGGCGGGTGTTACCAGTGTTTAAGAAGGGACCTAAGAATGATCCAAATAATTATAGACCCATTTCTCTGCTACCCTCAATCTCCAAAATCTTCGAAAAGGTCCTTAAATCATGTTTGTTGCGGCATTTCAATCGAAATAATCTACTTAATTCGCGCCAGTACGGTTATCAGTTGGGAGTGGGTACAAGCGACGCAATAGAGAACTTACTGGATGACGTGATAACGATGCTAAATAGTAGAATGAGGGTCGCCGGGCTATTTCTCGACCTTAGTTCTGCGTTTGATACTGTTGACCATAATATATTTCTCAGTAAACTGGACCACTACGGTGTTAATGGAAAAATATGGGAGCTTGTAAAGTCATACTTCGAAAATAGACATCAATTCGTAGAAATATCAACAGTGGAACAAGGCAGAAAAACTACATACCAATCAAATTGGGAACAAATCAAATGTGGTGTGCCCCAAGGCTCTATATTGGGTCCCCTATTTTTTATTATATTTGTGAACGACTTGATAAGTTACGTATCAAATAATGTTCCAGGTACGAGATTAATATTGTTTGCTGATGACACCAATGCCATAATTTCAGATGTAACGAATACAGGTCTCAACAGTAAAGTAAATCATACACTAGAATTATTTCAGCATTGGTTTTCTGTCAATAGTCTAATAATAAATGTTAGTAAAACAAACTTGCTCTTATTCAAGACCACCTCGAAGAACTCGGAATCACTAAATGTTTGCCTAAGCGGAGTCAAACTTGAACTAAAAAGTGAAGTTAAGTTTCTAGGAGTAATCATAGACAGTCTTTTAAATTGGCGAGGTGAATTGTCGGCAGTGGAAGCTGCCATAAGCTCAGCATGTTACGCTATCAGAAGTTTGCGAGATGAGTTAGACATTAATCATCTTAAAATGGTGTATCATGCTCTTGTGGAATCTCGGCTTCGTTACAGCATTAAGTTTTGGGGAGGTAGCTATTCGTATAACATGTACAAAGCATTTGTGATACAAAAGCGCGCGATACGCACTATAGTTCGTATTGCTCAATGGGAATCATGCAAGGATCATTTTAAAGTTTTGGAAATATTACCTGCTCCTTGTCTGTACATTCATGTAATTTTATGTGATTTTATTAAACGACCGGATAAGTTTGAATCTCGGGAAGCTAGGGAAAATAGGCTGGCGACACGTACTCAAAACTTACCCCTTCTGATCACACCTCGCTTAGATATTATGAGACACTCTACGCACCATCAAACTGCTGTGCTATTTAACAGGCTGCCCAGAACTTTGAAAGACATACAAAGTCCGCACTTATTTAAAACGAAATTAAAAGCATTTTTATTAAAAAAGTGTTATTATTCGGTGAGTGAATATTTAAATGACCGAGACATTAATCTAATGACATAGTTATTATATAATTTACTCGCATACTGACATTAATTTTAACATTAATTTTGAATTTTGATTGTTTGATTATTGATTATTTTTTTATTGATTATTTTTTTGAGTATCATTATACATAAATTAGGAATTTGGAATTAGGAATAACATTCAAATACAATGTACATTGTGAATGAATAAATAAATTGAATTGAATTGAATTGAATTTCGTCACAAACACGCAACTTGCCAAGTGACAATATCAACAATATTTCTAAGGTTATGAATAAACCTCAACCCACGCTAAGGTCTACTCCCAGAGGTTTCAAGACACCTACTTCGATCAGAGACCTTAAAGGTAAATGTTTTCGATGTGGAAAAGACGACCACAAAGCTAATGACTGCGGCGCTATTCACATTACATGCCGGAAATGCAATAAAGAAGGTCACCTCGCCCGGGTTTGCCTAAAAAGAACTCCTAAGACTAACCAATTAGACCAGTCGTTTAGCAGCCTTAGCTCTGACAGCACTGCCAATATCCACTTAATAAAAAGTGAATTCTCAGACAAATATATAATTCCAATTATGATTGAAGGCAAACGCGTCGACATGGAATTCGATACAGGCGCAACTCTTTCGACCATATCTTTCAAAGATTACAAAAAGCTAGGAATTAGTAAAAAAATATTCAAAACTGACATGAAGCTCAGAACTTACACAGGTGAAGTTTTCAGACCTACCGGTGTAGCATATGTCAAGTGCAACTACAAACATCAGAACTTCTACGGGAAAATTTATATAATTAACAAAGATGTCGATCCCATTCTAGGTAGAAGTTGGATGAAAGAATTCAAGATCCAGCTTGCTGATATGCGGGCAGTAAACGCATGCAAGGAAGTTCCTAAACTTGACCAGTTACTAGAAGAGTTTGCATCATCGGTTTTTAGCCCTAACCTAGGGGAAATACCAAACGTGCGAGGTCACTTAACCTTAAATGAAAATACCCAACCTATTTTTATTAAACCTCGTAGGATTCCTTATGCATTAAGAGCTAAAGTAGATGAAGAAATTGACCGTCTTGTGAAAGAAAGGGTTATCACCAAGATTGACCATTCTGATTGGGGTACGCCAGTCGTACCAATTGTAAAACCCAACGGAAGCATAAGACTTTGCGCTGATTACAAAATCACACTAAACAAAGTAATTAAAGACGAAAAATATCCAATACCGATAATAGAAGATATCTTAGCTGAAATGAGTGGCGGACAATTATTCTGTACCCTAGATATCACTCAAGCCTACTTAAACATGGTAATGGACGAAGAAAGTGCTCTTCTTCAGACCCTAAGTACTCATAAAGGTACTTACAAAGTAAACAGACTCATGTTTGGAGTCAAAGTTGCACCGAGCTTATGGCAAAAGTTTATGGACCAGTTGCTGCAGGGACTCGAAGGCGTAAAATGCTTTTTCGACGACATTATAATTCAGGGCTCTTCGGAAG
Source organism: Athrips mouffetella (assembly GCA_947532105.1). Taxonomy (NCBI): domain Eukaryota; kingdom Metazoa; phylum Arthropoda; class Insecta; order Lepidoptera; family Gelechiidae; genus Athrips; species Athrips mouffetella. The sequence goes on from OX383976.1 coordinate 26,078,183, forward strand.
ACCAGCTATTACTACGACTAAGACAAGTCTTACAAAAACTTAAAGAAAGTAACCTTCGCGTAAATAAGGAAAAGTGTCACTTTTTTAAACAAAGTATCAATTACCTAGGCCACACTATTGACAAAGAAGGGTTACACAAGAACCAAGATAAAATTGTAGCAATTACTAAAGCAAACCCTCCAACAAATGTAAATGAATTACGTACATTTTTAGGCATGGCCAATTACTATAACAAGTTTATCCCTAACTTAGCATCCATTACATCTCCCCTAAACCAACTGTTGAAGAAAGGAATTAAATTCGTCTGGACGACTGCTTGTGAAGAAAGCTTCAAGAAAGTTAAAACAGAAATTCTGAGCGAAAGAGTTCTTATACACTTTGATCCAAACAAACCTTTGATCATAGCTACAGATGCGTCCCCTACGGGCCTTGGAGCTTGTCTTTCACACAAATTACCTGATGGATCAGAGCGACCAATAGCGTTTGCATCACGATCACTTACTAGCAGTGAGAAGAAATATAGCCAAATTGATAAAGAGGCTACTGCAATTTACTGGGGTCTTAAAAAGTTTTTCCACTACTGTTATGGCCGTAAGTTCACACTGATTACAGACCACAAACCGCTCACTTCGATCTTTCACCCACATCACACTTTACCTACCCTGAGTACCATGCGATTATTTCATTACGCACATTTTCTGTCCGGATTCGACTACGATATTGAATATAGAAATACTTCAAAAAACTCAAATGCAGACTATTTATCTCGTTTTCCAGTAGAAGAAATAAGCGAACATAAAATGGATCAGCACTGTGCATTTCAGTTAAGCCAAATACACGTACTGGACGTCTCGCCACAGGTAATCGCAAAGGAAACAAATGAAGATCCGGAACTTAGAATTTTACTTCAAACTCTCAAATCAGGACGCTCACTCAAAGATGTTGGATATAAAGATTGTGAACTAACCCTACAAGATGATTGTATTTTCAAAGGTACAAGAGTAATGATACCACAGAAATTACGTCATCGTATTCTCGAGGAACTACACACCGGACACATCGGAATTGTAAAAATGAAACTTCTTGCACGCAGTTTTGTCTATTGGAAAAATATAGATCAAGACATAGAGAATAAAGTCAAATCTTGTAGGGCCTGTCGTTTAGAACAAAATGAACCAGCAAAGTCTCCGCTGCATCATTGGGAGAACCCTACAGGTCCGTGGCAAAGAATACACATAGATTTTGCGGGTCCAATGTCTGGATTTCAACTATTTATCATAGTAGATGCCTTCACAAAATGGGTAGAAATCATACCTACAAAAACTTCAACAAGTTCATTCTGCATCTCGAAGTTAAATGATCTTTTTTGTAATTTTGGGATTCCATACACTGTAGTGTCCGACAACGGAAGGCAATTTTTATCACAAGAGTTCAAAAACTTTCTGTCAAACAACGGGATAGCTCACAAGACGATCGCTCCTTATCACCCTGCTACGAACGGTCAGGCGGAGCGTTTCGTACAGACAGTTAAACGTGCACTCCACAAATTAGAGGGGGAGAGTGGTGCCTTGATAGATAAGATCACGAAGGTTAAACTGTGCCTTAGGTCCTCGCCTGGACCAACTGGCGTTTCTCCATATGTTCTCATGTTCGGCAGAGAAGTAAGAACAAAATTACACGCAATGGTAAGAAACCCCTCAAAATCCGAGAACACCTTCAGAACATGCCGCGGCTCCTCTAAAATGAGACAGTTTTCTGTCGGCGATCGAGTTCAAGCGAGAAGCTACTCAAGCCCTGGAAGGCGATGGGAATTTGGCACAGTGTCTCGCCAACTAGGGCGACTCCATTATGAGATACGCACAGACCGAGGACTATTGTGGATCCGCCACCTGGACCAGCTGCTCCCGGCGCCCCTGATCCTCAGGAATCCCGAGGGAGGCGTGTCATATACCTGACTTTTCCTCATAGCAACCATGTTTGTTGATTTGTCTCTGCTAAGTCAAAATATATTGCATGAATAATTAAACTGTGTTTTCTATGTATTTAATAAAAATAAAAAAACTTACTTACTTACTTACTTAGATAAACATGTCAAATAATAAATAAAACAACATATAACGCAGCGTGAATGTAGATAGCGACAGAATAAAGTATGTTCAGGAGTACATTTTATGTCTGGCCCAAATAGTCTCCTTCCAGGTACGACAAGGCAAAGAAATAATTGCTCAGCGAAATTTAAATTCCTGGAGGAATTATTCAAATTCCTGGAGGGCTTGGTCTTTGATAGAGCGTCAATGGTCCAGGCTCACGGTTCGCCAGCGAGCAATGGGGCACATTATGCTGGGTCTGAAGCTGACTGATCAGGTCAAAAACAGCATGCTGCGCTTTATAATGCAATAGCTAAGGTAGTCCATTTATATATTTTCTCTTTCAAGTGGGATTGGGGGCCACGTATCCCATATGCCACAAGAACTATGGTCCAAGACCTGGTTTACACCACCTGGAAGCTACAAAGCGACCAAGGGTCGATGGCGTGATGGACTCGACGTTTTTTGTAAGGCAAGTCAACAGCAGACTTCGGATAGGGACTTGTGGAGGGACTTTCACATCTTAAATAATGTAAATGGGCGCAAGCCACTTTAATGAAGCAGTCAATATAGTAGCGGCTCCAGCGACTGGTATGGCTGTGTCAAAGGAGCGGCTTGTTGCTGGGTGTAGATTTACGAGGCAGCCGTGAGTTATGCGCCATCCGCCATCGCTGCCGCCGAATCATTGCTCCTCTCCTCTCTTCGGCTCCACTCCAACGTCATCTTGCTGTGCTTCAAATTATTATACTCCTTCCTCCTATACGCTACTTTGAATATGCATGAACATAATGCGATAGATCTAGTCGATTTTGTTGATTAAAATGTACTGCTTCAAAATTGTTTTTTTACCTGAACATGTCGGCACAGATGTGGCCGTCAAGACATTTAAAGTTTACTGCAACAGATATTAACACTACGAAAACAATCAATTAATCAGACAAAAAAGAGTACAATTAGGGTCAGCGTAAGCTGGGGGGCAGGCCACAGACCACAGATTTTGCAGGCAGGGCAGGTGACGCAGAGGTAGGTCACCAACGCAAGCTGCGACCCCGATACTAAACACATGCGCGCACAGAATACTATTACTCACCTGCGGCGAGAAGAATCACTGCACTTACTTTCTCGCAAAACTCAAGGAAAAACTATCAACCGCAAACTTAAATTTTTAATGCCATACACATAGTATGGAAATACAAACTATTGTTTACTTTTTAGGGTTCCGATACCAAAATGGTAAAAAAAAGGAACCCTTATGGTGCCGCTCTGTCTGTCTGTCCGTCTGTCTGTCACACCTCTATATCTCAGCAACCACTTACGCTATCGAGCTGAAATTTGGAATAGTTTTAGAATATAGTTGCCCAACTTAATTGCACATGAAAATTTTTTGAAAAAAGTATGATTATTAATGTAAAGGGGGCCAAAATAGGGGGGGCCAAATTTCAAATTGTCGCTACTAGGTCGAGTGGGGTATCATATGAAAGGGCTTTACTTGTACATTTTAAAATATATTTTTGTATTTTTTTAAATTTCTTAGTTTTCAAGTTATGATGAAAAATGTCAAAAAAAATACCATTCCCCCCCCCTTATCTCCGAAGTTTGAGTAAGGGAAAATCTGAATTAATTACAGTTGACAGAGGTTTATGTAAACTTTACAGCAAAAATAAAACGATCTTTCTAAGTTGCACAGTTTTTCAGAAATCTGCAAAAAACCTTTACAAACAAATTTAGTTTTGCGGTCCTGAAAATGGACTTTATTGCTTCCAAAAATACTATAGGTATATCGGAACCCTCGGCGCGCGAGTCCGACTCGCACTTGACCGGTTTTTTTTTAAATGTTCGAATGAAATTATAATTATAATTATTATCATTATTTATTTCAAGTAACCATGACTCATTACAATTACATTAAAATATAAAATAACTAAAATTAAAATTAAATTAAAACAGAAATTAATTAATTATACAGATCAGTTCAGAATTCAAATTGTCAAACATTAAAACAATCAAACATCAAACAATTTAGAGTAAATCACTTTTAACTTTTAATGGTACTGGAACACCCTTTATATGAATTTTCACAGATCAATGGATACTACCGTAGGATACTTGCATGGAGATTTTTTAAATTTCCCACACATGTTCCTTATGGATGGAGTTTACTCTACTGAGCAAGCCCTTTCAGTTTTTGGTACACCCTGTGTACTAAATTTTATTCAAAAAATTAATAATGAATATCCAGTCAGGTAGACAACCAATCCAGGATCAATATTATAGAAAATTTTAATAAACTCAATGGAACCAATTTTGCATAAATCACATATTTACGATATGGTGGTACAGGAACACCTCTTATATGAAATTACACAGATCAATTGATACTAGCGCAAAATATCTTACATGGAGATGCTTGGTCATGCAAAGTTTCATCAAGATTGTATGAGCCATTTTTGAGAAAATTTCAATTTTTCATTTTCGTTGTATGACAGCCACCCTCAAAATGAGAGCCAGCAAGAAACCACTTAGAACCCTTCGATGGATTTGCATAAAACTCCTAAATTCAAAATATGGTGTCAATCGGACCATTCGTTTAGCCGCTAGGCCAAAGCGTGACGGACAGACCGACCGACGGACCGACCGACCGACCGACTGACGGACGGATACTTTTGGGAGACTTGTTTTTTATTATGTAGGTATAAGTGATATAGAACACATTTTTGATAAAATTAGAAAAACATTTTTTTTTCACGAATACAATACCTTTCTCGCTCCGCTCGAAAGTAAAAATGAGGACGTTTATAGGTAATTTACATCTCTCGTATTTGGTAAGTAGGTCCTTATCACCCCCAAATGGGGCTTGTAGGTGACCACTTAGCGCTCTAGGGTAATAATAAAAAATAAAATAATAAAAAAACTATATATTTCGGACATGATCCATATGGGTTAGTAAGCCTTAAAACTATGTTAGTAATCTATAACTAAAAGAGATCTGCACCTGCCGAATAATGTAGCTAGAAAAGCCCTAGGGCGGTAAGTAATTGAGTTTTGAAAGAGTGGAGTGTTTTGTTTTTAATTACTTACCACCCTAGAGCTTTTTTAGCTACATTATTACCCTAGAGCGTTAATTGGTCACCTACAATTTGGTGGTAATAAGGACCTACTTACCTCACAATCGAGATGTAAAGCAGAGTAAGCTCGCTGCGCTCGTGCGCCTAAATATCTCGGGCTGCAATTGATGCCGTACAGCCCTTGGCTACTAATCTACTAAGGAAGAAGGTTTGAATTCTCCTTTGTCATAAACAATAATGCCATCTTGTACTGTATCTAATATCTCGGCTTTAAAAAACTGCTGTAAAACCTTTTAAGGACTTATTTAGGGGGCTAAACTTTTGATATATGATCATTCTATACGGAGAGTCGTGTTTTTTAATAATAACTAGCTGTACCCGCCACTTGGTACGCGCCATAAAGTTTCTGGAAACAATGCCTGGAATCGAACATGGGACTGTGAATTCTGTCACCCTACAAATTTAACTACACAGCAGTTACGAGTTGGTGTTAATTTATTATACACTGGATTATTTATTTTTTTGCGAGCAAAACTTATTTTATCTGTGGCATAACTTTTTGTTGTTTCTAGTTGCGTGAGTCTGCTTTCACACGCAATAGTGTATTATTTATTCTGTGACACGCAGAAACAATTGCAGGCAGAAACAGGGCTAAGAGCAGAACAGACACACGTCTTCGTGCACATGTCTGCGTTCCAGCTTACGCTGCTCTATGTACGTTCATACATTACAAAAATCTGCTCTGCTCTGCTCTGCCCTGCGCTATCTGCGTGGCAGCATACGCTAAGCCTTATTATCGCCACCAAGGTGTGTTCAACAACTTTTATTTTTTTTTTGACTCTATACAGCTTTAAGTACTATTTTTCACCTGTGGTGGGGAAGTACTTTCTTGCAAAGCTCCTGTAAAATTTTGCCTTCAGATTATGCCCTCCAGAAGATTTACATGAATTCATTTAAGTCTAGCTGGTACCCGCGACTTCGTCTGCGTAGGTTTATAAATTGTAGCCTATGTGTTATTCTGATGTATATAAGCTATATGATTTAAAGTTTCATTAAAATCCATTCAGTAGTTTTTACGTGAAAGAGTAACAAACATCCATCCATACATACTTACTAATTTTCGCGTTTATAATATTAGTAGGATTTGTAGTCCCTTTTACTATTCTCGAGGGTACCAAAATTTACCCACGACATGTGTACAGCTACTTTCATTCACACTTATGGCCAGTCGTATTGCACATAATTAAATAATGTCAGTGTATGTCATCAGGGCTAACCTCGTTACCTCGTGTGTCTCGGTTGACTGCTTGGGGCGCCCGGGGAAGCGGCCAGCTCATGTGCGGAATGCAGGACCGGACAGCCCTAATAGGATTATCCCGATATGAAAACTGCGGGGATATTGTATTTCAACACACATTGAATGCGCCGGCCGAATACTAAACAGGTTGCTGGCTAAACGTCTAACGAGTGGCGAAATTATCTGCTACAGTATCACATAGACACACGTACTTTTCTCTTGTTTAGTTTTAGCAGAGATAGAGGGAGAACAGTAGATAACTAATGTTTTTAACATACTTGATATGTAGTCATAGGCAAAATGCAAATTTAATTTGAATCTTATTCATGTTTGCAGCTATACGGCTAGAAACTTTAATATAAGTCAAAATCTGCTTGTGTGATTCAGGCATTTTATTTTACTTTGACTCAACCAAATTACCATAAACTTAAAATTCTAACAAATGTAGCGCTGTAAAAAATATTTACCTCTCGATTTAAGATTCACTGCGGAAGTTTGATACCCTCACCCCATTCGCGCCTGCACTGATTGGAAGACAGATGGCCAAATGAAACTTTAATTTTAATAGTTTGGTCCTTATTCTAAAACTGTACCTCGTACGTTAGAAGTAAGAAAATATAAAATAACGATTTAAGTTCTCGTGTCATTTGCCTTGCCTTTGTATACTTATTATCCGTAAATACAGTTTTATGAAGGATTAAATATATCACTAAACCTGTGCAAAAACTAAATTGCTGTTCGGAAAGTTTTCAGTTGCGAGAGAAGTTACTTCAGGGCAGAGGTTTGCAGATTGCTGTTCATTGAAGCAAAGAGCGCAGCAAAACAATGAGCTCGAAGTTTTAAGCTGTGCAGTAAAGTGAAAGGTTGCGGGCGAGACAAACGAGGGAACCACTCTACAGTCGAGAGTACTTAAAGCATTACACATAGGATTTGTACCTTTCTTGTTTCAGTTACCGTAAGAGCTATAGTCGCACTGCAAGCGTGCATTTATCTGTACTACACTGCTAACTGCAGCAGGTCATTTGATCGCTACAGGTGTTCTTGTCACGTTCATGAGGCGCTTTGCAATGTTTATTTTAAAAGAAGTGGACTTGAATGAAAGAGTGTTCACTTTTCACTTTTATGATTATTCAAGTTTAAAAGTAGGACGTGAGTTTGGATACCCGTATTTATATATTCTGTATCTTAAAGTATAAGTATTTTATAACTGTAGTAGGCATGCAGTGCTGCAACGGTATTGTAGTGATCCTCCTCGAAAGCCTTCTTTTAGCAGAGCTGGCTGGCGAGTATTTCTAAAATTGAATTTGATTTCGAATAATGACGTCACGTTCTGAAAACAATCGCCAGTCAACTCCTGCCCACGGCTGGGTACGGACGCTGTTATTCTATACGATAAAAAAAATAACGAAAGTTCGAAGCGTATCTATTGCGTTTCTTTTATAATAACCCCGGTCCTCGTGTTCGTTATAATGGTGGAGGCGCCGTGCCCCTATTGCCATTTTATGTAAAGTGTTACAGTTGCGCGATCGATTCGAGTATAAAACCGGTCCTAAGTAAGAGAAGAAGTTGCTAATGAAGAAGATGATGCCCTGTATGTGAAGAAGATGATGCCATATGATGACCACGACGCGTCATACTTTATGAGTGCCAATTTTTATGGACATGGCACGCATAACACGTGCCGTACAACTGTAAGCTATTTTGTATTGTCTAAAGCAGAGAATCACCCTCATCAAAGTTTTTTCATATTGTTTGTCATGCTTGAATTGGTTACAAGCGTACCAATTTCGTAATAATTTGTGTTTGCAAGTCTCCAAGGCGACGGATGGCGACAGAGAAACTGCGCATGTCTTTTGGATGACAATCTGACAAAGATGTCATGTCATATTTTGTTTGTTTATAGTATTTGTTCATATTGCGTAGATAATATTACGTGTACAATATTATTCCTATAATCACGAAATATTGTCCTATAAAAAATATAGATAAGCTCATTATGATTATAAATGCATTGTACGCAATATTGTAAATATAAAAAAGATATATGTATGATTTTGTACTAAAATCTTTGTTAGCAGGTTTTCATTATATTTTTTCACTTTTCTAGTCAAAGAACCTCTCATATAGTTAAAAGCGTGAATTATAAATGTTTTACTTGACGATGTATGTATAGATGAAAGACGTCCAAAAACATGTATTCATGGTGTCCTAACTTTATTTTGTACTTAACACTAATTATTTTTTTTCATGTTATACTATGCTCAATGAGTTGTGATATCGAGTGTCGATATCCTTGGATGCGCTTCAGCGTGTCCACATCGGTGTTCGCTAACCATAGTCGCTAACCATGAGCGACACCACTAAGATGGCTATACTGACTGACGACTGATGGCGGACGTGCTACTTCCGACCATCGCATCGCCAGCAGAGCTAGGCTGCAAGCAGCTCTTCAGCCATCTCAAAAAAGAAGATTGTTTTATTTTTGCTATCCATGTGTTAATAAATTTATTTTTTGGGTTTGTTCATTAGGGTTGTAATTGCGAACGATTGCAACTTTATTGATCATCTGGGAAAGAAAAACGGGGTGTTTTTTGGATGTTTGTAATTATGATTTAATTACAATCATTCCTTGGTTTGTTTATTTTATTCTACTACCTGGTAAAAAAAAAAAAATCCTGGTAATAAAAGATTTTTCAGAAGGTAATAAGTTCTAATACTGGTATGTCCTCTGGACGGTAATATTGTTTGGTAATTGAAGGTACAGGTAACGTGTTATGATGACGGTAAACAATATGGTGACGGTGTATTGGTATTTTCTTTAAAGTCTATACTACAGACATAACTTTCCAAAGATTTTTCTAATAATTTCAATAAAGAGTGGGTTCAGTTAGAATAAATGTCACAGTTTTCATTATCGGGGAAGAACATAGGTACAGCTATTATTAAATCATATGTATTTAGATAGAGGGTCTGGATCAGGCTCAAGTATCGTGTTTGTAGCTGATATGACGACGTGTATTTTTCTAGCTTTGCTTCCGCTTTACATCGGCCGCAGGACATATGATGTTAACTAGATTTCAAATTAAGGTAATGCTTTTAGAAAAACATCACTTTTTGGGGTTAAATATTAGTTTTTGGAATCAATAATATAGGTTAGCTTGATGGGATATATTGTTGCCACTAGTTGTTATCTTGTACAACCACTTTTATGCCCATAGGATTAGTGGGTGACTTTTGTTGGGTCACAGTATCTTGGGAGCATCTTAGGGTAGCTTTTGTCTTATTTTAGCAACGCCTTTATTTTGGTTAGAAAGAGAAAGGTAGTAATGTCAATGACATTATCCAGCCGCAGGCTGCATAACCAAACGTGTAGCATTTTTCAAGCGTTTTCCTTATGTCAAATTGACTTTCATCAGCCGCAAACTACTAGACAAACTCAGAGCGTTTTTTCTATGTCAATGTCTAATGTGGGAACATTTTATTTTTTTAGGATGAGCATAGAGTAGGAAGTTTTCTTTTTTAATTTATGTAAAGGTTCCATGAATTACGAAAGAGAATGTTTTATATTATTGGATGTCAAACTTTATTTGTCAAAGAGCATAGTATCACTTATTTTGATAGAGACGTAACTAGTAAAATAATTTTAGATTTGATCTAAGATAGTTCTTTTTAAAAAAATTTCAACCATTGTATTTTTTGGTTTAGCAAGTAGTTAAGTGTAACACCTGTTGTGGTGTAATTTTCGGTGGTTTTGTGCACCGTAGTTCATGAGATTACCGAAACTGAAAGCAACAATATTTTGTCACATGAGCTAGATATTAGCAATATTTTGCAGGGTTATGTTATGCTTACATTTGTAATATTTTCCACCATAGGCAGGTAGATTAGGGAATTTTTTGTACAAGAAATTTCCAAGCTTCACTCGGAAATTTCTTTGCCCGGGGGGAGGATAATGTAGTGATCCTCCTCGAAAGCCTTCTTTTAGCAGAGCTGGCTGGCGAGTATTTCTAAAATTGAATTTGATTTCGAATAATGACTTTACGTTCTGAAAACAATCGCCAGTCAACTCCTGCCCACGGCTGGGTACGGACGTTGTTATTCTATACGATAAAAAAAAATATAACGAAAGTTCGAAGCGTATCTATTGCGTTTCTTTTATAATAACCCCGGTCCTCGTGTTCGTTATAGTATCTAGCTGTTTCTTTTACGATGTTATGCATGCATCCGAAATCTTAGATTAATGAAGATCTTAACCATCTTACTTTTCGGAAAATCAGATGAGTCCTAACCAAACTGGGTGTCGTCGCGTCACGGTAAAGAAACATTGTTTAAAAACCGTTTGGTACAGCGTACTTACCCTTTTAAATATTTATTGTTTTGTGCACCTTTCTTACAATCAACCTTGGATCCAAGAAAACCAGAAAATTGATGACCTTCTTACGTAGTGCTTGTGACTCTACACGTGTGAAGGTTGGTGCGGAATGAGAGAGGGCAAGTGGGGAGGAGAGGGGAGGAATCAAGGCGGAACATGTATTTGAGTGCAATCTCCGGTGCGGGGCCGCGGAAACAAGCGACGCCTTTGTTCTCTGACCGGAGCGTAAACATATCGAAAATTCTTCGCAAACTGCCTATAGATATAAACATGAACCCGCGTTTGCTTTGAAAAACTGTTTTCATTTGTATTTAAATACAAAATAACAAGATATTTTCGGCTAAACGTAGCTGTGCCTTACGAAGAAACATAAAATTTAAACCGTTGCAAGTAACATTCTAAATTGACAAGTTATAAACATGTAATATCACCAAGTGCGCTTTCTACAGCCGTGTTTTGTGAAATTCATATTACCTCGAGAATAGATAGACGTGTAGTAGAGGTAATATTCGCCGAGAATGTGAGAACCTACTGGAGGATCCTTCAGTGAAGAGGCGCAACATGTGCCGGCTACCGACAAACACGCCTCTTCATGTTATGAATGCTGATCCTACGGTGCATGCAACGCGGACAAAACCGTGTTCGCCATTTAAATATAATTTATTACAATATTAACCAAAGTCGACAAACAAAATCAAAATCAAAAGTCTTTATTCGTCAACATGTGTAAAATCGTTGGTATAAAATTATAATGTTTCACTATGTTGCAACAGATGGCGCTGTAGGGTTTTTTAAACGAACTGTTTTTGAGAAATGCTAGAAAACGAATGGAAGGTAAAGAATTTTCCCAGGCATGAGACAAAAACCCCCGTATAGTAAATTTCATCGAAATCGTTGGAGATGTTTTCGATAAACGGATTACACATACAATAGTCGAGGATTTGAACTATTTAACCAAATAGTGAAATTATGGTATTTATCAAAATAGTTGTAATTTACTCTTGATTTTCTATTCTTCATGAATTTTAGGATGCTAGAGCTGAATCATGAGTCTGGTATCACGGTGTTTATGGCTCAAAACCCCTTTTATTATTCAATTCAATCCGCAAACATCATTTTATTGCGATAACAGAATTCCGTCATCGTGTCAAAACTCCCATGTTTTTAACGCGCGGAAGTAAGTCCCTAAGTGAAACAAACCATATTTACCAACAAGAGTTAAATTATGAATTTGCGTATTTTATGAATTTACTTATTACAGCATGATATTTTCAATCCAAACCTTGAAAAGTAAACAGATATCGTGAAACTCAAGGATCGTAAGAGTGGTGTTACCAACCCTGGAACTTTCTTCAAAGGGTCCCTTTTTCGTACTTTACGGGATTAGGTTCACAAACATTCTCTTGATTAAATTAAGATTCTTCGATCAAAGAGCCCAAGTAGGGAAAATAATTTATAAATGTTTATATCCATCCAGTCCTAATTTATCGTTCAATTTGATCAAAAAAGGATCTTTGTAATTATTTTAACTAGCAAATTCTTGACGAGAGCTTGTTGTCCAAACATCTGCCAAATTAGATATTTTATTAAACCATTTTATTTTAAACTAGCGGACCTCCCCGGCTTCGCACGGGTATGTACTTATAGGTTCGCCCGAGTTAAATTCAGACAATCCCTACTCATACCCCTGCCCCTGCCCCTACCCCTACCCCGTTCTTATAAGCAGATTTTATTTTTTATTCAGCACAATTTTATTGCCCTGCCCCTGCCCCTACCCCTACCTCCGCCCCTACCCCTACCCCTACCATCCTATATCCTTCTCCTAATTCTATGCTACCAAATCGGTTCAGCCGTTCTTGAGTTATACCCTTCTCCTGCCCGTACCCCTACCCCTTCTATCCTATGTCCTTCTCCTGGTTCTAAGCTACCCCCCCACCAATTTTCAACCAAATCGGTTCAACCGTTCTTGAGTTATCAATAATGTAACTAACACGACTTTGTCAGTCGTTCTCCTAGCACTATTCCTGCCCCTACCCTTACCCCTACCATCCTTTATCCTTCTCCTGGTTCTAAGCTACCTCCTTATTAATTTTCAACCAAATCCGATCAGCCGTTCTTGAGTTATAGTGTAAAAAGTTATATTTAAAAAATCATCCTATATCCTTCTCAAAAAAAACAATCCTATATTCGTCTCCTGGTTCTAAGCTACCTCCCCACCAATTTTCACCCTAATCGGTTATGCCGTTCTTGAGTTATAGTGTAACTAATTATTAAAAAAAAACATTCTTTGTCCTTTTCCTGGTTCTTTGCTACCTTTCCACCAATTTTCACCCAAATCGGTTCAGCCGTTCTTAAGTTATAAATAGTGTAACTAACAGTTCAGCCGTTCTTGAGTTATAGTGAAACTAAATATTTATTTATTTAAAAAAAACCATCCTGACTGCTAGTCTCCTGGTTTTAAGCTACCTCCCCACCAATTTTCAACTAAATCCGTTCAGCCGTTCTTGAGTCATAAATAGTGTAACTGTATGGTTTTTATCGCTGGGTTTACAAAATAGATAGATATATATATATATATATATATATATATAAATGTGGACTGTATTTGAAGGTGTATTTGAAATGTGAAAGTGAGGTTATTGCGCAATCTCTGCTGATATATTGGTGAAAAGAAAAAACTACAATTCACTGACCTTAGTTGTCCACCACGCAAGCGCTGCAAGGATCTCCAAGTCCAACAGTGGGTGCCGCGTGGCATGTATGAGGTTAGCACTTCACCAAAAACAGCAGTTTCTCGTTAGAATACACAAATATTTATAGCAGCACGGCTGTGTCGATAGTTGACAATAGTTTTGGTGCCAGGGGAAGTGTCCAACACTGGGCTTTTAAGGTTTTATCTGATATTCTTAAAGACAGTTCACGCACGGCGCGATGGTAGAATCCAGACTGTTCGCTCGGATGCGCCTAGTACGCAAAACGAGGGTGACAAAGAAAAGTTCAAATGAATTATATATATTTTCTACCCACCAAATCGAGCAGAGATTGAACAGTAACTTACACGACTTTCTTTTTGTATAAAAAACCATAAGATAAGTCAATACAGTCCCTTGTAATTACAAATACACTTGCGCAAAAGTTTTGATAAGCGCTGGGTATTGGCACCCTGAAGTGAGAGTGAAGACGAACAAACTCATCTACTCTTATAGTGCATATGGCTGGCTATTATGGCAGGTAGATAAAATCGGAACTAAAGAAGATGCACTAGGATTCTGACATTTTACGAGCAAAATATATGAGAGCAGCGCCCTCTTGTAAACGTCATCCGCCTGCCAAAATAAACGTGTCGCGCTGTATATATGTCAGTAATTGTTCATTTAACAAAAAACCGGCCAAGTGCGAGTCGGACTCGCGCACTGAGGGTTCCGTACCACCACATAAACATATTTGTATTAGTTGAAATTTCAGTAAGTTAATGTGCTAGATTTTTTGAGTCCGACACGCGCTTGACCAAATTTTATTATTTGTTGTTATTTTATAGCCTATGCCCTATAAACATACCAATTTTCAAGTTTGTAAGTGTTCCCGTTTTTAAATAGAACTAAAACAAAAATCGCCTCAGCAACCATCTAACTTGACCCCTCTCTTAAATGAATGTTCTTGAAACGGGAGCTCACCACAATTGGTTACCATTAGTTGTGAGAAAAGTTGTAATATTTAATGATTTCAGACTTTTCCCATTATTTGTACTGTGACACCTAGCTTCTTGCCAAATTTCATAATTTTAGGTCAACGGGAAGTACCCTGTAGGTTTTTCATTTTTGAATAAATGTATGGAGATGAGGACATAAAATGCCATATCTTTTGATGGCGTCGTTGTAAAAAATTGAAACTTTCAGATCTTGTGTGGTTCATGGATCTTAATATATGGTATTCATTTCAACCTGATACCTTTACCCGTTCGTGAGATAAAGGGTCTTGACAGACAGACAGACAGACAGACGGACAACAAAGTGATCCTATAAGGGTTCCGTTTTTTTCTTTTGAGGTACGGAACCCTAAAAAGAGCCGACTTATAAGAAAGTGTATCTCTGGATACTGTATCTCTAAGTACTTGATCTATCGAGTACTTAGAAATCCTTAAATGTAGCTTCAGTTGGTTTTCATCATAATACTAAGAAAAGAACATGAAAAATATTACCTTACCACATTTCCGTATCTATCAATGGCGAAAAACCTTTTTAAAAGCTGTGAAAGCGTGTTCGACGGTGGCATGGTTATAAATGCGTCGGTGTGCGGTTGCATTGCAGTGAGCAGTCAGTGGTGCAGTGGGGTGTAGTGAGTGACACTTGGCGGGGTGAAGCGAGGGGAGGTGGGGGAGGAGTGATCGCGGTCAAGAGGGTTCTGAGTCATTCATACCACGCTTACTGGGTCACCCTCGCCCTGCGTTCGATAGTAACAGTTTACTGGTACAGATTATCGTAAGGAAAAATGCAAATACAGATAACTAGCTGACGCCCGTCATTTTGCCTATACAAAAAGGGTTCAAACTATCTCCGAATCTTTCAACGAATCAGTTAATCGTTCTAGCTAGTCTAGAAATTACTCGATAGATAAAGTTAACGACACAATAGATAGTTGAAAGATAATATCAATTACAAAAGCAATTTTAGCAGGTAAGTATGTGAAATGATCAAACGATTGAGATAAAAAAAAACCGGCCAAGTGCGAGTTGGACTCGCGCCCTAAGGGTTCCGTACCTATCTACCATACGACACAGGAATTATGCCCACGACACAGGAATACCTAGTGTGGGCACCGCAAAACATACTTACTTAATCTAGATTGTATAACTTATGGTGCCCCTAACATATGAATTTGTAAAGTTAAATAAATTGATTTGAATTGATTTGATATATACTAAAAGCTTTTGCTCTTTGATTTTAAAAACTCCGCGACCATTCAACTTGACCCCTCTTTTATAGAAAAGTTCTTAAAACGGGAGCTCACCTTAATTGGTTACTATTAGTTGTGAGAAAAATTGAAATATTTAATGATTTTAGACATTTCCCTTTATTTGTACTGTGAGACCTAGCTTCTCGCCAAATTTCATAATTTTAGGTCCACGGGAAGTGCCCTGTAGGTTTTGCTTTTTTGCATAAATGTATGGAGATGAGGACGTAAGAAGCCATATCTTTTGATTGCGTCGTTGTAAAAAATTGTAATTTTCAGATCTTGTGTAATTAATGGACCTTAATATTCATTATCAATTTCAACCTGATAACTCTTCTCGTTCGTGAGAAAACGGGTCTTGACAGACAGACAGACAGACGGACAACAAAGTGATCCTATAAGGGTTTCGTTTTTTTATTTTGAGGTAAGGAACCCTAAAAACGACCACGTCTTTCCAATAATGGCAACGTGTGCAATAATATTACACAGTGTAACAACAGCTCATTATAGATGCAAGAGCTTAGCTCGGGGCTATGTGTGCCCACACGTGTGCCCCACATCACATCACATGCTAGCCGAGTTGCTAAACTTGCAACTAGTAAATAGTTAACACGAGCCACCGCGCATTATTCGCAGCGGGAAATAAGGACACGCGCAATAAGTAGCGTCGTTTGCGAGACGAGCGAGCGGCGAGCGCCGAGCGGTGAGAAATGCCGGCCATTGTGCTACAACTACTCACACCCACACCAGGCAACACTCGGGGGACCCAGCTATTCTTTAACTGCGACTTGCACGAGTATAGCACGATACGAAACGGTAGTAAACTCGCTCTATTAGCATTGTAATCTGCATGTTACATACAAACATAACATCACGCCACTTTCCCGTCGGGGTAGGCCACAGTCCTCCACCTGCTACGATCATGACATACTTCCCCCGCTTCCTGTACTTTCATCAATCCTTTCATACATGCTCGTCGGTTTAGGGTACTTTTAACCTGTACTTTATTTAAGAACGTCCTTGTTATCACGTTCAATTACTCTAAATCTGAATCGATCCTCCTTCTAATTGCGTGTCTGTTCTTATTGCGTGTGAATAGACTACGTACTCCCGTAAACACAAGCTATGGTTTTAGACTATTCTAACTAACTAAACAATTTAATGTAGTGGTTCCCATGCAAAGTTCGCCTAATGTTGTTTATATGGAAATCAAATCTCATCTAATCTTGCTAATTAGACTGCTGCTGCAAATAAACTTTTTATAACAATTTAATTTAATGTGGGACACAAAGGCTAGAGACGATAATAATTTAATTCCTAATATACATAATATAACAATGTAATTAATCAATTTCATATTACTTTACTTACCATCAACTTACGCACTACTTCACTTAACATCTGGCTTAACATTAACATTGGCTTCATAAGACGAGTTTGCAGCGAATTTAAAAGTCCTCAGGCTGTGCTACGTGTGTATTGCGCTCTGATTCGTAGTTTGCTGGAATATGGCACGATAGCCTGGAATCCTCGTCACAAAGTCCATGTAGCACGCTTAGAGCGCATTCAACGTAAATTTACATAGTTCTTAGCCTATAAGGATCCAAGCTGCCCATACCGGGCCAGTTATGAATCTAGACTGCGTCACTTTCAATTGGATTCCCTTGAGAAACGACGAAAAATGTTCGACCTTATATTCTTTTTTAAGCTAATTCATGGATTTATTGAGGCTCCTGATGTTTTAAATGAGATAAATCTTCTAGTTCCTTGGCGTATTCCGGGATACCCAATAAAACAATTAAAAAAAAAAGGTTTAGAACCAAATTATCCTCTCCTCGTAACAGAATTAAAGACACCTACAACGGTTTATCCGCTGAACTTGATATCTTTCAGCATTCTTTTCTGAAATTTAAAACCTTAACAAAACAAAGTTTGTAAAAATAATATTTTGTGTTGATTATCTACGTACGAGTATATTTATAGTTTCATAGCTTAGATGTAATCCCACAATAATTTCTTAAAATCAAAATTAATTAATGCAAATACAATTAACTTTCTTTTTAAAATCAATTAACTATTAACATTATAATAAGTAATTTTAGTAAACTAACTGCATGCTATCTGAAAAAAAAAATGTAATCTGTATGCACCAGTAAGAATGGTTCACACTGTATAACACCGTGATGTAATTTTATTGTTTAATATTTGTGAAACTGTTGTTGGTGTATCTAATAAATAAAATAAATAAACATCAACTTACGCACTACTTCACTTATCATCAACTTATGGCAATAGCCAATAAAACAGTCTTTATTTTCCCTAGTGCACACAAAATATATAGTCACTTGAGGAATTTCATCAAGGAGACATTGTGATACATTGTGTTACCACAATACAAGGATTAAGTTATTCCAAAGGTTAATTTCATTGCGCAGGGAGCGGTTTCGGCACCGACAGGTGTAGGTGTGTATAGGGTTGTATTTCCCGGACCATTAAAGCGGTGTTCCCGAGGGCTGGCCGTAAAACAAAGAGTAATTCAGTGCGTTCATCCCGCCGGGCCGCCGGGACGTCGGGATGCTGGGACGAGATCTGAGACGGAACGGGACGGGATGACACTAAGCCTCAAAGCAAGTCTGTTTACTGCAGACGCTAAGCTTCATGAAGACGAGGAAGGAGCTGCATACAACATAGTCTTCAGTTATAATACAGCTTGAGGGATTTTTGTCTTATCGGTGCTTCTAAAATGTTTGGTAAGTCAGCGCCGTGTGGTAAGTGGAAGGGAGAAAGAGCAATATACGTCGTGACTTCATTTTAATCACTGCTTGGCTTTAAATAATGGAAAAAGCCGTAGATAAATAGTTAAATAGTGAAATTTTTGAATATTAAAACAGCGGTTACTAATATTACAGCTTTATATAAGCTTTTTTGAGAAGTCCGTTGGTGTGGTTGATAGAGAGCCTGCCATTCATGCCGTGAGCCGCGGGTTCGATCCCCGTCCAGAGAAAACATTTTTGTGATAAACAGAAGTGTTTGTTCTATGTCATTTATACTTTCGTAGTACTATTGTATATTTAATGAATAATAATCGATGTTAATCCTATTGAATATTGCGATGCGGCTACCTTGACCAGAAGTGCATTTGGATTTAGTTTTGTATATGCGGCTACCTTGACCAGAAGTGCATTTGGATTTAGTTTTGTGTTTATTTGATGGCTATGATATTATTGTAACTTCTATCGGCTGTCCTCACTAAATTGTTTGACTATTGTCCTGGTAACATTTAAATTTCCCGCACAACGCCAGCTAAACTTGTTCCCCTCTGACTTGAGCCGTCTCGTAGCGAAATATAAGTGTAAGTTGGAGCATTCATCACTGCCAACCAAAGCATCAGTGAGAGGAGAACTCGCTAATCCCACCGAGTCTCACAAGGTTGGGTTCCCGCGTCGGAACAATCGATACGCACAGATGAAGCTGCAGCCGAGAGACGTATTGATGGAGTCTAATAATACAACCATCGGGAGTGATTATTTGCGAAAGTTGGGAAAACATGAGCCACTATGAATAACAAAGTTTGTTGAATCCGTGGCAATAAAAGTCGGGTTCGGGCGGCGACGGGATAATATATTCCTTTCCGGACACATGTCCGCCCGCCGCCGTCCGGGTCGAGACGACCGCTCTTTACTCTAATGATTTTGGGTCTGCGTTGAAGAGGTATCTGACAGGTAGCACATCAAAGGGGAAACGACGGGTTATTTGAGAGTGCTCCTACCTAATACACTAATACGATAAAATTCTTTACTCGACTTTTCTTGTAATGCCTTTTTTTTTGTTAATGTGTGCCAAAGTATTAATTATGGTCAAATTCAGAAGTATGATTTCATGCACTCCAATGTTCCTTACATTTGAGTAATGGTTACATCGCTAAGGAGGAAAAAACTTTAAACCAAAAAAGTTAACAAGTACGGGCAAAATTTTTAAGGTGTCATTTTTCAACGTTATCTTTACACATAAAGAGGCAAGTTGCCCGTACCGACTGGTCAAGTATTTAATTGGTCGTGACATTTCCCCCTTCACTAAACTTCGCATTTCTGACCGATTTACTTATTTTACTTTTCTTTCAATACACGTCACTATATAAATAAATATTGAGGGACATTTCACACAGGTCCATGTGATCCCTAACTAGGCAAAGCCTGTATGGGTATTAGAAACTGATATACATTTATAAATCGATAAATAACACCCTGACACAGAACAAACACTTGTGTTTTTCACACAAATGTTCGCACTGGGCTGGGATCGAACCCGCGGCCCACTGCGTGAAAAGCAGGCTCACTATCAACCACACTAACGGGCTTGTCATATGTAACTGACATACATTATACGCGTATCTCCTTTCTTGGCAACAGCTGAAAATCATAATTTTGCTCCCTGAACAATTTTTTTTTGCCATGTCTTTGCCTTATGCATCACTGCACATGGTTTTTATAAAAGTAAAAAGCATGTACTGTTCTTCTGTATCAAATGGTATGTGTTAACCTTTATTCAATCATTCATTGACCAGTGCCTTTATGTTGGTAGATTCTGCTTTGCCAGTAGCGAATTTTTCGTGACTTTGTCTTGAAAAAGAAAGATACGTTCAGTGTACCTAGCTCAGGATTCCTCTCGACCCGAGAGCGTGGCCCACTCGCCCCGAACGCTCGAGAAGAGATTACGCGTCAAGCCGCGCGCGTCAACAAACTCGACCAATATTTCATTATTAACTCCCGCACCAATCTAATCTGGACCCTATCGGAGGAGGCTAAACTCGATAACCCCGACGCTCGCACCGCGGATACGACAAATGTGTCTTTTCATTTTTCCCTTATTGTCCTCAACCCGAGACAGTTTGTGCGCCAATAAGTGAAGGACCAAGCATCCAATCTCCGTCCTCAATATGCTATAAGCCGCCTGAAATAAAAAGAATGCTTCAGTGGAGGTACAATAAGGTTGCTTTCTCGAGTTAGTGTTATACGCATTAAAGTAATTGCACCAATATTTGCAGCGAGAGAGCGTTAATAACACTCGAGATATAGTGACAGGTGTTTATTGAGTTTTCTATTCGATGTCACTTACCTATTTTTGACCGTCCGATTTAGGTGCGGCTGCCAAGCTTTTAAACTATTAGCACTAGCGAAGCGAGAACCCGAACTTCCTTGATTAGTACAGCATCGATTATACAGCGTGATTTTTTATACACCAGAAAAAAATTAAGGGATGATTCTGCCCATGAAACTGAACAACTTTTCCCAAGTAACATAGGTCGAAATACGAAAATCAATTTTTGACCTCTCATAGAAACTGAATCAGCTGATAGCGCATTTTGTATGGGAGGTCAAACTTGGCTTTTCGTATTTCGACCTATGTTCCTTGGGAAAAGTTGTTCAGTTTCATGGGCAGAATCAGTCCTTAATTTTTTTCTGGTGAATAAAAAATCACGCTGTATACCCTAGCCCACTAAAATAGATTAAAGGGTGGTCAGTTACTTCTTATATTAACTTAATGAGCTGTAAGTATCCCACTGCTGGGCAAAAGATTTTATCTTTGTCTTCCATTTGTCCCTATCCAGAAAAGCCTGCTCCAACGAATTCTCACACGACGTGTAACCTAATTTTTACTCCAAAAACTCTGGCCTTAATGTGAACGAGCCACTAGAACACTAGCTGCCGTATTCACCTTCCTATTGGTTCATTCAAATCAATTTACGGCGCACGCGCATGCGCCCTTTTAATGACCGCTGACCGCCACTGCATTCCAGTAACGTTCATTTGCCATTGCTCGATATTGATAGCTTCGGACGTTTCGTACATTTTACGTCGTCCTTTGTTAATTATCCCAGTTTTATTTAAACTGAGATTTATAGTATATTTTACTCATTTTAATATAATCAGTGTGTGGTCGTTCTAACAACCACTGTAAGAAATTATTTATTTTTGGATTGATAAAACCCCATAGATTAGATTAGATTAGATTTATTTATTTCATATTATCAAATTCAAAATTACATAAATTGTTCAGATGTCAATGAATAATATGATCGTCAAATAATATAAAAACAAAAAATAATCAATAAAGAAATACAAACATGTCAAAAGGCGGCAAATACAAAATCATCTTATAGTCATAATAAAAATATTCAATGTCAAAATAAATATAAAATGTCAAATTAACTAATACAATAAACGATACTGAAAAGTATTGAATAATTAAATAAAAATTAAATGTCAAGATAAAAATGTCAATTAATTATTTTGATTTTAACATTAAATATTTATTTTATTAAAGAATTTAAATATAAGTCTACGACAGTAGCTTATTAATTTATATTTTAAGATAAATTCATTTACAGTGTAAAATTCATCATCCAACAAAAGGTTTTTCAATTGCCGATACAAGGTGTTATTGTTGGTCAAGTTCCTCAAGTCTGCCGGTAGTCGCTCGTAATAATAAGGTCCAATCACACGCGGGTTTTTTGACGCCAGCTCAGTTCGGCGAGGGACGCTAGCAAGTCTTCCCACATTTCTTAACGAATGGCCTCCACCTGTGCGGGTGCTATAATAATCTATATTTCGGCGCACGTAAGAGATTACTTCATACAGGTACATGGAGACCATGGTCATTATCCCATTTTTATAAAATAAGGACCTGCACGTTTGCCGTGTTTTGATCCCTGCTAGTATCCGCAGTGCACGCTTCTGTAAGACAAATACTCTCTTGGAGTCTGTCGAGTTGCCCCATAGCATTATGCCATATGAGAGGATGGAATGGAAATATGCAAAATATATCTGTCGTAATACGTTTTCAGAGACGATAGGTCTTAATTTGCGTAAAGCGTATGTGGCACTACTGAGTCTATCGCAAAGCGCGTCTATATGGTTCTTCCAGTTTATGTTTGAATCCAGTGTAAATCCCAGAAATTTACATGTGTTACATACTGAGACAGGACAATTAATACAAAGTGGTTTTTCAATAGCTTTAGCAGAGAAAATAATGATATTAGATTTAGTTGCATTTAGTACTAATCCATTTGAGTTGAACCATTCACATAGCTGATTGTATGTGTGGTTAATTTTCATGTTGAGTTGTTCGTAATCACGACCACACAACACAACTGTAGTATCGTCCGCAAACAATACAACTAAACCGTCTTTGATGTGATGGGGCAAATCATTAATGAATAGCAAAAACAATGTATTTCCTAATGCTGAACCTTGTGGTATACCTACAGTGACATCACTCGCTTGTGACCTATACTTGCGACCATTTGATGCGATCTCAACTGACTGTTTACGTCCTTCTAAGAATGATTTTAACAATTTGTGAGAATTACCTTTGATGCCATACTGATGCAACTTTTTAAGAAGAAGGTCGTTTTCAATGACATCAAAAGCTTTCGTTAAGTCGCAAAAAATACCTGCAGTCTTGTATTTATCGTCCATGCTGGTGAGTATCGAATCAATGACTTGATGTGCTGCCATGGTAGTGGATTTGTTTTTTCTGTAAGCATATTGTTTGTCAGTCAGTAAGTCGTTTTGCTCTAGATGTTCCATCAAGCTTGTGGACAAAATAGACTCAATAATTTTTGAAATATTGGGGACGATTGTGATGGGTCTATGACTATCAACTTGGGTTCTGTCTCCTTACCCTTATAGACGGGACACACTCGAGTGCTCTTTAAAACTTCTGGGTATACACCTTCATTGAACATATTATTGATAAGTGTCACTAAAATATCTGCTATCAGTGGCCATACCGACATAAGTATATTGATTGATATATCATATATGTCAAGTGTATTTCTAGTGTGCAACATATGTTTTAGGACTTTGTCTAATTTTTTGCGAGTTTTGATTGGCATTGTGAAATCTGGTGGGTCCAAATTATTTAAACATAGTTTTAAGTAGGTACTTGATTTACATATATTCGTTTGAAGCGGCAGCTTGGACGTTATCGACAGAAAATGATTATTGAAACAATCTGGAATTGTGTTAACACTAAGAATATTGCCTTGATCAACTATGCCTATGGTTTGCGATTTATTTTTTGATGCAATTTCCTGGTTCACTACATTCCATATCTCTTTGGATGGATTTTTAGCTAATGATAACTTATTGTCATAATAAGTCCGTCGATCACGCAAACTAATAGACTTTATTAGTTCAAAGTAATGGCGTATGCAGCCTTCAATAACGTCATCATCAGGATACTGATGCTTTATAGCACAAAAATCATCAAATTTATTAATATATTGAGCTAACTCATTACTCACCCACGGAGTATTATTTTTCTTCCTTACAAGAAGTTTTTTTATAGGAAAATGGATATTTATGTAATGTGTTATTATTGAAATTAATTTACTAAATTTATTGTTTATATTTATGTCAATATTGTTTATAAATGTCCAATCATAATTTAAAATGTCATAATAAAAATCATTCACTGCATTCTCTGTAAATAGCCTACGTTCTACGAAAGCGCTAGTTGACTTTTTCGTTTGTTGAGTATTTATCAGAAATATCTGGGCATTGTGATCGCTTATTGGCGTGTCGAGCGCTGAGACTGTGACGTCACCGCTATCATCACAAGCGACTATTCCGCAGTCTAATGAGGAAGTACAGGTACTTGAGATACGCGTGGGAAAACTAACTATATTGCTCGAGTTATAGGATTTAAGCAAGTCATTTAATTTATTTTTTTCGCAGTTATCTGTTAAATAATCTACGTTGATATCGCCAACTAAAAGAAACCTTTTGTTTTCGTCAATTAATTTGCATAACAATGTCTCTAATACATTTAAAAATATTTTAAAATCTCCTTTTCCTGATCGATACATTCCCATTACAATTAATTTAATCTCATATAGTTCAATGGCGCTAAAATCAAAATGATACTCAACGGCGAGTCCCTGCAGGTCAGAGCGCTGTTTGTACATAACACCGCTACGTACGTATAGTGCAACTCCGCCGTGTTCAATGCGCGTGCGACAGTAGTAATTAGCTAACTCGTAACAACAGAGTCCCACGCGTTGAATCTCATTTGATTTACACCATGTCTCTGAACAGACAAGGACGTCAGGATTATGTTTATTCAATACAATGTTTAATAGTCCTGTTTTACTTGTAATGGAACGAACATTTTGGTGAAGTACCGTTGTAGTGAGGGAACATTTGTACATTGCGTTTTAGTTGAGATTTTGGAGGTTATAACCGGCGGCCCAGTGATTGTCGTTTTCGTGAGTTTTTTGAGTGCGATTTCGGTGCGATTATATTGAAAGGCCTGACAGACACTCCTTCCGGCCAAAGTTTAGTGTCACGAACGGAACTCACTTTTGATGCTGGGACATCGAGCTTAAACGATGCATAGTCACCTCGGGTTTTAAGCTTTTCGCAGTGAATATTTGTCAGCAGTAGACTCGACTTGAGGTGGTCAATTATGTCTTCGTTTGTGGTGGAAGTGCTAAAATTAAAAAGGTGCAGACTGCTGATGCGTGGGGAAGCTGCACTAAGGCGTCCGATGGTGGTTCGGGGACTTTTAACTGCTTCGGAATATGTCGATGGACGACCGCCAGGTTGTTGAACTTGCTGCTGGTTTGCCGTTGCTGCTGGAGTAATTTTAGGCTGCAAATGAGCAACTACTGGAGCTACGGGAGGTTTCTTTGCAGGATTCTCAGGTTGATAGCTCCCTTTAGCCGCAGGAGTTGATGTAAGGGGGTGATGACTTCCTACTAAAGTGCAATCATGATTTTGAGCCGTGGATTGCTGCTGTAATACAGTGATGCCGTGTGGGCCAGAATCATTCATCATAAATGGAACATTCAGTTTTCCTGGAGTGACATTGGATGTGCTTGGCGACTTGTGGAACTCAATATCAAGTGAGTGGTTGTTGTTTTTTATCGTTAAAGGGCTTCTATAATCGTCCGTTTGGGTGTATTGATATTTCTGAAAGTCATCTACTTTCAGCATCAGCTGTTGTATTTTTAAATCTTGCTGTTTTATGAGCAATGTTTGAACATTAATAACCTCATAACACTCATTTAATTTCATGTTCAAATGACATACTTTCGATCCTAAATCCGTTACAACATCCACTAACCTGTCAAGTGCTGCTTTTGATGGTGGAGCCATTATTTTGGTGATTTATATTATTTCGCACTTGTAAAATCACTCAAACTTTCTCGAAGTGTATTCAAAAGGTTTTATTTAATCGTAAACAAATAAATATCAATTTACTAAAATCAACGTTTAAAATTTGGCCGTATCCGCCATTCGCGCGCATGCATATTGGGTAAGTGTTGAACAGATATCTTAGTTTTAGAGTAGAATGTAAATGCAATCGTAGTTTGCTAATTATTTAGTTTTAGTTATTCTTTCCCATTGGATTTTGAAGGAAACAATAACATTTTGATCAAAATTGTAATAACTGCTTAGTTCCTTTGTCTGCAAATCATTTCACATTTACCTACCTTCATATTTTTATTAGGTTGAAATAATTTTCATTTTTAACTAATTTCATTATTATTTTGTCATTTAGGAATCGTTTATCATTCCATTTTGCTTATCAAATATTGTAAACTCTACTCTGGTTTGCGATCACTGCACTGCTACTGCTACTTTTGTCAGTCTTCCACTACTAGTTTGCTTTGCAGCGTGACCGCCATCCAGAGAATGGTTTTCGAACATTCTCTTACGCACTGGACGTAAATTCCAGGGTGCGACGTTTGGGGTCAAGCTGACCAACACCATTTACAACGACTGCCGATCCCGCAGTTCGTTCCAGCCCTCGCCTGCGGACCCGCCTCTTCGTTGCAAGACTTCTTCTAGCTACGGAGGGAAGTACTGGCCTACTGAAGTAACAAGAAATAGACGGGCATTCTTACCCAGACCCTAATATAATTTTATAAAAAAATTTGAAATAGTTAGCGGCTCGGTCATGCTGACCGGTTCCCTTCCACTTTTATAATTAAAGATTTTTGTTCACTTGGACCTGGGTGTTTCATTTTAAACACCCAAGGCTACAGACGTCGAAGCCTTCTGTCACTTTGTGGCTGCCAAGTGTTGGTGGTTTTAGCCCATACTACTTATAATATTTTCTAAAATATAAATCCAACAACAGGACGACCTAAATGCGATGCGTATTGCAAATTAGGATGGCGAGGGTCGCGCTTGTTAGCAGATATGAGATAATTTTGATTAGATTATAACAACAAAGACATAAAAATAAGTGTCGAGTTGTGATGCTCGTCACGCGTTGGGGAGGGGATGGGTGGGGGGATCTAATTAGCCGCACGTCGCGGCTTGTGTCGAGTCGTCCCGGGCCGAGTCAAACGCGGCCGACAAACAACACGTCTCATACCTACAAGGACCTATTAATTGCCACTGATAATGAACTGTTAGCTGTTTGAATCGTTGCTCCCATTTGCATTTGGTATTCCACTTTTGCATACATTTTTTTTTTGTTCAAGGGACGAAAGAGAGATCTCTCCTTCGTAAAAATATACAGGGTTCAATTTATATATTCGAATGCAGCAATTTATCTTTTACTTTCTGTTAATTCGCAAAAAAACATTTCTTTTCTATTAATACATAGTGTCGGTTCAAATTTAGGACCCTAATGAGATAATCCCATCCCGTGTCCCGTGTGGTGCCAGCAAAGAATAGTACCATCTCATACATACCAGTGGGTGTCGTAAGAGGCGACTAAGGGTTATAAACTGAAGGCTGGGCAGCAGTATCCTCCGGTGTATCTTACTGTCCATCTTACTTATTGCAGTCACTTACAACCGCGGTCCATGGTGCCAGTCGCTGACAAGCGAGGTGACTATGGTAACTTCCCCTCCACATTTTTCCAGCAAAAGCTAGAATTCTGGAGAGAGCTCCCTGTCCTGTAGTGGACATTTCATGGGATGTTATGATGATGATGAATGAAATACGAAACACAATTTTAACATGTTATTCAGACCATTGTTTCTTGGGAACAGGTATTCAGATTCACGGTCTCAGGAACATGCTAAAATTATGTTCATTAGGACCCTATATTTCCAAAATAAAATCTGATTTTAAAAAGTTTTATTACGAAAGGATTGGCCCTAAAGAACTTAACACAATGTTATTAAAACCTAATTAAATGAGTACTTCAAGCAGCTTTCTTTTATTGATCGTTTTAATAACAACGTTAATGAGATGACGGGGCCAATTTTAATGATTAATTGCATCCATCGGCGTCAAGTTAATTAAGGCGGCCGTTAAGCATCAAAACCCACATTATTTACTTCTAAACGGTGCTTCAAGTTAATTTTCTAACGACCATTTATCACAATTATAACTTTGAGTGGGTAATGAAATATAATCAATAGCTAATTTTATGGGTGCGAGAGAGAAAAACCGATTTTTCAGATCAATTTTCTCGCAAATTCTGACTTGCGCGTTCCGTGTCTGCTGAAGCACTATAAAAAAGCAAAAGTAACTATTTAGTTTTGGATGACGTCATTACAACTTGAGTAAAATATCTGGAACGTGCTGACTTGCGAAACTGTTACAGTTCCCGCGAACATTTTCAGCAAATAGCGAAGTAATTTGCCAATTGTGCGCTGTGTGAAGTTTTCGCATCAACTTTCTGGAAAGCGAGGCGCAGAGCGTCGCATACGGCTAACGTTATACATTTCCAACCTACTTTTAGTTAGCTCTAGATGTAGTTTAGAAAGTTAAAGCTAATAGACGTAAGCCCGTGGGGTGCCTGCAAATAATAATACCAACCCGTCTCTACTACCCAGCTGCAACTCTAACAAGCGAGGTGACTATGGTACTTCCCCTGCACCACACGCTTTTGCTGGAATTCTGGAGAAAGCTACCCGTCTTGTAGTGGACGTTTCATGGGATGTTATGATGATGATGAAAAATAGACGTTACCCAGAAAGTTGGAACGCTGTAGTATCAACCATCATATCAGTGTTATGTTTCATTAAAACTGCAGTTATATCACCCAACAACCCGTAATTTCTCTTTTTATGCAAAATTGGTCGAAATACAAAAAAAATATGAATTTCAATACGAATCGCGCTATGATCACTGTAGTTTAATAATGAATTTATCCACTCTACTCAGGTTCTCAGATTTGTCGCGTAAATTTATTGACTTTAAATGAAAAACAATATTTATGACTTTAATTTAAAGGTCGACTAAATATTAAGAAATATAGATTCATAAGAATTAACTAGAGACTAACTATACAGGACAAACTACAGCACAACATCATCATCATCATCATAACATCCCATGAAACGTCCGCTACAGGACAGGGTGCTCTCTCCACAATTCTAGCTTTGCTGGAAAAATGCAGCACAACACACACAACTTAATATATTTCTTATTATCTTTGTATTCGATTCCTCTGACTCGGACCCTTTTACACCAGGTGCCGGGTACCGGGTCCACAGTTGGCACAACATCATGTGTATGTAACTTGTAGGCTGTAATCCGGGTCTCGCGAGCCAGGCGCCGGGTAGAACACGATCAACCGGATTAGACCGCTCCTAATCTCACTTCGCGCACTCCTTACATTCAATTAGGCTTTAAACTTATTGTTGTTACACATACTTCACAGCTGCAAATATTTTGAATGGAAAACTACCTACATTATTATATGCAAAAATAAATCTCTTTATAGTCAATAAATGATAAGCAGAAACGAGAAAAAGTGTAGAGCATCAGCAACGTATAGTGGAGTAGAAAACTCGTCATATTATCTCTATCTATTCTCTTGTATGACAAAATCGTCATTCAATCAAGAAATATTGAAAATAAATCATTGGCAGCCAAATATTAATGTAATTAGTTAATATCCACAGACAAAACAGTCGCCATGCTTACTTATGTAATATAGGCAAACATTAATTAAATCGTTCATTATTTTGGTGATAAATTATGTTTTATTTACAAAAAACAAAGTACAAATGGATTGCTCTTCGGATCTATTGTAAATATTCTTGACTCGTGTTCAATGAAAGGCTCCCTCTGGCGCCTCGGCTGTGATTAATCCCAAATTGTCGGATTGTCAAAACGAAACTGATGAAATATTTCCTCTCAATGGGAATTGGACTTTTAACAATAGACAATCATTATTGTTCCCCAAATTAAAGACATTCCCTTCTAACTGATGTCCTTTGAGCATTTCACTGTGAACCGATGAACCGTTCGTTTGTATTTGATCATGAAACAAAATATTGTTTCTTCGATATTAATTTGAAATGTTTTTAGGTCGGCATAAGAAACTTTTCGTTTCAATAAAGTAATTTATTTTTGTTTTATATGACACCGATTTGATGACGGATAATTATTTTCCTCTGAGTGTCGTAAAAGGCGACTTAGAGATTTTGACAGCCAAGTCCTACTCTGTATTTGCAGCTATCATGAACCATCTCGTTCCTTTTTGTCAGCTGAATGAAACACTAGCAAGCGTGTTGACGATGGTGCAACTCTCCCAAAACACATCATGCATTTTTGCCATAACTTTTGCTGATGGATTCTAAAGGGAGCTCTCTGCCCAGCAGTGGACTTAGTTATGTATGTTACGACAATTGCGTCAGTTTGTGTATTTAACATAGAGGCAACAGCTGTATGTTTAAGACGGTAAGACAAACGTCGGGGTGTCGGTTTGTATGATGAGTGGAGACAATGACAGACTGCGCGGGGTTACCTGCCGGGTGCAGAGGGGGGGAAGGGGAAGCAGGTGCGTCACCGCGAGATGAATTAAAATATCTGAAGCGGTGCGGAGCCCCTTGCGATTTGAAGAGAGAAACGTGAGCTCTGCATAGCTTTGCTGTACTTGTATAGCAAGTGTTCATACCGATACATTTTATATCAGCATTTTAATTTAAACATCTTACTCCATAAGGTACAAATGAATTCGACAATTTATAACAGCCTCAAAACAGGGGACTGCAGGTAGAGACTGCAAACTACTACTTACCTGTGACTCGGATATACTTCTACTAGCTGTTGCCCGCGGCTTCGCTCGCGTGGATTTCATAGTTAGGTTGTTACCGGTTTTCCGAAGCAATGAGATATTTTAGTCCAGGGAAATTATTATTTATCCCATCATTTCGGGGTAATTTTAAACTAAGGAAAAACAGGACTAACCCTGCGCAAATCAATGAGTATAATTCAAGATCCAGCTGAATTTTATATAATATACAGACGTTACTCATAAATTACTCAGAACAGAGGAACTTAGCAGCAGTATCCTAACAAATGTAAAGAGATGAGAGACACCTTTATGTCATATTTCAAAACAGAGCCAATTCGCAGAAGTAATTAGAAAAACTGAAACCCTCTCCCTCTCTCTCCCTCTCCCCCCTTTCTCTCCCTCTCCCCTTTCCTCTCCCCCTCCCCCTCCCTCTGTCTCTCCGCCTCCCCCTCCTCCCTCTCCCACTGCCCCTCCCTATCCCCCTCATTCTCCCTCTCTCTCACCCCCTCACCCTCCCTCACTGCCTCCCTCTCGCCCTACCCTTCCTTCTCCCTCTTCCTCTACCTGTACCTCTCTATCTCTCTTCCTCTCTACGTCTCTACGTCTCTACCTCTCTACCTCTCTACCTCTCTACCTCTCTACCTCTCTACCTCTCTACCTCTCTACCTCTACCCCTCTACCCCTTTACCCCTCCACCACTCTACCCCTCAACCCCTTTCCCCTCTACCCCTCTACCCCTCTACCCCTCTACCCCTCTACCCCTCTACCCCTCTACCCCTCTGCCCCTCTACCCCTCTACCTCTCTACCCCTCTACCTCTCGACCCCTCTACCCCTCTACCTCTCTACCCCTCTACCCCTCTACCTCTCTACCCCTCTGCCTCTCTACCCCTCTACCTCTCTACCTCTCTACCCCTCTACCCCTCTACCTCTCTACCTATCCACCTCTCTACCTCTACCTATCCCTGCCCCTATCCCTACCCCTAACGTTAATTTAACCGCTATCCCTAACATAGAAACGACACCCATATTTATTGTTAGACATTTCAAACCTATCGCACCCCAACCCCATCCCCAGGGGATGATGGTATTTCACGTCCACCACTTTGGATTTCAAAGTAGTCGTAACTTTCGTAATCAGCGACCCGATAAACTATACAAACGACACCCATATTGATTTTTAGACATTTCAAACCTATCGCACCCCAACTCCATTCCCCAGAGGGATGATGGTATTTCACGTCCATCACGTTGGATTTCAAAATAGTTGTAGTTTTCGTAATCAGCGACCCGATAAACCATACAAACGACACCCATAATCACATTTCAACACTATCGCACCCCAACCCCATCGCACCCCAACCCCATCCCAAGGGAATGATGGTATTTAACGTCCACCACGTTGGATTTCAAAATTGTTGTAGTTTTCGTAATCAGCGACCCGATAAACCATACAAACGATACCCATATTGGTTTTTAGACTTTTTTACCCCATTTCCCTTTTTTAGGGGTTGAATTTGGGGTGGAATTTCAATAACAGTGATGAACGTTGCATAGAATTACATCATTAATGCCTAAATAATAAATTATGTGGATTTTACTTTAAGGATAAAGAATTTTCAACTTCATCCCCCTTTTCAGCCTTAAGGGTGTCGAATTTTCAAAAACCCTGAGACACGTAATTATTAATTTTTAGTCGTCAGCTTAAATACAAATTTTGAAGATCCTACCTTCAAAAATGACGGACTTTCATACAAACTTTCATCCCCTATTTTACCCCCTTAGGGGTGGAATTTTGTGAAACCCTTTCTTAGTGCACCCCTAGGCCTCATAAGGAACCTACATGCCAAATTTGGAATCTCTAGACCCAGCGGTTTGGGCTGTGCGTTGATATGTCAGTCAGTCAGTCAGTCAGTCAGTCAGTCAGTCAGTCAGTCAGTCACCTTCTTCTTTTATATATATAGATGATTTACTCTCTTTGCGACACCCAATGAAGAAATATTTAAAATTTAGATTTAGTAAAGTTTTTGGAAGCTACTATTGTAAAAAACGTATAGTTAATTATGGGAAGTTTAGTTGACCGGCAAAAAAGCCTTCTGACATTCTCTCCACGAGTGTACTAATATAAAGCGAAGCCACATGCCAACCATATAAAACGTGAGTTTATCCGATTAAGTACCTTCATAATTGTATGTAACACTCACGAGTCGCTTAGTGATAAAATAGTTAAACAAAATTTCAGTAATTTTATTTTAGTATAGGTAATATTTGACATTTGCATGATAATTTCCAATTTTATTTCAATTTTAAATTCAATTATAACAAAATTTTTGTATTCATTTTCAATTTAATTTTGTATTTTAATTTTTGACATTTGTTTTTATAATTAATTATGGGTCACCATTGGCCTGAAATAAATGAATTTATTATTATTATTAGTATCTGCGCAACAGCATCTTTGTTCAAAACCGCATAAAACTGTTAGATTATTGGCACACTGACTTGTGAATTGCCATCCATCGCTGAAATCTGAAATTTGGAGCGATTTTAGCAACGCGTATCACCCACTTAATATTTCAGCAGTGAGGTTAATGACTGCGCTGTGTCCGTAGTGACGGGAAGCTGCCAAAGTACTGCGCTTACTCCGAACTAAGTCGAACAAGAGTAATTTGGACAGTCGATATGTCGGCGGTGGTCTTTAAGACAGTTTGATTAGTTGAGAACTTCTCTTCCCCTCGCGCAGGAATGCGAGGGGGAGGGAGGGAATGCGTTCGAATAAATCTCAGGAATTATCGGAACTGGTGCTTTCTGCTCGACTGCATACTAAAACAACTTGAACGTTTATTTTTAAATCGCAATCTTTTTGTCTTATCGATCATGTATCGATCCCTAAAATTTCTCGTGCCGTCAACATAAACATTTCCACGAATATATTCACAACATGATGGGTTTTTATTAAACCCGTAGCCAAATTTTTGTTACTGAGTAACTAAGAATACAACCATAAAAACTTGGCCAACGAGGTTTATTTTTGGCTTTCCCATACTAGACTAGTGCCGGTGATAGTGAAAATTTGTTTGTGATAACCGAATTTTTTCTTGATTTTCGACCTATGTTTCTTTGGGATCGTTGTCCAGTTTAAGGTTCTAAGTATGACACAAAAACTTTGCCGGATGTCTAAAAATAGCCCAGTATTGTACAGTCAAGGGCACGCCAAGCTTGATTCGTGTTTTCGTGGCTTGATTTTTAATCAGCTTTAGAGCTAAATTCACGCTGCAAGTGTCAAGTTTGACCTGTTCTTGGCTGTACTATTTGCCATCGTAATCATTATTATTTACTCCTTTACTCATAATGTTGTTTTCCCTGAACACTTAATAAAAGTGATGTTTACCCTCTTGGCAGGCAAGTGTTCTCAAGCCGAGCCGTACGTCTGTTCGGACTGCGAGTTACTTATTCAGAGGATAACGTTATGTAATGTTCGCGGAATAACGGCCTGACACACGTTGACGGGCCGGATTTTTCGGAATCCGGAATATAAAATACGTATTTGTATTCAGGAGGAACGTTTTGAATAGAAATTCTATTCCAATGTGGAAGACGTAAGTTAAATTCGTTATTTATTATTATTATTATTTATTTATTGATTGTTACATATAAATGCAGACCTAAAAACTATACAAAGTCCCACAAAACTGCACAGACAGTTTGACTGTAGGATCAGTTGATTCTCGTAAAACATATAATATTAATTTTCTAAAAAGTGCTTAATTACTACGATTATCAGGCAAACAATCTATGAAGAATTCTTTCAATTCTTTTTTAAATTTAGTTTTTTTAGTTTCTTTTTTAATGTCATCGGGTAAACTGTTAATTAGATACGGAAGACGCTTCTTAAGGGTCCTATCTCCATAATAGTTTGTCACTCTAGGGACAATAAATTTACCCGAGGTCATTGATCTTGTGCAATGACTGTTGGTAACATTAACTAATAATGAGTTACGCTCCTGATTGCCATGGCTATTTGTTAAAAGTAAGTACTTATGCTTCAGGCTAATTGGAAGTATTTTGCACACTTTAAATAGTTTACTGTAATCATTCTTACATTTGTTTTTAGTTTTCTTATCTACCAAAAATTTTAAAAATCTAATTTGTATGTTTTCTAGCCTTTTAATATATGATTTAAATGTTAGTCCATAGCAATCAAGAGCGTAATCCAGTATGGAATCCACCAAAGTATTATACAGTAATCTTAGAGTACTGAGAGGAACCTTAAGACTAAGATTTTTTATTCATTTTCGAAATATTTCATAAGTACATCTGTCAACTGAATTTCAAGCAACAATAGCAATACTTATAAAAAGCTAACATTAAAATCAGCGTAAAGATCGTAATTCAAGCATTCAAGTTCATTAAATTATACAAAATCGCACACAGGTGAAATTTCGAGAAGCATCCATCATCATTTACAGCAAAACTAAAACTAGTTACAACCCACAGATGTAACTGATCTTTTCTATCAATGAAATATGAAAAGAAATACAGGGTCATAAGAATAAACATAATTTTAGCATGTTACTTAGAACACGAAACTGAATAACTTTCCCTTAGGCACATAGGTCGAAATGAAAAAAAAAACTATATTTTTATATAAAAATTTTTTGTGATCCTACACGGATTACCCCTTAGAAGGATCATCATACTTTTTACACCCTGTATATTAAGTGAGGAATTTTGGGTACATAATTCAGCAGTTGTATTGCTTAGGTATAGCTTCCACAAGTTCTAACTTTGCAGGTATTCACATATTGTCAGAAAGCCGTAAAAATCGCTTCAGTAGTTCCAGAGTTTAATTCCTACAAACAAACATACTAACTATACCTCTTTGTAATATTATATTATACTCGTATTTGTAAAGTAGCGAGTAGTGTGACTTCATTCAAATCAATTATAGACTCAATAAGCAACTAATTTGGTCAAAATTGGGAATCCATTTAACCTATACACCTACTAAGACAAAATATAATTAAATGAGATTAGTAAGTGAGGTGTTAATTTAATTTATCATATCGAGACGGGTTACCGTGATTGAAGTAATATCAGCTTTGCAAGCCGTCCAGTCGGGAGGGGTTAGATCAGATTACCAGAAGTTGGGTGCGGCATCGCTTCGGCCGGCGGATCCTCTATCTCAGATTGGAGCATGATACGTAGTACAGCAGGCCACAAAGCTAATGAGTATAGAAATTGTTTGCGGGAATATTACAGGAAAGAGACTTGCATTCCATGTTGCCTGGAAAACTTTTGTAAATAGCATTTTCAATTTAATTTCATCAGTGTATTATTTAGAGTCGTATTATTTAGAGTCGTATTATTTAGAGCCGTATTATTTTTACAACTTTCTAAGAAACCGGTCTCCTTCGCAAATTTGGGAGACAGTTTTCTCTAAGTTAGTCGATATATCATATCTTCAGGAGGCGCTCCTCTTATTTTTGTGGGTTCTCCCTGCCCAGCGCTAGACTTTTAATGTGCGTCACGCTAGACTGTGCCTTTTTGAGTTGATGAAAAAGAATTGCAAGTATAATAAAGCTTAAATATTGTTTTTTTAATTAGTTGTTAAGTACGTTGCTGACTGTACCTAACTGCTACATAAGCCTCGTGATCGTAATTTTCCGACCGGACGGACTGATCTCGGTATGTGCGCACATTATACACTAATTTGGAATTAGAAACTACCCTCCTGATACAAGGATATAAGGTTCGCGTGGATTTTGTATAAAATAATAGACACATAATCTATACACTTATAGGTAGAAGGAGGAACGAGGAAGGAAGAAGGTTTGTGCTTATCTTAATGACAGCACCTTTATCATGTCAGCCGAAAAACTTCCACGGCTAGACTAAGATCCTGAAAATCCCTTCAACAACTGATCTTGCGCTGTCTGATCCAGCTGCATTTCCTGACGACCTTGACCAGATGGTGGCCCAAGGACGTAGCTTCACCTTAGGGGGGTCTGCTTACTCTACTAATTTATACTTTAAGATAAGATAAAATTTATGATAAAATATTTCAACTTCTATTCTACCTTTATACAGTGTCACAATTGTGTAAATTCAAATGTTATTTGTTCTACTTACATGGCAAGCAAAAAAGGCTTTAAAACGCGAACTCTCTACATAGCATCATATTCCCGTAGCACCGACTACGCCGTAGCGGCCGTAGCGCCTGCACAAACACGATTGCTACCACATTTTTCGGCGGCGCCGCGATACAAAAACATGCACGAATACGCTGATAGCTGTGCAAATAATATGCAAATCATTTTTAAACATGCCAATCAAAAAGTCAAATAGCACTCTGTTTATATTTGCGTACATTTTAGTCCGTGTGGTGCCGGCAAAAATAGTACCAACCAATTTTTACCCGTGGGTGTCTTAAGAGGCGACTGAACTAAACTGGAGGATGGGCAGCTTCGTCTCTTTGTGTATCTTACATACTGCGGTCACCAACAACAGCGTTCGCCAGCCGCAACGCTTACAAGCGTGGTGACGATGGTAAAACCCCTCCATGGACGGAGCTCCCTGTCCTCCAGTGGACGTTTTATGGGATGTTGTGATGATGATAGCATTTTGTCATTTTAAATTAAAATAATTTATTTCAGACACAAATCCATTTCATAGTATTATTTACAATAAACTTAGCCAAGTTAAGTAAAAAAACATACAATTAAATGGTTGTTTATGTGGAGGCTCGCACCCAGTGAGTCCCACCTATCAGCGAAAACCTTCATAAGGCTGTTGCAGCTAGTACAAAGCATCGTCGACATAGAGACGCATCGTTTTCTCATCATTGCATAAAAGTCATCCGTATGCGCCTCAGCAAACATTCCGGAGAATCCTGAAGGTATTATTTATTGACAAAATAAACGAGTTTATCTATCTATCCATCTATTGGACCCAAAGACCATTATATGCTCGCTGCGAGTAACTGGTCCAGAGGCTGCAGGTCTAGAAGGACTGGTCTAAAAAGTGTTACCTTCACTTATTTTGTACACTGTCCAAACCTTTAGCCAGCCTGTTACACCGGACAAACAGCGACCTCCGTTCCCTCTCCATGTCCACATGTTTGTAGAAAAATTATTCACATATAGTAGTGAATAGCAAAGAACGTTGAAATGTAATAAGCTGCAAACTGCAGTCAAAGCTAAGTGAACGGTATAAAAATGTCACCGCTTGCTGCCACGGTAGAACCGTCTAGCGCAAACAATATTGCAATATGGTAAACACTGTCCGCTGCATGAGTGCCGCTACTTACTCTTTGACACATTGCCGGGATTGTCAACGCCGTGGCAATCATTTTAATAAACCTTCCTCATCCCTCTCACCCCTATGCCGGTAGTGGAAGTTGGCAGAGAGGGAAAGAAGGGATGTATCTCATCGTCTCTTAGATTACACTTGACGCCATTAATACTTCTTCTTGATTCTGATTACTTGCTTGAACTTGACCCAACCAAAAACATACAAATATGAACAAACCCTACACCTAAACTGGTGAGAATTTAAACAGTTACAGCACAAATCTGTTTCAATGTTAACCATAGCCACGTTCCGGATACAACGAGCGCGAATTTGAAATTTGAAATTGGAAGGTCGCGTAGGCCCGCATATTCAGTACAAAAGACCCTCAGCAGAACTACGCGAATCGTGAGGACAAGTGCGCGCGGGGGTGCGGGGTGGGTTGCAAGGGGGGCGGAGAGTGTCCGTTCTGTATGATAGTACTATTTCTTTATTCTGTGCCATAGCAAAGCAATTTTCATGTGCCCCGAGCTGGCGGTCAGTTTCATATTTCACTTGAAAATGTTAAATAGGTCATATGTCGTAGAGGTCTAGTACAAACCATATTGCGTAATTGTGATGTCAGCATACCAAGTAAATTA
The DNA here is from genome assembly GCA_947532105.1 of Athrips mouffetella. Taxonomy (NCBI): domain Eukaryota; kingdom Metazoa; phylum Arthropoda; class Insecta; order Lepidoptera; family Gelechiidae; genus Athrips; species Athrips mouffetella. Next base: position 26,116,883 of record OX383976.1, read on the forward strand.
GGTACGGTGATGTAACGTGACATTTAATTTTTTTTATGTTAGAGCAGGCAAACGAGCAGACAGCTCACCTGATGGTAATTTCAATGATTTCAAAGTACACCTCGTATATTAAATAAATGAATTTATTTTAATTGAGCCTGCCTTCGTAGATCATAGACTAGCTAAAGTAAACTTGAGTCCTATTAAAAACGTCCTTAATGATAGGCCTATAAATCCAATAATATTGAAATGTATAAGTTCTAAAATAATAAGAAGTGGTATAGGTAGAATAATTGTTATTATAGTTACATGAAACCGATATTTCCTTCATTTATGAAGTTTATAGTAAAATAAAAATAACACACCTTTTCGTGTTTTTAATTATTGAGATACGCTTTTTACAGAAAGAATTCTATTTATTATTTCGCTAGCTTCATCAATAACAATACTAAGAATGTGCACTTATACCAAAGGGCTTGCCAAGTTGAGGGTGCAGGCGCCTCCCAGCGTGGGGCGAAGTAGTGTTTTTAATCGGATGAAGTCAGACTCGGCGAGATGAAGCATTCAAACTCTTGGTGCGGGGCGGCGGGCGGCGGCAGGCGGCATGCCATAACCCTAGATCAACCGCGCGCGCCGCGTAAATCAACGCACGCGACGTGATGCGACGCACCGCCGCGCCTTTTGTGCGCCACATCGCCGCCCCGACCAATCTACTGGAAACACTTACTATTTTTTGGGTTCCGTTTGTCCGTTTGGCCATATCTCCTACATCTTTTGAACTCTAATATTAGCTAGCCGTTTAATATTTACAATGAATGTGTGTTATTTTATAATGGCGGATATCCTAAAATTATAATAAAAACAAGAAAAAGTAAAGAAGTTTTTTTTTTACTTTTCCTTAATTTTGATCATAATTTTTTTAAAACATTTAATATTACGTTAACGAAATGTAATATTTAATATACTTTTTTTGCTGTTAAAATGTAGGGAAATGTTTTAGTCACGTTTTGTAAACTCAATTAACCCTGCCTTAAATCTACGCAAAATTAGTTTATTGTATAGTCACTAGGCTCTAGTCAGGCGAAACCCTTGGTGCGCAAGGCCAACTCGTACTTGGCCCTTTAATTTATTATTTTCCTTGCTTACCTATATCAAGGACCCCTATATGGAACCGCCAGCTCCAACGAAAGTTTCGACTGCAAGAGAATCTTCTTGTTGTGTCTCGGAAAGTTCCCACTAAATTAAATTTCTTTGCACTTACTAACAATTTGTAAGAACATAAAATAAAATGCTCCACAAAATTTTCTGAATGCTAAAACATGTGAAATTTATTTACGTACAAATCGACGGACGTATCGTTCGGTAATAAATAAATTGAGTATGGGTTGTATAATTAATTAATATTGTTTTGTGTTTCAAACTTATTTGGAATATACTGCATCAATGTTTTCATGAAGCATTGTTAAATGTTGGTATTAATTACACATTTCAATATATACCAAAAAAATAAGGTAAAGACAAAAAAAACCGGCCAAGTGCAAGTCGGACTCGCACACCGAGAAATTTATTTTTATTTATTTATTTATTTAATGTTCGGAAGACAAACAGCTACAAAACAAATTAAGAAGCTTAATTAGGTGGAAACAAAGCCAATGACAGGTCTTCACAATTAAAATCACAATAAAAAAAAACACATTTTTGCACACTACTTCTAAATTACCATCTTAGTCAGGGACGCGCAGTCACACAGAAGTGTATCAAATGCGCGTTAGTCTGACTCGCACTTGACCAGTTTTTGTTATTAGTTGTTATTTTATACCTTATGCACTTATGCATAATCAGACAGACATTACAGGCTTAGTAGTAGGGTCTCATTGGCACCCTTTGGGTACGGAACCCGAAAAATTCCGAAAGTTGAAAAACAAAAGATGAAGTTAGGTTAGTACATTCGACGGCGATTGGATTGCACCCGCATTAACCATCTCAATACTTCTATGAAGTGAACCTGTTTAGCACAATAGATTTCAGCCTGCGTGGATTTATTCCTACTATTCCTTGACTTTTGTAAAAAGTATTTAATTACAAAGCGACGTATAATTGAAGCCATACATATTACAGAATGAAATAACCTGATTACTAGATGATAATATATAACAGAACTTTTTGATCATCGTGAAAAGCCGACTCTAAGTACACGATGGCACGATCCGAAACGGTGTAGACTCTCTCTATTTGCATTGTATTCTGCATGAAATTCAATAAGAATCCTGTAAAGAATCTACATTGAACAACTATATCTGAATCTTGTAACTGGCGCAAAGTCTAACTAAGGCCTTAACAGAAAAGTGATATGACAAACTGATAGATGCGTTTTGTTTAACTAAGATTTGAAAATTTAAAAATGATTCGCTATGATTTTACCATTACTTTATAAATAACATCTGTTAGGTTCTCCAAAGCTCAAGTTCTACTAATAACGATGTTCAGTTGTAGAATGTTTTTAAGAGAGACTCAGCGTTTCTTCATTTATTTAGAGCTTTGTACAAAACTTACACGACTAAGAACTCTACTGCGCCCCAACTTTGTGCGATATTCTTAGTTTTGAATAAAGTTTCCCATATTTAAGCGACACTACATCAGAAAAGCGATGGAATTATTTATAACATAATAACACTCAAATAGTCTGTTTGTGTCACTTCGCTCTCAAAAATATCTCGCATACCGGAGTTGTGAAAATAAATGTTATATCATAGAGACGAAAATGCGAGCCCATTTGCGAAGGTTACGGAGACGACGTGCGTTGTGCGTCGGGGCCGTAAAGTGCCAGCAGTTATGTGAGTATTTACAAACGACAGACAAACGGTGAGAGGCCATTTATCTCCGACACAATAATGTCGAGTTTTCCTCCCTCCTCCGTACCTCCTGCCTCGCCTCGGTTTTCGGTCTTGACTTCCGGTAAGGATAAGTAAACTCTACATAACTGAGGAATTTAGGTATTAAAAATCAGGCAGTTTGTGCGATATGCCTGTTTGCCAGTGCGGACTCATCACGACACGGAGGCGATGCGGTAAGGGCTACAGACGAGGCAACCCCCAGTTTTGTACATAAATCCCGCGCAGATGCGTGCGCTCTATAACCGCTATAAATTCCGGCAACGATTGCCGACGCGATCGACGGCTCCAGTGCAAGTTTAATGAACCAGCGATATTACTTTACCATAATTTTACTTTAAAATATTATACTCATTCAAAATAATAGAGCAGATGTAAATTACCTACTTAATTGCTTACTTATATCATAAAATAAAACAATCATAACGGTTTCTAACTCAATGGTGCCATTACTATATGATTCCATTCTTTTTATCTCACCAGCTCTCCAATAACCGTACCCTCTTTGCTAAGGCTAAGCTAAACTATTACAAGAATTGTTAGTGTTTTGGATCGCACGTTAAGCCTTTTGTCCCATTATATCTACGGAAGCAGTTGAATGAGCCATATCAGAAGCCTTTGGCAACAACTCTGACAACAGGGTGTGCGAGGTCGGACATTGATCTTAAAACCCAAACGATACGATGGTGACGACAAGTTTTCAAAACACAATGCTTTACTGGGTACCGCCATCGCGTGTGGTTAGCACCAGCTCACATCGCACCAGGATTTGGCCTCGCGCGAATAAAGGATAACGATTGAAAGATTGTAAGAACCCGGTGCAGGGTGACGCCGACGCACTTATGTGTACGCGCACGTGTGTATTCATGTGGGTGTGTTTGTGTGGGTCGCATCCCTGCAGTAAACCTCATTTATTATATCAAAATACTTTCAGTTTATCCCTCCTACTGTGTGTGTATACTAAATTACACGTGTGATGTGAACTATAATTTCATTAGCCTTTATTTTAACCTGGATCTAGCCGTTGCAGCAAAGATGAAGTTGATGATCTCGGAAAAAGTCAGGCATTTCTACCATACTAAATAGTACTGTAGACACGTGTAGTAAAAGCATCATCAGACGTCAGTGTAGTACATACAGGGCATTACAGGGCCCTCAAATTACTAGCAGTAGGGCTCGCAGGGCCGACTTGTGCTCCTGTTATTTGCGTGAGCCGGCTTGTAATTACTGCAGCCTCACCATCTCGTCGCCGCTAATAGCTGACCTCACCGCTCAACACACGTGCACCTCACATTAAGCCTTTGTTATTTAAATTTGAACGCACTCTTACAAATTGTGAGCAGGAATTCGCCTTTTGTTAATTAAATTGCTCCTGAAACGAGGCATTTTGTAGCCTCGCAGAAAAGCTCTCACTACCTCATTAATTTTTTTTTATTTGTGGATTACGTCTTTGTATTTATTTAAAATTCAAGTTTAATTCAGTATATTGAAAAAAAAAATACTAAAACGAGGGTTTTGTACGGGTACTTTTAAAAATAGCCTACATTCTGAAAGCTGTAATGTAATGAGTCGCGAAGTGGAGCCGTCGTCGGTCTATTCCCCACGCGTGTTCAAACACTCCTCACTCCCGCTTGAAATGAGTGAGTACAAGTATTACGTGCTCCATATTTTCGCATGTTGACTTTTGACACTTGCAAGATCTTTATATGTTCGATATGATAACTTGCAACTTGAATAAGTTTTATAATTTGCACGCAGCAATAATTTTTATGTAGGCATAAAAATTCTCATTTTTAGGTATACCGCGTAGTAAATAATATAATTTCTTAAATTTTTTAACGTAAGTAATAATAAAAAAAATTAAAAAATTAAAAAGAGCTACGGAACCCTATACTGCGCGTGGCCCGACACGCACTTGGCCGGTTTTTTGTTATAATACCGAGCCACTAGCAAGTACCTATCCACTTCAATAAATTACTGTAATGTATTTCTTTTACAAATTATTTGTGATGTAGAATGACCCCTAAGAAGGATCATCGTACTTTTTTTTACACCCTGTATAGGTATATCTTTTATCTGTGATAGCAAGCAAGGAGGCAAACAGTAAAAAGTCAAGAGTATTAAAAAAGGCTGTAGTTGTTTATTTTTGTAATAGGTGGCAACCCTTTTCGATCGTGGCGCCATCAAAAATTCTACAGATTCGTATCCTAGCATTGACGTAAGAAAAACGCTGTATCCTTAGACTTGTAATACTAGCTGTATCCCCGCGAGCCACAGCAGACGGCAATGTCAATGACATGAGAAAATCTTTGGTTTGGAAGGATAACCGCTTGAATTGTTGTTCAGACCAAAGGGTTATTTAGTCGAAAAGGTTGTTCAGATTGATTGTTATTTTGTTTAAAATGTAGAGCAATTGTGAAAATTGTGGTTAGAATTTTATTCTTATAAAAACTATAATTTTCGAAATATCGGCCACACTCATTGAGTAACACGATTTTCGCGTGCAAAGCCCGGGCTTGCGCGGTTTGACGCGTTGCTCTAAGGCCACACTGGCGGACAAAATCCGTGACTGCTCGTGTCTGCCAAAGATTTTGGAAACTGCGCCAGCGCTGGGGAAGCGCAGCGTTTTTCTTACGTCAATGGTGTCTGCCCAGCTCATTGACGTAAGAAAAACGCTGCGCTTCGCCCAGCTCACGGATCTTGTCTGCTGAGCCCAAAGAGATTAGCGAGGTTCAAATCTCTTTGGCTGAGCCTCGTATGATAATTTTTTTTTTTCATAATTTGAACAAAAACCTACTTGATCGTTGGTGTTATCCAGTGAACGACTTTCAAAGTGAACATCATTTAATGAGATTTTTGGATGGTTAAAAGCGGCTGTCTACATGACTCCTATTATTTCCCCTTTCAACTTATCGGAGTCATCATAGTATACAGGCCCTTGTCCTCGTGATGTGGATGTGTTATTTCGCCATAATTTTGCAGCAATTTCTTTACTTGATATTGGCGGAATACGACTTGTAATGAGATGTGATGCTATTAAATAAATATCTAATCAAACAAATCTCTTGACAGTTCATGGTTGTCATTATGAATTAGGGTTGGGCCACACTGATCAACGGCGATCGACGGTTTGCCTATACAAAACGCGCGCAAAGTATGGAAATCCTTTCGTATCGACGCGGCGAACGCGCCCTGACGACGAAACGCGGACGACCGTCGGCAGAGATCGACGGCAATCGACGGCGAACGACGGCGAATGACGGCGATCGACGGAGAACGACGGTGATCGTTGGAGAACAACGGCGATCGATGGAGAACGACCGCGGCGATCGACGGCGATAAGTTGTACCACAGTGTACAAAGTACAGTAAATCAACAAATGCGAAGTAAAATAAGATTTTATGTTTTAATAATTTTTCACTCCAATGATTTCATATTTTAAGCACAGTTTTAAGCTACAACACAATTTTATACCCGATGTTTTTCGCAAAATTCGTATAAGTTAAAGATTTTTGTATTTATTATGGGTATTTTACTGCAACATAGATACTATTGTTTCCCAGTGACACAGTTGTACAGATAATGAAAATCATGATGCACGCACATTAAATAATTTATTACACATTACCTATCAGTTTATGTTCATAAATTAAATCATTTTTACGTCAAAATAAATTCTTTACTGCAAATCAACCAATTGCTTAACAAAACTGGTACTAGAAATAATTCGATAATAAACTTCAACAGTGTACTAAATTGTTTCCTCAAATGCGCAACAAAAAAGCTGACTGTAAAGAGAACATTGTGTAATTGCAGTGATAAAGCAGGGAGTCCCCGCGTGAACTATACGGCACCTTACGGCTGCGTACGGATGGGAACGCGTCCGTACAGCTGCGTATGGATCGAACGCCTCTGTAAGCGGTGGATCGGCATATTGCGTACTAGTGTGCTCTTTTTCAATCGGCAAAGTGCATGAAGAAAGAAAAAAAATTTTTTTGGGCGCGTAAAATTTTTTCTTCCTTCATGGCAAAGTGCGAAAGGCCGCGATCAATGTGGCCCGACCCTTATGATAATATTTTCATATTTAATTATGAGTTGTGGATGCCACTAAATGAATATACTAATATTTCATAATGTAATTAGTACCTATTCTATGTTAGAGAGCATGATGTAATTGGATGTAAATTACCTTTTAAAAATTTCTAGAAGTAAATTGAAAAAGAAGTACTGGCGCAATTGATCGTTTATGTAACCGTTGTACGAGACAATTTCGCCTACAAACTACAACAAGTCCAGTAGTCATCTGCTTAGCATAAATACTCTGCTCGTGAGTGAGCTTGGACGGAAGGAGGCTAGTGTGGTTGACTACGCTTCCGTCGCTAAAGAGTTTTCACGAATAATATTGTAATTATGCGTCAGGCAGTACATATTGGGGGACATTTCACACAAGGTCATCTGATACCAAACTGTGCAAGAACAAAAAAGTGCAGAGAGTTGCAAGAATAAAATATTTCGAGACAAATATGGTTTTATTTTAATCTATCAACCTGTTTTATTTACAAATTAACTTGAGTATAAAAGCCACTTGTACCTATCTCACCGGACAATAACACACAATCATAAGTTGATTTATTCCTAGTAATCAATTTCTTAGTAATTTGATCAACTTTCTAAAAATAATGAACTGTACTGAATTCGCTGCTAGCACTCGCCGCCGGCTTCTGTCGTGCCAAGGCCGCAGCTAAGGATTTGCAAAGCGTCTTATTCACACTAGTCGTTATCCACTTTCTGAGACTGTTCCCATGGAACGATGATGTTGGATGGATCTGAATCTATCAATAATCGTGGAAGCACTGTGTGTTTGTTAAAACTGTGACGACTTTTTAGGCGTGAGGGTGAATAATTATCTCTTTGTAGAGGTTGTCTGCTACCCAATTCCTTTTTCCGTACAAATAGCTCAACAAGATTCAGTAGGTAATATCCACACCTTTCGAGAGAGCTGATCGAGCTCCAAAGGGATATGCATGTTCACCAGCTGAGTAGCATAGATTGCATGCTGTGTCTGCTGCTCTTCTCGTACCTGCAAATTGAAGAAAAATGAGGTTGTAAAACAAGACTCATTGACCCTAGCAGTTAGATTCTTAGGCGCAGGCCAGACAGAAGAGGTGCGCCGCACGGCACGCCTTCAGCGCACCTCTTCTGTCTGGCTTGCACCGCGTCGTTCTCCTACATTTTGTATGCATGTGATTTGAACAGGCGACGAGACGGCATGCCTAAGGCGCACTGTCGGTGCACCACCGGCGCACCGCCGGCGTGACCGCCGGCACGCCGCCGCACAGCACAGTCCGCTGCCATCGATTGCGTCGTTCAGCCGAAAAGTGTACCACGGGGGCGCTCGAAGCGCGCCGCGCCCGTTCTGTCTGGCTTGCACCTTAAAGTCTTTGGAGATGAGGTTACTACCATTTTGCAAGAGCTACGACGAGAAAGATATAAAAGGTGGATACTGTTTGGCGCCAGTTTGTGTACACTTAGTAGCCGTTTACTAATTTCATAGGAAGAAAAATTCTTACTATATTCTTATCCGGTCCTACACGGATATGTAACTACTAATATAAAGGATTAGCTTATGATTTTGAGGGAGCTCCCTGTCCTGTAGTGGAAGTTTCTTGGGATGTTATGATCGTGACGGACCTAACATACCCCTGGCCATACCTGATGATGTGATTCTGTTCATTACCTTTCTGACAGAAGAATATTTGTTTTATATATATCATCAGTAACTTTGTATATTGGTAGCTATGATCAATATGATCTTCATAGCAAGTAGTCTCTCTGTTAAGATAAAATTATGGACACCTATAAAGGTAGAACCCATTGAATTGGTTAGGCATGTTTAAATTTGCATTATTAAGTAGTTATTCCTTGGTTATTTCAAGCTGAGAGGCAGTTGTAAGTATGTATGTTAGGGGTTACGGAATACTGAGCGTAACAGTGGCCTCAGTCTCTTTTGACACAGACAAGCTAAAGTAACCTACCTTTACAGTCTTGTTCTTGGTTCATTTCAACAGTTTACTTACTTGGTTTATATAAGAAGCATTTATTAGCAGCTGGGGATTATTCTTTATTCCTCAGGTACAATATTACCTATTATCCTATTTTCAGGGTCTCCGACTTTGAGTGGAGTGGGTACAAGTTAGACATCATTTTCGTCTTATCCATGTTCATTTTGAGACCCACTTGTTGTGAAACTCTACTGATGTTATTGAGCATCGTGCCACGAACTTCTTGGGTATCAGAGCATGACTTCTGCAAAATCGTCCAGCACAGCTTTTTTAGTTTTAATGCCTTTTGTTTATTTTTAAAAAACCTGTGCTTGCTTCAAGCTTTATGTGATTATTTATTTCAATGTTTTTAACGATAAAGTAAAATAAATTTTGTTGTTTATTCGTTAGTAATCAGTTTGACGTAAAAACTATATTTATGTCACATTTTCTTCCATCCCTTTTAGTTTCATATAAACATTTGTCTTTTCCTTTCTCTCAATAGATAAGAGCGCGCAGCGAACAACCCTACCTCATTGGATACCAAACAGCGACCAATCTAGGCTGATGTACAATGATATGGTGAGTCAAAAAAACAGGGTTGCCTGGGCGCAAGCTGGCACGTTTTGTACAGTCAGCAAAAAACTGCATATTTTTTTACCCCTTCATGTTCCTTAACTCATATTACTTACTTGGAACCTCATACCTAAATAGTATGAGGTACCCGATGAGGTAGGGTTGCTCGCTGCGCGACTGCGTCTACATGTTCTCCCTCTAACTGTCTCAATTAGAGGGAGAAAGGCAATGCAAATTTTGTCCTTATTCTGAGAAATCACTATACGTTGCTGTTTTTGTATGAAACCAAATTTTCATAGCTTGCACAAAATATGTTATGTACAACTTCTTACAACTTTTGTCGCCATTAGCAAATATCAACATGTTTTGAAGTTAATAATTTAGCGGAATACCAACCCAGGTTATGCCTACAAAAATTATTACCGATGTATTTTTTTTTATATATGTGCAAAATGGCTTCGTGACGTACACATATTGCCACCGTCGGATGCGAGTTGGGGACTTAAATGAATTTTAATGGGCGCTTAGTCCTGAATAATGAAGATGGCACACCTGCATGAGACACCAACAACTTATTACCTGTACTGTGTATAAAGAGTTTTAAGTCACTTATTAACCTTGCTTTACACACATAGACATGATTAAATGATCAAGAAATTACATTGAAATAACATTTTATACTGTGTTAATTTTTAATCGCCGATATTTAAAGTTAACTCGTAAAACTTTAAACTAAAGCAGAAAGAAGTGGGATGTTCCATACGAAACTCTCAATAAAAGGCGCGTGAAAATTGAGCGAACCAAGATTTTCTTCCTTACCGATTCTAATTGTAATAATCAGAGACTTAGCTAAATTCTCGTAAATAATTTCATCAGTGTCGAAAAAAAATTGAGAAAGAAACATCAAAGAAAGACGAGTTGTGGTGCCTTAAACCTCTAGTTTTTAATAATATTAGACGGTTCAGTACTTTCCTGGACACTTCTCCGTTCTAATTGAATAATCGTGTCGCGGCTCCCGGTCTACTGGTCCCGACGCCGGATAATAGTCGAGGAGCCGCTAGAGTGAGTGCGCCCCGACGGATCGCTCGAACGATCGCTACTTTCCATTTATTTTGATCAGAAAAGGATTAGCGACGTGGCGCGGGTTGTTCTTACGAGGCTTTCATTTAATTGAACTTATCGTCTGTTTAAATTCAAGACTAAAAACAGTATATTCGAGCAAAGCGAGTCCAATTCTTTGTTTAAAACCTAACAACCTATTCTCTTTAGTTCCAGCTAGCTTCTCCTACCATGACCTCATCTATCTTTCCTACAAAATCCGACCTCCTAGGCGTAAATCGAAATTTCTTTTCTTGCGTAGTTTTAAAGGTATTGACTTGGAGGCTTTGAGGCACGATGCGTCCAGCATTGATTGGACCCCTGTACTTACTGCTGGCCACGTCGACATGAAAGTCCAGGAGTTCGTTACAACAATACTTTCACTCTATGATAAACATGCTCCCATTAAAAAGGTAAGAGTGAAACATGATCCTGCTCCATGGCTAACCCAGGATATTCTAAATTGGATGGCTCGTCGTGACAAGGCTAAAGGAAGGCTTAGGAGATCACCTTCAGAGCAGAATTTAGCCCGGTACAAATATCTTCGTAACTTTTGTGGTCGTCTGTGTAGGGATGCTAAGAGACGCCACATTCACAACTCCATTGAAAATTGTGATCCCAGACAAGTATGGAAATTTTTAAAGACACTGGGTATCGGTAAGTCATCAGCCCCTTCTGACTCATCGGTTGATCTAAACGCACTTAATGCTTACTTCTCCTGTCCACCTACACGCTTAGATCAGCTTGTCAAAGCTTGTACCGTTTCCCGAATTAATAGCCAAACTCTTCCAGCTTGTCCTTCCTTCTGCTTCAGTGCTGTGGCTGAGGAGGATGTTAAGAAGCATATACTCTCCATAACGTCTACTGCTGTGGGCAATGATGATCTGTGTTCCCGTATGATTACCCTTATCCTTCATGATCTCTTACCTATTCTCACCCATATTTTTAATTACTCCCTGGCGACGAGTTCTTTTCCTACAGCGTGGAAACTCGCTAACATCATTCCTTTACCAAAAACCACAAATCCCACTTCCTTTTCACAGTTCCGGCCTATTTCCATCCTTCCATTCCTCTCCAAGGTTCTTGAACACATTGCCCATAAACAGTTGGCTAGTCACATGACATCAAATTCTCTTCTGTCTCAATTTCAGTCTGGTTTTAGGCCAGGTCACAGTACAGTTACTGCACTGCTAAAGGTCACAGACGATATTCGCTGCGCGATGGAGAACAAGACTGTCACGGTTCTCACGCTGCTGGACTTTAGTAGTGCTTTTAACTCTGTAGATTTTGATGTTCTTCTTGCCATACTTCGCTCTCTTAACATTTCTTCCTCAGCTATAGCCTGGTTTGATTCTTATCTTCGTGGTCGCTCGCAGCGGGTCCGCTCTGATGAGGAATTCTCGGATTGGTGTGATCTGGTTGCGGGTGTACCGCAAGGTGGCGTTCTCTCTCCTCTTCTGTTCTCTATCTTCATTAACACTGTTACACCAGTTACCTCCTCAAACTTCCATCTATATGCAGACGACCTACAAATTTACCGCAGTTCCGATATCCTACACATCAATGATGCTATCGATTGCCTCAATCTGGATCTTGAGCGTATTTCTAGCTGGGCCGAAAATTTTGGATTGCTTGTCAACCCTAAGAAGTCTCAAGCCTTGATTATTGGGAGTCCGTACATGAGTAGGCAACTCGATCAATTAGATGTTCCTCCAGTTTTGTTCAATGGTACTTCAATTGATTTCACTAAAACCGCAAAGAATCTCGGAGTTATTATAGATTCTAACCTCTCTTGGGTGGCTCATGTAAATGAGGTCAGCAGGAAGATTCACTACTCATTTCATTCGCTCAAACGCCTCCAAAGTTTCTTACCTTTGAAAACCAAGATCTCTCTAGCTCAGTCCATTCTTTTCCCTATCTTTGACTACGCCGACTCCTGTTATCTTGACGCCACTGAGGAGCTTTTACACAAACTTGAGCGTCTCCAAAACTTGTGCATTCGATTTATATTCGGATTGCGCAAGTACGACCATGTGTCTCAATTCCGTTCTCAACTCAAGTGGCTCCCAATCCGTTTTCGCAGGAATACTCACATCCTTTCCCTTCTCTACAACGTCCTATACAATCCTAGTTCCCCTTCCTATCTCCGTGAGCGTTTTGCTTTCTCACGTCCTATTGATAAACCCTGTCGTCCCAATGTCAGAACTAACCTATCTCTCCCCTCCCACCATTCCGATTTCTACTCCTATTCCTTCACTGTTCATGCGGCCAGGCTGTGGAATTCTCTCCCACACACTGTTCGTGACAGTCCGTCTATCGCTGTCTTCAAAAAACGAGTAAAAGATTATTACCTTTCTCTGTCTAAGTGATCCATATATTTATTTATGTATGTATGTATTTTTGTTTATATTATATAGGTATATATATAGATATACATATATGTGTATATTTGTCTGTATGATTTTTATATTATTATTATTTAGTATAGTTTAGTATTATTATTATATTTATTATATATCGTAGTAGTTTAGGTATATGTGTATAAGTAGTTATTTTATAAATTGTGCACGTTTATCTGCCCCTTCCAGTGTCTTTTCTCTTGCCAAGGTCTGCTGGAAGAAATTTCCAAGCTGAAATAAGCAGCACCTGTTGTGTCTGTTCTCTAAATGTTTGTATTATTTGTATTTTTATGTGTACAATAAACAGTTAAATAAATAAAATATTTATATTTAGGTGTTCTTCTTAGATAAATGATTCGCTGCGAATTCGGAGCGCAGCGAATCATTTATCTAAGGTGTTCTTATACCTGTTGCTCAGTTCTTTGCTGACCAAAAATTTTGCTTCTTCGATGCTTCTTCTTCTTTGTATATGGGGTATAAGGGACAGCTATCCGAAAACTAAATGTTGTTCAGTTTCTTTGACTGATTGTGCTCTTTTAGTTTTCGTAAAGCTGTCCGTTACACATGAGGTGATTGGTAAACATTCCCAGTTGATGTGGCAAATTGTAGATGTTGGGTTTTTATCGAACCTTTTAATTATTATCAAACGTATAAGCGAGCCACATAATCGTTGCATAATATGTTGACAGTGGTGCGAGCAAGGAAGTCACGGCGGCGGCGTTTTGGGACCGACCGAGGGTAGAGTCTTGTTTGTGTTGACTACTCAAACAAATAACAGACGTCTCTAAACACTTTACTTACATACTATGTACTCTACAAATACAGACATTGTAAATTTTTTATTGATTTCAAATTTCGGTTTTTACGAAACCCGCAACGAAATGCAGTTTTTTGTTATTACGTTTTTAACAAAATACCTTTCATGTTTTACTTCTTAATATTATAAATGTATAAAGTTTATTGTGTTTTCTTTAGGTCCAAATGAGATCCAGTGTGTTTTTGAGCAACATATAATAATAGGTAAGTCGGGGCGCGCAGAGCAGAGTTCGACGAGTGACAATATTACTTGCTCTGTGAGCGTACGAGTAGTGCTCTACTGTTCACTGTGCTAGCAACTGCTTCATTAGCGCACATTGAAAAGCCAGAACACACGTCAAATCGCGTCGCGAGCCTCGCTTTTTACCTACACACTGTCTTCGGGCTTGAACTATGGTTTTGGGTTGTTGGTAGGTTTTGGAGCTTTGTTTGATCACGGGATCAAACAAACCGCCAGTACCTACCAACAACCCAAAACCATATTTTTATTTATTTTATTTATTTAAGATCACCAATAGATTACACATTAAACACAGAGTTAGAAGATACATTTAAACTAGGTTTATAGCTGAATGGTAAACCAATGACAGGTGATTACAGCTTTCTTAAAATGACGGCAACTAACAATATGGAAACTAAATAGAAATAAAATTAACAAAAACATTGAAATTAGTTGTTAGTAGTTAGATCAAGTACATACAAACAAATAGGTAACAATAATAACTAAGCACTATGAGTAATAAATTTAGATCAGGAAGGAAGATTGACGAAAGAGATCCACAAGGCGAGAGTGAATGGAAACGTTGGAAGGGGAAGGCCTCTGCGAACGTACCAGGACCGAATTCAAGACGTTCTGAGTAAAGGCCAGGTTAAAAGTACCCTAAACCGACGAGGATGTATTTTTTTTTTTTAATTTATTGTTCAAAACAATTTACAAAAAACATAGGTAGTTTTTAATCACACCTCTAAAAAAACCTGTAAGGGTTTATCTAAGAGATGAGTGGTTGCTTACTCACTCACTAACATAAATTATAATAGGTACTGTGACCAATCATTCACGCAGGAAGTGATCTCTTAAACATTTTTTACATTCTTTTGCATTCACAAGCATTTCGTCATGTAAATCACATGAGATATTATTTAAAATTTCAGGTAGTAGGTATTTCCATTCGTATGAAAGGATTGATGAAGGTTCAGGAAGCAAGGGAAGTATGTCAAGATCGTAGCAGGTGGAGAACTGTAGTCTCTGCCTACCCCGACGGGAACAAGGCGTGATGTTACGTAGGAATAGATTTTTCAATACAATTTTTAAATCATCTCTAACATATTATAAAAGAAAGTCCCCCGAAACGTTTTCTGTCGTCATCGCTAAACTCAGGAACTACTGTATGGATTTTGATCCGGTTTTCACTAATAGATAGATTAATTCAAAAGAAAGGTTTGAGGTTATAATTTATAAATATTTAGTGCAAATCAACTGAACTATGTTTGTCGATCGAGTCGGAAAAAAAACGTGCCTCTTGAGAGCTTTCTGGGCGTGCGCTGCGTAAATGGTTTCATTTATATGAAAGTTATGTATGAAAGAATTGTTGCTCTTTAAGAGCTCTAAGGAAAAGTATTTATCTATCTTTTACAGTACACAGTAAAAAAAATTTATAGCAAAAAAGTAGATTTTCAAAATAAGGTATTTTTGAACGTATTTTTGCCCTTAAGGTACGGATCCTTATCTAATTGAAAAGGCTAGTAATAATAAGCAATGAACAAAGATCAAAATTGTCCTTTATACCATGTTATTTAAATGAATATCGAAGATATCACAATATTAAAATCACTCTAATTAAAGTCCTAGAATGAGATTCACACTCGATGCGCATTTCCGTTGATAGCCGACCCGACGGGGCACCGGGGGCACACACGGAGAGCACACTTCGTTGCGAATGGTCGTCCGAAGCCTGATTTTTTAAATTTTAGATATGTTCAACCATTCTCGAGTTTTACAGATAGTTCAAAATGAGTGTCGTTTGAATCCAGAGCAAGAAAATGTATACGATTCGATAATGTCATCAGTCAACAATAATAGGGAAAATATTTTTTTTAGATGCTCCTGTCTTTCACACGGGCAATTATTGTATGTGGCCCTGTCACGTGTGACATCATAACTCAATATGTTCATTTTTGCACCTAATCCTGAAGAGTACAACGAAATATTTTAGAGTGTTTTAAAAATTGTGTAGCAAGTTGAAGACTACGTCATATATCGTAATAAAAAGCACCACTCTACCCGTAGATTAGTACCCGTGCGAAGCCGGGGCGGGCCGCTAGTGTATAATCATTTCTAAAGTCTTGATATTACATTATTTAAACACATCTATTCAACAATTTATGTTATTTCTTTTTTCAATTATTTCTAATGCCCCAATTCATTCTTCACCCCATTCAAATGTCCCTAAGTAAGTAATGACTCCACCACCCCAGCACACTACGAAATGCAATGGTAGAGTTACTTATAATATGAGAGTCCCAGTGATGTGCGAATCTCGGTTGTCAACTGGAACTTATGTCACTTCTCATTGAATTTTAAGTGATCTTATCTTATCGTAGATAGCTCCTAACGGAAACTTATTGAAATGTAGACCACTTACCTCAGAGCATATTTTCACAACGTTTTTAGGGTTCCGATACCAAAATGGTAAAAAAAAGGAACATTTATGGTGCCGCTCTGTCTGTCTGTCCGTCTGTCTGTCACACCTCTATATCTCAGCAACCACTTATGCTATCAACCTGAAATTTGGAATAGTTTTAGAATATAGTTGCCCAACTTAATTGCACAAGAAAAAATTTTGAAAAAAGTATGATTATTAATATAAAGGGGGCCAAAATAGGGGGGGCCAAATTTCAAATTGTCGCTACTAGGTCGAGTGGGGTATCATATGAAAGGGCTTTACTTGTACATTTTAAAATATATTTTTGTATTTTTTTAAATTTCTTAGTTTTAAAGTTATGATGAAAAATGTCAAGAAAAATACCATTCCCCCCCCCTTATCTCCGAAGTTTGAGTAAGGAAAAATCTGAATTAATTACAGTTGACAGAAGTTTATATAAACTTTACAGCAAAAATAAAACGATCTTTCTAAGTTGCACAGTTTTTCAGAAATCTGCAAAAAACCTTTACAAACAAATTTAGTTTTGCGGTCCTGAAAATGGACTTTATTGCTTCCAAAAATACTATAGGTATATCGGAACCCTCGGCGCGCGAGTCCGACTCGCACTTGACCGGTTTTTTTTTTTAATCTAGTCCATCCAAACCTTTAGCTAGAATTATCAATAAATAGAAAAAAGAACTTGTTTAATACCTAAATTTTGTTTGTAGAGAAATTAAATGCAATATGAATAAAATTTGTTTCTGTATTTTTTAATCTTAAATTTCCCACATAAAGAGTCTTCAGATAAAATACGAGTTAAGTATGTGTAGCATCGATCTGCCCATAAGTGCAAAGCAGTCGTTCTTAACATTGTTCTCCATTCAAAAATGAACCCTATTTGACACTTATTTTAGTTTAAAATGATTAATTTAAATTGATGCAAATACCACTCATAGTTAAGGACCAGTTTGATAATACAGAAAATGCACTTTTTTTTGTGATATAACTCCAATTTAGCTCAGCTATATATTGATCAACATGCTGAGGAGATTACTTTCCATTTTTAGGGTTCCGATACCAAAATGGTAAAAAAAAGGAACCCTTATGGTGCCGCTCTGTCTGTCTGTCTGTCTGTCTGTCCGTCTGTCTGTCACACCTCTATATCTCAGCAACCACTTATGCTATCAACCTGAAATTTGGAATAGTTTTAGAATATAGTTGCCCAACTTAATTGCACAAGAAAAAATTTTGAAAAAAGTATGATTATTAATATAAAGGGGGCCAAAATAGGGGGGGCCAAATTTCAAATTGTCGCTACTAGGTCGAGTGGGGTATCATATGAAAGGGCTTTACTTGTACATTTTAAAATATATTTTTGTATTTTTTTAAATTTCTTAGTTTTAAAGTTATGATGAAAAATGTCAAGAAAAATACCATTCCCCCCCCCTTATCTCCGAAGTTTGAGTAAGGAAAAATCTGAATTAATTACAGTTGACAGAAGTTTATATAAACTTTACAGCAAAAATAAAACGATCTTTCTAAGTTGCACAGTTTTTCAGAAATCTGCAAAAAACCTTTACAAACAAATTTAGTTTTGCGGTCCTGAAAATGGACTTTATTGCTTCCAAAAATACTATAGGTATATCGGAACCCTCGGCGCGCGAGTCCGACTCGCACTTGACCGGTTTTTTCCCCTGCTTTTACCGATTCACTGATACGCACAGGACTAATTACGTATAAGCAGATGAAGAATTTCCTAGTTTTATTGAGGTAAGCAGGTATTTTTGTATGGTATGATTATACTGCGCGTATTCATCAACTCAACAGGCAAGTGCGGTTGTCAAGTGTTCTCTTCGCCGAGAGCCCAACGTTTTTCCTTCGTTTCTCAAAATCGCATAATGTTTCTTTTTCTATGACAGTATTTATTATGAGTATAGTAACATTTACGCCTATTTACAGTATCTAGCTTCATTAGTATACTTCTCAGCATTGCAGGGTATTACTCGTATATGGTAAATAATATGTAGTACAATGTTCCCCTCGTGGTTGTTTCCTACCCTTGCGTGATAATTATCCGCCCCGGGCTGCGAACCCTGGACCCCCGGTGTCTTGCTCTTGTCAATGTGCTTTGTTCCCAAAACCCCCAATCACACTGAGTCATGTCTGAACACTCAATTGCTATTGTTTTTGACATTCACAATTTTTTTGTTGTTTAATTTTACTACATTCATAAAGAAATATTTCTAACCAAACACGATAGAATCTCGAGTCTTCAACTCTTCACCATTGTTTCTTTTCGCCGTTGTAAGATTGTGTGAGTGATGTTGTTCCCTATTACCATATATTACTGAAAGCGTCGATCGATGCCAGTCCCATATGATCTTGATATGGGTTGATGCACACCTCAACGCTATGTGTGGACACAGTTTACAAAGGGCAGTAGTTTTTACAAATCCTTGGCAGGGATTCCACAAAGTGTAAAAAATACTTCTTCGGATAACTGGAACTGTAGATTCAGATTGTAAAACAAAACAACTTTTCCCGAGGTCAAAATACGAAATTAATACTGAATTCTCATACCAAACGTGCTTCTACATGATGCAGTTGTTATAAAAAGTCTCAATTATTAAATTTGAAGGTCTAAATCCACCGATTTCAGTTTTTTGTATTAATTTATAAGTAAAAAGAGAAGCTTGTTATATTGAACGCAAACTATTTTCCAGTTTTTTTCTACAATAATTCCTAATGTTTACCTTATTTTCTGTTTGAAGTATCTAAAACAGTAACGATCAGACCACCGCAAGCCCGTCCATGTAAATTTTTCGATTGGACATTCCCTGCAATCCCAATGTTGGGTCTTCCCTAGAGACGTGCAGGGGAATGGAGGGTAGTCCAGTCAGAGTACAGCTCGCTGTGCTACGTACCGTAGCTCTACAAATGTAGCGTTTCTCTATTCTATCATCTAGACATACGGCTAGACTTAGGTTAAGAGCAAGCCTATTGAAAATGTTTTGCGTACTTCTCCGCGTTACACAAGTCCTACTAAAGCCGTAAGTAATTAATATATATATCAGCGCTAAAGATAACTTTCTATAGGTTTCTAGTTATCTCATCTCGTTATCTTCCCTTACCAATAAAGTTAACTTAGCGAGTATTTCTTATCTGATGCAGATAACGTCACGTCAATATTATCTACGGATATCTCATATAACCAAGGTTTTTTGCTATTGAGACTTTCTAGTATAGATTATAAAAATTGATTATTCAGTTAAACAATAAAGAAAAATTCGAGATATGAAACTCCTCTTTAAATGCATTTATGTTGTCAACTTTTACTTCATACTCCACTAAAGTTACAGTTCAAAACCCAAATCATTACATTTTTATTGCTATTATATTTATGATCGTGTCATAAAGATGGCGGGTACAGCAAAAAATTGACAGTTGCAATATAAAGCAGTATCTAATGAGAACAGCAGTTAGGGTGGACGATAAGACGACCCGAGCTCGGAACTTCGAGCGACGACAAGCTAACATCAACCGCCGCGCCGGCTGATCACCGCATGGTGTGGTGTGGTATGGTGTGCGCCAGGGACCGGAGAGGACATGACGTGTTTATGGCCCCGTGTTATCGCCGTGACAAACTGCTTTTTAGCGAAACGGGTTTATAATATCATCGTAGAGCTTGTGTACTTTGAAAAAATAACTTTATCTACATACATACATACATACATAACATCACGCCTCTTTCCCGTTGGGGTAGGCAGAGACCACAGTCCTCCACCTGCTACGATCTTGACATACTTCCCTTGCTTCCTGTACTTTCATCAATCCTTTCATACATGCTCGTCGGTTTAGGGTACTTTTAACCTGGCCTTTATTCAGAACGTCCTGAATTTGGTCCTGGTACGTTCGCCTAGGCCTTCCCCTTCCAACGTTTCCATTCACTCTCGCCTGGTAGATCTCTTTCGTCAATCTTCATTCATTCATCCTCTCTACATGACCAAACCATCTCAGCATCCCTTTCTCGATTTTGGTCACTACGTCTTCTTTTACGCCACACCGTTCTCTTATCACACTATTTCTAATCCTGTCACTCAATTTAACACCAATCATACTCCTTAGCGCTCTCATTTCCACTGCATTAATTCTACTTTCATGCTTCTTCTGCCATACCCAGGTTTCACTGCCATACATCAGTGTTGGTACCAAAACTCCCCCATGAACAGCCAAACGAGCCTTGTGAGACACCTTTTGACTCCTCATAAAGGCGTGCAGGGCACCATTCACCATGTTTCCAGCATTCACTCTTCTTTCAATATCACTTTCACACTTTCCATCTCTCGTAAACTTTGAGCCCAGATACACAAACTCCTTCACTTGTTCGACTTGTTCACCATCTATTAATATAGTACACTCTGTCATACATTCTTCTCTTTCAAGTACCATTACTTTAGTCTTGCTTACATTTACTTTCATTCCTTTCCTTTCCAAAGCCACATTCATCATTGTTACCATCTCCTGCAACTCGTCAGCAGATGACGCAAGTACAACTTGGTCATCAGCGTAGAGAAGACATTTGATGAGTAACTCATTCATTCTCAGTCCACACATACTCTCTTTCAGATCAATCAAACAATTATCCATGAACAGGTTAAACAGCCAAGGTGACGCTACACATCCCTGCCTAACACCTTTTTCGATGCTAAACCATTCAGTGTACGCCCCGTTTATTCTGACACAAGCACTGGAATCCTCATAGAGAGATTTCAGTGCTTGAATCAGATGACCGTTTACCCCATACATAGACAATGCTGACCACAATTCATTCCTCACCACTCGGTCATAGGCCTTTTCCAAATCCACGAACGCGCAGTAGACTTTTTGGTTTTTAGCCAAAAACTTTTCAGCTATGCACCGCAAGGAAAAGACCTGATCTGTACATCCCATTCCCTTTCTAAATCCCGCTTGTACATTCCATATTTTATCGTCAGTATCTTTCATCACTCTTTCAATCAAAACCTTTGCATACAGTTTGCCGACGACACTGAGAAGGCTTATCCCGCGATAATTTTTGCAGTCCTGTTGTGACCCTTTTCCCTTGTACAGCGGCACAATCACAGCCTTGCACCAGTCACTTGGTACTTGGCCGTTCGTCCAACACAAGTTGAAAAGGCGGTACAACTGACTAGCCACAAATATTGCTTCAATAAAATTTTCTCACAAATATTGCTTCAATAAAATTGTGGTGAATAATTATTGTCTTTCGTTAAAACCAGATTGCAATGCCATCAATGGGTATGTGTAGTTCTAGTAAAGTGCGCCAGTATTCAGTATGAATTTACAGTTGCCCCACTTGCATGCCGGTAAGTGCAGACGGCACGCGTACAAAGGGAGGCTCGTTAAAAATATCCGCTTGATGCACACCATACCGCTACCTGCACCGCAACCCAGCAAGTGCGAGCCTTGCTTTAGCTACTTTACATTTTACAATAAACAAATATTTCGAAATAATATAGATAGATATCGTATCCAATATCGTATCGTAATACATACTAATGCATACAGTGGCTAACAATCAACTGGTCTACTGCTTGTATAAACACTCGAGCTGACTGAACCCACATCACATCCAGTCGCAGCACATTCATTGGTCATCAACACTACTTACCAGGCGTAGTTTAGTTCCAGCAGAAAGCGACGACAAGTGCTTTTCACCGTCGTTTACCTAAACCGTCCCGGTTGGCCGGCGCGGCGCGTCGTCTCGCCTGCTCTCTGTAATTACGCTAATGACGACGCCTGAAGTTAGTTTCTACCAAGAGGGGGACGTTGCATCCACTTTACGAGACGTGGCGCTGACGAGGACGTGGCGCCACGCGATACCGGTACACGGCTCCTGTGTCACGTGTCGCTCTGGATTTGACCAGAGTGTTACGATGTCACGTAAGTTGGTACAACCTGTCTTACACATATAAAGTACCATGGAGCGGTTAGCCAATATCCAGACTCTATTTTTATTGTCATAATCATACTCGTAAGTGCTAACTGTTTAGGCTTTGTAAAGTAACTAATATAGAATCGACCCATACATTTGTTTATTTATTGAGGAATAAGTCTTGAAATCAGTTTTAGTTTAAACCAATTTTTTTATCAAAAAATAAGAACTCTTACCAATTACTGTTATTATCTCTAAGTGTTGCTTCACTTGTAATATTAGCTGCTAAGAGTTGGAGACCTGATGTCCTGACATACCTACAGGCCCTGTGTCTAGTTTAGGCATCAGTCTCCCACAATTTTGTACCGCTATACAATAATAGTTTAAGTATAAAAATTCTGTCAAATTGTGGTGAGAAAATAAAAAACTTATTGTTATTACTTATTATTATTAGTTACACTTTATCAGATTCTTTTTTCTTGATAAAGTAAATAAGAGTGACAAATTCAGAAAAATTTCTTTGACTGCACAAGTCTAGAAGTTGGAGGTTACAAGTACAGTCAAAAACACATTGGACTTTGTATTGTTTTTATCGCAATCACCTTAAGCGACTAGATTGGACTGCAAGTGACAAGTTCTTTTGCTCTGGTTTGTAGATAGCTAACATCACTGCAGCGTGCAGCGAGCGGGGACGACGAGACGACGCGCCTGGAATTATTCAGCAAGACGCCCCTAAAGATATCCCCGCTGCGGCGGAATGCTCCCAAATTAGACCGAATAATAAACAATGTTTATGTTGCTCTTAACCCTGCTGTAATTACAGTCCCTGGGGTGAAGAATCGACTCTCAACATGCTGCTCTCGTGCATCAGGGATGATATCAAGTGCACATATCAGAACTCAAATGAAATAAATGTAAGCAGCCCGCTATGGCGCCGCTCGGTCTGGTCCCGGCTTCGCGCGCGGCGGTCGGCGGCATTAACGACCCATTACACAACGTACAGTGGAGAACAGGTCAAGCTTGACTCATGCACGGCAACGGTAACCGCAACGGTGTTTTAAATAGAACGCTACAACGTCCAATTTACTATGCTCGACGCGCTATTGACCGTAACAACACAGTCCCATGTATCATACCTACCACACTTACTATGACAGTTCGCTCAAGTTTGTTTACCTGAAAGAACTAAACGACTCTAATGCCCTAACGTTTGTTTTTACGATTTTTGTTTTCTTTATTGCCAATCTTTCGATCATTATTAGTAAGATTTTATAAACAAAAAACAGAATAATATTGCTACATTTATAGGTATATAGTTTAGGGGAGGTCTATGTACAGCAGTACACGTCTTTTAGCTGATAAAATGATGATGGGTAGGTAGGATGAAGGTACATTTTAGTAGTTTTCACTCAACAGTAGCTCAGCGAGTTGCTCGATGTTTTTTTAGTAGCTCCGGTTTACTCCCCTCGTGTATCGCTAATTATTTTACGACTCGCTTTGATCTTTCTTCCTAAAAGTTTGTTGACGTGTAGTAAACATAAGTATTTGTGTATGCAACTCTTGAGCATTATTTACGTTACATTTGTTACTCGTTATTTTCAATATTAATTCAGCTAGGAGTTATCTTCATCATTACTAGAGGTATAAACTATCATTCAACAATTTTCGACATTCATGAAACAAGTTTGTAAACAATTAATTATAATTGTTTATTTGTTATTTGTGTTTGTTAGTGAGGTCTGATCTGATATGTATCTGGACGTTACACATACTTACTGCGATGGCTCAGCGACCCAAAGAGGATCATGGCCTCCGACACAAGAAGGCGCCAGTGGCACACATTTTAATATAATATACTTTCTCAATTTGTTTATCTAACCTAACATCATTTATCTAACTTAACACATGAATATACTAAAATAGTTGCTGAAGTGAGTTTTTGAGTTAATAGGCAGGTATGCACTCCGTAATAAAAATAATATTAATGTAGAACATGAACGCCGGCAGGTTCCGTAAACAGAAACACTCTTCAAAATGTAAATGTATCTAAAAGTATCCATTAGCAGCTTCATGTTAATCTAATAATTAAGTAAATATTATCTTTAGCGCTAATTAAAAATCTCATCTATTCTGGGCAACTCCTTTTA
This sequence comes from Athrips mouffetella, assembly GCA_947532105.1. Taxonomy (NCBI): domain Eukaryota; kingdom Metazoa; phylum Arthropoda; class Insecta; order Lepidoptera; family Gelechiidae; genus Athrips; species Athrips mouffetella. Next base: position 26,141,407 of record OX383976.1, read on the forward strand.
CACACTCCTGCAACGTAGATTACTTACCACAACATTGCCTCAAGAACACATATCTGGCAACTCAGTTATTGTCTAGAGACAAGGTCATCTAGAGCGACAGGTGTACGTACGACAAAGCGAGAAAACATTTCTAGCCCCGATCTCGGTATGAAGCTCGTTAGTCGTTCCTTTTACGGCATTCACTCGGTTCCCCTTCTATTATAGTCGGTTTCCGGACGTGTCAAGTCAAACCGGCAGATATGCCTCGCCTCACACAATGGTATTCTGTATTCGACCCCTCTCCAGCGCGGTACAGCTAGCGGCCTTTTCTTTGTGGCGATAAGCCGCAATGATAAGATCCTGCTCGCTCGAGGGCAGCCTACTCACTTTAACCGACCCAGAACGGCTACATCGATCCTACTTCTGAATGCAATAGGGAAATTTAAGCCACAGAAATCTTACTTAGGTACAATTTCATATAAAACATATTTAAGTAACTGACATTTTGCATTCGAAAGCTTCGACGCAGATGAAAACACGTGATTTAAGCCTCCGTTTTTCATCGTCATAAAATTGGCACAGCAATAAAAGCTCGCACATTTCAACAAATTCTGTCATAACCCTGAACGGAGGGAGTTTTATTCAGTGTCGTGCCGGGCGACGGCGGTGCGGAAACGGAAGTCGTTAGTCCACGGGCGGCATTCACTGTCCGCACGCGGCACGCGGCTGCGTGCGGGGGCTGCGGCACACACTACCCTCTTGATTGATCTCTGACTCAACGTAATCCACTGCCCACTGCTGACCCTCTGCTATTGTAATGTCCTTAGCTCATTTTATAACTTACCTAACCAGATAATATCTCTTCCTGACTGCACTCGATAATTGATAACACTCTATCTAATCCAAATCTAATTCCCACTTACTCAAGTATTATGCTATGTTATTGTCACTATTTTCCAGATAACTCTCGTGAGACTCCGGAAAAGGAAAGTTTCCATGCGTACAACTTCCAAACAAATTACTTTCATTTGCCAAAAACATTCCACTAATGATGACGATCCATTATTTTATTATGAATAAGTTCAAAGCTCGGAGCCGGAAGTCAAAAGTAAGTCAAAAGAACGCACGATCGAGAATGATTAACACTAATAAGTCGTGGTATATAACTAATAGTGCAACAACAGTGTTTTAAATAAAAGAGGTTTTGATGAATTCATGCTGACAACATTATTTGTGCTATTCGTGTCATCAACAAAAGTTTCATAATTGATCACTTTGATAAGTAAAGTCCATGTGGTGTAAAATTTTCCTCTCGTTCAAAATATTTAAGCATGCTTAAAATTGAAATCACACATTGTTTGAACGGAGGGGAGTGAGTGCGAGCTGCGAGCTGCGAGGGTGGCGATGATTTGGCGAACGGAACACGGTCTGCATTCACGTCACGAGTCGCATCACGTCGCGCGTCGCCCAACTCGCCCACTGTGTACCCACTAGGCTGTCCGCTAGCCGCTAACTCGTCATCCGAAACGCACATCGCATCTCCAAAAAGAACACGCATGCTATGAATTTACAATAGTTATTTTGCCGTCAATACATACATACATGCCCCTTTTCCTTGGCCGTCAATGCTATTGACATATTATGTTATGATTTAAGATATCGTAGTTATTATTACTTATGATTTAAGATATCATAGTTTTTGAGTATCTAAGTAAAAAAGAGGCCTATATCCAGCAGTGGATCGATGTGGGCTAAATAAGTAGACAGTTTTTTTTTTAACAACAGATGATGATTACGAAAACCTGATTATAATCATTAAACACCATGTAAAATAATAGATATCAATTTCATTGCCTTACACCAAAAAGATTTCAAAAGCCATTGGTATTATTATTTTAACATTTCTGATTATGTCTTTTTTGGTGTGCCTCCTTCTGTTTGTATCTTTTTTTTATTTTGTTTATTTTTCTTATATTTTTCTTGAGCAAAGCTTAAGATGTGCTCACGATTATTTTATCCCTTTTTCCATCTTTTGTTTTTTGGCCAAACTCTTACCTGTTTTTTGATATCTTTAAATGTTTATTTATTACCTATATTCTTATCATATCTCCTAAAGTCAAAGTTGAAGCGATAATTTCTTAAAACTTTTATTAATGTGTCAGCTTCTCCCGATTTTGCTATCCATTTATTATTATTATTTATTAAATTATTACACTTAAATATTAAAAATATAATAAAACAATGCCCCGCAAAACTGTTTCAACAGTTTAACTGCGGGAAAGAAAAATTGAATACTGGTAACCGAAAAACAGCAGTCCTAATTGCGGCAGAAGAAAGGTACTGTTGTAACTCGTCTTGTTTGAACTGAACGGTGGCAGGCAAATCCTGGGGATAAACATATCCGTCAAAGTGGTGGTACCTACTAGTGGGACAAGTTCTCCTATTTGTGTCACCAGTAGAACAAATTTAGTAATACTACAGGGTGAATTTGAAAACATTCGACAAATATTGAGATTAGTTCAGATCACGAAACTGAACAACTTTCCCCAAGGAACATAGGTCGTTAGACGTAAAAAAAAACCGATCTCCCATACAAAAAGTATGGTCAGCTGACTGACTTTACTATGAAGGGGTAAAATTTTTTTTCGATGACCTATGTTCCTAGGCGAAAATTGTTCAGTTTCGCGGTCTGAACTCAATCTCAATCAATGTTTTCAATTTCATCCTGTAGTTATCCTTGTAGCTTTGCTGTGTATACTCACAAGAAGCTATTCTGACAAGGCTAGCTTTGTCAAACTCAAACGTATTGCTGGCCCTGTCTGTTTAGTAGCCGTGTGTTTACTCACCTCCAGGTATCAGTTGGCTCCCTTCCCCCCCCTGCCCTCCTCGCTGTATGCTGGTCACGTCACGTGTCCGGGCACATAATCAAGGACAATGACACTCATTCATGTTTAGCCCTTACTAAGGATAATCAGTAATAGAGTCTTTGATATAAAAACTTTGGCAAAGTTCACTGGTGAAAAATATAGAAGTTTAGCTTTCAGAATAATTGCACATAATTAAGGAGAACTCATAAAATACTGCAAATCATTTAGTACTTGTCACACGTGCATCGATGAAATATTCTCCGTCTGCACTCCCCTCATTCCGTTTTTCCTTTCCTCCTGGACTTCGATGCATATCACGCGGGAGTCTCTACATAATTATCCAATTTGTCCACTACTGTTATCCAACTACAATCTTTTAGATCTTATGCTACCAATTGCTGCTATATCAAGATATGATTTGATGTTACTTGCACGAGTGAAATTGATGTCTTCATGGACAATGACTATAAATAAAATAATAAAACAATTTTTTCGCTTATTATAGTTTTATTGAGAAGGTTTTTAACATTATAACTGATTCTCTAGCGTCGCTTACTATCTAAACAACCTGTTTACATATCCAGTCTTGGCACAACCCTCTCTGCCGTGACTTCAACTATCACGCTTCATGCAAACTCTATAAGTACTACGATTTTTAGTTTTTTTGCAAAACAAGTACATTTTGTAGTGTTGCTTTAAATGTTTCATGTTCATTTACCTTCTTAATACGATGTAGTTGTAATCGATGAATTGAGCAATCTTACTAGAGTTAGAACTGAAAATTGGCTTATATTTCATTTTAATGCCATTTTTTCATTAAAATTTTTACATTGAAGAAAGTGAAATCTCTATTTGTTTTTAGTTAGTTTGCCAATCTGTAACTGGCCAACAATAAGAGAACTATTTTCGAGTGACTGGTAGCTTTTATTTAAATTAAAATGTTGCAAATGTCACTGTTTTGCAAAAACAAAAAATCACATCGCTCTTTTTGCATTTTGAAATTATGAGTAAGAATTTTAACTACTTAATGATCACTAAGTACGAGTACGTATTACCACTAAAGAGATCACGCTCGGTTCCATGCTTATTGCTGTACTACTCGTAGATAGTAAATAATGAAAATACTGCGCATGACTCGCCAATTCAATATTTTATAAACTGTACAAAATTCTGATTAAAAACTTGCTGTGTTATTGTTATTACTTATATAAATGCAAATGTTTATTCGTTCGGTTATCTTTCGGTTGTTAACGGATATGATCATAAAAATCTTCATTAAAAGACACATCACAAAAATCGAGTAGAATGGACATTTTTTTCAGTACAAATAGACATAATATTTACACAATTTACAGACAGATGGCAATATTTACATCAACCGCAGTAGTACAACCTTTGTCATTTATGTGACTAGGTAACTATAGACTTTAAATTTATTTACCAATTTCTTTGGTATATTTCATATTTGACTAGGACGCTTTATAGATAGGTTATTTTTTATTTCATGTTTTTTACCTGTTTAATAATTCGTTTAGTTACCTGTAACCATTATATCTTAAAGTATTGCTCAATATGTAAAGTGAAATGTCGACACTAGATTGAAGTACAAAATTTAAACAGGAAATATAGGTACACTTTTCATTAGATCTGTTATGTAGAGCATTGGACGGACAGAGTGCGTACGCGTAGCTCAACAAAATCAACAGTATACAAGAGCTCAATTCACAGATGTGTTGAGCTTACACTAGACTAGACTATTAACCTTCACCACAACCATCGCCGTGGTGCGCTCGGCGCTCCTAGTGTGGTGGCGGGGGCGGCATGGCACGTGGTGGGAGGGGGGCGCACGGGACGAGACGCGCATACTCCTTGCCGGAGCGCGGGCGCAGGGTGCTCGTCACGCGGGCGCTGGTGAGAAACCAACTCATTAGTGTCGTCAACTGTAGCAACCCGCTACCAGTCCACAGCAAATCTGAGATACGTACCGCATAGTCACCGGCGTGTCACTTGACGAGTGTGAAGAGCACAGTGAGAGCGTCTCAATGTAATCCGACATATCCGACGTGCCACTTGAAGTGCTGCGGGAGTCCATGCCTGCGTTCACACCTGCAACATCAATATAAACATTACATATACCTCTAGCACTAGATAATGTAAATGTACATGCCATGCCAAAGATCTACCAGACCACCCACACGGTGAATAATTTTTTTTAAGGTGAGGCCTAAACTTTCAAAGACCAAAGTAAAGATGTTTTTTGTAAAAGCATGGTACCTTTAACCGACAAGCTTTAGACATAATGGTGCATGAGATTAGAGGAAGCGAGGAATTCATCTCAAAAGTCTTGGCCTGCCCTTATGGGGGAAACTTTAGTGGCCATTCTGGAAGTCGCTAAATCGTCTGCGAACTCAGGTTGACCGCTGCAGAGAAAACCTGGTGGTATGGGGTTTCACATACCAGTTATCTTAAGACATAGCACATTTGCTCTCTTGTCCACTGTGCCCCTCAACCCACAATAACGAGGATGTGTGTGAGGCATCAGATAACGCCAAGCAGTAGCAAAATTTTGAGAGGTGAATATTTAGTTGGTGTTTGAACATTGACGCAAAGAAGAAGAAGATGGGAAAAAAGTGTGATGTTTAAATGTGTATTAATCTAAATGTTACCTCGTAAAGGACGCAATGTCAGTAGCGGTACTTCAGCCTCAGCCGATGAAGATTTGAGAGTTTCGTGCGGCTCGCACACCCTCGGGGCGTCTGAGGATCGCGGGCGGGGCGGGCGGGGGGCGCGGGCGGGGGGCGGGGGGCGGCGGGTGGCGCGCCACGATCGGCGGGAGGAGGCGGAGCAGCGCGGCAACTCGTACGGGCCCACCACCGCGCCCGCGCCGTGGTGACCCGCGCGCAGCGACCAGCTCGACACGCCCGAGTCATTTGAGCTCGACGAGTCGCGGTTGCCTCCAGTTGCTACCACTTTCGGGGGACGTGTTTTTGTTTCATGCCCCTTCGAGGCCTCGGAGCTATCTACGTCGGACGACTTTCCATCGGGCGCGTGTCCATTAGCTGTGACATCCCGGAGCGTTTCAATCGAAGACGCGGAATCGCAAACGCTGCCGTCGAACTCCTTGACGTCATCGAGGAAGCGCGACGAGTCCGCGGAGCTGGAGCGCGGCCGCCCGCCCCTCCCCGCCCCCTTGCTGCCAGCTTCAGTCCGACACAAGGATGGGTTGCTCGCCGATTTCTCTTCTAGCAATTTGTTAATAGGACTTTTCGTGGGGTGTTTCAGTGTATGAAATGCGAACCCTCCGATAGGTGACATCGGTGTGTAACCCGAAGGTGGAGCTTTACTGTGTTCGAATTTATTACTTTCTATACATTTTGGTTCCATCATCAAATACTCGTCGTTTAGTTCGTTACGAACAGTAACTTTCCGCATATGACCACATTTTTTACACGTGCGCCTAGGAGAAGCGAAGGAAACTGGTTTCAAATTTGCACTTATTGCATTTAACTCAGTTTGAGTAACTCCAGCTTTTCTGAGCATATCTTTGGCATTTTCATAGTATTCTAAAGATAAAGCAAAGTTAAGATTTTCATAATAAGCTAACGGTCCAGTATCAACCTCTACTGGTTGATCACCACACGTTTTTCTTCTCGTTTTACGAGAAAAGTCAATAGTTGCATATAAAGCACTTGCATCAGGAGTCACGTTTTCTTTATCAGATGTCGAAGGTTCGCTCGAAGCAGTGTTCCTCCTACAGTACGGCAGTTTTATCCAGTTGTTGGCCCAGTCTGTTACCCTCTGACACGGGCAAGTTTGCGGTTGAAAATCTTCATCCGTGTCCACAACCGTAGGTTCACGTCTCTTTTTTCCAAATCGTAACAAACATCCACAAGGCTTTTTTAATATAAGAGAATTCGCTGTTGAACTTTTTGTAATTTGAAATAACTCGCTTTCAACACATTCTCGAAGCCTCTTGGGTGTGTCATAATACTCGCCTTCAACCTGAGAATCAAATATTTGAATTACTCAAAACATCTGGATTTACGAATTCTAAAGATTAAATTAATAACTTACTTCATTAGATGGGACTCTGGGGACGTCGTAATTCTCATAAGGACCTATTGTAGATAGCTCATGGTCGCAGGAGCAGGAGCGCGGCAGTTCAAGTCGCACTGGTCGGTCTGGTCTGATGGGACGCTCTGGAGGCGGTGATGGGACACGAGTGTGCCTCGGTGCTTCACTCATACGAGGTGACCGGACCACGTCGAGCTCCGTCGGCGGCTCACTCAGGGCTTCCATTGTCCACGCTGGGCTGAAATGCTTTGCACCAGGTGTAAGCGCCGCCGTGGAGGACCTCGACAGAGCGCCTAGTTTGGACATGCAGCTCATGCAGCGCTCGAGGGCAACGGGGTTGGTGTTGGCTCCTGGTGCGTCCCGCAGTGACACCGTGTCCTGTTCTCCCGCCTCCGGGCGAGACGAGCCCCATCCGTCCTCGTTCTCAACCGGGAATGGACTCTCTGCATCTGTATACAATTTACAAACATTTAACAGAAACTTCATAAATAACAGTAGAATACCTTCATAATTTCCTGATGAATAATAAATTTTCTTACGCTCAACTCTCTTTGATGCCAGGGGCCGGCGTCTTGGCGAAAGACAGCCGCGAGCTGCAAGTTCAAAGTCGCGAGCAATGTCCTGCGGCCGATCGCTCACTAAGATGTGGAGTCCTTCACCCTTGCCGCATAGAGAACCTCCTTCGAAGCAAAATCGACCATCCACCACGCCGTACCGTCTGCATAAAAATTTAAGTACATTACAAAATGGCGGCTGATTGGATTAATCTCACGAAAGTGTATAAACTAGTGGAGTCAGTTAACCTGAGATGCTGTATCTCCCAGACGCCAAGCAGCTTGGGGGGTGCGCCTTGTGTGAGAGCAGCGCGGGCGTCCAGCAGGTGGAGCGTAGCGGGCCCCTGCGCCAGCGCACCACCTTTAACCACAACCACGTGCGCACGGGACTCTCCCAGCGTAGACCGCACCTTCACCTACAAGATATCACCACTGTATACATTGTGCTCATACGTGTTCAGAAATGTCACTTGTGAATTGGTTCAATTGAAGCTAACCTGCCACTGAATGAGTCGTTCTCTAGTCTCGAAGGCGAGCACGGCGACGAGGTCCCGGCAGACGAGCGCGAGAGTGTTGGAGTGCTTGTCGAGAGTGAAGCCCGCCTGCGCGCCCACGAACTGCTGCAGGGACAGCGCCGCGCACACCGCTCCCCGCGCGCTGCCTCCCCCTCCCCCTCCCCCGCACCGGGCGCGTGCGCTGCGGTACAGCTGCAACTGCACGCAGTCTGCACAAACATAACAAATATAAATAATGTTGTTTGATTACAATTACTGGTCATTGTAATCAAACAACATTATTTAGATGTAAAAAACCTGGGTTTTTTGACAATTTTTAAAAAACGGTACTACTTAGAACGATAATTTTGTTTTTCCTGTAATAAGTACGTAAACGTCTATCGAATGTATTTACGAGTAATTCAGTTTTTTCCTTGAGCAAACTTCAAAGATAAGGGGGGAATGGTATGTTTTTAGACATTTTTCATCATAGCTTGAAAATTAATAGTCGTAAAAAAAAACAAAAATCTATTTTGAAATATACATGTGAAGCCTTTTCATACGATACCCCACTCAATTATTTTTTTACCCCCTTTTTGGGCCCCTTTTACAATAATAACATTTTTATAATAGTTGTCTGCAATAAAAAAGGCAATCATATTCTAAAACTATTCCAAATTTCAAGCCGATAGCACGAGTGGTTGCTGAGATATACAGGTGTGACAGACAGACGAAGTCACCCCATAAGGGTTCTGTTTTTACCGTTCGGAACGCTAAAAAATTACGGGACATTTGAAGCATTAATATGTTTACTTGAGATTGGCAGGAATGGTTGTTCCCCCTTACAACGAACGATTGCCAAAATATTAAAAAGTATGAAGTAAGTATGACATGATAAAAGCCTTTGAACATTCAATCATAACCATCTTATCGTCTGTTCAAATGTACAAGGTTAATTTTATAATTACCTAAAAATTGCCTACTCAGGCAGGACACATCAAGCTTGATACATTGGACTTTGTACCAATCTTATTTATATAGACGAAAGGGCTAATATTGCACTGCGAGAGTCAGGCTGGACCTGACGTTGACTATTTCTAATTTAAAGTTATTTTTCATAATTTTTAAGTCTGTGTGAGCGAAGCGACTCATTCGCGCAACGTACAAACCTTGAAAGGTTTTTGTAGCGCGTTTTAGCTATGAAATTCAAGTAAAAAAGTACATTGAATAAATTATTAAAAATTAAATGGTACAGCAGCACTGCACTTACTTTCTCGCAACACTCAAGGAAAAACTATCAACCGCAAACTTAAATTTGTAATGCCATACACATAGTATGGAAATACAAACTTTTATTTACGTTTTTTCAAAAAAATGTTCGAATGAAATATACAGATCAGTTCAAAATTCAAATTGACAAACATTAAAACAAACAAACCTCAAACGATTTCGAGTAAATCACTTGTTTAACATTTGGTAGCACTGGAACACCCTTTATATGAATTTTCACAGATCAATGGATACTACCGTAGGATACTTGCATGGAGATTTTTTAAATTTCACTACACATGTTCCTTATGGACAATTGTTCAGTTTAGTCTACTGAACAAGCCCTTTCAGTTTTTGGTACACCCTGTGTACTAAATTTTATTCAAAAAAATCACAAAGAATATCCAGTCAGGTAGACAACCAATCCAGGATTAAAATTATAGAAAAGTTTAAGAAAATCAATGGAACCAATTTTGGGTAAATCACATATTTACGATTTGGTGGTACAGGAACACCCCTTATATGAAATTACACAGATGAATTGATACTGGCGCAAGATATCTTACATGGAGATGCTTGGTCATGCAAAGTTTCATTAAGATTCTATGAGCCGTTTTTGAGAAAATTTAAATTTTTCATTTTCGTTGTATGACAGCTACCCTCAAAATGAGAGCCAGCAAGAAACCACTTAGAACCCTTCGATGGATTTGCATAAAACTCCTAAATTCAAAATGTGGTGTCAATCGGACCATTCCTTTAGCCGCTAGGCCAAAGCGTGACGGACAGACCGACCGACGGACCGACCGACCGACCGACCGACCGACGGACGGACATTTTTGGGAGACTTGTTTTTTATGATGTATAAGTGATATAGAACACATTTTTAAGAAAATTAGAAAAACTTTTTTTTCACGAATACAATACCTTTCTCGCTCCGCTCGAAAGTAAAAAGAGGGATGAATAAAGTCGTTCATGAACAAGTCTTGCGCCAACGGAATTCACTTCTCGCTACCTCATTATGTCTTCTTGCGTCGAATATGGGACTCGTTTTGTTTATCTTTATTTCTATTTCTTTATTAACTTTTCATGAAAAGTCGGTAAGCTACTCGTAAGGTTACTGCAGTACATGAATCGTGTGATAATTTTAAATTAGATTGGTTATATAGGGTGCTTTCTAATCATCTGTGTTGGCGACACCTCTTTTTAGATACTCGTTATTAGGTTTTAGCCTGCTTTATTATTTTTCTATTTTTGATATATTTCATTGTTTTTCTACCTTTTTGACGCATTTTGCTTTAGCTTTTGTTACGACTACTTGAATAAATTCAATTCAATTCAATTATTTATTTATAAATATACATTTATACGTCATTAAAATATTACAGTAAAAATGATTTCTGTAAATTGCTTACAATATTACATAAAGTAACTTAATAATATTATCAAAGTATGTCATTAACAATAGAGTACTAACGTACAGTCTTAAAACATTCCCTCTTATTTAAGCTGGGACAGTTTGTATAAAAAATTCATCCACAGAGTAAAAAGCTTCTGTGAGTAAGTAAGTTTTCAGTTTGTTTAAGAAACATGAGTCACTTTTTAAGGTTTTTATTTCAGCAGAAATTTTATTGTACACTTTAGGTCCTATGGTGTGTATACATTTGTTTGACTTGACTAGTCTCGTTGCAGGGGCTCGCAATTCATGACGTCTGCGCAAGTTTCGCGAATTTACTACATCACCACGCGTCGAGAACTCACCTAAGTTCATCCTGACGTATTTAGCTACTTCATATATGTATACGCATGGTAGCGTCAATATTTTAAGTTTCCTAAATAAGTCCCTTGCTGGGTGATCCCAGACGGCGCCACTTAATATACGTACCGCGCGTTTCTGCTTACGAAATACTCTCTCCCGGTCGGCGGCGGTCGCCCACAGTATACAGCCATATGTAAGTACTAGCTCTGCCCGCGGCTTCGCTCGCGTGATATTCAGACAATGTACAGTCTCTCCCTCTCCCCCTCCCTCACCCTCTCCCACTCTATCTACCTCCACCCCACCCCCTCTACTTCTCCCTCTCCCTATCCCTACCCCTACTCCTATCCCTATCCTTAACGCCGTCTTAACCGCTATCCCTATCCTTATATAAACATAGAAACGACACCCACATTGATTTTTAGACATTTTAACCCTATCGCACCCCAACCCAATCCCCAGGGGATGATGGTATTTCACGTCCACCACCTTAGATTTAAAAATTGTTGTAGTTTTCCTAATCAGCGATCCGACAAACCATACAAACGACACCCATATTGATTTTTAGACATATCAACCCTATTTCACCCCAACCCCATCCCCGGAGGATGATGGTATTTCACGTCCACCACATTGGATTTCAAAATTGTTTTAGTTTTCGTAATCAGCGACCCGATAAACCATACAAATGATACCCATATTGGTTTTTAGATTTTTCACCATTTCGCTCTTTAAGGGGTTGAATTTGGGGTGAAATATCAATAACAGAGATGTATGTTCCACAGAATTACAACCCTAATGCCTAAATAATAAATTAAGTGGATATTACTTTGAAATGAAAGAGTTTCAACTTCATCCCCCTTTTCACCACTTAGGGTGTAAAATTTTCAAAAACCCTGAGACACGTAAAACTTAATTTTTAGTCGTCAGTCTAAATAAAAATTTTGAAGATCCTAACTACGGACTTTCGTACAAACTTTCATCCCTTATTTCACCCCCTTAGGGGATGGATTTTGGAAAATTCTTAAACATGTACTTTTTTATTTTTTACCAAAAGCTCAAAACCAAATTTCTATAATTCTACCTTTAAAACTGAAAGACTTATAGACCAACATACGGAAAAAAATCATCCCCTTTTTCACCCCCTTAAAGGGTGATTTTTAAGAAATGCTTAAACATGTGCTTCTTTATTTTTTACCAGAAGCTTAAATTCAAATTTGTGTGAATCTAGCTCAAGAAACAAAGGACTTTCATACAAACTTTCATCCCTTATTTCACCCCCTTGGGAGATGAATTTTCCAAAATCCTTTCTTAGTGGGTGGTTTTGACGCACATAGAACCTATGTACAAAATTTCAGATCTGTATCTATAGCGGTTACGGCCCGGCGTTGATGAATCAGTCAGTCAGTCAGGACATGCTCTTTTATATATTTAGAAGAAGATGGAGTGAAAGTACCTATAATAAGCTCTAAGCATATTCTCTTGACTGAGAGATGGCCGCAGCCGACCAAGAGCGAAGCACGCAGCTGATAGGCGAGCACATGTTATATCGATATGAGTGGCCCATGTGAATCCAGAGTCGATGATTAACCCGAGATATTTCACCTGCTGAACCTGAGGGACTGCCTGACCCTTACACTGGACGTTCATGTCAATAGAGCTGTTTCTTTTTAATTTGAAATGTAAGATGTTAGTCTTTTCCACGTTTAATAGCAATCCATTAGCATCAAACCACTCAGATAACTGGGCCATTACAGAATTAAGTTTAGGTGATAGACTTTGTTGGTTATCGCTGGAAACGATCACGCAGCCATCATCAGCAAACATTACAAAATCTGCGTCTTTAGACGCGATGGTGAAATCATTCATTAGGATCAGAAAAAGGTTATTTCCCATTACTGATCCCTGGGGAACAGCACAGTCACTCAGGTCCATCAGTTCAGAGCGCTCACCGCGGATTGTGGTGAGTTGTTTGTGGGTTTTTAAGAAAGACTCAAACAGTGCGTACGTGTTTCCTGACACTCCATACCGGCGTAATTTGTTTAACAGGAGTGGATGACTGACGAGCTCGAAAGCGCGCGACAAATCACAGAATATAGCGGCAACCTGCCGCCCGCCCTCAAGATGGTCCATCACTCTCGATACGACATCTCGCGCTGCATCAATTGTAGACTTACCTGGTTGATACGCATATTGCTGACAGTTAAGAAACTCATTTCTATTGATATAAGACATTAATCTGTCACTGAGTAACTTCTCAAAGATTTTAGAGACGATTGGGATTAGAGAAATTGGTCTAAAATTCTTTAGCTCACTTTGCTCGCCCTTGCCTTTATAAATTGGCTGGATTTTTACACGTTTAAGAGTTTCCGGGTAAACACCAATCTCTAAGCATTTATTGAATATAAAACAAAGTATGGAAATAATGACCGGTGGTAAATAGTCAAATACTTTTGTAGTCATATCATTAATGTCACTTGAATTTTTACGCTTGATGCAATTCATCGCTTTAATAATCTCAGGTAAAGTAACGGGTGTAAGTGCGAATGACGTCATCACGCGGCCCGATAAATATTTATTTAAATAGTTCATCGCGTTGTCTAAAACCGGTTTTGCGTTAGAGTTACAGTTTGCTTCTATGTGGTACTTGTTGAGTGCATTGGCGGCGACGCACGCGCGCTCCCGATCGCAATTCCCGGCCGACCTACTTACGAGAATATCAAGTGCACTATTCATGTTATTATTTCGTCCAGTTTCTGATGATATTACGCGCCATACGTTACGACACATATTACCCGAACTTTTACTTAATTGATCATTGATATAGTCACTACGCGCGAACTTTAAATCGTTGTTAAATATAGTTTCAAGAACTAAAAGTTGACTGTGTAACGCGACATCATCCGGCTTTGTTGATAATAAGTGCTTAGTGGTAATGATGTTATGGCGCTTTTTTCGAAGATCGGCATTGTTCCACTTACTAATATGGTTCCGTGCGGGATATTTTTTTATCGGGAAGTGTGTGTTAAAACAGTGTACAATAACATTTAAAACTGAATCTAATGCATAGTTTGGGCATAAGGAATTGTCTAACAAACCATCCCAGTCATACAAACAGAGGTTGTCGGTAAATAAATTTATCTTATTATCAGAAAATATGCGTTTAAAGACAGTCTTATTTTTTAATTTATGTCTTGGAATACAAATAACAACGTCAATACCGTAGTGATCAGAAATACCCATATTATTTACCAAGACAGATTTTATGTTGGATTTCACTATGTTGGAGTAGGCATGATCAAGACATGTATTTGTGTTATTTGTGACTCGCGTCGGGAAATCAACTAAAGATTTCATACCGTATTGTTTTAAGTTTTCACGCAAAGTTTTCGTGTCAGGATGTTTCGCCAGCAATATTTATATCACCTACTAAAATTATGCTGTAGTTATTAATTATTTGCAAGTTGAATAGCAGATTAAGTTTGCTAACAAATATGTCAAAGTTACCTGTGTTACTGCTTTTCGGCGGTCTATAGACACATGTCACGATCACGTCTAATCCAACACATTCGATTGCACACGCCTCAAAATGCATTTCAATCGATAGTTCATTGACTTCTTTACGTTCGATCGTCATCATAGATTCCTTCACAAAGATACAGGCGCCTCCTCCACCGCTGTTGCTTCTGCTAAAGTGGGCAGCAAGCTTATAATTCATTAGTTGTAAAGTTTTAAATATTAGTTGTAAAGTTTTAAAGTAGTTTCAGTCAAAGTAGTGGCTAGGGCTCTCTAATCTGCGTTCCTTTCAGTATGTTACTCAAACTCAAAATCACAAAATATCAAAATATCTTAAGGGCTTTCCTGCAATCAACTAGCGCCCCAATCAGTTAAAAAAATATTACTCGCTAAATACAAAACTTATCGAAAATCTGTCTTTCCAGATTCAAGTAAAGGTACCCTAGTTTATTTAGAACCTATCAATCCTGATTGCATGTATGGAGTGCACGCCACTGATTACTCCCTCGTTTTCGGCTCGGGCTGCAATACTCAATACATTTATTGCTTTCATATGGTATATAAAAAGATGGTATTATAAATAAGGTATCTCATGTGAGCCCATTTTCAGAGGCATTGCAATTATTGAGATAGACCGAGATTTTAAATAGTTATCAACAATATTTAATTATGTATTTATATAATGTAGGTATATTTTTTTAGTTTATTTATTTTTATCCTTGAAATATTCGTTTGAATTATAGTAAGTTTTATTTATTAGGTATTCTTTTAATAGTTTTATCATCTTATTATAAGAATTTTCTATTCTTATATTTAGCGGTAGATGATTATATATTTTTATTGATACCCTTAAAGGGCCAGAACTATGTATTTTTAATTTAGAAGGTATATTATTCAATTCAATTCAATTCAATTATTTATTTATAAATATACATTTATACGTCATTAAAATATTACAGTAAAAAGGATTTCTGTAAATTGCTTACAATATTACATAAAGTAACTTAATAATAATAATATTGATTTTATTTGTTTTATACCTGCGAGGGTACAGTCGGGGCTGATCATCTTCCATTTCATAGAACTGCGGCTTCTTGAATGTATAGAGAGGTTAAAGTTAAAATTTTCAATTTAGTAAAGGTCGGCCTACAGCTTTCATAATTTTTTAAATTTCCTAATATGCGTATACATTTTTTTTGTGATATGAAAAGATCTGGTACGTTTGTGCTATTGCCCCAAAGAATAATACCGTAGGTTAATCTTGAGTGCATATATGCATAATAAACCGAGAGGGCAGTTCCTAAATCGGTGGTTTTTTTCAATTCACGGAGAGCGAACGTGAAGCTTGATAACTTAGACTTTATTTTTTGAATATGATTTTTCCAGTTGATATGGGTATCAATATTCAGACCTTATAACCTAAAATTACTAGTACACATTCGAGTGTCGTATTATTATATGAAATATTAACGTCTAAAGCCGCTTTCTGATATGGACGAAATTGCAAGAACTTTGGTTTTATTAGAGTTTATTTCTAAACAGTGGTCCGTCATCCATTGACTTACGTTGGTCAAAAGGTTTTGAGCTTTTAATGTTAACTCAGAGGAGCCTTTGCAGGTTAATAAAATTGAAACGTCATCCGCGAATAAGGCACATGGTTCATTAAAAGCGTCTGGCAAATTATTTATGTAGTAGATGATGAACAAGCAGCATCCAAGGACTTTACCTTGAGGAATTGAATTTAGCATGTATTGTACATCGGATCTTACATTGCAGATGAGGCCGGTTTTATAATTTTTCGCTTTTTTAGGTTTAATTTTACTGTAACCTTTGGAAAGCATTTGTTTAATAATTTATTAAGTGTTTTATCGAATA
This sequence comes from Athrips mouffetella, assembly GCA_947532105.1. Lineage (NCBI taxonomy): Eukaryota > Metazoa > Arthropoda > Insecta > Lepidoptera > Gelechiidae > Athrips > Athrips mouffetella. The sequence goes on from OX383976.1 coordinate 26,157,788, forward strand.
AGCTATAGTTTTTATTTACGTCGTTACAAGGGTTTAGTATATTATACCAATTCACTATCTTTAGTTTAGATTTAAGATAATTCTCAAGCCTCGAGCGGAGCGTAATCATCAAAACAACGCACTTGCATTGAATACAATATTAAAAAGTTCATACTCTGACTACGGCTGATGGAATTATCAGCCGAAACTGAAAAAAAGGTAATTTATTTTTACCCGACTACGGCAAAGCAAAAGGAGGGTTATGATTTTGACAGGCTATGTATGTATGTATGTATGTTCATCTGTTCCATCATAACTTCTAAACTACTTATCATATTTTGACAAATGAGATGTCGTTAGAAGCGTCTTAATTATCCGCTGGTTATAGGATACAAGAAACGTTTAATTGTATGTGGCGCCCTCTAGAGCAGATTAAGTCAAGGACTAATAAAAAAAAATTAACCATACCGTGTTAGGTATCAAATGAAAGGGCTTAGTAAGCACATTTCAAAAATATATATATTGTTAGCTTTTTTATGTATTTACAACCCCAAAATAATTGAAATAAAAAATCAATTCAAAAACTAAAACCCGACTACTGGCTAATCTTGCTCTAAAAAAAGTATGAAACAAGAAAATATTGTCATCTGAAATTGTTATGTACAAACTATGGTATTTAATAAATATTCATACCGATGCCCGCAACCGCTGCGGCATATACAAGTGATACCGTGTTGTCCGATATAAATAAATCCAAAATAATAGTAAAACAAGAAAATCGTGCCTATAAGTTGTATTTAAAGAAGCCCTAAACAATTTCACAAGTGATAGTGCAATCCACAGTTTTAGATACATGTGATAACATCAATTAATCACGAAATCAAAATTGTGCAAATCAAACAGTGAATGTGTAACGGCCATTTAGTAGACACAGCTGATTGCCAATAACGCAGGTCGTATCTACTGATTTTGGACTCTATTCCGAGCGCAACAACATACAAAATCAACATGCGGGTATGTGCTGCTTGCAATACTCATATCTCCATTGGCGAATTGTTAAAATGTAGTAAATGCATAGAAATGTTTCACTATACTTGTGTGAATATACCTAAAGCGAGGTTCCACCAACAAAAAGACGAATTAGAGCGTATTTGGTCATGCCCAAACTGTACAATGCGCCGCACAAAAAACGATGACACGCCTATTCACTGCGTTGCTAATGCATCGAATCCTGAACACCCAAGACAATTCGATTTCAGCCGGTCCGAATTAAATAGAATCGCACATAGACCGAAGGACAAGAAGCAGGATAAAAATACTACCCTATCATTTCCAAACAGTGATGATGAGGAAACGCCGGGGGCAGAGGAAGAATCGATGAGTCACGAAAGCTCCTTTATAAAATCATCACTTCCCAAAACATCATTTGCAGCACTAGAAGACTTGACAAAAGCTCTGACAGCGCTGACAGAAAAAATTTCGACTCAATCTTCGCTGATTGAAGCACAAAATAAGAAATTGATAGCCCAACAAGAGCTCTTAGATGATAATAAGAAGGTAGTTGACGAACTCAAAAACATTGTAAGTACCCTTCAGGCATCAATTAGCACTCGGCTAGTCGTCGGCAAACACACTGAAGGAGATGGCTTATTGGACGTCGGCGGATGTAAGAGTAGCACCCTTTCACCGGTTACTATCGAGAAAGAGTACCGAGAAGTCTTATGTGCAAGCAAGCCCGAAGCTCCAAAGGATACCCTGTCTGCCACAAGTAAGAAGGAGACGAATACTGTGCCATTACTTCCAGCACAACTTCCACCACTACTTCCACTTCCACAAATCATAGACGCAGCGAAGAAAGGTGACGACGGAGTCGGGTCACGAAAAACACCGAAGCTGAATACAAATGACGGTGACGGTATTAAGTGGCAGGAAGTTCGGCGCAATAAACGAAAATCTAAGCCAACTACAGTGATTTCAGGAACAGGAAAAAATACCAGTGTCCTTCAAGCTGTACAAAAATTGAAGTATATCCAAGCATGGTCTCTTACACCCGAGACCACAGAAGAACAGCTTCTTAACTATTTGAATAAGGTGTCACCGTCCAAAGAATATCAGGTTGAGAAGCGAGTGATAAAAACCAACCGACATGCCGCTTTCGTAATTGGAATACCTGAGAGTTTATATCCACTACTAACCGCGCCGACTTCGTGGCCACAAGGCGTCCGCTATGCAGACTGGTTTCGCGTACTTCCCCGCGCAGCGCGCGGGCCCACCGCAACTCAGCTGCCAACCTCCGCACAGTAACCGTGCGCCGGCGCCGGCGTTCACAACTCTTAACTCGCCTACGATCCAACTTACTGTATGCCACCAAAATATGCAATCGCTAAGTAACAAAACGTTTAAGCTCGAAGTGCTGCTCAGTTCTGATTTAAAGTGTGACGTGTTAGCTCTAACGGAACATTGGTTGCCAGAAGACAAATTAAAATGTGTTAATTTAAACGGTTACACTCTTTTATCACATTTTTGTCGGAAACGAGCAGCGCACGGCGGTAGCTGTTTGTATGTGAAATCTAGCTTAAACGCAGTAGAAATTCCCGAGCTAAATAACTTATCTGCGGAATTAATTTGTGAGATATCTGCAGTACGTCTTATAGATTTTAATTTGATAATTGTGTGTATTTATAGAACAGGCATAACTGTTCCGTCTCAAAATATTACTACCGACGTATTCCTTACTCGCTTGGAAAGTGTGATCGAGGTAGCTAGTTTGAGCGATTGTGAATGTGTTATCGTCGGTGATTTCAACATTAATTGTTTAGGCAAACCTAATGCTGACACGAAAAAACTATTCGACATTTTATCTAACTATAACTTTAGATGTGAGGTTGATTTCCCGACGAGAATAACTTCGCATTCAAGCACGGCACTGGATCACTTATATACCAATATACCTACAGGTTCGGTAACTACCTGTCCTGTCACGACCAACTTAAGTGACCATTTAGCGATTCGGGGCGAGATGACCTGCTCCCGCCGAGTACCTCACCCACTCACTCGCATTACTAGGGACTATTCCAAAGATAATTTGGTTTATTTTGCAAGTGCAATTGAAAGTGTTGATTGGCCACAGATATATGCTCAGAATGAACAGTCTGTTGAGGGCTTGGCTATGGCTGTGATTAATGTAATTTATAATAAATTTGACATATGTTTTCCTTTGAAACGTAAAAATAATCGTAAGAAAAATTTGGGTAGTTGGATTTCGGATGACGTAATTAATACAAAAGAATTTTTATTTGACTTAATTAATTTAAACAATAAATTTCCTCATATTGACATTATTGAACAATTTATAGATATTATTGACAAAAAATACAATTTACTAATTAATTTGAAAAAGACTAACTTCTATTGTAATTTAATTACTAACGGCCAGAATCGTTGTAAAGTTATGTGGCAAATTGTCAATAAAGAAAGAGGTAAAGACAACCACCCAAACGTTGACTTCACAGACATAGCCGTAAACTCTCAAGGTGTGAAGTTTAACTGTAAGAAGGACGTGGTGGATGCGATGAACTCACGCTTCGTGTCGGCAGCGGCTGCCTGTGGGGCGCCCGCTGCCGACCTGTCTCGCGTGATCGCCGCGCTAACAGCCGCGCGTCCACCTGCTCACACTTCCTTTCGACTTCGACCTTTTTCTCCAGAGGAGATATATAAAATCATTAGGATGCGCATACCTCATAAACCGACTAAAGATATTTACGAGATTTCCATGGAACTTCTGAACGGAGCTGCCTCTCAGCTCTCTCCAATTTTGGCTCACCTTTTTAACCTGTGTTTAAGTGGTAGGACCTTTCCGTTACCTTTAAAAGTAAGCAAAATATCACCGCTATTTAAAGGTAAGGGAAAGAGAGAAGATATTGATGGGTACAGACCCGTTTCAATAATACCGGCGGTAGCGAAAGTCCTAGAGAATGGCTTGAGTGAGAGACTAATTGGTTACCTACAGTCGACTGAAGCCATCTCCGACCGACAGTATGCTTACCGTGCGGGGCGCTCGACGACCGGGCTCACGCGGGAGGTGGTGCGCCGGGTGCTGGACGCGCGGGAGCGCAACTTGCAGGTGGCAGTGCTGTGCTGTGACCTCTCCAAGGCCTTTGATGTAGCCGACCACTCCGTGCTTGCCCACAAGCTGCATCACTATGGCATCCGGGGTCCAGCACATGCGTTGTTTACAGATATTTTGCGTGAACGGTCGCAAGTATTGGTCGCGTGTGGAGGTCGCGTCAAGTCTGATGCCCTCTCAACAACTATGGGTGTAGCACAAGGCTCGTCGGTGTCGAACATTCTCTTTTCATTACTTCTTAATGATCTGCCTGAAGCCATACAAGCCGGAGAAACGTTCATGTACGCCGATGACGTCGCCTGCGTCGTTGGCGCTCCGAGTGCAAAACAGTTAGAGGAAAAGTTGAATGTAGCCGTGGAACAATTATCGCAGTGGTTTGGCTATAATGGTTTAGCACTAAATCTAAAAAAAAACGCACTTCGTCCACTTTCATCTAGGGGGCAGGCCACCGAGACCCATCGTGGTTTACGTAGGCGGCAGTAAGTTAGACCAAGTGACATCAACTGCATTTTTGGGGTATGAATTAGATCGAGGCCTGACCTGGGAGTCGCACATAGGGAAAATATGTGGGAAAATCGGCAGTGCTTGTTTTGCACTGTGGCGTTTGGCCCGAGTGGTCCCGCAAGATGTGGCCCGGTCGTGCTATTTCGCTACAGTGCATTCACTTTTAACTTATGGCGCTGAACTATGGGGACAAGCGGCTGAATGGGAGCGGGCATTTCGTATGCAAAAGAGAGCCGTTCGAGCTATAGTACACATACCACAAGATGTCTCCGCTAAACCATACTTTTCCAAACTGGGAATACTCACACTACCGTCGATCGTGATCTATCAGATCGCAGTGTACGTACACACGCACAAGGACGAGTACCAACTGCGAGGGGACAATGCTGGTAAGACGCTCCGTCATGCGAGCAGACTCCAATCTGTCATACATAAACTTGCCAAGTCTGGAAAACTGACCCACGTCATAGGGCCAGCGATATACAACAGACTGCCGAAGACCATTATAGACACCCCATCGCTAAATTGTTTTAAAGCTAAGCTTAAAAGCTGGCTTCTTGATCGCACTTTTTATAGTGTTAAGGAATTAATGCAAGCTGACTATGTAAACTAGTACTTGAAGGTACCTAATTTATTTTGTGACTATACTGATAGCATTCAAATAATTTGATATTTACAGATTTGACATTTGTGTTCTTTATTTTTATATTATTTTTAGACTGACATTCTTATATTGTATTATTTTAATTTTGATATTATGATTAAGATATTTGTTAAAATTTTGACCTGTAATAACTGTTATTACGAAATATACGAATATGAATATGAATATGATGATCAGATAATAGCCGTGGTCATGTTATGCCACCTATCCGAAAAAAGCGATCATAAACTTCAGGGCAAAGTGGCATAACAATATGACCACGGCTATTATCTGAACATCGGTATGAATATTTATTAAATACCATAGTTTGTACATAACAATTTCAGATGACAATATTTTCTTGTTTCATACTTTTTTTAGAGCAAGATTTGCCAGTAGTCGGGTTTTAGTTTTTGAACTGATTTTTTTGCCTAATTACGAAGTATCGCGCTAAGAACCGGAATAAAATAAACATGTGTGAGAAGTGCGAAAGTTTAAAACAAGCCCTATTAATATATTGTTATTGATACATATAACTATATGTAGATTTGTTTTTTATTTATATAATTGTCCCCTTACAAAAATAAATCAAAACTTTATGCATATTATGCATGCATTGTCAGTAGTAAGACAATGCAAGGTGTGCATTGGAAAGCAAATAAAAACTGTCTTGTTTAAATAAAGTTTTAATAAGTCCGTTTGGACACTTTGTTCAGTACTACATTATTATTATTAGGAGCCTGTTGTGTCCTACTGCAGGGCAAAGGCCTTTTCCAACTCCTTCCAGTTATTCGCGCAAGTTTTGAACTCGTACTCATTGCAATATTAATAAAACCTGTTTATACAGACGGTGAGACAATTATAACTGATGATTATCGTAATTGAAAGCTTTTTTTATATTTGTTATATTTTACGATAATAGTTAAAACTGGAATGACAGCTTATAAAATGTCAGAAATAAACAGTAAACAAAAGATTGTGCCACTGATCTTCTTTTCATTACCCATTAGCGTGAATTTCCAATGATTTTGCCCTCGACGCCCAGTGGTTCTACTTATGAGAACAAGAAACTTTCACGAAGAAAAATATTTAAACTCTAAAAAATGTTTCGCCTTCCTATACAAAATGAGTCGATCATGCACGTGACCACTTTACCATGGAGAGACAAGTATTTTTTTCCGAGTACTTTCTTTGGGATTATTGCTTGTTATTTTAGGTACTTTTGTGCAAAGTCCGTCTGGGGAAGTATACCACCCCCTTGACAAGTGATTTGCCTTTTTCTGCCGAAAAGCAGCAGTGTACACTGCTGCGTTTCGGTTTGAAGGGTAAGGGAGCCAGTGAAATTACTGGCACATGAGCCATATCACCTTAGTTCTCAGGGTGGGCAACGTGCTTTGCTGTCTTATTAGCGTGATATGTCATTAATAAGACATTGGGTGCTATGGGCGGTGGAGACCACTTACCATCAGGTGGCCCACCTCCTTGTTTGCTCACTTGTAACATATAAAAATAATAATATTATGAGCAGAATCACTGGGCTTTGGGAGTAAAACCAATGAAAACTCACGCTGAATAATTTACAATCAATCCTGATAGCAATAACTTGCTATGTACTTACACATATTATAATAGATACTACATTAAATGGTGGCCCACAAGATCGCTTGCTCACTTGTAGTTGTTACAAAAAAGGGGGATTTCATTTAAATTTCCCTAATTCTCAAAATTTCATCGTCTTCAAAACTACAACGGAAGTAAATGTTTGAACAGCCTAATGTTTAAAAGTGTCACTTGTGCGGTGTTTACGAGCGGAGCAGATCGAGCGGGCGCGGTGGGTGGTCCCACTCACGCTTTGCCACTGACTGCACGACACACTTGTTCAAATAATAAATCCCATGTCTTCAAAGACAAATAACCTTACTTAGTTACTGCACTATGCGTAGCTACATTACAGCGATTCCTTTAAGTTTTAATGAATGAATTCGCGTGAACGAACCGTTTTCTGCACGAACGAACTCATAATTATATGCTAGGACATGGTTAGAGCCAAATAATGCAAATCAATAATAGTTTTGCATTATCAAAGAGTGAAAGACGTCCACTGCTAGAAATAGACCTCCCGTAGTTACGATAGAGCTAAAAGAAAAATCGAGCAAAAATCGCCTTATAAAACATGTTTAGTAGGGAAGCCCCCTTATTGTTTTGTTATTTTCATTATAGCGCTAACAGAAATACATATTCTGTGAAAATTTCAACTATCTACCTATTAAGGTTCATGAGATACAGCCCGCTGACAGACTGACAAACAGACAGACATCAGAGGCATATTAAAGGGTCCCGTTTTTTTCCTTTTGGGTACGGAACTTTAAAATTATCTTAAAATCTTGATTTTAATGAATGCGTAGACTCACCCGCCACTGGCGACAGTTTCCGCATGACGCACCATCTCGACTTCCACTGCGGACAAACAGATAAACATACGCGTTCGTTATCATGTCAGCTAACGCGAACAGGTACACGTTCCCCAATTAACTTAGGTTTATCCCTCAAAGGCAAATAGTCAAAATATTGGTGTTATTTGGCGGTACCATTTTCTTTTTTACCTCAGTTAGAATTTATTACGATGTCAATAAACCATCGTTGCTGTCTCAAAATTGTAACTGACCAAAGTGGCGCCAATCCAAGAGTTCAGATGTCGTCAAAGACTTGAAGATTCTAGTTTACTTTCACACAGAAATAAGATAGGGGCTCTGAGACAAGTGGCTTTCTGTATTGCAAACGCTATAGAAAAGAATAAAGCTGTATGGGATTGACATTAGCTCTCACGCAACATTTCGTTAGCTAATGTCAATGCCATACATTTTCATTCTATTCTACTAGCGTTTGCGATTGTAGAAAGCCACTTGACTCAGGGCCAGGATCATAAGGATGTGAAAAACCATTATCGTTGTCTTAAAGTGGCAACTTGATCAAATTACAGTCAATCCAAGACAGAAATTGCTGAATTTTACAGAATGTATCTCAAGAACTATTTATCGGATCTCGTTATTTTTTTTATTTTATACTTAAAATCTGCATGTGTGCTTCAAATTGTAAAGTCAACCGATGAAGTTATTAAACAAATCATGTAAAATTTCTGATATTCTATTTTTTAAATCAAATTTACATGAAAATATTTTATAAATTATAGAAGATCTTCATAATAGAAAATACGGTGCAAAAAATATTTTTCATTTAATGGCTGAGAAAGCACTCTCCCGAGAAAAGAACCTTTTGAAATTGGTCAGCTACCACTTTGAGACATCCTAATAAACTGATATAACTATGGCAAAAAGTAACTAAGAACTCCCAAATTATCCAATTTCCTTATTTCTGGCTAAGTGGCCCATGGACCAAATCACACAAAACAAAAGCCGCTTACATCTAAGCTCACCTTTTTTCCATCGCGAAACTTAACAGTTCCTTCGATGATCGTATTCTCGTCTGCCATGACGCACTCCCTACATCACTACGCACGTTTGTCACACCACATCACATCACTCGCGTCACAGTATCCTGGCTTGAAGACTGAGCAACTCTCATTCCATGTTTCACTATAAAATAACTAAATAAACACAACTGCCACTGCGATGCGGTCGCGACTGTTCCCCTCAGAGAGGTGGCAAATGTGGTGAAGTCAAATACCTGTAACAATTAAAGTATATTCTTAGTTTGACACCTATATTTTTACACTAACCAATATTTTTTTTTCTTTATACATCTTAAAAGCCAAACATATATGAGCGCTTCAAATTATTATTGAAACTGAACAACTTTCACTGAATGAAACTTTCAGTCAAAGAAATAAAAAAATTAAGAACTCTCCAATCAAGTTTACACTTTTGTAAAGATATGCTGATTGTCTATGAAAGTTTACGTTGAATTATCAGATCATGCCTTTTCAGTTCTTAGAAAGCTGTTCCTTTCGGCCTGCAATATAATAATATATACTCGTATAATCTTTAGCGTTCCGAAACAAAACGTTAAAAACGGAACCCTTATGCTGCGACTTCGTCTGTCTGTCACACTTATAATTTTAGCAACCACTCATGCTATCGAATTGGAATTTGGAATTTTGAGAATATGTATTATATACCAAACTTAAAAAAAAGAATTAAAAAAAACTTTATTATAATAATAACTGTAAAGGGGGCCCAAATAGGGGAACAAAAGTTTAAATTTTCGTTACTAGGTCAAGTGGGTTCATATGTAAGGGCTTCGCTTGTACGTTACAAAATAGATTTTTATGTTTTATTACAACTCTTAGTTTTCACGTTATGATGAAAAATATTAAAAAAAACCGGCCAAGTATGAGTCGGACTCGCCCACCGAGGGTTCCGTACCACAAAGGTAAAAATCACGCAGAAGGGTATTAAATGCGTGTTAGTCTGACACAAATTTGACCAGTTTTTATTATTTGTTGGTATTTTATAGCTTATGCACTACAAACATACCAATTATCACGCTTGTAGGTGTTCCCGTTTTTTACGATCGATAGAAAACAGAAATCGAGCACAAAGTTTGAGTAGGGAAGCCTCCCTTAATTTTTATGTTTTTTAGGGTTCCGTACCTCAAAAGAGAAAAACGGAACCCTTATAGGATCACTTTGTTGCCCGTCTGTCTGTCTGTCAAGACCCTTTATCTCACGAACGGGTAAAGGTATCAGGTTGTAATTTATACCATATATTAGGGTCTATCAACCACACAAGATCTGAAAATTTCAATTTTTTACAACGACGCAATCAAAAGATATGGAATTTTATGTCCTCATCTCCATAAATTTATGCACTAAAGCAAAATCTATGGAGTACTTCCCGTTGACCTAAAATTATGAAATTTGGCAAGAAGCTAGGTCTTACAGTACAAATAAAGGGAAAAGTCTGAAATCATTAAATATTACGACTTTTTTCACAACTAATGGTAACCAATTGAGGTGAGCTCCCGTTTCAAGAACATTCATGTAAGAGAGGGGTCAAGTTGAATGGTCACGGAGGCGATTTTTGTTTTAGTTCAATTTAAAAACGGGAACACTTAAAAACTTGAAAATTGGTATGTTTATAGTGCATAAGCTACAAAATAACAACAAATAATAAAATTTGGTCAAGCACGTGTCGGACTCAAAAAATTTAGCACATTAACTTACTGAAATTTCAACTAATACAATTATGATTATGTGGTGGTACGGAACCCTCGGTGCGCGAGTCCGACTCGCACTTGGCCGGTTCTATTTTTAATATTTGCTTTTATAGCGGCAAGAGAAATACATAATTGGTGAACATTTCAACTCTCTACATAATTACGCTTACGGTCTGTCAGCGGGCTAGACAGACAGACATTGGAGGCATATTAATAGGGTCCTGTTCTACACCCTTTGGGTACGGAGCCCTACAAAGAAATACCATTGCCTCCCTTCCCAAAGACATGACAAGACATGAAACAAAAAGATCTTTCTAAGTTGCATAGTTTTTTTAGAAATCTGCAAAAGCCTTCAGATTTAGATTCAAATAATTTTAGAATACTTATTGAATGTCATGCAGAATACAATGCAAAAAGAGCGAGTCCACACCGTTTCGGATCATGCTAGAGAAGCCGCTTTACAAACAAATTTTTTTTTGCGGTCCAAAAATGAATTTTACTGCTTCCAAAAATACTATAGGTATATCGGAAACCTCGGCGCTAGTCGCCTCGACTCGCCCTTGACTGGGTTTTTAGGGTTCCGATACCAAAATGGTAAAAAAAAGGAACCCTTATGGTGCCGCTCTGTCTGTCCGTCTGTCTGTCACACCTCTATATCTCAGCAACCACTTACGCTATCGAGCTGAAATTTGGAATAGTTTTAGAATATAGTTGCCCAACTTAATTGCACATGAAAATTTTTTGAAAAAAGTATGATTATTAATGTAAAGGGGGCCAAAATAGGGGGGGCCAAATTTCAAATTGTCGCTACTAGGTCGAGTGGGGTATCATATGAAAGGGCTTTACTTGTACATTTTAAAATATATTTTTGTATTTTTTTAAGTTTCTTAGTTTTCAAGTTATGATGAAAAATGTCAAAAAAAAAACCATTCCCCCCCCCTTATCTCCGAAGTTTGAGTAAGGAAAAATCTGAATTAATTACAGTTGACAGAGGTTTATGTAAACTTTACAGCAAAAATAAAACGATCTTTCTAAGTTGCTCAGTTTTTCAGAAATCTGCAAAAAACCTTTACAAACAAATTTAGTTTTGCGGTCCTGAAAATGGACTTTATTGCTTCCAAAAATACCATAGGTATATCGGAACCCTCGGCGCGCGAGTCCGACTCGCACTTGACCGGTTTTTTTACTGCAGGTTCGAAATACTTTTCGGCCAAGATTTTGTGATAAAAGTTGAAATGGTCAAAAATTTTTAAAAGGACGAATCTTTGTTCTAGGTCTCCCACTGAAGGAATGCAATTCGCTTACTAGCGAAGAGATTGCTCTTTCCTGAGAATAACTTTTATATCTTAGTTGCTGTAAAGCTGTTTCCAGATGTTTTCAGCAAGCTCTAAAGCACGTGTCGCTATCCTTTACAAGGGTCTTTTTGTGTTTCGATTTTTTTTTTTGGCTTGGTTAGGATGGTCTTGATATTGAGCTAGGCCTGATAGGAGGATAGATATTAAGTTGACAATAGAACAAGCAAGAATAGACACACGTGACTTGAAAAGATTCGCATTACACGAACTCAGGAACGCAGGCGCAGACACAATCCCACTCTTTAGCTGTGCGTATATAAGTGTACAATAATTAGGTATATTTTATGGGAATATAATATAATTTAACATTAAGAGTTTTAAAGGAAAGTTTTAATACATATATTCAATAGCCAGTTAACTATTATAAGGGACGCTAAATTCAAAACTATTCTAAGTAACATTTTAAATAGGTATGTACTAGTTTGTGTTACTTAATCAACTAATACTATTTGCTCTATGACTAAACTACCTAAAAGTATCTACCTACTACTTAAAAGTTTATCAATACCTGCAGTTTAAATACATCCAACCACTATTTCCGAACAATCCATTCAAATAAAACACTATGTCGCTCAATGTTTTTTCATCAATATGCACGAAAGCGATTTAGATAAAACTTTCACAGAAGAAATCTCAGATGTGTAGCGCGCGAAACAGTCGCGTATCGTAAAGTTCCGTGGTAGCCACGCACGGCCCGACGTGAGGGCGCGTGGCGCGTGGCACCGGCCGGCTGGGACTGCCGCGCCCTCTCAGTGCAGCCCTCACAGCGATCCCGCACCGCTCGACGCTCCAGTCAGCCAGCGTCACCGCGACCTCACATCGGGGGATTTGACGAATGCCATTTCATTTGAAACGTCTCCCTTCGCGCGCGGCCGATGCACTCCGCTAATTGTGCTTTTAATGAATACTGATGCGTTCTGCGCGCACCACCCTGATAAGAGAGAGGGGGTCTAGAGTTCCGCACGCTACCGATTTCGGTAATTGACAAAGTTTCAGCTCTATATTGTATTTAATTTTGAAACTGATCCATTACCTCATTACATGTCTTGTAACAACAGAACTTTAAATTAGTTTTTGTAACTTAGTTGTACGCTCCGAAACGGAGATAAACTCGCTCTATTTGCAATGTATTCTGCATGACACTAAATAAATATTCAAGAATCTGCATTGAATAAATTAATCTGAATCTGAATAATCTGTTCAAGTTCTTCCATATTTACATGAATAGTAATGCAAATTCGAACGATCTAAAAATATTTTATTGATTTATACTATCTTATCGACTTGCGGAAGATCAAAGATAAAGAAAGATTGACATTATCTGAAATTTTATTCACAACAGATTTGCATGATAACACGCAGTTGAGAACGAAAGATCAGAAGAGGTAACCACCATGGTTCGCTCTCTTATATTATTAACTTTACTCGCCATCCTCGGAGATGCTGTACTAGGTAAATATGGTGTCAGGTTGCTTGATTATAATAGGTCTTTAACTACGAAATTGCCGAAATTTTCTTACAGATCATAGTTTCTATAATTCTAAAGCAATTTTTTCTGTTGTCTTATATTTGAAAGTTGACTTCAAGGTTATCAATTTACGCATAAAATAAGTTTTTATTTTTAGTTTGATATGTAAAATTAAAAGTTTGATGTCGTCCGATTTCATCATTAGACTTGTTATATTTTATTACAGACAATATTTTTCGATAATTGAATTTAAGCTTCTGTAATTTAATGTCTTCCCAATCATGCTTAAAAAAAATAAAAAATTTGGATTTTTAATTCCTAAAAAAATTAAAAAATATTAGGACTTACGAAAAATTTTGTTAACCTAAAATTCGCCATACAAAACGGAAATTTCATATATAAAGACCCAATATTATTGTTAGGACAATATCAAACTGTATAATCAAATTTCTTCGTACTAACAGACAAGCCGGTTCTTGGTGTAGTTGGTAGTGACTTTTACGCCGTGGGCCGCGTGTCGATACCCGCCCAGGGCAAACATTTGTGTGATAAATATTATATTTGTTCTTCATCTGCAGGTGTTTTTATATCCATTTATGAATGTACATCGCACTCTCATCTTATCTCTACACCAGATAAGGCTTTGCCTAGTGTAGGATCAGATGAATTTGTTTAAAATGTCCCTCAATACAATGCATTAATGCATTACGACACGTATAAAAAGCGTTAACTAAAATTAGTGCAAGTTTTAGTCAAAAGATAAAAATGTTTTTGTTTTCGAAGGTCGGGACGTGTATCACCCTTCTCCTCGAGTCGGGTCTGGCTCTAGAAGGGATGATGGTGTTGAGGTCCCGGTGAACGCGGAGGAAGCAGACCCGTCGTACTGGCAGCGGGTGTCGGACGAGGCGCTCGCGCGGCGGCTGCGGGCGGCGGCGGGGGAGGGGGGCGCGGGGCGGGCGGCGCGCAACGTGGTGCTGTTCCTGGGGGACGGCATGTCGCTGGCGACGCTCTCTGCTGCGCGCGCGCACCTCGGCCAGCGCGCCAACCGCACCGGGGAGGAGGCCAGCCTCGCCTTCGACCACTTCCCCACTGTCGGACTGTCCAAGGCGAGTTGCATAACTAGTAGCAGTCAATTCTGCACATTGAAAACTTCAAAAGTAATTTTAATAATTTGTATCTACACGCAACGCACTGCGCACGCACGCGCGCTTTAACCTAATACTTTTGAAACTTGTTCCACTAATATACTATTATTTATTTTTATTAATAGCAGTCTCACTCAGCTCTATGCGTGTCGTACTTATTTTGCCAATTTCAAAGTGAATAAATTATAAAATAATTATTTTGAAATCGCCAATGTAATAATAATCACGAAATTCAGGGGAAATTATTGAAAATACGATTACAGGCGCTTCTCTCCATCCAAAAATCTTATTAATGGAAGCGTTTCAATTTCATATTTTATTTTACTTAAAAAGTCGTTTTCTGGATGACGGCTTATTGTCTTTTTTTTTCTATTTTTGTTTGAAAATCTTAATGCGGTTCACAGAATACATCTACTTACCAAGTTTCAACAGTATAGTTCTTATAGTTTCGGAAAAATGTGGCTCTGACATACGGACGGACAAACAGACAGACATGCAGATCTATAAGGGTTCCGTTTTTTGCCATTTGGTTACGGAACCCTAAAAACCATTATTGCCAAATTATCTATACGATAGCCGTCGTTCTTTTGCATGGAGGTTAAAGAGGTGCAGGCTAAGTAAATATTTCTTGGCAAAAACCTTGATATTATTTATTTATATCTCTCATATTCGGTAAGTAGGTCCTTATTACCCCCAAATGGGGCATGTAGGTGATCAATTAGCGCTCTAGGGTAATAATGTAGCTAGAAAAGCCCTTAGGGCGGTAAGTAATTGAGTTTTGAAAAAGTGAAGTGTTTTTTTTAATTACTTACCGCCCTAGGCCCTTTTCTAGCTACATTATTACCCTAGAGCGCTAATTGGTCACCTACAATTTGGTGGTAATAAGGACCTACTTACCTCACAATCGAGATGTAAGCAGAGTAGTTCGCTTGGGTGTAAGCATAAATTGCACCCTCGAACTATAGGCGCACGAGCGCAATTGATGCCTTACAGCCCCTGGCTACTAATCTACTATTATTGCACCCCATTGATATTATGTATTGGCCAAACCAGAACACATGAATGATAGAGTACGGTAAAGTATGTCAAGGTTAGTACCTCTTCCAGAGTAAATTACTGCAAGCACGGTGCTAATTTAGGGCTGCTGCATGTCTTGAATCAATAACAAACTCAATTTGTCTTTTAAGTTTATTTTCTTTTTCGGCTGCTTCACAAATTATTATGATAGTAACTAAACCATTTACATACAACAAACAACACACATTTTATATTGATACACAATATTGTATTGTGACTGCAGACGTACTGCGTGGATGCGCAGACGGCGGACTCGGCGTGCTCGGCGACGGCCTACCTGTGCGGAGTGAAGGCCAACCAGGGCACGCTCGGGGTGAGCGCGGCCGTGCCTCGCGGGGACTGTCTCGCCGCCGCCGACCCCGCGCGCCACGTCGCCTCCATCGCCGCCTGGGCGCTGCACGACCAGCGGGACGCAGGTGATAACACTTTCAGATGAAACAAACGATAACTTGATCTTCATAGTGTGGTGCGGGCTATAAGATCGATGATAGACTCCTCGATCTATATGAAAAGGAGTCCGTTCAATCTGACTCCTACATTTCGAGGTACAACTGTACCAGTTACCGACAGTCTTGAGCTACTTGGCATGAAATTGTGTGCAAACCTGAACTACGGCGCTAATATTGAGTCTAAAGCCCAAACTGCGGCAAAAAAGCTGGGCATCCTCAATAAAGTTAGGCGTTACTTCACTCCTGGACAGCTTCTAGTTTTATATAAAGCCCAAGTCCGATCCTGCATGGAGAGTTGCTGTCACCTTTGGGATGGCTCAGCCAAATACCAACTAGCCGCACTTGACTCGATAGATTGCAGAGCCAAGAAGCTCGTTGGTAATGAGATGCTGGTGAAAACCAAGTTTCACAGTCTGGCCCACCTTCGCAAATTGCATGTCTGTCGGTCTTCTACAGATTGTACTTCGGAGAGTGTGCTCAAGAGCTCCATGAGCTTATTCCACCATCTCCCTTCTACCATCGGGAGTCCAGACGCACCGCAGGATATCACCCATACTTGGTTGATATTCCGCATATTCGTACAAAGCGCTTTGAAACATTGACAAGCCCGTTGGTGTGGTTGGTAGTGAGCCTGCCTCACACGCCGTGGGCCGCGGGTTCGATCCCCGCCCAGGGCAAACATTTGTGTGTTGAACACAAGTGTTTGTTCTGTGTCTGGGTGTTATTTATCTATTTATGTATGTATATCAGTCTCTGGTACCCATAGTACAGGCTTTGCCTAGTTTG
Source organism: Athrips mouffetella (assembly GCA_947532105.1). NCBI lineage: Eukaryota > Metazoa > Arthropoda > Insecta > Lepidoptera > Gelechiidae > Athrips > Athrips mouffetella. Next base: position 26,174,495 of record OX383976.1, read on the forward strand.
GGATCAGATGATCTTGTGTGAAATGTCCCCAATATTTTTTTTTAAAAACATCTTTTATGATGCGCACGGCTAAAAAGTGGAATTCTCTGCCTGCGTCTGTGTTCCCGAGTTCATACAACCCGAATCAAGTCGCGAGTGAATAGGCTTCTTCTGGGCAAGCTCGTTCCATCGTCGACCTCATCTCTGTCTTCAAGCCTAGATCGAGGTCAAGAGTAAGCCCATTGATAATTTAAAAAAAAAGATTCCTCTGACATCTTACTTTTCTAAAAATCAATGATCAATCAACTAACAACCACATCTGTATTAACATCAATACACTGGGGACGTCTTACAAAGTAATTTTGGTTTGACTGTATCTCTACCAAAAATCCTCCACTTCAAAAGCCAAACAAGCTGTCAATGTATCTCTATTATTGCTTTAGGTATAGTGACGACGACTCGTGTAACACACGCGTCGCCCGCAGGCGCATTCTCTCACTCCGCGGAGCGCAACTGGGAGAGTGACGCGGACGTGTCCGCCGCCTGTCCGGACACCGCGCCGGACGCGCGCCAGCAGGACATCGCGTTGCAGCTCGCGACCACTTACCCAGGGAACCAGTTCAAAGTCAGTACTTGTCGATTATACCTAATAACGAGCATTGAATGTGATTGGCAAATAAATAATTACATAATTTGTTCCAGGTCATCTTAGGAGGAGGTCGTCGTGAATTTCTTCCAAATACAACAATTGACGAAGAAGGTTCTGCGGGTCGTCGCCTCGATGGACGCAACTTGATCTCCGAGTGGTTAGCGGCGCAGGAAGCTCGCGGACTGAACACGATGTACGCGTGGCACCGACAGGAGCTGCTCGCCGCGACCTCCTCCCCTCCCGACGCGCTGCTCGGCCTCTTCGAGAGCAGCCACCTGCAGTACCACCTCGAGGCCGACCCGCACTCCGAGCCGACGCTCGCCGAACTTACGGAGACCGCTATCCACGTGCTCTCGAAGAACCCGCGCGGTTTTTTCCTATTCGTGGAGGGCGGCCGCATCGACCACGCGCACCACGACAACCAGCCGCGCCTCGCACTCGACGAGACCATCGAGCTGAGCGAGGCGGTCGCGCGCGCGGACCGGCTGCTGCCCGAGAGCGACTCCCTCATCCTCGTCACCTCGGACCACGCTCACGTCATGACTTACAACGGGTACTCGCGGCGTGGAAGCGATATTCTGGGTCCATCGGATGACGTTGACGACAACGGCGTTCCGTACATGACGCTGTCCTACGCCAACGGGCCTGGCTTCCGGCCGCACGTCGCCGAAGGTATCCGCGATGACATCACGAAGTATAACTACGGTGAGTCAATGTGCCTTTATTCAGTGATCGATATGAGAAGATACATTATTTTGTCTAGTAGATAGTAACGTTGTTGTTGTTGTTTGTTTGCAGAGGAGGCTCGCTTCCAGTTCGAGGCGAGCGCACCGCTGGAGTCGGAGACGCACGGCGGGGAGGACGTGGCGGTGTTCGCGCGCGGGCCGCAGCACGCGCTGTTCGGGGGCGTGCTGGAGCAGAGCGACCTCCCGCGCCGCGCCGCGTACGCCGCGTGCCTAGCGACCTCCCCGCCCACCGCGCTAAGCCACGCACTACGGCCCCTCGCGCCCGCATGCCTCGCACGACCTTGAACTAACTTAATATTTACTATCAAATTATTCAAGGATGTTTATATATAAAATGTTTAAATAACAAACAAACTTTAACAAACAAAATCCCGTTATATCATAAACTCGTTTTCATTTACAGATCCTACCTTTACCCTGTGCAACCAAGAGTATTCAACCGAAACTGAAGAATATATTTCTAAAAAATAATCACAATTTTTTTTTTTTCATTGAAACCTTGTACATTTTCGTCACAGCAGGGAAAAAGTTTGTTTCAATTATATTGCAGAAGTTCAGCTTCCTGCGAAAAGCTAACACGCTTGAGCACCTTAAAATCATAGATAACATTCGGATATGGGAAAAGATAGACATTTGAAAGTGCGCGCAGTCTTTTCGCTTGAAAGAAAGGGATAAAGTGCGCAATCCGCAACGCATGCGATTGCGACAGATATACCTACTGTGCGTGTTACCAAAACTAAATGACGTAAGCGCCTGATATAAAATATCGACTTTTTGTAAAAAATAAGTAATAAAATAAAATTTTAGGTTGGTCAAACTCTAGCAACTACAAATACCTTTCTGTATACTTAATTTCACTACTTAAAACACCTCAGATTCCACAAAAAAAGGAATAAATGAAAATTGAAGAAGCAACTTAGGATTTTTATTTTTTCGAGTCGATTTTCACTAATCATGTTTTGGCTTTGGTGATTCCCTCACTTTAATGGTCAAGAAACACATACCTGAAAATCACTGCAAGATACTGAGTAAATAAAAAGATATTTGTCTTCAAAATACCCACAAAAGGTTAAAGGTCACCTGTGGTTATCCAGGTAGAGCATATGATTTTGAAGTTATAGCCCATTCAAAAGCCCATTCAAGTGATTCAAGGCCGTCGGAAATAGACAATAAATTCGCAAAGCGTGATTTAGTTTGCATTTTTGGTATGTTGTATGGGTGTGTTAGGGTAGTTTAAATTAAGAAATGCAACTTCTAAAACCTTGTGTAAATTGAGAAAATCGAGAAAATTTTCGAAATTTTCGGTCTTTTTATAGTATTCGCCCTGCATGGCCAAAACTATGCATTTTTTGCGAACGATGTTATGTACAAGTATAAACTGTATTCAATTACCTGCAATTTGGATCCTATTTTAGCTCTATTGACCTTATAGGAGCTGAGCTAGAGCATTTCAAAGATGACCAATTTTTCTCGAAAATAGCCTTTTTCGATTTTGTTGTCATATTTCGTAAAATATTCGCAAAACTGCTTGTTCTACAAAAAACAATTACCAAAAATATTTTAAAGTACATATTTAGCTACCATTACTACCTAAAACGAGGTCTGTGAGATCTCAATCTTAATAAAACGTGAAAAGCTAAATAATTTACACAGTCAAAATAATCTAAGTATACAGGTTTATTGCAAATTAGACAGAAATTTTATTAATAGCTTGGAAGGTCTTTGACATTCATACCCAAAATTCGGTTACTCGTACTGCTGACCAGTCAAGTAGTCAGACTCATGCACGAAGGGTTCCATATCATTTTCTTAAAAAAATGGCAAAAAGATACGTTTGTTGAATGGAAGCGTTTAGTATTTTTTTTACAGTGGTAACAGAAGTATATCATGATTGATAGTTTATGATACAACCTGGTAACATACAGACAAACAGTGGAGCATCCAGTTTTGGGTACGGAACCGTAAAAAAGGCCATTGACTATGAATTGTTCATAGTCAATCTTCGTTTTTTCCGGGGTTGGGATTCCCGTTCCTCGTGATGATGGGGAAGATCAAAAAGAACGCGTTCATGGTCTTCCTCTTGTTCGTTTTCCTCTTCATTATTCTGAGGAAGAAGTTCTTTTTCGTCTTCCTCTGAGTCATCCCCAATGGATGCTATGTTTTTGCACGACTTCCCTCCACAATTCAATTTTAGATTTAAAAGATGCCTACTTTTTAATTCGTGTCCATGACAACTCAAAAAAGTATCTGCGGTTCCAATTTTGTGACAAATTGTTCGAGTTCAATGTTCTGCCTTTTGGTTTAAATACAGCACCTTTTGTGTTTACTAAAATAATGAAACCAGTTGTTAAACTGCTAAGATCATGTGGTTAAGACATTACTATCTTATTTAAATATGACACAACCCTTACGCAACAACCACATACTTGTTATTGGGTTGAAAAAGCCACATAAATCGGTAATATGTCAAACACTGTCGCGTTGGATAAAAGGCACCCTGAGTGAGTGTGGCATAGACGTGGCGACGTTCACGGCACACAGCACGCGACATGCCGCCACGTCGCGCGCACACAACCTCGGTGTAAACATAGACCTGATCAGGAGAACCGCCGGCTGGAGCGGCTCCTCTAATACGAGTACATTCGGTAGATTTTATAACAGGGTTGCTATTGAGGTGGAAGAGCAAGAATCATTTGCTCGGTCCATTTTACAAAATAATTTATTTTGTTCATTATAATTAATTTATTTGTATTGTTTATCAAATTCTACATGTATATACACAATTTACAGATTATATATAAATAGCAGAGAGTTATTAACTCTCTTGTTAACTTAATTAAAATTCAAATTATTTAAATTTATTAAATAAATTTATTTCAGTTACAACAGTGTGTCGGTTTTTATTGATATTTCACAAGATCTCTCAAGATCTACATGTATCTAATGCTAATCCTGAGGACGAAGCGTGAGTATAATTAGTGATTAAACGAACTTACCTGAAAGTGAAGTTCTATCATAATTATACGAGCTGCTTCGTCCGAAGAGATTAGCATCCTTCCCACCCAGGTTCTCCCCGTGGTGAAATATCATTAAAAATAAAAAATAAACTCTAAACTAAATGAGGCAACGACAGAACTGTCAGTGCTGAGAAACCTACAAATACCCACATTTGGATGCATTATTAAAAAAAAAATTATAACATAAACAAAGAAAATACCCTCAACTTGTCAGTGTGCGTTCTGGCGGCACCGTCCTGTTACTACATGTATCTAATGCTAATCTCTTCGGACGAAGCAGCTCGTATAATTATGATAGAACTTCACTTACAGGTAAGTTTGTTTAATCACTAATTATATTATGAAAGCATAATTTTCTTAAACATTTTTATTTCTTTTTATAACTTTACCTGCGACTTTTTCACAGTAGCTAATAAAGGTATCTCTAGATTGACTTGTCATAATCTCTTTTACATTTTCGACAACTATCTTCATATTTATTTCCTGTTCCAGGTTCAACCTTTCCACGGCGTATATGGGGCATTCCAACAATATGTGTGGCACAGTTTCTTCTACTCCTGGGTCGCAGGCGCACGATGGGCTTCCCTTACACTTGAACCTGTTCAAGTATTGTGAAAACCCACCGTGCCCCGTCATGACTTGAGTCTTAATACTGGTGGTTTCAAATTTTCTTACAATTTTGTAAGCTGCCGTCGCGCTGGGGAAGAAAATCTTTGTCACTGACGCAGTTTCGCTATTAGTATATCTCTGCTCCCACTTCTCGAGCGAAGCTGCACGGATATTGCGTTTTACGTAAGATATTGGGCACAGATCGTAATCCGGCTTTCGCTTCGAATTTGTAGCAGCATCTTTCGCCAGCTGGTCGGCCCTCTCATTACCTTCCAAACCTGCGTGGGCCTTTATCCAGAACAAAGTTACATCTTTGTTCTGGAGAGATATCGTTCTTAGATTATCTCGTGTTTCCACGGCTAATGGGTGAAGGTGGCTGGGGTTTGTAACGGTTTGGAGAGCCGCCATTGAGTCACTATATATTCCAAACGTGGACGCATTGTGTTTGAGAATCTCCCGTGAAGCTTTACAAATCGCCAATAACTCTGCCTGATAGACCGTACAATAGTCCGGTAGAGCAAGTTTGATTGCTTTCGTTTCGGCTTTTTGGGATTGAATGATGTAGCGGCCATTTTCAATTCCGTCATGGTAAACGGCGGATCGCAAGAATCATCTTGTTCACCACTGTTCACTTTGTCAGCCTTCTCCCTAATAAGACGATGCTCGGTGTTGTCTTCTCCTGTAAGGTCCTCCGGGTACAAAGTGTCAGCTAAGAGTCTCACAGACCCCTTGGCATCCAAAACATTGCCATCCTTCATCAACGGTACATCTTCTTCGCAGCGGGACGTTCTTCCGATAACCCTGTATATTCCCTCCCAAAGGCCTTCGTTATCCTGCTTCCCACAAAACTCCTTCCAACTCTCTACCTGGGCCTTAGCAGCTTCTAGCTCGTAGAGCTCCTTGTGCTTGACGTACTCGTAGATAACCTTGTGTTTTCGGACAGGTGCAGCCTCAGAGTAAAAAACTATAGAGTCCGTCATATACATATTCTGTATGAACTAGTGAAGTGTAAAGCGTCTCACTGTCGCCCATACTAGTCGGTCAAAAAACACAGTTAAATTTTACAAAAATCAAGAAATCTTTAAAAATATAATGTTTTAGTATAAACTTTGTTTGCGACAGTGAAAATATATCTTTTTTAGGGTTCCGTACCTCAAAAGAAAAAAACGGAACCCTTATAGGATCACTTTGTTGTCCGTCTGTCTGTCTGTCTGTCTGTCTGTCTGTCTGTCTGTCTGTCTGTCTGTCTGTCTGTCTGTCAAGACCCTTTATCTCACGAACGGGTAAAGGTATCAGGTTGAAATTAATACCATATATTAGGATCCATGGACCACACAAGGTCTGAAAATTTCAATTTTTTACAACGACGCAATAAAAAGATATGGCATTTTATGTTCTCATCTCCATACATTTATTCAAAAATGCAAAACCTACAGGGTAGTTCCCGTTGACCTAAAATTATGAAATTTGGCAAGAAGCTAGGTCTTACAGTACAAATAATGGGAAAAGTCTGAAATCATTAAATATTACAACTTTTCTAACAACTAATGGTAACCAATTGTGGTGAGCTCCCGTTTCAAGAACATTCATATAAGAGAGGGGTCAAGTTGGATGGTCACTGAGTTTTTAAAGTCAAAGAGCAAAAGCTTTTAGTATATAATAATTATGGTAGGTAGTACTGGGTAGTATGGGTCATACTGTGCCTGGACGGTGGTGGTATTGCTTATTAAATTTTTAAAAATTTTTGCTTTTTTACTTTTGAAATGTTTTTGATATTTTTAGACGCTTACCTTACAGGTTTCGCCGTCAATATTTAAATAAAATAAAGATAAGAAAATAGTTAATGTTTTTTTTACTTTTATAATATAATTATACTTACTAAACAAAGTTTATTTAATACGTGACAAAGTGTGGAACCATAATCTGATATCAGCGCCATCTTTAGGTACACGGTACAGACTTTTTAACCTAACTTCCTCTGAGACATCCAAAGCTCAAGATAATACCAATTATGGCCGCTAGGATTGCCACTAGGACGACACAGGTAAAAAATAATTAGAACCGTTTGATTGTATGCTATAGGTACTCAAAAAATTTTTCCTGCTTATAATAAATAAATTATATCACGGATTGCTTTGAAAATTAGAAATATGCAACATAAGCGTAAATTGGGTTAGGATGGAGGTAGGATACGCCATCTATACCGTTTAATATAGCTGGTAGGTAGGTATACCTACTGCGTGCAAAATAACTTTGTCTGTGACCGTTAATGCGCAGAAGTCAAAAAATTAGTCGCGGGGGTGAGCACGGCTCCCCCCAGGGGGCGAGCGAATCGCTCATTGGCTCTCCGCCTGTCACCCATGCGCGGAAAATAAAGACTTGTTCTGAACGCGCTGTACCTATTCCATATAGCGTGAGCTGAGGTTGGTCTTAGGTACACTTAACAGCACATCAGGAGAAACACTTTTGCACCTTATGGCATGGTAATAGAGTTGAAAAAGTTTCTACCGACGTGCGGTTGACCGTACGTACACACGGCCGCACATCAGTAGAAACACTTTTGGACCTTATGGCGTGGTAATAGAGTTGAAAAAGTTTCTACCGACAAGCGGTTGACCGTACGTTGACCGACCGTACGTAGCCATGATCACACCTAGCTGTATTCAAAGACTAATTCAGCGTACATTGCTCGTTGAAGTAAGGATATTGCAATTAACATAACCAAGCCTCCCAGCAATGTATGCCGAATTAAGTCTTGGAATTTAGGTAGGTGTGATCGTGGCTTAAACTGTCAAGCTTGATGTGCTAAGCAGGTAATTTAGTTTTATACTATGGTTTTATTGTACACCTTTTGAGATGTACCTACGTCAGCAATCAACTGTAACAAAACGTAAGATGGTCATGTTATCTTCAATTATAGGTATAGGTTTTATCAATGAAAAACCTACAGGGTACTTCCCGGTGACCTAAAAATATGAAATTTGGCAAGAAGCTAGGTCTCACGGTACAAATAATGGGAAAAGTCTGAAATCATTAAATATTACAACTTTTCTCACAACTAATGGTAACCAATTGTGGTGAGCTCCCGTTTCAAGAACATTCATATAAGAGAGGGGTCAAGTTGGATGGTTGCTGAGGCGATTTTTGTTTTAGTTCTATTTAAAAACGGGAACACTTACAAACTTGAAAATTGGTATGTTTATAGGGCATAGGCTATAAAATAATAACAAATTATAAAATTTGGTCAAGCGCGTGTCGGACTCAAAAAATCTAGCACATTAACTTACTGAAATTTCAACTAATACAATTATGTTTATGTGGTGGTACGGAACCCTCAGTGCGCGAGTCCGACTCGCACTTGGCCGGTTTTTTTTTACTTGTGAATTGATGTTTAATACTAAGAACCGAAGCGTAAATAATCCGTAATAGCCATTTTATGCATGATTTTTAACACAGTTTTTTTCCTGAATGGTAAGTGTTTTCACCAGGAAAACTGTGGTAGTAAAATTTATTAGTTCCATTTCCCCTATTTAAAATATTTAAATTTAACTCTTCGAGAGTTCCAGACATTGCTTCTCCTCTATGGTCAATTTCCGGGCTCCCCCACCACGAGCTCTTGGCGTTAGAGTCACCCCCCACAATCCATTTTCTGGGTCCTAATTCTCTTTCGATTTTTCCAAGATGCTCCAGGTAAGGTTCTATGGGCTGGTCAGGTTCAAAGTAAAAAGAAACCAACGTGATCTCCCAGGCACTGGTCTGGATCCCTACCACAACGATGTTATTTGTGGTAAGCTTTGGGTACTGTATGACGTTAAGGTCTTGATTGAAGACGGCTATTGCCGCTTTTACAGTCCCATCTCCCAATTCAGTGCTCTGGAAGACCCGTATTGTATTAGGGGCGAAACACCAACAAAAATTATAAAATTACTTCGTAGAAATGTATTCAGATCTAACGACATTTACAGACAGAATCAAAGGATATTTTTTTTATAATAGTTTACACAATGAGTAGGCATTGCTCCAACACCTGCCCTTAAACTAATATAAAATATTTATAAATCACAAATGCCGAAATAACTACAAATAAAAATAATTGCAAAGCTTAACTTTCCAAACAAAGTTGTCGAACGAACATATCATTCTTAACAAAAGCTAAAGACTTTGTCATTATATCTGCAGTAATTTTTTCTGTAGGCAAATATTTAATATCCACTATGCCATCATTAACTACTTCACGAATAAAATGATGACGTACATCGATGTGTTTCGTTCGGCCATGAAACACAGAATTCTTACATAATTTTTGAGCCGATTGGCTATCATTGTACAACGTTACGTTGTAAAATACACCTTGTATGAGATGCTATGCTAATATAGAAATATAGTGCAAAAAGGACTGCGGAGTCAGAACTTAATAAAATGCAGTAAAATATTTAAGATGTGTAATCTGTGCCGCTGTCAAACTGACTCTGATGTTTTACAATTATTTGGTGCAATAACTTATGCTACGTGTGCGGTATTAAATCTAGGTTGCGTGACAAGACAATGTACTTTGTACATATTGGCGTCTCAAAAGGAACAGGATAACGCCAGGATAATGACAGTTATGAGTGTAATTAAAAGCTACTACAATTGTTATGTTAAAATTGTTAACGCAACTAAAATGATATATAAGTAAATTAAGAAAATATTCTATATCCTTTCTAAATTATTTAGAGTCCCTAGGTTTGATTTAGAGTCCATAAATTTTAATAGTCTGGTATTTGCGTGTTAAACTTCACTGAACCCTTATTTAAGTCATGTGTTTTTTCACTTTTATTGGCACTACCACTCACTACACTAGCACTACCACTTCCGCTTCCTAAACTAGCACTATTTGGTACTTTTGGAAGTTCCCTGCTTTGGTGTATTCTCCCATATTCATGCTGTCTCTTTCTACGTGACGTGCCTGCTTCTCCCAGTTCAATGTCCGGTTCCTGCCTATTTCCTCTGTCTGTCGATCGCGGTGTCTCCTTCCCTTTTCCAGCATTCCCCCGTGTTTTAGATGATTGATACCCGATTAGGACTACTAAAATGATTCCTAAACCCAGTAGCACATAAATCATGACATAATGGTGCATATCGTGTGAAGTTACAGGGTCTAGACTTGACTGGTTTTTTATGTATTTAATTTTGTTATTCACTTCTTGCAGTTCTTTCTTGTTCGTGTCGTATGAGGTTCTAGTCTGATTTTTTATTTTTTGTATACTTTCATGGATTTCTTTCAGACGCTCTTCTGGAGTTTTCAAATTAACTGATTCATATGATATGGAAGTGTTGAGTAGATTATTTATTACTGATATTTTTGGAACCAAAGTCATCATACTCTCGTCGTTTATAAATAACTTGTCAGTATAATCATGATTAGCAGTAAACATAAAGTTCTCCCCTTTCACGGTGCAATCTTTGCTAAGCGTTATCAGTCCGTTATGACGCAAAGTTTGTGTCGTCATATCAGCTGAGCACATAATGCGTAGTCCGCACTTTTCACAGCAGTCGTATAACCACGTGTTTTGTTTATGCATTTTTGTCCACTTGTCTATACAGGGTCTTATTTCTGCGTGGCAAAATACAGCGTGATTTTCTTTATTTTTTATTAATTCGATGTTACAGATAGACTTCGATGATTTGATGTTATATATAGGGTGGTTTATGTGACATAATAATTGATTTTCGTTGGAACTTATACAACTCTGTAAATCATATTGATCTAGTGGTATAAAAGAATCATCGTTTATATTGTATGCTATAAACTCTGTTGCTGGTATGACATTTATAATTTTTTGAGAATCAATGTGAATTGGGATACTTATTACTTTGTCAAGTTCATATAGTTCGTCACCAATAAGTGGAATCTTAACTTCGGTTATAAGAAATTGCTTTGTCATGCGTGAATGAATTCGTAACAGCCTGTATATATTGCTAATATTATCTTGTACGTCTGGTAATCTCAATTTTCTACTTAGTTTTCCTACAATTTTGTTTAATTCTGCTTCTAATTGTTTTGGGGGTAAGATATGGACATCAATGTGGCCGTGATACAGGTTTGTGAGAGTGATTATCAGCGCTTGTTGGATGTTGCGTAAATGTTGCAACAAACGATCTGCGGATATGCAAGTTATCATTACGTAAAAGGCTTCTTTGTTTGTTGTTTGAGTTTGTGCTTCTAATTGGCTGATCTCGTTTAGGTGTTCATTTATTAGGGTATACTGTTTATTCATAGTGTCTTCATTTCTTTGTAAAATATTATGTTCGACTTCCAATATGCTAGTTTGATTTTGTATTAATTTTAATAGATGTTTCTCATTGTTTTGAATTGTTTGAATGTCTGTTTCGTATTTTTCTGCAAATCTTTCGTCTAATACTCCAAATAATGAGTTTGCTATGTACCCAACCCCATCTATTAATCCTCTTTTCGATCTGCTTTGGAATGAATGCTGTGATTGAAATAATGTATTATAATATTGCAATTCCTTGAAATCTTGATCAACTTGATTTATGAGAATTTGGAATTGTGTTAAAAGTTCAGGATGCTTATATTTTTGAAGATGAGTCACGTATTCTTGTAATGTTTCAGTGCTTTGCCAATAACTTGTCATATTAAAATAAAGTATTAATTTCCATTCATCTTTGATTGCCAGCATGTCATTTATTTTGTCAAAGTATAATGTCTGGTTTGTCTTAAGCTTTTTAATGCTGAACTGATTGACATCTTGTTGTACAGTCGGCGTTATAAATAGTGTTAAGAAAAGAATAAGTGCGTGGCATAAGTATTTTTTTCGTGTTGTGCGTGGTCTAAGATTTTTTGTGGTATTATTATCATTCTTGGAACTCATGTTCTGGTTATTTTGCTCTTCAATCAATGGAACTAATTTTACAATCGGCCGTTTTATCACCCCGTGCTTTGTTTTTACGCTAACAACCCTGGTGTGCCCGTCTTTTCCCGGATGCTGCTCAATGACTCGACCTAGAGCCCATTTTCCTGCTGGAAGATTTTCTTCTTTTATGCATACTATGTCATTCTTTTGTAAATTGGTTGTTGGTTTCATCCATTTGCATCGTGCTTGTAGCTGTTGTAAGTATTCCCGTGACCACTTTTGCCAAAAGCTTTTTGTCATAGTTTGTAGTAGGTGCCATCTCTTTCTTAAGTCTAGGGTAGAAGTATCAGGTTGAGGTGGTGTTGCAATGGAGCTACCAATGAGAAAATGACCGGGTGTTAAGCAGTTTACGTCTTCATCGCTTTCTGTCAAAGCGTACAGTGGACGAGAGTTAAGGCACGCTTCGATGTGACATAATAAGGTTGTCATTTCCTCAAAAGTCAGTTTTTGGTCTCCTATTACTCTTTTGAGGTGGTATTTCATGCTTTTCACAGCAGCCTCGAATAATCCACCATGAGACGGCCAAGAAGGACATTGGAAATGCCATGTTATTGCTTTATCTGCCATCCAATTTAAGACGTCACTGTTCAAAGACTGTAGTATTTCCTTATATTGTTTTTGTAATAGTCGATTAGCTCCGACGAAGTTAGTCCCGTTATCACTATGCATGTCATAGGGTGTTCCTCGTCGTGCGCAGAATCGCTGGAATGCGGCTAAGAATGCTGTACTGCTTAGATCTGATACCAACTCCAGATGTATCGCTTTAGTTACTAAGCACACGAAGACTGCAATGTAGGCTTTCAGTGTTCTAATACCTCGACCTTTGTTTGCTTTTATTTCGACGTGCCCTGTAAAATCAACCCCTGTATGGGTGAAGGGGCGTGATGGGGCGACGCGTGCTTTTGGTAATTCAGCCATTATTTGTGTTTTTGTTTGTGCATTGAATCTCTTGCAGGTGACACATCGATGAAGTTCTCTTCTCACTGCGCGATATCCTCCTAAGACCCAGTATTTTTCACGTAAGTATGCTAATGACAGTCTTGGGCCGCCGTGAAGAGTTTGCATGTGTGCTTCATGAATGAGAAGATTTGTTATCTTACTGTTGTGTGATAAGATGATAGGGTGCTTTGCATTTTCGTTGAGATTAGAGTTAGACAGCCGTCCACCTACTCGGAGTAACTGGGATTTGTCTAATATCGGGTTTAAGGTAAGTAATTTACTTTTGCTGCTAATATTTCTCTTTTTCTGTAATCGTGTAATCTCATCATAGAAATCCATTTCTTGAGCGTGTTTTATTATTAATGTTCGCGCATTATTGACTTCGCTTGCTGATAGGTAGTTTTGTGTTACCTTATTTGTGCTATTTTTCATGTTGTTGATAAAGCGTAGTACCCATGATAGCGTGCGTGTCATGTGAGTCATACTACTGTGTCGGTCAATTAATTCTGTTATTATCGAAGAGGGTTCTGCTTGCGTAACATTGACTTGTTTATTTTTAATTTCACATACGGGTTGTTCTATATTCAACTTTAGGATGTTTTTCTTGTCAAAGTTTTTCAACCATCCTGGTCCCTCCCACCAGAGAGAGTGCTGTAGTAGTTGTGCTGTAGTGAGTCCTCTTGTAGCACAATCTGCGGCGTTGTCCTCGGACTTCACATGATTCCAGTGCTGTGTAGGGATGATTCCGTGAATTTGTTTTATGCGATTGCTTACGAAGGTTTTCCATCTTCCCGTCTCACCCTGTAGCCAACCTAGGACAATCATAGAGTCCGTCCAGGCATAAACATGTTCATTGATATCCATTTTCATGACCTTGAGTACTTTTTCCATCAGCTTTGATAACAGAACCGCGCTGCATAGCTCAAGTTTCGGCAACGATGCTTTATTATGAATCGGCGAAAGTTTTGATTTGGCTGCGAGTAACCTTGTTAATGTTTGGTTGTTTTGATTTATAGTGCTTATGTAAATGGCGCATGCGTATATTTTTTCAGATGCATCACAGAACCCGTGTATTTGGAAGGGTTTTGTTGTGTTACCTATCCATCGAGGAATTTGTACGTTCGGGATCTTGTTTAAGTCTTGTAATAATAGTTTCCATTCAACGATAGTTTTCTCAGGCAAGATGTCATTCCAGTCACATGAACTTAACCAAACATTTTGAAATAATAATTTAGCTTTAACGGTGATGGGTGTAAGCCAGCCAAGTGGGTCATATATTTTAGATATGTCAGGTAACAACATCCTTTTCGTGTATTTTTCGGGTGGGTTTGATATTTTATTTTTGAATGTAAATGCGTCAGATGCTGGGTTCCATTGTAAGCCAAGGGTTTTAGTATTTTCTGCATTTTTGAAGTCTATGATTGTAGTGCTTAAGTTTTCTCGTTCTATGCTGTCCAAAATCTCAGGATGGTTGCTGTTCCATTTTCTTAATCTAAAACCTGCTCCTTGCAACATTGCGATTAATTCTGCTTGTTTTTGTTTTGCTTCTTGTAAGTTTTGTCCGCCGCTCAATACGTCATCGACGTAAACTTCGTTATTTATGATTTCCGCCGCTAGAGGGTATTTTTCTCGGTCGTCGGTTGCTAACTGTTTTAAGGTTCGTAATGCTAAGAATGGGGCTGCTTTTGTGCCGTATGTAACTGTGCATAGTTGGTACTCTTGTAGCGGGCCGTTAGGGTTGTCCCGCCACACAATCTTTTGCAGCTGTTGATCGCATTCGGGTACTAAAATCATCCTGTACATTTTCTCGCAGTCGGCGGTGAAGGCATACCTATATAGCCTCCATTGCATCAGGAGTGCTTGCAGGTCTTGATGTAATTTTGGTCCACATTCCATGAGGTCATTGAGGCTGTATCCAGATGATGTCTTCTTAGAGGCATTGTACACAACCCTTAATTTACTCGTTAAGGAGTCTGATTTGATCACCCCGTGATGTCCTAGATAACAGTGAGCGCTTTCATCTTTGCGGCTAACCTTCATGTGTCCCATTGCCAAATATTCATTTATAAATTTTTTGTAACTTTCCGAAAGTTGTGGGTCTCGAATTAGTTTCTTTTCCAGCTGATAAAACTGGGCAATGGCTTGAGGCTTAGACGTTCCTAATTGATTTTCAAATCCTTCTTTCATCGGTAAGCGCACTTCGTACCGACCGTTGTCTAAACGCCTTGTGGTGTCTTGATAGAATTGTTCACAGTACTGTTCTTGTGACGTCATAGAAGTATCTGACATAATATCTTCTAGTTCCCAATATTTCGTAAAATCTTCCATGCTATTCAAGACGACGTGACAGTTGTAAGTCTTGACAGTTCCCGACAATATCCAACCAAGTTGGGTTTGTTGCGCGACGGGGTGACGTTCCTCTTTAATTAGGCCACTCATTAAAATTTGAGCGAACACGTCTGCATCAAATAGTATGTCGATTGGTCTCGATACGTTAAATTGCGGGTCAGCTAAGTTAATGTTGGATAAATGCGGCCACGATTGCTTTGCAAATGACGTGTTAGGTAGGTTATTCACTACACGCGACATAACCAGTGCGTCAGTTTCAAATTCAAAATTGTTGTAAAGTGATTTGCAGACTAACTCAACTTTTCCTCTGCTCCTGTTTGCTAATGTCCCGACCCCGGACACATTGGCGTTAAAATGTGACCTTGACAGGCCTAGAAGTTGGGTTGCATGCTCGGTAATTAATGTTATTTGCGATCCTTGGTCAATCAATGCTCGTAAAGTGACATAGTTTCCATCTGCCTTCTTTACGTTTAAAAGTGCAGTTGCTAACAAGATTTCGTCCTCATTACTTGCTACAAAATTATTTTGCATTATTCTGTTTGTTGCTGATGCTGATTTATGATTTGGGGTCGCTTTGTTTGTTGATGAATATGTATTGTGCAACAATGTATTATGTGCTTGGTTGCATTCTTTGCATCTTTTGTTAGAATTACAAAAATTATTCCGATGAATGTATAAACAATTTTTGCAGATTTTTAATGTTGCAATAGCTTTAATCTGCTCGTCTCGTGACATACATAAGAAATTCGTGCACTGAAACAATGCGTGATCTTTTTTGCAAAGTGGACATGACACATAGTTAGAGCTCACGTGAAATGCTCTGTTACTACGTGACGTATTATGACCTGAACTTGTCGATGGATGCTGGTATAAAATCGACTTGTTATGTTGGGGTGGTTTGTATGAGTTAGGGGTTGATGGTTGCTTGATGCTAGTTTCATTTTTCTTATAACTTACAGGTTCCAAAGCGGTAAACTTGTTCTGTAGGAAAGTCATAAATTCATCAAAGTGGGGTAATTCTCTAGGGTTTTCTCTCGACTCCATATAATCAGTGTAAGTCTGGGTGTCTAATTTTTCACATAAGATTTGAACTAGCATTGGATCCCAAGAAACGGTGTCTATTCCCAAATTTTGTATCCCATGTATAGCTTCCATAGATGTGTCATACAATCTTTTTAACTCAAATGAGGTTTGTTTTTGTATGTTAGGTTGACGAGTAAAAAGTTGAAATTGCTTGGTAAATAAAAGTTGTTTGTTATTATATCTGTGCAATAATAATTCCCAACACGTATCATAATTTTCTGCTGTTATTTGTAAACGCTGAACAATTTTTTCCGCCTCCCCACGTAATTTTCCTTTTAAATGTTGCATTTTCTGTGATTTACTTAGAGTGGGGTTTGTATGAATAGTCTCAGTGAATAAATCCATGAAAGTAGGCCATTGCAAATAATTTCCATTGAAGGTTGGAATTTCAATTTTTGGTGTCGAGTGAAAGAAGTGAATGTTGCTGGAGATGCTTTGATTTAATTGTTTTTTCATGTCTTTGTACATCAATTCATATGCATTATAAGAACTGTAATAACTGTCATCAGAACCTTCTAAAATGCTGTCAATTTGTAAATGAAGATTATCAATCATAGACCACCTGTTTTCTAATAACTTCAACTTATCGTCTACTTCCCATTTTTCTGTCATGTCGTTAAGATCAGTCTGCTCTACTAACCTCGTTAGTGCTCGGAAGTTGGCATACTGGGTTTTTTTCAGTCCTATGACGTTACCTTCGGATGATGGAATCTCGGGTCTTTTACTGTCAAAAATTACGGTACCTGGGTTCCCATTGTTCACCTCGGGCTGCTGCTTGCCTTCGGGTTGCTGCTTGCTCTCCCGACCATCTTGACTCTTGCCCCCCCGTAAGCTAGTTTCAATAGATTTTAAAAGCCTGCTTGTTGCGTCATACCAACTTACGATAATGTCGAAAATATTTTCTTTATAATATTGATGCTCCTTATCTTCCTCTTCCATCAAAAGCATATTATTTTCGGTGCACTCCGAGAAAACGCCATTCAACCAATCAGACCACTTTTTCACGTAGTCCAAGGTCTTCCTCTCCTGCGGGTCTTTCTTAATATTCGAATAACGTTGTCTAATCTCCTCCAGAATCTCGGATTGACGTGCTAATAATTTTGCCATGGTTAACAAAGAAATAAAATGGAAAGATCTTACTTGAACGTCTCTCTGTTACTTGCGGGGAATGCTGGATGCTGGTTATGTAGTCTGCCGACTGCTGTTTGCTGTTGCTCGCTGCTGCTGCTGGATGCTTAAATGCTGGATGCTGGTTGCGACACAAATCACTCGCGTTTGTCACTGGTATTTTTTCCAGGACCTCGGCGCACAGAATTTCCGCGACGATAAAGTCTAAAGAAAACTAATATGAGCCTACGGTCCAGTTTTCGAAGGACCAAAAAATGTATGAGTTGCTATGCTAATATAGAAATATAGTGCAAAAAGGACTGCGGAGTCAGAACTTAATAAAATGCAGTAAAATATTTAAGATGTGTAATCTGTGCCGCTGTCAAACTGACTCTGATGTTTTACAATTATTTGGTGCAATAACTTATGCTACGTGTGCGGTATTAAATCTAGGTTGCGTGACAAGACAATGTACTTTGTACACACCTAATAGGTCATGCAGGAAATTCCGAATGAATAATGCTTCCTTGCAGGCATCTGATACAGCCATGTATTCGGCTTCTGTACTCGAGTGTGCTACTGTTCTTTGCTTTCGACTTTCCCAAGAGATAACGGAATTACCAATTTTAAAAACAGAGCCTGTGTAAGACTTACGGTAAAATTCGCAGGCAGCCCAGTCAGCGTCTACGAAGCCCGTGATCTCAGTCGAACCACACTTACGGAAAACAAGTTTGTAGTCCACAGTACCCTTCAGATATCGTAGTACACGCTTTGCTGCCTTCCAATGCGTCTCATCATAGTATTCATTAAATTGACTCAGCGAACTTACAGCGTAGGCGATATCAGGTCTCGTACATACTGAAACATACATAAGGCACCCTATTAAGTTTCTATACTCACAGTTGTCAAGTTTCTGACTTGCTTTGTTTAGTTTCAAACCTACTTCCATCGGGGTTCGAATCGGCTTGCACTCACTCATATGAAATCGTTCTAAAACAGAATTTATGTAGCTTGCCTGGTCCAATGTAATTTTGTCTTTTGACACGGTAAGCTGCATACCCAATATATGATGAGCTGGTCCTAAATCTTTAATTTCAAACTCCTTCATTAGGTTTTCTTTTACTTCCCTGGCCTTTTCGGAATTAGGGGTTTTAAAATAGAGAATATCATAAACATATAAGGCTATAATTATAATTTCATCCTTGTATGACTTGGGATAAACACAAGGCTCTGAAGGCATCCTCTTGAACTTCAGTTTCTTTACAAGTACTTAATCAATCTTATCATACCAAGACTTGGATGCTTGCTTCAATCCATACACAGCTTTATTGAGCTTGTACACCTTTTTCTCTTGTCCTTTTACTTTAAATCCATCTGGCTGATCCATGAAGACTGTTTCTTTTAATTCTCCATTCAATAAAGCAGTTTTTACATCCATTTGATCGATTTCCATTCCCCTTTCGACTGCTATAGCTAGTAAGGTACGAATGGTAGAATATCTTACAACTGGTGAAAAAGTTTCTTCATAATCTATGCCATATTTTTGTGTAAACCCTTTAGCAACTAAGCGAGCTTTATATCTAAGAACTTCGCCATTTAAGCCACGTTTCTTTTTAAAAATCCACTTACATTTAACAGGCTTATGTTTAGGATCACGATCAACTAATGTCCAACATTTGTTGTCTATAAAAGATTGATACTCGTCCAACATCGCGTTCTTCCACTTATCAGATTCAGGACAATTCAGTGCTTCCTCAACTGTTATCGGTTCTTCATCATCACAACTTACACCAACGAAGCAAGGCATGGCGTCGCTAAAGTACGAATCGTCCATTGCCTCTTCAAGCGTGGAGTTACCTGCTACGTAATCGGGGTCCGACGGGTTCTCCAGCTCTGTGCTAGAAGAAGAGGTCGAACTGTCAGAAGACACTGATTCGCATGCCTGGCTGGGCAATTCCGCAGGCACATTTTGTGTATCACTGATCAAAGGAAAACTTACCGTCGCATTCTGCGTGCTTTTTGAATCAAAAAACTCGTTTTCGAAGAATTTGACATCTCTGGACTTTATCAAATTTTTAGAGTTATCAGGGTCTAATAATCTGTCACACTTGCTTTCTTCGCAATAACCCACAAAGATAAACTTTTTACATTTAGAATCGAATTTCTTTCTATTCTTTTGTAGAGCATAGGCCAAGCATCCAAAAGTACGTAAATGACTAATATCTACTTTTTTATTAGTCCATTTTTCTTCAGGTGTAGTCCCTCGAACCGCTATGGTCGGACTCCTGTTTTTTAGATAAACTGCTGTATTGACAGCCTCAGCCCAATACTTCTGCTCTAAACCAGAATCCTGTAGCATGCTGCGAGCTTTCTCTACTATCGTCCTGTTAGCTCGCTCCGCTACTCCATTCTGTTGCGGAGAATGCGGAATAGTAGTCTCATGCCTGATACCGCTCTCCTTCAGGAACATCTGAAATTTAGCGTTCATATACTCCCTGCCATTATCACTCCTAAGTACTTTTATCTTTCTTTCAGTTTGTGTTTCAACCAATGACTTGAAACTTCGAAAAATCTGAAAAACTTCATCTTTTCTATTCAGAAAATAAACAAACGTCTTTCTACTGCAGTCGTCTATGAAAGTTAAAAAGTATTTCTTGCCACTAAAAGATGGAACAGGCATAGGCCCACATAAATCTGAGTGAATGATACCTAGTAATATATTAGATCTACTCTCAGACTTTTTAGGAAACGGCAACCTAGACTGTTTGCCTTCCACACAGGCCGCGCATGGGTTAAAAGTAGTTTTGTCATATATAACACCAATTGCCATACCTTCTTTCAATAGATGCATGCTTCTCGCGTTGAGATGCCCTAGACGCCGATGCCAGGTTTCTTGAGTAACCATACTGCCATTTACCATACTGTTACCTTGCGTTTTCACTCGCTGAGTGCTGTCCGCAGCCGCTTGCCGCGCAACCTTCGGTACTTGTACAATCTGTTTGGAAATCCTTACCTCTTGGGAAGTCAAAACTTTACTACTTACATTCGATTGTACAGTCGCAGTAGTTTCTAACTGATACATGCCGTTAGTTAGTTTAGCTGTAGCAATTAGTTCATTATCATCAAAAATTTTGCAGCCTTTCGAATCAAAAATTACATTACGACCCTTCCTAATCATTGTACTAACCGATAACAAATTAGTCATTAAATTAGAAACAAAATAAACATCACAAATTGTCTTTGGGCGATTCCTGAGTATTACTTCCACATTTCCTTTTCCGGCAGTGTAAAGTTTTTCGCAATTTGCCACATTTATCTCTATCTTCACATTCGGATCAAACTCATGCATCAAATTCTTATTATTACACATGTGGTTGGTCGCACCCGAGTCCACATACCAGGCCTTGCTGCGCAGGCTCGCAGACAATGCTGTGATTAGAGATTCTTTGTGCTGACCACTCTTCTTACTTTCATATTTCTTACCAGAACTAGACTTCTTAGGACAATCTTTCATGCTGTGAACTGGCTTCTTGCATCTGAAACACTTGAAAGGTTTCTTGGCTGCCAGAGCTGTCACTTGAGCATCGTCCTTCCCTTCTCGTCTTTGGCTCTCTAAAATTAACTTACTCTTTACTAAGTCACTTGTTAACTTTTTATCACAATTTTCTAAAGCCATTATCAGCGGATCGTAATCTGATGATAAACCACTGAGAAGAAGTGCAGCAACGAACTCGTCTTCCAGTTCTGAGTCGATGTCTATAAGTTGTTGGTTCAAGTCGGTTATTTTCGTTATATAGGTTTCCATGCTGTCGTAGTCAGATAGTTTAGTTGCAAACAGCGACCGCAATAAGCTTAATCGACGACACAATCCCTTGGATTCGAAAGTCTTTACCAGGTTTCCCCACGCCTCGCGCGCAGTTTTTGCATTACGCACATGTGAGAAGACCGTTGGTTGAACTGAAAGACAAATCTTAGCCAACGCCTTTTGAGACTTTTTCGGATCCACATCTTCTACTTTTGTTTTTTCACAGATAGTGTCCCACAAATCCTCGTGAATGAGGATGTTCTTCATAGTAAATTTCCTTGTAGTATAATTATTTCCATTTAATTTTTCTGTTGGAAATATTTGTGCTGACATCTTGACGAAGAAAAATTTTCAAAAATGAAAAAATAAAAGAACTACAACTTGTCAATAGAATTTTTCCTACAGTTTTTAGTTTTTGTATAAAATTTCGCCGAACACGCAGTATGATTATTTTAAATTATATAAAAATAAACACAACACATTGCTGGATCCATAACCTATTGTATTAGGGGCGAAACACCAACAAAAACTATAAAATTACTTCGTAGAAATGTATTCAGTTCTAACGACATTTACAGACAGAATCAAAGGATATTTTTTTATAATAGTTTACACAATGAGTAGGCATTGCTCCAACAACCCGTACCCCTCTGTGGCTCCTCATTACCTTGACCCCACCCACGTATGGCTCTTGTAGGAGTGCGACGGCTACTTTCCGTTTCTCAGCCTCGATCAGGGGCTCGTTAGTGGCTAGCTTCTTCCGTTGGAGGTTTGCCTGGATGAATTTGTACTGAATGTTTTCGCTTTGGGTGTCCTTAGCAGTAGGCTATAGTTGAACGGGCCAGTTCATCCCACTTCCGCCGGATTTGACATTCAGAGCAGAAAGCATTGTGCTCTACATGGGCCATCTTGGCTTTGTTGCAGTTTCTGCAATTTGGTGCAGCTCCCGCTAACCGATCGTCACACTCTGCGCTCAAATTAGGGCCACCGCAGTGGCTACACAAGTCTGCCGGCTCCCTGCAAAAACGCATGCTGTGTCCGAACTCCAGACAGCGCGTGCATTGGACCAGTGGGGACTGGTCTTCAACTCTAATGCGCTGCAGGTCTATGTGCAAGGTTCCGGCATCTGTAGCTCGACTCCAAATTTTTGGGGACACACTCACAATAATATGGCAGGTATGTGGGTTTCTTGCTCTTTTCTTATATTTTATTTCAACCCTGTCTTCCTCTTCGTCCAGGCCATCGAAAATATTCCGGTTTTGATTCCTTACCGCTTTTGGGATGTCTTCATCGGTATTAACCTGGAGGACATCTTTAAGGATCAATAACGGTACTTTGTTTCTGATCTCCTCGACGTTGAGGTGGTCATTTTCCTTTTCCAATCTCTTCTTAAGTTTGTTCCGCTCTTCTGTTGTTCTGAACCCCATAATAATTTTCCTGTCCTTAGTTTTCCTGACTCTTTCCACCTGAATCCATCCCTCCTTAGCGTCGACAGCTTTCCTAACTTTGTCTAGTACCTCTTCTCCTGTTTCCGTTTCATCTTTCGACGTGATGACTATGGAGTGCAGTGTACTACGCTTCGGTACAGTATTCTCTTTTTGTTTAGCGGTGACACTTGCGTAGGTCACTGTTCTTTCTAGGGAGTCCTTTTGTCGATCCAGACTCTCCTTTAGTTCCTCTATTTTTCTGCTGTTTTCGAGCAACAGTTTTTTGTGCTCTTGAAGCTCTGTAAGGAGGATTGGCTCTGGTTCGATCGAGAACGTTTTGTCAATGACGGGCAAGGATTCGACTGGCTGCTGCTTTTTCACTGTAGTCCTAGCTACTTCTGCCTCCTTAACTAGCTCGTATAAACGATCCAGCATTTGGATGACAGTGGCCTTTATGATTTTATTCATGTTCTGTGAGGTTCCCAAGCTTTGTTTCGCTTTAGCTAGGCAATCTTTGGCTTCTTTCGTGCGCTTAGCGGTTTTCCGTGAAGTCTTTGTAATCCGTCGAGAGGAAGACATCAACAAACTACTTAATTAAGTAAGTAGGTAGTTCGCTATTAATTTTGAAACGTTTATATACTTATGCCTGCTACTACATATTATATTACACTTATATACCCATTTAATATATTTAACCACATGTGTATACCTAAAATTCAAAAAAAAATATTTATTTTATATATACTTATTTACGTATATAAATTAATTACTTTACATAAACCAAAATGTCCTGTCCCGAAAACTTAATAGAATTAAAAAACTGTACAAATATTAACAACTTCCTTAATAAAATCCCAAACAACACTAATCTGACGTGCATCCATTTCAACATAAGATCACTTATTCTTAATTTCTCCACTCTTGAACGCTACATTACCTCTTGCTCGAAATTAGTTGATCTAGTGATTGTGACAGAAGCTAATATTTCAGAAAATCTTAGTCACCTTTTCCAACTCGAAGGATATAACATGCATCTTTATCTCAGGAAACACAGAAAAGGCGGTGGAGTGATTATTTACGTTCACAAAAAACACAAAGCCAATACCACGATCACTAAATCAACGTATTATGAAGGAATGTTGACAAAAATAACTACATCAACTAATTACACGTGCTACCTTCTCGCGATTTACCGGCCGCCTAACAATAGTAAACACCTGTTTATTCACGAACTACAACAGGAATGCAACAAAATTAGCAAGTCCGACGATCTGTTTATTTTAGGTGACATTAATATCGACGCGGCCGTAGAAAGTCCTATAAAGCATAAATTTACAACTATGACTTCTAGTTTTGGACTTGTGAGAGGGATCACGGAATACACACGAATCCAACAAAGAAAAAACGTAATAAGTAAAACATGCATTGATAATATCTTCGCTAGATCCCACTCACAAGACGTGTTCACTGCGGCTCTTAACACTGTACTGGCAGACCATCGCGGCATAGTGTTCGCTTGTGTCGGCCCGGTGCCACAGCGTATACAGGATGCTCCAAAATTTAAAATACTTATCGACCAAAGCAAAGTAACGTCCATGTTAAGTGACATCAATTGGGATGAAATAAAATATATGGATTGCCCGTTACAAATTTATAAAGAAATTAAAAATAATTTTATGAAATGTTACAGCGGAAGCCAACTCAAAATACGGTTAAGAAACAGGAACTTCACTAAGGCGGACAATATGTGGGTAAATAAATCGACTAAAAAAGCTAGTGAAAATAGAGACTATTGGTTCGGCCGATGGCTAGAAGACACCAGTGATATGATTATAAAACAAAAATATAATAAAGCACGAAACTCAGCTAACAAATTAATTCAAAAAACAAAAAATAATCATCTTAAAATGGATATCAACAAGAATAAACACAATCAGTTAAAACTTTGGCAAATACTTAATAAAATTACTGGTAGAACAAAGTGTTCCATAGACAATATAATAGAGACTGCGTTTGGAAATGATAAAATTAAATCACTTGATATAGCTAATAACTTTGCCCATGCTTTCAAAAAAAGTGTTTCTAATATTATTCCCACTTGCGATAGACCACTTTTGTCTGCGGATACTTATAGATCACCTGCGTCAGTTACGTTACGATACCAAAAAGCGACTCTAAATGCAGTTGCCAAAATAATAAAAAGTCTCCATACTGCTAAAGCGCCGGGAATAGATAGTATTAGAGCGGTAGATATTAAATCTATCCTTGAAAAGATAGCCGATCCAATTGCCAAACTTATTAACGAAAGCGTTTTCAAGGGTAGATATCCAACTGAATTAAAAACTGGAATCGTTAGACCCGTTTATAAAAATGGTACTAAATCTAATTATGATAACTATCGCCCTATTACTATATTACCTACCGTTGATAAAATTATTGAAAAATACATAAGTAAACAAATACATAACTTTTACAGAAAATATTTGATATTACACAATAGCCAGTATGGGTTTCAACAAAATAAAAGCACCACACAGCTACTGTCCGCTTTCACTGAAGACGTAAACAGTCATCTTAACAATAAAAATCATGTTTTGGTCGTATTTATTGATTACAGCAAGGCTTTTGACACCTTATGTCATGACCTACTGATTCAACGACTCGATGATTGTGGACTGCGAGGACCTCTCTTGAAATGGTGTAAGGACTATATGAGAGATCGAGCTTTTAGTGTAAAAGTATCGGATACCATGAGTGAAAAGCAAAGTGTCACCCATGGCACGGCCCAAGGTTCAGTGCTTGGCCCATTGCACTAATTGTCCTACGTCAATAACGTCTCAAATATAATAAAAAAATGCAAAATTTACCAATATGCAGATGACACCTGTTTGTTGGCAGCCGACAAAGATATAAACGTAGCCTTGCAACATTTACAGGAAGACTTTATTAGTCTGACTAAGTGGTCTCATGATGCAGGGCTAGCACTTAACGCATCCAAAACAAAACTCATGTACATCTCTTCTAGTCACAACCGAGTGTCTCAACCAATTCACCTCATATCACACAGTCACGACTGCCTCCATGATAATAGATTTAAACAGATTTGTAGCTGTAGTCATATTGAATTAGTAGACAAACAAACGTACCTAGGTCTGGTAATAGACAACCGCTTTAAATGGGTTGACCACATAAATAAAGTTTGTGAAAAATTAAGGGCTATTCTAGCAAAATTTTCTATTGTTAGGTACAAAATCCCCTATCCTATACTTCTATCACTCTACTAGGCATTGGGTGAATCAATTATACAATATGGACTAACTAGTTACGGTAGAACTTGTAAATCGCACCTATACGCAATCCATGAACTACAGCTTCGAATCCTCAAAACTATTGGGCCCCAAAAAATAAAGCTACAGTATAAGCTTGATTATAATAAATTATTTAAATTTTGCGGAATACTTCCTATCAAAGAAAAAATAAAATACACGCTACTCGTTGAAAACTTTTTCAATAACGATCTACCAATTCTACCCATTCGAAAACGGTCACTAAGAAGCACTTGTAATCCTAAATTAATAGTACCTAAAACACAAAACATGTATGGAGACAATATGAATATATACCTTATTCCCAAATTAATAAATGAAATCCCTAAAGCTCTTAAAGATGACCTAAATGCTAAAAATATAAAATACAAACTTAAACAATACTTTCTACAAAATATAATTCAATAATAATTTACTTATTAGCTTACTTGATTTACATTACTATTGCATATTTGATATTAATATACTTACTTACAAAATCAGGGTATAAATAAACATACCCGAATATACATTAATATTAATAATACATATATGAACATTATAAACCACACATACAATATCGGTATTTAATAATAATAATATGTAATATAAAAATAAAAATCTGTCACAGTAAATATTAAAAATTTAAACACTGTATCTATGCGTGTAGTACACAATCATTCGTATTATCTTTGATGACGCATACGCATGGATATTTGTTGCTAGACTGGTAATATTTATTTGAATCTACCTTCAATGGAACTGATTGTCATAGCAAGCGAACTACCTACATATAATTTCACATTATAGACGAGTGTTTGTTCAAGTTTATTTTATAATAACATATAGACGATGAATACCGGTGTCCGTAAAAACCTGATTAAGGTTTAGGAGGCGCCGTTTCATTAATTATAAGTTCAGAAATTGTCAATGACTTTAATAAAAAAAAAAAATGGGAGAACCACTATTCGCTCGCTCAGAAGCTTTAGGTGAAGCTGGCCGTGTAGATTTTTTAAAATCAAACGTCAAAACAACCGGTTTCTTTTTTGCAGGATCGGCCTGCGACGTCTGCGAAGTTGAAGGGTCAGAGCCAGTAGACTCCCACTTGTCTATACTACGTCGAACACTGGAATCTGACTCCTCGGCTTTTTACGGTGATTTGTCAGTGTTTGCTTGCTTGGCTGGGGTCCTCATACCAAACATGGTGAAGGTAGTGCGTCAAATGTAAAAGATTTTAAAATTTAAAGATTTGTAGAAGTTATAAAAAGAAACAAATAAACAATACTTATGTCTGTAAAAGCAGAACAGGGTCCTAAAACTATTAACTAGGGTAATCTTAATCAAACTATGTACCCAATAAGGTAAACTCAATATACGATAAGGTTTACATACATTAAAATAATAAAAACAATATTTATGACTCTACTAGGAGTCAATCCGAGGGGACAAATGTAGAGCAGGAATATATATAAGGCACAGACGTTGCACTATCCAATAGGATTTTTTCCAAAAAAAAATTTCCAAAAATGTTGACTCTACATGCAAATTTAAAAATGGCTCTACATAGAGTCGATTTGTTGTGCTTAACCTAAAGCTCTCGTCGTGCCCTTCACAACGATACCAAACTCGGGTACTCTAGCCCTAGTGGTCTGGGAGTAAACCGGATTTAAATAAATCCAAGATGGCGGCTGAAAAATGGTTAAAGTGAAATATCTCCCGAACCACTGGGCCGAATATACCCGTGCCCGGGTTTCCCGCAAAGAGCCCGACGAAACCTATCCGCTAAGTTAAGTTTCAGGCCTGAAAAAATCACGGTCCTGAAAACTGAAAATTTCAGTTATTTTCGAAAGAGCAGGAATAGACAAGGTCAGGGAAGCAAATCTTAGCCCTCTACGACCCTCCGTTGCAGAGATACAGACGTTCAAACTTCAGTTTGACAGTTCGAGAACTGTCAAAAGTGAATTTCGAACGCCTATAACTCGGCCTCTACTGGTCGCAGAACAATGAGACTGGTGTCCCCGAAATCGCCCCAACCCAATCCTTCGGCTAAAAGTGTTTTCAGGGGCCTAAAATATTTTGTCTCCAAAGCGCATAAGAAGGGGTGATACGTGTAGAGGGCGTGCCTCTTAACTCCTAACCGAAAACCGCAACTCTACGATTCTCGGTTGAGAAGATATGACGCTCTGAAAACAGGTTTGACAGTTGCCCGACTGTCAGTGATGATGTTTGACGGACGATAACTCCGGTTCTACTCGTCCTAGAAGGACGGGGTTTTCTTTGGGCAACTGTGCAACACCTACTCCACCCCCTGAAAGCAGTTTCAGTCCAAAAAAAATTTATGCGCTGAAAGCGCCTGAAACTGAAATTTTACAAAAACTGTCTATCGGCTCTTATGAATACTGAAAACCACAATTCTGTGCGACTTCTGGTTGTCGTGTTTTGGCGATTTAAACTTTTCACCCAAAAAACCAAAATGGCGGAAAAAAGCTAAAATCGCCAAATTTAAGGTTTCTAACCCCGAGTTTGGGTTTAAACAATGTGCCTAAGGCATATAAGGACAACCCCGGCGTCAGAAATTATGTATATATATTAAATATTGAATAAAAACAAAAAATCACAAAAAATTTAATAACTAAGGAACCAGAAGGGTCCGAAAACATATGATAATTTAAAGAAAAATGAGCACTTTGTATTACTTAAATTAAAAATTGAAATTTAATTATTTTTGAGCATTTAAATTTGGTTTTCAGTATTTTTAACGAAATTTAATTTAAAACAAAAACTACTAGCGCTAAAAATCTAAAAAAATCAATAATTTTTCCTTACTTAAGCGCGCAAAAGATAGCAATTGAATTTCTTTAAATTTTTTATCACAAAAGTAGTAATAAGGGTATGTATTTCAGAAATTCAATTTCTATTTAAAAATTTTGTATAATACATAAAATTATAAAACTTGCGTTTTCTTCCCTTAGATGGAGAGGAGATTGTTGGTGCTGAATTTCAAAGTCCTGATGCAACTGGAACGGATTTTCAGACCATGTGCTTTTTCAGATTTCTTGAAATATCTTGAAAACGCCTGAAGATATAGTTCTCGAAATAATGCCAAAAAGTGAAGGACCTTAGTGGCCCCCAGGCGGCATAAGTAAATAGGGAGGTTCCAGTCCAAGTTGCGCAGCGCACGCCTCCAAAAGTATATTCCTCGCAATATAACCTCAAAAACACCGATTTTTTGGGAAAAAGTCCTTGACCCGATTATTTCCGGCAAGTTCTGTGCAATCCAGAAGGTTGGTGTCACTTTTACGCACACGACAACACTTAAATCACTGTAATCGGATCACTTTAACCCACTTTTCCGAATTTTTAACTGCGGAGCACGTGTAAAAATGATGCGTTCGGGGCGGAAAACAGAGCGCAACTGTTTTTTTTTTTTTATATATAAATTGGGGTGAAAGGGAGCCAGTGTGCTATCGGTTTACTCCTAGCTCCCCCCCCACACATTGATATGGATAACACTTTAAAGTTAATACATTACACATTGACACATTAACACAAGTGCCCCGGGAACCACGCACCGGGAACAGCGCTCCAGGGGCAAGTGCTCCGGGAGCGGTGCTCCGGGGAACAGTGAATTAACTCTAGGTGGATAATTAGTGCATAATGAAATAGTAAATCACAATGACTATAATCTTAAAATGTCCCGAAAGCGGAGACGGCGCTCCGGGAGCATTGCTCCGGGAGCCCCGCTCGGGGAACGGTGCCCCAGGAACAGTGCCCCGGGAGCGTCGCTCCAGTCCCGGGGGCCCAAAATTGAAATCTACAATAAAAAATTTACAATTAGGACATAGTAAAATAGCGAGCAGTTGCTTTTGTATCGTAGAACTTCGCTGTCTGGTTTGAAACGTTTTTACATTTGCATATCACAAAATGTGAAAATCAACATAAAACTTATTACAATGGTTACAAACTAAGTGTCCCGAAAGCGGAGACGGCGCTCCGGGAGCAGTGCTCCGATCGCTGTCTGGTTTGACACGATATCACAAAATGTCAAAATCAAAATCTAAAACTTATTACAATGGTTACAAACAAAGTGTCCCGAAAGCGGAGACGGCGCTCCGGGAGCAGTGCTCCGGGAACCCCGCTCGGGGAGCGGTGCCCCGGGAACAGTGCCCCGGGAGCGTCACTCCAGCCCCGGGGATAGTAAATTGAACCTAAAATTAAAATCTAAAATTAAAAATTACAATTAGGGCATAGTAAAATAGCGAACAGTTACTTTTGTACCGTAGAACTTCGCAGCCTGGTTTGACGCGTTTTTACATTTGCATATCACAAAATGTGAAAATCTAAATCTAGAACTTATTACAATGGTTACAAACTAAGTGTCCCGAAAGCGGAGACGGTGCCCCGGGAGCAGTGCTCCGGGAACACCGCCCCGGGAACATCCTCTCCGGAAATGGTCTCGAAAGTTATGTGAAAGTTATGAAAATCAAACAATATAGAACTTACTACAATGGTTACAAACTAAATGTTCCGAAATCGGAGATTTATATATATTTAAACGCTATAAAATGACCCGGGGACAGTGCCTTAGAAGCAGTGCTCCGGGAGCGGTGCTCCGGGAACGGTCGATTACATCTAGGAAACAAAATGAATTGAATTTAAACTTAGGCCAGTCAAGCCCACTCAACACTTAACACCTGACACTTAACATTGTACTTAGTATAAATGGTAAACCATATCTAAATAAAAGTGAATTAATAAAGCTAAGTAAAGTTGGTAAAGTTAATCGAAACAAATCCGACCCGATTGCGTCACTACCCATGTATATCCAACACATAGTCGGTAATAAAAGTAAGTTATTAGTTCAAAACAAACCATCCTGTGCACCGCTGTTTGGAGACTCACAGTGCCTAAGGAACCATGTTCCTGGAGCGCCGCTCCGGGGCCCGCGCCCCGGGAACAGCGCTCCGGGAGCGGCTCAAAATAAAATTAACTATATCAAAAGTACTATAAAGTCAATATACAAATCAATGCAAGTCAAATCGACGAAGGTATGTTAATCCCTCCCTTCGGTGCAGGTCGACAAGATGAAGCAAAGATGAAATAAAGATAAAACAAATACGGACCATGAGAGCGCCCCAGGGGCCGCACCCGGAAATGATTATGGAAGAAAGATAGTTTTCCTGGAATAACGATTTATGAGCTCACACTCCCTCGTCGCTTCCGTCAGTCCCAGCCTCCCCCTCCAGCCCCAGGAAGTCGTGATTGACCCCCTCCACCCCCCGAACCGCAGCCGAATCAGGGCGAAACATGAGAGGGCACTTGGGGAGGCGAACGTCAGTTTTGTAGTAGTATGCGCTGGGGTAGCCCGGATCCTTGACATCAAATCCGTCACGGTAAGATCCGTGCCATCTGTTGTAGTGTCGTTTCATATTTCGGTTGTAGAGCATTTTTCCACAGAGAATACATTGATACGCCATTGCAGCCCTTTTCTTCTCCTCGTCCTCGTCGTCGTCGTCGACCTGTCGCCTCTCCCCCCCCCCTCTTCTTGCCCATCGGCCGCTCCGCCTTTCGCTCCATGGTATTTTCGCGCGCACGGGGCTCCCCTGGCGGAGGCGGAGTATGGGGTGATTCTATCTGATTGCCACGATCGTCAGTCATCGAAGGACGTAGGGAGCGGTGGCAGTGGAGGCCCGCCCTCCGGCGGAGTCAGCAGGGCAACGGGACATGTAGAGACTTGACTGCCATTGTGGGTTTCAGCCTGCTCGTTATTTTCGGTTAATATTCTCAGAGCGTCCGCGTTCTTATTGACGGCGTCGGCATACTTTGCGTTGATTCCGAGTAGTAGCGTGACGGTGTCCCGTAGCCTAGAGTTTGCAGAATGGGCCCGCTGGAGTTCGTCTTTCAGGGTGTTGATTTCACTTTGCAGGGCGGCAATTAGCTTGTCTTTAAGCTTGTCGGCTGGATTAGACATAATTGCTATGTTCCGGTATAAGCACTGCGCAAGTATCCGAGGTCGCGAATCACTCACTCTGCCCCTCCAGCCACTCAATCAATCCGGTGTAATTACTCCACTCGGGGAACACTAACTCACTGCCTGCTACTTAATAAAGACTGATAAACACTAATAATTTGGTTTAAGATTACGAAAAGCTAACAATATGTAAGACAAAGTTGATTGGTCGAAATATATGTGCTTTTTTTTTTTTTTTTTTTTTGTGGATGAGGACTTCTGTTGTTAGCCGGAATGGCTGTCACAACTTCACCGGACGGTTGGGGAGCCGAAGGCTCTACCCAGAAAAACTAACCTAAGTAGGCAAAATGCCTAAGGGCGCCTCGAAGGGCTCGAATCACGGCTTTGGCTATTGCCGGGGATCGGAGAGAATCGGCCTGGGACATGCCGGTAGTTCCCAAAGTATGGTACTGAACTAAACTGGGGGCGACCACGACCACGCCGGCGGGAGCGGGTGTTCGAGATTGAGGTTTGAGAGAGGAGTCTAATATTGTTGACTAACTTGACGTATTGGGTGACGGAGTCATCAGAATCGGAAAGTACGTTCTTAGGACGTCTTTTGAATTTACACGTAGGATGGGGGAAGTAGTCGGCTGCCCTCACCACCAGAGGGTTCGGGTGGTGAGGAGCAGAGTCGAAAAAGCGCCTAGCTGTGTCTTGGATGTACTTTTTGATGGACGGAAGGCCCAGGTCTGCATGGAGTTCACGATTGCGAACGTACCCCGGGCACCCGGCTGCACGTCGCATGAAGCGGTTTTGGATGACTTGGAGTTTGTTCAAATTGGAGGGGGCCGCATGGCCAAAAGACACGCAAGCGTAGGTCGTGATTGGCCTGACGCAAGCTGTGTAGAGCCTGACTTTGTTACGGAGGGAGAGTTTACTCTTTGGTCCTACCATGGGATGGAGACGACCGAGCACAAAGGCGGCTCGGTTGCGAACTGTTTGGATGTGTTTGTTAAACGTGAGCATTCTGTCCAATTGGACGCCTAGGTATTTGACCGTTCTTTCCCATGGAATGGGACGGTCGAAAAGCCTGATGGTACCGGGAGGTTCCTCCGCATTAAACTTTGAGAAGAAAATTGCGGAGCTTTTATCCGGATTCACCTCGATCCTCCATTTCCTGAACCAACTCCCAAGGGAGTTGATTGCGGATTGGAGGGTCCGGTGAATCTGGTTGTGGTTGCGGAAAGAGGCATAGATAGCGGTGTCGTCTGCGAACAGAGCGATTTTCGCGTCGGTGGGAATGGGAATGTCGCTAGTGTACAGTGAGAAGAGTAGGGGGGAAAGGGCTGAGCCTTGCGGAACTCCAACTTGGATGGGATGAGGGGAGGATAGCTCACCTTCCATTCGGTAACGGAAGGATCTGTTGGAAAGGAAGTCTTGGATCAACCTAACGAGTCGGTCGGGAACACCGAGCGAGTAAAGCTTGAAAAGCAGGCCGTTATGCCAGACTTTATCAAAGGCTTTAGCTACGTCAAGAAAGATAGCTGCTGTTTGCATTTTGCGAATAAAAAGTCTATCGGAGATATCCTCAACGAGGCGATGCACTTGTTGGATACACGAGTGTTTGGGGCGAAAGCCAAACTGCTCGTTGGGAATGAGATTGTTAGACTCTACATGATCACGAAGACGTTTGAGAAGCAAACGCTCGTACATTTTGCCCATCGTGCTGAGCAGGCTAATGGGACGGTAGGAGGATGGCTCGTCAGCGGGTTTGCCGGGTTTGGGGATTCTTATGACCGTGGCCTCTTTCCACAATTGTGGAAAGACACAGTTCGATAGGGCCGCGTTGAAGATGTTAGCCAGAGAGGCGATGAGATGGTCGGGGAACATTTTAAGGACACGGTTATGAATACCGTCTGGCCCGGGGGCCTTACGGCGTTTGAGAGCCCTGATGGCTTGTTGGACTTCATCGGGGGTGATGGGTGGGAGAGGGGGGTCTGCCAATGGGAGCAGGGCTCTCCTATTGACTTCGGTATCGACCTCTGCGAGGAAGACCGGATCAAAGGGGAGCGAGCTGGGAGAACATTGGGCTTCGAGACTGTCCGCAAGGCATTCAGCCTTCTCTATGTCGTCAAAAGCGTGTGGGAGGTTGGGTCTTTTGAGGGGGGGGGGTGGCTGCTTCCTGTTTATATCTGAGGGATCTAGACAGTTGCCAGAAAGCTTGGTGGTCGGGGCGTAGGTCCCCAAGAAACTTATCCCAGCCATCGTCAGACCACTCGGCTGCTCTCGCCCTTACCTGCCTCTGTAAGGCGCGGAGAAGCCGAGCGTTCTCACTATTGGGATATGAATCATGAGCGCGCATGGCTGCGTTCTTCTCGGTTATCAGCTCGCGCAGGTCTCTAGGCGGGATCCAGCAACCATCAGGAGTCACTGGGGCCCGTCTAGAGCAGTCAGAGATGACTGATTGCACGTGCTTGGTAATCGAGGAGACTGCGCAGTTGATGTCTTCTACTGTCGTTAGTCTGTCCGGAATTTGGTCAAGGTGAGTGGAGCTAGTCGATTTCAGGGATTCCCCTACTTTGTCCCAGTCCACAATTGTTCGGGTCGGGGGGGTACTCCTCGCGGGGGGTCTAGGCGAGAATTAAACTCAAAGATGAGTGGGCGGTGATCAGAATCTAGTTCATGGACAACTTTCAAGTCACATAAAAGGAGGTTTACGTTCTTGAGAAGGGCCATGTCTAGGACGTCAGGCCTGTGATCTACGTTGTGGGGGAAGTGGGTAGGAGAGCTAGGTGCTAATACGTCGAAGTTGAGCCTTTCGCTAAGGGTGAAGAGGGTGGAGCCTCTAGTGGTATTTACGTGGCAGTTCCACATAGTATGTTTGGAATTAAGATCACCAGCCAGGAGAACAGAGTCGCCTAGGTCTAGAAGGGCGTTGAGGTCGTCTTCAGTAAGAAGTTTGTTTGGGTCGGGGGAAAGGTAAGCCGAAATAACTACTATCGGCTGGTGACCGGTGAGGCCAATACGGCAGATAGAAGCTTCAACGTAAG
Source organism: Athrips mouffetella (assembly GCA_947532105.1). Taxonomy (NCBI): domain Eukaryota; kingdom Metazoa; phylum Arthropoda; class Insecta; order Lepidoptera; family Gelechiidae; genus Athrips; species Athrips mouffetella. Next base: position 26,209,430 of record OX383976.1, read on the forward strand.
AAAGATCGGGGGTATCTAGTGGGACGCAGTGGAGAGCGCGTTTGTAATAAATAAGGGTGCCACCGCACTGGCCGGAAGTGCGATCGTTACGAACGAGGTTGTAGTTAGCGATTCGCGGGTTTCGCTGACTAGGCTTGAGGAACGTCTCTTGGACGAGAAAGATATCTGTATCGTGGTCGCGGAGGAATTTGGCTATCTCGGCAAGCTTGCCCTTGATGCCATTGGTATTAAAGGAGCCTATTCTGAGGGTGGACGGTTTGATTCTACAGCTACGATTGCCTAAATCCATAATTATTGTTTAGAAATTGGTTTATATTGGGACATCGACTCGATAAGGGGCGCGAAGCGAATCGAGGCACTAAGTAGGGCTGGGCCATTTCCCTCATAGAGGCGGATGGCTTGGGCAAACGCCATGACTTGGTTGAAGTCAATTGCCGTTAGAAAGGCTTCGACTTCTAACCCAGCTTCCTGAAGGGAAATCTGGGGGGAGGATGAATGGACCTGAGAGGCCGGGGTCGGTTGTTTGTTGATGCGCGGATCCCGTGGGGGAGAGGGGTGTTAGCTGGTTGGGGTTGTGAGATTTGCATTTGAGCGGTAGTGTTAGCCGCCTGGGATGCAAGCTTGGGGGCTCCCTGAGGGATAGCAAACGGAGGGTTGGGCTTGAGCCCGGGGAATTCAGACTCGCGGAGTTGGTATGACTGTGGATTACTCGTAGTCTGAGAGGACTGGGGATTAGATTGGGAAGTTTGGGGGTTTGACTGCGTGTTAGAGCGGCGTTGGCCGTAAGAACCATTCGAAAGGCGCGCCACTACCTTGGGGTTTGCCTTGGGGGCAGACTGGCACCCGCGATAATTCGCAGGGTGGCCAGTCTTCCCGCAAAGCACACAGCTAGGTGGAGTGACGTCGTCTTTCTTTTCGTCCGACTTTTTGGGACGTTTGCACTCTGCTGTGCTGTGGGGCTCTAGGCACTTGACGCACCTAGGTTTGTCGGTACAATTCCTAGTGGAATGATTGTACCTTTGGCAGTTGTGGCACTGGCCGGGAAAGCCAGATTTGTGGGGGACCTCAACAGAGAGGTTAGAGAGGTTGCAGATGGTTTTAATGCCAAAGATGGCCTTACCAGCATCTGATCTAGTCAGTATGACCTGAACCATGTCGAATATTGTGCCGTTACGGCGGCTAGAGAGACGGTGGACGTTTTCCACCGGAAAGTTTTGGGCGATGAGGTCCGACTCTACTTCATCAATGGGGATCTCCTTGGGGACTCCCCTAATGACCACGCGGACCTTCTTCTCTTCCTCGAGAGCGTAAGTGTGCCGAGGCACACGTAGTTCATCGAGGAGGAGAGTGAGGGCGCGGTGGTCCTTGGGGGTGGGGACGGTTACTTTGATATACTCAGAGGAGGACTGAGCCTTGAGATACGCGATTTTTATCGCGTTGCACTGGGAGGAAACCACAGTCCATTTGGACTTATCGTGGATGAATATTGGAAGATTCATCAATCATCAGAAATCTAAAATTAAAAATTACAATTAGGGCATAGCAAAATAGCGAACAGTTACTTTTGTACCGTAGAACTTCGCAGTCTGGTTTGACGCGTTTTTACATTTGCATATCACAAAATGTGAAAATCTAAATCTAGAACTTATTACAATGGTTACAAACTAAGTGTCCCGAAAGCGGAGACGGTGCCCTGGGAGCAGTGCTCCGGGAACACCGCCCCGGGAACATCCTCTCCGGAAATGGTCTCGAAAGTTATGTGAAAGTTATGAAAATCAAACAATATAGAACTTACTACAATGGTTACAAACTAAATGTTCCGAAATCGGAGACGGTGCTCCGGGAGCAGCGCTCCGGGAACACCGCCCCGGGAACATCCTCTCCGGAAATGGTCTCGAAAATTATGTGAAAGTTATGAAAATCAAACAATATAGAACTTATTACAATGGTTACAAACTAAATGTTCCAAAATCGGAGATTTATATATATTTAAACGCTATAAAATGACCCCATATTGATTGGAATGAGATTTTTTTTTTTAAATTAAATCTAATTAAATCTAAAATTAGTGCCATTAACAGTTACAGTACCATTAACAGTTAGTTTTGTAAAACCTTAATGTTTGGTCTGACACGGTTTTACATTTGGCATATATCTTTAAACTTAGTGTCCCGAAAGCGGAGACTGTGCTCCGGGAACACCGCTCCGGGAACAATGCTCCGGGGACAGTGCCTCAGAAGAAGTGCTCCGGGAGCGGTGCTCCGGGAACGGTCGATTACATCTAGGAAACAAAATGAATTGAATTTAAACTTAGGCCAGTCAAGCCCACTCAACTTGACCGCTCAATCCTGTATATACATTTAACACTTAACACCTGACACTTAACATTGTACTTAGTATAAATGGTACTTAGTATAAATGGCAAAAGGTGACACAACAGAAGTTACAAATTATCGTCCCATTTCGTTATTATTTAGTTTATCCAAAATATATGAAAAAAATGTTAAAAAAAGACTTAGTTCGTATCTAGAAAAGAATCATATTTTACATGAAACGCAAAATGGTTTTCGAACAGGAAAAAGTACCAGTGATGCCCTTGCAAAGCTTACAGAATATGTAGTTACAAATGTAGACAATCAAAAGAAGGTAGAAGCAGTTTTTATTGACCTGGCAAAGGCATTTGATACCATTTCCCATAAACTCCTGATACGCAAATTGCAGTTGTATGGTATTACTGGTAGATCTCTTTCGTGGTTCATTAGCTATCTTGAGAATCGTGCACAAGCGGTTAAGGTCAATAATAAACATATCAGCAATAAAGAACAAATTTGTTTCGGTGTACCTCAAGGTAGCGTTTTAGGACCTATTTTATTTAACTTGTACCTTAACGACTTTTGCTCGGTTCTGCAATCTGAAAACTCGTGTTCAATCTGCTTTGCTGACGATACCGTACTTTGCTTCTCCGGTAACTCCTGGGAGTGTGTAATTAAAAATGCATCCGAAGAATTAATGGTCGCTAAAAACTGGTACGATAAAAACCTATTAACAGTTAATGAAAATAAAACTAACTACATTTGCTTTGCCCCTACGCAAGCTGGTCTGCCAAAATTCAATGTAACTTTGAAATTACACTCGTGTGATCAGAGTTCGCGGCAATCCTGTGACTGCACTGTAATAGGCAGAGTTAAATCGATTAAATATTTAGGTGTAGAAGTGGATGATCATTTGAAATGGGACATTCATATCAATAACACTATAAATAAAATCAAGCAGTTAGGTTATGTATTTTTAAACTTAAGAAACGTTATTGATCGTAAAACTGTTATGTCCGTCTATTATGCTCTAACGCAATCTGTTTTACTTTATGGAATAGTAGCTTGGGGCAGCTGTGGTTTTACTCTATTAGAAAAATTGGAAAAGGCACAAAAACTAAATCTCAAAATTATTTTCAGGAAACCTAGACTATTCCGGACTGAAGAATTGTACAAAATTGCTAATGTATTAAGACCACGAGAACTCTTTATCTGGCAAACCATTACTCATTTTTCTAAACACATCAGTGAAATTCCCCAAAATCAATGCACACGATCATGTAGACGTGTCGAGTTTTACAAATATGTCATACCCTATAGAAACACCGCCTTCGGAAGACACCATGTCTCATCAATTGCACCGCGATTATATGTTAAACTACCTGAACATCTGAGAAACATAATTGATACTTTTATAGAACCTTTAAATATTAAATATGCCATGATTAGGCGATAAAATTTTGAGGCCAAGAGATATGTAAGGAAGATGCAGTACACCATTTTCCACAATATGTACCGTGACCTAATTTAATTTTGGTAATTAATATATTTCTATACAGGGTGTTAATTTAATTGCGTGCCATAGCTTTAGGGGTGCTTCAGTAACGATAAAGGAACACAAAAAAAAAAAAAAATCCTACTTAAAAAAAATTATAACTATTGAAACTTAACTAACGCAGAGGGCAATGACCCGGAGCACCGTGCTAGTAACGAACCAGCGTGCGAGTGGGAGTGGATAAGGTAGGCACATACATATCTGAAACTCTTTGTTTTTTTGTGTGTGACTCCAATTTTCCCTTCATACTTTAACGGGCTTAGGACCGTCAAAATGCAATACCTAATAAATGATTGGAATGAAGTAGTTAATTAGGTAGGTATTGTATTAAGGCGTATTTAAAAAATTGGAATCGTCTCGTATTTACAATGATAAAAATCAAACTCACCGTCCATTTCGGTTTACTGTACATTTTAAATTTCCACTGCACAATTCAATCACAAAAGTGTCGTCCATTTCGACTTATTAGCGCAAGTGCACGTTTTATTATTATTATCGAAGGTAATTCGAATCTCGACCATATTATTATTATTATTAAAAATCAATTTTTTGTACAATTCCTACCATCAATTTAGGCGTTAAAAGTTTAATATCAAAATTGTACTTTTTAACTTCACTGTACAATCACAGGAATTGTTCGAAGTGTCGTCCATTTCGACTAATGCACGCATGTGCACGTTTTGTTAATTCGCGATTTAAATTTAAATCTAATGTTTTAAATTTTACAATCTCAAACGCTCTCCTAATTTTCCGTTTGAGGTCATCTACACTTGTCGCCTCCTCGGTGTAGACAAGTCTTTTAACCTCACCCCACAAATAAAAATCCAGTGGAGTGAGGTCTGGCGACCTAGCAGGCCATGGTACAGGCCCACCACGACCGATCCATCTCTCACCGAATTCAGAATTTAAATGCCCCCGAACTGTTAGTTCGTAGTGCGCTGGAGCACCGTCGTGCTGGTAGTACATGTGGTCCAGTTCACGTACGTAGGTCAGAGGGAGATCGTCCAACAAATCTGGTATAACATTCTGCAGCATTGATAAGTATGTTCCGCCTGTTAAGTGACCTTCAATAAAATGGGGGCCGATAACATGATTGTTAAGGATGCCCGCCCAACAATTGACACTAAATCTGATTTGGTGCGCGTGCTCCTTTATCTTGTGTGGATTTCTGTATGTCCACCAGTGTTCATTGTGTATGTTGTACAGGCCAACTCTGGTAAACATAGCCTCGTCGGTCCACAGGATATTTGCTTGCCTGTTCTCCAGTAACCACTCGCAGAAAGCCAGACGACCGGGCGCGTCTTGTTCATGCAAGGCTTGAACTTTTTGGTAATGGAATGGGTGTTATCCGTCTCGTTTAAGCACATTCCATACGGTAACATGACTCAGGCCAAAGTATCGACCAGCCTCTCTTGTGCTGTGCCGTGGTTCTTCTTCAAAATACTCTAGTATGTCTCGTTCCACTTCTGGATCGATAGCTGCATGGCCACGAGCATGGAAGCCATCGGGTACTTGCAACTGTCGAAACTCAAACCAGTTGTTCACTGCCCTCATAACAGTCGAGCGGCTAGGTACAATTGGGTTTTCAACACCCCGCCTTCGCAAACTCTCAATACTCCTTTCCCGATAAATTCTAACAGTCTCTCTAACGCTCGAATTCGCTTCGTCGTAGTAAACACGAATCATTTCGTGGTATTCAATATCACTGAACTGACGAGCCATTTTATCACATTTCGCATTTGCAAATCGTCACCGATAGTTAAAAAACGATGCACCTTGCGTGACCTCGGCCTAATTTCGACTGCGATTAGCAAACAAAGACGTCCTTCGCCACCACTCCTGCGCTCGGTGCTTGTAAACAAGTAAACAAGATAGCGTTATGTGGGCCATTACGGGCTGAAAAGGGATAGCAGGTGCGAGGCGGTTGATTTGTGTTTTGGCGGTAAGTATTGTTAATAAAATCCAGTACCTATGTGCCGTGTGAAAAAGAAACATTCACACGCTCCAGTGCGTGAAACAAAAGATTTTAATCTGACCTTTTACTCATAGTGCGATTCTAGCCCGTACGTCTATTGAAATAAGAACGGTACAAAGTCCAATGAGGCAAGCTTGATGTGGTCTTGACTGTACCTACGCCTCTTACGCGCTACGTTGCCATTTCATGCGCGGGCGGCGCGGTGGTGTGGTGAAAATGCGTTGTTGCCGATCTTATGTAAAGAAACTTCTTGTCGTCAGTTAGTTATTGTTTTCGCGTTTGCTTATTACTAATTGTTTTGAATAAGTTTCTGTGCCTTATTTTGTGTTTCAAGTGAAAAAATAACGAACGTAATAAATCGTAAAAAGACTTAAGAAATGCACAGTGAGTTTATTTGATTTTAATCACTGCAAATACGAGACGATTCCATTTTTTAAATAAGCCCTCTACCTAGTTACCTAATTATGTTAAGAGTGATACGAATCATTTATTAGGTATTGCATTTTGACGGTCCTAAGCCCGTTAAAGTATGAAGGGAAAATTGAAGTCACACAAAAAAAAGAGTTTCAGTTATGTAGGTGAATAAATCGTAAAAAGACAAGAAATGTCCGGTGAGTTTATTTGATTTTTATCATTGCAAATACGAGATGATTCCATTTTTTAAATACAGCCTCTAACTAGTTACCTGAATTCTGTTAACAGTGATACGAATCATTTATTAGGTATTGCATTTTGACGGTCCTAAGCCCGTTAAAAACACAAAAAAAAAGAGTTTCAGTTTTGTTGGTGACTAGGTACCTTATCCACTAATACTCGCGGGTTGGCTCGGTGATTAACGCGGTGGTGTTTCGTCCGGGTCATTGCCCTTCGCGTCAGTTTAGTTTCAATGGAGTTTTAGTTTTTTTAAGTGGGATTTTTTTTTTTTTTTTTTTGTGTTCCTTTATCGTTACTGAAGCACCCCTTAAGCTATGGCACGCAATTAAATTAACACCCTGTATTTGTTCCTCTGATTACGAAAATACCCCACAAGGGTACCTTTGTATATAGTCTAATTTAGGGGGGTGGGGGTGGAGAGTTAAGGGTTGGGGGTAGTTTCGGAACCAGGAGACAGTATTTGGTCCCCTGATTCAGAAAATACGTCACAAGGGTGTGTTCCAAAATGAGGATGGGTGACCGGATGGGTGACCGGATGGGTAACCGGGGGGATAGTTACTTGGGGGTAGGGGGTTGGGTCTCTAGGGGTAGGGAGGGGGGGTAAAATTTTTGTTATTTTTGGGCTACGACGCCCCGTTTCCGAGATATTCGGGATTTCCCGGGATTCCTTTATCTTGACAATCTTGTAATTTGCCTTTAGGTAGTTTCTTCCTTGCACTTTTGTAAACCCTATATCTCCGGGACGGGGAGTCGCAGATTCACAGAATAAAAAACGGTTACAAGCCTGAAAGACACAGAACACGGGAAAAATAATTATACAGGTTTTCACCAACAGGGTGATTTCTCAGCCCCGCGTAAACTCAGGGGGTGGTTTTTCGCCAGCTTTATGAGGTTTGTTTCGGGTGTTAGGGTTGGAATAAAAATCCCAAAAAAGTTTGGTTAGGTTGGGGATGTTCCAAATTTACTAGAAAGCCTAAAATTAGTTTTTTGAAAATTCAGGAAACTGAAAATATTTTGGGGTTTCTGAAAAAAATTTGAGTAGGGGTGGTTTTTGGGTGGCCTATAGAAAGGTTGCCCCTAAGAGTTTTTCATCAGGAGTGAAAAGATTTTCGGTTATTTTTGCGATAAAACCATCCCCTGAGGCGCTAGGGGATGAACAAACTTAATTGGTAATGGCCGCTGATGCCAATTTTTACCAAAAAATTCGTCAAAATACTTATATCTAAGATTTTTTGAAGATTTCACCGTGGATCGGGCGCTAGTGAAGTCTTCTTCCGCTAGTTGGTCTTCAAAAACAGATAAAGGGTTGCAGGAATCCACAGGGTGGCTCTAAGTTTTGGGGCGAATGTACCTCCACCGCAAATAGCCTTGTTTTCCACTTAGAGAACCCCGTAAAATTCCAGAAAAATTTATGTTTCTTCCCTTCCTCTATGGCCTCCAAACACCGTTCGTAGTTTTGGGGTAGCTACCCCTGTTGAGGGGGCGGGGTTTCTAGGTCAATTTTTAATAATTTTTTATTCCCGGAATTGTCCATAAATTTTAACACCTAATTATATCCCCGTAAAGATGATAAAGTAAATAATTTTATAACGCCGAAAAATATAGGGGTTGTCGATCTCTTTCGGAAATGAGGGATGATTATATAAAATTTTTTCCAAACCGTCAACTTCAAAATGCTGTATCTTCCGAAGGGGATGTCTTATTTCAGCTCTGTAAACGGTTTTGGTCTTCTCTTGAAAAGTCCTTTGGATCCCGGTACAAGAAATTTTCCGGGAATCAGTCTCGTGGTTTTTGAAATTTCTTCCTTCTTGGATATCTTCCAAAGGGGTAGCGCAAAAATTCCCAATTTTTGCCAGGCGATGAAGAGTCCCAATGTCGATAATATGATCTAATAAAAAATGGGGGTCGTCGATCTCGTTTTTGCGGCGCACGCGGTGAAAGAAATCCTAACCTCAAAATGTTGAGGTTTTTGGTCAGTGTTACGACTTGAGAACCCTCCTTCTTATTCTCCTGTCCAAGTTTCTTTCCTCTCCTAACATACCAGTTGTAACCGCGTTACCTCAAACGAAACGCGGCTTCAGTGCACCTGTCAGCTGTCATCCTGGCTGTCAACGTCTGTAAAAAAAAAGATCGGTATCGCGGCCGCGGGCGCACAAGCTAATTGCGCAAACTAATTACGATATCAAGGGAAAATCTACACGCAGCCCCCTGGAAACCTGTGAGTACCTTCCCCTTTATCCCGTTTTCATGTTCAAGTATTTTCCTCCGCTTTTTACCGCAGGTTTAGATTTTATTGCATTTTAGATCTAGGTCTGCCCAAACTAGAACAACCGACAAGTGCAAACATAATTTCTGGTCCTAACGAGCGCGAATACCTATGGATTCGTACAGTATTCTCTTATTTCGTTAATATTCAGTACATTTCATTAGAAATACTTCAATATTTCAACGAAAATAAGCAAAATTTTATCGCCGGTTGTATAACCCGACTAAATTCGGTGGTTCTAGTTTACAGTGTAAGTGTTCGGAATAGTGCGTCAACACAATTTGGTAGGATTATACTAAACACGCGGTGTGCAATAGCCAAATTTTACGATTCGAATGTTAGGTAAATATCTTTTTAACAAAAATCAAAAGTATTTCTTCAACCTTCGTCGTATCTAATCGCCAGTAGCGTTGCATATTGTTTTTACGCCTAAATAAATCATTTTACGTGAATGAGGTAGGTAGGTAAATAAACTTTTTCGTTCCGAATCAAAGTTGAACCCTCAACCTTCTTCGTACCTATTCACTATATACCTACATAACATCTTGAACTATGGATGAATCAAAACTTAAGGTGTTGGAATCGCAGCGCGAGTACATTTTCCGCGCCGTTCAAATAATTTTTGATCTTTCTAAAAAAATCGAGTCAGACGCTGCGTCAGAAAGAAGTTTTCGATCGCGTATGTCAGCAATTGAAACTCATCGAACTGATTTTCTCTCGGTAAACTCGCAAATTAATCTACTGAAATTAAAAATTAATCCAGAAGCTAAGTTGGATAACAATGTCTTGCATTCTTTTGACGAGTTGTATTACAACGTGTTAGAGGTAAACAATCAACTTATAGCGATGGATCTTGAGCTGCAGCGCGAACGAGAGCGCCGCGAACGAGACGAGCGTGAGCGAGAACGCGAGCACAGGCGCGATGAGGAACGTTCGGAAAATGACTCTAAACCAATAAATGCACGTTTGCCTAAAATCGAATTACCAAAATTTGATAGCAATGTAGAAAATTGGCCAACGTTCTATGACACATTTTCAAACATAATTCATAACAATAAATCTTTAACTTCGATTGAGAAATTTCATTATTTGATCCAATGTTTATCGGGTCCCGCTGAAGCCATTGCTAAAGGTGTCCCGGCAACGGGTGATAATTATCAACACGTTTTCGATACGCTTATTGAACGTTACGAAAATAAACGGTTATTAGTCGTGACTTATTTGGAAAAAATACAAAACTTTCCCCAAATTAAAAATTCGAATTTTATAGAATTACAGCGGTTCTATAACACTCTTTATGAGTCTAGTAATGCTCTTAACTCCTTGAAAGTCGAAAACTTAGGCGATTTTATTTTATTTCATACCGCCTCGCGAGCTCTGGACGCAGACACGCGTAAAAGATTCGAAATTCAAAATACGTCGCAAATACCTTCCTTTCAAGAACTTTTGCAGTTTCTTCAAGATTATGTTAAGGTCTTAGAAACTACCCAACACTCAAGTAACAATCCGAACGCGCCGCCTCGGTCAAGTATACCTCCTTCGTCAACGAAGTCGAACAGAACTTCCGAGTCGCGGTCATCTAGCGGCGGCCAAAAGCGCTCTGCCTACACGTCGCAGACGAACGCTAAGTCCCCCATTACATTTGAGTGTTTATGTTGTGGTGCAGCGCACTGTATCTATAAGTGCCCCACGTACCAAGCAATGAACGTGCAAGCGCGGCTAGCTATCGTCGCCGAAAAAAAGATGTGTTCAAACTGTTTACGTACAAACCATGCATCCGGTCCATGTATGTCTAAACTAAGATGTCACGTGTGTGGATTACCTCACCACACGACTTTGCATACTGAAAAAATTGATATTCAAAATCCTAAACCGGTGTCAACCCCTCCTCCGGTAGCTAGTGACCAGTTTAAAGCTAGCCAAGCTACTACCAGCGTTCACGTTGGGCGCAGTCAAGATTCGTCGTTAGTGTTACTAGGGACATGTATCGTGTGTGTAAACGACGCGCTCGGTGCGCCTCGTAAGTTACGCGCGCTTATCGACAGCGGCGCTCAGGATTCTTTTATAACTTCTGCTTGTGCCAACAAGCTAGGTTTGCCGCTCCGCCGCTGCCGTTTAAACGTCGCTGGCTTAGGTGAAAATACCGTGACTCAAGTAAAGGGGAGTACACACTGTACAATTACACCCTGTGATTCTAATGAACCTAAATTCCATATACGACCTATAGTTATGGATAAACTGACAACAAACATGCCAGTTATTGAGCTGCCCCCTATCGTGAGAGAACGGTACAAACACTTAGTTCTCGCGGACCCGGACTTTGACAAACCATCTGAAATTCACTTATTACTTGGTGCGGAACTGTTCCATGATATTTATGATGGTCAACGTATCAAGCTCGAGCCCGGCTTGCCTGCCGCTCTGCATAGTATTTTCGGGTGGGTTCTCACCGGTCCGCTGAATCTTTCGAATTTCACTCCTCCTTCCACGGTTTCGACTTTATTTGCTTCGACTCTCAATCTTGACGAGGCAGTTAAACGATTCTGGGAAGTCGAAGAGCCACCTCGAGTCAGCCTTTGCTCCCCCGAGGACGCAGAGTGCGAACGCTTATACACTGAACTTACATATCGTGAACCGGACGGACGATACGTCGTACCTTTTCTCTTAAAAGGGTCTCAACCCAAGTTAGGCGAGTCCTATGATACGGCTCTGTCACGTTTACGCTCTCTAGAAAAGCGTCTAAACCGAGACGAGCAATTAAAACACGAATGTATGCAATTCATGCGTGACTACGAAGGCTTAGGTCACATGGAAAAGAAGGACTCTGCCACCCCAGCAAAGTGCTACATCCCATACCATTGTCTCGTCAAAAACGAATCTACTAGCATAACTAGCACACGGTTAAAGAGAGTCGTTTTTAATGCGAGTTCCCAAACCTCAAATAAGTTGTCGCTCAACGACTTGTTGCACACGGGTCCCAAGTTACAAGCCGATATCGTTGATATCATCACGGGTTTTAGACTTCATAACGTGGTTTTCACGTGCGATATATCAAAAATGTACCGGCAAATTCTTATCAGACCGGAAGATCGTACATGGCAACACGTCTTATGGCGCGAAAACCCCATTGATCAGGTGCAAGACTACGAGCTGCGCACGGTGACGTACGGCGTGACTAGCTCTCCTTATCTGGCCATTCGAACCTTACATCAATTAGCTGAGGATCATGGCACAGAGTGGCCACGCGCTGCTGAGGCTCTTCGTCATCATACTTACATGGACGATGTCACGACCGGGGCATCTTGCCTCCAAGAAGCTCTGGAACTCAAAGACGAACTCGTCAGTCTTCTCCAGTGTGCTCAACTTGAACTTCGAAAATGGACCAGCAACAGTCCCCAATTTTTAGAACAATTTCCTGCTGAACATTGCCAGCTCCCAAAAGCCTTCTCAGAAGACGATAGTCGCGGCACGCTTAAAATTTTAGGAGTCCAATGGGAACCTCAAGGTGATTATTTTACCTACTCAGTTTCGGCAGTCGACCCTGTCTATACGAAGCGATCCATTTTGTCGAATGTCGCTCGCATTTTCGATCCGTTGGGTTGGGTCACTCCCTATGTTTTAACGGCAAAATTGCTCCTTCAAAATTTATGGCGCCTGCAGCAAAATTGGGACGAAATAATTCCTCGAGATTTATCTAAAGATTGGAAAGAATTTGTCAACGATTTGGCCAATCTTCCGAGAATTCAAATTTCACGCCAAGCGTTACTTTCAAACTTTGACAATGTTCAGCTGGTTGGCTTCTGCGATGGGTCGACCAAAGCTTACGGATGTTGCGTTTACATACGCACCGAATCGAACCAAGGAGTTCAAACGAGCCTCCTGGTTGCTAAGTCCAAAGTAGCTCCATTAAGACCCCTGACGGTCAATCGACTTGAATTATGCAGCGCGGCCTTGCTCGCTCGTGTACTGCAGCATATGGCTACTTTGCTTAGCACCAAGCTCAACGTCAATCAAGTACTTGCGTTTACTGACAGCTCTACTGTGTTGTCGTGGTTGAACACGGAGCCTCATAAGCTTAAAACCTTCGTGTCTCATAGGGTGGTAAGGACGACCGACCTTGTTCATCAATCACAATGGCGGCACGTTTCCACTCACGACAACCCAGCTGACTATTGCAGTCGTGGCCTCTCCTGTGCTGAACTAGTTCACTGTGACTCATGGTGGCTAGGACCAGATTGGCTCAGAGATGATCCATCACAGTGGCCTGCGCCGGCTAAAATGGAACCATCGGAGGCTCTTCCGGAGTTGAAGTCAACCTCACTCTTGTCTCACTCAGTGGAACCAAGGAGTGTCGAGGTGCTTCAAAACCTCCTGGAGCGTTCTTCATCATTATCACGACTTCAACGTGTCGTAGCATGGTGTCTCCGGTTTTATAACAATGCTCGATCTGCTGCAAAAAAAGAAAACGCTCAAATGCACGGATCGTTAACTTGTTCTGAGCTGGACACCTCTCTTGAACTGCTGATTAAACACACGCAAACTATGGCTTTCGACATCTCATCCATTCAGGCCGGCAAAACACTCCCTAAAAACCTAAAAAAGCTATCTCCGTTTGTCGATAGTCGCGGATTCGTCCGAGTGGGGGGACGTCTCGAAAACGCCGACTTGCCTGAACACGTAAAACATCCCTACCTTCTACCTAAAAAGTCTACTTTGTCAAACTTGATCGTAGACTTTTACCACCGAAAATACCTACACTGTGGACCTCGCACTCTACAGTCTCTCGTCCAACGTAACTTTTGGATTCTAGGGATTCGAAACCTAATCCGATCGCGACTTGCGAAATGCGTAACATGTTTCAAAATAAAACCTGTTTCTTGTCAACCTGTCATGGGCGACCTCCCTTCTTTGCGCCTGCAGGAAGGAAGCTGCTTCCAAAATGTAGGAGTTGATTTTGGAGGACCTTTCACAGTCAAAGAAAGCCGACGACGTAACGTAAAAACATACAAGGCATATATCTGCCTCTTTGTCTGTCTTTCCGTGAAAGCCATACACCTGGAACTGGTTACAGAATTATCAACAGAAGCGTTCATTGCCGCACTAGATCGTTTCGTTGCGAGAAGGGGCTTGTGTCGTACTATCATATCGGACCGAGGTACAAACTTTGTAGGTGCCAAACGTTATCTCGCGGAAGTTACTGAGCTTCTTGTTTCGGAAAACAGCGCGATTTCTGAACAACTAGCATCTCGAGGTATATCTTGGCAACTGAATCCTGCTTCGGCGCCTCACTTTGGGGGTATTTTTGAAAGCGGAATTCGAGCAACCAAGTACCATCTTAAGCGCGTGATTGGATCTCAAGTCCTCACGTTCGAGGAATTTTACACCTTACTTACAAAAATTGAGGCGATGTTAAACTCACGCCCTCTTTGTGAACTTTCAACCGATCCGAATGAGTTGAATGTTCTTACTGCTGGACATTTCTTGGTTGGTCGCCCGTTGGTGTCTCTCCCTGAGCCAGTATTTGCCGAGAACGTCACGCTTCGCTCTCGGTGGCAGATGCTACAGCGAATGTCGCAAACCTTTTGGCGCATCTGGCAACGCGACTATTTACATACCCTTCAACAAAAGAAGAAGTGGTATACAGACGGAAAACTTAACCTCGATGTAGGTGATGTAGTTATGATCAACGATTCTAATTTACCGCCTACCGAGTGGCGGCTCGGCCGCATCGTTCAGATTCATCCCGGCGCGGATAAGGTGACTCGCGTCGTGACTATCAGAACCACGAAAGGGTTGTTGGTTCGGCCAATCGTGAAAATTTGCCCCTTACCGATAACTTCTACATCTAACTAACATTCTACTCATTAATATAAACTCCTTAAATTAAAATTACTTAGCCTAGTTCAATTAGTTTAAGGTCATTGCACACTCGCTTGCATTTTTATTTCTAAATCTTAAATTACTTTAGCCTAAGTTAAAATCTTATCTTATCTCCGAACACTTCGCTGTTTTCCAGATCTAGTTTCTGAAACAGCAATGATTATCTTGTGAAATCCCTAGACGATTTCAAGTGGGGGGAAATGTTACGACTTGAGAACCCTCCTTCTTATTCTCCTGTCCAAGTTTCTTTCCTCTCCTAACATACCAGTTGTAACCGCGTTACCTCAAACGAAACGCGGCTTCAGTGCACCTGTCAGCTGTCATCCTGGCTGTCAACGTCTGTAAAAAAAAAGATCGGTATCGCGGCCGCGGGCGCACAAGCTAATTGCGCAAACTAATTACGATATCAAGGGAAAATCTACACGCAGCCCCCTGGAAACCTGTGAGTACCTTCCCCTTTATCCCGTTTTCATGTTCAAGTATTTTCCTCCGCTTTTTACCGCAGGTTTAGATTTTATTGCATTTTAGATCTAGGTCTGCCCAAACTAGAACAACCGACAAGTGCAAACAGTCAGAAATGGCCAAAAATGGTCCGTTTTCAAAAATTTTTTCACTTTTCACATACACTTCAATACACGCAACTTTACACAAACTTTCAGAACGATCAAAGCACTTTTACTAAAAGTTCCGTCCGTTTTCAAAAATTTTTTCACTTTTCACATACACTTCAATACGCGCAACTTTACACAAACTTTCAGAACGATCAAAGCACTTTTACTATTTTTAACGAATTTTTGGGTGCGGAGCGACTTGTTTTAGCTGCGAACGGCGTGGGTAGCGGAACGCGACTGGGTTAGGTTAGGTTAGGTTAGGTTGGGGGTCCCCCCACAGTGTTGGCTTCCTCGCAGCGATCCCCGGGCAACGTCGCGCCTGACCACCGTAACGGAGTGGCAGGCCGGCGGCTAACGAACACTGTGCGTCGTAGCTTTTTCCTTGCGGTACCTACGACTTTGAGCGATAGACAATATGTCGAAACTTTTGCGGGGCGCCTTAGGGCGTTTCAAGAAAGGCCCTTCTCAGGGCCAACCCGAAAACGGCCCTTCTCAGGGCCAACCCGATGACGCTGAGGCGTCGGATGCTAGCCGCGCACCATCTGCGGCTAGCTTATTTGGAAGGACAGACGAGTTCTCGGACTTTTCCGACAATGAGTCTATACTGAGTGCGTCAGACTCAGTTTCGATTTTGCTCGAGGACGGGCGCAAATTGCGGAAGAGGCCCTACCTTAAGCAGGGGTCCGGGGGCTCCTCGGACTCGGTAGTAAGTAAGGCCTCTAAGGCTTCGAAAAAGTCGAAGTCTAAAAAATCGAAGGCCAAAAAGGCAACGGTGGCCGACTCCAACAGTATCGGCCTGGAGGGCGCCGATCGCCAACTTAACCTGGCGAGACGGACGCAACTCCAGCAAGAACTGGAGGAGAGGGTAGCTTCCAAAGAGAAGCAGGCGCAGACTGACAGGGCCAGGGCCGGGTACGGTGCGTCCAACGTCCTGTATGCGGACCACTCCCTGGAAGAGCTGCAGCGGATGGCCTTAGAAGACCAAGAGGAAATTGTGGAGGTCGCCTCTAAGTCCTCCAATTTGAAGGGGACCTTTCAAAAGGCCCTGAAATGTCGGGCCGCGAGCATGTCTGGCATCGTACGGGAGCTGGTGCAGCGCACGGCAACCGACGAAACGCGGCAACTGCAGGCGAGGGTGGATCGCCTGCAGAAAGAGGTCACCGCACTATATGCGAAGCTGGCTGAGCTTACGGCTCACCCTGCTGAGACCTCAGAAGGACCAGTTGTGGGGGCTTCCCCGTCCAACCTTGAGGACATCATCCGAAAGGTCATTGTGGACGAGAGGGCCTTCACAAGAGCCTGCTTCGCGGGCATTGAAGACCGGCTCCTGCCGGAGAAGCGTCTCCGACCACCGCTTGCGGCGGACAAGACGCTTAGTGCGCCGGGAACGCCGACGGCCTCACCCGCGAGGGAACAGCCCCAGGCCCCGAAGCCCTCCAAGGGCAAGGGCAAGGGGAAAAAAAAGGCCTTCAACATGGGCCCGGAAAAGGAGGCTGAGCCGGCTGCCATTCAAGCAGCCCCTCAGGACCTAGAGGTAGTAGACGCCCTTCTTCCTTCTACCACTTCGTCTAATCAGCCATGGACGGATGTGGTCAGGAGGGGGAAGAAAACGTCTAAGAAGACGCCACCGGCCGTCATCCCCCCGACCATCAACCCTTCCGGCCAGTCCAAAGCGACTGGCAATGGAAAGGGAAAGGGGAAAAAGTCGGCCCCCAAGCCCTCCACCGTTGCTCCCGCAGCCAAAAGGGCTCCCGCCGGAGGGAGAAAGCTAATTCCTCCAAAAACTGCGGCCGTCGTGGTGACGCTCACCCCGGAGGCTGCGGAACGGGGCGAGACTTACGAGTCCGTGTTGAAGCGGGCTCGTACCAACACCGATACCAGTCAACTGGCTATCGGTGCAGTCAAGTGCCGTCGCACCCAAACCGGGGCTCGAATCTTTGAGTTCCCAGGGGCCCAGGGTGGCACTAAAGCGGATCTCTTCGCTACGAAGTTGCGCGAAGTCATCGCGGACGCGGCAAAGGTCGTAAGGCCTGTCAAGTCCGTGGCCTTGGAGGTGACCGATCTTGATGACTCGGTCACTAAAGAGGAGGTGGTGGTGGCAGTGGCAGCGGTAGGAGGCTGCGACGTCGCAGCGGTTCAGGGCCGGGCCATAAGGCCCGGCCGCGGCGGTATGGGCACCATCCGCCTAGAGTGCCCGGTCGCAGCAGCCAAAGCCGTCCTGGCCAGGGGACGGCTCCTAGTTGGGTTTAGCTCGGGTGGGGTCCGGGTGCTTGAAGACGAGCCTCTGCGCTGCTTCAAGTGCTTCGGCACCGGCCATACCCGGGCTCTTTGTCCATCCAGTGTGGATAGGGCAAACACCTGCTACCGCTGCGGGAACGAGGGGCACAAGGCCGCTTCCTGCATGGCCGCCACGCCTCACTGCGCAGTGTGTGCCGCCAGTGGTCGCCCAGTGGACCATGTAATGAGCGGGAGGAAATGCAACCCTCCCCCAAAGAAGGGCAAATCGCAGGCGCCGATCCGACCTGCCGCCGCCACCGTTGAATCTCCAGCGCCGGCCGATGAGGAGAATGCGATGAACACCGAATAATGGTAGTCCGACATCACATTCTCCAGGCGAACATCAACCACTGCAAAGCGGCCCAGGACCTGCTGGTCCAGGTCATGGCCGAGTGGTTGGTGGACGTGGCGGTAGTCGCCGAACCTTACTTTGTACCTGGCCACTGGCTGGGGAATGGGGAAGGTTCTGTGGCCCTAGCGGCGCGGTCTTCCACAGACTCCCCTCCCCTCTCGCTCTTAGAGAGGGGACCGGGATACGTGGCCGCCGCGTGGGGAGACATAGCCCTGGTCGGGGTCTATTTCTCCCCAAACCGCCCTCTTTCGGACTTCGAGAACTATCTCGAAGTTCTCGCCTTGGTGGCCAGTAGAGCGGCGCCGCGTCGGGTCCTAGTCCTGGGAGACTTCAACGCCAAATCGGTGGCCTGGGGCAACCCAACCACCAACGCTCAAGGTCGTGAAGTCGAAACCTGGGCGGCGTCGTGTGGTCTGTCCCTCTTAAACAGAGGGTCAGTCCATACATGTGTACGACGTGAAGGGGGATCCATAGTGGACCTCACTTTCGCCACCCCCGCGTTAGCGAGCCGTGTCGTGGACTGGCGGGTGGAGTTGGTGGAGAGTCTATCGGACCACCGATACGTGCGGTTCGACATCTCTACCCAGGGCTCCCAGGGGATGACCCGCACGGGCCAATCCCCATTCCCTCGGTGGGCTCTTACCCGCCTAGACCGAGAGGCGGCCGGGGAGGCGGCATTTGTTCAGGACTGGCTGTCACCTCCTGTCGACGTCCTGGACGTAGACACTGCGGCGGTTCAAATGCGAGGGTCCCTGACCGAAGTGTGCAACTCGAGCATGCCTCGGTCGCGCCGTCCGCCTCCCCGACGCGCCGTCTACTGGTGGTCGGAGGAGTTAGCGGGATTCCGGTCTGTTTGTGTGGCGACCAGGCGGGAATTTACCAGAAGCCGGCGGCGACGCCCCCGCGATCAGGCCAATGAGGACCGCCTCTACGATTTATACGTGGAGGCCAAGAGGGTCCTCAAGTCGGCTATGGGCGCTGCCCGAGACTCGGCGAGGGCCGAGATGCTGGAGGGTCTCGACGAAGACCCGTATGGGAGACCATACAAGGCGGCACGCAACAAGCTGCGCCCTTTTGGTCCCCCAGTGGCCGAGACCCTCGAGCCGACTTTGCTGGATGGGGTGGTCCGTTCCTTGTTTCCACGCAGGGATGGCTTCACCCCACCGGCAATGAACCCTCCGCGAGGGGAGGCTCTGCAGGCGGAGGAGGTCCCTCCGGTTACTGAGGCAGAAGTGAAGGCGGCGGCTCTCTGCTTCCGTGCCAAAAAGACGGCCCCGGGCCCAGACGGCGTCCCCGCAAGAGTGGTGGCCATCGCCGCCATCGAGATGGGGGAAAGGTTTCGGGACCTCTTCAGCGCGTGTTTAACTTCTGGGAGGTTCCCGAAACCATGGAAGGAAGGCCAGTTGTGCCTCCTTCGAAAGGAAGGGCGCCCGGCGGACTCCCCCTCGGCATACCGGCCTATCGTTCTGCTCGATGAGGTCGGTAAGATGTTCGAGGGGATAATCGCCGCCCGCCTGAACAACCACTTGCGGGTGATTGGGCCGGATCTGTCAGACGCTCAGTATGGCTTTCGGGCTGAGCGTTCAACAGTGGACGCCCTGGCGCGGCTCAAGGGTCAGGTGAAAGAGGCCGTGGAAATGGGGGAAGGTTTGTTGGCTGTGTCATTTGACATAGCCAATGCCTTCAACTCCGTCCCCCACTCCACCATCCTAGAGGCACTCCAGTTCCACAGAGTGCCTCAGTACTTGCGGGACCTCCTGGCCAGTTACTTGGAGGACCGGGCAGTCCTCCTCGTTGATAAAACTGGCCAACTCCGGCGGTACGACGTCGAGTCCGGTGTCCCACAGGGGTCGGTCCTAGGACCACTCCTTTGGAACATCGGATTCGATTGGCTCCTGCGGGGTACCCTCCTGCGTGGCACGACTGTCATCTGCTATGCAGATGACACCCTTCTTACTGCCCGGGGAGGGAATTTCGGAGAGGCGGCCAGTCTGGCCTCGGCGGGCGGATCCATGGTCGCGGAGAGGATCCGCCGCATAGGGCTGAAGGTAGCGCTGCACAAGACTGAGGCCGTGTTCTTCCACGGGCCTCGGCAACGCTCCCCACCTGACGCCCACATCTTCGTTGAGGGCGTCAGGATTGAGGTGAAGGCCCAGATGAAATATCTGGGCCTGATTTTAGATAGCAGATGGCACTTCGGCCCACATTTTAGTGAGCTGTCGTCACGCCTACTGAAGGCTGCGGATGCCCTCTCGTGGCTCCTTCCAAATATGGGGGGGCCCAGCGATCGATGCCGGCGCTTGTATGCCGGCATCTTGAAAAGTATGGCCCTTTACGGAGCCCCGTTGTGGGCGGACTCCCTCCATAGGAGGGAGAACGCTGCCGCCCTTCGTCGACCCCAAAGGGCCATAGCACAGCGGGTGGCGAGGGCCTACCGCACGGTGAGCGCTGCGGCGGCATGCGCCCTGGCCGGCACCCCTCCGTGGGAGCTTGAGGCGTGGGTGCTCGCCAGGGTGTACGAGTGGACGGTACGGCGGAGGGCGCTTGGAGAGCGCCCTGCCCTAAAAGAACGGGAGGCGGTCCGGCAGGAAGCGAGGGCGGCAATCGTCCAACACTGGACGGAGGATCTTGCCGCCGCAACCTTCGGCCGTAGGACCCTGGACGCGATCGGGCCTGTCCTGCAGGACTGGGTCGAGCGGCCTCACGGTTTCCTCTCGTTTCGCCTGGTGCAGGTTTTGTCCGGGCACGGCTGCTTCGGAAAGTATCTGCACCGGATCGGAAGAGAGGAAACCCCGTCGTGCCATGACTGCGGTTGCTCGACGGATACGGCACAGCACACCCTTGAGGTGTGCCCATCATGGGACGAGCCGCGCCGCACCTTGGTCGCGACGATCGGGCCGGACCTCTCTCTCCCCAGCGTGGTCAATGCCATGTTGGGGGGTGAGAACGCATGGGCGGCGGTCGCCTCCTTCTGCGAACATGTGCTCTCGGAGAAGGAGGCGGCGGAGCGTGCGCGGGAGGAGGATCCTCTCGCGGCCGCGCTCCGCAGGCGGAGAAGGGGTAGGAGAAGACGGGCGTACAACCGTCTTCCCCCGCCTTAGGTGGTGAGCAGCGGGCGATAAGCGCGGGGGCGCTTCCGCCCGCATTGTACCGCTCACCACCTACGCCGAGAGGGAATGGCCGAGCACTCACGGTCATTCCCGGGCCCCTCCCAGTGCGGAGGGGCGTGAAGGGCCTGCCACAAAGGCGGGCGGTCGCCGGTGTGGGACTGGACGTAAAGGCTCTGCCGGTTTCCCAGTCCCCCACCACTCGGGCGATGCGGGAGTGCCGCTGGGTTGTTTTAGTGGGTATACCGGATCTCCGGGGACTCCCACATACCCCTTCCATCCCCCGATGGGAGGGGATGCATAAAGCATTTTTTCCCAGCGAAAAAAAAAAAAAAAAAAAAAAAAGGTTAGGTTAGGTTAGGTTAGGTTAGGTTAGGTTCCCGTGTGGAGTTCTGGTTCTCCCATCGGGCGCGTCCCCAGGTGGTGGATAGGGGAACGCCACCCAGATATGGGTGGTACCGGGTGTACACCCGGCGCGAACCATAACCAGCTGGAGGTGGCATGTGCGCAGCACTTTCCAGTACTGGGCTGGAGCCGATGACGACATACTCTGTCGCAAGGATCCTGCACCAGGCAGCGGCCGGCGAAGCTTCAAGCTACGGCGGGCGTACTGCAAACTGACGTTAGAAGGGAGATAAAAATGGAAGCACGTTTAGAAAACAAACTACCCCAGGAGGGTACCGCTGCTAGCGGAGAATCCCTCCCCGAGCATAGCTCGGGCCGCCCACCGTATTCTGGGGGGGCAAACAATTTGCTTACATTTGACACAAAAAACAACGACCTGGCATACGAAGAAACGGACACTGATAAAAATGAAAAACGGAAGACGGTAAGACGAGGGAGTGCAAGGACTCGCTCGCAAGCTTCTCGCCCCGATACGCCTACCAGCGGGGCGAGGGACAGTGACGGGGAGGACTCGGACATATCTTTTATGTCTGTAATTTCTTCCGCGTCCTCAAAGTCGCAGAAACGGAAAAGGACGATGCCTCGCCCGGTTGACAGTTCACCTGACTCAAAGAGGAAACCTGGCACAGATGGGGATAGTGAATATTTTGCTACACCCAATTATGTCCCAAAAAAAACGAAGGCAAAGCTCTCCCTACCTAGGGCTGAGGACCTCCACGAACAAATGAGGACTCAACCTACCGCTGACCTAGCAGCGCAAGTGATGGAGAGCCTTAGTACGGTTGAGAGAGTTACGGACAAGTCCAGCAACATCAAAGGCGAATTTGTGCGGGCTCTGAGGATGGCGGTCAGAGTGGCTCAGGCAGCAACTACTGAACTGACCGACAGGTTAGAGACAGAACGCCTAGAAAGAGAAAATGAGCTACTACGCTCAAAGGTAGACAGTCTTTCCACGCGAATAGCCACGTTAACGGTGGAGGTTGATGAACTACGCTCCCAGAAAATGGAAGAGACACGGCACTCACCTATGAGATCTGTCTCTAATGGTCATGAACCTGTTTCTTTAGACCAAATTAGGGTCATGATGGACGGAAAACTGGAGTATTTCCGTACCCAGCTGTTCCCTGAAGGAGTGACAAGACCTCCTCTGGGCAATAAATCCGGAAACCCGCAGTCGGCCGAGTTAAATAAAGCTGCGGGTGTGCAAAACAAGAAAAAAACAAAGTGGAAGAAATTTGCTTTTGAGGAGGTAGCTTCGAATCCAAAAGAGCAAACGCGGAAATCTGAACCCCGGACTCAGCAGATTCCCTCCACGACATGGACAGAAGTAGTAGGAAGGAAAAAGAAGACCAAGGCTAAGGAGCCCACTGCCCGGACTGTACCCCTTCCTTCTTCTAATACCAAAAAGAAGGGTAAAGATAAGGTCAAACCACAAAAGCCACCTCGTACTGCAGCTATCTCAGTCACGATCCCAGAGGGAGCTACCGTCACCTACGCTCAAGCGATGGAGGCTGCCAAGGAACATATAAAGCTTCCTGATTTCGGCATCACTGACGTACGGCAAAAGCGGGCCATCAATGGCGGCTTGTTGCTAGAGGTAGCTGGGGCTGACGGGGCCACCAAAGCTGATGCGTTGGCCGAAGCTATGAAAACGGTCCTTTGTGATATGGGAGTTCTCGTTGCGCGACCGAGTAAAACTGGTGAGCTAAGGGTATTAGACCTTGACGATTCAGTTACTCCATTGGACGTCACAAATGCTGTGGCAGAATCGGGTGGCTGCAATCCAGCAGAGGTGAGAGTGGGAGAAATTCGTCGCACCAAAACATCGACCCTAGGTTCAGTGTGGGTGAGATGTCCACTAGCAGCTGTTCGCAAGATTGCTGCGGATAAGCGGTTAAGAGTAGGCTGGGTCTCTGCCCGTGTAGACATTTTAGCGGCGAGACCTTTGCAGTGTTTCCGCTGTCTAGAATTTGGACACGTCCGTGCTCAGTGCAAAAGTACAGTGGACCGAAGCACATTATGCTTCAAGTGCGGCCAGCCAGGTCATGGCATCCGCGAGTGCTTAGCCTTGACGACAAAATGCCCACTCTGCGCTGATTCTGGTAAATCTGCCGATCACAGGATGGGCAGTAAAAGTTGTCTGCCTCCAAAGAAAGGCAATAAGAAGGGAGGTGCTGGAAAGTCAGCAGCAAAAATTGGAGGGGATGCCGCACAAGCGAGGGTTGCGGGATCTCAAACGGGCCCAAGCCCGCAACAGGAGGTAATGGATCTATAAAATTCGATCGTACCTTCAAGATTCTTCAGGGTAACCTAAACCACTGCCGCGTGGCGCAAGATTTACTCTTGCAAACCCTCGCGGAGAGGTCGGTTGCTCTGGCTGTGGTGGCAGAGCCGTATAGACTCCCGAACCATCCTCGCTGGTTCGGTGATGATACTGGCTCTGTCGCTATATACTGGGCTGGCAACCATGGCGATCCTCCTTGCCTTAAACTAGCATCAGATGAAGGAATAGTAGCTGTGGAATGGGGCTCCTTAGCAATGGTAGGTTGTTATATCTCCCCAAACCGTAGTTTCATGGACTTTGAGGTATACCTTAACAAGTTAGAGGGTTATATCCGACAATGCCTGCCCCGCCCGGTGCTGGTCCTAGGAGATTTCAATTCCCACTCTAGAGCTTGGGGTAATATCCGGGACAACATCAGGGGTGAGACCCTGCTATTATGGGCTGCTGCACTTGATCTGCAGCTTCTGAATCGGGGCTCTGTTCCAACATGTGTCCGGTGGCAGGGCGAGTCAGTCGTTGATCTCTCCTGGGCAACTCCTTCTGCCGCACAAATGGTTTCAGGTTGGATAGTAGCAGAAGACGCGGTCACATTATCAGACCACCGCCATATCACATTCGATGTCAATGTCAGCCGCTCGGCTAGTGCTCAACGGAGCGATCAGTTGGCCTGGGCGCTCAAACGTCTGGACCGGGACAACCTGCTCTCTGCAGCTCACGTCGCTGACTGGGTGACACCTTCGACTCAGCTCGAGTGGCCCTCACCAGAAAGGGAAGCATCATGGTTCAGAGGAACAATGACTTCGGTCTGCGACGCATCTATGCCCCGGGTCAAATTTGCGCTAAAAAGGCCAATATACTGGTGGTCAGACCATATTAGTCAGCTAAGATCGACTTGCTTGTCCACCAGACGGGAGTACACCAGGGCCCGGAGACGGCGGCGGTCTACAGAGGAAGAAAAGAAAACTGCCTATGAGGCATACAGAGATGCTACAATGGCTTTGCAGCACGCAATTGCCGATGCGAGGGATAAGTCGTGGGATGAGCTACTGAAGGACCTTAACAGAGACCCCTGGGGGCGCCCGTATCGTATGGTCCTCGGAAAATTGCGTCCTTGGACCCCACCATTGACGGAAACACTTGACGGGAACTTTGTCAAAACAATAATAGACACGCTTTTCCCTCGGCTGGTCGAACCGTCTGCCGACCTCCAACAGCCTGCGATATGGTCTGATGACTTTGAAGTTTCGGAGGTAGAGCTGAAATTGGCTATTAAACGTCTTGCCGCACGAAACACTGCGCCAGGACCCGACGGTATACCTGGTCGGGCAGGGGTAATAGCCCTAACGGTCTTGGGAGATAGACTGAGGCGACTCTTTGGCAGCTGTCTCCGCTCCGGTATCTTCCCAACGAGTTGGAAGCAGGCGAAACTCGTTCTTCTGAAAAAAGAAGGAAGGCCTGTGGATTCACCATCGGCGTACCGTCCTATATGCTTATTGGATGAGGTGGGTAAGTTGTTTGAGAGGATTATAGCTCGCCGGCTCAGCAAACACCTAGCAGAAGAAGGCCCGGACCTGTCAGACAGTCAGTTTGGCTTCCGGCAAGGCCGATCAACAGTAGATGCCATCCTACGCGTCCGGAATCTGTCGGAGCAGGCTGTATCCCAGGGAAGGGTGGTGTTGGCCGTTAGCTTGGACATAGTCAATGCTTTTAACTCCCTTCCCTGGAGTACAATACGGGAGGCCTTAACCTACCACCAAGTGCCTCCCTACCTGCGGGCCATGATCACAAACTACTTGTCTGACAGGGGCATCCAGTATGTGGGGCGTAACGGTGCCGTAGAGCAAAGAAGGGTCGTGTGTGGGGTCCCTCAGGGATCGGTGCTAGGCCCGTCTCTGTGGAACCTCGCATACGATGCTGTCCTGAGAGTGGAACTTCCCACCGGCGTCAATGTCGTTTGCTATGCAGACGACACTCTGATTCTGGCTGAAGGGGAGAATTTTGAGCGGACCGTTAATCTCGCCGAAGAGGGCGTCGCACTGGTAGTGGGCAAGATCCACGAGCTAGGATTGGCTATAGCGCCTCACAAGACTGAGGCGCTGTGGTTCCATGGATTACCTAGAAGGCTGGAACCCCCACCGATGGTAGTTCATGTGGGCGATGCGGAGGTACAGATAGGAAGACACATAAAGTATCTGGGCATCATACTGGACGGGCGCTTCAATTTTGAAGAGCACCTCAACCATCTCGTTCCCCGGATTCAAAAGGTAGCAGGTGCCCTGCAAAGACTGCTGCCAAATCTTGGGGGACCAAAGGAAGGGATCCGCAGCCTCTATGCTGGGGTCATTCGCTCCATCGCGCTGTATGGGGCACCAGCATGGTCAGACCGACTGACAACCAAACGACGCTGCGTAGCTAAACTAAATGCTGTGCAGCGCCAGATGGCGATTAGGGTCGCTCGAGGGTATAGGACCATCTCATATGAGGCGGCTACTCTCCTGGCGCGATTTCCTCCGCTGGACATTCTGGCGGTAATGGACACCAGGGTTTACCATGCGCTACGCCGGAGGAATAGGGCAACGCCTGAAACGGAGGTCGAGCAGCTGCGAAAGAGGGCACACCAAAGAGCGCTCAATTGCTGGCGTGAGCGACTACATGAGCCACGAGCGATTCGTCAGCGAATTGTCGCTGCCATTCTGCCGTGCTTCCAAGCATGGCTGGAGCGGAAGGGTCGTGTAACCTACCGCCTGACACAGGTACTCACCGGACATGGATGTTTCGGTGAGTACCTGAACAGAATCGGCAGGGAGCGAACGGCAGACTGCCACCACTGCGAAGCCGACCAGGACTCAGCGCAGCATACGCTCGCGGAGTGTCCTGCCTGGAACGCCGAGAGGCAGGTCCTGGTCGAAGAAGTCGGGCAAGATCTCTCTCCACCGGCCCTAATAGAGGCAATGTTGGGGAGAGATAGCACTTGGGATGCAGCTGTTTCCTTTTGTGAGACTGTCATGGTCCGGAAGGAAGCAGCTGAGCGGGATCGGGAAAGAGCCGACCCCGCAAGGAGGAGACGACGAAGGGCTCTGAATAGCAGAGCCACTTCAGTACGTCCCAATATGCCCCAGGTGCGGGCACCCCAGGTCGCGGGTGGTCAGGGTGGGGGACTTGACCACCCCTTTCAAACGGCCAGTGGAAGGTAGTAACGCGATGTGTTACCTCGTATTACTACTGCTTCGCAGTGAGGAAGATTAAGTAATAGAAGAAGGGCACGAGCACCGCGCGAGGGTGACACTGGTCGCGTTCCTCAGGAGATCCCAGAGTCACCCGCCATGCGCCGAGGATGGTCACCGGGGGGTTTTAGTCAGTAGAAGTCTGACATAACCCGGCCGCTGCCCCGAGCGACCGGGTATCCATGAAGGATTTCCCCTCGTCAAAAAAAAAAAAAAAAAAGGTTAGGTTAGGTTAGGTTAGGTTAGGTTAGGTTAGGTTAGGTTGGGGGTCCCCCCACAGTGTTGGCTTCCTCGCAGCGATCCCCGGGCAACGTCGCGCCTGACCACCGTAACGGAGTGGCAGGCCGGCGGCTAACGAACACTGTGCGTCGTAGCTTTTCCTTGCGGTACCTACGACTTTGAGCGATAGACAATATGTCGAAATATTTGCGGGGCGCCTTAGGGCGTTTCAAGAAAGGCCCTTCTCAGGGCCAACCCGAAAAAGGCCCTTCTCAGGGCCAACCCGATGACGCTGAGGCGTCAGATGCTAGCCGCGCACCATCTGCGGCTAGCTTATTTGGAAGGACAGACGAGGTCTCGGACATTTCCGATAATGAGTCTATGCTGAGTGCGTCAGACTCAGTGTCGATTTTGCTCGAGGACGGGCGCCAATTGCGGAAGAGACCCTACCTTAAGCAGGGGTCCGGGGGCTCCTCGGACTCGGCAGTAAGTAGGGCCTCTAAGGTCTCTAAGGTCTCGAAAAAGTCGAAGTCAAAAAAATCGAAGGCCAAAAAGGCAACGGTGGCCAACTCCAACAGTATTGGCCTGGAGGGCGCCGAACGCCAACTTAACCTGGCGAGACGGACGCAACTCCAGCAAGAACTGGAGGAGAGGGTAGCTTCCAAAGAGAAGCAGGCGCAGACTGACAGGGCCAGGGCCGGGTACGGTGCGTCCAACGTCCTGTATGCGGACCACTCCCTGGAAGAGCTGCAGCGGATGGCCTTAGAAGACCAGGAGGAAATTGTGGAGGTCGCCTCTAAGTCCTCCAATTTGAAGGGGACCTTTCAAAAGGCCCTGAAATGTCGGGCCGCGAGCATGTCTGGCATCGTACGGGAGCTGGTGCAGCGCACGGCAACCGACGAAACGCGGCAACTGCAGGCGAGGGTGGATCGCTTGCAGAAAGAGGTCACCGCACTATATGCGAAGCTGGCTGAGCTTACGGCTCACCCTGCTGAGACCTCAGAAGGACCAGTGGTGGGGGCTTCCCCGTCCAACCTTGAGGACATCATCCGAAAGGTCATCGTGGACGAGAGGGCTTTCACAAGGGACTGCTTCGCGGGCATTGAAGACCGGCTCCTGCCGGAGAAGCGTCTCCGACCACCGCTTGCGGCGGACAAGACGCTTAGTGCGCCGGGAACGCCGACGTCCTCATCCGCGAGGGAACAGCCCCAGGCCCCGAAGCCCTCCAAGGGCAAGGGCAAGGGGAAAAAAACGGCCTTAAACATGGGCCCGGAAAAGGAGGCTGAGCCAGCTGCCGTTCCAGCAGCCCCTCAGGACCTAGAGGCAGTAGACGCCCTTCTTCCTTCTACCACTCCGTCTAATCAGCCATGGACGGATGTGGTCAGGAGGGGGAAGAAAAAGTCTAAGAAGACGCCACCGGCCGTCATCCCCCCGACCATCATCCCTTCCGGCCAGTCCAAAGCGACTGGCAATGGAAAGGGAAAGGGGAAAAAGTCGGCCCTCAAGCCCTCCACCGTTGCTCCCGCAGCCAAAAGGGCTCCCGCCGGAGGGAGAAAGCTAATTCCTCCAAAAACTGCGGCCGTCGTGGTGACGCTCACCCCGGAGGCTGCGGAACGGGGCGAGACTTACGAGTCCGTGTTGAAGCGGGCTCGTACCAACACCGATACCAGTCAACTGGCTATCGGTGCAGTCAAGTGCCGTCGCACCCAAACCGGGGCTCGAATCTTTGAGTTCCCAGGGGCCCAGGGTGGCACTAAAGCGGATCTCTTCGCTACGAAGTTGCGCGAAGTCATCGCGGACGCGGCAAAGGTCGTAAGGCCTGTCAAGTCCGTGGCCTTGGAGGTGACCGATCTTGATGACTCGGTCACTAAAGAGGAGGTGGTGGTGGCAGTGGCAGCGGTAGGAGGCTGCGACGTCGCAGCGGTTCAGGGCCGGGCCATAAGGCCCGGCCGCGGCGGTATGGGCACCATCCGTCTAGAGTGCCCGGTCGCAGCAGCCAAAGCCGTCCTGGCCAGGGGACGGCTCCTAGTTGGGTTTAGCTCGGGTGGGGTCCGGGTGCTTGAAGACGAGCCTCTGCGCTGCTTCAAGTGCTTCGGCACCGGCCATACCCGGGCTCTTTGTCCATCTAGTGTGGATAGGGCAAACACCTGCTACCGCTGCGGGAACGAGGGGCACAAGGCCGCTTCCTGCATGGCCGCTACGCCTCACTGCGCAGTGTGTGCCGCCAGTGGTCGCCCAGTGGACCATGTAATGAGCGGGAGGAAATGCAACCCTCCCCCAAAGAAGGGCAAATCGCAGGCGCCGATCCGACCTGCCGCCGCCGCCGTTGAATCTCCAGCGCCGGCCGATGAGGAGAATGCGATGAACACCGAATAATGGTAGTCCGACATCACATTCTCCAGGCGAACATCAACCACTGCAAAGCGGCCCAGGACCTGCTGGTCCAGGTCATGGCCGAGTGGTTGGTGGACGTGGCGGTAGTCGCCGAACCTTACTTTGTACCTGGCCACTGGCTGGGGAATGGGGAAGGTTCTGTGGCCCTAGCGGCGCGGTCTTCCACAGACTCCCCTCCCCTCTCGCTCTTAGAGAGGGGACCGGGATACGTGGCCGCCGCGTGGGGAGACATAGCCCTGGTCGGGGTCTATTTCTCCCCAAACCGCCCTCTTTCGGACTTCGAGAACTATCTCGAAGTCCTCGCCTTGGTGGCCAGTAGAGCGGCGCCGCGTCGGGTCCTAGTCCTGGGAGACTTCAACGCCAAATCGGTGGCCTGGGGCAACCCAACCACCAATGCTCAAGGTCGTGAAGTCGAAACCTGGGCGGCGTCGTGTGGTCTGTCCCTCTTAAACAGAGGGTCAGTCCATACATGTGTACGACGTGAAGGGGGATCCATAGTGGACCTTGCTTTCGCCACCCCCGCGTTAGCGAGCCGTGTCGTGGACTGGCGGGTGGAGTTGGTGGAGAGTCTATCGGACCACCGATACGTGCGGTTCGACATCTCTACCCAGGGCTCCCAGGGGATGACCCGCACGGGCCAATCCCCATTCCCTCGGTGGGCTCTTACCCGCCTAGATCGAGAGGCGGCCGGGGAGGCGGCATTTGTTCAGGACTGGCTGTCACCTCCTGTCGACGTCCTGGACGTAGACACTGCGGCGGTTCAAATGCGAGGGTCCCTGACCGAAGTGTGCAAGTCGAGCATGCCTCGGTCGCGCCGTCCGCCTCCCCGACGCGCCGTCTACTGGTGGTCGGAGGAGTTAGCGGGATTCCGGTCTGATTGTGTGGCGACCAGGCGGGAATTTACCAGAAGCCGGCGGCGACGCCCCCGCGATCAGGCCAATGAGGACCGCCTCTACGATTTATACGTGGAGGCCAAGAGGGTCCTCAAGTCGGCTATGGGCGCTGCCCGAGACTCGGCGAGGGCCGAGATGCTGGAGGGTCTCGACGAAGACCCGTATGGGAGACCATACAAGGCGGCACGCAACAAGCTGCGCCCTTTTGGTCCCCCAGTGGCCGAGACCCTCGAGCCGACTTTGCTGGATGGGGTGGTCCGTTCCTTGTTTCCACGCAGGGATGGCTTCACCCCACCGGCAATGAACCCTCCGCGAGGGGAGGCTCTGCAGGCGGAGGAGGTCCCTCCGGTTACTGAGGCAGAAGTGAAGGCGGCGGCTCTCTGCCTCCGCGCCAAAAAGACGGCCCCGGGCCCAGATGGCGTCCCCGCAAGAGTGGTGGCCATCGCCGCCATCGAGATGGGGGAAAGGTTTCGGGACCTCTTCAGCGCGTGTTTAACGTCTGGGAGGTTCCCGAAACCATGGAAGGAAGGCCAGTTGTGCCTCCTTCGAAAAGAAGGGCGCCCGGCGGACTCCCCCTCGGCATACCGGCCTATCGTTCTGCTCGATGAGGTCGGTAAGATGTTCGAAGGGATAATCGCCGCCCGCCTGAACAACCACTTGCGGGTGATTGGGCCGGATCTGTCAGACGCTCAGTATGGCTTTCGGGCTGAGCGTTCCACAGTGGACGCCCTGGCGCGGCTCAAGGGTCAGGTGAAAGAGGCCGTGGAAATGGGGGAAGGTTTGTTGGCTGTGTCATTTGACATAGCCAATGCCTTCAACTCCGTCCCCCACTTCACCATCCTAGAGGCACTCCAGTTCCACAGAGTGCCTCAGTACTTGCGGGACCTCCTGGCCAGTTACTTGGAGGACCGGGCAGTCCTCCTCATAGATAAAACTGGCCAACTCCGGCGGTACGACGTCGAGTCCGGTGTCCCACAGGGGTCGGTCCTAGGACCACTCCTTTGGAACATCGGATTCGATTGGCTCCTGCGGGGTACCCTCCTGCGTGGCACGACTGTCATCTGCTATGCAGATGACACCCTCCTTACTGCCCGGGGAGGGAATTTCGGAGAGGCGGCCAGTCTGGCCTCGGCGGGCGGATCCATGGTCGCGGAGAGGATCCGCCGCCTAGGGCTGAGGGTAGCGCTGCACAAGACTGAGGCCGTGTTCTTCCACGGGCCTCGGCAACGCTCCCCGCCTGACGCCCACATCTTCGTTGAGGGCGTCAGGATTGAGGTGAAGGCCCAGATGAAATATCTGGGCCTGATTTTAGACAGCAGGTGGCACTTCGGCCCGCATTTTAGTGAGCTGTCGTCACGCCTACTGAAGGCTGCGGATGCACTCTCGTGGCTCCTCCCAAACATGGGAGGGCCCAGCGATCGATGCCGGCGCTTGTATGCCGGCATCTTGAAAAGTATGGCCCTTTACGGGGCCCCGTTGTGGGCGGACTCCCTCCATAGGAGGGAGAACGCTGCCGCCCTTCGTCGACCCCAAAGGGCCATAGCACAGCGGGTGGCGAGGGCCTACCGCACGGTGAGCGCTGCGGCGGCATGCGCCCTGGCCGGCACCCCTCCGTGGGAGCTTGAGGCGTGGGTGCTCGCCAGGGTGTACGAGTGGACGGTAGGGCGGAGGGCGCTTGGAGAGCGCCCTGCCCTAGAAGAACGGGAGGCGGTCCGGCAGGAGGCGAGGGCGGCAATCGTCCAACACTGGACGGAGGATCTTGCTGCCGCAACCTTCGGCCGTAGGACCTTAGACGCGATTGGGCCTGTCCTACAGGACTGGCTCAATCGGCCTCACGGTTTCCTCTCGTTCCGCCTGGTGCAGGTATTGTCCGGACACGGCTGTTTCGGAACGTATCTGCACCGGATCGGAAGGGAGGAAACCCCGTCGTGCCACGACTGCGGCGCGGCTTTAGACACGGCACAGCACACTCTCGAGGTATGCCCATCATGGGCCGAGCCGCGCCGCGCCTTGGTCGCGACGATCGGGCCGGACCTCTCGCTTCCCAGCGTGGTTAATGCCAAGTTGGGGGGTGAAAGCGCATGGGCGGCTGTCGCCTCCTTCTGCGAACATGTGCTCTCGGAGAAGGAGGCGGCGGAGCGTGAGCGGGAGGACGACCCTCTTGCGGCCGCGCTCCGCAGGCGGAGAAGGGGCAGGAGAAGACGGGCATACAACCGTCTTCCCCCGCCTTAGGTGGTGAGCAGCGGGCGATAAGCGCGGGGGCGCTTCCGCCCGCATTGCACCGCTCACCACCCACGCCGAGAGGGAATGGCCGAGCACTCACGGTCATTCCCGGGCCCCTCCCGGTGCGGAGGGGCGTGAAGGGCCTGCCGTAAAGGCGGGCGGTCGCCGGTGTGGGACTGGACGTAAAGGCTCTGCCGGTTTCCCAGTCCCCCACCACTCGGGCGATGCGGGAGTGCCGCTGGGTTGTTTTAGTGGGTATACCGGATCTCCGGGGACTCCCACATACCCCTTCCATCCCCCGATGGGAGGGGATGCATAAAGTATTTTTTCCCAACGACAAAAAAAAAAAAAAAAAAAAAAGGTTAGGTTAGGTTAGGTTAGGTTAGGTTAGGTTAGGTTAGGTTAGGTTAGGTTTTTTTTTTTTTTTTTATAAATAAATTCTACTACTCCGCAGACAAATCGTCCGCGCCTTTTTTTGATTTGTTTCTCTTTATTGTTTGATTGCTCTTTTACAATGTATAAATACTCTTTATCACCACTTAAAATTAAAGGTTAGCATGCAATTTTTTTTTTTTTTTTTTTTTTTTTTTTTTTTCCCATATTGTTTATATTTAACATGCTTAATCTAGCAGACGGTAGCTAGTATATCATACCAAAGCAAGCGTATATCAACATGCTTTAATATAATATACAGTACCTGGTTATTACACAAAGAGAGAAATTTAATAATACTATAATCTAGTTAATAGAGTTGTCCATACTGTTTATATTTAACATGCTTTACACAAAAAGAAATATTTAATAATACTATAATCTAGTCTATACCAGGAAAATATACTCAAACTTTTGCTTTTGTCGGAGTGCCATTACTCAGTTTTCGTCAGGTCTCGTCGCGTTTGCTGACCCTCGATAGGGCGTCTATGACTGCTGAGTCACGGCAGCGGATTGCCATTTTAAGGTTATAGTCCAGGATTTTCCCTTCGCCTGCCCCTACCGCTTTCTTTATGAAGTTGCAAATCGCGTCCTCGCTGTCGTCCGTGTAATACACACAACTGATCGTGTGTCGTGACACGGCTACTACTGCGTGTGGGACGCTATCGTGGATTTGCAACTTCTTTGCAGATGTTCGCACAATCACCACCGTTCCGTAGGTTAGGCCCTGTGACTCGTGAATGGTAAGGGTGCGCGACCCAGTGCCCTTTCCGTATCCCTGGCTGATGAGGGATTCCTTCTCTACCTGGGTATGAACCAGGTAAAGGGTGTCCGGAAGGGTTTTGGGTATTTGCGCGCCTGTGTACCTTTCGCGTCTCAGGGATTGGACTCGAGGTCTCGACGAGTATATGCCACTGTAGACTTCGTTAAGGGCATAGGCTACGTCCATGGGGTTCCTGTGCGTGCATAGCAGTTCTTGTGTGATGGTAGCTACAAGAACTGGGCGGTTGTGTTGCAGGTCAAAAAGATTATCTCTGTCTATATAGGGAAGTTGGTTAATGTCGCCGATCAACAAGAGCTCTTTCGCACCGGTGATACGAGTTGCCATCACAATGGCCCCAAAGTGGTTCATTAGTGCTTCATCGACCATGAGTCGACTGCACCTCTTTTTCTCCGGTTCTTTCAACCCGTTAACCAGAATTGAGGCCATTGTGCGTACCTTTCTTTTTGCGTCAGCTCCAATGCGTTGAGCCAGTCTCTCCCGTAGATCTTTAGCCGCCTCAGTTGTGGTGGTAATAACAACGTCATGCTCTTGGTCAAAGCGGCTTACGACCCAAGTTGTCTTTCCACATCCGGGTACTCCGTTCACCCACTCTATTTTCGGCATTTCCCAAGAATTGTAGGGATCACTGCCTGCAGTTATGGTTTCTGCCATACTGATGATCTTGTCATCAAGCATCACTTTGGTGCTTTTGGCAGTGATCACTATGGGGTCACCAGGAGGGGTCTTGAACGTTATCTTTCCCGTTTGCTCAGAAGCGTCTTCGTCCAGGCCAACAAAACCCGCGGTCGCGTTGTATGCCGCCATATGCTGACTCATCTCGATTCCTTTAAGGACTTCAGAGATGGCGTTGTTGTATATGGTGGCATCTGCTTCCTCGAGTTGGTCGTTTAACAGTCTTTCATTTCCAAGCCAGTAGGATTGCAGGATGTTTTTGCAAGTCATTTCGCAGACTTTCCTACCGGCTTTCGTGACTGCTAAAAACTCGAAGAATGCGTTGACCATGTGGTCTCGTGGTCCTGTCGCTTGTCTGAGCTGTGGAGGGTCGACTTGTCCCATATCGGCTCTTGTCCGGGTAGCTTGTGGGTTAAGTTGTTGTTGAACGAGGGGCTTCCTGCTGGAGCTTTGGAGGGCTGTTATTTTCCTCTCCTCGTTTTTGAGCATACCCAGTTTCTTCTTAGCTATCCCGGATATGCATTGTGCCGCCGCGTTGAGAGCATTTATTGTAACCGTGATCGGGCTAGACTTTTCTTTTCCCTTGGCCTCTTCTTTCCTCTTTTGGGCTTCTGCATAGCTTTGGTTGGCCGTTTTCTCTTGTAGACGCTCGGAGCCACTAAGTGCATTCGGATTTGCTATGGGGTGTCCCCAGCTGTCGATCGGGATGGTCTCCATGGTTGGATTATGCATGTGTTGTTTGAGGAAACTGAGATTTTCACCTCTATCCTCATACACCACAACCTCATGGATTTGCGAGGCTTTGATGCATCCAATGTAGTCGGAGACTTCTCCCTTCTCGAAGCCAACCACCATTGCGTCCACACTTATTCTCCGAGCGGTGTTTACGTCGGATTCCCCAACCCCTGCCAAGCTGACCAGCAGCGAGAATGCCTGAGCAAACTGAGATTCTTCCGGGCTACCCGCAAGAAGTGCGATCGTCTTGCAACGGGTTCGCACCAAGCGGCAGGGTGTTCCAGCCAACTCAATCTCAGTCATTGCTTCATAGGTCTTACGTCTCATGCTCGTCTTGAAGGTGCTGCCGTTCATCAGGGCAGCAAGGCCGGGTGAGATGGTTACCCATTTGTGTGTTCCAGCTCTGCAGAAGCTTATGCCTATTCTTTCCTCACTGCTGTCCATGAACAGCGCCACACCTCTTATCCTTATTCCCTTTGACCCTTTCTCCCCGCTTCCCAAGAATTGCTTGGCAGTGATGCGGTGGAGAGTGGCTGGTAACTCTGCCTGTGTGACCTTTGTTGAAGACTGGGTCACATTGGTGGTGGTGGGATTGGAGGATATCGGTGCTGTGGCGCTGTTTCTTTGTGCTGCAGTGCGGAAGACTGTTTCGGCATATTTGAGGAAACGCTGTCGTTTCTCGGTATCAGCTAGTATGTTCTGCAACTGACTTTTTGTAAGATTGACCTCTAGTTCGGTTTCCAGATCCGTTCGAGCTGCCAGAAAACGGGGGCATTCTAGGATCACGTGCCAAACGGACTCACTGACTTCAGGGTCGCATTCACATCCGGGACTGTCTTTCAACTTAAACCGGTGTAAATATTCCGCTATCCCTCCGTGTCCTGTGAAGACTTGTACCTGGACGGGTGTCGGTCTTGTCGTTCTAAGTATGCGGTATGCTTTGTCGACATACGGAAAGAACGTGTGAGTGACCGAACCTGTGGCGGAGGTGTCGTATCTGTCCTGCCATTGGCTTACAGATTCCTCTCGGATCTTCCTCTTCACATAGGACAGGGGGATTTTGTCGTAGTCCGGGGCCGCTTCCAGTTTTAAGGCCGCTTTCTTGGCTAGTTCGTCGGCTCGTTCGTTTCCGGCAGTTCCTACGTGGGCTCTCAGCCAAAACAATCGGACCTCACGTCCCTCCGCTCTGATTCCTTTCAGGCTCTCATGGATGGCTTTCGTCAGTGGGTGAGTTGCTTTTGGGTTTTTCAGCAGGTCAAGTGAGGATCTGGAGTCACTCATTATGTTGACCACTGGTTCTCCGCTGGACTTCACCAACTGAACTGCCCTGAAGAGAGCGTACATTTCCGATTGGAACACAGTGCAGGCGGGATGGAGGCCAAAAAGGGCGTGTTTGGTTTCCTTGCCATTTTCCCACCAAGTCAGTGCGGCTCCCACTTTTCCCTCAATTTTACTTCCGTCTGTGTAAACTTGAGGACCTGTGATTTGCAGGGCTGACATGGTTTCTGGGTCGGTACTTTCCAGGAGCTCGTAGTCTGATGTTATGACTTTTGAGGGGTGGGGAAGTTCCCAGTGATTCACCCTGTGCTCCATTTCTTTTCCCGGTGGCAAGTAGTCCCGAGAGAGTCCTTTTTTTGTTTTGTAGAGGTTAGCAGCCTCTAGGATTCTCACGTCGAGCGGGAGGAGACCCGCTAGGACAAGTGCTGATGTGAGTGAGACCGTGCGGTATGCCTTACAGATCTTCTGCGCAAATCCCCTTTGCAGCCTGTTGAGTTGATCTTTGATCATCTGCAACTCTGCGGAGGGGTACCATGCGCTTGCGGCATACATCACGATGGGCTCAACAACTGCTACATATATGGTCCTTGTGATCTCTCCGGTTAGACCCCAAGTCACTTTTGCTGCGCACGCTAGCTGTTTATAGATATCCGCAGCTTTTTTGCATGTGGCGGCAACGTGCGATTTGAAGTTGAGCTTGTGGTCAATTGTGAGGCCTAGAAGCTTTATTTCTTCTACGAGGTCAATTTTCTTACTTGCCATGTAGATTTCCGGGGGTTCATACTTAAGCTTCTTTGTCACTACCATTGCATTGGTTTTGTGCGGAGCAAAGGTTAGCTTGTTCTGAGTTCCCCATTCTATCACGGTATTTAGTGTCATGTTGGCTGAACGCTCGAGGTCATTGATCATGTGACCAGAAAACACCAAGACGACGTCATCTGCGAATGCTTGGCAGTATACTCCCTCATTAGTCAACCTGTGCAACAGTGAGTCTAGGATGGCGTTCCAAAAGGTCGGTCCTCCGATGGAACCTTGGACACAACCTTTTGTCGTCTCCTTCTCGTATGTTGCTCTTGCATAGTTGACTTGAATCTTCCGATTCGTGAGGTATGAGTTTACCAATGCATACAGGTTACGAGGACACTTTTTGGCAGCGAGTTGGCGTCTGAGGGCTGGCCACCACGCGTTGTCAAAGGCACCCTCTATGTCCAATGAAACTATGAGGACGATCTTTTTCGCCTTCACTTCCTCTCTTACGTGTTTCATTAGGTCATAGAGGGCGTCTTCGGTCCCGCGCTGAGGCATGAAGCCGTACTGTCTTGGACTAAGAGAGGGAAAGATGTGCCATTGAATTCGGCCTACCATCAGCTTCTCGACGATTTTGCCAAGGACTGA
The DNA here is from genome assembly GCA_947532105.1 of Athrips mouffetella. NCBI lineage: Eukaryota > Metazoa > Arthropoda > Insecta > Lepidoptera > Gelechiidae > Athrips > Athrips mouffetella. The sequence continues at coordinate 26,247,357 of OX383976.1, forward strand.
TAAAAGGCCGATTGGTCGGTAGGATTTTGGATGTGTGTAGTCACTTTTTCCTGGTTTTCGGATTATGACTACATGAGCTATTTTCCATTCCTTGGGGAAGTGTGCCAGCGACAGGCATTTATTGGCAATCGCCATGAACACCTCCTTGTTGGTTTGGATAGCCTGTGTGCAAATGTCGGCGGTTAATCCATCAGGTCCGGGAGCTTTCTTTGGGTTCAGTGCTTTAAGCACTAGTTCAAGCTCCGCCGGTGTGAAGGGTGGATCGTCCTCCGACAGTTCTTCAAAATCCTCCGGCAGCTTCTCTTCTGTCAGCTCTCGAAGCTGCGTGTGAACCTGGAGGTCCGTTTCCACAGAGTCGTCAGGATAGAATGTTCTGGCTAGAAGTGCAGCCGACTGTTCTGGGCTCAAAGTGTCGCCATCGGCGCTCCTAAGAAGCGTGTCTTCTTGCCTTCTGCCTGTTTTCCTAATGACTCTGTAGATACCGTCCCACATACTTTCCCTCTCCTGCGTCGTGCAAAAGTTTTTCCAGCTTTCCGTCTGTGCCGACTCTGCTTTGGACGCATACTCTTCGACTGCCTGAGTGTACTCTTCTATGACGTATTGCCTCCTGTTGGGGGCGGCGTTTCTGATCCTTCTTTTTTTTCTGAGCACTTCTTCTTTTAGTTTATTAAGAGTCTCGGACCACCATGGAGGCACCGCATCTCCCTTCCATTGTCCTACTTTCGGAATCGTTTTTTCTGACGTCTCCTGGATGGAATTTAAGTAGGCTGCAACGAGGTTCTCCAGATCTTCTGGGGTTTTGGCTTCTTCGATTTTTGCCAAGGTGATGTTTCTTTCTGCTAGGAGAGATATGAGAACTGTTTTAAATTCAGACCATTTCGCCTTTTTGGTGTTGTACCTGCGCGTCGTTGAAGGCCGGATAGGTACTAGGGCCTTTTCGAGGCGCAGGGAAAAGGTGATAGCATTGTGGTCCGAATGTATTAGACTTCTGTCCACTTTCCAGTTCTCAATCTTTCCCAGCAGTCCTTGGCTGCAGGCAGTTACGTCTACTCTGCTAGAGTAGTACTTGCCTTGACGGTATGTTTCGAAGGTTGGCGTGTCTCCCTCATTAAGGATCTGAAGTTCCATTTCGTTTAGAAAGGTGTTGTATGCAGTCCCTCTATCGTTCTCCGAGACACTTCCCCACCACGGGCTCCAGGCATTTGCATCTCCAGCTACAATGATGTTTCCAGTGTCGAGCTTTTGTATGACACTTTTAACTCTCGATAGGTAGGGGTCGATGTCCTGATCCCCTTCGAGGTATACAGAAACGACTCCCAGCTTTAGCTTACCCGCTACCAGGAGAACGGCTGCTTCTGTCTCGGATACCAACTGGGGGTCATGAATGACCTCTATCTTGTCCCCGAATATGACTATTGCAGCCTTGACTGGTTTTTGGCGGTTCAGTGTGCATTGGATGACTCGAGTGCCTGGGTGTTGTTTAAGGACGCCAGTTCTTCCCACGTATGGTTCTTGAACTATGGCGATCGTCACTCCCGTTTCCTTTGCCACACTGAGTAGCTCGATTGTAGCTGTTTTGGAGCGTTGCAGGTTAGCTTGGATGATGTGCAGCGAGTTGCCCGAGGCGGAAGAAGTTGAGTTTTCGTTCTCTAGGTCGCCTTTAGCAGTACGTTACCCGTGAGCGCGCAATGGTGTCCCACTTTTGTCTTTCGCGACAATCCCCACTGAACGCGATGTGAGCCAGATCCGTCCCCTCATGTTGCGCTTGCAGGCAATTTTTGCAAGTTGGAGGTTTCCCCTGCAGCCTGCTCTCGCACTTCTCCCATGAGTGTGCTTTACCGCAGTAGCTGCAGAGGTCGTCCTTCTCCTTGCAGATGGCCTTAGTGTGACCGAAGCCCAGACATTTGGTGCACTGCACCAGAGGTGTGTGGTCTGCCACAGGTCTCCTTTGAAGGCCGATATAAATTTTTCCTGCTTCAAGGAAGCGTTTATGGATGATTGGGGACAGCTCCAGCACGACATGGCATTCGTGCTGATTTCTAGCCTTCTTCCTGAAGCGCACCTTAACGATGCTCTCTTTTGGGTCGATATCATGGAGCAGATGCTTGTTTTGGACAAGCAAATGCTCCACAATCTCGCCGTCTTTGTAGAAAGAGAGCACGTCTCTTACGATGGCTAAAGGGTTTTTGTTCTTGGCGACTTCGGCTTGGAGATTGCCATTGCGCTTCACTCTGTCCTGAATTAGGTTCAGGTCTTCTTTAGTCCCACAGCTGAGGATTATTTTTTGGTTCTTGGCCTTCCGAAGTCGATCCACTTTTGCCCCTGTCGTTTTCACATCCAATGCTTCCCTTATTTCGTCAATAACTTGTTCCCCCGTGTGTTTGGGGTTCTTGGACGAAATAATAAGGGTGTGATTGGGTCTTGGTAGGGGGGGTGGTCTTTTAAGGACTTCAGAGTAGGCTGGTTTTTTGGCGGTGGTATTAGCCTTCTCCGCTGTTTTGAGTTCATCCTCGAGGCTCACTACTTTTGGTTTGGTTTGTTGCTGCTGGAGCTCCCGCAGTGTTAGCATTTCCGACGACAGGTCTTCCAATTTGCCGGTGAGGGGCTGCAGTTGTTTTTGCAGATCTTCCCTCACATTTTTGGAGTCCACCGCTATTTGGTCGAGGAGCGGGCGCAGATCTGTCTTTTCAATGCTGTCGTCTTTGCGTGAGGGGGGCAGTGAGGTTTGTATTCCCTCTACAACCGCCTGCCTTATTATGTCCGAGACTTCAATAGAGGCAATACACCGTTCAAATATCTCCATCTCGGACGCCCTCTCCTTGCGAGCCACCTCTTGGTGTATGCTCCTGAGCTCCTTCAGCAACTCATCATCCCTTTGTCGGATTACCTCCCCGGTTGACTCTTTTGGGACTCGTTTTTCTAATTCTTTCAGTAGTTCGGACATTTCCTTGTGGGACTTAGTAAGTTCTCTTGTTTGCTGGTGAATTACCTCAGTCTCCCTTTTCACGGTGTGCAACGGTTTGCAAAGATCCTTAACGATTTCCCTCGAGATGTGCAGCTCCTCGGTCAGCTTTTTGCTCACGTCCTCCATCTGTCCTTTGATGGACATGAAGTCGGCCGTGAGCTTTTCGACTTCGCGCATGTGCTGCTTTGCCTGATTTTGGGCTCTGGTTCTAAGCTCTACCTTTGTTCTAAGGGACTCTTGTATGTGCAGAGCCCGAGAATCCGAAAGCTTGAGCACCATTTCGTACAGGGTGTGCAGGGATTCCACAACACTGGAGCGGATTACCCTACTTAGGTTTCCCGAGTTCTCCAGTTGCTGCTTGGCATCTTGGAGAACTCTGTTTGCGTGTCGGGGGAAATCGTTAAGTATCATCCGGCTGCCCGCAACCGTTTGCGTTGAGCTGTTTAGGGAGGTATCGGAGTCGCCTGCCTCACTTCTTGCGTCGTCCGTTGCCTCACCTTCATGCTCCTGCGACGCTGCTACTGTTGCTAGCTCCGCCTCTTTTGCTTTGGCGTTTCTGATTTGTGCCGTGATTCTTAAAGAGGCGGGAGAGGGGACAGTTATGGGTGGCAGGGCCCGCAGTCGAGCTATCGCCGCCTGGTATCTAGCTGACGGCGTTTGTACTGTGTCTGCTGTCGTCACTGCTTCCGGGGCCGTCGCTGTCGATTTGACAGAGACACTGTCGTTAATGATGGGCTCGACAACTTCCTGTGTCTCTGTTACGTCTTGGGTGGGTTTTAGACGTTTCAAGATCTCTTCCCCGGAATTCGATTGCGACGCTTCCACAGTTGGTGAGGCTGATGGTGTGGACTTAGATGGCTTTCTCCTGCTCTCAGGGGCTGACGCTGAGGATTTGACAGAGCTCTCGTCGCTTGGACCTTTCCCCTTTGGCAAGGCTGCCGTCCCTCGAGTGGTCCGCGAACGCGGAAAGAGAGTTATCTTTTTGTCTTGCGTGGCCTCCGTTGCTGGTTTTTGATTCATTTTCCTGGCGTTGCTGTTGGTAGACATTTTGTAAATATGAAGCTAAACTAAACTATACTATAAACTAATGTATTATCCTATGTTATAACTAGTTGCTGCTAATTGTGGTGATGCGGAGTACTCTGCGCGTCAAAGTCCGATGGTCTGGGCTTTGGGTGTTTAATGATGCGAGTGATCCGGTGTGGACCACAGATGTTTTCTTGACGTATGGGGACTTCCTGAGGTTTTTAGGGATTTTCGGGAATATGCTCCAGAATTTCGGGATTCTGTCGGGGCCAATTGATAGCTCTTGCTCTCCCGATTCCAACAAGCCCAATCTCGGGGGGTCTATCTCTTCCCGTTTCTGAGATATAGCTCGCGGGGGTGAGGTGCCCTAAAGCGGGGGGAGGGGGGGGGGAGGGGGGGGGAGGTTTCGTGGGGCGGTTGGGGGGGGTTGGGGGGGGGGAGGTCTCGTGGGGAGGTTGGGGGGGGTGGGGGGGGGGGGGGGGGGGCAGAAAATTTTGGGAGGGGGAGGGGGGTTTCTCAGGCTACGTGGTGGCCGGTGGATAAGTCTTCAGGTCCTGCAGGGGCGTAGCCTCGGCGTCTGCTCCGGAGTCTCCGATGGGTGCTACGGCGTAGCCTTGCTACGACGCTACGAAGCTACGGAGCTACGGCGGGACCTGGTGGCCGGTGGCGAAGGCTTCAGCTCTGGTGTGTCTGCAGGGGCAGAGTCTCCGAGCTGCTCCGGGTGTCTTCAGGCCGGGCTGTTGGTATGCGCACGTCACTGCCTTTGTCACGTAAATCGAGGTCGACACGTGTAACTACGTGATTTCCTTTGTTCTTTTCGGAGGTCCTAACTCCCTGTAATGCTGATGGATTTGCAAGTTCAGGGTGTCAGTTTATAGGTCTCGTTAAAACCTCTCTAACAAAAGTAAAATCAAGCAGATCGTGCGAACCGTTTAGGAGTTATGACGTGCCAAAGTCCAGGGCCTGTAGCTCGGGAACCTGATGGTGTTTTTCGCCACAAACGATAATCCTCGTGAGTCACACACTTATAAATCACTACACAACACTATATTACGCGTAGCTCAAAAATTGCGATTTATAGCAATTTTTTGCGTGGAGCTTATGTTGTTATGGTCGCTTCTGACTGAGTACTCGGTTAGGTTAGGTTAGGTTAGGTTTTTTTTTTTTTTTTTTTTTTTTTTTTAGAATGTCACTGTTTGTCCTCTGACACAGGTCAGAGTCTTTTTCCAGCTGAACACGGACTTGTAATGTTTTTTTTTTTTTATTGTCCATTATATGTCAAGGGGTGACAGGGCTCCGGATTTTCATACGGGAGTCCTGCCAATCTAAATCTATATGAAACTTATTTGTAGAGAATTAAATACAACAAGGTAATAATTACATGTTTGTCTTTTTTTTTCTTTTCAGCGCTTTCTTTTGCTGTTTTGATTTGTTTTTTAACGACTTCCAATTTTTTTTTTGTCAAATTTCTCTTTTTTGACAGTTGTTTTTTTTGACAGGCTGATTTTTTTTTAATCGCTATTTATCCTTTTTTTTTGTACGTTATTTTTATTAACTATAATATCTATACATAATAACGTATATATTCAATATATACTATTATATACATTTTCTTACAAAGTTTTATACCTATTAATATATTATATACTTATTCTATCTACTAAAATATACATTACTTATTTACACTATACGTAATGCACATTTCTTATCTATGTTTTATTTCTTCTTATTGTATGTTCAGCGATTTTTGTGCAAAAAGAAAGGAAGTCAGATCTACTATTTTTAGATAGCAGTATTTCAGGTAGGCTTTTCTTATCCAGTTTCATATCTATTTTAGATTCAAGCTCCCATCTTTCTTTTGAGTACTGAGGGCATTCTGTCAGGAGATGAACAACTGTTTCTTCTTTTTCAGGTTCGCAGACACACGCTGGGCTATTTTTACATTTATAATTATACAGGTACGCTGCGAAACCACCGTGTCCGGTCAGGATCTGTGTGAGCACTTTGTCGAGTTTTAATTTAGCAACCAGATGGTAGGCCGCGACCGCACATGGCAGGAACACTTTCGTCCCGGAAGCTGTATCTCCTGATGAGTATATTGCTCCCCAGACGCCGACTGTCCTGCATCTGAGCTCCCGCTTTATGTAGGAAAGGGGGCAACGATCGTAATGAGGCTTCACCTTCATTTGGGCCGCTTGTTTGGCAAGCTGGTCTGCTCTTTCGTTGCCCTCTACTCCTACGTGAGCTCTTATCCAGAACAGTCGTATAGTCCGGTTTTGCGATTGAATTACTCCAATGTTCTTCCGAATTTGGAACGAAAGAGGGTGAAACGACTCATTGTTTCGGAGCAGCTCCAAGGACGATCTAGAATCGCTCATGATGTTCGTCATGCCTTGTTTGTTTTCAAGGGCTAGTTCAGTAGCTCGCAACAAGGCGTAAAGTTCTGCTTGAAAAACAGTGCAGTAGCCTTCAAGTTTGAATTTTTTGCTGGCTACCTCTTGACCATTGTTCCATACCGTGACGGCTGCTCCTACTTTTCCCTCGGTCTTACTTCCGTCTGTGTACATGATAGTTCCCGTTATTTGATGCTCTCTGACGGTTTCCTCAGAAACGCCTTCGAGACAGATAAAATCCAAGCTGTTTTCGGCTGCAGGGTGCGGTGCGGACTTGTAACATACCCTCTCCTCCATTTCTCTGTCACCGAGTATTTCTTGCAGAGGTTTACCACGCCGCGCCTCATAGAGCTGTGCTGACTCTTTTATTCTCAATTCGAGAGGAAGGAGTCGGGCGAGAAGCAAGGCGGCATGCAAGGACACGGTCCGGTAGCTTCTGCAGATTTTTTGGGCAAATCCTCTCTGCACGGTATGTAGCATTTTCTGAACCGTTATCTTGTCCGCTGCCGTAGCCCAGACGCTGGCAGCGTACAAGATAATCGGTTCAATTACTGCGACGTATATAGTTCGGATGACCTCTGAATTCAGCCCCCACGAGATTTTTGCTGCTCTAGAGAGCTGCTTGTAGATATTGACGGCTTTGCGCGTAATATGTGCCAGGTGTTGTTTATATGTTAACTTGTTATCCACAAGCAGACCCAGTATCTTAATTTGTTCAACAGTTGCTATATCGGTCCCGCCCATGTGCAAGCGTGGGTTGTCGAATTTGAGCTTCTTGGTAACAACCATAGCATTAGTTTTGTGTGCTGCAAATTTCAACTTGTTTCTAACCCCCCACTCATACACATGCGCGAGTACCGGGTTAACTTTATTCTCGATTTCTAGGGCTGACTGACCAGAGAACACGATTACCACATCGTCTGCGAAAGCCTGGATGTACACTCCCATTTCTACAAGCTCATTTAAAAGTGGGTCCAAGAGAAGATTCCAGAACAAAGGCCCACCTATTGATCCCTGTACGCAGCCTTGGTTAGTTGTCCTGCGGTACTCCTCACCGGCATATCGTACTACTACGAATCTCTCGTCAAAGTAGCTACAGACCAATCGGCGTAGATTGTGAGGGCATCTTTTTTCCTGAAGCTGGCATTTAATGGCAGGCCACCACGCGCTATCGAAAGCCCCCTCTATGTCCAAGGACACAATCACACTTATGAGTTTATTCTTGACAACTGTCTTGACATGTTCCATTAGGTCATAGAGGGAGTCCTCGGTACAGCGCTGTGGCATGAAGCCATATTGCCTAGGATTGAGTTTGGGTAATATATACCACCTAACTCTTCTCATCATTACCTTTTCAAAGATTTTGCCCAACACAGAGAGTAGTCCTATCGGTCTATATGACTTAGGATGTGTGTAGCCCGGCTTTCCGGGTTTGCGCAGAACCACTATTGCCGCTTCCTTCCATGGTGTTGGAAAAAATGTAAGTTCCAGACACTTGTTTAGGATCGCAAGGAACAAGGACCTGTCGGTGTTTATCGCGGCTATGCAAATATCAGCTGTAAAGCCGTCTGGGCCTGGGGCTTTTTTTGGATTAAAGCTGGACATGGACTGTATCAACTCTGTCATTGTGATGGGAGGGTCCACCTTGTCGTCCGGCATGCACTCGCCTGTTTGGTCTGCTTTTTTTCGAACTACTTGGTGATCAGCATTATCGTTGTCGGGCAGGTCCTCGGGAAAAAATATTTGTGCAAGCCATTGGGCCGATTCAACCGGTTCCAATGTCTTGCCATCCTTTACGAGAGGCATATCCTCTGTTTTTTTCGCGGTACATCCAATGACTCGGTAGATCCCATCCCACATGCTTTCTCTGTCCTGAGTAGTACAAAAGTTCTTCCAGCTACTCGTCGATGCCCGCATGGCCTCCTCTTCGTAGTCCGCCTTGGCCTTGAGGTAATCTTCAACAACATACTGTCGACGGCGGGGGGCAGCACAGCGAATTCTCCGTTTTTTTGTTGTCATTTCACGCTTCATGTTTTCGAGCTCGTTAGTCCACCAGGGTAGGCTCTTTGCTGGCTTTTGCTTGACTTTGGGTATGTTGCGATTGCAAGCACCTGTAACACATTCTGTGTATTCCTTCACTACTCTCTCTAGATCTCCAACTGTATTTATATTCCTGATATTTTCTGTAGTCAAGCCTTTTCCTGCCATTTCCTTTTTCAGATCATTTCCAAAGTCAGTCCAGTTAGCCTTCCTCGTATTATATTTCCTGGTGGACTGTTTTGGACGGGGATGTTCTGGGACTCGTAATGTGAGATTCATGGTGATGGCATTGTGGTCAGAACTTGTGAAGGATTTATCCACTCGCCAATCCCCAGCAAGGTTCAACATTGATGGGGTGCAGACTGTCAAGTCTACATGGCTACTAAACACCCTGCCGCCACGAATTGTATCAAAGGTCATTACCCTCATTCAGGATGTGCAACCCCAGCTCCTCTATAGCACCAGACAGGAGCGCTCCCCTATGGTCTTCGGTTGTACTACCCCACCAGGTACTCCATGCGTTACCGTCTCCGCCGATCAATAACTTGTCCATAGCCAAGGCTTCAATAGTACTTGATAGGCTCTCTATGTAAGACTCAATGGGTTCATTAGGCTCAAAGTAGAAGCTTATTACTCCTATCTCCCACTCAGAGGTCTTAAGGACAGCCACTGCGATATTTTCAGTAGTAAGGGTTGGTTTCTCCCTTACTTCCACTTGATCATCAAACACCACAATGGCTGCCTTTATTGGGACTTCGCCTCTTTGTACTCGTTGTACGACCCGAGTTCCATGGTATCGCTTCACTTCTCCAACATTCCCAACATATGGCTCTTGAATCATAGCCCAGCAGATTTTTCTCTTTTGGCCCTCTTGGATAAGTTCTTGTAGAGCTAGCCTCTTTTTCTGAAGGTTCGCCTGGACAACAATATATTTCTTACTGCCTTTCCTGTCATCCACCCTAGCAGTAGGCTACGCTCGTTCGAGCTATAGAGTCCCATCTCCTCCGCACTGGACACCCGCTGTCAAAGCTGTTGTGATCAGTTCGGTCATTCTTGGCCCTATGACAGTTTACACATTGCGGGACTTCTCCGGCTGCAAGAGCAGGACATTCAGCCCTTAGGTGCAGATCACCACAGTGACTGCATGTGGGAATGGTCTCTTTGCATATTTTTCGTCCGTGTCCATAGCCCAAACACATTGAGCATTGAACAAGAGGCGTTTGGTCCTCAACTATCACCCTCTGAAGATCGACATGCAGCCTTCCCGCTGCGGTGAGCTTCTGCCACAGTTTCGGGGACACCTGCATGACAATATGACAAAGGTGTGGATTTCTGGCTCTCCGTCTGTACCTTATCTTTACTTCCATGTTTTCCTCAGGAATGTCATCTATAAGGTGTCCATTTTGGTTTTTCAAGGCTGCAATTATATCTTCGTCTGTGTTTAAAGAAAGGACGTCTTTTAATATTACAAGAGGGTCTTTGTTTTTTGCATCCTCAATATTTAGGTTTGGTTGAGTCTTTTTGATTTTGTCCTTAATTTTATCTATATTAGACTTGTCTTGGCAGCCGATGATAAGCTTCTGGTCTCGAGCCTTTCTCATGGTGTCTACCCTGATACCGCTGGTTTTAGCATCTATTGCGGTTCGGACTTTAGCGATCACCTCTTCTGAGGTATCTTTTTCTTCGAGGGATGTCACGATGATTGAGTGCATTGGAGCCTTTAGCTTTTCAGGTCTGCCCGCTACCACCTGAGCATACGTGCCATTTTTAGGCATGATTGATGCGATCTCCATAATCTCCGACTTAACCCCCACTATAACTTCCTTCAGCTCTGAAACCATCATCGTTTGCTCTTTGGTGTCTTCACTACACCCTGCAATAACTTTTGTGTGGTCTTCTAGCTTCCCTGTCAGTTGTTTGATTGCATTAGTGTGCTTGGATGAGTCAGATATTGCCATTTTTATGTCGGTAGAGCTCGCGACTACTTTTGCATGCTTTTTTAGCTCTTCGATCCCTTTGTTAGCTTTTAACAGCAATTTAGAGTGCTCCTCAAGCCGCTTGAGGATCGGATCTGTACTGACCAAGAAGGTTTTGTCAACAAGACTGGTTTCAGACTCAGTGTCTTTGGGTTTTGATTTATCGTCTGTCATCATCCTAATTTTATAGTCCATTTCTGCTTCTTTCACGAGCTCATAGAGTCGCTCTAGAACTTCAAACAGGGTGTTTTTTATTACTTTGCTGATATTTCCGGAGTTGTTCAGATTTAATTTGCCTTTGCTAAGGCAGGCCTTTGCTTCGGCTGTTCGGTCCAAGTGTTGGTTCGCCTCCGTACATGCAGATATTACTTTGCCCTCCTGAGACAATGAATGCTTGTTTTGCTCTTCAGGACCAGCCTGTGTCGTCGCGCCTGTTACTGAGGGAGACGGGTCAGCGTTTGCTGCCTCCAGCTCATCTACTCTACTTCTGACATTTGGGGCAGCCGTTTCTGTTTTGGAGGGTGACTTGTCCATCTTTTTTGTTGGAGTCCTGATCCCAAACATTCCGTTGCTTTTAATTATTAGATTTGTATAAGTTGTAAATATTAAGTAAAAGAGTCAAAAGAGGGAGGGAGAATGTGATAATATAAATCAGTAACAAATAATAAATAAAGTTCTACTCTTATCTTACGCTATATAGTCAAGTAGAAAATGTTTCGGAATGTTTGTGAAATGAAACAAACTCATACACTAGCAATAATACGCTATAAGCATATGTCTGGAATATGGGTTAAATAACCCGGTCATATAAACTTAATAACTATACAAATGAGTAATAAAAATTTTCTACACTCCTCCAGTCTATATATGGGCCTTTTGTTATATTCCGGACTCCCACGCGTCAAGTCTACAGCTTCAGAGAAATACAATTTAACTCCCCAACTAGGGGGTGCCAATTGACCTCTCCGAACCCAAAAAGGCTCGCCGAAGCCAAGAAGATATCTGGCCTTAGGTTTACAATCTAAATATGGTAGAGTGGCGGGGTGTATAATCACAAACATAAACTGTTATACTCAAGCCTCTAATAGTTTAATAATTTAAAGTTAAACAATGATAGTCAAAATAAATTTATGGAAAACTAAACAAAATAAAAACAAAAAAGCTCTATAAGAGATGTTTTATACTAGTATTTAAATTCCTGAACTCTATGTAGAGTCGCTGGCTCATTAAGTGCTAAGACTAGA